>OX384042.1:2400000-3877500 GCA_947534325.1 Agonum fuliginosum
CTGTAACTTTCTAACAGATAAATATATCAACTTCCAGTTCTAAGATTAGATTCCAGACTTTTTTCTATCTACAATACAATTTTTAAACATTTGGAGACCCTAGTTTAGCCACAATTCAAAAAAAGAAAATCTATAAATTTTAGTATTTAAAAAAAAACTCTAAAGAGTAAGTACGTTAGGTAAAATGAACAATTAAACTGGAAGTTCATTTTTAAATGTACCTAAGATATACACATACCTGAATAATCTCGAAACATATTCCTTAAAGATATTGACATCTTGGTTCTTCTTCCATTTGCCAAGAATGGAATAGGCAGTTAACATTCCACTTAACATAATAAAAGGATCCGTGTATAGACTAGCAGCCCGTCCCAACACGCTCCATGGCCTTCCTAAGAACTATAAAACGAAAAAACAACGATCAGTAATTAAAATAATTGTAATTTAATTTGCCTTACATCAGCCATTGCAGTTCTATTAATATAAGGATTGAAGAAAACCGCCATTGACTTGTGGGCGATGATAAGCATAAAGGCATTAAGGCATCGAATTCCGTGGACCGACGTTATATCGCTATCGGACCTTTCGAGGGATGTTAAAGCTTTTACATTTTTTATCAGCGAAAACGCTAAGAGGTAGTCATCTAGAATAATTACAATTAATAATGATCTTTGGTAAGTCATTTATCTTTACTTACTTTGTCTAGTTGGCGAGTAATAGTCGTAAACAGATGCAGCGATTGATAACGAAATTATTGATAGAAAAAATAATCTGGAAAACGAAAAATTCAATCCATCGTTTAATTATTAAGTTTAAGTTTTTAATTATAAGTATAAGTGCTCAATTAACCAACCAGCGCTTCCACAAAATTCTAATTTCAATGATTATAAGTGCGAACGTTGAGCGCTGGTTGGTTAATTTAGCACTTATACTTACAATAATTGAATAGGTATTAAGTATTATAGAGTTAATTAATTAACTCAGAAAAATTATATCTATAAAATAAATAACATGGAAGAATGTAAAACATGAAGATGTTCAACCTTGAAAAATGTAACTTTAAATTTGAAGACACTTGACCATGAACTAAAAAAAGTTCTTGTTCAAGGCGTTTTTTAAATTAGGTACTCCTTAAATATGAGTTAGTCTAAACTAAAACTCCATAAACATGGTAAATAATTTAAGGAAAAACGTATCTAATTTATATCGAATATAAAGTAATAGAGGTAGGTACCAGTACAAATTACATTTGCTTCAGATTATTAATTTAATTATTCAATTGCAACTCCTAGCAATTATAACTGTAAATCTTTGATATTTTTCATTCAGTTATTATATTCATGTGTAGTAAATTCCGACAGTATTTTTTTTCTTACCCGACAACAACGGTAGACAACGGAATATCAAACAAGCTCTCAAATCTCGTTTGGCACATTTCTTTCCGGACTTCAATCTGGACTTCTAATCCGATTTCGATTAAAGGTTCTGCTACCAATTCCTGGACACCAATCTCGACATCTTTGTGATCACAAGCTGAAGGGACACATAGAGCCCAATTAATTGTGGACATACGAGGAACCCTGTGACCTGGCTGTACGACAAACAAATAAAATGTTAAATGGGGATTTCCAATGTTTATTTTTAGTATTTTAAGAGTAAACAGAAGTGTGTGAATTGGTTTTAAATTAGAAAGATCATTGGACTAAGGTGATCGCAACATTTCAAGGTTTCCAATTTGGAACTTTTAATTTTGTTCTATATTGGAGTCTAATTTATGAACTTTTTTATGAATGGTCAGTTTTTGAAACAGGTTCTGATAAATATTTTTGCAATTCACAGTTAATAGTTATTTTATTCTATACTGCTGACATGGTAAACCAACCGTATTATATCAATAACGAAATTAGCTCCATGTTGTAATTAGTGCAGCGATTTGCAAACTCCAAACTTGTAGTTAGTGTAGTTAAGGCCCGAATGTAGCTGTCTGCGAGAAAAGGATAGATTCATACAGATTTAGTGTGTCGAACAAAGGCAGCAATAGGGAACGCGCTCTCGTAGAGGGATCAAAATTGGTACTAAATATGAACATATCATCACAAACATAGAAGTTCAATCTAGATCCGTCTAGTGTTGAAATTTCCAATTTTTGTAGATTTACTGAGTAACAGTTATGTGAAGTTAGCCAAGTTATGACAAGTTTATGGCATTGTAAAGTTGAAACAAAAAATAAAACTAATATTTCAACACTTAATGGACGTGGAGCTCATCTTTATTTTTAAATTAAATAAAAAATTAAGTCGATTCGACCAAAATTAGTCGCAATTTCATTCCCCATTCAATTAAGCTCTTAATTACTTTCTGTATAAACTACCAATCAGAATCTAGAACGAGAATTTATTTTGATGTTTGCCGTCTAAGATGAAATTCATATTCGAGATCACCTTTGTCATAGGGACAATTACAATTTTGTATCATATTTAAAAATGCTTCTTCGGCCATTTATAGAAAAGGATTATTATGAAAGGCAACTTTAAGTAAACCAAACAAAATATACCTATAAGCGAACAAACTGACACTTCTGACGCCAATTTCAAAACTAGTTTATTTTACTAGTCTAACTACAACATTAATTTTGTAATTGTGAACGATAGTAGTCAAAACTAACTGATTAACTATAAATACTAAGTATACATACTGACAATAACTACTAATTTCGTATTGTGAATGAGGCTGTATACTATAGCATACATGAATGTAATATTGTAACTAGATAGTATGATCAGAAAACATCAACTTTACATTGACGAATGCGAGCAGATGTAATTTTTTCATAATTAAGGTCTAGAAAATATTAAATTAGATGCATATAGAACAGCAATAAATTAACAATTTAAACAAAAAAAGTTCATTAACTATATAAAGTCATTAACCTTGTAAATTAATTGGACATATCAATCTACATTTGTTATGCCTATGGCACACCGGTCGAGGAGCATCGAGGACCATCGAGTAACTCCTCGACGAAACGATAGAACGCACCCCGTCCTCGACGAAAAATAGGGGCGCCGCTATTTTCATCGAGTTGTTCCTCGATGAAACGAATGTATCTCATTTCAGACGTATCTTTTTCGCGCAAAACTTTGATGTATTTGTCACCGATTAAATAGAAATCCATCGTGGACGGGTGCGTTCTTTCGTTTCATCGAGGAGTTACTCGATGGTCCTCGATGCTCCTCGACCGGTGTGCTATAGGCATTATGCCCTGTTCACACGTTGCTACTTTGAAGACACATTCGTGCTACTGTAGCAAGAAAAAATCTGAGTCGCTTGTCAAATAGCAGCGCTGCTAATTTGTAGCATCATAGTATCAAGAACTACTCGTTGATAATTTCACATCGTTGATCGTTGTGTGTGTAGATAGCGATTTTTTGCGGTTATTGTTTCGATTTGAATTTCTTTTCATGCTACAGTAGTACGTATGCGTGTTCAAAGTAGCAACGTGTGAACAGGGCATTAGATTCTTGTGAAACAATTCAATACTCACATCGGACAATCTGCTCCTGAACGGGGAATGACTCTGGACCAAGTCATGAAGAACCGCTAGGTACGGACTATGAGGAACTTCGATCTGAAGATAGGCTAAGCAATACCGTCCTTGCACTCCGTTTCCTTGGACCCCTACACATTGATCGAAGTCTCCGTATTGGTTCACATTGCCGTTCAGTATGCCTGATGGTACTTTTGCTGATGAGTCGTACACTAGAAGAAATCATTAAGAAGGTAACAAAATTAGATTAAAAGAGTATGATGACAAGGTAAATTAAGGGAGTTTTTATCGCTCAGCGCTGCTAGCTTACAAATGATCGTTATTTTAGGTACCCGCGCTGACAGCCTATGTTTTATGAGCACATGTTGTCTCTATTTATCTAATTGCTATGTTTCGCTCCATTCTTATTTATCCTACTCTTTTAATTGCAGTTTAATAATAGTATTATATCTATTACTTAAATATATTTAAAAAAGTGTAGATGAATCTCTTCGTACTAGTTGGAAAAAAATTGATGTTCCATTTTCCCCTTTTCTAAATTTAAAGGCCGATATCTCAAAAACTAAGCGAGAAATCAAACTCTAGTCTGCATCATTATATTTCTAACACCTATAAACCTATAAACAAATTTTCAGAATTTTGAAATTTTTTGACCTGCCAAAAACCGACCATCCTCGATTTCTCAAAAATGGTTCAATGTATCGACTTAATTTTTTCATCATTGAATTCCTTGCGCAGAATTACATATGTGTACCAATTTTCAGCTCAAAATTCCGATGGGTATAAGATTTATCCAACATTGTCGATTTTAGAAAAAATCGTAAGTAAGAAATCTTAAAAAATGGGGAAACCGTGATAAATCTTGTACCAGTCGGAATTTTGAGCTGAAAATTGGTACACATATGTAATTCGGCGCGAGGAATTCATTGGTGAATAAATTAAGTCGATATATTGAACCATTTTTGAGAAATCGAGGGTGGTTGGTTTTTGGGTGGTTAAAAAATTTAAAAATTCTGAAAATTTGGTTATAGGTTAATTTAAGTGTTTAAGTCATTGCGAGACCGAAAAAGGTCGACAGTTTGAATATTTTTTTGTTATAAAAATCGTAGTAAACCTTTAATATAAGGTGAAACTCGGCAGGAGTTGCTATTTAAAAATGTTGGGGTGGTCATCCCCTAAAAAAAACTCCACGTTGCTTGGAAATTCTAAACTATGTAAGAATGTAGTTTTTATGACTGTTTACTGATCCCCAAATATTCAATTTTTTTTCTTGACTCGTTCAAAACTTAATGTACATAAAAAGTGCAAAAATATGGAATATGAGATTTTTCTATCATGGCGATCAAATATCAACTACCTCGATAAAGAGTAGATGTAATGATGTCTGTTGTCTGGACAGTTTAATGATAATCTGATGGATTTCTTAAACGAAAAATAAGAAATTGCCTTAGAATAATTGAATATGCGATTAAGAATTTCGGAGAACTAAAGTCATTCATGATTTAGAATATGACAAGCGTGAGCCTTATCATTTTCTTCTGTAAACATAATAATTAGTTCCGAAACTTTAACAATTGTTATTAATAATTAGTTTATTTTTTTAAATTCCCCCCTGGCTTCGTATTACAGCCGTTTAGTCAATAATGACGTTTAATTTATTATTAATGTTTATACCAATTGTCACCATAATTAAAATTCATAACGAAAAATTAGGCAATGTTGGAGTTTGGAATGTTGTACCAGAATTAAGATCTATAAATAAATGATTTATTTATGAAGAAGATCCAATTTATTACGCATTAGAAAAACCGCATCGTAATTAATTTAATTATAACAATTTTAGGAATAAATAGTTGATGACTAGAAATAATATGTTCATTCAAAACTTTGAAATACTAATAGTACAGGGTGAGTCAGCTAACTATTCCCTATTTGGATTTTTTATAACTTAGGCAATTTTTATCAGAAAGTGACGAAATTTTTGCAAAACATGAACTATCTAAAGGAATTTTTACTGCCGAAATTTCAAATCGATCAGACAAAAACTTCACGAGTGGTTCACTTCAATGTGAAAATTGGACCAATTAATCCAAAATCTCCAATTGCAGTCCAAACAGTCGTTCTAGGAGAGTGCAAGGATTGTTCAGCAATCCAGTGGGGATTTTCATCTGACCAATACCGATGAATAAATAGTTTTAATAGTATTAAATCCACCATCAAGATGAAAATGTGCCTCATCAGAAAACATGATATTATTCAGATGACCAGGGTTTTCATTCATTCGTTCAATTTCGTCTTCTGCAAATTCCAATCGGTTTGCTTTATCCTCTTCAGAAATTGCCTGCAGAATTTGAATCTTATAAGGATGCCACTTAAGGTCCTTTAAAATCCTACAAATAGTCGTTTGACTAATCATTAATGAATGAATCATTATTTCAGTCACCAATTAGGAAGCAATAGAGCATAATGATAAAACTTTGCGAACAAAAACTCAAGTGGCTACTGTATTTACAGCAATTTGGCGGACTTTACACAAAAACTTGAGACTTTACAAACAAATGAAATAGGGAACACTTAGCTGACTCACCCTGTATATTATATATTGAGGGACTATAAATTGCATAATTTAATCCTGAGGGTGAAGTTTATTTCACGAGCCGAAGGTGAGGGAAATAATCACCTGAGGGATTAAAGGTACTTTAGTCCAGTGGTATATACGCTATTTTTTGCACTTCATCCTCAAACGAATGCAAAATAGTTTAAAAGAATACACATTTTGTAGTTTTGACAGTAAATTTTATGACAAATATTTATATTGTTACCAGAGATACTCTGTAACAAATAGCACGTATTTACTTGACAACGGTATTAATTAATTCAATTCCTTGACAACGGGATTAAATATGAAAAATAATCCCTTGGGATCAAATTTAGAACCTTAGTCTCTAAAAATAAAGACCAAATAAGAGTTTTGGTCCCGGAAGTGCAAAAAATACCATAAGTTACTATGATAAAAATAAATACTTTGGATCTTTGAAATCATTATTCAAATTAAGTGTTGAGGTCAATATTTTAGTTAGCCGTATTAGTAAAAACTAATTAAAGAGCATTTTGCGTGTCATTATTATTTGTTCAGTTCAAAGTACATACTACTGGTTATAAACTACACGTTTTTAGCAAATTCATTGAGAAACTCTTTTAAACTTTAAACCGTGATCTTAAACAACAAGACAAAATGTGAAGAAATATTCAAATATTGAACCTTGAAGATGGTACCCTATGAAATCATCTTTCCAAATTGGGTGTGTTAGTTTTGCACGTGCTGTGTAGCATATATCATTTTTTTATGACCTAGACGTATTATACAGGGTGGCGCGCTTAAGACGATCCACCTTAAGGGTCTCGTCTCCGTAACAAAATATTGCGTGTTTAGCAGTTTTTGCTTTACTCATTGCATATTAAAAATTTGAAGGAAAAACAGGTACTAGATGTTTGTGAAAGAATTAATCTAGGATTATGCCGAGTTAGAATTCTGAAAAAATCTTTGGAATCCATATAAAAAATTAATGAAAAAGTGTGTTTTCAGCTTTTTCTTACACGCTTTATTTTTTGATTAAGAGATTTATTAAAAAATATAACTCGGCATAATCCTAGTTGCATTCTTCGTCTGTAAATAAATTTATAAAATTTAGATTTATCTATAAAACTTCATGAGTATTTTAGAAATTGCTAGACTGCTTTTATGTATTTTTAGCGAGCGTTTCTATGCATTAACATAGGGCAAACGCTGTGTTGAGCTACTTGGAATCGATTCCCTTAATAACTTGGGAACGGATTGTGATAGGCATACCCAGTTTGCACTATATGTTTTAACATCTAGGGGGACACATTTGACTAATATTTTTATTTTTTTTAATCACTCATGTCACTCCCACCACTCTAATTTTTTTTTGAATTTTTCGGAATTTTTATAATCATGTACAATTTTTTAATCAAAATTTTAAAAAGGCACATTTGTAGATCCATTCTTTCTCTATTAAATCCTGGTTGAAATTTTTTTACCATTCTTGTACTGGCCACAAATCACTCGCTACGTTAGTACTACATTTTATGCTGGATTTTAGGTAGTAGACGGGCTCCTTAAGCGCGCCACCTGTATGTATTATGTACGTATGTATTCGTATGTATGATTGTAAAGACATATTAATTAAGCTGTCAATAATTGAAGACATATAATTAAAAGTAATTTGCTGATTTCGTGTTTATTAATTTCGAACAGTTGGGTTTCTCATTTATTTTTTAAAATGTTATTGGGTCACGATGAATTACGACACCATTTAAGGGTTAATAAATGAAGAAATTATAAATTAATAACCTACAATATACACATATTGACATCGAGATATATTTATTAAAATTTACCAATATACAGATGATTCACAACTTCGTGCATATATTTTAATTCACTGAAATAATTTTATCAAAATTCGCAATTTCCAGGTTTTTTAATCAAACAGTTTTGAGGAACTGTTTTCAAAATTCAATTTTATTCTTTCATAATTAAATATCCATTATATAGAATCAACAATCCAGTGGTTTAAAAAATGTGCTTCTTTTGAAAATTTACGAATTTAAATAACATTCTTTTTGTTCTATGATCAGTTATGCCATTAAAATATATGCACGAAGTTGTGAATCACCCAGTATAATTTTATGTTGTCAATAAAATTATAAAATTTTTGTCTTCACAATCCTATTATTCGAATAAAAATGCATTTATATAGGCCTAAATGCAATGATCCTTATGTCCTTTTACATAAAGACCATGTTCCTTTGCGATTTTTCATATGGACAACCAGAAATTTCTTGTCTAAATAGTAATAATATATTGAAATTTAGTTCAGTTCGGAATTTCATAAAGTGTAAACGTGTGTTGGTTTTCTGGAATAATATTTTTAATAATATAGTTTCAATGTAAGTAAATTGTTATTATATTTATATTATTTATTATTAAATTTGTTGTTTAATAACTCTAAAAATATTTATTGTGAATAAGCTAAGTTTTAATATGAATACAGCAAATTAATATCTTAATAATGATCGTTAAATAGGCAATAAATAATAAATAATGGCATTTACTTAAGTGTTAACTATAAGTAATGTTATAAAGTCAAAATGTGTTTATATAGCAGTAAATATTAGTTTATTCCTTTTGTTAATGCTACATAAGGCTCATTTTTACTTCCTTGTACGGAGTAATAAGGAAGTATTGTAATCGCGAAAAATTTCGGTTTTCAGATTTTGATGGAAATATCCGTGTTGACCTTTTCTGAATCCATTATGACTAGTTTCGTCGTGACGTCTGTACGTACGTACGTATGTACGGACGTATGTGTGTCGCATAACTCAAATACGGTTAGACGTAGAAAGTTGAAATTTTGTATTTAGGACTGTTATAGCATCTAGTTGTGCACCTCCTATTTTTGGTTTCAATCTATAAACCGGAAGTAGTACTTTTTTCAAATATTTCGATAAATATTTAATTTAACACAATTTTTTTTATTTTAAATGAAAGATTATGTGATTATTACCTACAATCGGTATTTTATAAATATTTTTGTATCTGGTATCATTTAAGAATAATTAAAGTATATAGGTATTTATAATTTAGTATTTCGGTATCTTGTAGTCCATGATCGATTAACATTTGTTACCACGTAAAATTTAAATGATTATGACATGACAGTGACAATAGTAAAATATGCTTTATATCTTCTTCTGCTAAAATATATTTGTGAGTATACTAGTATAATAAGTTAAAAGAATTTTTTATATTATTCTACATTTTAGTTATTAAGAAAAGTATGAACACACAAGGCGTACAAGGAAGTCATGTGGTGTCCACGTCAGATTTTTCTTTGCAATCTTGTATGCAGTTTACTTGAAATTTCTTGTCTCAAATGTAAAAGATACTGAGATAATAATTGAAGATACAAGTGGATGAAGGTGCTAAGTAACATTTTTATAAAAATTGACATTTTGTAATGGAAGAAAGTGTTATGTAAATATCTATCATCGTACAAAGTCTGGAGTTGCTATAACGCATATAGGTTTAGAGATATTTTATGGATGAAGGTGCTATGTACCATAATGTGTACAAAATATATTGGAAGAAAGTGTTATGTGCGCATAATAATGTAGAAGTTCCATGAAAGAACGTGCTATGTGACACACATAACACCTTCATCCATTGAAGTTCGGGAAGTAAATGCTTTGTAAAATTTTAAGGCTCACACTCTTCTTATTTAATGAAGGTGTTATGTGCAATAATTACCTATATTGAAATAATTAACTAAAGTGACAATTTTATAGCAAAATACTTTATTAATATCTTTTATATTTGAGTTATAAATCTGTTACAATAAAAAAATGGTTCATATTTGCACTTAATGAAAAATACTTTAACTTAAATTATCTCGAAACTATGATTTTGTTAGTTTCATCCACTTGTGTCTTCAATTTAATGTGTAAATGTTTTTTGTTCAATCCTACTATTGAAATATGTTATTTCTAACTTGGATACAATGCTTGAAACTGTTCGTTTTGTTCATTCCAGTTAATCCTATGGCAAACGGGTGGGCAAAAGTAGTAGTGTAATTACTTTTGCCCACTCCACCTTCCATTACGATATTAGAAATCCAATCCAACCGAGTTTGTGGGGCTCTATTACGGTTTTGATAGCTATGTTAGTGCAGTATATACCAAAAACGAGTTTGTGGGGCTCTCTTACGGTTTTGTTAGCTATGTTAGTGCAGTAAATACCAAAAACGAGTTTGTAGGGCTTTATTACGGTTTTGTTAGCTATGTTAGTGCAGTAAAAACAAAAACCTAGTTTGTGGGGCTCTATTACGGTTTTGTTAGCTATGTTAGTGCAGTAAATACCAAAAACGAGTTTGTGGGGCTCTCTTGCGGTTTTGTTAGCTATGTTAGTGCAGTAAATACCAAAAACGAGTTTGTGGGGCTTTATTACGGTTTTGTTAGCTATGTTAGTGCAGTAAAAACAAAAACCTAGTTTGTGGGGCTCTATTACGGTTTTGTTAGCTATGTTAGTGCAGTAAATACCAAAAACGAGTTTGTGGGGCTCTATTACGGTTTTGTTAGCTATGTTAGTGTTCTATCTTATTTAAATACCTTTCTTTCTATTAAATTATGTCTTCTTAAACAATGACATCATTATCTTGTGCCATATTGTGCCACAGTTCTAATTTATAAATGATTTTCAAGACAGTGACATATAATATGAACTATATTTTTGTTGACAATTGCGACTGTTTTTATTTACATGAAACATAACAACGCAATCCGCCGCCTTTGTTACTTCAAATTTCATGCAAGTGTTAATGTTTAAATAATATTCTTCTCGTAGGATTGAACAAAACGCTATACAGCACTTGTGAAGAAACGAATTTGCTCATTATGTGTGCTTTTGCACACTCGGCTGCGCCTCGTGCACAAAACTGCCACATGCGTGAGCGAAATTCTTAGTTTCTTCACTTGTACTGTAATATACTATTAAATTGATACATCAGTCTGAATAACTAATGTTGAAATTCTAATGACCTAACATAAACGTATCCTACGTAATTCATTCCAATGCATTAGAAATAAATGATTATTCGTTGTGAATTTAAATGACATATTTGCCAAGACACAGCACGCAGTTGACAAAATTTTAAACACCTGAGAAAAACAGTAAAATAAAATAGCTAATAAATATTAATATTGTTGAAATTTCATAACAAGTCCATTTTTAAATGTGTAGGTCAAAATCATTTATTAATATTTAAACAAACAATAAATACAGTCATCGAGGATGACCTCAACTTATTATAAATATAAGTTAAATAACACAAGGTATTAAACAACCTCGAAACGTGTTAACAATTCACGAAGAAAACAGTTTATATATTATTGTTAAATAAAGAACTCACTTTTAAGGGCCCATAAAGTAAACTTTTTGAGTTCTCGTTGGTAAACAGCACTGTGTTGTCTGCATTCTTTGGAAATTCCTGCGACTTTTGTTAAATCGAAAGAAGGAATTGTTGAAAACAGGAGCTTGGATATTTTTCCTTTTGCTGTCCTGAATTGGTCATCTGAAAAAGGAATTGATATTAAAATTCAAGTCATGATTTAGGGTGAAAATTGTTGTACAAAGAAAATTACACATTAATAATTTATATGTTGCTCTTAGTTTAATAATGCTAATAACTCGTAGTAGGTAATAATAAATTAGTACACAGAGTTATAGTATAAGTTTCGGGTTTTGAACCTTCTATACTATATTTAATAACTAATCGAACAAATCTGAAGTAGGACTGCTCCAATTACAAGAAGTTAAACATTCTACTTTATTACAATTTTGATTTATCTGCTTACCAGTGAAAACAAAAAATAAAATATTTGAGTGTTAAGGAGGTTCCCTACACATGCAGTGGCGTACGCAGATATCAGTCTTTAATTAATAAAAATATTTTTATTTATGTAAAACAAAATTCGGTCAACGGGTGTTAGTTGATATTGCAATTCGTTCAGTTGCGGTGATATATTTTTACAATAATTTCTAATTCACTAATCAAAAAATGCTTGAAGATTTTTTTTCAATCGACAATATTGTTACAACTATGTGGTCAACCTTCTTCAAATTTTGGGAAATTGATGTCCGTGCTTGCATACGTTTATATACCAAAAATTAAGTAAATAGAACATTTCTAACATCTTTTTATTTAATCAATTAATGGAAAGCCATAAGAGCCCATGTAACATATTAATATTTAACAATTAATTTCGTTCAAACTACGTGGTCAAAAATTTCCAAAAAATTCAGGTATCATTTTTATGACACAGACAACATAAATTCAAAGTTTAGTTGCATTAGAACATTTTTTAAAATGTCTAGGGAACCTCCTTAATGTTAAATACATTTTTGATTTTTTGACAAATTAAAACTGAAAATATGAAATGTCATTGATTATTTATAAGGCCATGATAAACATTGATATATTAAATACTACAATACCCGATTTTCCTTACAATGGTACTCGTATATTTGTGAGTAAGTAAGTACCTTCATACACACTTATTAGTAAAATAGTAGAGTGTGGCGAGAGGTCATGTGATGGCCACATCAGATTTTTTAAAATGGCGTGTCAATGTAAAGTTTGTTTATAATTTTTGTAGACCTTTTGCACTGTACCCAGAATATATAATTAATTTATTATTAAATTACATTAACATTCAAATATCAATTCAAAATTACAGTGGATAATAATTATTTTTTAAATAATTACATTCTTATTTTACTTTCTTATTTCGATATCTGATAATGTGATAATATTCTATAAATATTATATCCGTTTTGTGTTTTTCCAAGTAGTTGGTTTTATAATAATATAACCGTAACACGTAAACCACAAATTAGATTGGTATTTAATTTACTTCATTTCTAAATATTTACATTATTAACCAATTCAAAATAAAAATAATACTAGGAAGTAACAGTTTGTACCTATTTTAGTAAAATATTATAACTGTGTATGTGATAAAAAACCACATGTATTTCATTGATATGATAACATAACTCATTAATATTTTTGAGACACTCGTCTACTCAATTCTACTCAAATCTTGGGTTCAAGTCTGGTTAAAGGAATGACCAAGAAAGTAACCTTCAAAAATTAATTTTTATTGCCAACACAATAACGAAAATGAGAATAGTTTACAAGTAGTACCAACATATTGTCTACAGGAATGTACAGTAAAGGTCAAGGAATGGTCTTCCTAGGCGAAATTCGATAATGAATGTACATACAGGTATAAATTCAAGGATTTAGATTTTTTTAATTGAAAAGTAGTAATTTGCCGACTAATTTGCATAATAAAAAGATATATCAGGAAGTGTTATGCATGATTATGGTATTTTATTATGTATTAATTTTTCTTAACAAGCATCCCATACAACACAAATACGTCATTAAGACGTCTTTATAATGTCCATGTCTTTAAAACGTCTGATCCAAATGTAATCACAAAGACGTCGCATACGTGTCTTATGTCCTCTATTCTGGATGTTTAAAAGATGTTATTTTCTTCCATGCAAATGACGTCTATTTAATACCTTTTCGACAGTCAAATGATGTCCTTTTTAATAAAATTATGACCCGTATACGACTTAATTTTGATCAATATAGGATTCCTGTATGTCATAACCAAGATGAATTTTGAGACAAATATAGGACTCCTATATATTGTAAGCGGGGGATTTAAAACTGGACAACATAATGACGACTTAAAGACTACCGCATAAGACGTCTAAAATTCGACCAATACTAGTCTCCTTATGACGTCTATAAGACAGTAGCAAGATGAACGTCTTACAGACGTTAATACGATCGATGTGTTATTGGATGAGAATTTTATTTTATTTTTATTTCTCGTTTTCACCAAAGAAGATGATTTTTACATAGATAATGAATTAATTTTTAAAATATTTTATATAAGGTGACAAGTTGTACAAGTACTTATGATTCACAGGCGATGATGAATATAAGGACATCAATTGTTTACTGTATAAAAGAGACGGCACATGGTTAATAATTTTGCCGCACAAATACATGAGGGTTACACGCGGAAAGTAGTTTTGATTTTGAGCACAACATTGAATTTTATGGCCACTGAACAACGATTAAACTTTATTACATTTTTTTTTAATTTGATTCATTTTGCTCTTGTGACAAAATTCAAACTAAACCTACATAACCAAAAACAAACATTATTTTCGAATTGATCGGGCAAAAAATATTATAAGCATCACGGACGTTATGTGCATTTTTCGGGTAATATTGGCAATCTCGACAACCATTATCCTCAACCCGTAAATTGCACATACCGCCCTTGATACTTAATATACTATTTTTATTCCTGGTATTAAAACATCATTTAACGAACTGGTTTCCATGGCGTAAAATAACATTTTAAACACACCTCGACAAGCCGTGGCCTTTTCAGTCACGGGCTGAACAAAGCAACTGACATATTAAGGTGTTCGTCTACCCTCAAATTTTACAGCGTTACAGAGGTGTACGCCTCCCACGTTTACTTTAATTGTAATTGAAATATATGATGCTTTTACATATGAGTGTATTAACAAAGGATGTCTTTATGCTTCTATATTTTTATTTTTTTTCTTTGGCCTAGGAATTTGAAGTAAAAAAATTTTAAATGACGTTTTTTGCGTTTTTTTTTCATTATTTGATATGATTTTTTTCAAGAAGAAGCCTGCAGCTAACCTTCCGTTTTCGAATAATTTTTGTTTTACTTAATTTCTTTAAAAAATACAGAAGTTATTATGGGAATATCCATGTTTACAGTATTTTTCAACTTTAAAATGACATTGCATAGCTAGGATGCGGCAAAGTACGAGTTTCGGGCTGGTTGCGGGCAGCCGTAGTAGTGAGGAAGAGAGTGAAATAGAAAAAAAGTAATATCGAGAGTATTCTAGGAATTCGAAAAAAGGTAGACGAGCCTCCTAAGCGCACGGGGTGAAGTTGGCTCCTATATTTGACATTTAATTTTTCTGAAAAACTTAGGAAAATTAATTATTTCAGTTTCTGTCCAATAACAGTGAATATTATACTCTTGCCTAAGCAGGTATAACCTAAATGCCAAATTCCCGAGCATTTTTTTAAATCCTACAATTATGCGTAATGTGTACCCCATGTCCTCATGTCCAAGAATTTTTTAATTGAAAAAATGTTCTTTTAAAGATCCATGGTGCAATGACGTTAATTTTAAAACCTGTCATAATAATTAATTCATGAAAAATTTGAGTGCAACGTGCATCTTGCCATGTACGTCCATTCGTCCATTCATTGTGTTCTTGTCAAGCAAGATTCTCCAGACATGGTTCGTCCTTGTGACATTTGCAAAAGTGAAAAAAAAAGAAATTATGTCGAGAATGATTATGCCTTCTGCCTTCGCACCTGACGGATGACATGACGGCTCTACAAATGGCAATCAATCTTTTCGTCAAAAATATAATAGAAATCATTTCGCAATTTAACCGTGATCCATGAACTTTTGCTTTTTAATGTTTCTAAAATTAAAATTAGTTTATGGCAAAGAAAGTTGGTGTGAGATAACTTTTAATTATTAAATATTGAGCGCTTCTTGAATATGAATTTCCATTTGATACGAATATCAAATTCTGTTTAATTTTATCAAAAAATCGTTGAACCGACAACAGAACTTGAACCACTTTACATTATTTATTACAAATACAAATATTTATCCAAATTTATATAAATTTTTGACAATTAACCTTTTCAATCTTCAAAAAATATAACTTCCGGTGAAGATATTTGGACCAAAATTTAATGAGCTCTTCCAATTTATATACAAATGATAAATACCAAATATCAAAATTTTTGGGTAATTCGTATTTGAGTTATCCGACTTACACCCCGGCCTTGACCACATACACACACATACATACAGACATCATCGTGAAACTATCAAAAATGAGTTGTAAGGACCCTAATTTGTGCTGATTCCAATACCTTTCTTTACAGGTATGGGGGAAGGTAAAAACCGAAGCAAAACCGAAAACCGAACCTTATAAAGCACACTGAACCTGGACCGTTATTTTGTGCGGTCCCTGAAAAAAAAATCAATCATTGTTTAAATCTAAAACTTGTCGACGTTTTGATAAAGAGGAAGAGAGACGGTCATCTTTAGGTCAAAATATATTGCATTAATTTTATACATAATTTGATCGAATGTTTGAAAAATAAATAATTGCATAAAATTTTCTGGAACCTGAACCGTAATTTTGTGCGGTTTAAGTCCCGGAAAAAAACTTTTAAAAATCAATCATTGTTTAAATCTAAAACTTGTCGACGTTTTGATAAAGAGGAAGAGAGACGATCATCTTCAGGTCAAAATATATTGCATTAATTTTATACATAATTTAAAAGAATGTTTGAAAAATAAATAAATGCATAAAATGTTTCTACGCATAGCGGTTTACTACTATAACAGGTTCTTTAGTTTAGTCAGTGTTCGTAGTAAAGAATGAATGTCATAAGAGTGGGAAATTGACCTTGAATCTCACTTTCACGTGAGTTCGAACGGACGATGATCTCAGGTTTTTTATCTTCAAAAATTTAAGAATTTTCTCTTTTCTTTTTGGTATTACATAAGAATTTAGTTATTTTCATTATTACTGGGCCGGTTAAAAAGTGATAATACCTACATTAAAATTTGAAGCAAAATAAGTAGATATATAGGTACTTATGAAGTAAAAATTAAAAACTTGATAAAAAGCTAAACATTCTAGTTTATTTTTAAAATATTTATTTTATAAACATCTTTTAAATTTTTTTAATAATCAGTCACATTGAGATACCTACTTAATTGTTTCTTATATTTTTTTATAAACGAATAATCTACAACATTAAAATGTAATAAATATAAATAGCATATCGTTTAAATTTATTGATTATTATATATTATATTATTTAGTGTTAAATTTCAGTTTTCTAATAGTACCTACCTATTATTTATGTATACATAAATAATAGGTAGGTACTATTAGAAAACTGAAATTTAACATACTGTCTTAACTATAGTTAAGGCAGAATCCTTGCTATTTATGTATTGACTGACGATTGTAGCAGTTTTACTTTTTATTTAAAATTCTTTGTCGTTAATTTTATTGTCTTGTTATAATTTATGTTTGTGACATTTCGGCAGTTTTTTTTTAAATACATGACGCATTTAATATGCAGTATGTACCCTGCTTTCATTTTCGAATACAGTAACACATGTTTGTATATGAACAGAGGTTTCAAAACACTGGTTCATCCAGTTCTGCATTTTTGTTTATCACTTTTATTAATGCTATAAAATTTTAATTTATGGTGCAGGCCTATAGCAACAGAATACAAAAAACACAGCTAAAAATATCTAATTTAACTAACGACTCATCAAATTGAAAGCAATTTTCAGAACTCATTAATACATTTTTGCGTCTGTTAAAAAAGTGGCCGCGAAATAAAACATTTGTGTACGATACGTTTCGCGGCCGCGTTGCTATTAGTAACGGCTGCGAAGTAAATTTATTGAGTTGTGCATATTAATGTCAGATATTTTTGACAGTTATTACAAAATATCAAATGTTAATTTTTAATTATATGCACCGCAGTTGCACAAAAAATATTGTGTACCTATATAACTCGTCTGCGAAATGTGTATAGTGTGCTCGAGAATTTTTAAGCCTCGATCTTCTCCTCAGCTAAAATTTCTATCAGACGCTAAACAGCCAAGGTATACAAATAATAATTTTATTTGGGTAAAGTTCTGTAAAAATTGCTTGTTGTTTGTTTTGTAAACTATATTTTACTGAAACCTGAAGAAGCACTTCGCTCTCGAAACGTCGTAATGAAAATTCAAAATTATACACAACTTTAACCAAATAAATAATTTATTATTGTAAATATGTTTATATGACGCAAACGTTTAGAACTTCTGGTATATCATTTAAGGATTGTAGTAAAAATGCAAGCAATGTGCATCCTCGAAAGACTGTATTGTTTGTATGTCCTGAAACTGTATCGGAATAATAATTAACATCGTACTTGTAATATTTATCAATGAAAAATGCTAACTACATTAATATTAAGTAGATAATAATTAACAGTGGCGGATCCCTCAGATTTTTTTTACATTAATTAATTTACCTACTTTAATTGAATACTTAGGTACCATATTGTAAAAAATAATTTATTTTCATTTAAGGCCGGAATGTAGCTGTGCACGATTTCGTCGAGAAAAAGGAGAGATATATACAGATTTAGTGTGTCGAACAAAGGCAGCAATAGCGAACGCGCTCTAAAAGTGGCATCGTATTTGTATGATATTGTATTTATAAGACAAAAGAAATAATCAAACGTGTTATTTATATACTGTATAACATGCTACCTACAGTGCGACGCATGAATTTTAATAGATTTTGTATTTAAAATGCCCTAAATTAAACATGTAAAAGTAGTATTTTTCTCTTTATTCGGCATTTTTTTTAAACAATACTATAAAAAAATTTTGGATAAATCGATGCGTCGCACTGTAGAATGAATATTAAATATTGTCGTAAAAAAATTTCAATGATCTTACGATAGTATTAGATTCAATATTATACAAACCGTAGAGCACTGTTTTACCTTTTTCTCATACAGCTACATTCCCGCCTTAAGTCTAAATACAAATTTCACTAATTTGATTCATTTTTATACTCGATTAATTTGTTTAACACATAATTAAATTTCAAGGTATTTAACCTGAAATCAAAAAGTGCATTTGTTTTTATTATGCACAATTTTTTGCTCACTTATTATCGTTTACTGGCTTTGTTTCCAAGGTAATAATTTTTTGTTTTCAAATTAGATGGCGGTAAGCAATCTTTTTAAAGGCGGTAAGAACTCAAGAATAAGGCGGTAACCAAGGAAACAGCATAAAAATGCAAACTAAGCCTATAACCTAAAATAAGCATTATTTTCGAATTTATTTTCATTGTATCGATCGGGCAAAAATATTATAAGCATCATGGACATTATGTGCATTTTGTACCGCCCTTGATACTTAATATACTATTTCGCTTTCATTTTAAGGGGTTCGTCTACCTTTTTTCGAATTCCTAAAATACTCTTGATATTACTTTTTTTCTATTTCACTCTCTTCCTCACGACTGCTTGAAACCAGCCCGAAACTCGCACTTTGTCGCATCCTAGCTATGCAATGTCATTTTGAAGTTGAAAAATACTGTAAACTTGGCTCACTATTCCCATAATAACTTCTGTATTTTTTAAAGAAATTAAGTAAAACAAAAATTATTTGAAAACGGAAGGTTAGCTGCAGGCTTCTTGCTTTTTAAATTTTTCTTTCAATTTATAATGACCGAAAAAATCATATCAAATCGTATAAAAATATTTTTTACTTCAAATTCCTAGGCCAAAGACAAAAAAATAAAAAGCTAGAGGCATTAAGACATCCTTTATGAATACACTCATATGTAAAAGCATCATATATTTCAATTATAACGTGGGAGGCCTACACCTCTGTAACGCTGTAAAATTTTAGGGTAGACGAACACCTTAAGGTTTTTTTTTGTAATATCGCTCCCTAGACGAAATGTCTGTTGCCGCTACTGATAACAAATAACAATTACTTTTTTACTGATGAAAATGCATGTTAATGTAATTATTAGAATAATTGATTATTGCTGAATATTCATAATATTCTTGCAATCACAAATAGCATAATAAATTACAAAATGTATAAAAATTAATCTTTTTATTTTGTGTGCAATTTCTTTATGAGTTTTTAATTCTGAAGATGTTCAAGCTTGGCCGATTTCGCATTTGATGATAGATTTTAACTACAATTGACAATATTCGCAAATTAGTGCATTTACCTTGACACAAAGTTATACGGCGTATTTCCTACTCGAATTAAGAGTTAGAATTACCATTGATTTTGAAAAACGTAGTTGCTTTACCTTGATTTGATGGAAAAAATGTTTGTTGAAAGTTTACTGTTACCAATACTGATACTTTGCATTAATCAGCTACAATTAACGGTAAATGCTATGCATTTTCTCACGCCGAGAACAACAATGACTGAGATCATGTTCAATTATTTTTTAAGTGATTTTAGTTGTATTTTGTTCAATACAACAGATTGAGATTTGCATCGATTATCTAAATTTAGCTGTAACACCCAACACCCCTAAGAGGCTCGTCTACCTTTTTTCGAATTCCTAAAATACTCTCGATATAACTTTTTTTTTCTATTTCACTCTCTTCCTCACTACTACCCGAAACCAGCCCGAAACTTGTACTTTCCCGCATCCTAACTATGCAATGTCATTTTGAAGTTGAAAAATACTGTAAACATGGCTCAGTACTCCCATAATAACTTCTGTATTTTTAAAATAAATTAAGTAAAACAAAAATTATTCGAAAAAGGATGTCTAGCTGCAGACTTCTTGCTTTTTAAATTTTTCTTTCCATTTAAAAGATCAAATCGTATCAAATAATGACAAAAACGTCATTTTTAAATATGTTTTACTTCAAATTCCTAGACCAAAGACAAAAAATAAAAACTAAAGGCATTAAGACATCCTTTGTGAATACACTCATATGTAAAAGCATCATATATTTCAATTATAACTAAAGAAAACGTGGGAGGCGTACACCTCTGTAACGCTGTAAAATTTTAGGGTGTACGGTGAACGCTAAGGTGTACGCTATACTGAAATTGATAAGTGGAAATTTCTGTCACATGTCAGTTTACCATTTAAATTAAAAATTGAGCATATGAGTAAGGTAAATAACACATATTGATTAATGTTGAATAGGTACATAAATATAATTAGTCAGCATTTCAGGTAACTATTTAAAAAAAAATTAAAAATAGACTGGCGGTGTCATTATGATTTTTGATTTTCTTACCGAATCAATGCCGGAAGAATGAGATTATAAATATAAATTACCAAAATACACTCGAGGAAAAAATTAGAGGAACATTTTTTGTTGACGAAAAATGTCCAATTTTCAAACCAAATTTCAAATGCTCATAACTTTGGATCAAATCATCGTAGAAATTTGTTCTTTTTTTAACTTTAAGGGAAATTGTGTGAACTTTAATGTCCTTGCCTTGAATATGGTCTACAATTTTTTTGGCAATCCGTGCAAGTTGTTAAAGTGGAACATTTTTTTCAGTCAAAAACTTTTTTTTTTCTATGGTGGTTTACGGGATGTACCGAATGTGGCTTTCAGGGACACCATTCGAAAGAGGAGACTTTGATCTTTTTAAAACTCAAAGTATTATTGATTTTGGGTCAAATGCAACCGAGTTATCATGGTTTGAAAATTGGACATTTTTCGTCAACAAAAAATGTTCCCCTAATTTTTTCCTCGAGTGTAGTACACAAAAATAACAATAAAATTAACTTAAAATCTGACAGTATGCGTTTTAATTTTGTATTTTAGCAAATGATTTGGGAGGGGAGGGGCTAATTTTCATTTTTTTAAGCCACCCAAACCCCCGTATTTGCGCCTGCGCCTATGTAAATATTGAAAATATTGTAGTATATTTTTTAGTAGCTTGGCCATTGGCCAAATATATTCAATTAGCCATCAGTATTAAAAGTTCGCGCTGTCCAGGTGTCTTGTTTAGCTAATATAAACAATAATTTGAGTTGCCACCGGCTCAAAAAAGTTGTTGATATTGTTCTTATAACACTATAAAATATGTAATTATTCATTTCAGAGATTAAGGTAATGAGTGGTTAACGAAAATTTAAGTTGTTTACTTTTCAAGGAATTATTTAACATATTTGTTATACAATTTAGAAACTATCGTAAAACCGGTATTTTTCGTAGATTTTTACGTTGAACGGTATAAACAAATAAATTTTACAATATTTTATTTTAGTCTTGTAATTAAAAATGTGAAAAATTGCCTAATTTTAAATTATTACAAGAATGAGAGCACATACATATGTAAAGAAATACACTTGTTTATAACTTATTATTAATTAATAAAAGAAAACTGTTGGGTATACTTAAAATTTGTTGCAATATTAGTTTTCGAGGAACCGTTACATTTCAAAATTAATTTGAACTTATATTCAAGGACACATTCTTTCTAAACATATCTAGCACTAGGTAATTTTATATAATTAAAAATGCACTTTATTTTTACGTTTATGAATACTTGAAAAGAAAGAATTTTTATGCAGGGGTCCTACACTTGTGCCAAAAATATAGTGAAAAATCTGACGTGGCCGTCACACAACCTTCCGCCATATCTACACTTTAAACAGAAATGTATACGTACAAACCGGTGCCCATTTAAAATATACAAATAAAAATCTAAAATATTCAAACACAGAAATTAGTATCACCTGAATCAAAAGATTCATTCACACGAAAACTCTTCTGTGTTGAAGCCATCCTCCGTTCAATTATTACATTTAATATCTCACTTATGACTTATATGGCGCTAGTATGTCAACTTGTCACCCGTCTCACCTGTCAATATTTTTTACGCAGAAACAAAAGTCAACCGAACATGGATTACAAGATTTCAACGTTTTATCTGATAAATTTCTTTAATGCTACCAGATAAAGACAATTTTTTTATAACGTGAGTTGCAAATAACTTTGCTTCTTATTCTTATTACAAATAAATACTATATTTATCCAAAATATAAATTTTTGACAATTTTCTTTTTCAATCTTAAAAAAATATCACTTCCGGTGAAGATATTTGTACCAAAATCTAATGAGCTCTTCCTATTCGTATACAATTGCAAAATACCAAATATCAAAATTTTTGGGTAATTCGTATTTGAGTTATGCGACATCCGGCATCGGCCCGGACCACACACATACACACAGACACACACACACACACACACACACACACACACACACACACACACACACACACACACACACACACACACACACACACACACACACACACACACACACACACACACACACACACACACACACACACACACACACACACACACACACACACACACACACACACACACACACACACACACACACACACACACACACACACACACACACACACACACACACACACACACACACACACACACACACACACACACACACATACATACAGACATCATCGAGAAACTATCAAAAATAAGTTGTAAGGACCCTGATTCGTGCTCATCCACTTAAAACTCACAACCCGATTTTTTGCATGATTCCAATACCTTCCTTTACAGGTAAGCGGAAGGTAAAAAGGGAGCTTGCTATACTACAAACTGAGCTCTTGTTAGTACACCTACACTGTTCATATTTTATATATTATATGTATAGATAGTTAAAAGATGACACTAGAGTGCTAAGAAATTATATTTTTGAAATACTTAATGGTATTTTAGTAATAAATTAGTAAAATTAGTCAGTTTGGCAGATGTTTTACTATTTTTTTCGTGAAATGTGTAATTTTCTTGACAAAAAATATTTTCTTAGCACTCTCACGAACAGTGCAAGGAATAGACTATTTAAAACAAAATTAATAAATATGCAATAATAAGGTCATAATTTGTAATATTAAAATGCATAAATTAATTCTTATTTTCTCTAATTGTTGTCGCATATTGAATGAATTTTTCGATCAAATAATGCTTCGTAATTGCTTATGGTAAATTTCAGATTTTTATTTTGAGCAATATAGCCAGAATCGTGAATTCTAATTCTATTGCAGCAATATTGCGTTCAACAAGTGTAGAGCCTTAAGGCACAACATTGCTTAATGTTACTTTAGTATTAAAAAATAAAAATTAAGTTTAAATTGGTCAAATTGGCAAAAACATTAATATTCGAAAGCATTTTTGAAGCTTAAACGAAACATTTGACGTTAAAATATTTAGAAAAGTAATATACATTTTGTATCAAATTAAGCAATTTCAAATGAATTTCGAAAATGGATAAACTTATAATATCTGCACTTCAATAACGTATTTAGAAAATGATAGTTACAGGAAGTACCATTTAACTTCCGGAATTAAAAGTGTGTTCTAAATCATTTTTAAATTTCATGGTCAAATTTCATGTTTCTTCAATATATCTATCGAAGATTTCAATGACAAGAGACAAGTTGTAACCGACCTTCTAATATTGTAATTATCGGAGATATTAAATTAATTGGGTTAATTTGTTATTAAAATATTACGTTCTAATCAAAATAGTTTACACGCAGAAAAAATTGCAAGAGTCGTGGGTTCGAATCCCACTGGAGAGCATGGGGGTTTCCCCTTAAAAAATCAATCAATAATAATAATAATTGCAAAAATAACTATTTCTATAAATTCAAACTACATTTATATTATAGAAAATTTAAAGCAGAACTTTTACAGGAAAAATGTAATTACTTTCTCGATTAAGTCAAGCATTTCCTTTTTATATTTTTGCTTTGTGCATATTTAAAATCGTTTAAAATTTTGGGACATTTTATTTCCTAATTATTATCTATGCAATTCCAGTGCGTTTTATGATCGCCTGTTCTCCACTAGCAATTCTTATTAAAATACAGGCTGGTTCACAACTTCGTGGATATATTTTATTGGCATAGTGCTTAACTCTTAACTTATCACGGAACTGAAAGAATTTTTCAAAATTCGCAGTTTTAGTTTTCAGGTTTTATTATCAAACAGTTTTGGGAATTTGGAATTTCGTTTAATTAATTTAAACTAAATAAAAAATCTGATGTGGCCAGCACACGACCTCCCGCCTTAACACTGTATTTTATATGAATTTGGTTTTAGTTAGGCTTTCTTAAATTATAATTTTGCAATAAATTTACAAACTTTTTGAAAATAATTTTATAGTTCTTTAAATTAGCTTTATTATTACCTTATTACATTATGTTCAGTTAATAATATTTACATTTCTTTTAAAATGGTGCCACAAACATTTTAGAAATTGTGTATACGTCTGTTCATCTGTCACATTGACATATTCATTTTTGTTTTTAATTTTTTTCCTATATTGTGATTTACAAATCGTGGTAGGTAAAATTATATATCTTTGAAAAATAATTTTACTTTATTGGTAAGAGATATAGACAAGATGTTAAATAAATATTGTAGGATATAATTTGTGCTTTGAAATGTCGTATGACAAATTGTAATTATCGCAGAATTTTCTATATTTTTTGCAAAAAATGTTAAAATGCTTCAAGAAAATACCATTTCCGGTTGGCAGATTTTTACCAAAATCTAATCAGCTCTTCATTAACATGTACAAATATATAATGCAAAATATTAGAATTTTATGTTCAATAGAATTTGAGATAATGAATAAGAACGAAAGAGCATAGTAGGCACACATACAGACTTTCATACACACACACAAACACACACACAGACATCATCGTGAAAATAGTCAAAATAGGTTCTAAAGGTGCTAAAACATGCTTATTGACAAAAATCTCGACATCCAATTTTTTCACGATCCCTATACCTCTCTAGGCGAGAGGTAAAAATCCAATGGTTTAAAAAAAAACTTCTTGTGAAAGCCCTTAAATTTACGAATTAAAAAAAATTGTTCCATGATCAGTAAGTTAAGGACTGTATGCAATATTAAATTTGGACATTTAGTACCTACATTTATTTTTATGTGGATGAATGAATGTGTTAAGGGGTTCGTGCAAACCCTATTGAGGGATATAGCACAATTTTCAAAAATAATCGGCACGGGCGATGGGCGAAGCAGTGAAAACCAATGAAAATAATCCTATAAAATGTAAAAACAGCTCATTGCCTGGGTTACGTTATTTTAAGGGACTGGATTCCCTAAAATATTATTTACTCAAAACAGTTTGCAAACGATTTTAGAGAGCATGTACTAAAATAGTTATTTATGTAACAAGTACACAAAATAGTGTTTTAGTGGACGATGAACGGACGAGGCGCAAGCCGAGTCTTTAAATTAGGTGAGTCCTCTAAAACTCAGTTTGTGCACGTGTTACACAAAAAAAATTAGTATCTATTCGAAATTATTCTAAAATATAACTTTCTTTAAAATAAAATTATGAAATATGAAAATAATCCTATAAAATGTAAATAACAGCGCAGGTAACGTTATTTTGAAGAACTGGATCCGCTAAAATATTATTTTATGGACACAAAACAGTTCGTAAAGTAACAATTTTAGAGAGCATTATACTAAAAAATATATTATTCATTGCGCACAATCAAAATCTGTCTGAAAATGTTTTAAATTTTTTTTTACCTTCATTGATGCATTCTGTAAGGTTCTCCAAACAAACTGCGCGTTCCGAAACCTGTCCAAGATATTCCTCCAAATCTTCAATAGAGTTAATCTTTATTGTATCATTTTCAAAATGAGGCTCAAATTTGAAATCTGTCGAATTTTTCTTAACCGTTGTAGAGTTCAAGAATAAGTTAAGGACATCTTCATCTTCAATAGACTTCGCTGGAGACGACTCGAAAAAGTTAACGTCTTTGGCATTGCAAAACGTTAATAAAACACACAAAGTTAAGAATAAGTTTGTCAACATTATGAATATGTTTATTTGCTTCATGTTAGTTTGCTTGGCACATCACTATGAATGTTAATTTTTTTCACTTTTGTTACTTTATTTTATTGATGTTTAATAGTTTCGTGAGTCTTTTTAAGCGTATTACTTTTACGATTTATTGTTATATTAGTCTTTGAAACGCACATTAATTTACAAATATTTATATTGACTTGTTTTGCGAAAACGAAAACGAAAACATTTAGTTAATTTAAATTTTATTGTATTTATTATAAATTAATGTATTTATAATTAGTACGATTAGATGTCTAAGTATATTCAAAATTACAAACACAAATGTCGTTCACTTTAAATTTAAGTCACTGAAAAGTTTTCTCTGATGCACTGCCGATCACAAACAAAATATGAATCGAATTTCGATGTGTAAAATGAAGTCAGACTTAGTGCGTCCACCGAAAATGATAGTAGTGGGGAAAGTTGGACTAACGACTTACTGGGCTTAATCTACCTGCCGAAGTGACTCAAGTACTGCATGAACGCCAGTGACGTACTTGAAAATATCTTGGGTAGGGGCAGCTGCAGGAATCCGAATGAGATTTTCAAGGTTGAAATACATTAATACATATTGAGATTTTTTAAACATGATACAGATTATTTAGAATTTTGATTTATTTTTATTTGAATCGATAATTCTACTCCTGTGTATAAAGTAAGCCATAAACAAAACACAATTTTATCGCTTTGACAGTGGATAAAAAGGAAGGTAATTTTTTGCAAGTGATGAAACCTTATTTACCTTTTTCTTAGCAACCAAACAATAAACAAAACACTAAAATGTCATTTGCTTCATATTTCTAATATTTTTCAGTGAAATGATTCGATTTTGGGAATATTTGTGAAAAGAACCAAAGGAGTCGTTAAATTATTACACTCGAGCATTTTATTTCCTCCGAATAAATTTCTGTTTGACATCTCAACCTTTTCACCTGACAACAATTTTTTTTCAAATTGCCTGGCAACAAGGTTTTAATACAAACAAAAAATTTATCCGGCGAAATAATAAGCTCTTGTGTAATTACAGTTGACAATTTGGCATACCGGTGTGGTCTATTGAAGCCGAAATTAATCAAATTTGCCATGGAACATGCATATTTAATAGTATATTATGCAATAATATGTTATAATGATAGCTATTAATACGCGAGTATGAAAATTACGAGGCGAGTGTCGTAATTCATACGAGTGTATTATAGCCATTATACACGAGTTGCATACTCATGCTTTCATTTAAAAAAATATTCATTTGAATGAAATTTACTTGGGTGTTTCACAATGAAAATCTGTATCTGTACAGACAATGCTTATTTAATATTTAATAAGTAGGTAAATTAAAACATGGGGGTAGAAAAATATAATATAATTTTTTCATCTTCGCTGGATTTCCAACTGTATCATAATATATACATACCTATAATATTATTCATAATGAGCCCAGGCCTTTTTTGATTTTGTTTATTCCACACACGTCATTTTTGACCAATTAGAACGCTCTATTTTATCGAAGAATGCAGTTTTATAGCGATAATACCACAGCAAATATATATATATATATATATATATATATATATATATATATATATATATATATATATATATGGTAACCGTTTGTTAATATTTAAAATTTTACACTTAAGGGCCTATTGCATGGCAATAATACGCATTGAAAAACGAGTAATTTTTGTGAGGATCTCAATCTAATACTGTTATACGTATGATGTTGAATTTTTGTATGTAGATTAAGAAAGAATACTAAAAGTGCGGAATCTTCAAAATATTTAATTAATGTAATTAGTTTGGCTTTAATAATTATCCGAAATTCGGCGAAAATTGTACAAGTTTAGATATAATTTATGGCAATTCTGTTGATAAAATTATAGTTTTATTGTTTTTCCGCCCTTTCTACATCTATGTTCTATTCATTTTATCTTGAAACTCAATGATATCTTTTATAGTTCATTCATGAGATCCTCACGAAATTTTAGTGTTTAGTTTCTTTTTATCTCTAATTGTTGTCGGAACAATATATAGTTTGAATTTTTCAAATCAACAATGCTTTGTCGTTACTAATGTAAAATTTCAGATTTTTATTTTGAGCAATATAGCCAGAATCGTGAATTCTGATTCTTATTGCACTCAAGAAGTATAGCCCCTTAAACTGTAATATTTGTGAAATAGTCAAGCAAATAATGTGATTCGATCCATAAATTAATTTGCGTAATTCCTGCGTAGAAACGAACATTCCGTCCATTAATTACTACGCAACAACTATGCGTAATTTTACCAATAATTTCATGGTCCTTATTTTATTACTTATGATAATAATTAATTGATAAACAGTCAAATCAGAATTTTTTATTTATTTCATTAATTCTTCATTAAATCTCGAAACTCCTTTTCGCTGGTCATTCCTATAATTGTTTAGACATTGATCCAGTTATTTTTTTATAGATAATTCTATAATTTTTTAGATCCAAGAATTTTAAACTAGTAGGTAATTTGGATTTTCACAAGAAACTTATTTTTGTAGAATTATATTATTTTTAAACCAGTTACACTCATTTTATTATAAAAATTAACCTAAAAAACGAACTCGTAAACTATAAATCCTTTATATATGAGACTCGATCGATATTTATTTAAATATTTGTTTCAAGATAACGAACTAACATTTTAATATACCTATGTTTCAAGACAGATTCTTAGCTATTACTGTACCAAATTTGAACGCAATAGTTACAATACATTTTGATATATCTGTCCGCCATTTTGTTTCAAGATGGCGGACTGACATTTTAATTATGTCATAAGTTAGATCCTTGGCTATTACTGTACCAAATTTGACCGTAATCGGTGCAGTACATTTTGAGATAGCTAGCTGCCATTTTGTTTCAAGATGGCGGAGAATCTGAAATTTGCCAAAGTTCATTGTTAGGTGACAAAACAGTGAATTTATTTTTGTCCAGGATTCAGAAACATGAAAAAATCCTCGAAGAATCAATGTGCGTGCAATTCCAAAGTAGTATTAAAATATGAAGAAAAGAGATTAAGAGTATCGACTCCACGTTTGTCCCATGTTAATGCATAGAAACGCTCGCTAAAAATACGGAAAAGCAGTGTATCAATTTCTACAATGCTCACGAAGTTTTATAGATAAAGCTAAATTTCATAAATTTATTTACAGACCAAGAATGCAACTAGGATTATGCCGAGTTACATTTTCTAATAAATCTTTTATTAATAAGAAAAAGCATGTAAAAAATTGCTTAAAACACACTTTTTCATTAATTTGATATATAGATTTCAAAGATTTTTTCAGAATTCTAACTGGGCATAATCCTAGATTAATTCTTTCACAAAAATCTAGTACCTGTTTTTCCTTCAAATTTTTAATATGCAATGAGTAAAACAGAAACTGCTACACCTCTAAACACGCAATATTTTGTTACGGAGACGAGACCCTTAAGACTAGAGACTAGAATATTTAAAATCGGTTCAAATTTAATTTTTATTGGTGCAACCTGTTAAAAATATTGTATAATGTTATGCATATTAATTTATAATGACCAACAACTGAAAAATATGTTCCTAATATTTAAGTATCTAAATCACAATAGTGCTAATGAGGTCATTTTGATATTGCGTTAAAATGAATAAGTGAAAATATAATAAATAAATAAAACAATAGTGTACTTTGTTCAAAGATTTTCTAATAGCCTTAATATTGCAATCCAAGGAACTGTTTTTCTTACTTTTTTACTTGATATAAAAATTATTGTTAACAAACAATCATTATTATTTAAAAAGAAAAGTATCTGTCAGAACAGAATACACCTATTAAATTATAGATATTTATACGTGAAATACATGAATGTTTATTCAACAGAAAAAAACCCGAAAGCCGAGTTGGATAATTTCTTCGAGTGAATAAACATTTTTATCTCACGTGGTTCATACAATATTTTTTTCAATTATGAAGAAATTATTTCAAAAATATGAATAATAAATATATTTTGAAATAACAAAAAAAACTAATCAAAGTAGGCGTCAGTGACAAGTGCTTTAAAAATATGTTAAGTGATTTGAAAAAAAAATTAATTCACTGCCGATTAAACAGTTTTGCCTGTTTGATGTTCAAATGTAACTTGTACATTTTTTACTTTATTCTGTACTACAAGTAACTGTTGACTTTTATGTAAGTATAATTTTTTTTATTCAATTTTGACGTTTTGACTGCAATTATTAACTCTATATCAACAACTTTAAACCACTGTTTATTCGCAAGTGAATTAATTTTTTTTAAATCACTCAACACATTTTTAAATCATTGACGTTTTAAACTGTTATTATTACGTCAAAAATGCATAAAAACAATGACAACTTGCCAGCCACTAACGACTACTTTGATTAGTTTTTTTTTGTTATGTCAAAATAAGTTTATAATTCATATATTTGAAATAATTTCCTCAAAATTGAATAAAATATTGTATAAACCACGTGAGATACGAATGTTTATTCGCCCTTCGGGCTCGGGGGCTAAACTTTCTTCTCTTGAATAAACATTCATGTATCTCACTTGGTGTATAAATATCTATTATAACAAGGTATGTACCCATGTTTTCACTTTTTTAATACACTGTAAGTGTCCACAGATATAAATAAATAAATAATTATAATTATATTATTAACTTTATCAGATCCGTAAATGTATAAATAATAAACAAAATTGCCTACATCAATTTTTGTTATTATAAGATTTTATTTTGATTAAAACTAATAGTTCCACAGATCAATAGCATTTCAAATATGAATAAATTTTATAATAATTATTAGTTCTGCATCCATTTTATTTTTGGTTCTTCAATTGATTTATAATTATTTGATTCATTAATAAATCTACATGACGCATTATTGAACGATAATTTAATTATATTTATTATTTATAAGAATGAAAATTTACACACAAGCCGCAGGCGAGTGTCGTAATAATTCGAAGAATTACATAGATAAGTTTCTTAGCAATAACCAATAGTTTACTTATATTTCTTTATGTACTAGGATATATAAGAAGTTTGTATTTGCAAATAAAACCATAATATGTTACATGAAACTATGGTTATTGGTCACAATTTGTCAAATTGTACAAATCGATTACAAGATGTCAGTTAATAAACTTATAAACTGAAAACAAATTTAATAAATGCATTATTTATTGGTCGTCGATAACGAATGTTCTTGTCTGGCTCCTTTGATAACTTACGCATATACGTTAATTACTTATTCAACTTGTCAACATATTTTGTTCAAAATAAATTACCGTATCAACGCAGTAATTGGTACTGTATTGGTCCTATCTAATAAGTACAATAAATAATAAATAAGTTCAAATAAAATAAAAATTCCATGCAAGACACATACTTTTTACTTTACTTATTAGATATATTTTGCAAATTAGTTAAATTGATATTGCAATGAAGATGTTTTCTTCAACGATAGTATTTATTAATAATTCTTTGAGAAATTCGTTTGTAATTGTAACGGTATCCGTTATCCAAAATTCAATATCTGAAATTCAATATCCGGAATTTGATATCCGGTTTCAATTTAAATTTTGTGTTGAACCAAATATCATATCATGGACAACTTACAAGATATTGTTATGTCAATCTTGTCAAACAATCATAGCCTATATATAAGATTTTAAAGATTCAAACACTATATTTTAAATTGTGCTGTAGTTTATAAATGGTATAAAAAATTCTTTTTTACACGAACGGGAGTAAACGTCAACTTTTTTTTATTAAAAATCATGATAGAAGTGATTCATTTAGTCCCTAGGGAAATAATCACTCCCTAGGGAGTTTATATTATTATTATTTATTTGTTTCTGTGGGTTGCTATGTATGATTTACGTTACCAACAACAAATAACATACTTGATAATTTATTACTATATTTTTAAAGTAAATTAATTTGGTCCGTGTAAAAAATAGTATATATCCCTCAGGAGAGACTGCAATTTTTCCCTCGTTGCTTTGTATCCCTCGGGCTACGCTTCGCTTCGCCCTCTGGCTACAAATTTCACCTCATGAAAAAAACATGCATTTCTCTCCCTCGATGTATAATATACTATTAAAAAATTTTCTGTTATATTTAATAAAACATATTATCATAAATGCTTTATTTATCGAGATCATTTAAGAAAAATCATATTACTCTATATGAAAAGTCTTACTTCTGGTTTATGAATTGGTACCAAAATATAATTGGTCTATTGTAAATCGTATTTAAATTTTGGATATAAAATTTGGTATTTAAATGTTCCATATTTTTGGAGTTATCGTTTCCGGGGTAACGAACGAACGCACACACACACAGACATCATCTCAAAAAGGTGTAATTCGTATTCTAGAGACCCTAAAACGTACGTACCAGCCAAAAATTCACTCACAATACCTCTCTTATAGAATATGAGCCGAGAGGTAAAAGAGGGTAATCACGCGCCACTGTACAGCTTTTATTTATAAGTGAATTAACTTTAAATTTTAATATGGTGTCAACAAATTTTTAATTCGTTTTTTTGCCTTCAAAAATTAACAAAAATTGTCAAAATTCAAATTAACATATTTCGATTTGAAAGCAAAATTTTAAAATTCTGCATCGACCATTTTGTAGATTGTACTTTTATCTTCAACAATATCTTTAGATTATTATATTTAATAAAACAATAAACGCTGTGGAGTGGCGCGCGAAATCCATGTTTTGGCTGTTTTCTGGCGCGGTAGAGGATCGTCTTAACACTTTCGATTTCTGCGACTATGTAACCTGAGGATAAGAATATAACCACCGTGTTACACAATTCTGATAATACGAGAATTAACCGTAAAACCTTTAGTATCAATGTGTACAATGCTAAATTTACGAAATCATTAATTTACCTATTATCTTAAATATAGGTATTTGCACAACAAAAGTAACTGGGCAGAAATCTCAAGGCATATCCTGCATAAAAACATGTTTGTGAACATGAGCTTGGGCTTGTTTTTGAGCATTTATTACAATTATTAATGCATGCATAATGATGCATTAGATTTCAATGAGTATCCTTTTATCTAGTTTTTATTTGTTGTTCACTACATGAAGATTGTCCTTTAATATGTTCATTACACCAAGTATAAAATTATACTTATCTCATATCACTTCGGTGAATAAATTTGCGTAGTACAGACAATAATAACAATATTAAACATGCGTATCAGACGAAAATTTCTTGTAAGAATATATTTACATTATTTTCCATTCCTTTTCGGTATAAATTGTTGATAGTGGAGTAGGACATTTATACCTACCTTAATGGTGTTATTTAGATTTATTGTCTGAAACCAATATATTAAAGAGAGTAAACATTTTTAATTGACCAATTTAAACAATAAAACTAAATGATTTGAAAGTATTGTTTTTCAATTGTAGATTCTGGAACAACAACATTTTTTTATATTTGTACATTTTTAAATGTTATATACTTTCTATAACTTCAAATAATATTCATTCTTATAAATGAATGCCTTAAAAATCTTTGCACAATTGCCTACCAAAATTATTCTCATTTTAATCTCATATGTGCATTATTATTTCCGGATTTTTTTAGTGCTATCCAACGGGTTAAGAATAAAACGCTGATCAGAGTTGACCGCTTAAACGCGCTGATCAGCGAAAAATCCGCTGATCTACATTCAACTAAACTAAATCAAAAAATCTTAACACCCTCCTCGAGTCCCAAAATATATTTCAATATACATGACATATACTTGCATGTACATGATATGGATATAAATAGCACATATTTTATGTAGGTACATATATTATTTTACAAGTATATATTTCAATATACATGACACTTACTTGCATTTATTTACCCATTTATAAATAATATGTAATGTATATTTTTAATAGTATATTATACATCGAGGGAGAGAAATGCTTGTTTTTTTCATGAGGTGCAATTTGTAGCCAGAGGGCGAAGCGAAGCGTAGCCCGAGGGATACAAAGCAACGAGGGAAAAATTGCAGTCTCTCCTGAGGGGTATATACTATTTTTTACACGGACCAAATTAATTTACTTTAAAAATATAGTAATAAATTATCAAGTATGTTATTTGTTGTTGGTAACGTAAATCATACATAGCAACCCACAGAAACAAATAAATAATAATAATATAAACTCCCTAGGGAGTGATTATTTCTCTAGGGACTAAATGAATCACTTCTATCATGATTTTTAATAAGAAAAAGAAGACGTTTACTCCCGTCCGTGTAAAAAAACAATTTCATATATTCTGAATATATTTATGATCTACATAACATAAATACATTTGCACATACATTGTAGCTTATTCGAACATGAAAGTCCAGGTGTCCAGGACAATTAGATGTACCTGCAATGTCAGTTTTATGTACACAATGTAAATTACGCATATACATTATATAATGTTCTTTCTGAAATGTAATATGAAATGAATCTCAAATAAATATGATAGGCCACTCCTGTCATATATTATACTTTGAGTTATTGTCTTATTGACTTGGGAGGCAACTGTGTTATTGGTATAATTTATTATAATAGTTTTGATAAAATAAAAATAAGTATATACTTTCACATATCCATCTTACGTTTGTTTAAATTAAAATTATAAATGAATGATATTGTAATTTCAGGGTTAATTTGCATCGTAGGTACTTGTTACAATTTCAAATTAAATAATAAGTATCAGGTATAAACATATGACTCACATTCGTATTAAAGTAAATTCACCAACACAAATTACAAATTATAGTATACAAATGTCAATCTAGTAACCTACAAGAAATTGTCCTACTGTTCAATAGATTAAATTAACATATATAACGACTTTAATATAAACTTCACTCATGCATTTCATAATTCTTTCTTACAATACAATCACCGATTAAAGTCTTACTAACTAATCACTTGTGATTGTGTTTATTCTCTCCCACAATCATGAACTGTTTCTAAATCATGCTAATATTTTATATTTGGCCTTCAATATCTAGTACAGCATTGATTCACTTTTAAAATATTGCTAAAAATAATATGCGAATTTTATTTTTTAAGGATGTAGTTTCTATTGAAAAAGTAGAATTAATTCATAATGAAGGATTAATACTAAATTAATTTTATTTATTAGATATATTTTGGAAACGGATATTAAATATGGTAATTTTATAAAAAGGTTGCATTTGCATTTGTGATATATTAGCGATTTTCATCAATGCTAAATTTAGTTTTTATTTGCATTTGCAAAAAGTTTGACATATCCGATATAGGTTTGGAAAATTTTATATTAGGTGTGGTTTAAAATTATGACAATATTATGCAAAGTTTTCTGTAGAATCCCATTGGGAATGAATAATAATATATTATTCTTTTTTCCATTTTGATGAAATCATCAGTGTATTACAGGACAGCATTTTAAATATATTTTTTATTTATTAAGTAATAAAACAAATTTTTTTGAAGGTCGATACATAAAAAAGTTCATATTTTTAGAATGTTAATACACACCTCTCTTATTTTATATTTTTTTCTATTACTTAGCTAACATAGCACCTAAGTATCGAATATCAACCAAAATTTTAAACGAGACACTCATATTTCAATTTCAACCATGATACAAACCTAATAGTATACATAATAGCTAAGTGCATAATTTAGAACTTTCTTGGACGAGCCAAAGTTTATGGTAAAGCGAGCGCAGCGAGCAAGGCCGATAATTTAAGTCCGATTATACACGAGTTGCATACAAATTTTTATGCTCGACTGCCAAGATGCAATACTTTGATTCAAATTGCTTTAGATTATAACATTTATTTTGACATGACATTGACAGCAGTAGAATTTTAGTATATTATATATTGAGGGACTAAAGTGCATGATTTAATCCTGAGGGTGAAGTTTATTTCACGAGCCGAAGGTGAGGAAAATAATAACCTGAGGGATTAAAGATACTTTGGTCCTGTGGTATATACGCTATTTTTTTCACTCCATCCTCAAACGAATGCAAAATAGTTTAAAAGAATACACATTTTGTAATTTTGACAGTAAATTTTATGACAAATATTTATATTGTTACCATAGATAACAAATAGCACGTATTTACTTGACAACGGGATTAATTAATTCAATTCCTTGACAACGGGATTAAATATGAAAAATAATCCCTTGGGATCAAATTTAGAACCTTAGTCTCCAAAAATAAAGACTAAAGAAGAGTTTTAGTCCCGGAAGTGCAAAAAGCATTTTTTCGTACTTTAGTCCAATAAAGTCATATAAAACAAAATCGTTCCGTTTATGAACTCGTCAATGAGTAATGTATCCAGATTAGTGTATGGTGTAAGGTTTGATACAAAGATCGATAAAATATATGATTCAATGAAAACGCGTTTCGATCGATCGAAACGCGTCGTGATCAACCTAGTGTCAAGTCTTGTATCCCAGTTAGTGTTGTGTTTGGTTTTTTGCATTGAATCATATATTTTATCGATCTTTGTATCAAACCTTACACCATGCACTAATCTGGATACATTACACATTGACGATTCATAAACGGAACGATTTTGTTTTATATTATTGTGACAATGAACTTCGGAAATTCAGATATCATTAATTCCAATAAAGTACCCTGTGTGGACAGTAAACAGTGTCATAAAACAAGGTAATATGATGCAGTCGAACATAAAATAGTTATTGAAGACATTGTAATTTCAATTAGCGCCTCTTAAAATATAATATAATATTATAAAAATAGAGTCGCTAATTTATAAATCCAAATTTTGTACCCGAAATTGGCCTCAGAATGTGTAAAATAAATAAATATTTGTTGAAGTTTCTATGCAAAAAAGTGTGAAATCTTTTGTACCTAGGTACAGTAATTTATTGTTAGCATGAAGTCGTCATTTTAACACAACCATAATTTCTGAAAATTGCTATTGTAAGGATTCAAGTATCTTGTAATCTTGTAAAACATGAATTGCATATTTATGTTCTTGTAAAAATTTTACACGCATGCAATTAAAATACACCAATTTCATAAATCTTCAGTTTGTTGGACCTTTTCGCTTATATAATCAGAAGTAAAACGTCAAATTCTTAAAACAAAGCACGAAAATCAGTTGCAAAATGATTAGTGATAGCGCTCGGCATTGTTCAAAACTACGTGATCAAAATAAGGGAAATACTACAAGTACTTTCTTACGTAGAATATCAATTACCTAAATTTTACTGTAAATAGTAATTTGAATGTTACGAAAATCATTACACACTCATAAGGTAGATAGTAATAAAGTATGTTTGTTTATTTGATTAAAATTATTACCTATTCATTTAGAGGATACGCTGCTATTCAAATTATTGTATTCACCTTGAAAATCGAAGAAACTTTTAAAATAAAATTTCGTGTATGAATAATGCATGCAGCAAATAAGGAAAATAGTTATTCGTAAAATTGAAAAATTCATCAAATTGTTATTCCTCTCGATGATCACTGACGGTTTGATTCTTTCTTCTTCGTATATTTGCGTCATCATGGGGAAATTGTTTCTTTTTGTATGTGCCCTGAATAATTCAGTTGATGTTGTGGTCTAACAGTTTAAAAATAGTACATTTTACATATTCTTTACCATGCGAAACATTTTTTACCCCTTTTAAAATCAACAACAACAAATATATATTTTTATTTTACTTTCAAATTACATTACTTCTCTTATTTTATCAAAAATCTTATCTAAGAAGTTATGTTTTCATTAATGGCTATTTAATTATTAATATTTATAAACATTTAGACAGAATATATATTTAAAGTGCATACAAAAATGAAATTATCGATATAAAAGACTTAGTATCCGTCTTAGCTTGATAAAACGAAAAAAATATTGATATAATTATTTATTTAATTCGTATATAATAAATATTAAACGAGTTCATACATATAATTATTATTAATTAATGTTAAAAATGTTCGTTATTAATTTAAATTTGAAAGCCCGCCGCGCCCTAAGTTCCCGCAATTATTCTAGATCGGGGTGGCGTTGCCTGTGCATGGGCGATGAGCATTTGTTTTACCGGCAAGTTTTGACAAGTTCATTCCGAGGTGTAAGTTTTCCGCCAATTTGCAAGCCAAACTCGTGTTTAACGTAAGAAAACTTATATATCATTATTATTAAACACTATATTTAAGTGTTTTATGATATAATTAAAAAGTATCAATTGCAAATTTTGTATGTTAACTCGAAAATTGTTTTTAACCAAAATCAGTCAACAAACAAGCTAAGCTCTTGTTTAACGTAAGAAAACTTATATTTTATAAAGATTACCTATTATCTAACACCATATTTAAGTGTTTAATGATATAATTAAAAATAATCAATTACAAATTTTGTAAGTCGAAAATTATTTTTAACCAAAAACAGTCAACAAACAAAGGATAGTTGTTGGAGATATTAGTTTTAAATGTCAGAAGTGCATTTTACTGTTGATTGTTTCATAAATTTTGTTGTTAAACTTAGTAAAAGTTTTATTTTGGGTCGTAAAGGAAATTAACCTTCTTCTTCTTTGCAGTTGCTGCTTTTGGTCTTTGCCGGAAACTGTCATCTTGGAGACTTGGAGCTGTCCTGCTGCTGCTGCCAAAGGTCAGATAATTTTTATTGTTTAATTTAAAACTTTATTAGCATCTTTGCGGCAAAATTTTGTAACCACAACTATTACTCAATACATAATTCGGGAATTATTAAATAACTGTTCATTAAACATTGCAAAGTATGTAATTATTTTACAGTTCTGATAATCATGCAGTAAATTTTAACAATCCTTGACCGAATACCAAAAATACATATCCTTATGCCCAAAATTAAAAGGTGAATCAATTTTAATGGCAGGTAACTAGTCCAATGTCATTGCTGCAAATATTTGCTACGACTCTTATACTAATGCACAATGCAAGGTTTGATTCAAGATTTGCCAAAATTTGGTCATTTATTTCGAAACAAGCTGATGATTTTGCTTTCCGGATATTATTATCCTCATAAATATTTCAATGTTTTTACTATATTTACGCGAACAACAGTTATTATATTGTAATATGCGTACGTACAATTGTTATAAACAGTTTAATTAACCTTGTTTACACTACATTGAGAAACAATAAATCAAACAAAAATGGTTCTGGTGCCATAGAAATGGTATAAACATGGTGTTAACAATAATACACGTGTAAAATTAATTTGTTGCTCATGTTTGGTAGGCTACCAAAATAGCGGTGCTGTAAATACTTTGATTTAAATTTTGAATTTCTATTCAAACCATTGGTAACACTGCGAGCTTGTTTAAGCAAGCCACTAATGTTTTGTTTATACCGCAATTTTTTTTTATTAAACAATATGGATTTGAATTTCGAAACAATTTGTCGAATTTGTTTGATGAAGACTGAAGAGTTAGAAAATATTTTCACGAAGGGCTTAGCACAATATATCATGACGTTTGCTTTAGTAAAGGTAACCTAAAAATTTGAGTCATGAGTAAATAAATTAATATTTCGAAACTATTTAGGTAAATCTTAATGATGGGTTCCCGCAATGTATTTGTAAACCATGTGCTGAAGAACTGAGAATTGCAGTTAGATTCAAAGAAAAATGCGAAAAATCGCAAGAATACTTTAACTCATTTTCTAGCATTGATACACAAATGACCATCAATGACTACTTTGATAATGATACAGAATTATACGACGATGTGTCAACAATACTATCAGGGCAAGACACGGACAGTATGTTGATAAATGATACGGAAGAACCTAAAGAACATTACATAAAAAAACCTACTGCGGAATACGAATGCATATCATGTAAAAAACCAACACCAGTGCCTATGTGTCAGAATTGTTCACTACAAATAAGTCCTAAAACAGAGCCTACAAAAAACACGCACATATGTGAATACTGCGGTAAAATAACAAACTGCAAATCAGGACTTTTAAGACATATGACTTTGCACCTAAACGAACGACCTTACAAATGTGATAAATGCGAAAAAGCATTTCGGCTCAAATCATTTTTAACCAAACACATGCAGATCCACGCTGGAATAAAAAACTACCACTGCATGTACTGTCCAAAAAGTTTCATCTTAAAAAATAGCCTAACCACTCACATGCAAATTCATACTCAAGATAAAAAATATAATTGCCATGTTTGTAGTAAAAAATTTCGTTCTTCTCGCACTTTACAATATCATCTCAAGTTACACACGGGGGAAAGAAATTTTCCTTGCTCACAGTGCGAGAAAGCTTTCGTCAACCGTTTTGATTTGTCCAGGCACGAAAAACTACATGAAAAGCATCAAAAAATCAAAGAAGGAATCCACAAACCCGAAGAACCGCCGCAGAAGATCTACCAATGCGAACATTGCGGGAAAATTTTCCCAAATCGTAGTGATATGACTAAACATTTTCGAGTGCACACTGGCGTTAAACCATTTAAGTGTCAAGTTTGCGATCGGGCGTTTATTAATTCAAGCTCATTGACTGTTCATGTTAGGACGCACACCGGGGCTAAGCCCTACAGGTGCCCCCACTGTGATAAGTGCTTTGCTCAGAGTTCGAATTTAAAGGTACATGCAAGGCTGCATACCGGAGACTGGCCTTATGCTTGTCGTGTTTGTAATAAAAAGTATAATAGGAAACGGGATTTGGATACCCATTTGAAAAAACATTGTGTAGATGTGTAACAATATTTTTTATACATTTTTCTACGTACTGAATTGCTAAGTATTATTTCGGTATTATTAGTTACCATATTTAATTTTTATATTCCATTATATAGACGTTCAATTGTTGCAAGTCTTTAATATTGGGACGTAATGTTATTTTATTTTAATGTTAGAACAAATTTTGTGTTTCAGTTTTGAAAAAAAAAATGATTGTCACGATCTATTTTTGATATGATTGGAGACTTGTCAATTATGTTGAACGTGTGTATGGGTCCTGAGCTTTTGCTTGTACTACTGCAGAAATATTTTGTATTTTGCAAAACAAATAAATATTTTGTACAACATATTTTTTATTGACCAAATATACAAGATAAACGTTAAAAAATTATACATTCAATAGCGAATATTAAACGGTTAAGCTACATCATGTTCAAAAGCATGTTAACAATTAATAAAACATTTAATAAATTCACAATATAAAAATCTGTCATCTACGGTCATTGAAGTAAATCGAGAGTCTAGAGAAATTTATAAATATAGAAAAATATAAGGAGAGATTGTTTTCGGCAGTTTAAATCTAAATTTTTTCAGTAGTTTTTAAATAAGGAGCAGCGGTAATAATGCAGTTTCATAGACTATATAGAAGGCAATCGTTCAACTATCATTATCGTTAAATTACAGTAACAATATATTAAATGTGCACATAGATTAAGTTCAGTGTAATAACATAACAATGAGAACGTAGGAAATTAATAATCACGCGGGATTTCGGGCTGCAAGTCGAACCAGTCGGAATACGCCTGGGTCAGGTCGTATTGCCCCAAATCGATCACAACCTAGAGAAGAAAATAGTTACATTTTTATAATTGAACATCAAAAATTCTGCTCTTAAAAATAATTGTTCATTCTATTAATTACGGCACTTGCTTGCGGCTCGTGTAGCACACTATGTTTTTCATGAATATGTTAAAAGTAGGCTTTTTAGAAAATGAACAAATTGCAGACAAATGCTTCTTTGTTAAATTAACATTACAATTTCCATTCAAATATCTTTCTAAATGACAATGTTGTATTGTTATAGATGAAAATTTGCAAAACTCCTGTTTGTTTACAAAAATAAATTAACCGTTGAAAAAATATTGTGTATACTTCTGGCTGAAAGTATTTTTGCCGATTTCGACTAGTTCCTAGCTTCAATCTGAAAGAGGCTACTTTCAGCCCTTGATATACAAATAACTATTTTACCTGTCCCATAACATTGCTGCCCGAAGAAAACAATTTCTTCTGCGTCACAACAGTAACTTCCAGTTGCCTAGAATTCAATTCTCCCTGAGACATTAAATATTCGAATGTTTCATCATAAACTGGGTTGCAATTGTCTTTCACAACCTAAACAAAAGCTCAACAATCATAATGCACCATTATATAAATTGATAACATTACCCTAGTTTTTCTTTTAGAATCTTTGACTCTATCGGGCAATAAATATAATTTAACATACGGGTCGGGAATATTCGTCGGGTCTTTCAGAGGCAGATTACTAAAAAAAAATAGAATAAAATAGTATATTATGATACAAGTGCATAAATAAGTCGGAGTGATTTTAACATCGCTAATGCTTTAAATGCCTTTATTACACCTGCATCTTTATTTGAAAAATAGAGCTGGAAAACCGCATTTTAATTTTGATTCTTTTGTGTCATGTGTCAAAATGTCGTTACCTAGGAGATTGGTAATAATTTTTATTGTTGTTGCCTAACAACCTTTAAAACAACGTATTTTAGTTTTGTGCTTTTGCAGGCATTTAAAACATCGATTATGATGCATGTGTAATAAAATAGTTATTTGTGTATTAAGAACGTAAAGTGACTCTTTGTTACTCGCGCACGGTAATTGCAACGCGAGCCGAAGGCGATAGCTGCAATAGTGCAAGAGGAACAAATACACTTTACGCTCGTAGTACACACATAATTTTATCTACGACTAAAATTATTTGTTATAATAATAACATTATTCAGTTAGTTCAATCTGCGTTCAATTAATTTATGTTTTATTCGTAACCATGACGATACCTCAGTAACAATCAACTTTACGTTGACAATTGAAAGCATAACTTTAAACTTTTCGTAGTAGTCGTAGATAAAAGTATTTATGAAAGGTATGGTAAAAACTTACGCGACTTTAAGGACTACTGCAACTAAAATTTGTCGTTGAACGCTGTATCTTAAAGTTAGTCGAATACGACCCAAACCAGCTTCACCAGCAGACCTAAAAAAACAATCATAAGTCGATGCGAATATCTAAATATACGGAAAATATTACGATGTAACACTAGGAGTTCTTTGATGAAGACCTGCGTGAGGGCTGCCCGGTGGTGAAGCACTAATAGGTGATACAATAGTTTCTGTCATGACATCTTCAATTTCTTCTGCTTCTTTTCTCGAATCTGAGATTAAATGTTGACTGGCACTTTTGACGGAGGCTTCCCGAGCGAGATCTTTTTTAACTGGACTTGGTGGACCATTACCAGATTTATCTACGTAAAAACAAAAATTATAAAACCAACTGAGATTTAAGTCCCAGAACTTGAGCGACAAATATGAGAGAAAACATCTGAATATCTCATGCTACAGAGAGACACTGGCTGCCCAGTTTCAACTGAGTTTGAGCCAAAAATTGAAAGTTTAACATCGATTTACATACGAAATTTTGTGATGCCTATTTTGAACCAATGATTCAGTTCCATGCTGGTTCTGAAGAAACTAAAATAAATGAAGGAAAAAATAAACATACTGGAAGTAGTAGAAAGAGATGAATCCGTGCGAATAAGTGGAGATTTTTCATTAACTCCATCACCTGATTCGCTGTTTGATGAGCCATTATCCGTTGGTGGTTCGTATTTGAGAACCTGAAACGTTCCCATTCAATCATTTATACCTCGGAACTCGTGCAATAAGAATGGCATCCCTACAATACCCACTTTAAAACTAAAATTCTAAAACTCAGTTCATCCTATCATCCTATATTTGTTTATCAACGAACGAAAAATCTGCTGTGACCAACACAAGTTTTCTTCAACCTAAATTGTATACGATAGCTTAAAAACATATTTGAAACTTTTTCCAAACTGCTTTTGTAGTATATTTAATTTGATACCAAACACTGACAATCGTCAAATTGTCCAAAATAGTTTTATTAATAAATTACATTATTTATTTAATAAAAAAGAAAAACATACAAAAGGGTGATTGAATATGACCCATTATTAAACTTAAAACCAGCTATTTGGTTATAACCTTTAAACATAAATTTGATTTCAAAATTTGAACGCGTTCTCAAGTTCCAAACAGATCGAGATTTTAAAATTGGTTTTTAGGGTCAGTATCAGTAATGTTTAAAACTGTTTTATTCTTTGACTAAAAGTCCAAGCCAGAGAAGTTAAAATTGCTACTTATACTATTGTAGAAATGCCAATCTTCTTTATACTATTTATTCTTACTCTTAATTTCAAGCTCATGATAAGCTTGCTGTCAGGTCCGCCTCTAAGCAGTGCAAAAGGTTGATTCTCAATATCCAGGTTGGATTTTGTAGACAATTGAGACAAATTATAAGTATAGAATCCTAAATCTGAGTTTGTCTTCTGGTCTAAAACTTTTAAATGCATGGTATCACTTTCTGGATTTTGGATTAAAAATGTAAATCCTTGTTCCCAAACTGGGTCTCCTGATCGCATCACTGTTGAAGTTTGTTTTGTCAGTTTTCCAACGGAGACTATCACGTATGGGTCTGGTTTGCTCGCGGATCGTGCTTGCTAAAATAGTAAACATTGAAGAATTTTCTTCGTTCGTTTTTAATTTAAGACACTTTGTGACCAGTAGCCAATTTTCGTTACACTCGATTTCATGGTTGACACATCTATATTATTTTATAAAACAGTGGTTTGTTAGACCACCGAAAAACTGACGTTTCTTTTGTAGTTTTAAATCCATTGCTTTTTAAAACTGACCACTGGTGATGCCAAAGTGACTCGAATCTTAAAGAATAGTGCTGTTAACATACCGGTAGATTTTTGGCAGAGTCGATATAAACTGTAAGAAGAGCTGTGCTCATAGACGTGACCCGTAATTGTTGAGTTTCGAAAAGTGCAGCTTTTAGGTCATTATAATCTGAACTTAGTTTGAGCCAAGTCATACGCAAATGGACCATTCCATGTTTGGCTTGTTCTAGAGTTACCCACTAAAATATGAACCATTAAAAAAGTTTTTTAACATGTCTTGGAAAAAACTTACGATGTCTGTCTGGCCTTGCTTAACGACATTGCCAATTTCGACGGTAGCTCTGAAATTTTATTTTGTTATTATAGAGAAATACTGTGGAACCTTAATGAAAATGTGTGAATTGTTAATAGCAACACTGCAACCGAAAGCTTTTTGAAAATCCACGCCATGCAAACTGTGCACTTATGTACAGCTAGTCTAGTATTTCACTGTATTGAGAAAATTGTACACTGTAAACAATAAATATTTACAAAAATATTTTAAGAAAAGCTGCTGGAATATTTTACATAAGCCTGTGAAGTGATTTTGAACGATACTCATTGTTTACATAAATTACCTACAGAAAGTAGTCTTCGATTATATTTTGCTTTGAGAAATTCGCTAAAATAAATGGCCACGAAATTATCAGGATGTAAGGTGACAACATAAACTAAAACGTAAACCACTAAAGTAATAGGAATTCAAAATTGGATTCATTTCGTTTTTTCGTTTCAAATTTTTTTAGTTTAGTCTTGCTCGACTCTTCAAAATCAAGTCAATGATGTATAAATGTATTGAGTGGTTCGGAATCCATTTTAAGCTGTAGATCTCTTGTAGGTTGTTGACTCGAACCACTACCTTTAAGAATGATCAACTTTTGAAATGTTGTCCTACGCTTACATCCGTTATAATTTTCGTTGGCCAGGCTATAAAGTGCGTCTTCTATCTGTATGTAGTGTAGAACTTAAGTCGAACCTACGTAATCTATAAAATAATATTCTACGCCTCTACTAAACGTGTTCTAGTTTGATTTCGATTGAGTGTGTTTGGAAAAAGAAAAGATAAGTACCTTCCAAGAGAATCGTCTTTGCCGTGGTTATCTTTATCAAACAGCTTGAGACGAATGCGTGAACCAAAAGCCTCCTCCACTACGAACTGCCAAACACACCATTAAACTAACACCAACGTCATGCTAGCGAGGTACATGTGCTGTACTTGAATATCATGAATGACATCTTACAGCACTTTATTCTCAACTACGCGGTTAATATTCGTTATTGAAAAATATAGTAAAACCCTGATCGACCTTTTATGCCAACAGCTTCATTGTTTTACTGCCGAAATCGCAACAAATTGAAAATAATAAACTAGTACTAGTAAAGAGATCATCAGGACTCCACAGAATTTGCAGTCAAGAAAACAGTTACATTTTGAATTGAAAATCATTTTAGTAGTTAAGAATAGAATGTGATTGAAGTATATATGGATGAAATGAGTGCTAAATCATTTGAAAACTTCTTAAAAACTATATAAAACACGTAACAAACATTGAAAATCAGTTCTTCACGAAGTGGTAAAGAACTAGCAACTACCTGCCAAGGAAATCGTCATTTTGCACCCCAGGAAAGCCGGGATCCCAATCCCAAACTTCAATTTCAACTTCCTGTCTTTTTCGGGAACTAACTTCCGCCTACATACACAGATATTCACAGAAAAAAACGTACATTTAATTCATTAAACAACGAATAGATTCACATGCCCATGCAAAGCCCAAGCAGGATAACCAAACATGAGGATGATTTTAACTTTCCGGTTATTTTTCGGTGGGTTTATACGGGTTCCTATCCAATTCTTGAAAACTCAGAGCTAGAAAATTCAACTACCAAAAATTTCTTGCGTAGAATCATAAAACACGAAAATTCAGAGACAAGAAAGTGCTTACATACAAAATGCATAAATAGAAAATTCAAATCTAGGTTCCGATGAAAGCAGAAAACACATGTAAAGGAATATTCCGATTTAGAAAAAAGCAATTGTGAGACAATGGTTTAGAAATAATTTTTATTTCACAACAAACGCCAGATTTTTAACTATACTGTCACGAGAGGGGCACTATACTCTGACGCATGGGTAATGAAGGTGGATAATATTTTTCCAGATTTGAATATTCCTTTACATTAATTTTTTGTGCCCACTGGATTCTTGATATGAATTTTCTTTTTTGTGCATGAATTTTCTTAAGCATGAAGTTTCGCTTGCTTTAGATTCTATGTAAAAAATTTCTCTTCATTGAATTTTCTAGTTAAAAATATTCTAGTGTTGAAGACGTTCCCGTTTATACCTGGTTCTAATCGGAAATAAAAGCGAGAATGTAAAACATACCTGCCGAGAGATTCATCGCCTTTAGTAAGATCATCGGCGTCCCACAAATGAAGGAATAACTGCTGTCCTTGGGATTCCAGGACCACGAACTATAAGCCACATCACTCACAACATAACAAACACACGCAACATGGTGAGATGCATGAGAGACAGATACGAAATTTAGAAAAGATTTTGACTATGCATACTCAGATCATTCAACAGATACTTTATAAACACGGAAATATAAACTAGACGACGATGCATTGACAGGTGACTCACTACTTTGGAGAACCACTTTCAGCAACTTTCTTCTAAACAAAACTTCTCGAAGAAATATATAACCAAGCTCACAATAAGAAATGATATGCGAGGTTTGTATAATTACTAGAGAAGCTACATTATATAGAAAAACTATTGCACATTCAGTCAAACTTACATTGTTTTTAAATAAAATTTATTTGAATAATTTATATCTTAATCACGTATTTCCACGTGGTAATATTCCATAATCAAGCAAACATGAAGTTAATATTCAAAGGTTATCGTCAAAAATATACATAATTCCTTTATTATGTTTCATACAATCATAATTTTTAATAATCTACCAATTATTTTATATTGTAAAAATACAACTGCTTGTTGTTCTTAAGAGTGGTTGGTGCTTTTAGAAATCCAAATGGCACAGAATTTAATGCTTCGTAATTTTATATAGTGAGACACCTATCTAGTTTTTATTGGATTTAAAATATATAAAAAAGAAAGTATAACAATGAAAATAAATGCATTGCCGTGTACTGCATCTACGGTACTACTTTGTTTGTACTTCTGAACAATTTTACAGCATGCTGATTGACTTGAAGAACTGTATTCAATATTTAGTAGCATCAAATTAAACGGAAAACAATTTGTACGTATTAAATTTTAAAGTAGCCAGAATCGGCAATAGATAAACAAAATTCGCAAACAAGCAACACCTTAATATTTATTCAGTTAAATAAATATGTAAAAAGTTGACTGAATAATGTACATATTTACCCAGTAAACTTTTTCAACCCATGCCGATTCTGTTTTAGTTACAAATTCAAAGTCACTCTAAACCCAAACGGAATTCGAATGTATCAACAAAGTAACATTGTAAACTACTTTGCGACATTCAAGAAATGTTAAAGTCACATACCTCGCACCAGTAATCCCATTTAGGGTCGACGTTATTGTTAATTGTTTTCGTTTTGAATTCTTGTGCTCCGACACTTATAACTGCATAAGGATCTGACTTGCCTTTACCTAGCATTCCAATATCTTTTTTCATCAAATGTTTTGCTTCCACTACATGGACTCTTAGTACACCCTGCAAACAATTAACAATTTATTAGAAAAAAAAATTAATAATAAAAAATCTTGTCAAAATAAAAATATGTCGTAAGTTTTTAAAATAAAAAAAATCATGCAAGTAGCCTATTACGCTAAAGAGTATAAACTGCTTAGTTTATGTTTTTTGTATTTTATTTGACCGTCATAAAAATATCGTTTGGTTGCTCCAATAAATAAATACCTCTGGTTCTGGGATTTTCAAAGTTGAAGACTCAACAATATCGCTCAGTTTGATCGGAAGCTTATTGGGAAGAACCATCATTGAAGCAACTTGTTCTACGATGATTTTTCGCAGCATATCGCTAAAACATATTTGTTAATACCTAATTGAAATGACTTGTAAATAAATTTTACCTTAGACCAGGCATGTCTAGAACGTCGGCAACACCTACTAAATTAAATTCAATTGTAGGGTTGTTCAAAAAAAAAACTTGCAGACCTCCAACTATTGGCATTACTGTAATTAGAGGTTTCATTACAACTCGGACCATGCCGTGAAGTTGGAAATCTTTGATTCCGCCTTTGACTCCTGCTAAAGAGAACGATACATCGCAGTCGCCGGCATAGCTAAAAAATATTCATTAATTTTGTGGTACTTTTTTTTAAAATTTGGCTTACAAAATATCTAAGTCCATAATGATTTCATTTCTGGAAACGTTTCTTTCGTAAACTTTAACGCCTCCAATTCTAGGTGGCTAAAACAATTCCATTAATAATTGAAAACGGTGGCTTTTGTTCTGACTTACAATGCTCCCTAAGATAATGCGCTCAAATTTGAACCCATTTAATTTATAATTGGACAATGCTTTGCGAATACTTGGTTCAATTGAATCCCTAACAAAATCTTTAGCATAGTGGTTAACATTGGGCCAAACTTGCCGTAAAATCTGTAAAATAATAAATAGAAATCTAAATATAAACGGCAAACAAATATATCAAATTTAATTTTAGAAATTATCAGTAAAATGCGTTATCTCTAATTGATTAACATACTCGGTTTAGCCATTCCGCGCGTTCAACATCAGGAAAGAATACCTAAAAATAAATTATATCAATACTCATATCAATTAATCTCCTATTATAGTTTACCCAAGCCGGTAAATCGTCAACTCGAGCTAATATGACTTCTTTTTCTGTGCTCATAGCAGTCGCCTTAGCGATATTTCTTTTTAATTCATGTTCCTCTCTCCATTGATCTCTTATAGCCAGAAGTATAACGGGAGTTAGGAACCATGCAATAGACCAATGCATGTACCCAACTAAATATACTATTCCGACTGTACTAATCTGTAAATAATTTAAAAACATTGATTGTAATAGAGCATTCCATGTGGAATTGGGCATTAAGAATTCATATCGCATTGTTGAATGAGAAAATCAAATTATCGGACCATATGAAATCATAGTTTAAGTGATTGTATGTCATGGCCATGGAAAATACCTAATTAGAATTGTTTTTAAAGAATGCACAAATAGATGTTATCAAAAAACAAAGAAATAATCGCTTGTATTTGTTTTCTTGATTGTTGCGGTTTGTTACTATCTACATATTTTTAAAATGAGGTAAATGTGCATGAGTAGTATTGAAAAAATGTCGCAACAATAAAACTTTATCAAAGTTAATAATAATAATTACTTTTTGTGTTAGGTATTGTGGTGCGCGTGTAATAAATATAATGTTTACCTTTTTAACTACGCTGTACATCATGCTTGCCACGCTAACACCCCCAACCCGTTTGGGAATAAGGGATTTTTTCTTCTCATCTTGATCCGGATCAGCCATATTCAACTAAAACCACAAAATTTAACCTCCACAACAATGAAAACAACAATCAAAAGTGAGGTTAATTCCCCTAACCTAAACTCTATGCAGCACACTTCGATTTGTGTTCCGCGAATAACCGAACGATAATCAATCACTTTCGCCTAATGCTGTGTTTTTAATAAAAGTTCTCACTGATGCTCACACACCCAATGTCATATGGGCAATTATGATATTAGGTCATAGATTATTTATATACCTTCAAGCCATCGATAGCATCACTAAACAACTGCGAGTCGCAGCAGCAGGTACCAGGGAGGGGGTAATCCGGGAGAAGAGAAATAAATGAAAATGCGCAAAGGAAGGGGGAATAATTACAGTTGCGAATCGCAGAAAGGATATACCTAATGCGGATTTTTGCATTAATTATCTGCGGAACATTCCTAAAAAATGAGTAATTCTCAAATTTATTCATCACTAATTCCCTTATGCTATAAAAAATTTAGGAACAATTTGTTGACACAGCTATAAACATTATTGCTGTAATAGCACATAACTAGTATAATAGTTGCCGACACTAAACTTTGTCAATATTATATTTTACCTAATCGATATACCTCTGGTGAATCTTTTCAAAATGCGTGCTAATTTCCTTGGAAACTAAAACTGTGTTTTATTAGAAACCCACTCCAAACAAATATTTCTGTCAATGTAAAAAGTCCTTTTTTGGAACAAATTGTCGAAATCTCTTTACGGTGCTCTTCTTTACCAGTTATACATAACTAGTATAATAGTTGCCGACACTAAGCTTTGCCAATATTTAATTTTTCCTAATCGATATACCTCTGGTGAATCTTTTCAAAATGCGTACTAATTTCCTTGGAAACTAAAACCGTGTTGTGTTAGAAACCCACCCCAAACAAATTTATTCTGTCAATGTAAATGTAAATGTAAACGTTTTTTTTTTTGAACAAATTGTCGAAATGTCTTTACGGTGCCCTTCTTTACCACTTATACCCGGATATTCTACCAATCCAAACGTAAGTCTAAATATTTCCAACGTTGAACCATGGTACAATCATAAATTTGTAGATCGGAAAAACTAATTTTCCAAGAAATGTCATATTCGAACGTGTTGGTGGAATCCAGATGATGACTGATAAGCTTATGTCAGGCGGAAATAAAATTAATACGAGATACCCTTCGATTTACGCTAGAGGAGAAGTATCTGATCTACCAGGATGGATAGCTTTCGATAAACAGGTCTGTCTCATAACCGAAGATTAGTCATTTATTAACACTCATTTGTACAGATATTAACTTTCGATGCATACTATCAAGAAACCTTGCAAGAAATGCGCAATTCGCCATTTCAAATTCGGGCTTGCAAATTATATTTCTATCTAGAAGATGGAACAATGAAAATTATAGAACCCAAAGTGCCAAACAGTGGAATACCACAAGGTATTGAATTAGGTTTAGTTGCAATTATGTACTACAACTTTACTATATCTTAGGTACATTACTTTGTCGGCAAAGAGTAAGTTATCCACCTCCTAAGGAAGACAAATTTTACGATATAATTGATTTTAACATCGGTCGAGAGGTAGAAATATATGGAAAAGTGTTCAAAATAACTAATTGTGATAAGTTTACCAGAAACTTTTTGAATCGGTTGGGTATACCAGTATCTGATCCTATCAACACACCGCCAGATCCATACATCGTTGATAGAAAAAAAGTATGAGAACTACGAAAAAAAACCTTAATTATAATCAAATATTTTACAGACAGCCCAAGCTGTATTTCCCAAAAAGCCAAACACAAATATAGACACATTTGGGCAATTCTTGGAATTCGATCAAAAAGTTTTACGATTTTATGGCTATTGGGATGATCGAGAAACAGCAGGAGGATATATACACAATTTAACAGTTTACTTTTTTCTGGCTGATGATACCATCGCAATCACTGAAAACGTAACAGAATCAGGAAAAGATTCAAGCTCAATGTTTACAAAGCGAGGAAAATTACCTAAAGTAACAAAATCAAATAAAATTATTACGTCAAAAGTAATAAATCTTATTTTAGTTCTATTGCGAATTACCAACTCCCGGATATTACGATACGTCCACAGTTTTAAACGTCTTAGGACCAAGTCTACAAGAAGGACGATACGTAATCGATGCTTTAAACTGCGGCAGAAACAGTGTTCAATTTTACAAAAAAGAAGATTTAGCAATCGGGGCTGCTATTGTAATCTACGGCAGAAAGATCGTTCTTACAGATTGTGATAAGTTTACCAGAAATTTTTACTGCGCTAAATATGGAATAGATGATTTTACTCAAGCACAGCGGCCTAAGGATGAGCCTGAAGTTGTCAGCGTACCCTTGCATCAGCGAAAACTACCGCCGTGGAATGGCTACGGCAGTTTCGAAGATTCCGCGCAGAATTGTGTCACTGTTGACCTGAAAACCATCGTAGGAGATGTTAAGAAGTTCTTAAGACTAGACAGGTTCATATAATGTTTTGAGAAAGGAAGTAAACTAGATGTTGGTTTAAGTTTTAATAATCCTTCTGAAATCAGGCAACGTTATTTATTTTGAGAGTCTTGGCCTTTTGGTCTGATTTAAGGATACAGAAACTGGGCCTCTTAGGCTCGATGTTATGTTTAGTTGCTTATATACTGGGCTTCAATTTTTAATTTCTTTCAGCATTTGAGAATGCTCAAATGTACCTAATCTTTTTTTTTCATTAAAAAATAATACATTTTTATTTTATTTTTATGTTTTCTTACATATGTATCCTTAAACATAGTTTTATTTCAAGAAATTGCGTTTGTCACAAGTAATAGTTGTAAGTTTTTTGTAGACTATGTGAATGATAATATTTTTTGATTGCATTCGAGGGTTAATTTTACCTACATCAAAGTTAATACCCTTTCTCAACGTATTTTTGACTTAACCCATAATTTTTTTTCAACTTGTATGCAGGGACGGAATGGATAGTCGAATCTTACGTTTCAAAGCGGCAATGCGATCAAAAATACCTGAAAACTCTACAAGAAGATTTATAATCTCGTACTATTTAAGCAACAACACAATTGCAGTCCATGAATTTGCTGGAAAAAATTCTGGACAGTGCTTCTTAATTAGAAGCTCCATAAAGTTACCTGGTCAAGAAACATTTACCAGCCAGCCACCGGATTTTTACGAACCTCATCATATGTATATAGGTGCTACTCTTAACATTAATAATTTTATTTTTGTATTACTGGATGCTGATGAATATGCATTGAGATATATGGAACTTCATCCCAATGAGTTTCCTAAAGCGAATATTAATATCATTTTGGAAAAACTGCGAGCGAAGCTCAAACCGGTTTATAAAGATTTCGTTGCAGAGAATTTGCCTGTTATATCTTACGAAGATTTAAGGTATACTAAAAATAATTAGATGCATTTTCTACAACTTAAATTATTTTAGGAACAAATTATGCCCAATAATGGGTACGGAGAACTGGACAGAACACGAAATGGTAACTCTAGCCAGACATTTCTCAGCGATTTGTCGTACTGAGAGATATAGCCGATCTTTCATTCGACAAATAGTCCTGACAGAGTTGAAACGTGGCTTGTGGGACGATATGGATCGTTTCAAAGAATATTTCAAGTCTTGGGATCCGCAGAATACCGGATTTTTGCCGAGAAATGAAACTTACACGTTGATAAAAGCGTGCAAACTGCCGTTGGATAAAGATATTATAGAAAACATGCTGAACGTGTATGGTTAAAAAATTATACAACTATTGACTATTACTTATATTAAATTTTTAGGCTTGCTAAAAATGAGAAATGTGAAATAGACGGAGAAGATTTGTTCAAATTTATTGATAGGAATTACTGTCCCATGCCAGATACACTTCCAATGAATACGAAGGTACAATAATTTTTAAACCAACGAGAAAAAAAATTGATATAATTCTTTTTAGGCCACATTATGGTGGGCGTCAGAACCAGACCCAGTAGCTGGCAGACTAGTAGATTGGTGTGCATTCAATAAAGGTTTGAATCTTGAACAATTGTTCAAGGACCCAATTGTCCTGAAAAAACAAGAAGAGCCATAAATAATTTGATTATTTTCTAAATAATGTTGTGGTTGTATAATAAATTTTATTTATTTAGAACACTTTTATTACATATTATTTGTGTAATAAATACATCGTGCACATATAAATTAAATTCCTTATGATACTAGCACAAATCGAATATATTGTATAAAATATTCGTGATTATAATATAATTCAAATGCAACTAACATTCTGTTTCTTCCTTACATCACTACTAAATATTATTAGGTTATATATAATCCTGATAAATATACAAACAAATCTAAACTCTACGAACTTTAAAACTTAGGAAGCGATCACATGTACTCACAGACTTGTAGAAAGATTTAAAGGAATTAGAACTCACGGTCGGTAAGAATAAGGGGGGCGACCAAAGTCCACCCGTAAAGGGTAATGCATAACCAACTTGACACTGCCTTCACCCACATCGATGCCTGGTTTGCATTCAGGGTGCCCAAGCTTGAATTGGGCCTAAAAAATTAATTGTTCACATTTATATTAAAATGTATATATTCAGATTTGTATGAAATATAAAAAATAATATAAGAGTATTTTTATTTGCTTTCATAGTACCTATGTCCCATAAATAAAAAATCTGACGTGGACACAACATGACTTCCTTGTACGCCTATTAAACTGTTCATACTTTTCTTAATAACTAAAATGTAGAATAATATAAAAAAATCTGACGTGGCCACCACAAGACCTCCCGCCATACATACTTTATTCTTTTAACTTATTATAAAGATATATTAATATATAAGTACTACTACTCTACTGCTACTATACTCACAAATATATTTTAGTCATTTTATTTAAACTGCAGAAGAAGATATAAAGCATATTTTACTATTGTCACTGTCATGTCATAATCATTTAAATTTTACGTAGTAACAAATGTTAATCGATCATGGACTACAAGATACCGAAATACTAAATTATAAATATATGCCTTAATTATTCTCAAATGATACCAGATACAAAAATATTTATAAAATACCGATTGTAGGTAATAATCACATAATCTTTCTGTACGTACGTACAGACGTCACGACGAAACTAGTCATAATGGATTCAGAAAAGGTCAAAACGGATATTTCCATCAAAATCTGAAAACCGAAATTTTTCGCGATTACAATACTTCCTTTTTCTCTGTACAAGGAAGTAAAAGTGAGTAATTCTCAAATTTATTCACCACTAATTCCCTTATCGTGCTATAAAAAATTTAGGAACAATTTGTTGACACAGCTATAAACATTATTGCTGTAATAGCACATAACTAGTATAATAGTTGCCGACACTAAGCTTTGTCAATATTATATTTTACCTAATCGATATACCTCTGGTGAATCATTTCAAAATGCGTACTAATTTCCTTGGAAACTAAAACTGTTGTATTACAAACCCACTCCAAACAGATATTTCTGTCAATGTAAAAAGTTCGATTTTTGAACAAATTGTCGAAATGTCTTTACGGTGCCCTTCTTTACCACTTATACCCGGATTTTCTACCAATCCAAACGTAAGTTTAAATATTTTCAATGTTGAACTATGGTACAATCATAAATTTGTAGATCGGAAAAACTAATTTTCCAAAAAATGTCATATTCGAACGTGTTGGCGGAATACAGATGATGACTGATAAGCTAATGTCAAGCGGACATAAAATTAATACGAGATACCCTTCGATTTACGCTAAAGGTGAAGTATCTGAACTACCAGGATGGATAGCATTCGATAAACAGGTCTGTCTCATAACCGAAGTTTAGTCATTTATTAACACTCATTTGTACAGATATTAACATTCGATGCATACTATCAAGAAGCCTTACAAGAAATGCGCAATTCGCCATTTCAAATTCGGGCTTGCAAATTATATTTCTATCTAGAAGATGGAACAATGAAAATTGTAGAACCCAAAGTGTCAAACAGTGGAATACCACAAGGTATTGAATTAGGTCCAGTTGCAATTATGTACTACAACTTAACTGTATCTTAGGTACATTACTTTGTCGGCAAAGAGTAAGTTATCCACCTCCTAAGGAAGACAAATTTTACGATATAATTGATTTTAACATTGGTCGAGAGGTAGAAATATATGGAAAAGTGTTCAAAATAACTAATTGTGATAAGTTTACCAGAAACTTTTTGAATCGGTTGGGTATACCAGTATCTGATCCTATCAACACACCGCCAGATCCATACATCGTTGATAGAAAAAAAGTATGAGAATACGAAAAAAAAACCTTGATTATAATCAAATATTTTACAGACAGCCCAAGCTGTATTTCCCAAAAAGCCAAACACAAATATAGACACATTTGGGCAATTCTTGGAATTCGATCAAAAAATTTTACGATTTTATGGCTATTGGGATGATCGAGAAACATATGGAGGATATATACACAATTTAACAGTTTACTTTTTTCTGGCTGATGATACCATCGCAATCACTGAAACCGTAACAGAATCAGGAAAAGATTCAAGCTCAATGTTTACAAAGCGAGGAAAATTACCTAAAGTAACAAAATCAAATAAAATTATTACGTCAAAAGTAATAAATCTTATTTTAGTTCTATTGCGAATTACCAGCTCCCGGATATTACGATACGTCCACAGTTTTAAACGTCTTAGGACCAAGTCTACAAGAAGGACGATACGTAATCGATGCTTTAAACTGCGGCAGAAACAGTGTTCAATTTTACAAGAAAGAAGATTTAGCAATCGGGGCTGCTATTGTAGTCTACGGCAGAAAGATCGTTCTTACAGATTGTGATAAGTTTACCAAAAATTTTTACTGCGCTAAATATGGAATAGATGATTTTACTCAAGCAGAACGGCCTAAGGATGAGCCTGAAGTTGTAAGTGTACCCTTGCATCAGCGAAAACTACCGCCGTGGAATGGCTACGGCAGTTTCGAAGATTCCGCGCAGAATTGTGTCACTGTTGAGCTGAAAACCTTCGTAGGAGATGTTAAGAAGTTCTTAAGACTAGACAGGTTCATATAATGTTTTGAGAAAGGAAGTAAACTAGATGTTGGTTTAAGTTTTAATCATCCTTCTGAAATCAGGCAACGTTATTTATTTTGAGAGTCTTGGCCTTTTGGTCTGATTTAAGGATACAGAAACCGGGCCTCTTAGGCTCGATGTTATGTTTAGTTGCTTATATATACTGGGCTTCAATTATTTTTAATTTCCTTCAGCATTTGAGAATGCTCAAATGTACCTAAACTTAGAAAAAAAATTAAAATTTTGAAAGAATTTTTTTTCATGAAAAAATACATTTTTTATGTTTTCTTACACATGTATCCTTAAACATAGTTTTATTTCAAAACATTGCGTTTATCAAAGTAATTGGAAGTATTTTGTAGACTATGTGAATTCTAGGGTTAATTTTACCTACATCAAAGTTAATACCCTTTCTCAACGTATTTTTGTCTTAACAAATAATTTTTTTTCAACTTGTATGCAGGGACGGAATGGATAGTCGAATCTTACGTTTCAAAGCGGCAATGCGAACAAAAATAGCTGAAAACTCTACAAGAAGGTTTATAATCTCGTACTATTTAAGCAACGATACAATTGCAGTCCATGAATTTGCTGGAAAAAGTTCTGGAAAGTGCTTCTTATTCAGAAGCCAGATAAAGTTACCTGGTCAAGAAACATTTACCAGCCAGCCACCGGATTTTTACGGACCTCATCATATGTATATAGGTGCTACTCTTAACTTTCATAATTTTATTTTTGTATTACTGGATGCTGATGAATATGCATTGCGATATATGGAACTTCATCCCAATGAGTTTCCTAAAGCGAATATTAATATCATTTTGGAAAAACTGCGAGCGAAGCTCAAACCGGTTTATAAAGATTTCGTTGCAGAGAATATGCCTAAGGAACAACCTCTTATTTCATACGAAGATTTAAGGTATACTAAAAATAATTAGATGCATTTTCTACAGCTTAAATTATTTTAGGAACAAATTATGCCCAATAATGGGTACGGAGAACTGGACAGAACATGAAATGGTAACTCTAGCCAGACATTTCTCAGCGATTTGTCGTACTGAGAGATATAGCCGATCTTTCATTCGACAAATAGTCCTGACAGAGTTGAAACGTTACTTGTGGGACGATATGGATCGTTTCAAAGAATATTTCAAGTCTTGGGATCCGCAGAATACCGGATTTTTGCCGAGAAATGAAACTTACACGTTGATAAAAGCGTGCAAACTGCCGTTGGAGAAAGAAGTTATAGAAAACATGCTGAACGTGTATGGTTAAAAAATTATACAACTATTGACTATTACTTATATTAAATTTTTAGGCTTGCGAAAAATGAGAAATGTGAAATAGACGGAGAAGATTTGTTCAAATTTATTGATAGGAATTACTGTCCCATGCCAGATACACTTCCAATTAATACGAAGGTACAATAATTTTTAAACCAACGAGAAAAAAAATTGATATAATTCTTTTTAGGCCACATTATGGTGGGCGTCAGAACCAGACCCAGTAGCTGGCAGACTAGTAGATTGGTGTGCATTCAATAAAGGTTTGAATCTTGAACAATTGTTCAAGGACCCAATTGTCCTGAAAAAACAAGAAGAGCCATAAATAATTTGATTATTTTCTAAATAATGTTGTGGTTGTATAATAATTTTTTTTTATTTATAACACTTTTATTACATATTATTTGTGTAATAAATACATCGTGCACATATAAATTAAATTCCTTATGATACTAGCACAAATCGAATATATTGTATAAAATATTCGTGATTATAATATAATTCAAATGCAACTAACATTCTGTTTGTTCCTTACATCACTACTAAATATTATTAGGTTATATATATAATCCTGATAAATATACAAACAAATCTAAACTCTACGAACTTTAAAACTTAGGAAGCGATCACATGTACTCACAGACTTGTAGAAAGATTTAGGAAGGAATTAGAACTCACGGTCGGTAAGAATAAGGGGGGCGACCAAAGTCCACCCGTAAAGGGTAATGCATAACCAACTTGACACTGCCTTCACCCACATCGATGCCTGGTTCGCATTCAGGGTGTCCAAGCTCGAATTTGGCCTAAAAAATTAATTGTTTACATTTATATAAAATGTATGTATTCAGATTTGTATGAAATATAAAAATAATATAAGAGTATTTTTATTTGCTTTCATAGTATGTCCCATAAATAAAACAATCACAACTAGGTACTGTTAGGTTTAACATTAATTCCAAGATTTTTTATATTGAAAATAAACTGTCGGAAGCAAACTTATAATTTTTGTAGATTGTTTTAGTCATACTAGTTTGATACAAGGATTGTATCAAATATTCTAGAATTTTCGGAACATGAAATTAGAGGCATTAGCCAAATCGCTAGCATTTATGGAATGCATTATTATGTAGAAATGTATTGTTAATCAATTAATATTTAGTATTTATTTGAAATAAAATATCGGCAACAAAATGATACTTCTTTAAGATCAGACCTTCTAAAATTAAATTAAATATGCAAGGTTAAGAAAGAAATCTTAAAACTGCGGTTAAAAATAAATATATGGCTTATTAGATATAAACGCTTATTGATTCTCAAGTTCTGTAATATTTTGTAAGAATTCTGTAAGAAGTATGTAGGTTCTATGTTCTATTTTAATTTAATTAGGTTTAGGAATAGTGTGTATATCTGTAAAAATTGTTAAAAGATATGTTTAATTATAAGAATTATACTTACTGGTACCAGTTTGTGAGCGTCATCATTACATACAAAGTGGCCAGAGCAAACATAACATGGAAGAAACTCCAGTTGTAGGCTACAGTATCTTCTTCATTATCCCAGACTTGGTGTCCAGGTCTTCCAGATTCGCCACCATCGTTGCTAGTTGCATCTATAAGAATATAACAAAAATTTTACGGAATCATCATTAAAATGTGCACTATGCAGCCAAAATATTTTAGAAATGGCAAGGATCGTTAGTGATAATCATACCTGTATTTTCAATCAAGTTGGAGTTTCCATTATCGTTTTTCACTTGCAAAAGAGAAAAGAAAATTAATTAGGAATAAAAACTAAATATTTCAGGCTACATAATGTGCTAATAAAACGGAAACACTACGAAGCAAAAACATACCTGCGCCGTTATCCTTAACCAGTACATGTTCAGACATTGTGATTTTGGAAGATTTGGATGCAGATCTTAATGAAGAATAAAGTACACAGCACATCCAGATAATCAGTCCAATAATGCTTTCTTTATCGAACGACATGTTACTTTGCTTCGCAACATCATGCCCGCCGACAATTCCAAGTAATCCAGGATTGCAGTTATGATCTAAAAAAATAAATTTAGCACAAGAGGAAGATGTATCAAAATAAACCAGACTCGAACCGGAACAGCAACGAAAATCGGAACGAACTGCAACTATTTTACTGAACCCGAATTTTAACCTGGACCGTTAAAAATATTTTGATTAACTCATAACAGAAACCGAACCTATGTGATTAAATTTTTAGAAAAAAGTCTAATTTTGTTTGATTCTACAATTGTCATAAAGTCGAACGAACATTTTTAGTAAATTGATTGTTATTAAATAATTTTTGAAAACTGACTATCACAACGCAATAAATCACAGTGAACCGGTAACCGAACCTGAACCGTTATTTTGTGCGGTTCGAGTCTGAAATAAACATACCAGGTGAATTAGACACTGAAGACCAAGTTAAATACACAACATACAAAGTGACAACGGAAGATTGTAACAATCCAGATTTCGGTTGACGTTCTTGAACGGAGGGTAAAACAGATATAACACTAACGATAACCGAAAGAATTAAATTAAAAGATATGAAGAATTTGTTTAGGGAACAGTCGTCAGCCTAAAAAATATAAATGTAACACATTTGTAGAGCTTGTTATACAATTTACACATACTTTGGTGAAGAAGATAAACAGTAAAACAACTCCAGTAATAGCTAATGCATAGTTAATAAACGTAGCTGCTAGAAGGGCAGCATACCAGCCTCGAGATTCAGTTTCTTCGTAGCTGCCGACCCAAGCTTCAGCCCAGGAATGTGCAAAATCAACAATCAAAATTAGCTGAATCAGTATGAATAAGAATCCTCCTATCATTCCGAAATACATCCAAGTAGTTCCGAATGACCCTTCAGGAATGAAAAATGCTCCAACTATTCCGCCAATTATCAGCAGAAACTTTAATCCCCAAAAGCTAAAATAACCAAATTAGTTTTTTTTACATATTGCGCAATAGTTGGAATTACCCATTGTGTATGCCGGCCCGAAGATCTTTCGAGGATTTTACTCCGATTGTTATTAGAGCCATTAAAAAGAAGAAACATGATATAATAAAACAAATACGATATACAGCTAAATACCCCACTGCATCTTGGCAATCTATAGTAAAGGAATTCGTTTTTGAAGTGTTGGAGCAAAACGGTACCTAAAATCAGATTAATTAGATTGCGAGTTTGTAGTTTATTTTTAATGTACCTTTCGCAATCCGTCTTGCAATCCAGGAGATAGTGTAATACAAGCTGCGATTGTACCCAACAACAACATCAAGGCGTACATAACACGAGTTGACGTTGAATTTCTGCATGATGGGCATGCAGTGCAGCACAAAGAGCATGCTGCACTGCCGCAACAGCACGCCAGCTAAAAATTAAACTCAATCAGTTAAAGTTCATTGTTTTGTTAATACTTCATACCTGTGCTACAGAACAAAGACCTAACACGGCCCCCATTTTATAGATTTACTAAAATCTCCTGTATAATGTATACTACGCACGTAGATATTTAATATAACTACTTTTGTGTAAACGTACTGAAATGTTGCGGTAAATTTTCCAGACAGCGAAACGTCAAAATATTATGGAGCCTTTCACCCAAAACAGGCCAAGAACATATGAGTCAGTTTTTACGCTATCCTTCTCTGTGATCAATAGCTCGTATATAGCGCTCTCTGTCTACTGCGCATGTTTTTCCCGATGCGCAGAAGATAAAATGCGTGCACAAGTAGAGTTAAGTTAGCTGCAGTATTTAAATTATAGCGCAAATATTTGCAGATTTAATTTATTATTTTTATAGTTCAATGACCAGTAAAAAAATAAGGATATATATTAAAATCACAGAACATTTATTATGTAAATATATAAAATAATACAACATTTTAAAATATAAATATTTAAGTCTTTTCTGGTATAAATATATTTCTCTGCGAGTGACTTGTACGATCAAGTTCTTTTTTAAAAAAGTTTATGGTTTTTTCTAAACCAGTTTTAAGTGGAACTTTAGGTTCCCAGTTCAGGTACTTTTTTGCACGTGTGATGTTAGGTTTTCTTCTTTGTGGATCATCTTCAACGGCATCCATTTGTCTTATTTTACTTCTTCCGCCCACTAGATCTTTTATTATCGTGGCGAATTCTGAAAACAATAACAATGAAAAAAAAATTAAGTGACTATTATTTATAATTACCATTTATAGTATGTTCTACGGGATTTCCTATATTAACTGGCTGCGAATAATTAGACGCCATTAAGGCTACAAGACCATCCACAAGGTCAGTTACGTATTGAAAAGATCTAGTTTGTGACCCGCTACCGTAAATCTAATAAATAAGAAAGATAATATATAATGAAAAAAATTAGCGACAATTTATAACCTACAGTAATGTCTTTATTTTGCAAGGCTTGTAAGATAAAATTTGACACAACTCTTCCATCATCCATATGCATTCTTGGTCCAAAAGTATTAAAAATCCTAGCTACTCTTACATCTACTTTTTCTTGTTTCTGATAAGCATAGCTCAGAGTTTCAGAAACACGTTTGGCTTCATCGTAACAGGCTCTTGGACCTATCGGATTTACATGGCCCCAGTAGGTCTCAGGTTGTGGATGTATTGAAGGGTCCCCATAAACTTCTGAAGTACTGGCTATTAAGACTCTTGCTCTTACTCGTTTGGCAAGGCCTAATACGTTTATAGTGCCCAAAGTATTCGTTTTTATAGTCTTAACTGGATTATGCATATAGTGAGGCGGGCTAGCTGGACTTGCTAGGTGATAAATTTGGTCAACTTCGATAAAAAGTGGGTTTACAATATCGTGATGTATTAATTCAAAGTTCTCGTGCCCCATCCAGTGCTCCACGTTGCGTTTACGGCCTGTGAAGAAGTTGTCAGCGACTACTACTTCGTGCCCATCCATCATTAGCCTATCGACTAGGTGGGAGCCCACAAATCCGGCTCCACCGGTTATCTAAAAATAGTTTTTTCTTATCTAAATAAATTGGAATTTTATACTTTGGCATACGTTTCTAATCAGGTTGCGTCATTTCTTTAATTACTTATAATAAAATGATTGTATAATATAAAAATAATATTTTGTGTACCATTATTTTGGTTAATATTAATAAATATTCGTATTCCGCACTTGAAAAATATAATTTTGTAGCGTTAAATTTTTGCGGAATGTGTCATTTCAAAATGCGCGCCCTGAATTAGCAGCTCTGGCTGAAAGTGTGCATAGTAATTTTGTTACATACAAGTATTCGTTTTCGAGCTCTATAATTTAAAAATTTGACGTCAGGAAATTGTTTTGGGATCCTGGATTCTAATTCTTGAACTTTTCTTTCCAGTTGTTTAAGTCTTTTCGATCCCTCGTCCATATTTCGACTGTTAACCTTAACTTCATTATTTAATATACGCTCTTCAGCATTTATTTCCTTGTCTGGGTTTTGTAAATATTTGTTGTTGTCTACGTATATCTGTTGAGTTTGGGCCCAATTTATGTAAAAAGAAAAGACCCATAATACTGAAATATAAATAAAATCTTACATAACCTGTTAATGTCAAAAAGAATAAAAACGTAGAACAAATTCTTAAAATACGCACCAAAAAGAAGACAAACTATAGAACCAACTGCTTGCTTCATTTTACGTGAAACATATATCATGTCTTTTCTTTAACTAATTTAAAATACTTATGTTGTGATGTTGATCTTGATCAATAACATGAACTTAGCTACGAGATATAAATTGCCAAGGCCACATAAGTCATGTGTGTCATATGTGGTATTTAACATCATTTTAAGTTCTTTGGTGTGTTATTTGGAGACTATTTGCATACAAACTGTATGATCTAATACAAATGTATAAGTAACGCATTCGGGCGCAGTACTTATTAACATTATTTTAAATTTTGGTTCTGAATGATTTGTTGTCTTGTTCGTTTTTGTTGTTTACTGCGTATAACATTGGGTTAGTGTACTATGATTATATTTACATATTCCTACTGATAATTTGTTTATGTATGTTTAGCATTCAGTAATCTTAGGGCGAAATTCGTCATTGTTTAAGTATAACTCATATTTTTAAATTATTTTTGTGCTATTTTAAAGCAAGGGTTCGCGATAAATTGTATGATAATGCGGTATTAGTTAGTGTAATTACAGTATCCGATATTGGTAAACTATTAATTTCAAGGATGTTTACATTTCTTATAGAAGCTGATAAAAATACTTAATTCTTCTATTCTGATGTCTGCCACAATTATCCGTCAAATATTTGTGCCAATTGATGTAATTTAAAGTGAAAAAATGTCGTCAAGTTCATATGCGTTAATGTTTTTGATAGCTATAAGTACTACAAAAAATACACATGGAGATATCATAGTCTTTAGTCTCGTAAGTTGAAATACAATAAAATAAGGACATTAGAAACGATATCAATCATTTTTATCTATTGAAGATGGGAGAGCTTATTCCTCAAGATGTCATCAAAGACATGTCAGCCACTTTTGGACCTAGTTTACCATACGAAGGTCTTCGTGCACAAGTAGTGTATGCAGATCCACCAGATGCTTGTAGTCCAATTGCAGAACCCCCAAAAGGGGGTGGAATCACTGGAAAATGGGTAGTGTTAGTTCAGAGATACAACTGCTCATTCGAAGATAAAGTTCGTATCGCTCAAAATGCATCTTATGATGGAGTGATTGTTCACAACATTAATTCGAGTTCTCTTGGTAATATCTTTTGTTTTTTAAAATTTTACTTTAATTTTGAAATGTGTAATTGTGTAGAACCCATGTCTGCGAAAAATCCTTTCGGGATTCGCATCCCGTCGGTGTTTATCAGTGCCGAGAGCGGGATTATGATGAAAAATCACTACCTTTATAACGAAGATTATTTCATAGTTGTCAACTCGGAACAGCCCTACAACATCAATACTCAACTCTTACTGCCTTTTGCTATTGTAGTGGGTATATGTTTCGTAGTAATGATAATATTTATGGTAAATATTACTCCAAAGCACTAACTTCAGAAATAAAACGAATTATTTTGTAGATCGTTAAGTTAGTAAAAGACAGAATGAGACAAAGGCGACATAGGCTACCTTCGTCGTCTCTGAATAAGATTCCAACTTGCAAGTTTAGTAAAGGTGATCCTTACGAAACTTGCGCCATATGTTTGGATGATTATATTGAAGGGGAAAAATTGAGAGTTTTGCCATGCGCACATGGTGAGTCATTTTTTAGAATTTCCTAATGGGATATGAATCAGATCATGCACTGCTATTTCATTGAATTAATCACAATCAACTGCCTTGATAACAATTCATTGATACTAAAATTGTTTCCTTTTAAGTCATTTTTATTAACTTGGGAAAGTAGCACTATACTCATAAATGTCCAATTAGATTCTTACTTGCACATCATAAGCTCTAATTTGGGCCCTTACTTTTACTAAATGCATGTAGATGAATTTACAGTAAATATTTTGGTTTTAAGTTCTATAATATATTTTTTATTATTAAAAATGAAACGTTTCGATCCACTTCACGTGAATCTTCGTCGGAAAATACAAAATATCGTAAATGTCAAATACAGAAGTTATTTTCAAATGAATTATTTTATGAGGATAAAACATGCCAAGGTATAGCAAATTTATTTGGACCCTATCGACAAGTTTCTTATTAACAAAAAATAATTATAAACGTTAAAGCGAAACAAACTAAAACTAAAAAACTGTAATAATTATAGAACCAAAATCGAATAAGTTATCCAAAATAAAGTATCTACGTAAGTATTTATTTTCATGACTTAACCCATTATTAAACAGTTAACACATCTTCTTATCGGAATCATAGTTTTAATCATACCACATGTGTGATGTTTCGTTCAAAAATAAACCGATCAACTCTTGCAGCGTATCACTGCAAATGCATTGACCCATGGCTGACAAAAAACCGCCGAGTGTGCCCAGTTTGCAAGCGCAAGGTCTTCGCTCACGACGAGCAACCAGTGCCGGATTCTGACGACAGCGACAGCGATGCAGACGACACTACGCCGCTGATTAACCCTGTGAACCGAAACTCTCACGGCACATTCGCTCGCCAAAACGAGAACCCCTTTCAAAGAGCTGCCCGATCAGTCTCCCAGATCCAAGAGGGTGAACCAGGCCTCACGAACGAAGGGCTGTTTGTGACTGCTTCTGGTGATCACTCCATTAATACCACTGAGGCTCCGGAAAACGATTCTACAAGTGACTCCTCCGAAAGGACTGACGTGGCGACGGAGGTGGCCGTTTTGCCTTCCACCAGCGTTGACAATGCTCGAGATTTAGTTATTTAATTACGTTGCTTCAGACACGAAAATCAGACGATTGAAGTTTAATTCTGATTATTTTCTTGATTTGTGCTGGCTCATTTCAAGATCAACTGGAGAACGGCTAATATATTTTATACCTGAGATTCACATGTAAGTTAGTGATTTGTTTTATTTAAGTTAGAATTTATCATTGGAGGTACCTACCTGTATAGACTTGGAAATATTATTGACTCTATTTTATATGTAGTGATAAAGTATCGAATATATTTTTGCATATATCTGCACTTTTAAGTTTATTTTTGGCAATTATTTTATAATACTTCTTACTCTAAAAGCTGTACAAGTTACCTTTTATTCATATAACAAGTTACCCAAATTACAGTTATTCCTAGCTTTACTAAACTACTATCGTATATTTATTATCTATAATTCAGTTTTTCAAAGGCGGATTATTTTGCGGTAGGGCGCACATCATATAGAAGGTCTAACCTAACTTCAGGTTCTTGTATGTACTTTATGCATGTAGTTGGTGCTATTTAAGCTGGTATTGTATGGCAATCTCTTTACCAAAGGACTGTATTTGTAATGTGGTTCCGAACAGAATGTGATCGTATATGTGAAATTGTATTTTTACTGTGTAACCTCTAAATATATGTTAAATAGGCGTATTTTAATGTACAGATAGCTTAATTTCAATAAAATGTTATTATTATTCTACTTTATTTATTTCCCATAATTTTCATTTGAGGTATTGAAAAAAAAACTGTTCGTAATCATGCTCTAAATAAGTTTTCAAATTTTAGTATTAAAAATGATTCAAAATTAAGGATTGAGAAATAAATGCGGCAAACTGTATTTCAATATTTGCTTCGTTTTTGAAATATGATTAAGTATTTGAAAGTGTTATCGAGTAAAAGGGTAAACAACTAGAGTTTTTTCATGTTCTTTATGCTTTCTGTAATAAACACACCAAAGTCGTAAGGTTAAGTGATAGACGATTTCAACTGCACTCAAGAAACTAAATCCTAAAAACAATCCCAAAAGGCCACCAGAATTTGCTGAAAAAAACCAGTGACGTTCCAAAGATAACATTCAGATAATTTATGTGAAACAATAATAAGTTATCTCAATACTCACACAAAAATTCCGTGAAGCCAAATATTTCGCTTTTTTCGTAGCTGCGAAACTGCGTTGATTGGTAGAAAACGTGTAGAATTATCAGATTCGAGCTGCAATGTTTTAAATTATTGCACAATTGTGGAAAATGATGCAATACTACTCACGGTTCCACTTGAAGTGCAACTCCTTTTCTCAACTCTGGTTTGGAAATATCGCCCAACGAATGATCTTGCGCGTAAGATATTTCATTGCACGCTGGCAAGCAGTTACAATGCACCCTAAAAATTATTTTTATCATTTTGTCAACTAATTCTGAGATTTACTTACGCTGGATGGAGTTCGATGTTCATATCAACTGCAAAATATTTTAATTATTAGATGTATACATTTACGATAAGTTTACTTACGTTTTGCTTTCATATAGCAAAGTTCTTTTCTTTTATCGCATATTTTAGTATCGACATTTTCTGCAAAATATAAATTATTACTTAAATTTTTTTATAATAGAATGTGGTAAATACTTGGTAAATAATACGGGACACATTCGCATTGCTCCAATGTATAGTTGGATAAACATTCCAATTCGCAATTCATTTTAGTGTATGTTCTAAAAAATAAAGAAATATAGTTTCAAACTTATTTTAATATATGATAAAACAACTACGCTTAGGGTTGCATTCTAAAAATATAATTTTAAAGTTAAACTAAATTGTATTTTTTATTTTTAACAATATTAGTCTATGGTTGTAACCATATAGACCGGGAGCTCATGACAGGTGTTGGTCTCCGATTTGATACAGCATGCCTTTTGGAGGATAGGATACTGACCCTATGACAACATAGAAAAACGGGTATTGAACCCTTGCACGCTTTCCGGTCATATAGAAAATTGCATTTCCACTAGCACAAAACTTTTCCGAAATTTTCCACCCTTGGGCCAACGAGGACTGCATGCCAATTTGGTTATAGGTGTTTTATGGCACAAATATTAATTCTTTTGCTCTATGAAAACGCGGAAAATCATATTTTTTTATTACAAGATCAAGATCACGTGACCGTTTGAGTCCTTTGGGATCCTGCGAATCGCATGCTTATAATTTTTCAGATTTTAAATGTGTTCAAGTTTCTTTTGATAAAAGGGCATGCATTATTAAATCAGAGAAAACACAAATTTTTGTGCAAGTGGAAAAATGCAATTTTCCATATGACCGGAAAGCCAAAAGTTTAATACCCGCTTTTCATTGTTGTCATATGGTCAATATTCTATCCTCCAAAAGGCTCCTGGTCACTGTACGAAATTTCAAAACTCGCGGTAATACGGCGCATGCGTGTTTCTATTAGTGAACACTGTCACTTATTTCAAACTAAGATAAATACACGAGCTAGCGTCCTAGAAGGTCCCAATAATTTAAGTGTTGTTTTAATTTTAACGTTTATTTGGTTAAGCAAGTGTTATAATTATTTTTGTTTAAGTTAAATTTCAACACTAAACTTTTTAAATTGAGCAGATTTTTTTCCGTGCACATTCTAATTAAATATTTTGAACCTGTAGTAGTACAAATCCTTTTCAGCCGAAAAGAAACATTGTCTTTTATTGATAGGTATGTTGTTAATTGTTGCTGACGCTTCGTCCATTGTTGGTCTAACTGCAACCCTTACTTCTTTTCTTGGATGAAGGAAGAAGCCATAATCCGCCATCATTGGAGTCTCTACTGGACTATGCAAACGTAACTAAAATATATCAGAAACACATTATATTAATGTTTGAATTTAAAAAATATGAAGAAATACTTTTAATCCAACACTGTTCGTAGAAGAGCAATAATATTCATTTGCTGCAACGTCTATAATTAAGGTTAGACCAAGGTGTTCGCCTGCACCTAGAAAAACATACACAAAAAATTAATGGGCAAACTTGTTACCATATTTTAAAACCATAACAAGGTTTTTTCTACGTTTTGTTTCTATTTAAACCGGAAAAAATAGTTTAACCCAATGAATTTTTTTCTTTGAGTGTATTTAAAGTTGCACAATAATGTTACTCACTGACGTTTTAAATAGTTGGAAAAGTTAGGATAGCAGTCTTTTAAAAAAGACTTCCTAATTAAAGCCTAGATCCACTAAACTTTTCCAACTATTATTTTCGGCTTAATAAAACTACTGAAATTTTAAATAGGCACAAATATGAAGTCACGTTTCTCTAAAGCTTTTCAATCTTTGATAATGTAATTGGGTAGTGAATAGATTGCCCCTTAAAGAATTTTAAAGGCAATATCTATTCAGTTCGGGTTAAAGAGTAGCCTACCTTGGGCTCTAAAAGGCCAAGTCGTGTTATTGGCGTTTGGCGGGTAGCCACCTTCTGGTGTCCAGTCTATATTGTTCATCGGAAACGTTATATTAAAATCTGCTAATGTTGCCCTAAAATATTATGTATTTTATTTTATGCTCCACTCTCATCTTAAAAACTTTTCTTTGGTAACTTTGAAATTTGTTTAAATTGTTTAATCTTTATGTGATATTATAGATACGTACGGATTGTGGTACATAAATCTGCTGTGAACACGGTTAAAGGTACAACACACTCCTTCGTCTGTTAATGCAGAATTTATAATTTCTCCACAGTCAATATTGAATCCTTGCCACTTACATTGCAGCAGAAGATCTGAACAAGGCTGACTTACCTAAAATATAACACAATATCGTACAAATCTACAGAAAACTTATATGAAATATACTCCTAATATTATCACTAAGCTATTTACCATTGACTAAATAATAGAGTACCTTCAAAATAAAGTTCTTGATGAACTCCCAATTAGTAGTATGTACCTCCGTATAATTCATCGTATAGTTTTGATTCTGATTACAAATATCTTCCAATAGCCATTTTTCGTCATCATTTCTACACAAATCAAATTTTTTCCAACAACAAACAGATTTTAGTTCCCGAAACGTCGTAAATAAATAAAAATATAATGACAGAAATAATCCCTAATAATAATTTATACATTCAACTCACTTTCCCTGTAAAACTTGTTCAGCTTCAGCTTTTCTTGCCTGGTTCATATTACAAATAGTTAACGCTGGAAAAGGAATATTATAAATAGATTCATATTGTGGGTTGATACCCACTATCAATGGGTTGTAAACCCATCGGTCATATATGTTTGATATGAAAAATGCTGCAAAACCTATTGCGCTGACGAATGCCAAGATCCAGAATATTCTAAAACAAGAAGAATAGTTATTTTTATAACAAGTGTGGAATATGGGAAATGAGTGATTGTGAATCTCGTTTGAGAATCACGTTTTCCGCATGTGTTACAAACAAACAAAATTCAGTTTCCGCACTAGTGCTAGTATTGGTTATTTCCCGTACACATTTTGAGTGTCAGAATGTTTATTTCTCGCACGATTTTTTTTGACAATTATATAACTACTTATAGTTATAATTATCTTTAATTTTTAATCATCATAACAATAATTAAACAAAACACAAATTGTTCATTTTCCGCACTAGTGCTAGTATTGCTAGTATCCCGCACTCATATTGAGTGTCAGAATGTTTATTTCCCGCACTTTTGCGGGGAAAAAATTATTACACAATACAAAGGCGTGTGGTGAAATTATTCGAGTGAGTAATTGATACTTTTTATATGGTTAACTTGGCATGCAGTAGTAAGACTAGTGAGTAATATTAAATATTAGTCACTGAAAACAATAGTTTCCATTACTGTAAACAATTTTAAGGGAAAAATACCTTTCGAATAAACTAACGTCTTCTGCACCAACATATCTGAGTCCATGTAAACTTGTGCCTTCGCAATAATCTTGTATATATTTTTTTAATGCTGTAGCACGAGTTTTTGAATGTTTTTCTGTAGCAATTTTAGTGTGTGACTTGCTATATGGCGTTAAATTTGTCCTGCAATTGTTCTAAATTTAGTCTTAGATATATAAAATTTGAATAACTAATATTCACCTTGTTCTTATTGGAAAATATTCTGGTTTTGTTCCATATTTGTTGTAATCATTTTCAATTGTTGCCAGTTCGGATTTATTTGCGGAATAACTAAAAAAAGTAAGTTGGTATTAAGAGTTTCTTTTTTAATAAGAAAATTTTAATTTTAATAGATACTTTGTTGGATGAATCCATGATTGTGCATTTTTTCTTGGCCGTATATTATTTTGATCAGCTTTAAACATAGCTATTACAATTCGTTGTTGCTTAGAACGTTTAGAGTTAGCTTTTTTTAATGCAGAAATTGATTTGGGAAAGGAACTTCGTGTCTAAAAAATAAAACCAACATAAAGTCTTCAAAATATTAAAATCATGCATTAAAAATTTAAGAAATATAATGGAAGATTATTTTTAGCCATCTTACAAAAAAAAACAATTAATAAGAATTGCTACCCTTTAGTGCGAATAAGGCTTATACCAGGTGACCTGGATTTTAAAAATAGTACGCAATTTATGTTTAAAAATATTGTAGCTTTACTTGTACTCGTATAGATTTTAAATTAATGTTTCTATACTTAAAATAATTTTGAATATTAGATAGTTATAAAAGGTTAGAAATAAGCAAAAATAATTTTAATATAAGTACATAGTCGTAGTTTCTAACATATTACGTTTTCTGTAAAAATGTTATTGTACTTATATTTCTCCTTGTAACATCCCAAAAATCAAAGGTTATCTTGATTTAAAATTGTAATTTATAAAAGCACGTGAAACGAGATGTAAGGTCTATCAAACAATTGACTTTGAATTTAAACGTATTTGACCTTGAACAAAATATTTCGCTTGTGCTGCACTAAAATTACGTATCAAATCAATTAAAATAAATATGAACAAAATATAATTAAACTAAAATAAATCATAAACTAATTTAATAGTTAATCATCTATGTATATCCATTACTAAAAAGTAGTAGATCATATCACACAACAATTAAGCAATCAGTTCTAATTCTTTCTCACCATTGATGATACCTCTACGGCTTGTGTCACTTCAATAAAAAACTGTCGTCACTTTTGTATAATATGAAGAAAAACCTCTTCGCTAAATGTGTCAATCCCCTAATATCCAGTAATTGTCGTCGATAAATTTATTATCACTGAATCTTCGCAGTAATCGCTGAGCCATCGGCCAACAAAATGTTTCTAGCAAAAAGTAACAAGAATTTCAAACATGACACAGAGTTGTACAGTGATGGATGGCACTACCCTTAATGGAATTTACATTTTATGTGCAATTATAGCGTGATTAATGATAAGTTTCGTAATTTGAAGTTAATTGTTGTGTTTTTTTAGTAGATAAGGGTGTGTGCATACGTGCCACAGATAGAGGAAATTTTATGTAACGATAGAACACAAAATTCGAACAGATCCTACAAAATTGGCGCCCAACGTGGGGCCAAAGTAAGAATATATGAAAATATGTCAAAATACAAGATGCTGTATTTTTTCGGTTTTGGTTTTCTAAATAATATCAATTCAGAAATCAGAAAATAAAAAAATAAAAAAAATAATGTCACAATGCAATTGAAAAAATTGGTATTAATAATTTATTGTATAAAACTAAACATGAATGAAACCAAAAAGAAGAATTTTACGAAAGATTATTTATAAAAATTAAATAAAACAGTAGAGACATCATCCCACATTGAGTGGTCCTTCGAGCCGGATAATTAATGACTCGTATGTGTGGAACAAGAAGATATCAAATGAAATGTATAAAAAAACCTATAAACAAGAATAAAATTAGTAAATAATTTGTATATTAAATATTAAATAAAATTCATTTTTAGTTGATATAATACAGATTGTGAATAACATTTCTGATAGCACACGTGTTATATTTCAAATATTATGCTAAGTAGCACAATCTTCAAGACCGTGATTTTTTTGCTTGGGATAATATTAGGCAATTTTACTTTTTATATTTCTTTATTTAGTAATTTATATGTCATACTAGCATTATTGGTGGTCTAAAGAAATAAATTTAAATTTCACCCGAATTTTATTGTACTTAATTATTTTCTTTGTTTATTTTAAAACGTCGCAAATCCAGCTACAAAGAAAAATTATTTTTTATATATAAATTTCTAAAAATGTTTCTCAAATTAATTTTTTTCATACGCAACCAGCAAATCTTACGTGCGCTGAGAATGTATTATAACATCGTAAAGGCGTCTTTACCATCGACTGAGAACAACATCGACAATGAAAAATATTACAAATATTTTTATTTGTAATCTATATACCGAGTATATTTCCATTATTTTATATTCAAACTTCAAATTATTATGCATTTATAGAAATTGACTTTTTTAAAACATTTTTATCTTTACCATAAATGCAAATAAACTTTTAACTTAAATTTCCTCGTCGCAATAAATTATAAAATAAAATCAGTTTTACGAGTTTTTAAAACGTTGTTTTCTTATCACTGCATTAATTTCTAAATTCCATAATTCCTGATATAAACGTCACGGTGAAATTAATAGCCCAACACTAAAAAACTGTGAAACAATTCGCCAGAAAGCTTTTAAATGTTAGATATCACAAAAGTTAAGCACCGTGTGTTAAACGTTTTAGGGTTCGTGTTTGGGGTTAATCTGATCGCAAGCAACGTTAGAAGTTAATAACAGTTTTGCGTTTGTGTCGTCTTTATGATATAATTTCATAATTTGTATGTAGGTAATTATATGTTTGAGCCTTTGATGACATTTGTGTCTTTATTAATAGAAACATTTGCTTTCGTGCTTTGGAATATTAAGGAAAATGAATGAAATGAAATAATCTAATGAAAGGAAAATATAATTGGTTGTATTTTGGGGGTGTTGAATTATTTCTTTAATTGGAAACATCTTATATACAAAAACAAAACTGTAGAATTACGTGAAACATTTATAAAGATTTTGCCTTACATGAAATAAAGTTGGTGTAATAGTTATTTATATTACAAGTGGGATAAAAGTATTATTACGAGGTCGTAGACCGAGTCGTGTAATCACATGGTTGCTGTAATATGCTTTAGCCCACATGTGATATACAAAATTTTATCCACGACTGCTCAAAATCAATAAAAATTGATATTTTTGTTTAAACTTCAGATTTGAAATTTAAAAATATTACATTTTAACAATTGATAGAGATGTGAGTTTCTATAATTTTGATTTAAAATCAAAGCAACAGGGTACAAACAATTTGTTTGACAGCAGGACATTCTGTCAGTTTTATATACAAACAAATTCTTAATTTGTTAGTTTATACGTGATATTTATTTATAATTCGTTTATAAATTATTTATTATGGGACAATATTTCAAAATTGATTTATTCTAAGAATATTTAAAGAATAAATAGGTAGACAAGTAGGTATATTATAAATATGCGAGAGGTAATAGGACAAAAGCACTAGTGAGGTAATATAACTAATTACAGCACTCAAATGATGAAAATAATATGACTATTATACTACTGGCGCAGATAAATTTAATTTCACTATTTCTCGATTTAAAATACCTGAATGTGTTCCGCTCGGTATTACACAAATACTTATTATTATACCTTGCAATTTTAGAATTAGAACCAAAGTCTGTCATACCTCTTTGTATAATTTGATGGTCAACAAAATAAATAAAATATGCGTCATGTCAATTTTATTTCACCCCTACAAATATCCAAATTGAATTGATTTATTTTAATGTAATTTGATTCGAAATCCATCAAATCATACCTCTTAAAAGATTACCTAGTACATATACTTGATAATTTCTATTGATTTCACGCGTATTTCAAAGAAAAAGTAATTATTATTCCGTTAATTGAATTAGGTTTTATTTGGATTATTGGAAACTTCATTAACTTAATTGTTTTATCACCAAATTTATTTTTTGCACTTACCTAGTAGATTAATAATTAAATAAGTATCTAGTAATGAAAATAATTGTTAATATATTTGCATTTATCAATAATAATATTATAGCTACCGAAAACATAAATTGTTAGAGTTTTCATAGCATCAACAATCAACATGTTCTGCCATCTATTCAAATAAGGACGAAACCTAATAATCAATATTGTGTTTCTATGCTTTTGTGGGGGCACCACTAACCATATTTAAGCTGCATTACAGATATCTGTTAAATTTCAATTACCTTTTATTGCAATTTTAAGAATAATGATTAATATGTTCTAAAGAAGTACAGTTCGGGAAATAAGAGATGACGGAGTAGGAATTTTAAATTGGTAAACAATATTAATCGAGCGGACATAGATTATCAGCAATTTTTTTTGGCAGAAACCGTGTCAGTACCTTGAAAAGTGTATAAAGAAGTCGCCCAGCTCGGTTTTTCTTTTGGCTCAGTTGTCAAGTGATAAGTTGGCGAACTTTGGCTCAGTTCTGTGTAGAAGGCACATTCTTTCTCTCACTTACCGCGCGGCCAACTCTGGTTGCACGGATAGAAAATTGCTCTAAAAATAAAGTAGAATAAATAAATCGAACAAAACAATAATTAAATTTGTAAAACCTTTAGTGGAAGTTTTTAAATAAAATGAAATAAAAAGGATAAACCTTAATATTTCCCTAATAATAATGTTTTCTTAAATAATATTATTGAGAAAATTATCGACAATTACATGCACCAGGGATATTTGAAGGACTATTTCCCGATTAAAGTTTAGCCAAACGCTGTTTCTCTCATGAAAAATAGAGCAAAATTTAAAAATTTCCTTTGACAGCAAGTCAGAATCACATTGCCACGCCCTATTCAAATTATCGATAATTTGTACTAGCACTAGTGCAAAATTATCGTGTAATTCTACGTTGATTGGACAACATTCAGAAATGTCAGACTTTTGATTGGTTTAAATTATATGAGGGAAATAGTCAAGATTTATTCCTTTCGTTTAAATTCTATAAGTAAATCTAAAGGAATGAAATATTAAATAGTAGTAGATAAAAGCTATTATAACCCTTAATATTTTAAACTTAAAGGCATAGGTGATGCGATATTTCGTGATGGTGATGTTATAACTGGAGCTGATTGTATCATAGACGGGGAAAAAGTTACTTGGGTATGTCGTTTCGATTTTATTTTCTTCCACCAGGTGTGTGTATATGTGCAACGGTGTCAGCACGTGCATATGAGAGCGCTTGACTTTAAGAGCCCTTCTTATATAGATTTTGCACCCTCCGAATCGTAAGAGCCATTTACTACCCTTCACTCGTTGACGACTCAGTCGCATACTTACAGAACAGTGGGACGTTTCTTATTTGTACGATTGAACAATGAAATAAACACTACTTTTTGTTCAGTCTTTGTTCTTGAACTCTAACGGACTTGACTGCAATATTACAATCACTTATTGTTAGTCTTGTTCTTTTCTTATAGGTATTTAAAAATCGAGCAGTTAGATTTAGATCGACATCTGAAGATTGTAATAGAATCAAAATATAAAGTTAAAACATATAATGATAATACAGATTGAATTATTTTTGAGATATGATGTAAAATAACTATTTGTTAAAATAGCAAAAAATTTAGTTCTGAAATTAAATCGTTTGGCAAGAAACTAGTTATTACATGAAAACTATAATACAATACATTAATTGAATTTGAATTGGTAAAAAATCAAGTTCAATAGTTCAAACAACTTTGACATTGAATCTAGTCAGGTTGTCAGGTAGTACCTACACATTTTATATTTTATTTTGATGGTGACAGAACGGTAGATATTATTATGGTGGAATCCAATCATTCGGACAATAAAATGATTCATTTCTATAATTTCTTATTTTGCGTATCCACAAACAACTTTTAGCAAAACAGACGCTACAAAATTGGCGCCCAACGTGGGGCTAAAGTAAGAGATATATGAAAATAAGGATGTCAAAATCGAAAATGTCAAAGAATACCTAATACCTAATTTTGCAGCATATAGGTACTGCCGGTTTCGATGTTAGTGCAAACTCTAATGCAATATGTGAAAGCGTTTATTTTTACCTCTCGTCTCATATTCTATAAGAGAGGTATTGTAATGGGTCAAAATTTTCGAGTATGAGTTTTTGGTGGATATGCACGTTTCAGGGTCTCTACAATACGAATTTAATATTTTCACGATGATGTCTGAGTGTGCCGTGCGTATGACCGTATGTGACGATTTTTCGTCCACGATAACTTAAATAGTATCAAACTGTTTATAACCCAATTTCATATTTAAGGTTTTAATAAGGGTATTAACACCGGATAAGATTTTAGTAGAAATCCACAAGACGGAAGTAGTACTTTTTGAAGCTTGATATAGTTTACCTTAAATATATTGGTTATTGGTACATTATTTATTTATGACAATTTTTGCAATCAAAAATAAAAGATAATATAATTATCTATGGGTACATTAACAATAAAATAAAGTGCAACTAATCTTATATACTAAAAGGCTTGAGATCATTTTCAGCAGCTTAGCAACCGTTTTTCGACACGCCTACTGCCTAAACGGGTGAACCGATTTTTATGAACTTTTTTTTATTTGATAGAGGTTCATGTGAAGTAGTGCCTTTTGGGTATATGAATATTGTAGATGGCGTGGTAGTCGCAGGGGAGTTGAAAAACAGTGATTTTTTTGACTCCTTGGATACGGGCATTATACGTTATTCGATTGTTTTTTCATTTGACATATAGGTAGAGGATGAATTTGACTATATTTCTATGCATGTTTCAACCCAATATTGGGTATATTAAGAAAGTTATTAAGAAAAAACTGAAAAATGCACGGAACGCAAATGGGAGCATGCCATGGAATTTTTGTTTTCTTTTTGATAAAAATGATTTTTTGTCTAGTGTCAGATTTGACGTTTCCAATTTGAAATTTTATTTGGATTTATCTTTTATATTTGATAAGGTAGAAATATTTTGAAAATTTTATTTAATATTTAAAGATGGAGCACGCATTATGTTTACATGGTTTTGTATAAATTTGTAATCTATTTTTTGAAAATTTTTATTCAATTTAACAATGCACTGTGAAGTTGAATCATATTTTTATTTATTACTGTAATATTTATAGTAATATATTTTGACCCAAGTGTAAATATTCAATTAAAATTAGGTATCTATATCCAATATACGTGGATAATACTATTTCTCAGTATTTTACGGAAAGTTTTAAATGTCAAATTAATATACAAATTTAACAAACGTGTTAAAAATGGTGTCCGATAATCGGGATTTTTATCTATTGTACTTAAGTTTGGGTTGAGTTTGAGTTTATCCTGCCCAATCCGCCCTACTGGGATATTTATCCTGGATACGCCCACTAACTAACAACTGGACAAGCACGAGACACGACGCGGACTAGAGATGATCTACATTGTTATTGCACTTGTATCAAGTATCAAATCTGTTTTTACAAAAGTATATATGGTATTAATTAGCACCAAGGGGTCAAAATATGGCTTCAATGATCAGCATTTGTATTTCAATATAAATTTAATATAATTATGATTGGTATCAAACTTATCGCCCAATGTTTTCCAAAATTATGGCTGTTTACTAAGAAAAAATTTAAATTGCACTCGGTGAGCGGAATTTGTTTTTTCTGAATATTTTTTAAACTATATCGCGATTGATATCAAATTAAAGGTCTTAATAAGGACAAAAAATCTACAGTATGCATTAAAATGACTTTCGACAATTTGGCTTTTGTTTTTAGTCGGACAAAAAGTCTTTTTTTAGTTTTCACAAAATTTTGTTATTTTCTTTTTAAAACACTAATGACTACCTACTTCCGATAATCACATCAAAAGACGTCAGAAAAAACTTATTCAAATGGTAAGTCTAAATGCAAAAGTGGATTTATGTGAGGCACGAAGTGCCGAATTCTCCTACATTCAGGATCCACGTAGCTTGAGCCCCGCGAAGAGGCGCCCTCTTTGTCCCGCGGCAGCGGGACCTAGTATTACAATTGAGGCACGAAGTGCCGAATTGTCCCACATTCAGGGTCCGCCGAGCGTGAGCCCGCGAAGCGGGCGAATCCTCTTTGTCGCGCGGCAGCGGTAGAGTCTAAATGTTAAAATCGTTATAATTGAGGCACGAAGTGCCGAATCGTCCCACATTCAGGGTCCGGGGAGCTTGAGCCCGCGAAGCGGGCGAACCACCCTTGTCGCGCGGCAGCGCGACCTAGCCGAAGGCCCGCGTAGCGGGGCCTGACGCTAGTATTCTACTGTTTTGAAATTCGAGTATCTTATTGTCCATGATCATAAAGTTTCTACAAAAAATTTGAATGATTATGACAGTGACAGTACAGTTGACATATTTCGCTTGCATCTTGGTTTACATTATCGTTTATATATTACATGAACTATTAAAATGTAAGTAAAACTATTATTAGATTAGTAGAATAAGCAGAATTAGGCGAGAGGTCGTGTGCTGTGTTGGCCACATCAGATTTTTACATTAGTGTGGCATTCTAGACTTAAACAAATAAAAATATAATTCATTACGTTTGAAAAAATACCTCTTAGCTTGTTTAGCATCCACGTTCCGAGCGCTGTGATCATTCCAACAAAGCGATTATTCCGGATATCTGAATTCCTCCTCAAAGCTGCCACCACAGCGGGCTTAAAAACCCTAAATAATAACCAACAAATGAATTAGATAACTAGAGCAAGCTGCAGCCCTCAGACAATGCATCTCTACAACAACACGGCATTTACTCAAACTTATCCATTCTGCCCTCTCTGCGGCGGACTTGTCGCTCTTGCTGGGGGGCCCCGGGCTCGGGAGCCCTGCGGGGCCCACCAACAATCGCGAGGCCCCGTGCCGAGTGACACAATGATTAGCACTGCGCCGTGGATCGCGCTGAGTGAATACAGGAGTGAGGCCGAGGGGCGAAGCCCTAGGGGGGCTGAGCGTGCGGTGTGTGGCATATGGAGACTGCAATTTGCAGAAAAAGTAATTGGCGGTTTATGGATTTGAGGATTAAAGGTTCTGATGTAATGTTAAGCCGAGATTTTTTTATTTTATGCACGGTCATATCATAATTTGACAATTATACACGAATTTCTGTGACATAAACGTCACTTTATAGCCCACGGATCACATTATAGCGCAGTGCGCCATAAAAAAACGTCAAATTATTACAAAAAGTTTACATTTTCAATTTTAGGTATATAAACTACTAATAATCCTATAAATAACCATTTTCTGTAATTAGTTGTACAATTTTTTATTTAAATAACATCATTGTTACTTACATTTAACATAAATTAAATATTTAATTCAATAATGACAACTTTGACATTTAGATTTTTGTTATCTTAGCAACAGTCCAAGAATTTAGTAATTTTTGGTTTTTTGAACAGTTTGAACAAGTAAATTAAATTAATTAATTTGTTAGAAAATATTCAACCGTGCATAAAGTTATCACGGGCGAAACTTGCTTTTATGGCTCTTGACGCTCGTTCTCAAAATCACATCTTACGCCATAAAAGCATTCTTACACCCTTAATACATAAATAACTATTAAATCGAGAAATATAATAATTTTAAATTATTGACTACCTACATTTTTAAAGAAGTTGAAATTATTTTAGAAACATTTTCGTCCCCAATATTAATAATAAATTGTTGAATGTGGCTGTGGCAAGCTGAATTAAAGCTGCTTGGTTCTGTATGGTTCTTAAAAATTTTAAGTTATGTTTATGAATTACAGTATTCTAATAGAAGTATCAGTAACATAATAAAAATAAACAACACTTTTTATTGTAAAAATCAAACAATACTAATCATAGAAATTTACATATCTACATGTTTTACGTATACAAATAAACAGGAAATATTAATAAACAATAATAACTGTACTTTCGAATTTCTGTACCTAGCTAATATTATTTTTAGTTGAATAAATAACGAACTGTTTGAGACTATGAAGAAAGTTAGTTAGGTAGTTTTTGAACTGAACAAATGTCTCATAAAACAAATTTTTATTTTAAGAATCCACTGCAAATTCTGACCATATTATTGCATATTAAAAATCTGGTGTGGACACCACATGACTTGTACACCTATTAAACTGTTCATACTTACCTTAAGGTCCTACACTTGAGTCAAAAATATAGTGAAAAAGGGAGCTTGCTATATTACAAACTGAGCTCTTGTTAGTACACCTACACTGTTCATATTTTATATATATATATATATATATATATATATATATATATATATATATATATATATATATATATATATATATATATATATATATATATATATATATATATATATATATATAGTTAAAAGATGACTCTAGAGTGCTAAGAAATTATATTTTTGAAATACTTAATGGTATTTTAGTAATAAATTAGTAAAAATAGTCAATTTGGCCGATTTTTTACTATTTTTTTCCTCAGATGTGTAATTTTTTTGACAAAAAATATTTTCTTAGCACTCTCACGAACAATACAAGGAATCGACTATTTAAAACAAAATTAATAAATATGCAATAATAAGGCCGTAGTTTGTAATATTAAAATGCATAATTTAATTCTTATTTTCTCTAATCGTTGTCGCAACAATGTATTGTATGAATTTTTCGATCAAATAATGCTTCGTAATTACTTATGGTAAATTTCATATTATATTTTGAGCAATATAGCCAGAATCGTGAATTTTGATTCTATTGCAGCAATATTGCTTTCAACAAGTGTAGAGCCTTAATAACTAAAATGTAGAATAATATAATATCTGTATTTGACTTATGCGGAAAATACCAAAAAATACCTAGAATAAAGTGCCCTTTCTGACTAATGTAGGTTGATTATTAATTTCAAAAGAAAAATTTAATTTTTGTGTATTAATAAACGTATAAGTTGGATTATTAAATGATAAAAATTAGCTCCAAGTTTTGCTACCTGAAGTCACAGAATTTATCGATTCAATTCATAAAAACTCTTCACGTTAAATTTCAGTTTGAAAATAGCAATATACCCAAAATCGTTGAAATTGTGAAGCTTCGTTCAACATTCTCGTATTTTGCACCTTATTGCCACAGTCCAATCAAACCCAAACTACAACACAAACCTTCAATACAACAACATTCCTTACCCCATAAATTTAATATACCTCTTCCATCTAATCTTATTAACAAATTCTTCTGACAAAGCTCTATTGACTTATGCATCACATTCACACAGTGCATGTAATGTAGTACAGATGCATTGACTGGCATTGTGCTGTGTGTGAGGAGATCACACGTGTAATATGCGGCCCCCCAGCGCCGGGGGACAATGCCGCCAGGGGGGTCTGCGCTGACAAGCGGAGCGCCCGTGTCACAAGACACGGACACACGTGCGCATGTAGACGCGGAAGAGGAATAGAGAAATTCATTTCAGATTTTCTAAGCAGTGCTGATTTTCCAGAGGTCTCGTAAAATCCAGCATAAAATGTACTAACGTAGCGAGTGTTTTGTGGTCAGTATGGTAAAATTTTATTTCTACAAGGATTGTATACTTAAAGGATCATTTAAATGTTGAGCTTTTTTTAAATTTGAATTATAAAATTGTACTTGATTATAAAAAAAACTTTACACTGTAAATTATCCTTTTCGATTCTATATCGATTTAACTATGAATAAAAAAGGTACTACACTTCATTTTCATAAAACTGCAAGAGTGAGAAATAATTTCAATATCTTAATCTAAATAGATGTATAAGATCTAACAATACAATTAATTGATTATTAAAAAATCTGACGTGGACAACACATGACTTCCTTGTACGCCTTGTGTGTTCATACTTTTCTTAATAACTAAAATGTAAAATAATATTAAAAATTCTTTTAACTTATTATACTAGTATACTCACAAATATATTTTAGTCATTTTATTTAAACTGCAGAAGAAGATATAAAGCATATTTTACTATTGTCACTGTCATGTCATAATCATTTAAATTTTACGTAGTAACAAATGTTAATCGATCATGGACTACAAGATACCGAAATACTATAAATTATAAATATATACTTTAATTATTTTTAAATGATAGCAGATACAAAAATATTTATAAAATACCGATTTTAGGTAATAATTACATAATCTTTCATTTAAAATAAAAAAAAATGTCTAAAATTAAATATTTATCGAAATATTTTTAAAAAGTACTACTTCCGGTTTGTAGACTGAAACCAAAAATAGGAGGTGCACAACTAGATGCTATAACAGTCCTAAATACAAAATTTCAACTTTCTACGTCTAACCGTATTTGAGTTATGCGACACACATACGTCCGTCCGTACGTACGTACAGACGTCACGTCGAAACTAGTCATAATGGATTCAGAAAAGGTCAAAACGGATATTTCCGTCAAAATCTGAGAACCGAAATTTTTCGCGATTACAATACTTCCTTACTTCGTACAAGGAAGTAAAAACAGCAAAAATTAAGGTTCTTTTGAAATATCTAGTAGGTAGAGGTATACATACTCTTATGATCATTAATAAATCATAGATTTATCTGTACTGTTTGTGGTTTAATGATTTGCACATTTTCTGTATCATTCAAATGAGTTCTTCCGTCTCATTTGGTTCGATCATCGACAGGGCTGTATTAAAATTTATTTGATATTTGTTTATTTTCTTTTTTGAAAAAGGTTTATTCTACGACTAACCCTACAGAGGTTTTAATTGAGATTGAGTGTTGGTAAATGTTTACTTTTGTAATAGATTTTCATGAGTTCGTGCCAATTTTTTCCGTAATATATCGTCATTGTTTGTATGTATGAATGTATGTGTTTGGATTTTATAAATATATTGTTAACATGTTAAGCAATGTTTCTTTTTGTCACGGCATTAACTCAATTGCTTTAGATTTGACTCAATTCCTTTAGATTTGACAAGAAGATTTCACCTCGTTTCACTCGGCATTTTTTACATTTTTCAGAAAAATTATAAGCACTCCCTGATTAATGTGGCCCATCTTTTTTATGGGCCCACTCTTAACGTACTTTAAAAAGTTTTAGTTTCATCCTTGCATATAAGTTATACAACGTGCAAATCATTTTTCATATAATTAAGGGAAAACCACCTAACGCCTTAGCCAGTTCTTTTTGTCTCCCGCCTCATATTCTATAAGGAAGGTAGTGTGATGAGTCAAAATTTTCGAGTGAGTTTTTTGTGGATAAGCATGTTTGTGTATGTGTGTGTATGTTAGGTTGTATGTAACATTTTTTCCGTCTTCTATAAATCAAAAAGTTACGAACATTTAACAACCAAATTTTATATATAACCTCGTAATATAAATCTTAAGAATCCAGTTATTTTTCGAAGCAATCTCGAAACCGGAAGTAGTACTTTTCTTAAATATTTTGATAAATAATTAATTTATCGCAATATTTTTTATTTCTAACGAAAGATTATATATTATTATCTACAATTTTTAGCATTTTGTAAATTTATCTGTCTTAGTAGGTACTTTAGGAAGTAAAGTATTATTTACAATTTAGAGTTTGAAATTTCAGTATCTTGTTATCCATACCATAAACCATGATTGTTTAACAATTACTACGAAAAATTTAATAGATAATGACATTGTCAAAGTTACAGTGCCAATAGTGATACATCATTTATAAATGACTAAAATATATTTGTAAGTAGGTATAGGTACCTAATTGTATATAGTAGTAAAAATAGTAGGGTATGGCGGAAGGTTTTGTGCTGGGCACATCAGATTTTTTTGATGAAAAAATAAATAAATAAAAAGTACAAATCTTAAATTAGTAGTTTATTTGATGATGTTTTCGATTACGGATCTGCGTGTCGGCGATGTTGATACAAACGTAAGTTGTTGCGTCTTCGGCACCGAATCTTTTGTGTCGGTTTGATTGGGTGAACCAGCCTTTTATATCAATAGAATCGGAAATGGAATTATAATTTCCTCTGGACAAAGGCAAATGTTTTTTTCCTAGAGTCGAACTCAAAGGGTGTGTTACCCGCTCATTGTAGAAACGTAATTAAAGAAATGATCCAGAAATCGCTCCGACTTTGATACCATTACGAAACGAAATTCATTAAGTATAATTAAGGTTCTGTGTAATGTTGTATAGTTGTATTTATAAATTCACTGGCTTGTATTATACAGATTTTTATCAACCTCGAGATTTTGATGAAAAATCAGATCACAATATTGTAAAACGTAGGATTTTCTGAAAGCCCGAATAAAATTTGGGCATAAAATTTATCTGCCTCTGTAACGCTGTAAAATTTTAGGGTAGACGTACACCTCAACAGACAGAACGAACCAAACCAACTTTAAAAAAATTATTTTCTTCAGTTTTTAATCAAGATCCCGAGGATGATGAAAATCATGACCACAATATAGGCCAGTCATTCTGGATGAAATTTACATTGGGTACATGAAGTTCTCATGCAGTCAATGAAAGTTGTACCCATCGATAGAATAAAGTCCCCTGACTAACATATTGATTTGTTTCCGCGTCAAAATATCAGCAACATTTATTATTAATAAAAAACTAACGACGAATCTTGTCGGCTGCACTTTAACGCGCTATAAGTCCGGTATTTCACTGCTGACCTCGAGAATAAAATTATTACCGTGTAGGGCAGGAATTTTCCCACAAAATACTCCCAAATTTCAACCCCCAAACATGCCCGGACATTTTTAAATAAATTATAAAAGCATTTAATTTATATCGGGAGTTATTTTTATTAGTAAACATAGGGCATGTCATTACCATAGTTACAGTGTTACAGAATGACAGCAATGTATTAAAGCTGATCGTTTGACGAATCGCAAAAAAATGCTTTTATAATTTATTTTAAAATATCCGGGCATGTTTGGGGGTTGAAATGTGATTTTATTTTGTAGAAAATTTCCTCCCCTACACGGTAATAATTTTATTCTCGCGATCAACAGTGAAATACTGGACTTATAGCGCGTTAAAGTGCCGTCGACACGATTCGTCATTTTTGTTTTTATTAATAATTAATGTTGCTGATATTTTGACGCGGAAACAAATTAATATGTTAATCAGGGGACTTTACTCTATCGTTTAGTACAAATTTCATTGGCTGCAAGAGAACTTCATATACAAAATCTAAAATGACTGGACTAATACTGCCAATACAATTTCAACTACTGCTGTATGCATTTTATTTAAGATACAGGTATAAATTTATTTTATGTTTCCCTTTGTGTCATTTAGTATAGATTGATTACTGGTGTAATTAACGAATTTGCATCAATCCTGGAGGAAAAGATGTATACCTTTACAGTTACTACTTCATGCATAACGACCAAGCTGATTGAAGATTTAACAATCACTAAAACAGTAACATACTGTGCTCATTTTTCAGTTCATATTAATTTCTTAATTATCCAGGCTCATAAAACAAAACCCTTAACTTATACTTAAAACTGTGTTCATCTATAAAACAATATAATAAACCTTGACTTTTCAAAATTAAAAATGAATAAACATCTTTCCGTCAATGGAAGTTTACGACATCGGTAACGTACTTTGGTTTCATCATAACCAGGCATCATACAACGACACGAGCAATAACTGTCGCTCGGACGACCGCGAGTATAAAACCAGTGGTTTAGATGTGGTTGCGAGTGGTAACTGTAACCGCTACGACACCGGTCAACCGTATCTTCAATCAAGATGACGATAATGAAGATATAACTACACGGGGAGGTTCGATCATATGGGGGACAATTCATTAACGAGTTTTATGTTATATGAGTACACTGTTAAAATTTACTCATTGATTATTATGTGCACGGGAAGTCTTACTCGGGCTCAGTGAGGGAAGAATAGACAATGCTATTCTTATAGACTTTTATATACCATGTTGTCAATTATTAGATCTTAGGATAATATCTTGTTCGCTTTTTCTGTCTTGCATCCCTGGAGACTAAACTCTACCGCACACTAGCGATTTTAAAGTTGACCAATTTAAAAGTTGCTCAATTTAAAAAGTGCTACTACTTTTGAGCTTCGCGCACTATCGACTAGATAGTTGTCAGTTGTCAACTTATCTTTTACAAGATGGATGTTACTGAAGTACCATGTCTTTGTGCAGTATTAATTAATAATTTTTTAGTTGCTCTGATTTTAGACTTTATTCAGTTGCGAATTGCGAAGTTGTACTGTCAGTAGTATTTGAAAATCCAAAAACTGTCCAAAAATTAATATATCAGAAATAATGAGTACCAACTCCTAGATTTTGACAAAAAATTTGACTTCATTGACTTATTATAAAATAGGAGGTGCACAACTAGATGTTATAAGGTTATAACAGTCCTAAATACAAAATTTCAACTCTCTACGTCTAACCGTATTTTAGTTATGCGACACATGCGATTCAGGAAAACTCAAAACGGATATTTCCGTCAAAATCGGAGAACCGAAATTGTTCGCGATTACAATATATATATATATATATATATATATATATATATATATATATATATATATATATATATATATATATATATATATATATAGTGGCTAAACGCCCCACGTGGGGCTGCGCCGCTTCTGTATGAAGCTCTCTTGATCCTTTTGTCAGGGGGATCGGCCCCGTTTTCTTGGGTATCATATCTTTGAGCAAATCTTCCTGCATTTTCCAGGTCCTCAGTTACTTCTTTAATCCACGTGGATCTCGGCCTTCCTCTTCTTCTTCTCCCAGGGTCCCATTTGAGTATATTGTGGATTATTGCTTCCTCGCTTGCTCTCCATATGTGGCCTAACCATCTCACTCTCTGTTGTTTGATCTTCTTTACAATATCTTCTCCATCTAGTTCTTTAAGTATTTCACTGTTCATTCTGATTCTGCATTCATTTTCATTTATTTTGACTGGTCCTAGTATTGATCTCATAATTTTTCTTTCTATTATTCTCATTTGTTCTTCATCTTTTTTGGTCATTGTTAGTGTCTCTGCGTCGTACATTAGTAGGGGTCTAATCATTGTTTTATATATTTTTATTTTAGTGGGTATTGAAAGTATTTTGCTTTTTAATAGTTTTTTGTGCATGTGGAAAGCTCTGTTCGTATTAAATATTTTCTCTTTTATCTCTGATTCTCTATCTCCTGTATTTGTTATCATTACTCCTAAATATTTATATTTCTCCACTTCTTCAAATTCATGTCGTCCAATACGATTACAATACTTACTTTTTACTCCGTACAAGGAAGTAAAAATACTCGTATCTTATTTTCTGGTAACAGTGTAGCAGCCGTTTCTTGTTATATTTTATCTCTCCGGTGATATTTAGTTAAATTCAATAATATTTTTACTGCCTTAACAAATAACTCTATAAAAATATTTCCCAGCATAAACCTGAAGTGCATATTTGTATAACGACTCTTGTTTGACGTGGCGGAGTCGTTTTGTCGGTTTTTACCGTTTATTAGCGTCCTCTTTCGACGCTTAATTGACAATTCGGTCGCTTTAGCTTAACCGATCTTAATGGCCGATAAATATTATTTGAATTTGTCGCGGAACAGTTGGCGCCAACATTTTTATGAAATCATTCCGCCGTAACTTTAATATCGACAGCGACGTTTTGTTTCTGAATCGAACGTTTATTCATTTTGCAATTTTTCAATGACTGTTATGTTTAATAATGTTGGACTGAAATAATCAGATACTGTATTTAACGGCGCTGGTAATTTTATTGCGAATTCTACCGAGTCAATACAAAATTAATTCTGCATAATTTACACCACTACAAAATGCACTTGATATAAATTTAAACTCGAAACCAATGCGAGACGTCCCAATATCAAAACATCTGTTTTTGTTATTTGAAAATTGATCAAAAACGATTCATTATAATTGGGAATAATTTTTATCTATATATACGAATATATAATTTACGTGATACATATTTGATTAATTTGATTGGCTGAACTAGGCTAGTAAGGTGCTATCAAATCGATGATTTTTTATAACCGCTGTTACATGTCAACTGTTTGTTTATTAATGTTTGTCAAAAATAAGAATTAAAATAAATGAACCTGGTTGTATTTTCGGTGGGGAAATGCCAGAAAGGTAAATATAATTTAAAACGTTTTTGGCAGCTATTGAAAAAATATAACCAAACATTTGGACTCATTCATTATATATTCTCCCCAAATATAACTCGAGTTAATAATATGTGATAGCATTCGTTATGTCTTCAGAAAATTGAACTCGAACTCGGTCAATTTTCATCGACTAACTCATAATCATAGCACTTGTTACATATATATATATATATATATATATATATATATATATATATATATATATATATATATATATTTAGTTTAGTAAGTAACCATTCAACAGGTTTTACTCCCAATTCCAATATTATAAATGGCAGTTGGCATATGTTATGATAGTCATTAGATTGATTCGTCTTTAATAATTAATACCCAATTATTAAATTGGTTTTACCAATAAACTTATTGTCATAGTTTTTGACACAATAGAACTTTTAGAACCATAATTAAAAAATAGTCTTTTGCCAAGTAACATCAAAATAAACGAGGAAATCATAAGATAAAGTATGACTTTAAATTAACCTTAAATTATTAAATATGGTCGTACATAAAGTATAGTTGGTGTATTCAACTTTATATTGGTATGGGAATTAGGTATTTACTCGAAATAAAATATCAAACAGAAAAATTCTTTTTAATCGGATTATGGTCGCACCCCATTGTCCAATAATAAAGTTACACTTTCTCAGAACGAAAAATACTTTACTTATATCTGTCACAAATTTTAGATAAATTACAACATCTATGCAAAAACTTTATTGCTCTTGCAGAGATTTTCCCTCAAGTAATCCAAGGAAATTTATGGCGCTCCATGAAACTGACCTCTAGTTATAGAAAGTCCCTAAATCGCTACCAATATTTATTTACATTTCTCCTACCTGAGTTGTAAACGTTTCCCATAAAATCTTCACAGTGTTTTATATCTGGTGCGGCTTAAATTTGCTGCATTTTTTGTGAAAGTCAAGTTTGGGCTAATGATTTTATGATGGGGTGTAAATTAAGGGCTCTGTAGAATTTGTATTAGTTTTGACAGTTTTGGTTTGAGTTTTTTGTTGTAAGAATTTGTAAATTACTCTTGATTCTAGTTAGAGAAGTTGGTTCAAATACGTTGTAAATTTTGCTCAGAAGTTTCACTGTATTTATTTTTCTTAAAACTTGTTCCAAATAAACAGAACATCAGTAAGAGGTATATTAGCATTGATTAAATATGTCAGATTTATACCAAATTTAAAAAAAATTGTTTAAAATATTAGTAGCACTAAAGAAAAAATCCAAATGTCACTTGTAAAATTAGATTGATATATTTATATTTATCTAAATAAGTTGTTTATGTGAATCCTTTGAGGATTCTTTCATGCTTCTAAATCCTGGATAAAAAATAAATTCACTACTTTGACGTTATACCAATGAATTAGAAATTCTTTTTTTCCAAGACAAATTAGAAGCGCCACTATTTGACAGGCATATTTCATGATTCTTTTTCTCAGGGTTCAGCAGAAATATGAAAGATTCCTCAAACAATCCATGTATAGATATGGTTCAACACTCTTTTTTGCTGTGTACCTACGCCTTTCAAGTTTACTTTAGTTAGAATTTAAATAATATATGATGATTTTACATATGGGTATATTAACAAAGGATGTCTTAATGCTTCTATATTTTTATTTGTTGTCTTTGGCCTAGGAATTTGAAGTAAAAAAATTTAAAATGACGTTTTCTGCGGTTTTTTGTCATTATTTGATATGATTTTTTTCGGTCACTATAAATGGCAAGAAAAATCATGATAACAGATACAAGTAAGCATCCATTTCTGCATTTTACATGCAAGGATACATGCATATTCAACACTTTACATGCATGTTCTCGTAATAATCGAAGTAATCAAGCAGTGAGTAAAAATATAAAGAAAAACTTTTCTTCGTTTCCCACAAGTATTAGTCCTTCTCAGTAGCGCCCAACAATTAAAAAAATCAACAATCCCATCCCACCCACAAACCCAGAACATAATTAGCAGTAAATCACTCGTGGCATCGCCTAGGTGCAAGAGAAGGGCCGAACGGCCCAGCCCCGTTAGAGGCTACAATTAACTCCGCACGGGGTCAAACCAAATTACCTACATCTCATTTTTGTAGAATCGCCAGGCAGTGGGAGAGGGGGGAGAGGGGCACGGGGCGCAAGGGCACGTGCTTGAGGTAATGAAGTGTTGATTAGTTAATTAACAGCCGGACACACCCACTCACCGTTCTTTTGTCTATTCATCATGTTAAATACTAGAACGAGCAGATCGTGGATGAAGAACTGAAGGATAGATTGGGGTGATTTCAAACGGGATGTTTTTGGAGCAATTGTATTTTTAGATTATGGTAGTGGGTACTCCAAGGATATATCTATAATAATGAAAGTATTGGTTAATTTTAATTGCTCTGAAGAATACAAAACCGAAACGTTTTTATTTTTTTACTAATGCCCATGTCACACCTATAATACACTGTATCATGTATGATCAACCCTGTGTATGACGAAAAATAGAAGCGCTGCTATTTCTGTCATACACGTCATACCGAATCAGACGAAACTGTTTGTTACTCCAATTAATTTATATAATTTTTCATATTATTTATATCATACAAGTGTTACATCCAGGCGAGAGATTTTCGTCACACACAACAATTTTCATCATACATAATACAAGTATTACAGGTGTGACATGGGCATAAGACTGCAGTGCTGAGTAATTCCTACTCTTCATAATAACCAGTCACTCTTGTAGTACCTACCCTACTAATAGGTTGAATGGCCAAGATCTATACGACTCCTTTAAGAAAAATGAAGGATTTTAAGATAATTCCTATTATATCATATAAGTTTTGTTCTACCTTTAATTCAACTCAATCTGTGTTGGATGATTTTGATGATTTAGACATATTTTCTAAGACTAATATATTGTAAATTATAATTATAATCGTAATACTGTTACTTCATTTTTTTTCTCGGTTGGTTTATGATGTTTTACTTTCTACTTCTATGATAGTTTTTAATGTTCCGCATTTGTCTGTAGAATTTTATATTTTTGTGATTTTTTAAAATAAAATTCCTCTGTAATTGGGATATTTTCATCCTGTTGAGTGAATTAATAAAATAAATAAATAATCCTATTAGAAGAACATTGTTATTACTACCTTTGTGGTTTGTTTCTACTCTGATAGTATATTATTTCCATAACACATAATATGGATAACGCGGCAATCTTATCTGAACTTGGACTGTTGTTATGGAAATATTTTTTTGTTTTATTTTATATTGACTGCAACGACTCTATTCCAAATGGTATCATTTTTAGTTTTATTCGCTAAGAGCAAAATGGTATTTGTACTATACAAGAAAAGTTAACTCGCCTGGAATATTTAACTTCTTATACATTCTTACTTAATTAGAGTAGAATGTATATTCATTTCTTAAATGAAAACTAAAGCAAATTTGAACTTATATTTGGTTTTTGCATATTTCGACTATAGGTACAGTTTTACCTCTCGTCTCATATTCTATAGGAGAGGTATTGTAATGGGTCAAAATTTTCGAGTATGAGTATTTGGTGGATAAGCACGTTATAGGATCTCTAGAATACGAATTTAATATTTTCACGATGATGTCTGTGTGTGTATGCGTATGTGTGGACGTATGGACGTATATGTGACGATCCACGTCCACGAAAATTTAAAAAGTATCAAGCCTTTAATAACCCAATTTCATATTTAAGGTTTTAATAAGTAGGTATCTTAACATCGAATAAAATTTTGGTAGAAATCCGCAAACCGGAAGTAGTACCTTTTGTTTTGAAGCTTAATATACCTAGTTTTCCTTAAATATATTGGTACATTATTTGTTTATGACAAATTTTGCAATTAAAAATAAAAGATAATATAGTTATCTATGGGTACAGTTAATTTTAAATACAATTTGCTGAATCTGGTAGTATTTAACAATAAAATAAAGTGCAACTAATATTCTACTTTTTTGAAATTCCAGTATCTTGTTGTCCATGAACATATGAAATTTGTTTCTACATTTTGAATTATTATGACGTGACAGTACAGTTGACATCTTTTGCTTGCACCTTGGTTTACATTATCCTTTACATATTACATGAACATGAAACTATTAAAATGTAAGTAAAATTATTTATTAGATAAGTAGAATAAGCAGAATTAGGCGAGAGGTCGTGTGCTGGCCACAGCAGATTTTTATTATTATTAAACAATAAAAAAATGTTTTAGTAGGTACTGTGCTGATAGATATAAATAGAATTTAAATATATATTAAAATTGGAAAACCATAAATCGTTGTTCCTGTATGTAATAAATATTATGTTTGCATATAATTGTAAAAATCTTAGAACAAGATTTCTTGAAACAATTTTTAAATAACTAGAACTAACGAATGTCAACAACAAATCTCTTGTGGTAATAAAGTCAACTTGTGCCATTTCATTCCTCAGTTTTTTCTGTTGCACTATTTGCTGGTCGACAGTGACACAACAATTTTGCAGTGAATAGAAATAGATTTCCAGAACACGAGACGCAGTACGAAGTCTTGCCACCCACGTTAAACTCGACCCTAAAACGAAATAGTTTTGCGTTTGTGCCACAAAAGAAAATACAGACATTTGTAAATTGTAGCGCATTGTTTGTTTAGAAATCGGATAATGGTGTTTAGTTCGACATAACACTTCCTCGCAGGTGGTAAGGGTGACTTTCTTACACTACACTACAGCCAGAAGATGAAGGCAAACTATGAAGCAAGATGTTTCAATTTTCTAAATAAAATAATAATTGCTAATGGCCCAATTCGCAATTTAGCACTTGTCTCTAAAAGCCCGTCTTACACGATACAAAGTTTTGTACAGAATTTAATATTAAATTTTGATACGAAATATTATGATAAAATTTGTTGCGAAAATTTAAATTTCTCTGGCATTAAATTTCTGTACAGAATTTTAATTCATAAGCATGCGTATACAAAACAATTTCGTAGAAATGACCCAATGACAGTATTCGAACCTGAAAATAATTCTATGAGTTAAGCGTGGTTAAGGATTTTTGTAGATGTAAAAATGAAGAGTGATAGAAAAAGGCGTTTATTACTTGCAATAGCTGCTGCTGCAGTAAAAATATTCAAAAAATTGCCATTAAAAAGAAAAATTCAAAGAAGAGTAAAAAAAATGTCATACAAAGTCCGTCTGACACGATCTGACATTACATTTCGTATCAAAATTTAATATTAAATTTTGTACAAAACTTTGTATCGTGTCAGACTGGCTTTACGAAAAAATATTGTATAATTTTCTGATTTCAATTACAATGTGCGATTACTTTGACTAGAGTATCTTATGCTTGGTTCATGAGTAAGAAGAAACATTAAGGAGCTCGTCTACCTTTTTTCGAATTCCTTGAATACTGTCGATATTACTTTTTTTATTTCACTCTTTTCCCCACTATACTACAGCTGCCCGAAACCAGCCCGAAACTCGTACTTTTCCGCATCCTAGCTATGCAATGTCATTTTGAAGTTGAAAAATACTGTAAACATAGCTCCAGTATTTCCATAATATCTTCTATATTTTAAAGAAAAATTAAGTAAAACTAAAATTATTCGAAAAGGAAGCATGAATCTTGCATTTTAAATTTTTCTTGCCATTTTTAGTGACCGCAAAAAACATATCAAATAATTACAAAACCGCAAACGTCATTTTTAAATATTTTTACTTCAAACTCCTAGGCCAAAGACAAAACATAAAAATATAGAAGCATTAAGACATCCTTTGTTAATACAATAATTTGTAAAAGCATCATATATTTCAATTATATAATTAAAGTAAACGTGGCAGGCGTACATCTCTGTAACGCTGTACCATTTTAGGTTAGACGTACACCTTAATAAAAGGTTACATTTTAAGTACCTACCTAAGCTAAGCAAGCACAGAGAATTTTTTTTAGAAAATTATACCTAAAACAATTGTCTATTTCTGCATTACAAATGGTACTACAAATAGGGACAGACACAAATTGTTTTAAAAATTTATATAATGTTTTTAAAACAACGATATAAAAATCGATAAATATTGTATTTGACTATACCTATACAACAATTATTGTAATAATTTAGTCTACAAAATTTTAAAAACAATATTGTATTAAAATTTCAAATGTGATTTTCTCTGTGAGAATTTCATACGTTTATTTTTTATGGCATCTTGTAACTGTTTTGCTTTTTTCAATAATTTTTTGTCTTCCTGATACAATTAGCTGTCATCGTGCGTTTACTGCCCTCATAAACAAAAATTGTGGTCTTAAAATTAACGGTACCAGCTTTTTCAAACCATTTTCTCTTTACTAACCCGGAGGTCCTCATGAAATATATGAGCAATAAACTCTCTGACGTTCAAATACGCAAGGTTTCACTCACCAAATAAAATCTTTTCAATGGGTGGGTCATTGGGTCCCCAAACACCCTTCCAGGAAGCAAACCAATGACCATGGTTTCCATAGCAATAGTTATCTAGCCCAGGCCAAGGTAGTTAAGGACTCTGAATACGGATGTGGAAGTTAAAGAAAAGTCAAAATGTTGAGAAATGTGCAGTTTGTTTGGAAATAGTCTGAGCACCGTGAAATGCTTGTTTGAGAAGGTAATTTTGTTGTCAAACTATTGGAATTGATAGCAATTTGAGAAAAGAGCACACGCATTGAAAAATCAAGAATGGATTTTTGGAAATGAGAACTTTTGTTAGGTACTTAATTAGTAACTGCAAGATATGTTTTAACATTAAAATTGAAAATTGTAAAAGAAACACGTATACCTACATAATAATGTTTATGGCAATATGATAAAAAATAACGTCCTTTTCGTTTAACTGGATTTTATTTCTATTATTTTTGAATGTTTTTAGGGAATAGGAAGTGTTTTATGTATATTATGTTACTATGATACTATTCAATATGTATTAAACAAACGAAAATAACAAATTACGGTTTTTAAGAATCTCTTTTTATAAAGATGCAGACTAGCCCCTTAATATGGTGAATAAATAGTTATTTACGATACAAGTACGTAAAGCAAATATTTAGTTCGAATTGAAACACGAGCGCAGCGAGTGTTTTAAGACCCGTGAGTGACTAAATACCAATTATTATGTAAATTTTATTCACTTTAATTGTCGATCCTCATGAAATTTTGCATGTAGGTCTCTTTTGACCAGGGTCAGATTTTAATGTAGGTATGCCTGAATTCGATCGGACAATTAGAGGTAACGAATCTGGATATAAAGATAGTTTCTTTTAATCGGATCAAATATTGTATACAGTCTCTTTTGACCAAATGACCAGAGCCAAATTTGAAGGTATGTTTTAATTCGATGGAACAATTAGGAGTGGGAGTTAAAAATAAAGAATTTAGACCATTTGTCCAATCCTTATGAAATTTTTCATGAAGGTCTCTTTTGAAACCAGCTAGATTTCATGGTACGTTTCTTTTATCCGGATAACGCCTGGTACCAACCACAGCTAATAAAAATATTTATGCAAACGTAGAAATATTTACATATCATATTTCAAGCTTCATTATTGGAAATTTAATATTAAATGTAATTCGACGCGGAATTCAATGCAGACAAAATCCGTTTTCGAAATATCGAAGGGTGGTTAATTTTTGGGAAGAAATACATTTTTTTTAAATGCTGTAAACTTCCATATCGGGCTTAGGTTTTGAGAAATACGCTCCCAAAGTGACAAATTGAAAAAGATTAGAAATTGAGTTATAAAATCTTTTGTATTACTTATAGTAGCATGGTAAACTTTTGTGTTATATGCCTTCATGTTCTTGGTTATTTAATTTAATATATTTTTTATATTTGCTTACCTTTATTTAAAAATAATGTAGATTATTACCTACACAACATAAATATTAACTAAGAAACCACCCACAGTTTTACAGCAAAGAAACATAATAAATGCAGCGCGCGCTCCAGTGGCCATTTAATATTTGCAACAAATTCGCATAAAAATCGCAACAAAAAAATATAAAAAACATCCTTGGAGCTTATCTAAAGTTTTACGGGCGTAATACAACTCGTGTACATCATTTTTAATTGCATTAGCTCTAATTAAAAGTCACAAAGTGCGCTAAGACAAAATCTAATTAATCAAACCGGCGCAACTTCCTAGTGTTGGCACCACCGGCGACTGTTTTTAATTAAAGAATTAATTTATAACCAAACAGCGTGAAGTTGGCGCGGAGGAGGAACGGCGGGAAATATGAAATGAAAAAGCGGCCGTGAACGGTAAAAATTTGTGTTGTCACAACTTGATTACGGAAATTCGTTACAATGTTGGTACGACTGGCAGACCGGGCTTTGAGCCACCCTTTTTCTTCGCTCTGCGTGAGGCTTATTAATATCAGTCATATCCAGAACAACAGAAAACAGATGTCGAAATACAGGATGCAATTCTAAGACGAGTCCACATTTCATGTTGCTGTTTTTACTTTTGCCGGGCCACACACATCTGAACGAATTTTGATGAATGGGGTATCAGAAACTGATGACAGGAAATTATAACATATTAGGGGAACAAAGAAACCATATTCTCACCTGGTATACGACGGATTTTATTTTGAACCACTGCTATTTTTACCTCTCGCCTCATATTTTATAAGAGAGATATTGTAATGGGTCAAAATTTTCGAGTATGAATTTTTGGTGGATAAGCACGTTTCGGGGTCTCTATAATACGAATTTAATATTTTCACGATGATGTCTGTGTGTGTGCGTATGGACGTATGTATGGCGATTTTTCGTGCACGATAACTTAAAAAGTATCAAACCGTTTATAATCAAATTTTATATTTATGGTTTTAATAAGGATCTTAACATCGGATAAGATTTTGGTAAAAATGTGCAAACCGGAAGTAGTATTTTTTGAAACTTGATATAGTTTTCCTTAAATATATTGGTACTTAAAGACTACCGCATAAGACGTATAAAATTCGACCAATACTAGTCTCCTTAAGACCTCTATAAGACAATAGCAAGATGTACGTCTTACAGACGTTAATACGATCGATGTGTTGTATGGGCAACATAGTACAGGAAAAGACATTCTATAATTCTATTTGAAATGTACTTGTTCTATTTTATGACATAAACTACGTGGCCTAGCCATTATAAATCTCTAGTGAAAAATACGCCAAAGGAGATTTTTATATCCACCTCATATACAATTTTTTAAAAGGTTGTGAGAGTTCTAAGATTTTAATTTTACTGGGACGTAGCATGAAGCATTTAATGCTGCATACAAATTCTGTATGCAAACTGAAAAATATTTACATTCCATATTCCACGCTTGAAGAAAACCAAACAATATCACCATGACATCAACCTGTCAAAGAAACCACAAATAGAAATTCCTCGTACATTCTAAACAATTGCACTGTCCTCCAACGCCAACATTGACGATTCTCCACGCTTATAAAACAGCGCAGGCCTTGACAACTGACAATCGCACCCCGTGACAGTTTTACAACCGAGGATGTTTATTTATGACACGCTACCCTTGCAGTGCAAGCTGCACGATTGTGGCATTGTGACACTGACTTTGAAAATAGGATGGTGGTAGGCTGTGCTTGTTGTGACATCTGCATTACGATGTTCGCTTGTTTTGTGGGTGGACAGGGGGTGGAAAAGGCGGGAAATGCGAAAAAGGGGCGGAAATTTCAATGTAATTGGGATTAAAATTTTGGTAATTTACACTGCTGACATTATTTGATTTACGGAACTGGAGATTAGAAAACACCTGTATATAAGAGTTTACTATTAGAAATATGGTAAGGAAATATTGGAAATAATTGCAAAATCGCATTACATTAGTTATAGGAATGGAATATCAAAGAAAACAATCGTATCAAAAAAATCTGCAAAAAAATCTTTGCTTGAGTAGGGATGCTATAATTTTATTTGTCAAGGCTATAAATAAAATATTTATTTGTATAACAAGTTTTGAAAATATAGTTTTGTCGAACGCGAACGAAAATTGCAGGTAAAGTTGCAATCGATTAAGTTCGATAACATATTTTCAATACGTGTTAGACACACTATTTTTTCTTCTCCTGCAAAACAAGAAAGTTAAAAAATACAGACATTGACATTAAATTCACTGGCAATTTTACCGTAATTTGTTATTTTCCGTAATTTGTTATTTTCGTTTGTTTAATCCAAGTGAAAGAATATAACATTTTATATAGAACTGTAAATGTTAATCAAGATATTATATGACTGTGTTGATTTGTAAAACCCTGAAGAAGATAATAGTGAATCCCGATTATTTTATTATTATTATTTTATACTACTTAGAGCCAAGAAAAATCGTTCTACCTTCCAAGTTCTCCAAATCCACCCATAACTTATTCCAGTATTTATAATCACAACCAGATAACAATCTCCAATTATGCAAACCCCATCCACCATAAAAACCCCATAGATCATCCCCATCCACTTTGTAATTAACTCAGCATACCTACCATCTACCATCTTCTCCCGGGATGATATATGGACCTCGGGCAATGTCTGGTATGTGGAGAATGTGGGGCAGCACGCGAGCTTAGCCCCACCCACGTGCCACGATCACGTGACCACCCACCACCCCACTAGGTGAACGGCTAACGTAATCAAGAGAAGGTATAATGCGTTTATTATTCAGAATGGGAATTTATAAATTGGTGGCGCGGATTGGCCAGGGGTTCTAAATAGTTTGTATGGGAATTGTTTTCTATTCTTCTGTTTAACAGGTTAAGCGCCAAGGATATTTATCTAAACTTTCCACACGGACCAAGATATTTTTCGACATATTTTGATGAATCTGTGTCTTTAAAACCTATTTCACACAATTTTGGCAAATTTTAATCTTTGCAATAAAAAATTTCTATTTAGTTCGTTTAATTTGGCTTTTAGTGATTTTTCAGAAAAAAAAAGAATTATTTCTGCTTTAAAATTGTGGCTACAGAAAGCCTGAACCAGCGTTTGTTTTGAAGGGCCACAGCGGACACAATACAACATTGAAACTGTAAGAAAATGTCCGCTTGGCCAGACAGGATCGACTAAAAATTAAAAGCATAGCGGACACCGGTGTCCGCCATGGCCGAATTGGCTAGGCGAGTAGAGGACACCGGTGTCCGCCGTGGCGCTTAACCTGTTAATATTGAAGATCGAGTATGGAAACATTGAAGAATATTTTATTTCATGATTAGTTAACCCTTTATTGGTTATTGCAACCAAACGGTTACCGTTGTTGATCAAGATGTTTAAAGGCTGGTTTATAATGGATGTATGGCATTTAAAAGTTAAAGCTTTGTCATTATGAACCGTAACATAGAAACACCTATAGTTCAACTTTGCAGTATACAAAATAGGCAATCGGTTACATCCATTATAATCCAGCCTTAAGACTTTGAATGAAACAAAACCACTTCAAATAAAAATGTGGTTAGAAGATGAAATGGCATTTCCTTCATTTAACAGAGCTGGTACCATACTGTTGCATTGCCTAGAAAGGTACAAAATAAAAAAAAAGTGGAAAATTCTTTTGAAAACACTGTAACCATTAATGGTTACTGGTTACTGAGTCCAATAAAGGATAAATAGATATTTTAAAAGAAGAACAACAAAGGGTTGGATAATAAGTTACTTGCAGAACGAAGTAATATTAATGCCGAAGTAATATTAATACCAAAAGTATTGGCCAATACATATTTTTAGGTTATGATTTTCCATGCTATCTAATGATTTTTAATGGGCTGATCACAAAAATATATAGCATTAATATAGCTAAGTATAGCATGCTATAAACTTATGTGGAATCTGGATTTGGAAAATAAACCGTTCCGGTTCAATTACTTTGATGATTTATAAATACTATAAAAGATGTTTAGATCAGTAAAATTAATACTAAAATGTAAAAATGATAAGGGTATCTAAGAAATCCTTTATTGTAACGAATGTATTGAAATAATAGTTATTTACTTTAAAAGTGGGCAAAGTAAGGAATTACCCACCAGGGAAATCTTAACTCACGAGGCCGAAGGCTGAGTGAAATAATTTTCTCGAATGGGTCATTTTTTTTGTCCACGTGTGAAGTATAACGTTTTATCCAACACCTCTTAATAACTGCTTAAATATTTTAAAAATATTAAGTTTCAACCTAAAACATCGTTTCTATGGTGACTTCCAACAAGCAAAGTAACAAGTGGCTTTGATCAAAATTATACCACGAGAGTAATTTTTTACTTTGCTTGTTTAAAATCACCATAGTTAGGATGCTTTTATTAAGAGGTGTTGGATAAAAGATTAAGTCGTAAGTTTGACAGAATAAAACTAGATATTTTATGACCATATCAAAATGAAAGTAGATCTCTTCAAATTTATTTTGTAAAAACTATAATTATGGTATGATGGTGTAGTATTTTGAAGTGAAAAGTTTGTTCTCCGCTGTGTTGTGAGGGAGAGGGTTGCTGCACCGCGCAGGTGCTCCACACAACCCCCCACTAAGTTGAAATAAATGTTCCATCCTGGCCCTTTGTCACAATCCAAAGGGCAAGCTGTGAATCTTCACTAGCCTCTCCTTACCTGTCCTTGTTCAACGCACTGCTAAACCCCCGCTAGAAAGAGACAGAGAGCCACCCCCATGAATTTTTTTAGTAAATATTCCATTTAACATAATTTTCGAGGTACCAGTATCGTTCATTTGTCATTTTCAGATGTCCGCCGAACTATTTGTCTTTGTTTATCATCCTTTATTTTGTTTTTGGAACATTTGACGGTGGGGAAGAAATGTGCGAATTTATCCCGAACTAATTTTATAAATGATTTGTCAAGATCCAAGATAGCCTTGCCTTGCACAGCAAGAGTAGATAAGAATTGGAAGAATAAAATATAATTAATTATTCTTCGTGATGAGCGTTTGTTCATATGAGATTAAAAATATTTCCAGCTATAATTGCTTTATGATGATTAAAAGGCTCGCTAGAGCAAAATTAGTTCGTAATTAGTTGATTAGAATATTAGTCATTTGTTTTTTGCCGCCTGGAATTGGAGAAATCATGGCTGGCTGACGCTGTTGATGTTTTATTTTGTTCTCGTATATTACTCCAATTTATGAGTAAATTAACTCTGTGAAGGGACTGGAAATAAAAATTGATTTGTACTTTCACTAATCGTAAATTTAATTGAGATATTGCAGTGCTTAAACCAACCATGGAATTAATAGTTTCTTAGTGTTTTTTAGTGTCTTATTACTTGTATTTAGAAATTGGCACAACATACTTAATTGCATTTTGCAACCATGTTTTCTATTCAATGCAGTAGCTTTTTTAACACTGACTAACATTTTGATCCAATTTATATATTATTGTAAGTATTAATTACTTTCCATTTATATAGTGCTTTGTTTTGACTTTTCAGCAATTTTTATCCATGAAAAAAATTCTATCAAATGCGTTGCACAAATGTACATAATACCTATTATGTATCCAAATATTATAAAAAGGTGTGATCTATAGAAAAAAAAACGCATGTTTCATGTTTCTAAATAAGAAAGATTCATTTACAAAATGTTTTAATCGGTTATTAATTAGGAAGCTTCTGGACTTAGGAACTTTATGTAATAATTCGTTTTTAAAATCGTATTGCGTGCTGTCCAACAAAGTATTAGTGGCTCGAATAACAGATCATGAGTATCTGTCACTTTTGTACGAATTATCAAAACATGATCGTTATTGTGATGTTCTCAATAAAAAAAATCTGACGTGGCCGTTACAATACCTCTCGCCTTGACATTGAAGTATTATTATTTAACCTCGTATTTAACCAAATCAAATATTAAGCTTTAATTAGGTAATAAATTATATATTTCACAAATCTAATCAGCTCTTAGTTTAATATATTATTTTATTTTATAAATACCATATTTACATAATACTATACTATGTCCAATTAATATCTATACTATATCCTACATTTCAAAATTCTACACCACACTCTACACATGCCCTACACCACAGAGAAACCTCCTTGCCACAGACATCTGTTTATCTGTCACATTGACAATTTTATTTTTGTTTTAAATTTTATTTCTATTTCGGGATTCACAAATCGTGGTAGGTAAAATTACATATTTAAAAAAATTATATTTCTTTATTGGTTAAAGATATAGAAACAAATAAGATTAAATATTGTATAATGTAATTTCTTCTTTCATGTGTGGTATGTCAAATTGTAACAATCGCATTATTTTATACAATTTTTGCAAAAAATGTTATAGTGCTACAAGAAAAGTACCATTTCCGGTTGGTGGATTTTTACCAAAATCTTTTCAGCTCTTCATTAACATATATAATTGTATAATGCAAAATATTAGAATTTTATGTTCAGTAGAATTTGAGATAATGAACCGGGACGAAAGTCTATAGTAGGCGTACATACAGACTTTCATACACACACACACACACACACACACACACACACACACACACACAGACATCATCGTGAAAATAGTCAAAATAGGTTCTAAAGGTGCTAAAACGTGCTAATTGACAAAAATCTCGACATCGAATTTTTTCACGATCCCTATACCTCTCTAGGCGAGAGGTAAAAATAGATGCCTTATTTTTTTCTTTATTAAATGAGCATTTCTTACTAGGATTTTAACAAACCTACAAAAATGCCATTAGTTCCAGTATCTAATTATGAGAAATTGTCAATATTTTGATTGTCAAACTAACATTAAGTGAGTTTGATATAAAAAAGACTATTTACCAATTGTTAGATGATTCGAAAGTTGCGCCCCACGTTGGGCGCCAGTTTTAACATTGGGTTCACGGGTTTGCTGAAGTAAATTTTACACAGTTCCATTAATGACTATTATTATTATTATTAAGTGTCATTGATATGAATAATAGTTAGGTATTTGTATCACAAGGCCAGAATCTGACCTTTTGCAAGAGCGAGTATTTTTGACACGCCGAGCCACAGGCGAGGCTTGCAAATTACGAGCACTAGCATAACAGTTTCTGGTCGTGTAATACACAATATTTTATGTGCCGATTTCATTACAAAAATATAAAATGAATTTAATTAATTTGTATTTTATTATACATAACCTAAAAAATTGTGCACTGAATACTTGCATTTGAGTTTAAAATATATTTATTTCAGTTTCTATTAACGATTTACGTCTAAAATTTGTCAAAATCTGCTTGACAACTATAGTAATGTCAAGATGCCAACCTATAACTTCCGGTTGTTTGCCGGCCTAGGCTGGCAACAAAGAGTTTCTGGCGGGTTTTGAGATATGGAAAACTAGCGATGCCGATCGGAGGCATATAAAATACATTTTCATAGCAATATGCACAATTTGACTTCGCAAACCCGTTAATCAAAAATTAAAAGTGGCGCCCAACGTGGGGGTGCTACTTTTAAATCATCTTGCAATTGGCAATCAGCCTGTCTTATACACCAAACTATATCATATCAGTAAGTAAAATTTGCATTTCCTGTACTACGCACGGTTGATTCTACAAAAATAATTACCCGAACATTTAAGGGTCTGGTCTCCGTAACAAAATATTGCGTGTTTAGAGGTGTAGCAGTTTCTGCTTTACTCATTGCATATTATAAATTTGAAGGAAAAACAGGTACTAGATTTTTGTGAAAGAATTAATATAGGATTATGCCCAGTTAGAATTCTGAAAAAATCTTTGAAATCCATATACAAAATTAATGAAAAAGTACGTTTTACATGCTTTTTCTTATTATTAAGAGATTTATGAGAAAATGTAACTCTGCATAATCCTAGTTACATTCTTTGTCTGTAAATAAATTTATGAAATTTATCTTTATCTATAAAACTTCGTGAGCATTGTAGAAATTGCTAGACTGCTTTTCCGTATTATTAGCGAGCGTTTCTATGCATTAACATAGGATAAACACGGTGTTGAGCTACGTGGAGTCGATACCCTTAATTCCATGTAAAATGCCTCTAACTCCAAGCGTGAACATTTTATCAACTCTCCCATTCGTATATGGTGCAGATGCTGCAAAGATGATGAATAGATAAAACAGTGTGGCCCCGCCCCGGCTTCTGATTGGTCGGTAGCTAATGGCTACTCGCGCCTCATCCACTTACCTGTGATTTGTACGTGTGTGCGTGCCGAGACCTTTTGTTTTTGTTTCTCTTTGTGCGACAAGGAGCTTCATATGTTTAGTGCTCGGCTTTCTTTGTTGCACTTGTAGACAGCAAGATAGTGTTGGTACATGTGTTGCTTGTATGTTACTGCATGTTGATTTAATTTTAAAGGAGTAATGAATTGCTGAGTTTAAGCAATGGCGATGAAGGTTTTTGTTTTGTAAGGTGTGTTGATCCAAAAAAATATTGGTAACGGAAGAATTAATGGCAGGAGTATACAAAGCTCAAAGCTTATTTTATGCTATTGTGAAGTAACTCTTTACATTTATCTATGTCAACATAGCATTTGCTTAGATCATATAAATGTATGCTCTAATATATCTAAGGTCATTTGACATACAGGTTGGTATGGAGGTGCAATGCTAACATAGGAAACATACATGATAATCGAACTTTCATGCCAGGTATCTTGATATATTTTGTAGTAGTGTCACAAAACGAAGTAATGTGAATTTGTCTGACAAAAAGAGTAATGAATAACAGAAAAAATAATAAAATCTAAAAGCGCATGTTGAATGTTAGTATAGTAAAAGTAATTATTATGAAAAGAAAGCAGCAGAAAAATTTCCTCCCTCTGCCAAACAGTACCTTAAACGATTATAAAATCCAGTTCTAACATAATTTAACATTTGTGGCCTAATTGTTGCAAAAATGCATCTAAGATTTGCAGTTCTTCCAGGGTTGTCGCTCTTTCTTATTGACAACTATAAATTTTAGATTCTTTATTAGCTTAAAGCTATTTAAATAAATTTATTATTATCATAATACCAGAAAAATTCTTGGGGAGCTAAGTCCACAGACCTATCTGACCAAGGAATTATTCCACGGGTAAAATAAAAATTTCAATAATATGATAGCTACTTTGACAATGATAGTATTCCACATAATATATCAAGATGCCTAGCAAGATAACTCAATTGTCATATATTTCCCTATGTTCGCATTTCACCTCCACCAACCTGTATACTGTGCAATCGGTTCCATTAGAAATGTACATACTTACTTCATGGCATACCACTGGCATTAGACATAACCCAAGCAACACCATCCACTGCTGAATTTGTATCTGTCATTAATATTCTTGATTGCTATTGGCTAGCAATATGGTACATGGAATTTTTTTTATTATACTAGTATAATAATGAGTAGCTTTAAGTTGTGTCAGACGGCAAATTTTTTCATCAAACTGTTAATATTTTGTAATTCTTAAACTATCTTTTATAGAATATATTCAGTTGCTTAGAAAAAGGATTCTGTAGTTCATCAACATAATAAAAATTGTAGATATTAGTCGAGATGATAAAATTTGATAATGGATTATGCGACAAGACAAGAGGGCATGAGATAATTAGGAATTACTCATTAATATATTTCAGAACAATTTTGTTGTGTAACCTACTAACATCGTAAGAACACCATGTGGTTGTAAAAACAATGCTTTTGATTTGATCTATTTTACTTTGGAACTTGCAAAATTGAAAATTCAAGAAATTTTGTCAAAAGTTCAAAATATCGATGGTATAGCGCACAATTGTGTTAAGTGCAGTTTTGGCAAAAAATGAGTTAAGTGCACAATATGATGTGTTTAGGTACAAGGATGATATAGCACACTTGTGGTAACTGACGGTTTGATACTGCCAAAGATACACAGCCCTAAAATTGGTTGTAAGTACACAAATCCAAATATTTTGTGCAACAATATGTGGTAAGTGCACTTACAACAAATGTGCATTAAAAGAGGTTCTGAATTCCGTACACATTTGTGGTAAATAAGTACTTAACACATTTGTGCATTTGAATAGGTGCTGAATTTTGTGCATAAATATGTGTTAGATATACACTTAACACATTTGTGTCTTTAATGTTGGCAGCAAAAAAAATTAGTAATTACATATTAAAAATACTAATTAAAGAAGTATAATGTTATAATTTATTCAAAATATAGCACCTTCGAAACATGACTTCTAAGTTAAAAAGTAGTGTACAAAAGTGTTAAGTGCAATAATATTTGTTACCAAGAGGGATAAGTGCAAATTATGTAATACTTTTATTACATAATAATGCTGTACATGAAAACTAATAATTGAAAAAAAGTCAAAATAATAATATCCTATTCTAGAGTAGTCAAGCAACAAATAGCAACAATAATATACATAGTTGACTTTCGGTATTCCTTAATAATTTATCCTAAATCTTTAAATTGATCTACTGCAAAACTATGAAATCAGCACTTACCACAAGTGTGCGCTATACCATCGATATTATAATTATGTTTCCCTGAGGAAGCAACAATATTGTTTGCGAAATATTGGAAATAAATACAATTAACAACATAATGAGTAATTCCTAATTATCTCATGCCTTCTTGTCTTGCCGCATAATCCATTATCAAATTCTATAATTCAACGAAGTCGGCGTTACTTCTTTTCAACATTAGTCGTATCACCAAATAATCAATTTACTGACAACGATGACTAGTAATAATTTCTGCTAAAGTTTCATTAATTTTCAAATCAACAAATCACCTCAACCAAACTCCACAAAACTTCGAACCAACCTCTTTTTGTGGCCAAACATTTACAATACTCCCTGCGGGAGGTTAGTCGCACAACTTCATAAAACTACAATAAAATCCGTCACTAGCGATAAAAAATATCATTTCTGCTTAGTGGTTTACCGTCTAGGACCGCGGCGAGCTCTTCAAGGGTTCAAATCCCTATCGGGGACGAGATCACGACATAGGGACAACGCTGGAAATTGATGTTTCGCCAGCTTCTAATTTTGAGAGAAATGCCGACTGAGGGAGATGTATGGAAGAGAATGGAAATGGTGACACTTTTTGTTATTAATATGAAAATTATGAAAAGGTTTTTTTTGAGGTGCCGCCTCCGCTTTAGCGACGTGATTTCTTATTTGGGATGTTTGAGATGTTACATTGTTTGTTTATTTTATGTTTGCAGGAGAATATAATTTATTGTAATTATATTTTTATTTCTGTGTAAATCTTTATTAGTTACTTTGGTTCTATGTCTAACAATACGACAGAATAAAAACTAATACTGTTATAAAACGATTAAGAATTTATAAAAAAACAGCATAAATATTGTTTCAAACGTCTTTTCTTTATAAGAGTTTAGGTAGGTACCCATATTAAAAAAACTCACTTATAATACTATAAGTAGTCGTAGTTATGTCGATTATTTTTCTGGTGGTATTATACAAATAATGTTTCTTGTTCCTTGTGCTTGAATATGAATACGAGTGCGCAGCACGAGTAGGTAATATTCGCAAGCACAAGGTGACTGAGTAATATACTACCAGAAAAATAATCTACTTAACTATGTTTACGATTGGTATTATATTCAAGAGATTATTCATTGAATCAGATTACCAGTATTTTGATAAAATTTGGACGTCAACGTCAAATGGGGTTTATGTATTTTTTTTTAGTGAAAATATTCTAGAAACTAAAGAAAAAGCAGAGATATAAATTGTGCATTAAAAATGGAAATAACGAGTATAATAAGAATGTTCATTTGCTAAATAGTCGCCTAAAAGTACTAGTAGTGAATAGTCGACACACAATCTTACTAGTACAAAATAATTATTTTTACTGATTTTGATTGGCTGTCAAATTCAATATTCTGCATTTTTATTGGTCTTTTTCTGACAGATGACAGATGATGTGAATAATAAAAAATCTGTTGTGGCCAGCACATGACCTCCCGCCTTGACACTGTAATATGTGAATTTGGTTTTTGTTAGGCTACTTTTTGTAATTTATTTTATAGTTCTTCAAGCAACGTACCGATTTCGATTGACATTGAAATCAAATTAGCTCTTTGTGGATACAATTTTTATTTTATTATTACCATATTACATTTATATCCAGTTAATAATGAATCGATGATGCTTCTTGACTGGATACGTTTAATGTAAGTATAAAAACTTACTGGAATTGAGTCAGTTTTCTATTTATTAAATTTCGGCTACTATAGTTACTAAATTTCAAACCCAGTTATTAATATTTATACATTTCTTTACAAATGGTGCCACTAAAATTTCAGAAACTGTGTATACGTCTGTTCATCTGTCACATTGACATTTTCATTTTTGTTTTAATTGTTTTTCCTATATTATAATTTACAAATCGTGGTAGGTAAAATTACACATTTTTGAAAAATAATTTTCATTTATTGGTAAGAGATATAGAAAAGATGTTAAATAAATATTGTAAGAGGTAATTTGTTCTTTCAAATGTCGCACGATAAATTGTAACTATCGCAGTATTTCCTATATTTTTTGCAAAAAATGTTAAAATGCTTCAATAAAATACCATTTCCGGTTGGCAGATTTTTCCCAAAATCTAATCAGCTCTTCATTAACATGTATAAATGTATACTGCAAAATGTTAGAATTTTATGTTCAATAGAATTTGAGATAATGAATCAGAACGAAAGACTATAGTAGGCGCACATACAGACAAACGGACACACACACACACAGACATCATCGTGAAAATAGTCAAAATAGGTTCTAAAGGTACTAAAACGTGCTTATTGACAAAAATCTCGACATCGAATTTTTTCACGATCCCTATACCTCTCTAGGCGAGAGGTAAAAACAGTAATAATAGTAGTAATAGTGAGCAAAACGAGCGAGGGTTTTAATCATCTTAGGGAATAATAGCCATTATAGCGAGTTGTATACTGTACTTTATATGCGATTAATTTATCAAGAACAAGATTTTAATAAAATAAATACCAATACGCAAAAATTTGGACATTTATAAATGTCAATTCTCTATCACCATACATAATAATTAAACATTGCAATGTTTTCTATAAATAATTTGCACAGAGAAATTTATTCAGGCAAACTAATTTTCTGATTGGTGCAGAGGAGGGAAAACTGACAATTATGGTATTATTAGTTGTAGATAAACAAATTGTACTATTAAAATTAATACTTCTACCACTTTCTTCCGTACGTTGCTTCGACTTCAATCCGTTCTTTGACTTCCAAAAGTGTTAATAATAAAATAAATAGAATAAAATCATGTCTCAGAATCTACATAACATATAAACTTCATTCAAAAACTATGATAAAGTTAAAGAATGTATCTATGTTCGTCTAGTGATAGTTTTAAGTTTACTATGTCTTAAATCGAAGAAAAAAATTGAGAAATATTTAATAAAAGCCTATTTTCAACAGCAATTTTTAATATAACACAATTGAAAATTTCAACACTAGACAAACCTGGTTGAAACCTTAAACTAACAGCAAATAAGTTTTTAAATATATAAATATGCAAATAACACGAAAATCTGTACTTAGATCGAAACCTCTGTAACACTGTATTCAAGCAGAAACGCATGTAAACAGATAGGGCTCTTCTTCGCGAGCACAAAGTGTAAATACAGTTCTACAATGACCTCTTGTACTTCACTCTTGTGGTTATTTCTTGATATGGTTTCTTGTGCACATCGGTCACGGTGCGTGTTGGTCAGGGCAGTGTCCAGCAGTGTCTGCTGCGCTGATTTATCGCTTTCATTAAACTCTTCTCTTATAAACCGAGCACAGAGTCGAGAGCCTCGGCGACCGAGGCCCAGAAACCTGCACAAGGCGCCAGGCAAGCATACCACTGAGGGAGTTACTTCTGGACAGGAATTTTAATGAAATGATAGAGAAAATATCTACTGAACTCTGGTTTCGTCAATGTAAAAAGGCATACGAATGAACAGATTTTTGTCCTTTTGTGTAAACTGCGAGACAAGATTCAATTCAATTCAATTCTTTATTGAAGCAACTGACAGTACAAACTGTATAGCTTAAGTAAAATACCTAATATTATTAATATTATCGAGGGTGAAAAGGCAGTACCTCGTAACTGACAAATTCAAAGTTTTGCAGGAGAAACAAAAAAGTGTTTAAAGCTTTTACTATTTAATGAAAATATTAACTAAATCAAATTTTGTAATAAATATTGTAATTAAAATTAATATATTACATTAAAATGTTTTTAAAAAATTTCCTGGATACAAAAATGTCACTTACGTGTTATTGCACGTTTTTAATTGTTAGATACGAGTTACTGCAAATTTATAAAGAAACTACAAAATAAAACAAAAATAATATTATTCAATATATTTATTCAAAAACAATCACAGCAAATTGGTATTTTGTAATTAACATATTATGCTTATAAAAAAATCAAATTGTATTGAAAAAACAAAAAAACTAAGTCACTAATGGCCAGTTGCACCGCTTCCACTTAAATTTTAAGTTTTCCTTAAATGAACAATATCAAACCAAAATCAAATTGTCAAACGTAGAAGTAACATTGCTGTCATTAATTCGATATTTTTAATTTAAGTGACACTTAAAATTTAAGTGGAGACGGTGCAAATTGCCATAAATCACAGTGATAATAAGATTTAAAAGATTAGATCCCTTATTTATGAAGTTAATTTTCATAAAAAGACCAACAATCCTTGGGAATGACCTCTTTGATAGTTCGTAGGTGCGAATATTTTGTATTGCTTATTGGCAATTTCTTAGTTTAAATCTATTTTCTTTGGTCTTGTCATTAAATCTTGAAATTCATCACAAAAATTTAATTTTTTTCTTTATTTTGCCCTGATGATATTGTAAGACGCGTATTTCTATAACAATTGAATTTTTAGATGGTCTAATTGAGGAATATTTCAAAACTTGTTTATCGACGAAATATCTAAAGAGGGTTGTTTTAATCGTACTAATTTCGTTGCGCGGAAGTTATCAGTGGGTAGGTAAATCTCCTTATTTTTAAGGGCAGTTTCTATTGTGCTATGCACAGAATCGCACTCCATTTCAGTGTGCCCTTTTTCTAAAAATTTGTGTGTTATACACACATCATACTTATCTGCTAAATGCAGAAGTGCATTTGATAAAATGGTATTATTTCTATTCTATGCTGTGCATCAGTGCATCCATGTGAGGTTTGTTCTAAAAAATATTCTTTTAAATAGTCAACTAGAAAGGACGCATAAGTGGCTAATTGTAATAATTGTAAACTGTAAAATTGTGGCAGCACAATTTTGTTTTATAATATAACGCACTGGCAGCTAAATACCTAGCTACTTTGACTAATTGAACATCTACTGATATTACGTGACATTCTCCCAGCACCGCTCTTTTCTTGTCATCATCCTTATTTCTTCTTTTAACATTATTTGTTCAAAGAAGGCAAGATTTTAAACGTTGCATTTGTTAAAACAATAATTAATTAATTAACTTACCAAATCTGTCTGGCATAAAGCACATATTTTCTGGTAGATATTTTAAAAAATGTGGAGACTGTTACTTTACGTCTGCCCCTATAGCACTTATAAGCTTAGAACTAATCAGTTAAGAGGTACTGCTTTCAAAAATATTGAAGATGTTAGTTACGAGTTACTGTTTTATTGAATTTTTGCGCCAAGTTTTAAACTTTTTTAGTTTGTTTCTATATCAACAGATGGGGACTACGTCTATACATTTAATGCAAGAAAAAAGTGCATTTTGAAAAAAGTGTTAGTTACGAGGTACTGCCTTTTCACCCTCGTTATGTAATGAATGATAAACGATTGGACTATTTATGATAAATCGTGCATATATCCATACATAGTATCAGATACAAAAAATCTGACGTGGCCATCACACAACCTTCCGCCATATCTAGACTTTAAACAGAAATGTATACGTACAATCCGGTGCCCATTTAAAATATACAAATCAAAATCTAAAATATTCAAACACAGAAATTAGTATCACCTGAATCAAAAGATTCACACGAAAACTCTTCTGTGTTGAAGCAATCCTCCGTTCAGTTACTACATTTAATAGCTTACTTATGACTTATATAGCGCTAGTATACCAACTTGTCACCCGTCTCACCTGTCAATATTTTTTATGCAGAAACAAAAATCAACCGAAAAGAAATTTAGTTTTTAAAATTTTACTGCAGTTCTTTAATGCTACCAGATAAAGACAATTTTTTTCTAACGTAAATTGCAAATAACTTTTCCTCTTATTCTTATCACAAATTTATAGAAATTTTTGACACTTAATCTTTTCAATTTTCAAAAAATATTACTTCCGGTGAAGATATTTGAACCAAAATCTAATGAGCTCTTCCTATTCGTATACAATTGTAAAATACCAAATATCAAAATTTTTATGTAATTCGTATTTGAGTTATCCGACAGACGGCATCGGCCCGGACCACACACATACACACACACGCACACACACACACACACACACACACACACACACACACACACACACACACACACACACACACACACACACACACACACACACACACACACACACACACACACACACACACACACACACACACACACACATACATACACATACATACATACAGACATCATCGGGAAACTATCAAAAATGAGTTGTAAGGACCCTAATTCGTGCTCATCCACTAAAAACTCACTACCCGATTTTTTGCATGATTCCAATACCTTATCCTTTACAGGTAAGCGGAAGGTAAAAATATTGGATTTTTTTTTAAAGGTAATAGTATATTCTGCAACAAGTGTGAAATGAAGCATATTCAATTCAGCTCGAGCGGAAAGTTTGTGAGACGAGCCGTAGGCGAGTTTCACGGTTCCACGAGAGACGAGAGCGGAATAGCCATTCCACACGTGTTGCAGACTATACTTTCTATACGACTTTAAATTTAATTGCATTAAAAAACAACCTAAAACTATTAAAATAAAAATATATGTATTTATAAAATAATATTCTACATAAAATTAATAAACTAATAAATCCAAACGTATTTTGAAGCTACCCACCAACCAAAAATATTGAATAAAGTTATAACTCGCCACATTTTTAGTAAATGCTTCTCAAAATGATTACTTTGCGAACTGTTTGGTCCTCAAAATATACTTTAGCGGGCTCAGCCCTTTAAAATTACGTTACCTACCTATAGCAATGACCTCTTACTTACATTTTATAGGCTTATTCACAATTTCATTGTTTAATCGCCTATACGTTATTAAAAATGTTATTACTTATATAGTTATAATTTTTTTCATTCGAGATAAATGTATTTATTTTGTAATATTTGTATTTCAGTTTGGTAGAAGTGCATGACAATTGCTCCTGTAGAGGGCAGTGCGTGCATCGGTTGACATCATCTGCTAATAAACAATATGTCGGATTGTTATACATGAACTGTCAGTGTCTCACTATTTTTAATAATTACTGGGTAAATATTGTTGAATACAAACAAAACTAAGTAGAATTCGTTAATTTCATTATTGATTTATTGATATTTATAGTTATTCTTATTCAAGATCAGGGTAAAGCTTTTGTTTTGATATCTCACATTGTAATTTTAAGGTTTATCTACTTATATTCATAAATATTATCGTTCTGAATATATAGTTCTAGTACTAAAATAGTATATTGAATAATAATTTATAGAATTGTCTAGTTAAATTCAGCTAAATGAATATTTTTAATTTATTTATTTGCTTATTTAGTATACTTGTAATGATATTTCGAGTCCATAACCCTATTATATTATTCAAAATAGATTTAAAAATAAATAAGTGATATTTAAAGTAAGTACCGTAAATTGTACGCGAGTGTTTTAAGTATAAACAATGCAGAATGCATTAAATCAAATTGAACAGAACTGAATCAGTGGTTCCTGATGATTTGCTGTCCGATGGTGTTCCTGTCTTTCGAGAGTTGTTCCAGGGTTGATCCCATTCTTCCAGCTTTTCCAGAAAGGAGGATAAACCCTGAGTGAACACAGCCTCAGGGTTAAGTAGTGAGTCTGTCTTTTTTTAGCCGTTCTGTCTTCCAGCAAATGTACTAAAATGTATTCTTAGCTCCGCGGTTAGCCATTGCTATATTTACTAATCACTTCTATAAAATTATTCATTTAAAAATAATTAATAACATTTGGCAATAATTCAAAAGCATATAAAATTACAAACGCTGGAAAGACAGAAACTTGTAATAATTTGAATAACTAGACTAATCAAAAAAGTTGTAGTTATAGTTATTCAGGAATTACAAGGAAGGCACATGGCATGTTTTCTCTTTCGCGAATCCGTCGTCGTTGTTCGTTCGACTTAAACTCAAATAATATTGTGCTTAAGAATAGGTGGGCAAGTCCTGTTAAAAAATCTGAGTTAGATCGCCGTAATCCGTGATTTTATAAATGAGCTTAAGGGGCTCGTCTACCTTTTTTCGAATTCCTAAAATACTCTCGATATTACTTTTTATTTTCAAATTCACTCTCTTCCCCGCACTACTACGGCTGTCTGAACCCAGCCTGAAACTCGTACTTTGCCGTATCCTAGCTATGCAATGTCATTTTGAAGTTGAAAAATACTGTAAACATGGTTCCAGTATTCCCATAATAACTTCTGTATTTTTATAAGAAATTAAGTAAAAAAAATTATTCGAAAAAGGAAGGTTAGCTGCAGGCTTCTTGCTTTTTAAATTTTTCTGTCTATTTATAATAACCGACAAAAACCATATTAAATCGTATCAAATAATGACAAAAAACGTCATTTTTAAATATTTTTACTTCAAATTCCTAGGCCAAATACAAAAAATAAAAAACTAGAGGAATTAAGACATCCTTTGTTAATACACTCATATGTAAAAGCATTATATATTTTAATTATAACTAAAGTAAACGTGGGAGGCGTACACCTCTGTAACGCTGTAAAATTTTAGGGTAGACGAACACCTTAAAGTTAAAAGATCATCGTCGAACAGGCACCGACCCCGGGGTCATGCGGGCTCTTCTACTACCACTATACGTCTAAAACGAGCTCGTTATAACGAAGAAACTATAACCAGCTCGTCAAGGGGGGTAAGGTAACAACTACGGTAGTTGTGCGGTAGTATCGAATGATACCGGAATATTTCGTCGAATTAGGTTATCCGTTTTACATTCGCGAATTTGATTCGGTTCGCAGTCTTCGGTTTTCATGTTCAATACGCTGTATAAAATAGTGTTGAGTGCGCGTATGGGTTAGGCGTTCGGTTATGCGGTTTAGCTTTACCGGTACCGGTACGGTTGTACGACCTCTACAAATAGTAGAGGTCATAGCTATGTCACTAGGTAGGGCGACTGCTACAAATGGTAGCTATCGCCAGGTTTATAAGGCTTCTGTAATAGGGAAGACTCTCACCGGCGAATATTATTGTATATTTTTACTTCAAATACTAATTTTGTTTGCTTAAGCTCTGTTCGCACAAGGATTCTTTGAAGATTCTACTAAGATTCAGAAAAATAAATTCATGGTTTTAAAACAATCAATAAATTATAAATTCTTCTTTTCCAAGACTCATTGAAGATTCAGCGGCACCGCAATTTAACAAGTAATTCTCACTAGAAAGAAGAAAACTTCTTCTTTTCCAGGATTCAGAATCAGAATCGTGCAAACAGGGCTTAAGACGATCCTCTACCGCGCCAGAAAACCAATGGTAATTATTGGCAAACCAAGTATCTTGTTTAAATAAACACATTTTGTTTCCTAAAACATAGTCTTCGATAAATCAGACATGAAAAAATGGTCTGGTAAAAGCGAATTTTTATTATTACGTGGTTTGTTGTTAAATAAATCACAAACTTGTGCGAAGCATGTTTTGGTCATTTAGGTAAACGACACTCTTAAGATTTGCAAAAAAGAAGTGCATTTTAAAATCTAATTGAGGAAAAGATAAAAATATTCAAAATACCAATACAATGTGCCACATTCCTTCTAAAAATATACTTTAGTGAGGGTCTCCCCATAAAATGATCCCAACCACAGTCCCCGCGAGAAGGTCCTATTATCTGCATAATTCACTGGCGACGTACGCCTATGTTGTGTCGTCCCTGTGGACATTAGTATGTAAATAATCTCATAATAAAATTTTAATTGGCCAGTAAATTATCACGAAACACAGAAACCCAAATAAGGACTACCTCTTTCTAACAGCACAACACTTAAAAATTATGATTTATAAGACTAGTGTCCCTCCGACGAACGTCTATGGACGATATTTCATCGCTTATTATTTAATATTCTCTTTTTACTTTTTTTGTGGTTAATTACATGTTGCGTTGTCTCGTACAAATTTTTGATTTGAATTAAAAATTCATAAAAATTAGTTACGTTTACTTTAAGACGAGACCACGACTACAAATGGCTCATCATGCTAGGATTATCATATGAATTAAGAATAAAAATGTAAATTATATTTGGTATTCATGACCAGGCGACGTTTGGGTTTGAATTGTCTTGATTGTTGGTTTTTCAACGGAGAAATTTTATTTTATTCAAATATTATTACACATTTCTTATTTTAATTTATTTTAGAATCTGAATGACAGACTTCCAGCTGTACTCTGTACGTGATAATTTTCAAATAAATTTATTAATTGATGACGAAATTTACAACAAATATACTTTCGTATTATTATAATTAATGTCATAAATACTACTAACGTACTAACCATCATACATTTTAAATTTGACAATAAAGTTCTTCGGAGAGTTGTAAAAGCGCATTTCAGGTCATAAAAATATAATCAGTAAATTTATGTACAATAAGCGCAGATCGTAACGTTCAATAAGCGCATTTTTCGAAAATGAGATTTCTGACCATAACAAGTTAGTCCAGATCGTCTTCGAGTATGATGGGGTTAAGTTCAGAAAAATATTAGGTTAGGTTAGTTTTAAAAAATTCAAAAAATATTGTAGAAAAACTGTCGTACAATCCCTAAAACCATTGTGCTTTTCAAATGTCACCTTCTGCGCTTATATAACGTCAATTTCTGCGCTTATATAACGTCAATTTCTGTGCTTTTCGTACGTCGATAAGCAAAAACTGATAAAGGCCAAATGCGCTTATATAACGCACCCGAAACATTAAGGTGATCCTCTACCCAAGGCAGAAAACAGTGAAAAACATTGATTCCGCATTGTTTTGTTATAAACATAAAAATATCATAATGTATGTTTGGGGAAAAATTATGTTGGCACACAAATTTGTAAAAAACTGCAATATTTGTAAAAAAACAGAATTTTCGCGTGCCACTGTACCTACAGCTTTTATTTATAAGTAAATTAACTTCAAAAAATGTTGTCAACAAAGCTTGGATCAGCGAAATAACCAATCGAATTTTTAAATTCGTTTTAAAATACCTAGAAGAGTTTAAGTCACAAAGCCGTTAACATAAAATAGGGTAGATTTTTTATCAATCACAAAACCGAAATTACAGGTTAATGTTTCCTTATCTAACGGTCCTGAATCTCAATTCATTTCTTAAACAGAAAATTACAATATACCAAAAATCTTAACCTACACAATAGCGTTTCCGTTGGCGAATACCAATAATAAAGCCCTCGAACAAAGAAAGTTACATCAAATCAGAGTCAATGAACAATACTACATTCCCTTACAATATAATTACGCGCACCGGAACAATGGCGCTGCAGTGCGACTTCCGGTGTCCCCTAGTCGATAATTACACAGCCGAAGAATCAAAGTCACCTGAGAAATCCCAGATCCGTGGGAAAGACATTTGAATATCGCCTTTGTGACTAGCGTTCGAGTATTGTCTCCACAGCACTCTATGTGCACTGGCTGCTCGGAGACTTCAACAAGGGTCAAGATGGAAGACTTCATCACGTGCGCAAATCGAGGGGGAAACTCTATTTAGTGTGCAGAGTCAAATCTTTTGTTCGCTCTTTTGATTGTTGTGTTGAGTATTTGTGATTTGATGGTCGTTACTTCAAGAAATTAGGAAAGGTAGTTACTTTAAGGGTTGTTGCAACGACTTTTACGGAGGAAATTAACCGTTTGTGGGTTTTTGAACGCTTTTTTACTTCCTTGTACGAAGTAAGGAAGTATTGTAATCGCGAAAAATTTCGGTTCTCAGATTTTGACGGAAATATCCGTTTTGACCTTTTCTGAATCCATTATGACTAGTTTCGACGTGACGTCTGTACGTACGTACGTATGTACGTACGTACGTACGTACGTACGTACGTACGTACGTACGGACGTATGTGTGTCGCATAACTCAAATACGGTTAGACGTAGAAAGTTGAAATTTTGTATTTAGGACTGTTATAGCATCTAGTTGTGCACCTCCTATTTTTGGTTTCAGTCTACAAACCGGAAGTAGTACTTTTTAAAAATATTTCGATAAATATTTAATTTTAGACAATTTTTTTTATTTTAAATGAAAGATTATGTGATTATTACCTACAATCGGTATTTTATAAATATTTTTGTATCTGCTATCATTTAAAAATAATTAAAGTATATATTTATAATTTATAGTATTTCGGTATCTTGTAGTCCATGATCGATTAACATTTGTTACTACGTAAAATTTAAATGATTATGACATGACAGTGACAATAGTAAAATATGCTTTATATCGAGCTTTATATCTTCTTCTGCAGTTTAAATCAAATGACTAAAATATATTTGTGAGTATACTAGTATAATAAGTTAAAAGAATTTTTAATATTATTTTACATTTTAGTTATTAAGAAAAGTATGAACACACAAGGCGTACAAGGAAGTCATGTGGTGTCCACGTCAGATTTTTTTAAACTGATTTTAAAATTGGATTCGAGACAAAATTCTGCCAGTTTCAGGCTTCCTTCGAAATGTTTTCAATATTTTGTTTATGAAGATGATATTTTGAGACAAAATTATTTCAGAATAAAACGGTGTAGGTACTACAATTTTTTAAAATCAATTTGCATTTGTTCATTAGGTACAAATTAAGATGGTTTTATCGCTCAGCGCTGCTAGTTCACAAATCCCCGACATTTCAGATACCTACCCGCGCTGACATGACAACCTATGTGCTATGTTGTCTCTATTTATCTAATTGCTCAATTTGATTTGCTAGCGCGCATGCAATTTTTAAATTTATTTAACAAATTTAAATTACTACTACTATTTGAAAATTTTATACCTATAATAATGTGATATACAAACATTTTAATTTACAATGCAATCAGAGTTACAAGAGATAAGAAAAGGTTTCTTAAATAGCTTATTAAATACCAGGCCACTTTTTGATTTTCTGGGCATTGCTGGACACATTTACTACTTGTACCTGTCCTTTTGGTGGGTTTGTTTTTATATGAACAGGTTCAAAAATTTTACTTTAAAAAGGATTTTTTTCTCCATGTTCAAATTTGCCGTCCCTTGCTTTACTTATCTAAAGCCCTGTTCACACACAGATTCTTGAGGATTATTTCATGCTTCTTAATCCTGGAAAAAGAAACTCACTGATTTGAAGCTATCAAGGAATTAAATATTCTTCTTATTCTGACTCAAGATTCAATTTAGCAGTACTGCTATCTGACAGACTATTATTCTCACGCGAGAATTATTTTTCTTAAAATTCATTTGCATGAAAAAAACCTCAAAGAATCCCTGTATCAACAAGGCTTATAGAATACGCTGTGCTCCTCTTAATTCCTCTATATTCTTAGTTCATATGAAGTTTAAAAGGTCTATAACAAGGGTACCTTGTTGTTGTTAGTTAGATCTAATCGAAAACAATCGTGGTAGTGTTGATGTGATGGACATGATCATGGACTGGGGGAGTCACTGTAACTAAATGAGATCGTGTCTCATCCGTATCGCTTTGTGCACCAATTAAGGCGACATCCGCTCCATTAGGACCATCCGCAAGCCCCCGCATTTCACATAGACGGAGAGGGAGGTTTTTCCAAAAGGAATACAATTTAAAAGTGTAAGCAATACACATGTTCCTTAAATTAAAAATCTGATGTGGCCAGTACGCAACCTCCCGCCGAATTAGAAAACTGGCTTATAAACTTAAATGTTATGTGCAATTGGGTGGCTATTCAACACAGGAAAATAAAAGTCTAGAATATTAAAACCACGAAGCATAATATACCTAATACAGGACACTCCGTATCTTAGCAATACTGTAGCTTCGTATCATTTCTGTTTACCCTGTGCGCGAGAGAGAGAGAGAGAGAGAGAGAGAGAGATCACTACTGGGCCCGTGCGTTACCATCGTCACCGTTGTTTATCGTCATAGGTCACTGTTTCTATATTTACAAAAAATATTGTCGTAAGTTCTTTACTTATCCACATATTTTTAAAAAATTAGATGAGCTCAAGCCACGAAGTATAATATAAACACAGGAGTGAACATTTTTGTTTACCCTGGTGTGAGAGAAAAACCACTACTGGGATTATGCGTATCCATCGTTTACCGTTTATCGTCATAAAATGCATGGTCCGAGTTGGCCCGTATTTCCTGTCTCTCTTACAAGGTAAACAGAAAGGCCACACTTTATCCGTCCTAGTGTCCACTCCTGTCATATATTATACTTCGTGATCCAAACACAGGAATCTGCACCAAAAGATTCATCCACTGGGAAATTCAAATCAAGATTTTAGATTCGGCATAATTGCAAACACAGGAAGATGCAAAATTAGGTTGAACTGAAGTAAATAAACAGCCCAGAACCATTCTTGACTCCAACATACTCACCCATTATTTAAAATAACTATCTGATTTTTAGCTGAGCACTTGATTGTCTTAAATGTAGTCCTGGTTGCAAAAGTATTCTTTCCGTTGCGATTCTGACTGCACCAAGACGAATCGGTCGAAGTGGTTGGATTCCACTATAATAGCATCTAGCAATCTATAATTGGGAGTAAATCCTGTTGAATGGTCACCAGCAAAATATTGGTATCCCATTCTTCGTTTTCCTTGAAATTCTTTCAAAAGGCTTTTTCTTTCTTCGTTTGTAATACCAGAAAAAATTCTCGAAGACGAATCAGTCTAAGTGGTTGGATTCCACTATAATAGCATCTAGCAATCTATAATTGGGAGTAAATCCTGTTGAATGGTCGCCAGCAAAATATTGCTATGCCATTCTTCGTTTTCCTTGAAATTCTTTCAAAAGGTTTTTTCTTTCTTCGTTTGTAATACCAGAAAAAATTCTCGAAGACGAATCAGTCTAAGTGGTTGGATTCCACTATAATAGCATCTAGCAATCTATAATTGGGAGTAAATCCTGTTGAATGGTCGCCAGCAAAATATTGCTATGCCATTCTTCGTTTTCCTTGAAATTCTTTCAAAAGGTTTTTCTTTCTTCGTTTGTAATACCAGAAAAATTTCTCTCTCCTGCACTGGTATGGCGATTACGAATACATCTCCCATCTCCTCTTTGCTCGTAAGTGAATTAAACGAGATTGAGGGCGAAAAACATCCACTCTCTCTTGTCTCTCCGGTGTAGATGCTCACTTGATGGCCCTTAATCTGTTTGCGGTAAGTGGATTTTTGCTAACAAACATTGTTACTTCATTTGTTTCACGCACACCCTCGCACAGCACACTCCGTTCTTGTGTTCTCGTTGCTCAGGGCTGGATTAAGAAAAACAAGAAGAATACTAAAAAAAAATCTGCTGTGGCCAGCACACGACCTCTTGCCTAATTCTGCTTATTCTACTAATCTAATAAATAGTTTTACTTACATTTTAATAGTTTCTTGTTCATATGTAAACGATAATGTAAACCAAGATGCAAGTAAAAGATGTCTACTGTACTGTCACTGTCATAATAATTCTAATTTTGTGTAGAAACAAATTTCATATTATGGATAACAAGATACTAGAATTTCAAAAAAGTAGATTTAAATTGTCCTATAGTTTATAAATTGTACAGAAAATTCTTTAGAACACTTGAAATTCGTGAAATTTCGACCATTTTCAAACCGCCATAACTCGGCGTATTTTCAATCGATTTTGATAAATCTTTGCGGGCAAAAAACTTTGAAGTGTCTACTTTAAAGTCATGCATGCAAACTTAAGCGCAACCTCTTCCGCCTCCTCTAGCACCCCTGTAAAAAAATTGTCCAACTTTGACGATGTGTACGGAGTTTTACTCAATCCACCAAAAGGGCACTAAAATTTGTTCAATTCCCTGTGCAGGACTCAAAGAACGAAGTTCCTACGATGATTTGGCACAAAGTTATGGGTGTTTGAAAAAAAAGTACATAGAAGCCTCGTATTCATTTTGTGTTTTCTCTTACTTTTAATTTTTGTTACTGTGGTCTTCTTCAACAAATTAAATTTTAAATGATCTGGGCCGAGTTGTAGAATAAAAATTGTCAATGGGTATTGAAGGACTCGTTTTACGTTTACTCCGGGCCTGTCGTTTTCCTTACGAAGCAAGAGAACCCCTCTTGGTTTGTAAAGCTCTTGTTGTCGCTAATCAAATGAGTACGTTTGTTATTGCACTCGAGATTAGAGAGGGTTATAGAGATCGTTATTTCGTTTCATTCGACTAATTACTACAAGAAAGAAGCGGAACTGTTTAGTTAGCTACACCGGAACCACTGAAAGAATTAGCGGATGAGAAAAATTACTTCATTACTTACACGAATGCAACCATAAAACTATTATGTGTAAAAATCAACTACGATTTTTTTTACAAATCAAGTTTATCTTGTTTCGAGTTCCTACATAGAGAAAAATCACATTTAAATTTCAAGACAAAATTGTTTTAAAATTGTAGACTAAATTAATACAATTGTTGTATAGTTAAATACAATATTTATTAATTTTTATATCGTTGTTTTAAAAACTACAACATTATACACTGCTCAAAAAAAAAAATCGAGCCACTTGGCCGAACCAAGAAAATGCCTGTTTTTAAAATGTGGGGCATTTCTTTCAGGCACGTGGTAACCAAAATCTGGAAATGCCCTCTGGAGATACATTTTTCCTCTACGTTCTCCAAAAATCCCGAAGAGATTCGCTCCCCCCGACTCCCTGAAAAATCGCTTTATGTGATGCCATGTCTTATTTGAACTGATGTGTTTGTAGTGCAGAAATAGACAATTGTTTTATAATTTTCTACAATCTTTTCTCTGTGAGAATACTCTCGATATAACTTTTTTATTTCACCCTCTTCCCCACTACTACGGCTGTCCGAAACTAGTCCGAAACTCGTACTTTGCCGCATCCTAGCTATGCAATGTCATTTTGAATTTGAAAAATACTGTAAACACGGCTCCAGTATTTCCGTAATAACGTCTGTGGTTTTTAAAGAAATTAAGTAAAACAAAAATTATTCGAAAAAGAAAGGTTAGCTGCAGGATTTTTGCTTTTTAAATTTTTCTTTCCATTTATAATGACCGAAAAAAATCACATCAAATCGTATCAAATAATGACAAAAAACGTCATTTTTAAATGTTTTTTACTTCAAATTTCTAGGCCAAAGACAAAAAATAAAAAACTAGAGGCATTAAGACATCCTTTGTTAATATTGTAAACATGGCTCCAGTATTTCCATAATAACTTCTGTATTTTTTAAAGAAATTAAGTAAAACAAAAATTATTCGAAAAAGGAAGGTTAGTTGCAGGCTTCTCCTTAAATAAAAAAAATCTGCTGTGGCCAGTACACGACCTCTCGCCTAATTCTGCTTATTCTACTAATCTACTAAAGTTTTACTTACATTTTAATAGTTTCATGTTCATATAATATGTAAAAGATAATATAAACCAAGATGCCAGCAAAATATGTCAACTCTCATAATCATTCAAATATTGTTTAGAAACAAATTTCATATCATGGACAACAAGATACCTACTGGAATTTCAAAAAAGTAAAATATTAGTTACACTTTATTTTATTGTTAAATACTACCAGATTCAGTAAATTGTATTTAAAATTAACTGTACCCATAGTTAATTATATTATCTTTTATTTTTAATTGCAAAAATTGTCATAAATAAATAAAGTACCAATTTATCTAAAGAAAACTATATCAAGCTTCAAAAAGTACTACTTCCGGTTTGCGGATTTCTACTAAAATCTTATCCGGTGTTAAGATCCTTATTAAAACCTTAAATATGAAATTTTGTAATTAAAGGTTTGATACTTTTTAAGTTATCGTGGACGAAAAATCGTCACATACGTCCATACATTCATACGCACACACACACACACAGACATCATCGTGAAAATATTAAATTCGTATTCTAGAGACCCTAAAACGTGCTTATCCACCAAAAAATCATACTCGAAAATTTTGACCCATTACAATACCTCTCTTATAGAATATGAGGCGAGAGGTAAAAATCATATTAAATAATAACAAAAAACGTCATTTTAAAATTTGTTCCTTCAAATTCCTAGGCCAAAGACAAAAAATAAAAATATAGAGGCATTAAGACACATCCTTTGTTAAAACACTCATATGTAAAAACATAATATATTTCAATTATAATTAAAGTAAACGTGGAAGGCGTACACCTCTGACCCGTTGTAAAATTTTGGGTAGACGTACACCTTAAGTGGTAAGCTATCTTATAATTATTTTTAACTACAAAGTTGAAGTTACAGTTTGCAAAATAATTGTTCCATGTTAACATCAAATAAATAAACCAACTCGTAAAATTTCTGCATTAGAGTTACGACTTCCCACCTAATTCTGAAGCCAGTGGCATTAAAAAGCATAAAATATTTAGCTCAGTTTCTCGTTTTTATGTTGCGATTTGCGCAGGTGTCGTGCAAAGTGACGATTAACGCGAGAATAAAGAAGGCGGTGATTAACTCGACAATGACATACACACACGAGGTTGTTCATCGGCGCCATATTTGTACCGCCATGTTAGCAAAGAGATTTACTAGCAGGTGAAAATAGAATTACTATATTAGAAGAGAATTACGCGGTGCCAGTAAATCTTTCAAGTCGCTAAATCCAATACTCAAAGCGAATGATTTTGAGGAAAGTTGGTGTCTACATTTTAATTTTGATTTTAATTCTCCAATAACAGGCATGAATAAGGTGGCTTTTATGATACAATATATTTTTTTCACGACATGCGGAAAAAACACTATTTTCTTCCCACGAAATAGTGTGGAAAGTAAGTTTTCCCTCTCTAGAGAGGTAAGTAAGCTGTGTTACCACCAGTGCTATGAATAAGGTGGCTTTTACGATACAATTTTTTTTCACGACATGCGGAGAAAACGCAATTTTCTTCCCTCGAAATAGTGAGGAAAGTAAGTTTGCCCTCTCTAGAGAGGAAAGTAAACAGTGTTACCACCAGTGTTATTTTACGATGTAATATATAAAAATTTATAAGTAAATGTATTATTTTATTGACTATTTCCCTCGTAAAATTTAAGCCAATCAGAAGTCTGACATTTCTGAATGTCGTCCAATCAACGTAGAATTACACGATAATTTTGCACTAGTGCAAATTATCGATAATTTGGATTATCGTATTTGCATACGGCGTGGCAATGTGATTCTGACTTGCTGTCAAAGGAAGTTTTTAAAAGCTTTATTTTTCATCAGAGAAACATCGTTCGGCTAAATTCTAATCGGAAAATAGTCCTTCGAATATCCCTCGTGCATGAGAAAATTAGCGACAATTTGACATGCACTTGGGATATTATATATGAAAATTCTGATTTTAGTAATATACTGTGAAGTATTATTTTACAATTATTATGTTTTATACTTTCTTTTTTACAAGTTTACGATTTTACAACTTAAATTTTATTTGGCATATTAGCTGCAATGAAACATTTCGTTGTTTTTAAACGTCATTCTAACAGATGGCAGTTATAACATAACTTCTAGTTGTGTTTCTTCTACATTTACAATGTTTTTAAATATGTCATGTGTGTCTAACACGAGAGGAAAGTTCTTTTTCCACTCTCGCTCGATTGCCTCACTCGCTTCGCTCGTGACACAAACATCGAACTCGAATGGGAAAAAGAAGCGCGTTCCTCTCTATTTAGACAAATAACTATTCTATAACTCACTGTGAATTAGGTTTCCATACCCATATCTAAGTGAAAAAAAAATTCAACATCTGAAATACTGCAATATGAGTTTGTATTTATTTAGTCAAATGCCTTCTCTTTTATGATTCATGTCAGTATCATTTAACAATGACCGTTTAATCATTTTTAAACGTAGTTATTTGTTATTGCCTTCGATGCGATATTAATGTATTCATCATCATCATTATACTTGGACTCTTTGGACTGGAATACATTATGTATCGAGACTCAGTTTCATTTATTTCATTGCTGGTCAATTTATATTATTATTCATGTGGAAGAGATCATAAATAGTGTTGCCGTCTAGATCAAGACTTTCTAGACTCTTGTCTTGTCTTGTCTAGATTATCAAGACTAGACTGGCAAAAGTCTTGTCTTGAAATTTCAAGACAAGACAAGACTTTGTTATTCTAGATCAAGACTCTTGCCAAAATTCTAGACAATTTTCAAGACTCTAGATTAACGAGAAAGTTGTAGGTAATATGAATTTTTTACTCCCATATTAGGTACATTATAAATACAAAGTTTCAACCAAAATTGAAAGTATTGCTGTCAATATAAATTAAGAAAATTTACTTGTACATACCTACTCAATAAATCAATAAATGTAATAATAATAGATACAACAGAATATAATATTCTAGAAATATTTCTATAATTCGAGAAAATTGTTATATTAAAAAATAATATACTTACTGCAATTTTGATAAAATATATGAAGAAGGTACCATTCAAAAGAGGTAACACAATCCTTTCAAAATCTGTGTGAACAAAAACTAAGAAACTATAGATATAGTGATAGACCTTAGGTATAAGAAAAACATAATAATGTATAAAATTTGAAAAGAAAAGCCCATTATTAGTATGCGTAAATGCGTTACAGCTCAAACAGTTTTGATATAGGCTCATATCACCAAAATACAGGGGAAAATAGCGGTAAAAAATAAACATATATCTTTCAACAATACAAAATAAGTATAGTATAATACGAAGCTCATGCCACTCGAGCTTGAATAGCTTGATAATCCGGGCATTTAAACATAATAACGCGCATGCGCAGGTTAATCTAGACTCTTGAAAACCTATCTAGAGTCTTGTATCAAGACAAGACTAGAACAAGACTTTTTAATCTAGACTTAGACTTACTAAAGTCTTGTCTTGAAATTTCAAGACAAGACAAGATTTGCAAAGTCTTGTCTTGTCTTGTCTAGACGGCAACACTAATCATAAATTAATGATCATTTAAGATTTTTTTATCATTGCACCTGTTGATGATATTACAATGTGGAACATACAGGTGTATTTGAAAACAATGTAGGTAATACTGTACACAACTTACAATAAGATTACAATACATGTTTAAATGCTAACAGTATATTCTGCAAAAATTACACAGATGCTTTTAATAGTCTATTTGCTAAAGTTAATATTATATGCAATTTAAATATTGTATACCTAATTTTTATTTTAAAGGATTATTGAACGCCAATTAAATTAGCCAATGCAGTGTTCACATGTCATCGATATAGACCAATCAGAGGCATGAAATTCAAATAAAAATTTAAAGTATCTCTCAACGGGTGCATGTCACTGCGCCAAATTGCCACTGTGCCAAATCCCCGCTGTGTCCAATTGCCGCAATGTCAGATTGCCACTGTGCCAAAACGCATCCCCACCACTTACATTTGACTCAGCGGCAATCCAACACAACAGCAATATTTAGACATACTGGCAATCGGGCATAGCGACAATTGGACATAACAGGAGCATTTTGACATACACTAACAAAGCTAACAAAACCGTACTAGAGCCCCACAAACTCGGTTTTGGTATTTATATTTACTACACTAACAACGCTAACAAAACCGTACTAGAGCCCCACAAACTCGGTTTTGGGCGCTATGCCCGATTGCCAGTATGTCTAAATATTGCTGTTGTGTTGGATTGCCGCTGAGTCAAATTGCCACTGGGCCAAATTGCCTCTGTGTCGAAATAAATTTGCAGTAGTCTCTCGGCATACGTTATTACAAGTATGTAAGTGGTGGGGATGCGTTTTGGCACAGTGGCAATTTGGCATTGCGGCAATTGGACACAGCGGGTATTTGGCACGGTGGCAATTTGGCGCAGTGGCGTGTTCCCCTCTCAACTTTACTCTCATAAGAATATTTTATTACATTTACTCAGGTATTAGGATAATACTAATAGAATAGGCGGAAATTATTATATTTTGTTAGTAAATATACATAATTAGAAAGAAGATTTTTTGGAGAAGCAGTCAATTTAATATAATCCAATATAACACCAGCATTGCCTCATGAAGACTGAATTACAGTCGAAAAGTAGGTGTTTTATTAAATCTTTTTTAAATTGACTGCTTCTCCAAAAAAAGTTCTTTTTATTCAACATCCAGTCGAGAAATTAATATTCCATACAAGCTGGAATAGCTTGTACAATATTCTTTTCAAATACTGCTCAAGATAAATATTGTTTTAAATCTAATAAAGTAAGTTAACTGCTGAAATTAGTTGACTCACTGAACTAAGTCATTTTGCCGGGTGAAGTTGGCACCCCCATGTTGGAATTTCAAAACGAAAACTATTGCATAATTTTGCCCAAGCTATGCCCAGTTTTGCCCAATAGTCATTTCGTTTTGCCCAGCCACCGTTAACCCATGAGTCAATAATCGAATTTCTATGGTGTGGCACCCCCATATGTTTGTTAGCATAGGTTAGTTTATGTCAAATAAACGGAGTTCTGTTGGACTCAAGAAGGATTTTGTTAGCATATATTAGTTTATGTCAAAAAAACGGAGTTCTGTTGGACTCAAGAAGGGTTTTGTTAGCATAGATTAGTTTATGTCAAAAAAACGGAGTTCTGTTGGACTCAAGAAGGGTTTTGTTAGCATAGATTAGTTAATGTAAAAAAACGGAGTTCTGTTGGACTCAAGAAGGGTTTTGTAAGCATAGATTAGTTTATGTCAAAACTACTGGGCAAAACTGGGTATAACTTGGGCAAAACTTTGGCATATGTCATTTTTCGAAGTCGCATATGGGGGTGCCACACCATAGAAATTCGATTATTGACTTATGGGTTAACGCTGGCCGGGCAAAACGAAATGACTATTGGGCAAAACTGGGCATAACGTGGGCAAAATTATGCAATAGTTTTCGTTTTGAAATTCCAACATGGGGGTGCCAACTTCACACGGGTAAGTCATTTGTGTTGACTAAATCTAGCAATTGACAAATTAAAATCAGTATATTCACTCGTAAGTAACATTCCATTCATTAATTCGTTGAAAAATGATTGACACCCTCCATCGGCCACTCTCGAAGACAAAGGCGTGTTATTACTGCAGGTCGGGTGCCGTGACCAGGCTACGAACTCAGCACAATGACACAGCCTTGCACTCACTTGTTCCTCGGCCTCAGCAGCGGCGCATAATAGCCCGGTCGGCACGGAATTGCGTTATTAATCATATGTGCACGTCAGATGAAATATCGAGGCACAGAACGCACTAGGAGTCGGCAACGAAATTAAATTATTCTTAGTTCTGTTGTGAGAAAGAACAAGAAACAAGACCAGAGGTAGAGGTAGAGAGAGAGGTTGGAATTGTAGAAATGGTTATGGATGGTTGATGAAGTTATTGGATTGTAGCAAACTGGGAAAAGGCAATTTTTATTTTATACGATTATTTAAATTATGTAGGTACGAAGGAATTGTGAAGAAATATTGGATTAAGGAGGTTGGGGACGCCTGCAGTGGCGTACCCAGACATTAGCCTTAAGAGGGAGGATATGAAAATAAAAATATTTTTGATAATGTAAAACAAAATTAGCTCAACGCCTCAACGCACGTTGGCTGATGTCATTGCATTGCTGTGATATTTATTTTTACAATAATTACTAATTCCCTAATCAAAAATGCTTGACATGCTTACATTTTTTTTAAATAACTTGCAAATGGTTTAGAAAAAGTCGGAAAAAGTACACAAAATCTTCAAGAACTTATTTTTAAAGGTTTATTGGAAATAATACAAGTTCTGTGAATTTTTCATCATTTTATCGTATAGTTTAAACAAAAATTTAGTGAATTGCCATAAGAGTCCATGTAAAACGAGCGAATTTCAACATTTAATTACTCAAAAACCGGATAGACGAAATTTTTTTTAAAATTTTTTTAGAATCTACATAGTGAAATGCACTGTATAAGTTTCAGCCTCTCATCATCATTTTAATATACGGTCACCAACCTCCTTAAGGGCTTAGTGAAAAAAATTAATGAACCATTAATTTTTTATTGATGAATTGTTTGTGACGTTTCGACCAGTTTTTTGGGCATTATCACACTCCCGATTTTTTTTTTCTATTCCACTCTTTCCCCTACTACGGCTGTCTAAAACCAGCCCGAAACTGGTACTTTGCCGCATCCTAGTTACGAAATGTCATTTTGAAGTTGATACATATTTTGTAAAAGTGTTTTCGTTGCGAGTAAACTGGCAAATTATTAATATTTAAAAAAGGCATATCTGTAGATCCATTCTTTCTCTATTAAATCCTTGTTGAAATAAAATTTTACCATTCTTGTACTGGCCACAAAACACTCGCTACCTTAGTACATTTTATGCTGGATTTTAGGAGGTAAACGGGCCTCTTAAGGTAAAATCAATTAAAACCATTAAAAGTAAACAACCGTGCTATAAAATTTGCACCATCATAAAATTCCTATTCAACAATCAAATATTAACGACTAAAATCCAAACATTGATTGTTTTCAATGTCTTTGTTTTTAAAAACAAACGCTAAAGTCATCGCCAGCTACCACAATATAATTCCTCAACAATACATAATGTCTCTGTTCATTTGTCCACCTAATATCACTGAATTCTCAGTTCGCAGCAACGCCTACCTGGATGTTTGTGGGCCATCATAAATTTCGTATATTGTGAGACGAGCGCAGTTTTTAAATTTAGCGTTAGTGTTTTGTTTTAGGACTTGGTATTTTTTTGTGGGTTGATGGTCGTGTGTGTAGGCGGGTTCGAAAGATGAAATATGATATTTTTGTCGCTTCTTAGGTTTCGTATGATTTGGAGATAATTATATGGGTTATTAACGACTACTGGGTAATTTTCAGGAGGGCGTATTTCAGAGGAGACAAATTTGATGGTGGTTTATGGTTATTGAAGAGGTTATGGCTGTTTACAGCTTTCTGTTTTGACAATGCAAATACAATAAATTTTTGTTCAATCTCTTCAACCATCTATATGGTTACTTGTTATTTTATTATTTTTACACTTCAAAATACGTTTTATGAATAGTACATACTTCTTACGGCCGAGCAAAACTAATAAAAATGAAACACTTACAAATTTAACGTGTCAGAAATTTGGCATAGTACTTATACTTATTCGAAAGCGGAATAGCCATTTAACTATTAAATAAGATGTATAAATTAATAAATGCAAACGTATTTTAGCTACCCACCAACCAAAAACATTGAATGAAGTTAAATTATTATAACTCGCCATATTCCATTCCATCACTAGTGACGGAATGAATCCATATCGTAGCAAGTGATAGAATGTAACCATTCCATAATTGAAAATGATGTAAGAATGATACCATTCTAAACAGTCGTATAGAAAATTTAATTTTTGAAGTATATTCCGGAGTTGAAATACTATTTCAAAATCTGACTGATTATATGATCTAAGATTGTAAAAGAATGGAGAAATACAGTTTTTTGATATGCAGAAATAAGTACAAAAACGGCAAATAAAAGGAGCTTAAGCAAAACATTTGTTTTTGATATCATCGTTTTTTCTCTTTTATTTCCCCTTTCTCTTCTTTTTCCTCTTTACCGATGTTATATTTTTTGACTGTTGTCTATTCCAATTTATTACGAAAGCTTTATTATACTTATTTAATTTATTTTGACCAGGAGGTCTATTCTGTATCTTAGCGAGAGCAAAGTGTCGATATGTGATGACGTCAAGCGACATCAAGACATGGGATTCTGAAACTTATCAATATTAGGGATATTTAGGGAATTTATGTTTCTAGGTTGGTTATCTCTTTTTAATGCATCTTGTTCCCAATCAATTTATTGGCAGGTGGCGTAGTTCGGATACTTTTAAATGAATTGGAATTCTGTGCGTCCGATGTCCCTCATGCAAATATTGGCTTACTATGTCAATATAATATCTACCTATACAAGCTTCTTTACTTAATCGGAAATTTGCAACAAATTCTGCCGATCTGATACGAAATGTGTCTTGAGCATCACGTATAATCCTTCTCAATATACGGGATGCATTTCGCCTCTCTTCAATTTCAAGCATCTCTATAATTCGGTATTGAGCATATAAAAAAGCCATTATCTGAAATATATACGAATTGATTCATTTTACAAGTTTATCTATTTATTAATTTCAATTAAAAAATATATGTAGGTAAAATACATTCCATCAAAATAAATAAATAAATATACGTACTACAAATACACAACTCTAGAACAAACGTCAAAAACTCATAACCTGCAAATATAGCGAGTCGATATGTTCATATAGAGACACGAACCACGGTCTTGATACGGATTAGCGACCTCGCAAAGTAATGACGTCACACAAACTATTCCGCTAGAGAGCTACAAGTCGCATATCGACAGTCGCTATGATATCAAGTCGCTAAAAGAAACAGAATAGACCTCCTGGACCATCACTATTTAATAAAACGTTTTGACACACACATTATAGAAACCATAAACTATATTCTTGAGAAAACAAGGATTTCAACCCGATATATCGTCTTCTCTTCGGTCTAAAATCTAATGAGGATTGGAAGAAAATTACTGGGATGCAGTCAAATATTTTTATTGTCTCACTCAACTAGTTTCGACACCCCATGTGTCTTCTTCAGGAGATGAGATTAAAAGAAATCATTTGTTACATATATAATGAATAATACAAATTTGCTTGTAGGTTTGATGCTCTCATATGGAAGTCGTCTGGATTCAAAATATTTACTAAACCATAAGGATATAGAAAATAAGTCGAAAAATTGAAACCGTTTTCACCCATCGACGAAACTTAATCAAGTGAAACTAGTTGGGTGAGACAATAAAAATATTTGACTGCATCCCAGTAATTTTCTTCCAATCCTCATAGTGAAGAAAATTTTTTCATCAAAAGGGTGTCGTCTCTGTAACAAAATTTTGCGTGGTTAGAGGTGTAGCAGTTTCTGCTTTACTCATTGCATATTAAAAATTTGAAGGAAAAACAGGTACTAGATTTTTGTGAAAGAATTAATCTACGATTATGCCCAGTTAGAATTCTGAAAAAATCTTTGAAATCCATATACAAAATTAATGAAAAAGTGTGTTTTAAGCAATTTTTACATGATTTTTCTTATTAAGAGATTTATTAGAAAATGTAACTCGGCATAATCCAAGTTGCATTCTTCGTCTGTAAATACATTTATGAAATTTAGTTTTATCTATAAAACTTCGTGAGCATTGTAGAAATTGCTAGACTGCTTTTCCGTATTTTTAACGAGCGTTTCTATGCATTAACATAGGACAAACGCTGTGTTGAGCTACGTGGAGCCGATACCCTTAACTAAAATCTAATATTCAAACTTCAAACATTGATACACTTTACACCGAAATACAAATTCTCTTCTCTTCACATCACCTGGTCGGTGTGTTTTTATTTGGCGGCGTGTATAGAATTATATCTTGGCGGCTTCTTTGACACGGGGTCCGCCATTGTTTGGCATTGCTCCTCGTTGTGTAATCACATTCCTAATTACCAGCCGAATAGTAGAGCAGACTCGCTTCTTTCATCGCATTAGCGCGCGGAGACGCGATAATGAAACAGGTTTGATGCAATTGATTTGCTGTGTGATTGGTTTAGACTTTGGAGGCAGTGGTGCATCCAGGATTGCATGTTGGGGGGGGGGGGGGCTAAGAATTTTTTTATGAAACCTTTAGTACGACACAAGAAAGAAATGCGCCGCAGGCGAATTTTTTTTAGAGTTCAAGGTCAAACACCTTTAAATTGAAAGTTTCATTTTTTTAAAGATAAACAGTTGCACGTTTTACTCTCTTTCTTGTGCACACGCATTGTTTTTTCGGCAGCTCGCTTGATATAATTTCATAAGAACGACTCTGAGCAGAGTCATGTCAGTTATATAGAAAAATACATATATTTTAATTTTAGTTCATATTTAATGTATCAGTTCTTTCTTTCATCTTTTTAGTTTCACTCCCAAGTGCACCGTTGTTTAAGTTCAAAATTTCACCACAAGGTTCGCATTCTTATTAAAATATCCCAATAATCGTACACAGTGTATATATTATTGTATAATTTGAACTATTTGAATTTAAGATAATTATAAAAACAGATAAAAGGCGATTATTTTTAGTCTTCAGTGAACTTAAATAATCTTACATAATGTTTAATGAAAAAATTTGAAAAAAAGTCCAGTCGTCTGGGGGGGGGGGGGGGGGCTCAAGCCCCACGAGCCCCCCCCCCCTTGAGTGCGCCCCTGTTTGGAGGTACCTAATTTTAGTACAGAAATTGGTTTAGTTTTTTTTTTATAAAACTTGTGGTTGTGTTGATCAGTGGCGTTGCGTGACTTTCTTGGTAGGGTGTGCAAAAAAATTATAATTCAAGATAATACACATTTTAATTTAATTATTATTTACAATAATATAATAATTCCACTCTTATATTACATTAGTAAGTACAAGAACAGTATAAGTTAAATTTAAATTTGGTCATGGTCAACACAAAATAAATTGTAGAATTGCAACTTCAAATACTTTCGTGTGTAGCAGCATGCATAATGCCTATGTCACACCGGCGTGTCATGATCATGAAGCACGGTGCTCGATGTGGCATTTTGCTCGATGAAAAGCTGTCAAAGGGGTGTCACACCGGTATAGCAAAATGCCATACGAAAATTTGTATATTACTATGTTTACTTCGTACTTTGAAGGTTTTTGGAAATTATTTTTGACAGCTGGGAATTTAAATTCATTAATTTTTTATGTTAATTAAAGCAATAAACCGTTCATACGGGGAATGTAATTATTTTTATGAAATATATTGCAGATCACTAGCATCAATATATTTTAAAGAAATAATTACTTTCCTCCACGGTTTCTCCGTTTGACCGGACAGTTTTTTTATGACAGCTCCTAGAGTAAAATTCAAATATCTAAGACCCTGAGATGCGCGAAAAAGGCAGAGCTTGTCATGTACTGTCCGCCGTTTTACAAAAGTGGAGCTAGCGAGTATATGCTACGCTGCACAGCTGCACTGCACTTAATTTTCAAAGAAAACTAAAATATAACTCAATCACAATCAATTACAAAATTCACAGCACTACACGAAGCAAAACACTACGAACGTCAATATGATAATATTGAAGCTGATGTTCTGTAGAACAGACAGTAGCGTAGTTGCCTCATGTTTATCATCTATGCCTCTCTTTCTAATACGAGAATTCGTACTTCGCGCAGTGTGAATTTACCTCTAGCACTACTTGTTTTACTTTCAAAGAAACTTTTTAGTATAAACTTTACTCGTGTGATGTGTGAACAGGGCAGTAAGATGAGCATATATAGAATGTTGAATTGTTTAATATTCCAGTGGTTGTAGTTGATGTAATTTTAAATCAAGCTACAAAGTTTCATTCTAAAAGAAAATTTTTAGGTTAACTAAATATCCAATGAATTTCGTTCATTTCTGATCACGTGTACGAAATTGACCAATGAATACAACATTTAACTGATAACAACCCATGGGACATTATCACTTATGTCAAATATGTTGCTAGGTTACAATTATTTATGTTCATTTTTATGTTTATAATAATAATTGAATACAAATGTCATTTGCACGTTTTGGTAATGAAAATGATACTTCAATTAATAAAATTTTCTGTCCGAATAACCCTCGACCATTGATAAATACTTATAATTTTGTGACAGCTACCTCAAGCACGTTGCTTTTAGGTTAACAGCCCTCCGCCTGCGGCGTCGGGCGGTTACCAAGCAACGTGCTTTCGGAATGTCACAAAATTATTTCGTAATTATCAATGTCCTTGGGTTATTATAGCTGAAAATTATACACAACAGTGGCGCACCCAGGATTGCATCTTGGGGGGGGCTAAGAATAATTTTTTAATGAAAGCTGTAGTACGGCACAAGGGAAAAATGCGCCGCAGGCGAAATTTTTTTAGAGTTCAAGGTCAAACACCTTTAAATTGAAAGTTTCATGTTTTTAAAGATAAACAGTTGCACGTTTTACTCTCTTTCTTGTGCACACACATTGTTTTTTCGGCAGCTTTCTTGATATAATTTCATAAGAACGACTCTGAGCAGAGTCATGTCAGTTATAAATGTTTATATTAGTTCCAATAACATATATTTTAATTTTAGTTCATATTTAATGTATCAGTTCTTTCTTTCATCTTTTTAGTTTCACTCCCAAGTGCACCGTTGTTTAAGTTCAAAATTTCACCACAAGGTTCGCATTCTAATTAAAATATCCCAATAATCGTACAGATGCGTTATACGGAGTGTATATTATTGTATATTTGAACTATTTGAATTTAAGATAATCATAAAAACAGAAAAAAGGCGATTATTTTTAGTCTTCAGTGAATTTAAATAATCTTACATAATTTTTTTTTAAAAGTCCAATCGTCTGGGGGGGGGGCTCAAGCCCCACGAGCCCCCCCCTTGAGTGCGCCCCTGATACACAAGTTCTAAATTGGATATAATTGTAAATGTACCATAAGAGTTAACCAGTTTAAAACCACTCCTTAAAATTAATTAGATTTATAAGTTATATTATAAACTTAAATAGTTCAATATCTGATGTCATACGTCATTATTTTTCGCAGATAGTAATAAATAAATCAAAATTATTGTTATTAATTACTCTAGGTACCTAGAATATAAACCAGTTATAAAAATGTGTGTTTTTGTTTTAAGTAGACCAGAAAAACAGGATAAAATAAATCACTTATTAGCAATTAATAAATTCAAGTTTTTCATGTTCGATTCTCATAAATAACTTAGTTATATTTGATCCAGTTAGCATATTTATCAATGCAGAAAGAAACATAAAACTCTAGCGCATAGATAAACTATGATACCCTTGCTGTCACACATTTTCATAATTTTTCGATGTCGCCCCCTGGCGGGGTATCGTCGTAATTCATTGTTAACCGAGTGTGTTTTGTTCTCGGCGTTGTCTTGGAAACTATAACACGTTGAAACTATGAAATATTAGCCTCACCCGCCACGGGAATGTAATAAAACTGAGATCGCGTGAAATATCAAATGCCATGAATTCACTTGTTATTGTTTCGGATAAAATATGATTTGTTTGCTGAGAAGGCTGGTTTTATTGTCTGTTGATTGTTGAATATATCGCGTTATTAAAAAGGAGGAATATATTTGCATAGGTAAGGCAAGGCGATAAAAGGAGCATCGAAATTAATTTACAGCAATATGGCTGGAATGTAGAATAGGTGTTTGAGAAAAATTTTTAGGAGATCGTTTATTATGCTTAAATATGACCTAAACAAGCAAAATTAGACCGCGGAAGAGTGTTTTTAACATGATTTTTTGAAGAAAATGAATTTTTTTTTGTTAACCTCAATGTGTCAAAATGGCTAAAAATAAAGCCCCACAAACTCGGTTTTGGTATTTACTACACTAACAAATCTAACAAAACCGTACTAGAGCCCCACAAACTCGGTTTTGGTATTTGCTACACTAACAAAGCTAACAAAACCGTACTAGAGCCCCACAAACTCGCATATTTTTGTATCCATGTTTTTAACATGGCAAACACTATTGAAATTTATATTAATCTAAAACAAATGTAATATTGTATTTATGTCAAATAATTTCGAAAACTAAGAAAAGCAAGTAATAAAAAGCCTTATATCTGTGAAAAATATATTTATTTATTGATATCTCCATTACATAAATGTATAAAAACGTTAAATCACATGTTTAATCTGTTAATTTTTCAGCATAACCAGTGTTGACAGTTGTCCCAAATTTTACCCTAAAAACTAACAAAATCCTTGCTTCCGCGGCCTAATTTTGCTTAAACACCTATTCTACACTTTAGCCCAGCAATATTTCTATCGAAGGTGTATTGTGAAAATATAAAGCTTTAAATCTATTACAAACCAGAGCTGGGAATGATACTTTAAAAAAATTAAATTAAAAGTCCTGTTCTACGGAGATTCAGAATCCTGGAAAAGAAGAAGTTTTTTTTCTTTCTAGTGATAATCACGTGGTTTTGAAGCAATCAGTAAATTATAAATTCTTTTTTCCAAGACTCATTGAAGATTCAATTTGGCGATACCGCAATTTAACAGATAATTCTCACTAGAAAGAAAAAAACTTCTTCTTTTCCAGGATTCTGAATCTCCGTAGAATCTCCAAAAGTTCCCGTGCTTTAGATACTTTTAAGATATTTGCATAAATTTGTTCAAGATACTTAAGTATCTAGATGTTTTTAATTCCAAGTAGGTGTCTTAAGATACAAATATTTCTTAAAAGTAGGTATATGATACATCTATACTTAGATACAAAAATGTATCTTAAATGTTTTAGCTACTTTTATAAATATTTTAGATACTTTTATATATCTAAGTTACTACTTTCATAATGTTTAAAGATACTTAAGTCGAATTTAGATACATTATAGGAAATTATTTAGATACTTTAATAGTATCTAAGTACTTAAAAATTATCTAAATACATTCAATATATGTAAAGATAAAGTATCTTCATTTTTATGATAAAAGATACAGATATTTATAAAAAGTATTTTACACAAAGATACATTTTACATAAAATAAAAAGTATCTAATATAAAGTATCTCAGATACTTTTTGTATCTTAGATACTATCGAGTATCCTTTTTCGTAAGATACTCCCAGCTCTGTTACAAACATTCAAAATCCAACCCGATTTCTATTAAATCTATTATGTCCTGTTCACACGAGGAAAGTTTTTATTAAAAAGTATCTTGAAAGTAAAACAAGTGCTAGGAGCTGTCATATAAAAATCTGTCATACGGAGAAACCGTGGGGGAAACTAATTATTTCTTTAAAATATATTAAAGCTAATGATCTTAAATATATTTAATAAAAATTATTTCATTCCCCGTATGAACGGTATTGACAGTTTTTTATGTATGACAGCTCCTAGCACTTGTTTTAATGTCAAATACTTTTTAGTGAAAACTTTCCTCTTGTGAACATGGCAGTAGGAACTGAAAGGTTAAAATATTTTTCCAATACCTCTTAATAAAAGCAGCATAACTATGGTATGATTTTAAACAAGCTAAGTAAAAGATTTTCCACTAGTGGCTTTGATCAAAATTATACCCACTTGTGGGTAAATTGTTACTTTGCTTGTTGGAAGACACCATAGTAACGATGTTTTAGGTTGGAACTTAATATTTTTTAAATATTTAAGCATTTATGAAGAGGTGTTTGATAAAACGATATACTTCACAAGTGGGCAAAAAGGAATGACCCACTCGAGAAAATTAACCCATTCAGCCTTCGTCCCCGTGAGATTTCTCTCGTAGCTAATTCCTTACTTTGGCCAATTGTGAGGTAAATAACTATTTATTATAAAACAAAACGAAAACAACAAAATCCAGACCTATCTACCATAACATTTACATGTTCTAAATCACTTTGTAACAAGCTCTACTAAGTAAGTATAGTTTTTTAAAAATTATACACGAGTATAAATTTTGTTAGTAAATAAATTGAAGGAGTTCTCATGAACTAACAAAAAACAATAATTAAATAGTAAACAATAATCTGTTAGGTATCTTTTACTTTCTTGTTTACGAATTATAGAAAACCATTAAATTTTACTGTAACTTAAATTAAGCAAGTAAGAACTTAACTCTGAGATAGATTTCAAATTTAGAAAATAGATTGTCGTATTTTTTATCCATAACACTACTTCTAATGAACCAACTCTTTCCCATGTCAACAATTTCTCCAACCAAATGGTGCTCTAAATCTGTTAACTCCTTCGTCCTCTACATTTTTGGGCAACTGTAAAGGACCAACTAATCTCAGATTAAGATCCTACGGGACGATAGCGCGATTTGGTCTAATCCCATGTTCGAAATCTAATTGCGCGTATTGTTGACTCAAATCTAAAGTTGCTTGTAAAACCGAGATATCGAAATCTTTTAGAAAATTGAACGAGAAGATACCATCAGAGCGTTTTGTAGGCTACAAGTTTAGATTCATTGTGAATTGATATGAAATTGTATGTAATCAAATGCATTGTTCACTTTGAAGTATTGCAAGTCTTTTCCAAAATGTTATAAATTAAAGATTTTCTTAGTTATCGTTTTAGAAAATTGAATGCATAGATGAAATCAGCATTTTTGTAGTCTAGAAAATAGATTCCTTTTGAATTGATATGAAATTGTATGTAATTTAATGGACTGTACATTTTGAAAGCATTGCACGTCTTTTCCAAAATGTTATAAATTAAATATTTTCTTAGTTATAGTTTCAGAAAAGTGAATGCATAGATGATATCAGCACTTTTCTAGTTTAGAATGGTATATTCTGCAACAAGTGTGGAATGAAGCATATTCAGCTCGAGTGGAAAATTTGTGAGACGAGCCGTAGGCGAGTTTCACGGTTCCATGAGAGCGGAATAGCTATCCCAACCGTGTTGCAGACTACACTTTCTCTACGACTATAAATTTAATTGCATTAAAAAACATAACCTAAAACTATTAAAATACAAACAGGTATATGTATTTATAAAATAATATTCTACATAAAATTAATAAATCTAGACGTATATTCAAGCTACCCACCAACGAAAAACATTGACTAAAGTTAAATGATTATAACTCGCCACTAGTGACGGAATGAATCCATTCTGAAATAAGTAATAGAATGTAATCATTCCATAATTGAAAATGATATAAGAATTATAACATTCTATAACAGATGTATAAAAATAGATTCCTTCTGAATTGATATGAAATTGTATGTAATCAAATGTTAAAGATTTTCTTAGGTATCGTTTTAGTTTAGTAGAAATACAGATTCATTTTGAATTGATATGAAATTGTTTGTAATCAAATGTTTAATTTATTTTGTAAGCATTTCTAATCTTTTACAAAATGTTATAAATTAAAGATTTTCTTGGGTATCGTTTTAGAAAATTGAACGAAACGATGATAGCATGTTTGTAGTGGAGAAGTAGATTCATTTTGAATTGATATGAAATTGTTTGTAATCAAATGTTTAGTTCATTTTCTAAGCATTGCAAGTTTTTTCCAAAATGTTATAAATTAAAGATTTTCTTGGTAGTCGTTAACTTTATTGGTGCTTACCTCAAATTATTGGCAAGCTACCTGTAATTGCTCTCCCAGTAAACCGATTATTGAGTTAACAGTTTTAATCTGCTGGTTACAAAGATTTACGGTATTTACTAATTCAACCCTAAATGTAATCCTTCGTGGTAAAGGCGTTGATGTGTATGTTTACTGCTTTCTAAATTGTGTTTTATAAATATTTCTCAAGAACCCGAAGCACTTTTTGTCTACTTCTATCAGGTTTTTAGAAAGGTATCCTGTTATTGTTTTGTTTCTAAGGTGATCTTTTTGCACTTGCACTTACGTAGCTAGAACGATGGTTGACCATATTTTATATAAGGTTATTATTATTTTATATGAGTACAATAAAAGAGTAAAATAAGCTTAAGAAATATAACAGCGTATACAAAGATTTACGTATTCTGCAAACATACTGTTTTCGATTGATCGTTTTTCCTTATGTTTTTCTAAGAGCTAATAAACTATGTTAATCAAAAAGGGATAAGAGCGAAATACGAAAATGTTGTCAGATGGTAAAAACCGTCTGTTTAATGTTTTGATAATTAGATTTGGTATTTGTAAACTATTGTAAGATATTTAAAGAATGTATTATGAATAAGTGATACTATGGGGTTGTAATGTCGAGTAGTCTGTATATCGGGTATTGTTGCTCTAGTCATTAATGTAACAATTACTCTATTCAACAGTAATTGTTCGTCGAACAAAGTCACTTATACTTACCTCGGTCCGCTGTTGAGAACACTTATTTGGTTTTGACAATAAAGAACGTAAGTACACTAAGAAATAAGTCTTTATTGACACTAACGAATTACAAAGCAAAACTGTCTAAACGAGAATGACCTATTATAAAGTACGTGTGTTTGGTGATATCTGCGATCAGATGCGTGAGTTTCTTACACGAATCAAAATACTTATTTCTCAAAAAATTCAATCCGATTGTGGCATATTAAGCTTTATAGGGTTCGGTTTTGTTCTGGTTTTCATATTTCTTCTTGGATTAAACCGGTTACATATTTAAAAAGCGGTTCATGTTTCGGTTTCGGTTCAGGGATTAATTAAATAACAAGCAATTGTTTTAAAAAAAATTGTTCCAGTTTTGAACTAAAATATTAATTTCTAAAAACTTGACGAAACTATAGAAAATACAACAATGTTCATTAAAATTTAATAGCATTTTGACGATAAAACATTAAATTTCAATTTATGCTAAAATAGCTGAGGTTCGTTCCGGTTTTTGTTCCTGTTCCGATTCGGTTCGAGTCCCTGTGAAAAACTGAACTAAATAAACATTTCAGAAACCTACTTAAAATTAGGTGGATATATTTCTAAATAAGAAATGATAATGATTAAAAACCAAGAGCATCAAAAATTTATATTATATTTTGAAATCAATTCAAAATCCAGTGATCTAAACTCAAATTTTCGACATTTCTGTATTTTCCTTACCTTCGTTGTTGACAATCTCGCGGCACGGTGTCGTCTTGCCCCCTGCTCTGATTGGCCCGGCGTGAGTCCTGTTGCGGACCAATCAGGCGTCGTCGTCGCAGCGGTCCAATGGCAGGGGTCCTTGGTTCCGCCCCCGGGGGGCCTCGAGCCGCTGCCGGGCGCTCGGCCCCCGACACGACACTCAGTCACGCTGCGGTGTCGCTCCAGTGAAGTGCTACCAGTGATGTGTTCGTACTAGTGCAGCCAAGATGAACGCGTTCATGGACACCACACACCACGCTCATCTCGCCACCTTCGGACTGAAGATGAGCCCGGGGTCCAACACGAGCTCCACGATCCCGTCGCCGCACCAGAACCCCCCTGAGGGGCAACACAACCATTTCCAGAGCAACGCGTATCCGCACCATATGGGACATTTGAACCCCCATACGGGGTACGCTACGAGAGATTTCCTCCTGAGGAGAGAACATCACGATTTTCCGACGGGACAGACAGCTCCCAGTGAACCAATGTTGTTTCCGTCGCCTTTGCATCATCATGCTACTGACAATATGCCGTTGAATCATCACCACCAGATTAGTAATCATCATTTGAACCATCATCATCAGATGAGACTAGGTATGGACGTGTATTCTCGTACAGAACACCATGGATACCATTCGCAACCAACGACACACCACCAGTTTATGGGACACCATCACCCGATGAGTATGGGGCACCCGGGTGCCCATTCCCATGGTGCGTTTTTCCGGTACATGAGACAACCCATAAAGCAAGAAATGCAATGTTTGTGGGTAGACCCAGAGCAACCGTTGCCGAGGAAGTCTTGTGGAAAAAACTTTACAACAATGCATGAGATTGTCACTCATTTGACTGTTGAACATGTTGGTGGACCTGAGTGCACGACACACGCGTGTTTCTGGCAATCGTGTCCCAGAAACGGAAGACCTTTCAAAGCTAAATATAAGTTGGTGAATCATATTAGGGTACACACCGGAGAGAAACCTTTTCCTTGCCCGTTCCCTGGATGTGGGAAGGTTTTTGCGAGGTCGGAAAATCTGAAAATTCACAAGAGAACTCATACCGGTAAGTCGACTGTTGTATTTATTGTTGTGGTGGAGAAATTGCTCGAAATAGCAGGCACACAAAACGATGACTTGGTCTTAAAAACGTCAATAGAGTATTATGTTTTGTGTGACTCATTTCGAGTAAGATTGTCTCCGGCATTGTTGTTATTATGCTGGTATTAAGCGTTCATTTTACTGATACATTTGTTTGACATGTTATTGATGAAGTGAGATACATTTTACTTTAGCTAAAGAGCTTGTATGCTTGTAAAGTGGCGTTCCGTATATCTCAACATTTAAAACGGACCATAACGTTTGCAAACATACTTCAAATCATTTCAGTAATAAGTATTGATGTTTATTTCTTAATTCTCAAGAAGAAACTACATTTGAAAATAATTTTACAAAAGCAAAATGAAACTAGCTTTGAGTCGTGCTACGTTTTCCAATAAATTTGTTATAAGATAATCATAATAAATCTATTAATAATAGATTCGGCATAAATTTATGAATCTAGTATATAATAATAATATCCATTTAATTAGCATTGCTAGTAAATACATAAACAATCATAAATATATTGTAACAAATGATATGCTACACTTAAACATTAAATTTCATTTCTTATAACTCTTTTAAATTTATTTATTGAGCATCTTTTTATATCATCTGGTCGTACCAATTTAACACACAATTAATTTGTAGTACAAAAATCAAATGACATTATTTATTAAAAAGAGATTTAAACTTTGGAAACAGAATGAATAATGTTGACTGGACAAGGACATAGATTATAATTCTTGTTTATTTACTATATATTTTCCAAGTCAACTAAAACATTCTGCTTGCAATAATACATAATAATACAGCTGAAACTTTGATTCCAAATGCTATTCAAGGAACACATTTTCTCAAATAGTAATTAATAAATTGAGACACTTTTATAAATGCAATATTTTGTGGTAGAATCATCAGTACCTGCCTTGAACACGTACTAATGTCTGCAAAATTATTTTAAAATAGTACAGCTGTTTGTAATAAAAGTAAACAATGCCCAGACATGACAAATCGTTAATTATTCATCAGTTGTACAAGGTTATTACTAATAAGGTTTGTTGACAAACAAGTTCCAATTATCGCCGTATTCCACTAGTCTACTTCTCTTCTTCAAAGTTAAATATTCTCCATCTAATTTCGTTTCCAATCAACCCACCCCGTTTCCTTGTAACTGAACCGCTTTAGCGTTTCGGTTCCAATTTTAAACCAATCAGTTTTGGTCTTTTCACGTTGCTCGCTTGTAGTTAATCGCGGTCTTTAGACACCCGCTTCAATCTTAGGGTTTCGCCCTCGCTAAATCAGCGCTAAAACGACGCTAAACACAATCAGCCCCCAGAGAATAAGCACGGGAAACTAGAAATAAAACAGCGGTTGTTTAGTTAGTGTTTTTATTTGTTTACTTTGGTAAACTAACTATTAACTAAATAAGCTCCAAATCGAAAATAAATCCACGCTAAACACATTCATTCTCCGAGGAAATTAATAGGTGCAAACTAGAAATAGAAAGCTTGTTTTGTTGATGTTTTTATTTGGTGATTTTGGTAGCAATGCTTGATTTTTATATAGTAAGTATTGGTATAACTAAATCAATAAACTTAATCGTTCCTAAATACATTCATTTCTCGAGAGAATAAATACGGGAAAACTAGAAATAAAACAAAGCTTATTTGGTTGGTGTTTTTAATTGTTTATCCAGCACCTCTTAATAAAAGCATCAAAACTATGGTGATTTTAAACATGACTACTAGTGACTTTGGTCAAAATTGTTATTTTGCTTATTGGATGTCACCATGTACTTTTAAATATTGAAGCAGTTATTAAGGGTCTCGTCTCCGTAACAAAATATTGCGTGTTTAGAGGTATAGCAGTTTCTGCTTTACTCATTGCATATTAAAAATTTGAAGGAAAAACACGTACTAGATGTTTGTGAAAGAATTAATCTAGGATTATGCCGAGTTAGAATTCTGAAAAAATCCATATAAAAAATTAATGAAAAAGTGTGTTTTTAGCAATTTCTTACACGCTTTATCTTATTATTAAGAGATTTATTTAAAAATGTAACTCGGCATAATCCTAGTTGCATTCTTCGTCTGTAAATAAATTTATAAAATTTAGATTTACCTATAAAACTTCGTGAGTATTTTAGAAATTGCTAGACTGCTTTTACGTATTTTTAGCGAACGTTTCTATGCATTAACATAGGACAAACGCGGTGTTGAGCTACTTGGAGACGATACCCGAGACGATACGAGGTGTTGGATAAAACGTTATACTTCAAACGTGGGCAAAAAGGAATGACCCACTCGAGAAAATTATCAGCTCAGCCTCCGGCCTCGTGAGTTAAGATTTCCCTCGTGGGTAATTCCTTACTTTGCCCACTTGTAAAGTAAATAATTACTTTAATAATTATTAGCACTGGTAACTAGATCATAAAAATAAAACAGTTTAATAGTTTGGTTAGTGCTTTCATTTGTTTTGGTTGGCAACAATACATAATTATAATAATAAATAAAGGTAGCTAGATTTTAATCTTATTAATGCTACGTCATTTGTTACGTCCAATTTTTGAAGTACACCGTAGAATATATTATTGTTATTTGCATAATTTATGTTTAACTTTAAAATTTGGGAACTGTAATTATTAACGATATAACTTGTGCTTATATCTCATTTAAATTTTTAATGAAACCTTTTAATTTTGAACCTACATTAAATGTAATATGAGATCAACGAAGTATAACCGCGACTATGTCAGGTAACTTACCGGCAACCGTTCAGTCCGGGTCCGGCATTCGAAAAGTGCATCGTCGGAGTATTTTCTGTATTTTGTATGATAAATACAAATATTTGCTGTGTACTACACTATAAGAAATTTGACAACAATTTAAAAATGATATTTGAGATTTAGATAAAGGTTTAAGTTGCTTCTTTTCGTTAAAATGTTTGGAATTCTTGGACCAAACTTGGAATATCATATTTCGTTTTGTTTTAGGATTAATTTACAATAACGGAATTTTGAGAAATGTTCTATAAATAACATGAATAATGGAACATTTTAATTATTATGTAGGAAAAACTGGCACAGTTTTATTTCGTATTTCAAGTGCTGTGCTTCAAGAAATTTTATATTGATAATTCCACTCCTGTTCAAATTAAGCCATAAACAAAACACAATTTTATCGCTTTGACAGCGGATAAAAAGGAAGGTAACTTTTTGCGAGTGATAAAACCTTATTTACCTTTTTCTTAGCAACCAAACAATAAACAAAACACTAAAATGTCATTTGCTTCATATTTGTAATATTTGTCAGTGAAATGATTAGATTTTGTAAATATTTGTGAAGAAGAACCAAAGGAGTCGTTAAATTATCTCGTTGAATTACACCCGAGCATTTTATTTCCCCCGAATAAATTCTGTTTGACATCTCAACCTTGTCACCTGACAGCAGTTTGACTCGAAAAATTGTTTTAAAATAAAATCACAACACCGTAGGTCATGAAACAATTTTTCTTTTCAAATTGCTAGGCAACAAGTTTTCAATGCAAACAGAAATAAAAAGTATGAAATAACAATTAGCCCAATAGACAAAACTCGGGTATATTGTTGAAATAAGAAGTTCGCTCAATGGAATAAGCTTTAAAATCATTTGTAGAATAAATATCAAACTAGAATTTAAATTTAAGACACCTGAGGCTTCTTTCTCCCTTTGCAAATATTTGCCAAGCAAACATCCAGATATCATTGGTAAGCAAACAAATCTGTTTAGCAGGTAGTTGTGTTAAATATCGAGGGCTCGTTAGCTACTGTAGGGCCCCAAGCGACGTTCTATTACTAAGTGTTCCGCCCCTTTTGCTGCTGAAGTTGCAGCAGATCCTCCGGCGACGGGAAGCCCCTGAATTATTACCCTATTAAGACAAAGAGAAACGAAGGAAAGATTCACAAAATGGACACTAGATATTACGTTTCCAAGTTTGTATCTTCGGCTTGTGAATAATACACTTACGTTTTCAATTTTATTTTTTATTTGTATATCTTTACTGAAAACTCATAATATGTAAGTCTGTCTCACAAAAGTGATTTGTATGCATATACACGGTTTTCAAAAGTTTTGAACGAGTGAAAAAAATTGTAAATTTGGGGATCACTAAAGCGTTTGGGTCATTGCGAGACCGAAGAAAGTCGACAGTGTGAACATTTGTTATAAAAATCGTAATAAACGTGCAAAAAACATTAAAATTAAATTCTTGAAAGAATTAAGATATCGGGTTTTGGTTTATGGAGATGTCTTTCTTTTTTCATTACCTTTAAAATAAGGTGAAACTCGGCAAGGGTTGCTATTTAAAAATGTTGAGGTGGTCTAAACTATCCAAGACTGTAGTTTTTATGACTCTTTAGTTATTATTTTCTTTGCTCGTTCCAAACTTATAACTCTGTCTTGAGATTTTTGTAAAACCCGTACTTATGTGCAATGGTTTCAATTTAGTGAGTATTTTGATTGTACTTTTTTACCAATAAATCTTTTTGTGTTATGATTTGACTAATAAAACATTCTGTCCCATAAGATAGTCTCAATCTCTATAATAAAATAAGCAATCATAACCAGAAATAGTTACTACACTCCGCGTCAAAAAAAGGCCCCACTTGAAATTGTGAAAAAATCAACAAATTTCAAACCGCTATAACTCAGCGAGTTTTCGATGGATTTCGATGAACTTTCGACTCCAAGAAAGTTCAAACTGTCTACTTTAAGGACATCCATTCATTTTTGTAATAACCCCCTCTGCACCCCTGCAACCCCCCTATGAAAACAAAGTGTTTTCTGGGGAAAAATTTTTCAACTTTGATGATGTGCACGGACTTTATCTTGTAATATAAAATAATATAAGTACAGTATTCTACTTCTTATTCATTTTAATGATTATTGATTAATGCACTCGCCTTTGGCTCATTATCATGCAGTTAATTTCTTATTTTGCACTCAATACGAATTATATACATTTATGAAAATGATAAAATAATCAACGAATTGTGCAAACCTTTAGAGTCGTTCTACTTTTTAAAATTACCAGCTCCAGTTCTCTCCCTAAATACCTAATACACGACTAAATAATATCAAATTTCCAAACAGAATTATCGCCCTTATTTCTTATTGGGGTAAACTACAATTCAAATTCACCCTTCACGGGTCGTGTAGACGTTACGGAACACTGCAAATATGCCCCGTGAATGTAGCCCCTTTATAACGAACTGCACTGCTTGTGCTGACAATACCAGAGACAATATTATGCTTTGATCAATGCATTTTTATAAAAGAAATAAGACTGAAATTAATTTGAAAATGTGAGGTTATTTTTTTTCTAATATAAGATCGAGATGTGTGGGTAGCATTTCAGTTGCTGTTCCTAAATAAATTAATTTAGGATACGCCTACTTATCTGCTTAATTAAATTTTCAAACTGACGTAGAAGCAAAACGGTGTTTTAATTAAAATATCGGGAGTTGAAAAAATTAATTATTTACAAATTAAGTAATCTTTAGGTAGTTTAGAATTAATGTTTTAATCTGTATACGAAATTAGGAAAAACTTACTACTTTTTTTCGCACCAATCTTTAATTTAATCAGTTAATACACAGATACAGAGTTTCCAAGCCTACGGCTTTTGAAGAAATACTTACCAATTTTCAGGATATAAAGTAATTATAATTGTTAATTTTGATAGAAATCGAAATTAAAATGTAACTCTTTTGAAACGTGCATTAAAATGCGCCATGTGTGACGTAGACAACATTGAAACCAAACCATGAGTAGATTTGTTCGTATAAGATCGTTTTTTGTCGTTTTGACTACGGAATGGACGACGGACCTGTGTTGAAATAAAGTTTTTCGCGGCACCTATTTTTTAAAACTTTATGAATTTTTTTGTGGTGTATTAGCAACTTTTTGGCAAAAAGAAAAAATTCGGGTCTAATAATAATAATATAGATTAACATATAAAAGAACAAAAACATCGTGGCAACCCCCATTTTGAAATTTAGTATTATGTTCAAAGTTTTATCAACTGTAGTTGTAATTTTGTTACTTCGTTTTTGTTTATTTATTTTATTTTGTTGGTAAACATCGAACATAATTAAATTTCTATTACCGAATGGTATAGATAGATACATATACTGGAATCCAACCACTCCACTATGAAATCTATGGCTAACTCAAAAAAGCACTGGCCGTAAAATCATTAAAAAATTTGAACGTCCTTCCAAAAACTTTCAAATATTTATTGTACAAAAAAATAATCTGCATCTACTATACCTAAAACCTGCAATATTTATAAGAATTGTATTGTTTTTATGAGAATAGTAATTTTTAATTATTAATCGTCTTAGAACAATAGAAAACTAAATAATTGTTGTCAATATAAACATGAAATTAAATTCCATGTGAATGTTGCAGCAGCAATCGATACTGCAATATTGTCATTGTTTCCCCGGTATTGTCCGAAGCTAGCTGCAAGAGCTGGTTTCTCGGGAACATTAATAACGTGCCATAACGTACAGCATCGGATAATATAAAATACAAACTCACTGTGTATACAACAAGAGTACGGCGTATCTAAAAAAAGTCTACAGAAAAAACCTTGCTCACTTTCTGTATTTATGAAAGCGATTATTCAAATTTATTTACGGTCCGCACGTTGTATTTCATCGCTGTTTTAACGGATATGACGGTTTGTCACGAATTGTAATTGTGGTTTAATTTTTATTGCCTTTATGGTTTTCATAAAATTTTATTTATTGGCTTATGTCGAGAAACAACATTAAAATTACACGATTTATTTCTACACAACAAATATAAATATTTACAGGTCAGATTTTCAGCAGTTCTGACTATTACTCACCTGAAATTTGACAATGAACATAACTAAATAGTATTCAAGACGTTAATTAAGAAAAATACAATTTCAAAGTTAATGATCTTAAACTGTGAATGATGGGTAAAATAAAAATTTCAGGTTCAAGATCATCTTCATGTTTTCTATTCCATAGTTCTATATTATATACAATAGTCAAATTTTTATTCGTCATACAATACACAGTCGAAACAAAAATTTAAGTGAAACCATATTATCCAAGAATCTGAAACTTGTATTTCTACCTTTAGAAATTTAAAGTTAAATTATTTATTTATCTGTAACGTCATTTTAAAAGCGGTGTCTCTTTCTTCGTTCTGTACCAGGTTAGAATAGTTTACAAAATGATACATAATAGTTATTTACTTTACAAGTGGGCAAAGTAAGGAATTACCACGAGGGAGAAATTTACTCGAGTGGGTCATTCCTTTTTGCCCACGTGTAAAGTATAACATTTTATCCAACATATCTTAATAACTACTTAAATATTTAAAAAGTTCCAACCTAAAACATCCAACAAGCAAAGTAACAATTTATCCACAAGTGAGTATAATTTTGATCAAAGCCACTAGTGGTCAATCTTTAACTTCGCTAGTATGATGCTTTTATTAAGAGGTGTTGGATAAAAAAATTTAGCCATGCTAGTTTTATCTAACGTTAAGGGAAACAATCAAAAACCTTTTTAACAGAGGATCAAACCCATATAAAGATGTTAAAAAAGGAATTATTTTTTTGATTTATGTCCAGTTATTAAAGTATTAATGGAACAAAACGAATTTCATTTACAAAACCTTTTTGGTGGTTAGTGGTTTAGAAATCACATCTACCCAGTAGTTGTTCGTATTTGCGTTATAATTTAATAGATCTCCCGCATCATCCCTTATTTCGGCAAATTAATTAACAACCCTATTAGGCATTAGCAACCAGGAACAAACATTGTCCAAACATCCACATTCTGTCCAACACATGCAAACCCTGCGATGGGCGTTCCACCCCTCTGGGGCTCATCGAACCGTAATCCGACATACGCCGCCCCTTGACGCGACTCTCACTCTTACCAACACGCCACGCAGGGCTCAAAATCCCCTGCCCTGGTGCCCGAGTTGTCTTTAACTGTCAGCAGCGCACAGACGCAGGTTTGCCAACATTATTATTTCATTTAGACGCGTTCTTTGTCCCCTGCGTAATTACAAGGATACGGGAAAGGGATGATCGACTAGGGGAAAGTTTGCAGTTTAGGTTGGTAGTGTTTTAGTTGTTTTGCAGAGCTGGTTGCGAGATTGGTTTGATTTTGCATTGCATTAAGGTATCAGTACAATAATGTACATAAATCCATACACAGAGAAATATAAAACACTAAAACGTGCTTTTTACCTCCGCCATACCTTCATGCCATACCGGTGTGACATAGGTATTATAATAAGGATCCTGAAAATCATAATGGCGAGATAGAACAGTGGTAGAGAGAGTGCTTGACTTTTGATTAAAGAGGTCGTGGGATCAAATCCGAGTCATGTGTGACATTTTCATAGCTTGATTTGAATCGACATCTACTTTTGCCACCATTTTAATTTGGGATACAATTTACAACCACAAAGCTATCTGGCATTGGCTAGTGGTTGTAACAAGGGCTTGTTAGATGGAATTTCGTCCATTGCCAGAAGACAATTAAACAAAAAAAATAATAATCTAGGACAGTAAAGTCTCATTCAGACTTCCGATATCAAAAACTTGAAATCTTATGCAGTCGTTCGACTAATAAGAATGCGTGTGCAATGGTTTCGTGCTACGAATTTGTTTCAAACAAAAAGTATAAAAACGCTAAACATTGCAATCTTCAATCCTGTGCAACGCTTTCGGCACTCATTGCACCAATCAAAAATTAAATAATATACGTCAATGTCTGTTACATTTTCTAGCAGCAATAAATTAATGTCATTGTATATTTTTATTTATTAACTTACATTAAATGAACACCATGAACCGAGCACTGAATGTATTGTAGAGTGAATATTTGTTAATTGAACAACGGAGACAACATTTGAAGGAGCTAGATTAACCCTAACATTAGTCAGTATTTATAAATTCCAGGTAAAAATATTTGTCAGGTTTGATAGAAGCACAAACTAAATTTTTACGGTTGTGATTTCGGAACTGTGGACACACTGATTGATTTTGTTGCACGGAGGCATTGCACAAGATTGGATTTATAGTTTCAAGCTTGTGATTTCGGAAGTCTGAATGCGCCTTAAAACATTTTCGACAGGCGCAATCCTTATGATCTCGATTTATCAGAAACCTGACGTTAGATATTTAAGGAGGTTCCCTACACATGCAGTGGCGTACTCAGATATCAGCCTTTAATTAATAAAAATATTTTTATTAATGTAAAACAAAATTCGGTCCACGGGTGTTAGTTGATATTGCAATTCGTTCAGTTGCGGTGATATATTTTTACAATAATTTCTAATTCACTAATCAAAAAATGCTTGAAGATTTTTTTTCAATCGACAATATTGTTACAACTATGTGGTCAATCTTCTTCAAATTTTGGGAAATTGATGTCCGTGCTTGTATACGTTTATATACCAAAAATTAAGTAAATAGAACATTTCTAACATCTTTTTATTTAATCAATTAATGGAAAGCCATAAGAGCCCATGTAAAATATTAAAATTTAACAATTAATTTAGTTCAAACTACGTGGTCAAAAATTTCCAAAAAATTCAGGTATCATTTTTATGACACAGACAACATAAATTCGAAGTTTGGTTGCATTAGAACATTTTTTAAAATGTCTAGGGAACCTCCTTAAACAGAAAAAATGCAGAATAACTTCTAGTACTGTTTTCAAGCATACTGTTTTGAATACTCTATATCGCTCTCATTCATAACAATAAAACCTATCCACATCTCTCGTATCGATCGCATTCTGTACTGTAGCTCACGTTCACGCAGTCAGAGTTCTGAGCGCTCTGCTCGCATCGCGTTCGCAACTGCACTTGTCCCCGGTTACAAACAGACGCCCCACACTCGCCGCCGCTGACAACAGACGCGCCATGTCAACTGACAGTTGCCAGCGTCGCGGCGCGGGGTTGCCGTGGAGACGCCGCCAATGGGGACAAATCCCGACCGAGAGCCAACACGGAACTGACGCCCGATATGGGAAACCGGCATGGAACTTAAAAGCCATGGCTATGAGATGAACATAAACTCTAGTTTGGTGCTTTGGTGGTTGCAAAATGAATTAGATGTCATTGAAATGTAATTTTTTATTTCTTTTATTTTTTATATGACTAGCTGAAGCGGGTAAACGCCGTTGCCCAGATTGAAGAAACATAAACATAGCTTAAAATCTGACTATGGTCAAAAGAGACCTCATACAAAGTTTCGTAAGGATCGAACAAATGGTATAAATTGTTAGACATTTAGTCATATTTCTATCTACAGGTATTTCAGGGTTAAGTATCCTAACTTAAAATATGAATGTAGGACCTCAAAACAAGAAAAAAAAATCATTTGGAGATTTTCTTGCAAACGCTTCGTTTAGGAGATATTGGCTTCTGAAGTTACAAAGAGAAATTTGAACAAATTTATAAGAATAAAGGAATAATAATAAATATTTCTTATTATCAACTTTATTGCTAAAAATAATTCGAATTTAAAAAATTTGTTGCTCGAAGGCAATTTGTCAATGAAGGAACGAGTAACTACTCGATATTGGTCCTGTGTTATTTGTCGCGTTGATGCTTCCATTAAAAAATCTGACTATGGTCAAAAGAGACCTCATACAAAATTTCGTAAGGATCGGACAAATGGTATAAATTCTTCATTTGTAACCCGCACTCCTCATTATCCCATCGAATTAAAACATAACTTAAAATTTGACTGTATGCAAAATTTCATTAGAATTGGACAAACCGGGACAAATGGTCTAGATCCTAAGGGTATCGACTCCACGTAGCTCAACACCGCGTTTGTCCTATGGTAACGCATGGAAACATTCGCTTAAAATACGGAAAAGCGCAATCTAGCAAATTTTAAAATACTCACGAAGTTTTACAGATAAAGCAAAATTTCATAAATTTATTTACAGACGAAGAATGCAACTAGATTTATGCTGAGTTACATTTTCTATAATTTATCTTTAAATCATAAGATAAAGCATGAAAAAATTGCTTAAAACACACTTTTTTATTAATTTTTTATGTGGATTCCAAAGATTTTTTTAGAATTCCGACTGGGCATAAACTTATATTAATTATTATTTCCTTTAAATTTTTGATATGCAATGAGTAAAGCAGAAACTGCTACATCTCTAAACACGCAATATTTTGTTACGGAGACGGACCATTATTTTATTTAACTCCTACCTCTTATAAACATAATTTATGACCCGATTTTAAAAAATAGATGAGCATATTTGTATATTTTTTGAAGCTTCAGCAAACATTACAGGTGTTTTTAAAGTATGAATGAACAACAAATTTTAAATACTTCCTAAATACAAAATAATACTCAAACATTTGCTTAAACTCTTAAGAAAAACATTTTTCCATATTCAATTGTCGCTCGTTAAACCTTCCTTCCTTTGCTTTCATCACGTTTGCCGCTGAAATCCTCAGTAGCAACTGTAAATATTTTCATTCACAAACTACAAAACATGAGCTTAAAAAATCCGTGCAAATATTAGCGTAAACTTCGTTCAAGGGCCACTCGAGTTTGAAAAGAGCTCAGCCACCTCTGCCGACTAAATCTCGAGATTATCCAGCAGCCAAACATGCGTTGCCAGGTACTCGACAGTGTTTTGTTAAACAGAACGCGAGTTATTTACCCGGCCCTCTAGTTTTTCACCGTATTAAATGAATATAATAGCGTCATTATACCAAAGCTACGAAAGTGGAAATATCTTTTTCTTCTATTGAAAATTACAATAAACAATTGTTTGGTTACTACTGGTTTACCGAGGGAGGTTCAGGGGTTGCGTGACAGGGTAGGACTCGGATAATTGTTTAATGAATTAGCTGGGATTGGCGAGGTTTCATTAATATGATTTGTTGTGAGGTTATGAAATGAAAATGGAAAATATGATGGATTGTTTTCATTATGTAATTGGTTGAAAACGTAAATAATTTTTTTATATTACTTGCATACTGTGAATTAATGACACGTATCACTCAAGCAACATCGGTCAATGAAACCGGTGGAATTATGCCCTAATGTCCCATTTAGAAACGACTAGATTATGGTACAAGTAATATTTTATATTTTCCTGGTAACCATTCAACAGGATTAAGTCCCAATTAAACTAAATTGACATTATTGTAAATGGAAAAATTGTAAATGTCGCTTCGCTCGTGGCACAAACTTCGAGCTCGAGTGGGAAAAAGAAACGGTTTCCTCTCTGGTTGGACAAATAGCTATTGTTTTATTTTTGATCTGTCCTGAGAAAAACATCAGATAGATTGGAACGTTGCCCAATTAAACCTTAAAAGGATTATCACAAATTTTTATATCCATCAACCAATGTTTTTATTCACATTCGGTTGGTAATATGTGCGTTTCCAACCTTCTAAACAGTTGGGAAGCGAGTCATTGTTTACTTTACTTCCCAGCTGGCCGGAAAAAACTTCCCGGTTAGCGGGGAAGTGAGCGTTTTCCAGTTAGGTAAACGTCACTTTTCAACCAATAAAATAAGCTTTTTTGCAGCTTCTCGCAGTTCTAAAGGAATATTTTCGTCTTCACCATCTTCACAATCAGACAACATGATAATTAATATGCTCGATCTCGATAAAAAGCAGCAAGAAACTAATTATTGACAGAATCAATAAACATTTTTTCAAGTTACCTGGCAACCCTAGCAACTTTTTCATAGATCTCTATGTTAAAGTATGAAAACAAATTATAATAAAACTGTCATAAAATATGAATAAAATGAATATTTAAAACGGGCATATCAATAACCAATTGGATTGTGAATAAAATAGTATACATACCTCGCGGGAAGGCTCATTCCAGCCTCGCGTTCATAGATGACTTCGGTGCAAGCACCTCAGTCATCTAATGAAACGCTCGGCTGTAATGGACCATTTTCCCGCTTGGTATGTAATATACTATTACTATTTTCTCAAAAAAAATTTCCCTCGTAGTACTACCCTGTGGCTGATTTCTCCTTCTCGTTCGATGTTCATTCAACCTCCTCTACCTATTTCAGTTCCCTGTGCTGAGTTTTGTTAGTTTTCGCGGTTTACCGATGTGAATTTGACCAGCATTGTTCCGCATTCGTGCTAAAAGTTACCACTGTAGAGAACCTTACGCACCCTCAACGATTGTTGAGAGTGAAGTGCCTTAATACCATGTTTATAAACACGACTGTGAACTGCAGAGGTGCAGCCATTCGATTCGCTTTTTCAAAGATATTGTACACGCATTTGAGAAGGATTTTAGTAGGAAAATAGTTTGGCGTTCATTATTTAGGTAACCCAATTCGAGTTTAAGTATACCTAATATATACTTGATGCCGCATTCGTTCTAGGTTTAGTGTAGGTTCGGATTTTTTAAATTTAATGTTTTGTTATTAACAGATTTTCCATTGCTTTTAACATCTATATTTTTATCTTTTGTTAGACATTTAGTCATATTTCTATCTACAGGTATTTCAGGGTTAAGTATTCTAACTTAAAATATGAATGTAGGACCTCAAAGCAAGAAAAAAAATCATTTGGAGATTTTCTTGCAAACGCTTCATTTAAGCTTGAATTACATTATACTTTTTTCGGCTAGAAAAAAGAACTTTTTTTAGATACTTAATTCGGCTAGAATCTAGTTTTAAAATTTGTTCTTGCACTGACATATTTTATTTAGCTCATCGACCAATACTGCCATTGCAAATTTAAAAAGAAATGTAATTGTCAGTTGAGGTTGTCAACGTACTCGGTTAATGTATTAGTGATGAAGTTTTATGTACCTACAATTTAGTTATTCTGCTGTCACTAACTTTATTATTTTTGAGGTTATATAAAAAGACGGTTCTAGTGTGAAACTTGGATCGAAATTTTCTTGATTTACATTATACAAGTGAGCATTCTAGAATTAAGTATGAAAATTGTCAAAGTTTCTAGCCGAAAAAAGTATAATGTAATTCAAGCTTTAGGAGATATTGGTTTCTGAAGTTACAAATAGGAATTTGAACTAATTTGTAAAAATAAAGGAATAATAACAAATATTCCTTATTATCAACATTATTGCTAAAAACAATAAGAATTTATAAAATTTGTTAAAAAAATTGCTAACGTCCAGTTCGAAGGCAATCTTCAATGACAGAACGAGTAACTATAGGTACTCGCCATTGGTCCTGTGTTGTTTCATCGCGTTGATGCTTTCATTGAAAAACTCGTAAACGATCACGATGCCAGTCATATTCACAGTGATAGAGTAAAATTCAAATAGCTAGAACCCTGCGCGAAGTACGAATTCTCGTCTTAGAGAGAGAAGCATAGATGATAAACAAGAGGAAACTACGCTACTGTCTGTTCTACAGAACATCAGCTTCAATATCTGTTATTCTCATGCTGACATTCGTAGTGTTTTGTTTCGTGTAACCCTGCGAATTTTGTAATTGATTGTGATTGAGTTATATTTTAGTTTTCTTTGAAAATTAAGTGAAATGCAGCGCAGCATATACTCGCTAGCTCCGCTTTTGTAAAACGGACAGTACATGACAAGCTCTGCCTTCTCGCGCAGTCCAGGGTCCTAGCTATTTGAATTTTACTCTAGCAGTTTACTTCACAAAAGATTTAAACTTTCAACGAATTAGATTTATTTTATTGAATAAAATTAATTCAGTGTCCTATGTCAGTGCCTTTGTGGATATATTTATCCTATTATTTTATTAATAATAATGAAATTTAGATTCTATGATTTAAATTCTGGAAAATTATTGCACTCTTCTGAAGTATTGTTCAAATCTTTCCATACTTTCGTAAAATCTGGCAGGATTGTCAAATTACGTCAATGCAAGTAGGTACATATAAAATACGTATAAGAAGTTATTCTATAAATCTGAAATAAAATCGTCCATTTATGTGGAATATACAAAACCAAAGAAACAATCAAGCAACTAATATAATAAACTTTGCAGCCATTATTGTTCTATCGAAACCGAAGCGCATTTCCTCTAGTGTTATTTCCGTCCACCATCCAATAGAATCGTGTTGTCTTCTCCGAAACATCAGCACCAATACATGTGATTTCCTCCGGCAGTGATAATATTGTTTTTGGATCAAGTTACCGAGGCCTCGAATAATGAGTGACAAGTGACAGGCGTTCAACCAGAGCGACATATTCAAATACACACGTCAAGTTGTCTTGTAGTTGTGGTACATTCTAGTAGGCTTTGACTTCGGGATGCCCACACGAACGCCGCTGCGCGATCGATGTGAAACAGCTCACTGTCGGGTGGCTATTTCGGGAGTGAAGAAAAGCGTGATTTTGTTTGCCACAGTTACTACTGTAATAGTAATTGACGGTTAAAGAATAAGTAATTAGGTTTGCCAACATGATCTTTTCTAGTGTAATAGATCTAGGTGTCTTTGGCTGTATCAGCTCATACTATATAGACACTGATTTAAATGTAAAAATACACTTTTAACACGATAATTCCACTCCTGTGCAAAGTAAGCCATAAACAAAACACAATTGTATCGCTTTGACAGCGGATAAAAAGGAAGGTAACTTTTTGCAAGTGTTAAAACCTTATTTACCTTTTTCTTAGCAACCAAACAATAATCAAAACACTATGTCATTTGCTTCATATTTCTAATATTTGTTAGTGAAATGATTAGATTTTGGAAGTATTTGTGACGAAGAACCAAAGGAGTCGTTAAATTATCTCGTTGAATTACACTCGAGCATTTTATTTCCTCAAAATAAATTTCTGTTTGACATCTCAACCTTGTCACCTGACAGAAATTTGACTCGAAAAATTGTTTTATATGCCTCCGGTCGGCATCGCTAGTTTTCCATATCTCAAAATCCGCCAGAAACTCTTTGTTGCCAGCCTAGGCCGGAAAACAACCGGAAGTTATAGGTTGGCATCTTGACATTACTACAGTTGTCAAGCAGATGTCAATTTTATGCGTTGAATATTTTTTATACAAGAATTAACAAGATTTTGACAAATTTTAGACTTAAATCGTTAATAGAAACTGAAATAAATATATTTTTAGCTCAAATGCAAGTATTCAGTGCACAATTTTTTGGGTTATGTATAATTATTTTATATTTTTGTAATGAAATCGGCACATAAAATATTGTGTATTACACGTCCAGAAACTGTTATGCTAGTGCTCGTAATTTGCAAGCTTCGCCTGTTGCTCGGCGTGTCAAAAATACTCGCTCTTGCAAAAAGTCAGTTTCTGGCCTTGTGATACAAATAACTATTAAAATACTCGTAAATCTCCACCTACGGTGTCGTGATTTTATTAAACAATTTTCTTTTCAAATTGATAGCCATGCAAATTTCACACTTAACGCGGCTTCGAACCAATGGCCTCTGTAGTCAGGTCCCAAGCATTTTATCTCGCCGTACACAAAGTCAGCTTTTTGGTGATCGAACGCGGCATTATCAGTACACTCATTTCCTGTCTGTAACAGTCGAATTATAAATTCAAAAATGGAGTATCCTTTCTTCTTCGTACTTGTTAATTCAATGACCATTCATGGTTGTCTATAAATTCATTGTCATTGTCATTTTCATTTGATTCAGCGGGTGCTAAATGCTAAACACCCTCAGATTGAAGGGTTGCTTTATTGCTTTTCATTTGTACATCCATATGCAATCTGTGACATACAACCCTTACATTGTTCATGTCATGAAAGAGGTTGATGGCAATAAGCAATATTAGCCCTTTGGGACTTGTATTTAAGATAACTGAATAAATATAGTGCTCATTTTGAATTTTAATTTGAAAGCTTCAATAGCTGATTGTGTGGTTAGCACGTAGAATAATATGAATCTTGTTTAATACAATTCTACTGAAAGGTACCTACTACAAAATGAAGATACTTTTTTTGATGGTTCATAATCTAACCTAAATTTCTGATTTGTTCACGTTGACGTTTATGAGTTTTGAACTACTTGGACGTTGTGTTAGTATTTATTCCATTATAAATTACAACCTCAAATCTTAAGTTGTCACTTGTCAGAATAAGGAAGAATATTATTTATTATTTTGAAGTTGCCTAACTTAGACCATTTCGGAAAAAATCGAAGAATTCCGATTGTATACGAATAGTTTGGAAATAAATTATGAAACTTGAACGAATCTCGGATGGAAATCAAAAGATAAATCCATCATATGAATCTAGACGAAAAAAGTATAATGTAAAACAGGCTTAACAGTAATGAATGATTTTCTTTGGATATAAATGTTTGTCTTGCATTCCTCATGTATTTATTGGTTTCAAAAGTTTCTATTCAATGTGGTAAAAAATCGCATCAGATAATCTACAGTTACGTCTAATTGTGAGAACCCAAACAAATTGGTTCTATCAAACCCACAACTGTATTCTCTTCTGCGCTGAACAAAGCGTTTTTATTCAATAACAGAGTAAGACGTAATGTACCCCCGTTTAGCCGTAACTCGATACTCTGAGAACCGCTGCGGTTTCCCTGCCCGCCTCCAGGGAGTTGCGTAGAGGTTCACTTGCCCCGGTTTCGCCGCCCATGTAAAGCCTACATGGATATGATGATACTGGGTACTATACAGTATCTTTTCAGGGATTCATTCATGACGTTTATGGCACGCAATGCGGACTTTCATAACAGAAAAGACGGGAACAATCGTAAAAAATAATCGCGACTTGGTGATGCATTGCTTTCATTCCATAGAAGAAATACTTTATAGCCAGTTTAATATATAAATTTTTCTACGATTGATATTAGGTAGGCTTTTTAAACTTTAATTGGTTACTACTTGAAAATAAATAATTGCTTCTTTGTAGACCGTTGCTAATAGTGACCGGCAAAAAATATTTTCAGCCCCCTGCTTATAAAAATCTGTTCCAGTATAATAATATAAGATTTGGTTAAATTTTGATAGAACATAAATTTTAATGTAACTAATTAAATTATTAAACCAAATTGTTTTGATTCTACTTTGTTTTGTTTATAATTAATTTAGGTTACCTAACGACCAAGTAAGATAGTATAAATTGGATAATTGTGTAGTAGTAGTAGACGTAGTAGTAGTAGTAGTAGTTGTTGATACTTTTCCTCCAAATTCCCCACAGTTCCTAACAATTTACATTAAATTTTCAATCCAAATTCTTTCTAAAAGTAAAGTTCGTTTACATTTATGTTTGTTGTATTTTTTTTACATTAATTTTTTTTAGCTTTTGTAAATTATGATGATATAGATGAAAAATTACAAAATTTCTGTTGATTGCTAATGAAAATCGATTAATCGTAAAAAAGGTTGTGTATACTTCTGGCTGAAAGTATTTTTGCAAATCTCAACTAGTTGCAGCCCTCGCTCCACTCATGCTCATTCAGCCTTTGGCATACAAATAACGTTACTATGGTGACTTCCAACAAGCAAACTAACAATACCCACAAGTGGGTATAATTTTGATCAAAGCCACTAGTGGTCATTATCGTTGTTTAAAATCACCATAGTTATGATGCTTTTATTAAGAGGTGATGGATAAACAATATTCATCGAGCGGATATAGATTATCAGCAAATTTTTCGGCAGAAACCGCTTCGCTACCTTGAACTGTGTATAGAGAAGTCGTCCAGCCCGGTTTTTCTCTTGACTCAGTTGCGTTCAGGCGAGTGATGTTGGCGAAATATATTCACATTTTTGTCTCCCTGGTGCACAGGCAATAAATCTTTGCTTTGATAATACAAATTGAAGCTAAGATTTCCATCTTCCAACCCTTAAATTAATGCTAGACTCAGTAAATTCTCTTTTAATTTGACTTCCACTCGTGCGGTTTTCATATTACGTTTGCCATTGAATGTTCTCTTGCGTGTATTGCCATGGCAACGCAACATCGGAGCATCGTCTCCCGTTTGTCGCCGGCGCGGAATAATGGCGGATTAGTGTCCTTGTCCCTTTCCTGTCCCGGCTTGTCCCGACGCGCCGCTTAATCGGCCCGGCGCTCGGCAGTTGTTATTTTGTGTTTTTTCTCTGTTCAACTGTTCGATGGGGAGTGGATGCGAAAGTGGCAGATGTTACGGTGTTTAATCGCGCGCCATCTTGCTTTCCATGGCTGACTATTATCTGATGACTAGCAGACGAGATGTATTAGAGATGGGTCGCTGCTTATTGGGAGTTATTACAATGTAATCGACAACGCGTGGTGTATTTATAACGTATCATGAACTAATTCATCATTAAAGAAGAATTATATTATACTTGTCTCGCCTAGATTCATGCTAGATTTCTAGTTTAATTTCCATCCGAGATTCGTTTCATACTTTATTTCCGAACTATTCACGTTCAATCGGAAATCTTCGATTTTTCCTAACCAATGGTCACTAGTTTTGAACCAATTACTTGAATTATCTTGTTTTAGTAAACACATTTTGTTTCACAAAGCATAGTCTTCGATAAATCAGACATGAAAGAATGGAATGTACATCGCGAAATTTTGATTATTACATTTGTTTGTTGTTAAATAAATTACAAACTTGTGTGAAGCATGTTTTGGTCATTTAGGTAAACGACACTCTTAAAAGATTGGCCAAACTGACTGCTTACTGAATTGAGCACGCGTAGACAAATCTAGTACGAATCTCGATTAGAAAAATAGCGCCAGGCGTATATTTTTATACTAGAAAAAAGTATGGACATCTAACGGAACTCGGATGGGAATTTTTGATTGCATTATACCTACTAGAAATGGCTAGGAACTTCTCGAATGAATCTCGAACTAGAATCTAGACGAAAAAAGTATAATGCAAACCTTCAGACTAATATGATTCTGATATAAATGCTAGTGCCCTTTTATTTAATTTGCTGGTAACCATTCAACAGGACTTATTCGCAATTACAGAATGGTAGATGTTATTATGGTGGAATCCAACCACTTCGTCCGATTCATCTTCGTGCACTCAGAATTTAAACCCGTGTGACAAGTTTTGAAACTCAAAGCAGCAACGGAGATATTATTTTTGCAACCAGGACTACATTTAAGAAGATAAAGTAGTCAGCTTGACTGTCCGAGTTCGATTTATTTGTAAAATGTTTTTCCAATTTAACGACAATCACAAACTGCCGGCCTGAGACTCGAACCACGGAACTCTGGGTAATTACGTCATCACATGCAGAGTAAAGGAGTTACGCTCCTTTAATTTCTAATTTCTCACCATTTAAATAATTATCTGTTAAGTTAACCAAATTATACTTCCAAATTTCTACTAAGTCCAAAACTACATTTCCAGGTAAACTAATTAATTTATCCTGTGAATTTATCACCTCATCATCATTTTTCATTCTTCCATTTAATTATACGTAATTTCACTAAAACACAATAAAAGTACGGGTGTAGCTTAACTTTTATTTTTTTAAAGGGATATCGAAATATTGATAATGGAACATAAAAAGACCATTCGTACTTATTTTATCAGTAGAGACAGTACTGATTTTTAGACCATTGTATTCATAAATAATTTGAAAGATATTTTGTACTGATTTTCTTTTTTATAAATTTATAATATTAATGTTAAATATTTATACAGTTTTATCTAAAAAATCTGCCATCTAATAATCAATCAAAAATAAATATTTTCTTTCATTTCTTATAATTATTTTAGTTCTCGTTTTCTGTTTTCAAGAATACATTTCCCTTCACATTATGACATGCCAATAATACCTACTTATAGAAAATAGATTTTGTACTGAGTTCAGCAAAAATAAATGGTCACTCTAATAAGACGGTTCATTCAGTTTTCTATGCCATTTGATATTAGATTCACTTTACGCTTATATTTAAATAAACTAATTTAAACTTAAAATTAAAATGTTTTGTAACTAGTAGAAGAAATAGATTTAATATTTTCATCAGATATTGGCCTGAACAGTATTTCTAAATAGGGACTTTACCTTTTAAAAATTTCAACCATGTACGGCACTGCAAGTTTGGAATGCAATATTTACATGTGTCTCGTTTATAAGGGTAAAGAATTTCGTTTTTATTAATGTTATTTGGTATGACACGCGTCTGTAGACCAACGAACAGATCTTATCAGTTTTTATGCCTGACATATTTAAAGATAAACTGATTATATTTGCAAGGAATGTCATTTATAACATCCATACATCATAACTCATACTGTATAAGAATTAGTTAATTACCGAGTTTAAGTTTAAAACTACTGAAAAGTAACTAATAAAAAACCTATAAAACATATCTACTACACATCTAAATTTGAATACCACAAGCGCATAAAGAAAACAAACAGGTAAACAGTGACACAAGACAAACACACATTCTATTGAAGTAATCTGCCCCATTCATCAGTCTACCGAGGCCGGATTCAGACCCGGGTCGCTGTTACCCGAGTGTAATTGGATCCGAGCACTCGGCTACTACCTATAGCCGTGAGCTACCGTCAGAGGTGGACTTTGCCGTCCACGAGAAATTTAACAACACTTGTAAATCCAGAAGATTAACAATTTGAACGATTCTGGCTGTATTATAAATTTTTTTAAATTGAATGTAACATGAAGAATCTTGACTCATTAGTGAATCAATAAATGCAATTATTGCTGTGACATCAATTAGCAAAACTTGGAGCTAATTTTTATCATTTAATAATCCATACTATACGTTGATTAATGCACAAAAATAAAAATCGATAATATACATTATAGTCGGAAGACGGGTATAGAGAGATTTTTTTAAACAGTTAACCCATTGACTAATAATTTATGTAAAACTCGCATTTTAGTAATTTTTAGAAATTATTTAACAAACTACGGCTTTTTGTAAATTTCATTCTATAGCCATGTAAGCACAACCTATACGTACATCATTGTAAAATATGAGGTTATCGATTTCAAAACCAAAGTCATAAAATGATTTATTGTAACATGCTTTTTTGCTTTGCATTTGATAGCAAGAGATGGGCCTTAAGAAGAGCCAAGTTCCAAGTAGTCGCTTACATTCTAGTAATCTATGGATTTATATTAAGATATATCTACACTAGAAATTAAAGCTTCTAGGTGATCGAACGCACTGCTGTTCCCATTATTGTCCTAATAATCGACACAGTGTGACGCGTTCAACTACCAAGGAATTATTATGCGGGTATAGTTTCATTTAAATATATCCCTTATTTAATGTGTCTCGTGTATAATTTTCCTTTTGTTTTATTACGGTACTGGATTAAAATCTTCAGTAAAACAAACACCAAACAAAAATGATTTAACCAACCAAATACTGTCTCATCTGCAGTAAAAAATCCGTAATAAAACATCTAGAATTTCTTTGGTCAACTCTGTCTCCGTTTAAAAAATATATGTATGCCATTGTAGGTATATTAAGTATAGATGTTTAGATCGTTATCGGGTTGAAGGAATTTGAAATTAAGACTGTTATATCCTCGTAGGATCCTCGTATATTGAATTTATTTTATGTTTGGCCCCGGGCTTCCGAAATGAAGAAGTTAATAAAATTATATGCGAACGAAAAAAGTATTGGGAATAATAAAAAACTTGAAATATGAGTAGGAGCGACAATAAAGTGTCGTTCTATAATACCTAGCCTTAAAATTTATACTGTTGAGTTAAAGTTAAGCTCCTGATTCACAAAATCACGTGACAAGAGATTTACAATGAAACCATATCTTTCCTTATGTTCAAATCAAGGATTGAGGTGTGAAATGTTTTTTTAAGCTTGTAGCATTGGCCATGATATACATGTTTCAATGTTGATTTATGTAATTGTCAATATATAATACATTTTCACATATAAATGCAAAACTTGGCTCAGTTTCTTTTACATTTCGTAATATTTGGCGCCCAACGTAGGCTACGAATTCAAGATTTTGTTTCTATTTTTCAAGCATGAATCCATAAAAACTTAATAGAATGAATACTGAAACAAATGATTGGGGTACTTAAAAATGGTAGACTTTCCAGTAATTGTAATTGTAATTGTCAAAATATAATACATTTTCACATATAAATGCAAAACTCGACTAATTTTCTTATACATTTCGTAATATTTGGAGCCCAACGTGGGCTACGATTTTGTTTCTATTTTTCAGACATGACTCCATAAAAACTTAATAGAATGAATACTGAAACAAATAAGTGAGGTACTTAAAAAATGGTAAACTCTCCAGTAATTGTAATTGTCAAAATATAATACAGTTTCACATATGCAAAACTCTGCTCATTTTCTTTTACATTTCGTAATATTTGGCGCCCAACGTGGGCTACGATTTCAAGTTTTTCTATTTTTCAGGCATGACTCCATAAAAACTTAATAGAATGAATACTGAAACAAATGATTGGGGTACTTAAAAATGGTAAACTCTCCAGTAATATAATTCTCCATGTTTCAATGCTATTTTATGTAATTGTCAAAATATAATACATTTCCACATAAATGCAAAACTCTACTCATTTTCTTTTACATTTCTTAATATTTGGCGCGCAACGTGGGTCTACGATTTCAAGATTTTTCAGATATGAATTCATAAAATCTTAGTAGAATGAATACTTAAAAAATGGTAAACTCTCCAGTAATGTAATTCTCCTCCGAAGACATATCTCCGCGTGGCGTTGCGTGTGAAGTGCATTTAAATTTCAAATGCGCTGTTTTGGCGGGTGTCGCCGCATTGTTATTTTAAACAGCCGGAGCTGGCCGTCTAATTAACGCCTGGCCGGTGCGTACATAACGCGTCCGATCCTTCGTTTTTCCACGCGCAAGAAATTACTAAACAATGCATCCTGGGTGGCGCTGCCCGCTGCCTGGCCCAACACACGACAAATTAACTGTCACATTATAAAACGCGATACACTACACGAAATATTTAAATAATTCCTACATTCATTATGATTAATCGGACGTTTTTGGCAGTTTTTAAACTATATAATTAATCAGGTTTATCACGATAGTGTGAACTCCCAAATTCATGAATTTGGAATTTTATTGCTCCCTTTATTTGTAGCCTCAAATATGATGATAATGATGAAATCCTTACTTCACTTGGGAGCACTAGGGAACAGTAAGGCACTTTGTGGTGTGCCGAGGCTAAAGTTTTTAGTGGCAGGTTCGTATATTGTCTATAGAGTGATCATCTAGTTTTGTACTGAAATCAGAACAAACCACGGTACAAGACACTGAAGGTAACCCAACTTGGCTTGCAAAAGTGACTGCTGAACTGGTCCAGTTTCATGGTACTGAGGGGTAAAGGGAGTAACTCAATATGGCAGCCAACATAGACCATCAAAAACCCGCGATAATCGCTGATTAACGTGTAAAGTATAATTTCTATGTATATACTGTAATTTATTATAATATATACAATATTCTATAAGTTATTGAGGATTTTAAGTGAAATTGCTATATAATTCCTAATAAAATGTGGCCTATGCGATATGACACCGCGGCGACAGGGCGAACTGTAACCTCTTGAGCAGTCATAAAACTAGTGGAAGGGGTATGCAAGTTACCGGGGCCTGGAACAAACCCTACGTTCTATGTGTAGCCATATTATATTTTATGGGTATCAAACCTATTATAGAAAAAAGAAACCTAGAACTAAAATAATTATAAGAAATATAAAAAATTCCTATAGATACAAATTCTATATTAACATTACAAAGTTATAAGGAAAACGAAAATCAGTACATTCAGAACATTACGTAAAAAAAATTTCAACTTATTTATCAGTACTACAAAGGTTTGAAAATCAGTACCTACGAATAATACATTAAAGTTTATTTTGTTTCATTGTGTTAAAATATCATATTTTAAATTAAAATAATGATAGCAATGTTCATGGTCACCCAATCAATATGAATAGAAATTAAAATATTACTAAGCACTCCTACAGAACTAATTAATGTAAATATAATTTTTATAACTTTTCGAAATGCTCTTCTCCCCAGTAAGAGTATAACACCTCAAGCCCGATAAAATCTTGTTTGAAATTTTGACAACCGGTGTGGAAAAACCTCTTTATCATTCTTGGTTGGGTAGTCAGCCATAACGAATAACAATTCGGATTAGTCAAAAACATCAGAACATTACAATCCTCAACACATAGCCAAGCAGGCTAGCCAACATCTCCAAAAAGATTTAAATTAGTTTCTTCAGAGCTGCGCCATCGGAGTGACTCGAGCTTTTGCTATCGCCTGTCACTCGCTTATGTTTTGTTTTTGTTTAAATATGGCTGCCGAGATGAAAGTTAAGTTACGTGACCACGTGTATTTGTGGAATTGTTCAATTGTTATTTGAAAGTAAAAGGTTGGTAGCACAGCACTTTCCATTGTTACTTGTTTATTTGCAACAATGGGGTTATGTTTGTTTTGTTGGTTAAATAATAAACAAAATAGCAAATGAATAAATAATGTAGGAAGTGGGCAGGCATTTTTCCAAATTATTGATTTAACTACATCATTTATCATTTGTCAAATGGAATGACAGTGCTAAAAAGCCGTAATGAAAGTATAATGAAACTAAATTTATTCATTAATGTGAAAGCATATTTTTATAATAAATCATTAATATTTAAAACAGTAAAACAAATGGCAGCCTACTTGCTTCCAATTCTCAAAACATTAATTATTTAATCAAGACAATATATCAAAAATTTCGCAGAAAGATCCAGTAGATACCATAAATAACGATACACAAAAGTACATAATTTATTTAAATTGTGATATAGGTACAAATAAAGATTTCTGGTTCTTGGATGACTTTGTCTAACTTGGTTTTTATTTCAAAACATTTTTTGTCTAATTTAAGAAGCCATAAGGGCAGCAGCAATATATTCCTACCTATATTCATATATTTTATATTTTTATTTTACTTTCAGTTTTTAAAATGAAGGTTCTAACACTGTAAATATTTTGATAACCTATGCATGCCATTTCATACACTACTTGGGAATGGATCAAATTAAAACGAACCCATCCTGTCGATTTAAAAGAACGGATTATCGAAACAATTCCGTCCGATTCGATCAAAAGAATTGGATTAGGTAGCTTCAAGTTATGATGATTTTTATATTTACAAATCTTCAAAAAATCTACAAATACCTATATATTTTTAGTTGCCTTTTCTACATTACTGCCAAACCCTTTATTGGTTATAACCAAATGGGTACGTTGATTTTTGTAACCGTTATTGGTCAAGGTGCTTATCACTTTATATGAAACAACATCTTCAAATAAAATTGACTAGATGTCAGATATCTCCCTCATTAACAGAGCTGATTCCATACGGTTGCATTGTCTGGGAAATTACAAATTAAAGAAAACTAGAGGAAAATGCTTTTGCAATCACTGTAACCACATGGTTACAGAGTCAATTAATACTTTAAAAGAAGACCAATAAAGAGTAGAATCTCCGCGACATTCCATCTTCCATCCAGCTAATTACCAGCCGTGGTTTTATTTGGCTCTGTTCTCTCTCTCTCGCATGTTGGAGCAAGTCTCTTGACCTGGGTCTCTAGTCCAGGTCCAGGTCCTTGTGACAGCCTGTGAACAATGGCCCGCGGGTCGAGCATTCCTCGCGTGGCGACCTCTGACCCTCTGGAGCGGGGGCGAGACACTCCGAGGAAGATGTAGACCATTGGAATTAATCGGAAGTTGAGAGATGTATTTACAACAACCAATTTAGATTCGAACTTATTTTGGTTTAACTGGATTTTGTACTGGATACAAATTTCTATCATTTCCGAATATTGATGTTAAAGAATCTATCACAAGACGAGAGACTCCGAGAAAGATGTAGACCATTGGAATTAATCGGAAGTTGAGAGATGTATTTACAACAACCAATTTAGATTCGAACTTATTTTGGTTTAACTGGATTTTGTACTGGATACAAATTTCTATCATTTCCGAATATTGATGTTAAAGAATCTATCACAAGACGAGAGACTCCGAGAAAGATGTAGACCATTGGAATTAATCGGAAGTTGAGAGATGTATTTACAACAACCAATTTAGATTCGGGTAATTTTGGTTTCACTGGATTTTGCACTGGGTACAAATTTCCATCATTTCTGATTATTGATGTTAAAGAATCTACCACAAACTAAGAATATAAATATCGGAACATTTGTGGTTTAGCTCAGCAGTAGAGGGACCGCCTAGCATGCTAGCGGTCCCCAGTTCGATTTCCAGCACAACTGATAATAATACCACTGGGTCCGAATGGTTGGATTCCACTATAGTATCATCTACCATTCTGTAATTGGGAGTTAATCCTGTAAATTGGTTACCATCAAAATAAAATAAAATTTGTTACACTAGAAAAGTATGACGATATGTGCTGACGCTTTGTAAATGTAAATGCTTTCCTTTGAGAACATTATGTGTAAAAATGAAGCTCAATTGTAAAAGTGGTCATGAATGATTGACCGTGCAGCTTCATTCTGATTTTATCTTTCCCATCTTTCCTTCTCGATGTGAAGGCATACTGAACTAAGCTCACCAATTATAACCTCAAAATGTCAAAAAATTAAAGTTTAACTTCAAAATTACTTAAATAGTACTGTACTTTCTGCTTGGTGATCAATTCTAAAGTTATTGTTACACACTTCATAACGTACACTTGACAAAAAGATGAGATTTATAACTTTTTTTCCGGAACATACTTTTGACCAGAAAACAGATTTTTCTAAGTTACAGGACGGTCGTAATCATCTATGATCACTCATAATGTGTACTGATAAATTTATTTTAATTGCTTTTGAATTAAAACAGAGTTCTATGTTTAAATATTAATATAACTGACTGGCGATAGCATGATATCGTTTTGAATGCGTTTGGAATAAATATTTAGAGCTTATGAGCTCCATTCTTCCCAATATCTGATCCGAAGGTAATAAATCTAGAAAAATGCACCAGGTTCACGCAACCATTATAACTAAATAAACGCAGTGAAGTCCGTAAATAAATCAGGTTTTATTTAGATGTATTTATCCCAACGAGCCCGCGAACAAAAAACAGAAACCTCGGATTATTCCAAGTCAAACAGCCGGATAAATCACTCCAATTCACAAGTTACTTCATCCTTTTCTTCCTTGTTCGAAACAAGGACGGCGTGGAGTATTCTGCTGGTGACAACGAGAAGAACAGAACGACATCATATATCTTACTTAAGCTGAGATGATCGGATTAAAAGAGGTTTCGTTTTGGTTCGGTTTCAATCCGTTGTTCTGCGCATGCTCGGAACGAGACACTTAATTATATGTTAAGTTGGTAACACTGAAACCGGCAGATGTAGTTCGTGAGAAAGGAGAGTGATCGTTATTTTGTTTATAGTTTTGTTTGAAATATGTCGCGGCATACCAACAAGAGCTCTGGTATAATAAGTTGACAATGTCAAACTACTTTTTTTTAATAGCAGTAAACTTACTTGTCATATAAGACAAAATAGCACAAATCGGAATGTACAGATTTACATCTGATTAACTGTGAAAAACAAAACATGAAATAAAATAATAAAATAAAACATTACCTAAGCTGCGTTCGTTTATTCAGTTCTGTGCACACATTGTTAACATGTTGCACAGTATCCGTTCATTTATTCACTTCTGTGCACTTTGTACCAAGCTTTGTACTGCACAGGATGCGTTCGGAAAATACTCGGCTGTGCGCACTGTGCATGCACAACAAACTCAAGTTCGGACTGTTATGCCCTGTTCACACGTTGCTACTTTGAAGACGCATACGTGCTACTGTAGCATGAAAAGAAATTCAAATCGAAACAATTACCGCAAAAAATCGCTATCTACACACACAACGATCAACGATGTGAAATTATCAACGAGTAGTTCTTGATACTTTGATGCTACAAATTAGCAGCGCTGCTATTTGACAAGCGACTCAGATTTTTTCATGCTACAGTAGCACGAATGTGTCTTCAAAGTAGCAACGTGTGAACAGGGCATTAGGCACAGAGCGTGCATGTCACCTTTGGCGATTAAAACAATCATAATTATGGAGAAATAACAGAACGAACACTGTATGGTGTAATAATAATTAATTTCGACTGGCAATGTTTGAAAATATCGAAGTTCGAGTATTATCCAAATTGTGAGTCAATGAATGATTTAAGTCAAGATGAAACGGTAGAAATGTCAAAACACTGCACACAAGTTCAGAAACCGTTCGTTTACTTCGTTTATATACGAAGTGCACAGTTATCACGTGACTGTAATGCCTGTGGCACACCGGTCGAGGAGCATCGAGGACCATCGAGTAACTCCTCGATGAAACGATAGAACGCACCCCGTCCTCGACGAAAAATAGGGGCGCCGCTATTTTCATCGAGTTGTTCCTCGATGAAACGAATGTATCTCATTTCAGACGTATCTTTGGATTTGATTTCGCGCAAAACTTTGATGTATTTGTCACCGATTAAATAGAAATCCATCGCGGACGGGTTCGTTCTTTCGTTTCATCGAGGAGTTACTCGATGCTCCTCGACCGGTGTGCCACAGGCATAACACGGCAAATGCCCAGCTCAAGCACACAAAGAATAAACGAACGCACCTCTACTGTAATCATGTTACTGTGAAATCAGAAGACAATGTAGAACTAGTGAACTTAAAAACATTACGAGCAGAAGATATATAACAACCAAAACACACAAGTCAAAATATGGTTCCTAATTTATCTCATAGAGAATATAATTCATATGTCACGTGACCTGTTTTCCGCCAATCATCATCGAGATCTGCTTAGTTACATGTCTATCACAGCGATGATAAAAAACAAAGAAATTATCACCTTGTTTTGGTCCGTTGCTAAGGGCATTTTTTCTGTATTGACAGTTAATTTCGTAATTATTGACTATTAAAAGGTGTGCTAATCGTTGAAGTGATGCTAATAACGATTAAATTAATCAAACAATTAAAAAATTGAGGTAACGCATCTTGCAAAATGCAAATATACTTGAACAGCAACTAATAAAGATCACCGGTTATTCCAATAGGTACTAATTATTCAATTCAGTCTTATTTAAATATCCAATCAAATCATCATGAATATTATAAATTCCTTAAGAGGAAATAATCCAGAAACACCTAAAAATCATACTACAGTATCTAATTCAACAGTTTACTCGTATTCATATACACAAGATACAAACCCACACCGCAAAAAATACAAGTATATAGACATGTGTAGGTTATACTTCAAATTGTAATTGTGTGTGTAATTATAATTACAAATAAAATGCCTGTTTTAATCTTTTAATACAACATCTAAAATTACTTAGGTTAGGTTAAAACACACCCAAACACCCGATGTGATGTGTTGCGTTCAGTAAACTACCGAAACTACCAACTCTAAAGTGCGTTCTCGTTCTCATTGCGCGCGCCTTGCGCATCACTACAAATTCATTATATTCTCTCATTAAATATAAGCTCGGGATATGATTATTAATCGAAGATATTGCTCGTGAAACCGCAGCAGAACATTTCACTCGTCCTTCGGACTCGTGAAATCTACAGCTCGGTTCCACTCGAGAATATCACCGATAATAATCATATCACTTGTTATATTACGTATGAGAATAATTTAGAAAAGAAAATACCTGCTCTTCAACAGATCAAATATTGTCTGCAAACCTAATTATATTGACAAGCATGTCACCAGTCCATCATCAACCTACTTAGCCCAAAACCGGAAACATGTGAATAGGAAGGGGAAGTTTTATCCCCTCCTCCTCTATCTCTGTGTCTGTGTGTTTATCCCTTCAGTGTATTTATTTATATTTATACTTGAGGGGTATAAAGTGGCAGTTGTGCAACAATGGAAGCCTTGCAGCCATGTTAGCCAACTAAGCGGCGAGCGAATGCAAGCAGGGTTGCCAACACAATGGCCCAAACCTAAAATAAAATATAAAACTTGTCACGCCGAACAACGAGTTGATAAATAGCGAGGGGATGGAATCAGAACGAGAGAAAATTCAGAAGAATTGGAAGATCAACACCAAATTTCACACTAGAACGAAAACTTATACTAGGAAAATATATTTTGGAACTATAATCAATCGATTTTTGCTGCACATAAATTTTTATTTGAATACTAATTGTATGAGGTTATGCCTAATTTACTTACCAGAAAAAAGCGACTGACCGGATATATACAGAGCAATAAATACAATACTACAATACAATTGTGGTGTACTGCTAATGAAATAATTGTATTTTTTTACGTCTATTTCTTTAATTTACTCCAAACGTTTGTATGCTTTGCAGAATATTTTGAAGTATTGTTGGTTATACTTAACGTATTCCAAGATGTTGCGAAGTACTGTTTTATATTTCGTTAAAACTTGTGGCTGGCCCTTTGATATAAATATTATTGGAACTAAATGACTATCAAATACTCTTCAAGTATCGTCTTACGACCTTCAATCTATATTCCACAAATAGTACAATCACACATCCGTTTAGCGATTTTTCGCACCTTTCACAACAAACAATTGTGTTGCTAACTTCACAACGATCGTCCGTTTGTGCGTTGCAGAATGCGCAGCCTGCTTGATCTGTCGAGTGTTGGTTGTGGAAGCAACGTGTGCCCTGTTAACAAAGGCTGTTCATTACACCCATAGATCTTCTTTTATATCGAGTGTCACGCACATCGTTAATCATGATTGTGGATTCACAAAACTTCGGATATCAGGATTTCAATTTCTCAAATTTGCGAATGACGAGAGGCCTTTGAAATTAGAAAAGGAAATAGAAATTGGAATTTCTAGTGATTGATCTGTTTTTAATAAGAGCGGAATAGTGCGGGGCAATTGTCATCATGTTTTTGTAGTTGTGAACGTTTCTTATACTCGTAGTCAGTTGTGCCATCGAAATTTTAAGCTTTTGCGTTCTGTAGATTGAAAGACATATTTCGAACTCATTCTCTTATTAGGAATGTATGCTGTTTATTTATATTTTATAAAGTTTTAAATAACGGTTATTCGAAAATTTGATAGAATCATCAGACCTGATCATGTATCTTTTCTTATAGGTACATAATAGTATATTATCATACAAATGTATAAGCGGAGTGATTTTTATCATCGCTAGTATTTTAAAAGGAGAATAGGTTCAACACCAGAAAAATTCTAGAATATTAATACACAGGAAAATGCTTGCACAAGAAGATTCAAATCTAGAAAAGTTGTACAGAAAAAATAAAAGATTCATTTACATTTACATTTACATTCAAATCGAGAATTATAGATTTAGCATAGATGCAAACACAGGAAGATGCAAATCTAGAAAATTTATAGTAAAAACCGAATATGTGGGACTCAAGAATGTTATTGGGTTGTTTATTTAGTTCAGTTAACCAAATTTGTGTTGAAGAAACACACTAGTTTTCTAGATTTGCATCTTCCTGTGTTTGCAGTTATGTCGCATCTAAAATTCTAGAGTTGCATTTTCCTGTGCCTAAAAAATATTTTAATTCAGGTATTTTATTGCGTTTTAATTTTCTAGATTTCCTAGAATTTCATTTTCTTATACTTATATACGCGTGTAATTCGCTATTTGTTATTACACCTGCATCCTAGTTTGAAAAATACAGTTGGAAAGCAGTGTTTTAATTTTTATTCATTTTATAAGGTAGTCTGTGTGATATGTCAAAATATCGTTCCCTGGAAATTGGTTATAATTTTCATTGTTGTTGCTTAACAACCCTTAAGTGCGTGTTTCAGGCTCGTGATTTTGTTGATTAACATCTCTTTTTTGCTACAAATTTTACTATCGGACGATACTCAGGCTAAAGAACGTTGATGAGCAAAAAATGAATAAAAGCTAATTATCTATTGACGTGGAGCAAGTCGGCATGAGAGTCATGTAAACATTATTACATCTCGGTTCTGATTTGAAATGTTGATGAACCGTCTTGGTTCTTAATTGGAGGTACTAAATTTCTTGGTATAAATCCATCTCTTCTTCTGAAACCAAAAAACTGTTGACAAATATTGGGCATAAAAACTGTACTGATTTATTGAGGTTTGAATAGTCTACAGTTATGGAATGGATGCGTGGCCGTTTAAAATTCAGTGCGCTTTAAAAAATCCATAAATTAGTTAGCGTTTAGACAAAGCCTCAGCGCTGAGAGAATTCTATAAAGAATAGGTTTTTAAATAGTGTCCTTAGGAGGAGAACGAAGTCTTTCGTCTTCTCGTTCATCAATTTGTGTCCGCCTCATAGAATTCTTTCCAAATTTGTGAATAATGGAGCCAGCGGCCGACCTGAGACCAACAAAAACATATAAAAAGAAAATTTACTACAGTTTTTCTTTTTTTACTTCTCTCTCTTGCTGGTGCCGGCAGTGGCCATTGACTTTGACATCTGAAGAACGAGAACAACTGTTTTATATTTATGTGACTTTTACCTGAGACACAGACCTGATATTTCCAAGCGACGCGATCCTTCTTTTCTTAGCCTTCAACTTAGACGGACTTAGATGCTTAGGTACTTGGAACTTGCACCGTTAAAAACACTCACTAAAAGTACAATTGCTTTTACAATTTTAACGATAGGCATTTATTTATATTTGACTCATATCTTTTCTTCATGCGCCTGCTGTTAAATTTGGTTAACAGTTTTACTCCCAATTGGCAAATAGAAATGTAAGACGAAAATTAAAACTATAAGATTCATGCAAGCTGTTTAGCCAAGGCAATAATTAATACCAGTTAGTATTCTTTTCGTTCAAGGTACGAAGCATATTTCATATCATACCTACTAGTAGGTTTTTTTCGAATGCCATGTTTTATGTAACAAAATCTTTTGAAAATAGTATGAAATTTGTGGATAGTATAGTAACTCTTAAACGTAGAAAAAACGTGTAATGGTAATATCTACCTCATCTTGGTGTTGTTAATAAGTAATAATTTATACATGATTATAAAACTAGGTACGTAAAATGAACGCTTTCTTTTAGTTAATCAAAAAGGGACCAAGGCAAAAAATTGCGGGATTCTAGAAACTGCCTTTGGTTTGGCGGTTGGTTCATCTTTGCTTTTATGGAATGACGAGATAGCACAGTGGTAGAGTGCTTGGCTCTGCTTATAGTGGTCGCTGGTTCGAATCTGGGTCAGGTGTGAAGTTTTCATTGCTTGACTCGGATCGGAATCTACTCTGCTTGAGATACAATTAACTTGGCAACCACAAACGTCTCAGGCACAGGCTAGTGGTTGTATGTAACAAGATCTTGTGCGAGAGGTTTAGATGAAATAGAATTTTGACGCTTAGTCCCTTTCTGATAAGAACGATTTTGTATTCAGATGAATAACACCTTATTTTGTTTTGCAGGCGAGAAACCCTTCAAATGCGAGTACGAAGGCTGCGACCGGCGCTTCGCGAACAGTTCCGACCGGAAGAAACATTCGCACGTCCACACATCCGACAAGCCGTACAACTGCCGAGTGAGCGGCTGTGACAAGTCTTACACACATCCCTCGTCGCTTCGCAAGCACATGAAAGTGCACGGGTGCGGCGGTTCCTCCACTGGAGGCAAGTCACCCCCGCACTACGACAGCGACGGCGACGAATCCAACACCTCGAGCGCCGGGAGCATCAGTGTGGCGAACGATGTCAGCAGCGTGCCACCCCCAGGTAGTACCAACATCGACTGGTACATGCCTACACCGCCCTCCAACGAGCACTCGCCTGTGAACCACCTCAACCACTTCAACCACCACTTGATGCACCACCAAGCCACCGCGTACTGAGACAATTTCCCCGGACCTGTCAAGCAAACGTGGAAGCTCTGATTGAAAGTGGTTTTTACGAGGACTTATTTATTGTTTTATTTACCAAAGCGGTCCGGGGATGTGAATTTCTACCAAGACTTGTACAAATGAATAAATATGTATTGTACAAACTAACTGGACAGTTTATCGACGAAAAAACTCTTTCGAGGTTGTTTTTGTGCGAAGCGGACGGGCGAAATGGAAACTTGTTTTTGGTTTGTTGTAATTTGACTGATATTTTTTAAGCGCCATTAACATTTTAGTTAGGACGAACTTCTAACCTGGAACATAATCAAAAGCGCGCCATTTTCTCAGCCTTTATCTTGAAATATAATGAGAAGTATGAAAAAAAGTTTTATACTTTTACTTTAATTACCTCATATTATTGTTTTTGTTTAGAGCAAATTGTTTTGATGATATAGATAATTTTCCACGGAGTAAGGTCTGGTTTAAAATAGATAACGTTACTTATTCTGTGTTATGTAAAGTTGAACTATATACATTTCTGTGTTACCGTTCATACTGGTTACGTCCATTATAAGCCAGCCTTACGAACAATTTTTTTCTACTGCCATGCTATATTTAACTTATTAAATATGCATTGTCTGTACTTGAATGACATTCTTTTCGATACAGATTTTCATTATGATACACCCAAGTAAATTTCAAGAAAATGAATAATTTTTATAATGAAAGCATGGGAGTAGAAAAATAGTGTATAATGCCTATTAATACACTCGTATGAATTACGACACTCGCCATGGCTCGTACCGTAAATTTCATACTCGAGTATTAATAGCAATCATTGCATATTACATACTATTTTATTTTAACAAGTTTAGTTCTATCGTAATTTAAACCTATCGGCACAATAAATACAAATTTCCAGTTTATATTAAAAAAAAATAAAGGCTGGAGAATTTTGGGCGAGAGTTATGTTTTGAGAGAAATTTTGCAACTAAAATAAAACCTCAAGTTATTGTTTTCTGTTTTGGGTTCATTTTGATTAAAATTATAATCGAAAAAAGTTATCAGTTCTGATCGTGGTTATATTTTACAATGGTACATAAAACGACAAGTCCATTGAAAACAATATACCTCTTGTATCATATGTTTCCCGATCGCCATTTATCAATAATCCAATACTTTCTCTGGTTGGCGACGTGCATTTGTCACCGATAGTGTTTTGTTCCTTTTGCAACAAAACACAATCGTGACCAGCCAGCCAACTATACAATAACCGCATTTTTACAAAATTCTTCACATTCTTATGAAAAATAATTTATGTGCTTTTGTGTTTCTCTGATTAAAAGCATTAAAGAACTCAATGATATTTATTCTCGCGCGTACAGCGTGTGAAACAGAAATTGTAAACGAGAAAATGAATAAATAAAGTTTGAGAAGGAGAAAAAAGATCGGGTACAGGTGACGTCAGCTTGAATGAACACGAAGGAATTATGATAAATAAGTTATGGCTGTATGTTTTATGATTAAAAATGAAGCCCAAAGTTATCTACAAGCATCGGCCGTTCTCTTGGACCATGTTATGCCTTTTTGGATGGTGTTATACAAGAAGGATAGTAAAACAAAAATGCCCTGTTCACAGGAGGAAAGTTTTTACTAAAAAGTTTCTTAAAAGTAAAACAAATCATAAACCGTGGGGAAACTAATTATTTCGTTAAAATATATTGAAGCTAATGATCTTAAATAAATTTAATGAAAATAATTACATTCCCCATATGAACGGTATTGACAATTTTTTATGACAGCTCCTAGCACTAGTTTACCTTTAAAAAACTTTTTAGTAAAAACTTTCCTCGTGTGAACAGAGCATAAGAAACTTCTAGACCACAGCTTATGTCTTAAAGGAGCACATGGTTGACTATGTTGACATAAACTTGCTTTTATAACCCCTTAAAACTGTTTTTAAATTTAAAAAACCAGTGTTACTATTTTATAAAAATATCAGTCAAATTACTATTTAGTTTTACTATCCCTAGATTAAGTGATTTGTAAATAATTTAGTTTGTACAATTTTGAAAGACTGCCTCTGTATTATAACACAAAAAAGATGTGTGATATATTATAAATTCATTTGATTGCTGCTATATTATATATAGTAAGTGAATTGACGATTGTAAATATGATCTTGTATAAAATTATATTAAATGTATATGTAAACACTGTGTATAAATGATATGGATAATATTTCCACGAAAATAAAATATATTTGTCAAATTATTTTACGTATTTTCATCTTAGAATGTTGGTCCACGATTTTACGTTATTTTGCACTCGCGAGAACGATGTTTTCTTCCTTGGTTCAAACTTGCACGCAACGTCAACAAACAATTGAATTAGTTTACTGTTTAGTTTTTAACGGATCTTGAAGTTGTTGTACGTATGTTATAGTTCTTTGCAATGTTTATTTATAACTTTTAAATATCTCATGTAGTTTTATTATAGTTTCGTGTGTGTATACATTACTAGATTGTTAGTAAATGATTAACTGTGAATCGTGTTCGTGTGGCAGAAAGTTTTCCAGCTTCAACTCAAAGTAAGTGTTGCATTTTTAATAAGGTTATATTATGCTTGCTATAAATAAATAATATTATCAACTTATTTGAAGTTCATTGGGTATTTGTATAGTAATATTATTTAAGTTAGTAACAAAATAATACTCAGATGAGACAGATTTTGACACAAATACCATAGTAATAATACATATGAGAAACGTTCATATTAGGTAATTTATAATTTGTGAATATAATATTAGGAATAAAATAATGATGAGCTGAATGTTTTCTGAGCTTCTTTAGATTTATCACGGGCCCTATTTAGATTTTAAAATCATTTTAAATTCAACATTTACGCAACAAATAAATGGAATGCAGTTATTTAAATAAGTAAGTAGGTACCATGAGTTTTATTTTAAATGAAATTAAAAGTGTATCTCGAACTTTGTTCGTAAATTTTGATCTCATCCACATTAATTATCTTAGTTTATTTATACAGGCTGTATCATAATTTCGAAGCGATACTTTTTTCGTCTAGATTCTATTTTGAGATTCATCCGAGAAGTTCGTAACCAGTTCTAATATAAAGTAAATCAGAAATTCCTATCCGAGTTCCTTTCGATTTCCATACTTTTTTCTAGTATGGAAATATACGCCTGGCTGTATGTTTTATTCGAGATTCGTACTAGCTTTGTCGAAGAGCATGCTCATGCTCAGTTCATTGTGCATTCATTTTGACAAACCTTTAAAAGTTTTGGCTCGGGAAAAATCGAAGATTTACAATTGAATATGAATAGTCATTGTATCTATATATTTTTTAACCGATATTGTATTTACTGTACTTGTTAAATGGACTATTATTATTATTAGTTCAGAAATTAAGAATGAAACTCGAACGATTCTCGGATGCAAATTAGAAATCTAGCATGAATCTAGAAAAAAAGTAATGTAATGCAACCTTTAACAGTGTGATATATTTAAAAAATTTTAAAAATTAAACGTTTTTTAGGAGAAAATATCTTGTACCTACCACTGAATTGATAAATATTTTTAATATTCTTATTCACGATATTGTACAAGTAAACTAAAATTGTATAGTGGCTTAATTAACCTGATTTAATTTATGTTTTAAACGCACTGGTAATAATAATGAACTTGGAAGGTAAACTTCTGATTTTCTGAAAAAAAATTTGATCCGAATCAACATTCAAACTTAAGTAAGAAGTTATGATAGAGCCTGTATTTAATTTAGCAATTTTTTGTCGTCAGACGAAAGTGACTGTAATATATAATAACATTCCTAGCAAATTACTAAGCACTACCAACAGAGTATCAGAACATAGGGCCGATTACTTTATCTGCGCAGAAGTAAATCATTAAAATAAAATATTAACACCGATTATCTGTCTCAGACCTGAACAATATTTTAAGTCAAGAATTTCTATTAAAACCAGCTCCATATATTATTACCTCTGATATATTTACAACTATTATCTTTCGCGCATTGAAATATGACATTAAAACTTTCATAATTACAAATTTCAAAACGTAACCTATATTTCTCGATATCTTGTCAACATGGCGTATTTTACTACTCGCCATGGAGAGATAATCTTGATATAGTGTCCTCTAGATTAGAATACACATAGATTTGGTATTTTTTATTCCTTGTGTGATTCAGCGATTCTACGATAACGTAAAATAATACATCGACATAAGAAAGATACAGATGGTGTGAGATATTGCAAGGTCTAAAGGCAATATCGACAGATCCCAGTGTCAAGATAGTCTCGGTGAAAAATACTTGGGTTTTGTTGACTTACCAGTGGCTAGCGCTGCGAAAACGATACATTTGAATCGGCAACTTTACACAGAAACAAGTTTCCTAAGAGAAATTGAGATATTGACACTATACTTAAGACAATGTAAGCTTGTTTTATTTCTTTTAATTTTAGTTTCAGAGGTTGATTCTAAATCAAATTCTAAAACAAGTCTTGTAATTGTACACGTAACCATCTGTTGAGTTCTTATTGAACTTAGACTTGGTGTCATAAAATTACAAGATCTTGCTTTTAATTTCAACACCTCTGGTTTTTTCTGTGATTTCGATACTTGACATTGTGTATAAAATAAGTTTAAAAGTTTTTGTGAGATTTAGTATGTATGAAACATAATACAAAATTATTTATAATTACTAGAAAAAATAATAATGAAACATCAGGAAAACATTTTTTTGCAATTTTTTTTAAAATTGTACATTATATTAAGTAAAGTATTATTATTTTTAGAATAGGGCTATGATATTTGGTTCATTTTTGGCTCTTCAAATGCTTCAGAATAGGTAAATACTAACTTCTAAATAAATACTAAATACCTACCTAATTTAAAGGATTTTTAAAAAACTCTGACTGAACTGAGACAGAAACTAAAATTAAATATTTGAAGTTATGAGCTGAATGTTTGTATCACTGTCTGTCTGTTTGTTTTGTACCTATCTACATCTAGACCGTTTGTCCCATCCTCAGGAAATTTTACATGTTGGTCCCTTTTGACCAGGGTCAGATTTCAAGGTATGTCTGACTTTGATTGAACCATTAGGGGTGGGGGTAAAAATTAAATTCTCTCTTACGGACGCAATTTTTTTTTCTTTTGTAACAAAACTAGGTATATACCATTAAAATGAAATAATAAAGTTTTTGTAATAGGGTCATATTATGTTTAAATTAATTTGGACCATAAGGGGTGGGGGTTAAACATCGAGATCTAGACCGTTTGTCCGATCTTCATGAAATTTTTTGTATGCAGGTCTCTTTTGACCAGAGTCAGATTTCAAGGTATATTTGACTTCGATCAGACCATTAAGGGTGAGGGTAAAAATTAAAATCGCTCTGATGGACGCAATTTTTGTTTCTTTTGTAACGAAACTCGGTATATATCCACCATTGAAATGAAAGAAAGTTTTTTTAATGGGTCATAATCATAAATTATGTTTAAATTCGTTTGGACTAAGGAGTGGGGATTAATATCGATCTTTATGGAATTTTGTATACAGGACTCTTTTGCCCAGAGTCAATTTTTAAGATATGTTTTAATTCAATGGGAGGTCGTGGTGTCTACATCAGAATTTTTTTGAACGGAGTTAATGTGTAAGGCGTTAGACGTGTATTTTAGTCTGGATTTGGTAACTTGTTCTTTTATTATTCCTGAATTAGTTTTTGAATTTTTTAATTTCTTAACATATTATCCAAACATCCAGAGTGTCCAGTCAAGAAAATTTCTACTCTAACTCAGTACAGAGTACACCTATTTCCATAAATATTAGAAACGAAATGGTTTTTGTACCAATCCTATAATTCGTGTTAGCATCATCGTGCACCTTGCAGCCAATAAATAACCCAGCAATCGAAGCGCACACTGGTAACGCGCGCCGTTATTTAATTATTCTTGGATATGCAGCAGTGGAGCAGTGTCGCCTGCAGCCACCAACACTCGCGCACACGCACTACAGGTGCGGGTGGCGAATGCAAATATCTCTTCCTCTTCCTCTCTCAAGTGCGATTAATGCCAAGTGTGTGTAAATGTGTGGACGATGTAAGATGTAAGGAAACGCGCGCTCAACTTGTAATTAATGAATTATATTTGCGGCCTTGTCAACAGGAAGCAGATGGCTCTAGAGAAAAAGAAATGAGAAAGGAGGAATTGTCTTTCGTTTGAGATGCAATATCGGTTTCTTTAAGGCGCTACACTTTATTTTAAATTCAAATAATAGTAGTTCTTCATGTGACATTTAAGTTTCAAATATTCAATAATGTAACCAATACACCAATATAGTTGAAATTGTGGTGAAGCTATAATCAATATTCGATAATCGATAATCAAAATAATCGATTATCGATAATCAAAAAATCGATTATCAATATTCTATAATCGATCATCGATTAATCGAAAAAATCTATTATTGCTCATAAACTGCACTAGGTAAAACAAATTGACAGCTACCTAGCTTATTTCAGAAATAAATCATAATATTCGACTTAAGTACAATTATTTTTATTAATAATTTAAAATGATGGTGAGTTAACTCTGGAACGGTTGGAAAGATTTCTATAAAATTTTAGTTACCTATAATAGTAGCTTAGTTTGAGAGCATTGCTATAGTTTATGGTTTGATAATTAATGTTACGTGAAATTTTAATAATTCAATCTGCCGAATAGGCTAAAAATACTTAACTTCATTGGGTACTTCACCATCTTAAAACAAAATGGCGGCGGACTGCTTCAAGGATGAATTGGACTCTTGGATAAAACGACAAAATTTTCTTGAAACAGATTCCACAGATTTCAATTTAATTGAGTATTAGGGTAGTTTTTTCTAATCGAACTTTAAATATAATTTTTAAGTATTAGATAATTTACTTCGCCGTACAAGAGATTAATTAAATCTGACTTCTGATTAAAAATTTAACCGCGCTTCAATTTACTTTGTGTCCGCCATCTTAACATAAAATGGATATAAACTATTTTGGAAACCAACACATTTTGAATGAGTCAACCAAATGGACTAATGGCCGTTTTACACTTCGCTAAATATGGGACAAGAAATTGCGCAACAAATTGAACAATATCTTGAACAATAAATTGCTTTGTTTTTAATTAACTTTGTTTTATACTGAGACAATTTTATATACCTACCTACAATATTTAGTTTGTGATTCTGCGCAGTTCGCATATAATAATAATTTGACAGCCGCGCTTATCTTTTTTTTTCAGACAATTTACGAAGCAATGCGATATTTCACACAATTTGCTGATACTACACAATTTAGATTGTTTCAAAAATTGAACAATATCTTGTTCAAGATTTAGTATAATAACAAAACAAATCCATACAGCTAAATGTTTAAAAAATTGATGATATATTTGGTTAGGCACGTAATCCAGTGAATCCCCGTCTCTGTTGGTATCGTCGCCCGCTGAGCAGTTATTGCGCGATTTATACCCGCATCGGAAATTTATCTCCTCTCAGTTGAGCGACAATTTGTGGGAGCATTCCGGGAAAAATTCTAAATCATTTAGCAGTAAATAAGCCGCGCTACCGTTTCGATTAGCCGCTGCAATTACCGCAAGCCAAGTAAACAGCGGAGCAGCGCGTACTGCGCAGCCCGCTGTCTGGGGGGCACCACTCATTTATTTTTCGAGTTTTTTTGTTCGATCGAAAAATTTCCTCGGACGCTAGCAGCCGACAGAACAACATTCTCGTGTTAGAGGCAGCGAGGCTAGACTCTGATCATAAGTCACGATGATGTATAGCGTTTATTAAACAAGTGCCCGACATGTTGCGAGATGAACTAGCCATCCTGGGACGATACAAACAAATCAAATCTAAGCTGCGAGTTTAGTTCAACCTACTGAACTTTATAATCGTTCAATTACTTTTTTTGATAAAAACCACCCAACACAAATACGTCGTTAAGACGTCTTTATAATGTCCATGTCTTTAAAACGTCTGATCCAAATGTAATCACAAAGACGTCACATACGTGTCTTATGTCTTCCATTCTGAATGTTTAAAAGATTATTTGCTTCCATGCAAATGACGTCTATTTAACACCTTTTCGACAGTCAAATACACGACTTAATTTTGATGAATATAGGATTCCTGTATGTCATAACCAAGATGAGTTTTGAGACAAATATATGACTCCAATATTTTGTAAGCGGAAGATTTAAAACCGTAGTTTCGTATTTGTGAATTTGTTTTTTTTTTATAAATTCAGTTATTGTCATTTTCCCTGGATTGGATCATTTGGATTTATCTATATAACGGGGTTAGCAATCATGTTGATTGTAATAATAATTAATGATACGAATGCAAGTGTGCTAATGAGGTTATGATCGTGTTTGTTTGTTCGATTATGTTAGTACACTTTGGCGAAGTCTGGGATTACGTGCTAGGTGTGAGTCGGTTATGAGCAGTCTTGAAGATGCTCAGATACAAATACCACGTGCCCGGGAATTGCCACCTTTCCTTACCGTCACAGTTTGTAGATCACGTTTAACTGGTCCATGACATGAGTGGTGAATGTGTGATTTATTTGGTGTTTCGATTAGTTAACTATTCCAATAATTGCGTCTTTTAGTAATTTTATTGATCACGTAACTGATCATCTATTGTTCGCTCCTCTCGTACTTCGACATATATTATATTATTTTTTAACAGATTTACAGTACTTTACTGAGTGCAGTGATGTCGTGTTTTACTTAAAATAATAGTATATTCTGCAACAAGTGTGTAATGAAGCATATTCAGCTCGAGTGGAAAGTTTGTGAGACGAGCCGTAAGCGAGTTTCACGGTTCCACGAGAGCGGAATAGCCATTCCAAACGTGTTTCAGACTATACTTTCTCTACGACTATAAATTTAATTGCATTAAAATACACATAACCTAAAACTATTAAAATAAAAATATTTATAAATAATATTTTACATAAAATTAATAAATCTAAACATATTTTAAAGCTACCCAGCAACCAAAAACATTGAATAAAGTTAAATTATTATAACTTACCACATTTAATTCCATCGCTAGTGACGGAATGAATCCATTCCGTAACAAGTGGCAGAATATAACCATTCCATAATTGAAAATGATGGTAGAATGATATCATTCTATAACAGTCGTATAGAAAATTTATGCTAAACATATAATTTATAGAATAATGTAACAAATATATAGGTATGTACAAATTTACTAACATGGTAACAAAAATAAATTGTGAAAATGAAAACAATTTCGTGCTGTTGTTTTGCAGCCAGTGAAGTGGTTGTGGTAGCTACCGAAGGTTGGTAGCCATAGTTCCTGACGAGTTGATGAGCATCTATCCTTCCTCAGTGATTGGTGCTCTATGGTAGCGACCTAACTAACCACAGCGCCCGCTGTTTCACCTGCGGCAACACGCATACCAACAAACAAAAACTCACTAAACATTAAATGTGTTTTAAAATCATTTCATTTCGTATTTGCGTGACCAAGTCCATAACAAGCACGGCTTCCAAGCTCCCAAAAACAAAATCCAATCCCAACAGAAAACAAAACAAATGAAAGAAATAAAGAATGCGCGCGCTCACAACATTTCTCTCACGACATCCTCCCACAAATCAAAACTGCGCGGGCGCCCGTTACACGATAAATCCGAAGCACCCGGTATAAATCAATAACCGACAATTATCTCAAGAAGCAATTAATACGGGAGTAAGAGACTCAAACAGCGTGATATCAGTAGCTATGAAATTTCATTATAAGCGAAATACAAGTATCTACAACGCATATTTTCATAGACCTTCATTAACGAACGTTTTTGAAATTTTTTTATGGTAATTTTAGCTCCGTATTTTTCAATTATGCTTTACTGTCCCAAATTTAATACAATAAAAATACATAAAAATTATAATTATATGTCCATTGTAAAGTTATTTTTTGTACTCATCACCTAGGAAGTGACATATGAAACACGCAATTGAAAATCGGAAATGTCAATTTCCCAGTGCAGTCAATCAGGAAAATTGCAAACTACACTGGCTTTTCTAGACATTTCAGAGTAAAATCATCTTAAAAATAATAAAATTTAGTTGATTAAGTATTACTTCCCGGAATTATAATTAGTGAAGACCACCGAAAACCGCCAATATTTAAAAATAAAACTTGTGTGCAGCGCGCCATCTATCGGTAGTAGTGAGTAGAAAAAACATCGTAACCTCAAAACCACAACTACAACGTGATTGTATTTGATTAGAGTTTTATTCGTTACAAAAAACATTTACAAACCTCTTGCGGGAAGACACCATCCCAGCATTCGCGTAAATGAAACCCTCGCTTCGCTCGTGTTAAAAAAACCGCTCATGTGGGATAAAAATCTTCCCGCATTTGGTTCGTAAATAACTATTATATGTAGGTATAACATTACTACAGCTGTCCCGATTGTAAAAATTAAACTTTAATTCAATATTTAAAAAAAATAAAATAAATAAAGTATTTTTCTTGGCTTTCCTATGAAAAACGTTTAGAGTAGGCATGGTACTTAATCCCTGAAACAAAAAAATCAGTTTTGTAACACATAAAAAAATTAACAAGCGTGTTTGAAGGTGTATTTTATATAGCATTGTATTTTATTTATATTCTTTTTATTTTACAATAATAGTAGAATGTACTTGCTACTATTTTATTTTCAATGTAGTATGTATATTTTATTTTTATTTATAATCCAAAGTAGTACCTGGTACCTATAAATAAATAATAATGTAGGTACCACACCTAACTTGGGAAAGAAGCGTATGATAGATGTGTAAAACACGTAAAATTGTAATTATAAAATAATAGACATAAAATAATCAAAATTAATAATATTCAGTCATGAAAAATTGTTTCCGATTGAATATTTTTATTTTCGGACGTCATGCAGTGCTAGTTTAAGCCAGTTAATAATTTAATAAAATTATGATTATTAAAATGTTTAAAATATTCTATTACTAAGAGGCGATGATATTTTTGATTTTTTATGTCAATTAATTAAATTTTATCTTCCCTACCCACTAATATTAAATATCTTGTTTATTGGTTTCCCATTCTTCTTGAAACATACAAATTCGGAGTCCACCATAAAATAATTCGTGATTTAGCCGTTCAGTAACTCTCAAATAAAATAAACAAAAAGCTGTACAACAAAACCCAGCCACCTTTATGTATGCACCAACATTCCAACAAAAAATATACATGGGTGACTTGATCTTGTAGACCGAGAACGCATAGGCAGCAAGCTATGGACAGTAGTGCTTTTGCATTCAGCTGCTCGTATATTGTTTGTGGATTGTGGTCAACTGAATTGTTGCGTGAGTATTGGTGGAGAATATTGCCGTCGTTGCTAGGTTACTAAATTTTAAACAAGTATTTATTGACCAGTAGGGGAGACCGGGGATATACGTTACATTGCAGTTTAAAATAAACATTAGATTGTAGTATTTCTACCTGCCGTACTATATTTGATTTGGTACTAGCAAAAAGATCAAAAGCTGTGATGTGATGTGGCGTGATATTGGAAAGGAGGCAAGCACTTTTGATAATAAAAGTATTTTATTTAAAAATGATTTCATATCAAAAATATATATCATTATAAATAACATAAGAAATATTATTTACTAAAATCGACAATTTTTGGCATCCTTTGCTTTTAATTTTACAGAAAAAATCTTAAGAAATGCACAAAGTTATTGTGCGTCCGTTAGTTAAGGTGGTTGGCTTCTAGCTGTTAAAATGGTGAAAAGTATGTTTAGTTTTCCCATTAAAATTGAAGTAAGAATTGAAATTTTCGAATTAACTAAGATATTTTTGAAAAGTTTAAGGATGCTCCCTCTTTGCTCTAATGCCAGTTTTTTTAGTTTTCTCTTCAATTTTTTTATGTGCATGGCTAAACATGTCCAATATTGTGAATATTTCATATGTATTTTAATACAATCCTACATAAAAATTCAAAATAATGGCATTAGAGCAAAAAGAGGGCAACTTCAAGCTTTTAGAAAACGTCTTATTTGTTTAAAAAATCTTATTATTTAAACCAATTTTATGGGGAAAACTGCATGTTGTTTTTCGCTATTTTGACGGCTTGTGTTGATCCATTTTAAATTTAATTTGCTGGAATACAAAATTCAAAAAGTGTTCAATTTATTTATTCAGATATATAATTTAAATCTTTATTTATTAAAGTAATACAGAGCGTTCAGCAAAACCTATAATTTGACTGCGCAACCGCCTTAAGTGAGCACGTATCATATCTAAGCCCGAACTACTGAACGAAAAACTACGGATATGCCCGAGCGCATGAAATTCTTACATGCGAGGATGCAGAGTTTGAATGTGCTTCTACCGCTAAGTGTTGTAGTTTACGTTATTTTGCACCGGAAGAACTTTAAATACGAATGCATTATTATAAAGATTTAGAAAATTTTACTATTTTGAAGAAAAATATCGTACTATATAAATAAATTATTAAAATTCAAATTTAAAATGTGAATTAAACATTCTAAAAAATATAAAAAACAAGGGAAGCAGTGCTTCCCTTGCTTGCATGGATGCCACGCCACTGTAACTAATAAAACAATTTAAAAATATTTTATAAGAGTGAAAGATTTTGTAACGACTAACCCCGGTTTTCTCTATGCCTCAATATAGAAACAATAGAAAGTATAAAGATTTTTTCAACAATTTTTCATTCTGTTGCAGATTTTGATACGGAAAGCTCATTATTTTTGGTAATATAAAGGTAAGATGTATATTATTTTATTTATGTTAAAATTTCCTCTATTATATAACGTTGACAAATTGGTCACGATTTTGTAGATAAAATTACGAATTGTTTTTTAATGTATGCGGTACCAGTACCTACCTAAGCTATTATGTGTTGAGAAACAGAGAAACGAATATATTATACAGCTATTCACTATTCTATGCAAATTGCTTAATTAATTAGGTAGTCTTTAATTAAGAAATTGTATTTTAAAGCTGTAAAATATGTACACAATATGGTGAAATATGTGATAGAAGAATCAGCAAATAGGAAATTAGAGCTGAAGAAAACTAAGTTTATTTTAAACTCTGGAAATTATGATATTATAAATTCTAGAAACAACAATAATAAATTATAAAATTTTGATTCAACCACTATAATATGTTTGTAAATACTTACATATTTATTGTTATTAAGTTTTCCTGGCTTAGTGCAAAGCGCAACCATATTTGTAAAAAAATATTCAAAAAATATGTTGAGTTTGTGGGTAGTGAAAATATTATTGGGAAACAACCCGGGATTGATGTTCAAGAAACGGAAACAAAATATGCTGCAAGCGATTGTTTTTAAAATCAATGTCACATTAAATTGAAAGTTACATTTTTGCCTGAAAAGAGGACTTTACCATGTTGAATCACCTCGCTTTCTTATGTGCCAGGGATAAGAAAAGGGTCCACAAAAATTTCTTGGCATCTCAATAGATTCACCCAGAGGCGGACTGGACCGGTGGGATAGTGGGATATTTCCCACTGGGCCGCTAAGAATTTGGGCCGACTGCCGACACGATATGGCCGATTATCGATAACGATAATAATATTTTTTATACATAACGCAAACAATCCAATTCTGAGTTTTCTTTATTAAAATTCACAATTATTTGCAACATTGTATACAAATAAACAAACGAAAATAAGTTTTGTATTTATTGTTTGTATTGGTCAGTCATTTAGAATCGGCTGTTCGGCTCGGTTTTGTTCTGTAAAAGTTTAAGAAATTGCTAGACTAATTACAAATAAATAAATTTCCCAATTTGCATTACATTTATTTTTAAATTTGTTATTTATTTTAATTTGTACACGTAAAAGAGGGTAAAATGTGTGTAATTTACCCTCAATGGAAGAACTAAACTTTTAATGAAACAACCATTGACCTTGAATCCAATTTTTTTTTTCGAAAACCAGCACCTTGATATTTTTATAGAAATTCGACTGGGCCGGCGATATTTATTTTTTACTAGGCCGAAACGTTCAGTCCGCCACTGGATTCAGTAGATCTTGATCTAACTTTTAGCAATATTTTAATTTTAAATACATTTCACCAACACTACTCTTCTAATAACATCCACAGAAACACACTTATAAATCATCACCTGCTCTAGCATCCACGATAAAATATTCCCTGTTCTCTGTTTTTAATAAAAAATCTCGTTCATTACAACAATTACTCCATAGACAATTACTCGCTAAGCAGTCGGCATTACCTTGTAGCCGTGGTGTAACACATTGCGCTTGCACTGTGTGATTTACGTGCACCTGTGGTAATTTGCAAGCGCCGAGCATTGGTACCGCATTACTCATACCCAACATCGCATAAATAGCCAGGGAAAGTCTTCGAGTTAGAGTCAGTTAGGTTAGAATAGAAGATGCTGATTAGTTAGGTTCGATTACCTTTGCCAATTTAAATGCTTAGAGGTAAAAATATGCAAGATTGCAGCAAAGATTTTGTTAGAAGCATGAAAAAACTTCAGTATTTTTTTTAAATTTGTATGCATCTTCAAAGCAAAATAAAAGTAATTTGAAAATCGCATGACACAAATAACAGCCAATGGAAGATTTCAATTCAATAAAAGTAACCATGGTTATATACAAATTTAGCGGAATTTTTTTTACTAGTAGCTTGAGGTACAACTGAAATTAATAAGCGGAAACTTTACTGTCATATGTCAGTTTGACAATTTAAAATTGGTTAAATTGTCATTTTGAGTGTAAATAAGTAATTAATAAGGTAAATAATACATATTTATTACCTAACGTTAAATAAAAATTTAGTTTATATTTATATAATTCAAAAATAGAACGGCGGTGTCATGGCATACGTAGGTCTCACCTTATTTCAACACAGGTCCGTCGTCCAATCCGTAGTCAAAACGACAAAAAACTAACTTACACGAACAAATCTATACTCACGGTTTGGTCTCAGTGCCGTTTGCGTCACACATGGCGCATTTTAATGCACGTTTCAAAAGAGTTACATTCTCATTTCGATAAAATTTTAATAAAATCACGACACCGTAGGTGGAATGATTTTATTTGAAAACAATTTTTCGAGTCAAATTATTGCTGTCAGGTGACAAAGTTGAGATGTCAAACAGAAATTTATTCGGAGGAAATAAAATGCTCGAGTGTAATTCAACGAGATAATTTAACGACTCCTTTGGTTCTTCTTTCACAAATATTCCCAAAATCTAATTATTTCACTGACAAATATTAGAAATATGAAGAAAATGACATTTTAGTGTTTTGTTTATTGTTTGGTTGATAAGAAAAAGGTAAATAAGGTTTTATCACTTGCAAAAAGTTACCTTCCTTTTTATCCGCTGTCAAAGCGATAAAAGTGTGTTTTGTTTGTGGGTTACTTTATACAGAAGTGGAATTATCACAATGGTTTTATAATGTCTAAGTCCAATTAACACACAAACTTACAAACCCGTTCAAAAGCATCTGATCTTCCATCTTCAAAATATTTGACTATTAATCGTCGTAAACAAACCTCAATTACATGATAAACACATACAAATTAATATCCCTGCATCCTGTTGGCGCCAGTAGAATCACTGCATCCACCAAAAATTCTTCATTAAATTATCAGATATCTTTTCAAGATAGCGTAAAATATCCCCACATATACGATATCCCAGATTCAGATACGCGGCGCCAGAAACTACCAACGATTCAAGATCCTACCATTCGGGCATTCCATGCAGAGCCGGACTGGCCCATAGAAATTATAAGCAGCTAGAGTAAAATTCAAATATCTAGGACCCTGAGCTGCGCGAGAAGGCAGAGCTTGTTATGTTCTGTCCGTTTTACAAAAGTGTAGTTAGCGAGTATATGCTACGCTGCACTTCACTTAATTTTCAAACAAAACTAAAATATAACTCAATTACAATCAATTACAAAATTCACAGCGTTACACGAAGCAAAACACTACGAACGTCAACATGAGAATAACAGATATTGAAGCTGATGTTCTGTAGAACAGACAGTAGCGTAGTTTATCATCTATGCCTCTCTTTCTAAGACGAGAATTCGTACTTCGCGCAGGGTTCTGCTTAAATGAATTTACCTCTATCCAGAGTTCATATCTTTAAACAGCCCTCGAAAAACTTTTAATGTGTTGTACATTTATTTTTTCATTTATTTCAGAGCTTTAACAAAAACAATTTTTTCTACAACTATCAAAAAATGTTGACAGTTTTTAATTGTTAACAAAGTCCGAAGTTGGTGTTTTTTTCACAATCTTCTTTTGTTATGTTACCCATATTACCTTGACAACCATTTAAAACCATGAAAAAATGTTTCATGGTTTTTTAAACATTTTTTCACGGTTATTGAAAATGATGAATATTATAAATTTTAATCAGATTTTGAATTAAAATACATACTTAGGTGTAGAAAAAATGCTGTTTGTATTTAGAGCGCGAAATGTTTTAGTGTGTTTGGATAACTTTATTTTTCTCGGCAAGCCTTACTTAAATGGCATTTTCATGCACATAATAGATTAGCTTCGCGTACTTAATACAAAAATAATTATTTTGGACTTCCGGGACTAAAATTATTGTTTAGTTTTTATTTTTAGGGACTGAGCTTCTTAATTTGATTCCAAGGGATTATTTTTCATATTTAATCCCGTTGTCAAGGAATTAAATTAATTAATGCCGTTGTCAAGTAAATACGTGCTATTTGTTACAGAGATCTATGGTAACAATATAAATATTTGTTATAAAGTTTACTGTCAAAACTGCAAAATGTGTATTCTTTTAAACTTGCATTCGTTTGAGGTGAAGTGCAAAAAAAAGGGTATATACAACAGGACTAAAGTATCTTTAATCCCTCAGGTGATTATTTCCTTCACCTTCGGCTCGTGAAATAAACTTCATCCTCAGAATTAAATTATACATTTTAGTCCTATAATATATAATATAGGTACTATTACCTACGGCTTTGAAATAATACCTAAGTATATTCATTCCATTTTTCCATTGAAGGTATATTTGTTTTCAGTTTAGTATAAAAATCACAGTAAATTACAAAGCGTGTTTTTGACCATTATACTTTCTTTTTTTTATATTTAATATTTTAATAGCTTGTAAATTTATTTATTAATTAATATGCATTTCTTATACACTATTTTAAACTCGGTTAAAAAAATGGCCCAATAATAGTATATTATAATAAGTTTCATAAGATGGTATATTGTCGCACGAGTATTCTAATGAACTAGTGCGACAATACGTCTTATAAAACGAGTGTAATATAGTACTATTTTTTATACTTTACGCCACATATTTTATAGAAATGTTGAAATTCCAATTATAAGTAAATCTATAGACTTTCAAATTGTATATTAAACAAACATTTGAGGTTATTAGTTTGAAGTTTATATACGCTTGTATGATATTTGACGTAGACACAGTAGAACCAATTATAAATATAAAAGTTTGCATTTACAGTGCGGTAATAGCCTTCATTACCGTACTGCTAGCAGAACTATAATGACCTCATTACCATAGTAAAGTATAAAAACACTTATTCCGGGCCTGATTGCTCGCTAGCCACTAAATTTTCATTCTTCATGGTGACATCGCTTATAAATACAACAAAACACAGACAGAAATATTAAAAATAAAACTAAACGGAATCTTGTTTAACTCAATGAGCCTCCATTCATTCTCTGTCACTGCGTGTACGCATGCGTGTAAGAAGTAAATCTTGAAAAATTCTACCTCATATGTAAGAGGATTTCGAAAAAAGAGATTACGAGTTACTGGATCTTTTTATAGATCACTGATGTGTGATTTGTTTGGATTAGATGTGAAGAACATTTGTTCGCGAAGATTACGCTACCAGTTTTTGTTGATATTAATATTAAAACATTAACAGGGCATTTGCAATGCGTTCTATACTATTAAAAATGGTACAATTATTCTTACTGAAAAATGAGAGAATATAATTAATTCTAAGCCCTTTTCTTTCAGATAGGTTTAAAATAGTTATTTATGTATCAAGGGCATCATGATGATGTTTATGCTCATCCGAGGGCGACATGTTTATAAGCCCAAGGGCCTCTGGCCCGAGGGTCTAGAGATTCATCAAGTCAAGTAGCTTGACATTTTTGTGAATTACTTGACTTGACTTGAAAATCAAGCTTTTAAAAAATTCATTACTTGACTTGACTTGATTTTCTATCGTTACTACTTGACTTGATATCAAGTAATTTCAAACTACTTGATATTACTTGATAACGAACAATTTTGTTTAAAAATGCACAATTCAGTCGAATAGTTCATTAAAACAAAATGCAGTATTTCCCGAGCTAATTAGAACGATTTTATATCTACACCAACGATGTATTTTTATTATTTTCTTGCATATGTATTATTTTTTGTAAAAAACTGTCAGATTTTAATTTGGTTTTATGAATAATTGTCTATATTGCCAGGCCTTATGTTATACATTTATATCTAATTTATGATATGCAATGCAGTTTTGAAGAATTATTTAATATTTCTCCATCTTAGTATAGTTTAACTGCTTCATTTTCAAGTATCAAGTACTTGAGATTTTACTACTTGATTTTCAAGTTACTTGAAATTTAACTACTTGACTTGACTTGATTTTCGGATTCTATTACTTGACTTGATTTCAAGTCAAGTCAAGTAGCTTGAAAATCAAGTCAAGTAGTGAAACCCTACGAGGGTCTGTAAATCGCCCGCGGGCTATAAACATCAATGATGCCCGTGGTGCATACAATATTTTATGTCTTACTATTTTATTTAAAATATTTCGCGCGTGACATTTCTCTTTGACGTTTCGAATTTTGTTAATATTTTTGGTATCCTAGTAACAGACAGAAAATATATTAATTTCAGAAGAAAAACATTAGTGATGTCTCAATATTACCATGGCAATTTCTTAATGTCCTAGGGTATAATGTAGTATATAACATACCTCGTATCCATGATATAATTAAACAATTACATATTACTAGGAAGACATAAATAAACTAATATCTACTATAAAAATAGTCTGCCGGAACGTTTCAAAAATATATTGAGAACTTAAACAAACAAAAGATGTATTTATTAATTGGTACCAATTTTATTTATGAATCTTTTAAAGTTTGCCTTTTATGTAAGTCCAGTCGATAATGTTTATTAAATCTTTATTATTGGTGCTTGTAACCAAATGGTTACATTGATTTTTCTTGGTCTAAGAGCAAGACTTTTATATAAAACAAAACCACTTCAAATAAAATGTCACACAGAGCTGGGCAGTATCTAGCTACTTTTTATCTTAAAGTAGCTATAACTAAGCTACTTTTATCCTGAAGTAGCTGTAGCTTTGCTACTTTCTAAAATTCGTATCTTTTAGCTGCTATTTTACATTTTTTTAAAAGTAGCAGTAGCTTTTAGTTTGTGATGTAGCTAAGCTACAATGAAAGTAGCTTATCAACTAAAAAGTATCTTAGCTACTAAAAAAGTAGCTCAGCTACGTGAAAAGTAGCTTAGCTACCGAAAAATTAGCTTTTCTACCAAAAAGCAATAATAAATGGATAAAATCGTTTTTATATGAGCTGATATTAAATTTGTTTGACGACGGACTTGATTAAAAAAATATTGTGGACTTGAATTTTTTAATAATATCAACAAGTTCCTATGCTTTATAAAATACTTCGAATATCGTGAACTCTTAAATGTATGAAAATTTAAATTTTGTCCCTGCATAATAAATAAATGGAAGTAGCTATAAAACGTAGCTTAATTTTGTTTAAAAGCTACTGAAGTAGCTTGTAGCTTAGCTACATTTTTGGCGAAGTAGCTAAGCTATTCAGTAGCTTAAGCTACTTTTTTAAAGTAGCGAGTAGCTTAGCTAAGCTAAGCTACAAGTAGCTTGCACAACTTGGTAGGCTCGTATTTCAAATGGTATATATCTCTCTTATTTAACAGACCTGATGCCACAGATTACCTATACTTCTTAATCATGCCGGCTACACATTACATGGCAAACTAGACCAATGGCAAACGTTGGTGATTTGTACATTTTTTTCATGTCGAATGACATTTACCGAGTACTCCCTACACATTACGTGTCGAATCATACCATACATATGACATAAACTAAATGCTAGATCGTGTTTCGTATAGACAAGTGGCCAACATTTCTTTGATTCGGGTCTCATTTACCGACTTCAATCCGAACGTAGACGAATGCAAACGTTGGAAGGAGTTTGTCATTTGTGGTACCGTACACACTATTCGGCAAACTTCACATATCACAAACGTTTGCCTAGTTGTCAGATGAGACACTCGTCAATTTTGCTGGATTAAATTTTAAACCGCACAGATTGTTTGCATACACCGTATTTCACAAACAATATATCCCAATACGACAGTTAATAAAACAATTACTTAATTAAAAAGTTTTGGCTGTAGTTTTTACCTTCCGCTTACCTGTAAAGGAAGGTATTGGAATCATGCAAAAAATCGGGTTGTGAGTTTTAAGTGGATGAGCACGAATTAGGGTCCTTACAACTCATTTTTGATAGTTTCTCGATGATGTCTGTATGTATGTGTGTATGTGTGTGCGTGTGTGTGTGCGTGTGTGTGTGTGTGTGTGTGTGTGTGTGTGTGTGTGTGTGTGTGTGTGTGTGTATGTGTGTGGTCCGGGCCGATGCCGGATGTCGCATAACTCAAATACGAATTACCCAAAAAATTTGATATTTGGTATTTTACAATTGTATACGAATAGGAAGAGCACATCAGATTTTGGTACAAATATCTTCACCGGAAGTGATATTTTTTGAAGATTGAACAAGATAATTGTCAAAAATTTATATAAATTTTGATAAATATAATACATATTTGTAATAAGAATAAGAGGCAAAGTTATTTGCAACTTACGTTATAAAAAAATTGTCTTTATCTGGTATCAATAAAGAACTGCAGTAAAATTTAAAAAATAAATTTATCAGATAAAACGTTGAAATCTTGTGATCCATGTTCGGTTGATTTTTGTTTCTGCGTAAAAAATATTGACAGGTGAGACGGGTGACAAGTTGACATACTAGCGCCATATAAGTCATAAGTAAGATATTAAATGTAGAAAATTCAACGGAGGATGGCTTCAACACAGAAGAGTTTGCCTGTGAACGAATCTTTTGATTCAGGTGATGCAAATTTCTATGTTTGAATATTTTAGATTTTTATTTGTATATTTTAGGGACACCGGATTGTATACGTATACATTTATGTTTATAAGTCTAGATTTGGCGGAAGGTTGTGTGCAGGCCACTTCAGATTTTTTCTTCTTGTTCGTGTGTGAAATGTTGATGGACGTATTCCGCCGCATTCCTGAAGCATCGGGAAGTCGTAGTCCTAGCCCCGTCGTCGGAAAGTAATTAATCTGTTACGAATGAGAATAGGTCCGGTGGATTTTTTCTTGTTGTTTTAGGTCCATCTGACGTTTAGGTTCAGTTTAGATATGCGTGGAATGTGCGCAGGTTATAAATTACTATTTATTTATGTTAATTTTTCGTACGACGAAATATAAAAAATAAAATAAATGTGTTATAGACAATAAATATGGTTTATGTGAGCTGTTAAATGTGTGTTTGTTAACGAAATTATGAAGGAGTATAATTGATAGTTGGTTTTAAGATTGCTAGTTGTGTCCAGCCGGGTTTTTATGATGTCGAGAAGTTGTTCTTTTTTGTTAATCTCAAAAGCGCATGGATTCAACTAAATAATAAATATATTGGAAGAAGGAAAATAATGGGTGTACCAGTCACTGTGATTACTATTATGCTTTATTATTCATAATATCGACGTTTCGTTCTTAAATTGAGACCTTCCTCAGGACAAATACAAAAAAATACAAAATATGGAATGTCTCAGCATACAGGCAACAATGTCGACATACAGTTGTAAAAACTAACAAACAACAATAATAAATAATTAATTAAATTTTACTTACATGAATTTCACATAATATTTTCATACAATAAAATATAAAAATATTGTATGGAAAATTACATTATTTAAACTTAGTTTTGTTGTGCTTTTGATTTCTATGAGGAAATTTATCGTAAATGTTTCCACAGGAATTCCCCGGAAAATTTAAAAAATATTCGTTCTCGGGCATTTACCCATCACTATAGCCATTCCTAAACCAATACAATCAAGAAATATTTTGCTTTGATATATCTATAGAAAACAAAGTACCTACTTATATTCGGGGGTAATATAACAAGTGCTATGATTATCATCGGTGATAGCATGAGTTAGTCGATGAAAATTGACCGAGTGCGTAGCACGAGTTCAATTTTCTGAAGACTAACGAATGCTATCACCTATGATTAATCATAGCCCGAGTTATATTTGGGGAGAATATATAATGAATGAGACCAAAATGTTTGGTTATATTTTTTCAATAGCTGTCAAAAACGTTTTAAATTCTATTTACCTTTCTCAATTTCGTTTTCACTGGCATTTCCCCACCGAATATAATCAGGTCCATTCATAATAAGTCTTATTTTTGACAAACAGCAATATTTAAATAAGAAACTGACAGTAGGAAATTAATTAACAGAAACAGTTGACATGTAACAGCGGTGATAAAAATATCATCGATTTGATAGCCTCTTACTGCCCTATTTTAGCCAATCAAATTAGTCAAATATGTGTCACGTGATACATGTATTATATATTCATATTACGACATCTTTAAAAATCTGACGTGGCCATCACACAACCTTCCGCCATACTAGATTTTAAACAGAAATGTATACGTGCAATCTGGTGCCCATTTAAAATATACAAATAAAAATCTCAAATATTCAAACACAGAAATTTGCATCACTTGAATAAAAAAATTCATTCACAGGAAAACTCTGCTGTATTGAAGCCATCCTCCGTTGAATTACTACATTTAATATCTTACTTAGGACTTATATAGCGCTAGTATGCCAACTTGTCACCCGTCTCACCTGTCAATATTTTTTACGCAGAAACAAAAATCAACCGATCATGGATTACAAGATATCAACGTTTTATTTGATAAATTTATTTTTTTAATTTTACTGCAGTTCTTTAATGCTACCAGATAAAGACAATTTTTTTATAACGTAAGTTGCAAATAACTTTTCCTCTTATTCTCATTACAAATAAATACTATATTTTTCCAAATTTATATACAATTTTGACAATTAACCTTTTCAATCTTCAAAAAATATCACTTCCGATGAAGATATTTGTACCAAAATCTAGGGAGCTCTTCCAATTTATATACAAATGTTAAATACCAAATATCAAAATTTTTGGGTAATTCGTATTTGAGTTATGCGACTAACAACCCTTGACCACACACACACACACACACACACACACACGCACACACACATACACACACACATACACACAGACATCATCGAGAAACTATCAAAAATGAGTTGTAAGGACCCTAATTCGTGCTCTTCCACTAAAAACTCACTACCCGATTTTTTGCATGATTCCAATACCTTCCTTTACAGGTAAGCGGAAGGTAAAAAGGTGTTATCACAGAAAGTACCAAGTTTACAATTTTTCCCATAAGCACAAGTTTAAAAATTCTACCAGTTACTTTACGATCTAATTATACTACGCTACTATCACAAACTAAACCACTAAAAATTATAGTGTCTCATTCTTTTTAAAGTCAGCAAGCATGAAAAATAACCCGCTCATCTGAAAGCTAATTCAGCATCTATTACAAGCAGTTAAAAGATAAGAAAACGTTAAAACCCTTGTAAAAAACTTGTTCTGGATGCCGATGTCGGTTCCAGATTAGACGATTGATCCGTGTACTATTTTAATTGAAAGCCGTGACGACGATGGCATTTTGCAAACCCGTGTAGGCGATAAGATCTAGTGGCCCATGCCACGTGGTCTCAGCACCTGGACCGTAGATAATAGATACCTGGATGCGTTAATTTGGAATTAATAGATATTTTGGATATTAGAAGAATCTAAAGCCCTGTTCGCACAGCGATCTTTGGAGATTCTACGGAGAGTTAAAATCCTGACAAAGAAGAAGTTTTTTCCTTTCTAGTGAGAATTATTTGTTAAATTGCGGTGTCGCTAAATTGAATCTTCAATGAGTCTTGGAAAAGAATTTATAATTTATTGATTGCTTTAAAACCACGTAATTATCACTAGAAAGAAAAAAACTTCTTCTGTGCCAGGATTTTGACTCTCCGTAGAATCTCCAAAAATCGCCGTGCTAACAGGGTTTTAAGGATACTGTCTCCGTAACAAAATATTGCGTGTTTAGAGGCGTAACAGTTTCTGGTTTACTCATTGCATATTAAGAATTTGAAGGAACAACAGGTACTTACTAGATGTTTGTCAAAAAATTAATCTAGGTTTGTGCTCAGTTAGAATTCTCAAAAAATCTTTGGAATCCGTACAAAAAATTAATGACAAAGTGTGTTTTAAGCAATTTCTTACATGCTTTATCTTATGACTAAGAGATTTATTAGAAACGTAACTCGGCCTAAACCTAGTTCCAATTCTATTTCCGGGAATTTTCCCGGAAAAATGAATTTCCCACGGGAAATTCACAGTGACACATCACTAATAATGGCCATGGTCAATTTTCCAAGCAACTGGTAATCACTCTGGTTTTTTTTATTACTTAACCGAAATGACTATTAATATACAAATTGAAAGAAACTTTCAGAACTTATTTTTTAAATTATAGTTGAACCATTCTGGCAGAGACTTTGAGCCAATAAATAGCCCGATGATAGCAATAATTGCGATACTATATAAAAATGTGATTGTAAAATGCTTATTCATGACTTTTGTTGATTATTTTATTTCGGGGTCTATTCTGTGTAGGAGAAACTAAGTTGATGTTTTCCAGAATTGTATTACAATAATTTTGATGCTTCGCTTGATTCCTTTTCGATAAGATTATTTTTAAAAAATTATGTACTTTAAAACTTTAATGACCATGGGCGAGATACAGCAAAGGCTGGCCTCTGTTCTTCCATCTAACCCTTAAGGTCTATTTATAATAAATAACGCAATGCAATGGGTAACGCAAGAGGCAATGCAGTATAGCCAGTAGGTTAAGCCCGTTTTACATTACACTAAATCTTAAACAAGATATTGTTCAATTTTTGAAATAATCTAAATTGTGTAGTATACAGCAAATTGTGTGAAATATTGCATTGCTTCGTAAATTGTCTCAAAAAGTAGATAAGCGCGGCTATCAAATTATTATTATATGCGAACTGCGCAGAATCACAAACTAAATATTGTAGGTATATAAATTGTCTCAGTATAACACAGAGTTCATTAAAAACAAAGCAATTTATTGCTCAAGATATTGTTCAATTTGTTGCTCAATTTCTTGTTCAATATTTGGCCATAACCCTCTCGCGCAAGCTCTTGTTACAACGGGTGCATGTCACTGCGCCAAATTGCCACTGTGCCAAATACCCGCTGTGTTCAATTGCCGCAATACCAAATTGCCACTGTGCCAAAACGCATCCCCACCACTTACATATACTTGTAATAACGTATGTCGAGAGACTACTGCAAATTTATTTCGAAACAGAGGCAATTTGACCCAGTGGCAATTTGACTCAGCGGCAATCCAACACAACAGCAATATTTAGACATACTGGCAATCGGGCATAGCGACAATTGGACATAACAGGAGCATTTTGACATACACTAACAAAGCTAACAAAACCGTACTAGAGCCCCACAAACTCGGTTTTGGGCGCTATGCCCGATTGCCAGTATGTCTAAATATTGCTGTTGTGTTGGATTGCCGCTGAGTCAAATTGCCACTGGGCCAAATTGCCTCTGTGTCGAAATAAATTTGCAGTAGTCTCTCGACATACGTTATTACAAGTATATGTAAGTGGTGGGGATGCGTTTTGGCACAGTGGCAATTTGGCATTGCGGCAATTGGACACAGCGGGTATTTGGCACAGTGGCAATTTGGCGCAGTGGCGTGTTCCCGTTACAACCACAAGCCGGTGCCCGATAGCTTTGTGGTTGCCAAGTTAATTGTATCCAAACTTTGAATGGTGGCGCCAGTCATTCCCTATCAGAATCAAGCCATGTGCTGTAACCGTTTACTGATAAAATTTCAGTATTGTTCCCTAATTAAAGTTTGATACTCCTAATGAGAGTTCTCGGCATTCCATTGAGAACTAACCTATCCCAAGGAGCCGGGTTCGAGTCCGGCTGGCTGTCGCTCGAGGCGAAGCCGGGTCCGAGGAGAGCACGTGACCCGACAAGTTCCCACAAGTTTATAACAAGCGCTAAACGTTCCCACATTGTGACACGGGATTCGACAGCGAAATTAACACGATGAAAATGAATTATGACATCGGAATGCAAGCCATTATTTCACGGCTACATTTATTTTTCAGAATTGTCACTTTGACACACAAATAAAATAAATCCTCAAATTAAAAGTTTAAATCGAATTATAGATATTTACTTCATGAAGAAGTTTTACGAAGCTAAAAGAGTTGATTGAAGGAATAATAGACTGGATAATTGGCTTTTGAAATGTTTTTATTTTATAAGACGATGTTTTTGGATAACATGAAATTTTTTACTGATTCTTAGTTATCCAGTCGTAGGGCGTGGTTGTTTTAAATATTTATTTTTGTGCATTAAGGGTATCGACTCCACGTAGCTCAACACCGCGTTTGTCGTATGTTAATGCATAGAAACGCTCGCTAAAAATATTGAAAAGCAGTCTAGCAATTTCTACAATGCTCACGAAGTTTTATAGATAAAGCTAAATTTCATAAATTTATTTACAGACGAAGAATGCAACTAGGATTATGCCGAGTTACATTTTCTAATAAATCTCTATAATAAGAAAAAGCATGTAAAAAATTGCTTAAAACACACTTTTTCATTAATTTTGTATATGGATTTCAAAGATTTTTTCAGAATTCTAACTGGGCATAATCCTAGATTAATTCTTTTACAAAAATCTAGTACCTGTTTTTCCCTCAAATTTTTAATATGCAATGAGTAAAGCAGAAACTGCTACACCTCTAAACACGCAATATTTTGTTACGGAGACGAGACCCTCAATCTACGTATAATATGGATTACGAAATGATAAAAATTAGCTCCAAGTTTTGCTAATTGATGTCACAGCAATTAATAATTTGCATTTATTGATTAACTAATGAGTCATGATTCTTCATGTTAAATTTCAATTTGAAATTTTTTATACTACAGCCAGAATCGTTCAAATTGTTAATCTTCTGGATTTACAAATGTAGCGCCTTAAATAATGCTCAGCTTTTGAACATCTAAAATAAATAGGTAAAGAAATTGAAGATACAATATTTGTATCTGTTTTATACATCAAATTTAAATAAATTAGTTTTTATATAATATTTTAAATTTATTTAGCTATAGCCAGAATTTTCTGGAAGCGTTCTGTTCTGTTTAAAATTTTGCTTGTTTTATGTAGATTTTCTCATTAATAAGTAACTGGAAATTGGTATAAAGAATAATGTAAAGAAAATGTAATATTCATGTTAACGATTTCAATTTCGTGATAGGTTAATAAGTGTTCAAACTTTTACCTTTAATAAGAAATTGTCCCTTTGATTAAACAGACCCCCTGAGGGAAACCAAATGAATTTTTTGCATGATTTCTTAAATCAAAGGAAACTTACTACTCTGATATTAAAAATTAAAAAATAATAATGAGAACAGAAACTTAATAGGTTTTTTTTCGAAACGCAGGATTTTCTTAGAACTTATAATCTAGATTATAAATGAAAACTCTGAAAATAATTGACATTTTAATAGAAATATAAATTTTTTCCCCTCAAACATAAATTATTTGTTATTTTTATATTTAACAAAACAATAAACGCTATAGAATAGCGTGCGGAATCAATGTTTTTGACTGTTTTCTGCTATGGGTATAGAGGATCATACATTGCCGGCCGAGAGATTTGAACCACAGTATTCCTTTTTGCAATTATGAAATATACATGGGATGTTTAAAAATATCTTATTATTGTATTTTAAGTCATATTACGCAAGTCTATCCTAGCCACATCCTGAGTACGATCAAAAATTATATTATATAGGTACTCTATACAAAGAAAAGAATTACATGGGATGCATAATTGGGATATAAGTACCAAATTACTAACATTGGGATGTTACATAGATAATTTTATTACTAAGAGTGGACATTAGCAAAGGATATTAATAAACATTTTGAGTACGATCAAAAATTACATACACAATACAAACATCTTAGAGAATTACATGGGATACATACTTGGGATATTATTACCAAATTATTAACATTGGGATATTACTAAGGGCGGACATTAGCAATCGCTAGGATGTTAATGGGCAAAAATAGCAAGTAACAAGTCGGGATGTTCACATTCTTGAAATGTTCTGAGGATTTTATTTTGTCAAGTTTCAGATAACTTACAATAAATTAGGGTCTAAACATATTCCACATAATTTTTAAGACAGTAAACGATTAAAAATGAAATAATTCACCCTGTGTCGTGCTAGAAAGGGGTAGTGGTCCTCGTAATATATTCCAACAATACGGCAATATGCCTAGGTATGTCTGCATTCCTAACCTGTACCCACATAACCTAAGCTAACCTGGCGACCAGTCCACAGTCCAAACGGAGACACTAGGCCCAGAGTAAATAAATTGAAACGCTACAGAAACCATAAATAATACGCGGAATTCGAGACCCCACGATTTCCATCTTATTATAATACATACTTGACTGGAACGATGAACTAAGAGAAGAGACCATAACCAAGTGGAGAACAGGTCCACAGAATTTTACCTTAGGGATTTTAGTGTTTTTACTAAAGAATATAGCATTGTGAAATGCGAAATTTATTAAAATCACGCTAGATATTTGTTTTTACTCCTAGTATATAAATAGTTATTTGTATCACAAGGCCAGAAACTGACCTTTTGCAAGAGCGAGTATTTTTGACACGCCGAGCCGCAGGCGAGGCTTGCAAATTACGAGCACTAGCATAACAGTTTCTGGACGTGTAATACACAATATTTTATGTGCCGATTTCATTACAAAAATATAAAATAATTATACATAACCTAAAAAAATGTGCACTGAATACTTGCATTTGAGCTTAAAATATATTTATTTCAGTTTCTATTAACGATTTACGTCTAAAATTTGTCAAAATCTTGTTAATTCTTGTATAAAAAATATTCAACGCATAAAATTGACATCTGCTTGACAACTGTAGTAATGTCAAGATGCCAACCTATAACTTCCGGTTGTTTGCCGGCCTAGGCTGACAACAAAGAGTTTCCGGCGGATTTTGAGATATGGAAAACTAGCGATGCCGACCGGAGGCATATAAAAAAAATTTTGATGGGCTCTTAAATGTCGGGTTTCTATTTTTCCTTAATACCATATAAAAATTAGGTGTCTATACTTGATATTGTTATATAGGAAAAACCAACAACAAACTTTTTAAATTCTGTGTCAATGGGATGTTTAAAAATATCTTATTCTATACGACTGTTATAGAATGTTATCATTCTACATCATTTTCAATTATTATGGAATGGTTACATTCTGTCACTTGTTACGGAATGGATTCATTCCGTCACTAGTGATGGAATGAAATTAGGCGAGTTATAATAATTTAACTTTATTCAATGTTTTTGGATGGTTGGTAGCTTTAAAATACATTTTAATTTATTAATTTTATGTAGAATATTATTTTATAAATATATTTATTTTCATTTTAATAGTTTTGAGAAAGTATAGTCTGCAACAAGTGTGGAATGAAGCATATTCAGCTCGACTGGAAAGTTTGTGAGACGAGCCGTAGGCGAGTTTCACGGTTCCACGAGGGCTACTATTCTTACTTTAAGTGACATTAGCAACGCTTTGAGTACGATCAAAAATTACATACTCAATACAAACATCTTAGAGAATTATTACCAAATTATTAACATTGGGATGTTACTAAGGACGGACATTAGCAATAGCTAGGATGTTAATGGGCAAACATAGCAAGTAACAAGCCGGGATGTTCACATTCTTGAAATGTTCTGGGTATTTTATTTTGTCAAATGGGTACTTCCCTATTCCCTATACCATTTTTGATTAATGCAAATAATCCAAATAGTACCCTTTGGCACGGATGATCTCAACCAAAAATAGAAGGTGCACAACTAGATGTTATAACAGTCCTAAACACAAAATTTCGACTTTCTATGTCTATTCGTATTTATCAGTCAAAATCTGAGAACCGAAATTTTTCGCGATTACAATACTTCCTTTTTACTCCGTACAACGAAGTAAAAAACTAAAATGGTAAAATTTGTTAAATGCGATAAATACTTATAAGAAAAGTCTTAAACTTTCCAAGAAATCTTGATAAAATACCAAGAAAAACTAGGTTCCTATTCAAAATCTAGTTCATAAATAGTCGAAACCCTACCACTACACACATTCAAAAGTTTCTCTCCGGTAACAAAGTACCAAATTGACATGCATATTCATATAGGAACAGGAAAGAATGTTTACTTTGCTTGTTATTTATAAGCAATATAAATATGCCACCTGTCCTTATCCACCACTATCCTCCTCTCTCTCCCTCTCGCTCGACACGGGCATTATAAATGTGTGCGTTCGTTACGAAGCTAGTGTCAATGAAAAATCTCTGAATTATTTTATGCTTCCTAGTGAAATGAGCGCTGGTTGGCTTGTCAACCGCACAGACGACAACTTTAGAATTTTAATTGCTGAGATATGACAGAGGGAATATATGAAGGGATATGTGCTTTGGAAGTATGGGATATTTGTCATAGGTGGCTGCGGTGATAGGAAATTTGTTACTGTCTGTTTAGAGATGCACTAGTTGTGAGGAATGTCTTTGAATAATTTGGTCTACGGTTATGGTAATTTGGGATTTATGAGGGATACTAATGGTCCATTACTATGGAGATTACATTATTTTAAAATATTTTATTTTGTCTCAGAAATTTTTTAGAACAATCTTTCTATGCTCACATCCCAGAACCACTCGTAATATTTAAGGTCGCGCTCGAAACCGTTTTCAGATAATGATTTTTATGCACTACTGCATTATAGGAACAAGGAACAATAAGAATACCTGAAAATAAATATAAATTCCAGTAGAAATGAAAGAAGAGGGAGCAAAATTCAAAAATTGCAATGAACTTTATGCAAAATGAACTATTTGATTTTTAGAATAAAGCCACCGACTGTTTTAATGCTTAAGAACTATGTTTAATGCACAAGTACTAAGAGCAACGCATAAGAACAAAACTTTGCAAACTCCAAACATAAGGCGTAATGCACAAGCATAATGATTGACATGTGTCATATTTATTATTTGGTTCGAGTTGTCAATTTTTGTCTGTTTCTAAATATGGAACTGAATACCTTACTTACGAAATTAACAGTTATTCCGTTTCTTAATATCGCTAAAATGCCGGTAATTATTTAATTTCAAAATTCGACAACAAATGTCATCTCTGTCGAATTAGTCCTTAAACAAAATAGGTGGAAATGGCCATCTAATAAATAATCATTATGCATTACGCCTTACGCACAAATCATTATGCATTAAGCACTGTCCCTGGAAATGAGGCTTAAGGCAAAAGGTTCAACCTTGTTTGTTTAGCAATTTTGATCATTTTAATTACTTGCAGCGCCAGATAGCACAAATGGTTAGAGAGCTAGACTCAGTGGACTGGACACAGAGGTCGTGGGTTCGAATCTCGGTCAGGTCAGAAAATTTTCACGGCCAGATTTGAATTGAAACCTACTCCTGTTCCCATTCCAAGTTGGGATCTATATCAGACTAGAGGCTTCACTAGTAATAATTAAAATAATCAAATAAAATAATTGTCTAAATGTGTAGATATGATATAGATATTAAAATTGATATTTTCGGGACTCTTAGTATAATGACTTTTGGTTGTATTCCTCTTAGTTTAAAAACAATCTGATTATTTTAAAATGTAAAACGAATGCTATAATGGTATTGTTTGATAACAAACAGTAAAGAACAAGAATGTAATCTCTCCTGCATACATTCTTATAAGAATTCGGGTTTCGGTTATCTGTAGTAGGATCGGTGTTTAGAGCAAGTGGCATATCAAGTTGGCTGCGACACGAGACAGACGTCGGCTCGGGCGCCACCCCACGGCGGTGGCATGCGACACTAACACACTAACACACACACCAACACTAACACAAACATACACACCAACACTAACACACTGTCGTGGTGAAGCGTAAACTCACCTGAAACTAGACAACATTTTTTATTCTGTTCTTGTGTATTTATCTTGATTTAATCTCTTTCAAAATATTTGAATGAAGCGTGCAAGAAGAAGACTTAAAAATTTAAACATTTTGAGAGTTAATATTTTATTTTGATGGTAACCATTCAACAGGATTTACTCCTAATTACAGAATAGTATATTCTGCAACAAGTGTGGAATGAAGCATATTCAGCTCGAGTGGAAAGTTTGTAAAACGAGCCGTAGGCGAGTTTCACGGTTCCACGAGAGCGAAATAACCATTCCAAACGTGTTGCAGATTATACTTTCTTTACGACTATAAATTTAATTGCATTAAAAAACGTAACCTAAAACTATTAAAATTAAAATATATGTATAGGTATTTATAAAATAATATTCCACATAAAATTAATAAATCTAAATGTATTTTAAAGCTACCCAATAACTAAAAACATTGAATAAAGTTAAATCATTATAACTCGTCACATTTCATTCCATCACTAGTGACGGAATGAATCCATTCCGTAACAAGTGATAGAATGTAACCATTCTATTCTATAATTGAAAATGATGTAAGAATGATAACATTCTATAACAGTCGTATAGAAAAGTAGATGTTATTTATAATTAAATTGTCTTGTATAAAATTTAATTTTAATTCAGCCACAAGGAAAGGTATCACGCCTCAAACTGTATGTCTTTTAGTTAATTTTTCGAAAAATCATATGAAAAGTTGCAGTGATAATGTGTTGTTCGGTTTGGTCCTGTTTTATTGTTCCTCGAACCGAATAAATTACTAAGAAAAAGAATTCTTCCGTGACTCATTTTGACTTTTGATTTGTGGCTCTTTAATTCTCTGCACATAAAAACATCGCAGCGTTAAAAAATATGTTTGTGTCAGCGGTGCCATGAATTTAAAATTAGCGATCCTCAAAACCAAAACCACATTGACCAGCGAGTGTGGGAGGAAAGACCAGCGCACACTGAGTAATTTGTGCGGATATGTGACAACTCTTAATATTCCAGAGAATTTATTGCTTAATAATATGGAGAGTTTGAAACTGAACCCACTGAAATGACGAAATTTTTTTCTTCTTTTCCAACCAAACCAAAGCATATATTTTTGTTTTAATATAGTATTAATATGGGTTCCGGTTCCGATTTTAATAGCTCACTAAACAACTGAACTGATATTGTAACTTGTAAAGTTATGATTATCTTATGGTTTGTTTTTAAACAATTTGTAGATTTCTATGCTTATGATTCAATACATTCAAATAACTTCTGAATTGCGGTATAATAATAATTAATTAAATATAGATCTATGGTCTGTTCCAAATAAGAACATAGTATGGGGCAAGATAGGGCTCACGATTTGAGCGTTCTGATTGGTCTAGCCGGAAACCAAGTTTACATCAGCGAAAAATTTGTGATATGTGCGCATTATTTAGCTGTCGAATGCCTTAGTTGTAACAACTGGTATTGTTGAAAAAGTGAGTCGTTGATTAGCGTCAGTAGCGCGTGCCGCGCGGAACATAACACTATTTCAAAAATACCGCGCTACGTTTAAATTTCTATTTAATGTGTGTAAAACGGGCTGGCTCCGCAGCGACATCTACTATACTCTTATTTGGAACAGGGTATAGAAATTGAAATAAAAATTTTCTGGACTTTTAAAAAATATACACATAGGTACATATGGATTTTGGTTTTACTCGCTCAGTTTAAGGGGCTCGTCTACCTATTTTTCGAATTCCTAAAATACTCTCTTCCCCACGACTGCGGCTGCCCGAACCCAGCCCGAAACTCGTACTTTGTCACATCCTAGCTATGCAATGTCATTTTGAAGTTGAAAAATACTGTAAACATGGCTCAAGTATTCCCATAATAATTTCTGTATTTTTTAAAGAAATTAAGTAAAACAATAATTCTTTCGAAAACAGTCCTTAAATTTACGAATATTAGGATTTTTTAAAATTCCATGATCAGTTAGTTGAGTAGGTACTATATTATGCCATTAAATTATATAAGTACACGAAGTTGTGTGGTATAGTTACAAATTATCATGTTAAAATTTATTAATATTAAGAGGAATCCCCACTAGTTTTGAAGATCCATTTAACGAATGAAGCGATGCCGTCACAAACCATTGTTACCCATTGTGACGACATCGGTAGATTCGATGAATGAACCGTATTTAGCCATTTTCTACTACAAAAGGGGTTTCGTTGGGCACATGAAATTACCATTAATTTTAAATATTTTTAATCAATTTTGTTTTTAAATGAAAGATTAAAGTCTAGGCTATGTCCACTTAGTATCACTTTTTTAATTTTTACTTTTGTTTTTCAATATTTTATCTTCAAAGTTCTTAAAATTTTACTAACTTTGGAGCTTAAAAAATACATGTAAAAATTTAAATTAAAAAAAAATGGCACTAGACAGACATAGAGACATCTTTTATCTTTAAATTTAAAAAAAGAGCAAACAAATCGGACCAAAATTAAAGTCAATTTCATGGGCCCAACGAGAACATATTTTTGCTTAATTTTGTAGGGGTGGGCATTCCTCTTAAAATTAAAATATTTTTGTTTCAACTCGCATCTGTAATTATAGTTATTTTCTCATTTAATATTGTATAATGTCGTACCGTAACTATACTAATTGGACGAATTTGTTCAAGTTATTCAATATGGCAATACCAGTAAGATACACAAAATTATTATTTGAACAGTGTTTCATTCCTCTGTGATTTCGTTTAAAAACACATTTTATTTGATACTTAAATAGAACAATATTTTTTGTTGCAGTGCGTGTGCAGAAGATTTGAATCCAGGACTTGGAGGTAGCAGTCGAGATAGCCAGAAATCAATAATTAGTGAGTTATTTTTAATTACCTATTGCTATTACATATGATAGTCAATATGACATTTAGCAAAACGACTTATTTTATTATACAAAATCGTATTTGTCTCTGTGATTTCGTTCTGAAATGTTTTTTCTACTCCCATGCTTCAATTTAATTATTAAATATGTACTTGTCTGTACTTGAATGACATTCATTTCGATACAGATTTTCATTATGAAACATTTAAGAAAATTTCACTTATTTGAACGAAAGTAGAAAAATATTGGTTGCAACACATAAGGAAACTCAGTAGCTACCTTACTTATGTATTTACAGAACTCAGTTGCGCCTCGTGCTACAAATTTCACATACGTAACAACCTTCGTTTCCTTACTTGTTACATAAATAGTTATTGCTTGGCAGCAACCCTATTTTTGTGTACATTTCGCCAGCTTATTATTTTGAATTTAGAATAAATCACTTCATTGTTGTGTTGTGTGTCAACAAAACCATTATTGTACCACTTAACCTCCGTTGAAGTGTTGGTCTCGCTCTCCGTATGGACATTACTGCTAAAAGCTGCCGCTTTACTTGATCTAGAAACACACTTAGCGCCTGCTGAGGCCGCAGATCACAGCTTTTATTAATACACGCGCCGAGTAATAGCCACGGGGTCTGCTAAACATTCTCCCTAAAGAGAGAACTGTTCCCTTAAATGAGTTACACTTGGAATTATTCATTTTATTATGATTGGAAAGACCCATGGAAGATTTTTTAAATTGTTTTATTTTAAAACGAATTTTCTTTTCATTTTAAATCGAACTGCTTGAAATACAATCGACATAAGAAAAAACGCACCACTTGATAATGCACCAAAAATTCCGAATTTTTAGATCGCCAACAACTTCGGTTGAATTTGGTCGAAAATGAATCTTCAACTTCTAACAAGTTTGAAGTTTCCTCTTTAAGTTCATGGAAGATAATCTGACGCCAAATTAATTTCTCCCCCTGCCACTCCTCTGAACCTGAGAACAAAAAAGTTTTTGATATCAAAAATTTTTTGACCTTAGAAAATTTATCTAAATTGTCTACAACTGTATACCTTACCTTAAATTGAAGTGCTTTTTTCGTTTAATGATCTCGTGATCGCTTTAGACTTCAAAATTTAAGCAGAATTATGAAAAACTCACAAAATGCAGAGTAAATTTCAAAAGCCCGTAGCTTCGGATGAAATCATCGTAGTTAATTGAAATTTTTTAAAATTTACCAAAAAATTAATAAATTGTATCGCCATGTTGTTCAATTGGGTCGAAAACATTTCTTGGTAAACCATATATATGTTGTCAAAGTTTGACATTTTTGTATCAAAAACATTGTTTTTTCTTAGGGGGTGCCTGGGGGTGAATTGTATTTGGCGTCGCATTAATTTGTGACAATTCAAAGAATCATTGATATATGTGTAAAATTAGTCGAGTTATGACCGAAAACGCACATAATGCAATTATTTTTCAAAAATTCATTACGTACCTAATCATCGAAAGTACCTACTCAAAAAATTAAAAACTGTATAACCGTCGAAATTAAATATTCGTATTAATTACCTATATTATAAATTCGGTATACTCTGCGAACAATTTAAAATGTATTCTCTTGTGGATTTATGTATCAAATACCCGCTTTTCTTTTTCGAACATTAGTATAATACGCGTTCGCGGTAAAAAGTAACTTCTTGAAATAAATTCAAGATGCGCTGGTCGCTACGACTTTCTGGATAAAAACTAGCTCCACAGAAACAACCCGCCAACATATTACAGACTCATAAAGACATTTTTTCCTGTTATCAGATTAACATCATATTCACATGATCGAAAAGGTAACAGTGTTCTCACCGCGAGCACGCATGATAGGAATCGAAAATCGAATCGAAAATGAAGAAGGTTTTTACGTTTTGCCATTAAATTGTGGCAAATAATGAGAGCACAATCATTTCTAACAATGGTCGGCAAAAAGTAGTAAATAAATAAAAAGTTTCAATACATTACCTTTACATATGGTTGTGCATTATATTATAAAGGTTAAGTTAACCCCACTGAACTATATAAAATAACGGGAAGGACGATCTCCATAAGACATGTATATTAAAAGTGCTTCCACCATGGAGCCCTCCATTTTGGATGAATTGGCAGCACTGCTAACCCCATAATTAGTGTCTTTTATTCTTTATGTTGCCTAAAGTTAGTGACTTCTGTAACGATACGTCACGTTGGGTCGTCGACAACCGTTTTTATTTTGTATTTTTGTCGTTCGGTTTGTTGGTCTTTTTCAGTGTTTTTGTTTTATCCTTTTTTGGTTTACTATGTTCTATTTTAGTATATTTTATTTAAAATGCCCGCCATTATATCAGCAATACAGGCAACCGCTAAAATGAAAGCCACTAGATTAAAATGAAAAACACTAGATATGGGGTTAGCAGTGCAGCCAATTTATCCGAAATGGAGGTGTCCATGCTGGAAGTACATCTCTGTGGTGATCGTCCTTCCCGTTATATTATATAGTTCAGTGGTTAACCCTTATAATGTAATGCACACACATGAGGGCGATCTCGATTAAGATTGCAGCGCTATAGCGGTGGCTTCAGAAGCTGTCAGATAGACATACGTACGAAACTTTGCAATGCGTACACTAGCCGAGCATGATAGGAAAGTGCAAAATACTGTCCTTGCAGTCAAAGTTCGCCAACTTATTACTCGACTAAACTCAACTGAATCCGGAGAAAAACCGAGCTGGACGACTTCTTTATATATACACTATTTCAAGGTAGCGAAGCGGTTTCTGCCAAAAAATGTCCGCTCGATTAATATTGTTTACCTACCAATTTAAAATTCCTAAGTCCTGTCATCTCTTATTTCGCGTAACGCGTACTATACAGAGTACTGACCTACTATTTATGTTGTTATATGAGTCATAATACCATTTTTCTTCAACCGTCTTAAAAGTTGGTTCTTTTAATACTGTTTTTAGTATTAAAAGTAGACGTTTTTGTTATTAATAAAAAAATGTAACTGTTGCTAGGTTACACTTTTAATCCTAGGCTTAAAAGTACTTTTAATCCTAAGCTTAAAAATAGATTATGTATTCTGTAGATATTCAATGTTTTGTTTGTTTGTTAATTTAATCAAACAAAAAAAAAAAGAAATTATTAATGTGATTTCAAAACATCTTTATTTTAGTACTTAGGTTTAATATTAATTTATAAATTTATTACTTATTCACATTGATATTAAAAGTACAGCTTGAGCAACTTTGATAAAAATTGAACAAGCCAGAAGTTTCAACAGTATTAACATTTTTGGTAGTCTTGCTAACAATATCCGTTAATGGTACATGGTACTAGAATCTTGGGCGCGTAATATTTCTTGAGCTTGATCATCACGCACTTCTTCATTTTTTCTACTGGTATTATCATCATGAATGGAGGATATTATACTTTTACTAGTGCTAGGTTCATCGAACCGTAATATTTTTTTAGCTGTCTACCATGTATGTTTACCAGTAAAGCTGATTTGACGTCTTCAATATCATCAATCTTTAAACGTACCAATTCATCGCAACACGGCATGCACCCGAAATTTGCAGTATTACAACAATCTATAAAAATTAATAATATTTAGATAGTTATATTCTCATTCCTCATATTTAAACACTTACTTTAATCATCAGGTATGTATTATCAGGAGCATAATTCAAGAAAAACTCTTGATTTATTTTAGTTTGACAGAACAATAAAATTTGTAAACAAAACAAAAGTTAAAGCAAAGCTACCTTCTTAGTTTCAATCATATTTCAACAAAATATTTCAATAATTTAAAATGTAATTTTCTTGGTTGAAGAAAAAATAGTATGTGTTATTTGGATTAAAAGTGCCTTTGTTTGATTCGCAATTTTTGCATCCGCTCGGCTTCGCTACGCTTCGCCTCGCAAATGTAAAATAATTGCTCATCAAACAAAGTATCACTTTTAATCCTAATAACACAATATACTATTTAATTAATATTGTTATAAAAAAGTCCAAAAATTAGAAAATAAAGACTTGTTTACAAAATCAAAATACACCTCCCTGTCATGGTCGTCTATCAAGCTATTGTTGTCTGAAATTGTGACGTAAGCTGCGCAAGCCTTATAGCTAGTTTTTTTTTGTTATTTAATATCCAATTTTTAGAACTGGCTATAAGTATTTTTCAATCGTCAGTTTGAATATCATCCTCTTGTAGTTTGAGTGATTTTGTGCGTGGACAGTATCTTGTATTTTTGTGTACGTTTTAGTCGTAAGTTGTAACGTTTGAAGTCTGGTGAATATTGCATTGCATGCAGCAGCAGCAGCAGCGATTGTATTATTCAGTTGACAGATTGACGATACCGCCAAACTAAATCGCCAACCTCGATCGTAATTCGCAACATCGTCGCCACCAGATCATGTAGCGCTCCTATCTGACTATTTTTTTTTCTACCGTTTTGTTTTCTGTTTCTCCACTGTTTTATCTTATACTCGGTTATGTATTCTACGAGAACACACATTTTGATTCTTGAGTTGTTTTTTTTTTTCACTAAATCATAGCCTTGGCAAAAAACCGTTTTCCTATGTTAAATGTCTATTTACCGCTTTTTTGAAACACCTGTACCTCGACCTGTACTTAACAAAAGAGAGTACCTAATTCATCGAATGTTTGAAAAATTTGATCTTGATCGAAATTCACTGCAATGACAAAATTCTATTATCGGTAATTATGTAGTTGAATATCTGGAAGTAACCTAATAAATTAGTAGAAAGTTGAGACTTGGCAGTTTTTACCTTCCGCTTACCTGTAAAGGAAGGTATTGGAATCATGCAAAAAATCGGGTAGTGAGTTTTTAGTGGATGAGTACGAATTAGGGTCCTTACAACTCATTTTTGATAGTTTCCCGATGATGTCTGTATGTATGTGTGTGTGTGTGTGTATGTGTGTGGTCCGGGCCGATGCCGTCTGTCGTATAACTCAAATACGAATTACCCAAAAATTTTGATATTTGGTATTTTACAATTGTATACGAATAGGAAGAGCTCATTAGATTTTGGTACAAATATCTTCACCGGAAGTGATATTTTTGAAGATTGAAAAGATTAAGTGTCAAAAATTTCTATAAATTTGGATAAATATAGTATTTATTTGTAATAAGAATAAGAGGAAAAGTTATTTGCAATCTACGTTATAGCATTAAAGAACTGCAGTAAAATTTAAAAAATAAATTTATCAAATAAAACATTGAAATCTTGTAATCCATGTTCGGTTGATTTTTGTTTCTGCATAAAAAAATATTGACAGATGAGACGGGTGACAAGTCGGCATACTAGCGCTATATAAGTCATAAATAAGCTATTAAATGTAGCAACTGAACGGAGGATTGCTTCAACACAGAAGCGTTTTCGTGTGAATTAATCTTTTGATTCAGGTGATACTAATTTCTGTGTTTGAATATTTTAGATTTTTATTTGTATATTTTAAATGGGCACCAGATTGTACGTATACATTTCTGTTTAAAGTCTAGATATGGCGGAAGGTTGTGTGATGGCCACGTCAGATTTTTTAAATTATGCCATTGAGATAAAAATATCAAAATACAGGATTCTCAAGCAACAAGCATCGTACTCTTCCCTTCTGCTTTGGCGTGAATTTCGTCCATCAAAAAACATTTATAGACTTGATACGTAAATAACTATTGTTCTGTTACATCGTACAATCTATTATTTTTTGTCTGCAACGTGCAGTAGCCCATCATATATTTTCTGCATCAAGTGGCTGTCTTCCAGATTGCTTCTTTTCATACAATTAATTAATCCCTTTCAAAGTTATCCTCATTCTGGTCCAGTGTTTATTTTTCTTGCTGATGACTGTCTTCTGTCTCACAAACGACCTACTGATTTAAATTTTTTAACGACTTTTATAAATCTTTATTAATTTATCACAGAAGAGAACAGTACCTGGTCCAGGTCTATTGCAAAAAAATCAATCATCCAGTGTCAAGATGCACTACAGAAAAATATTGATTTTTATCAAAAGGTTTATGATAATTAATGATGGTTTTATGGAAATATTCTCTTCAGGGTTAAAAATTGTTCGCAAACGGATGTTAAAGTTTTATTTATATCTGAAAACGAGTTTTATATGCCACAATTTGTACTTCTCTGTTTGTTGTTAAAGTTTTAGCAACTTTCTGTAATTATGACTATTTCCCACATATTAATTAAACCAATCATTTGCTTCAATTTTTTAAATTCTGACCAATAACGTACCTACAAAATATATCGGCAAAAATTGAAAAAATTTTTTCAAGTGACAATTTGCCCGTTACATGGCCATGCATGACAATTTTATTGATTTTGTATTGTTTTTAATTGAAATTAAAAGTGTCAAATGAACCTTTTTGCGACAACTTCTTACGATGAAATAAAAATATATCAAATATAACGCCAAAAAATACAGTTACGTCAAAAACCTTAGTTTGGAACCAATTATTAATGAACTTGTGAAACGAAAGAAACTAAAATTTAAAATTTGGACACTCAAAGGTTAGTAAAAAAATTAAATGTCAAAATAAACAACCGTTTCGACACAAAAAATTCATCTTTATTTAAAAACACGAAAAACCACGAATAATTATTCTAATCGGTCTGCAGCAGTGTCAAATTTTGCTTACTCCGGCATTAGAAAACATTTAATAATAAAAATATTAGGACAGTCCAACGTAAATTTATTAGTTCATATTTTATGTCTGTTTATTTGGGAAATAGTCTAACAAAATATATCTCGGGTCTCATTATTTTGCAGGTAAAATTATTTTTTAAGATTGTTGCTTATAGGTAACATTCCTCGACAAATTGAATGATATATCCCTCGCCTTCAGCTCGGGATTTTGATCATGTCATTTGTCTCGAAATGTTACCAAGCAACAATCTTTTGAAATAAATTTTACCAGCAAAATAATGATCCCTTGATATATTACTATTGAAAATTTATCAAAGTTTAATCTTGCATTGAAATGCAAGTTTTTGTAATTAATTAAAATTACTCAGTAAACTGTCAATTAAAATTGCAATTAAAATTTTAAATTGAGTATACGTCAGGACTAATTCGATTTTTCTTGCAAGAGCATACAACGTTTTAAACTGTATAATGTGTATCGTGGATAGGTTTTCATTTGGAGTGTACTTTACAAAAGCTCAACTTGATTTAGGCAGCGAAACCAGTGCTACAAACCTCGTAAAACAAGACACATTACATTGTGTACACGGTGTACGCACATACACACGCACAAATCGCAAACGCATGCATTTTGATCTCCCTCTGTCATAGGCGCCCAGATATATTTTTCTAGGGTTGCCACACGTTTTAATCGTAATTTATAAAAAATGTAACGACTATCGGGATCGAACTTAAAACCTAGAGTTTCGTAGTCTCAAAAAATATGATGTGGCCAGCACACAACTTTCCACCATATCTAGACTTATAAACATAAATTTATACGTACAATCCGGTGCCCACATTTAAAATACGTATATAAATAAAAATCTAAAATATTCAAACACAGAAATTTGTATCACCGAATCAAAAGAATCATTCAAAGGAAAACTGTTCTGTGTGGAAGCCATCCTCCGTTCAATTACAACATTTTAATATCTTACTTATATGGCGTTAGTATGCCGACGTGTCACCCGTCTCACCTGTCAATATTTTTACGCAAAATCAAAAATCAACCGATCATGGATTACAAGGTTTCAACGTTTTATTTGATAAATTTATTTTAATATAAATAAAATAAATTTTCCCCTTATTCTTAATACAAATAAATACTATACTTATCCAAATTTATGGAAATTTTTGACAATTAATCTTTTCAATCTTCAAAAAATATCACTTCCGGTGAAGATTTTTGTACCAAAATCTAATGAGCTCTTCTAATTTATATACAAATGTTAAATACCAAATATCCAAATTTTTGGGTAATTCGTATTTGAGTTATCCGACTTACGCCCCGGCCTTGACCACGTTCATACATACACATATACATACAGACATCATCGTGAAATTGTAAGGATCCTAATTCGTGCTCATCCACTAAAAACTCACTACCCGATTTTTAGCATGATTCCAATACCTTAATTCCAATAATATGGTGCAAGGTAAAAAGTATCTAAGATAAAATATCTGAAATACTTTTTGTTTCTTAGATACTATCATGTATCTTTTTTCGTAAGATATTCCCAGCTCTGCAGAATGCCCATGTCACACCTGTAGAGTAAAATTGAAATAGCTAGAACCCTGCGCGAAGTACGAATTCTCGTCTTAGAGAGAGAAACATAGATGATAAACAAGAGGAAACTACGCTACTGTCTGTTCTACAGAACATCAGCTTCAATATCTGTTATTCTCATGTTGACATTCGTAGTGTTTTGCTTCATGTAATCCTTCGAATTTTGTAATTGATTGTGATTGAGTTATATTTTAGTTTTCTTTGAAAATTAAGTGAAGTGCAGCGTAGCATATACTCGCTAGCTCCGCTTTTGTAAAACGGACAGTACATGACAAGCTCTGCCTTCTCGCGCAGTCCAGGGTCCTAGCTATTTGAATTTTACTCTAATACACTGTATCATGTAGGTATAACCTGTGTATGACGAAAAATAGAAGCACTGCTATTTCTGTCATACACGTCGTACCGAATCAGACGAAACTGTTTGTTACTCCAAATAATTTATATAATTTTTCATTTTATTTATATCATACATGTGTTACATGCAGGCAAAATATTTTCGTCACACACGACAATTTTCATCATACATAATACAAGTATTACAGGTGTGACATGGGCATAAGGGTTTGAAATTTCTCATCGTTTGCGATCGCGTCTGCACTAACCGTTTTCCCACATTGAAGGCGCTGGAATATCTAAAAAGTCAATTCTGTCCGTTTATGGTGGCCCATCACCAGTTTTTGCACCGGACGATTTAACCAGAACATTAAAATTGAATTTTGCGCCACCGGTGCTAAACGTGACCATGTTTGACGACAACGAATTTATTTGCTAATGCGACCGATGCGTGTTTGTTTTGTAAGACAACTGAATGCGAGCGGGATACTAACGTACTAAAATGGCTTTCATACATTTTAATACCGAACAAGTGAACTATAGAATTGCAATTGGTGTTTGACGTTTTTACTCGTTAGGAGACGATGTTCACCGCGGCGGGAAAAACGTGCAAAGATTGATGTTAAGTGTTGTCAATTGCTAATAGATGGGACTAAGGAGCCGGGTGTTTTTCTCGTTTATTTTGCTTTAAACATCAGTTTTCTTTAGTGTCTAGTGTTTTATTTGTACTTTTTACAGAGAGAAATACTCGTACTTATTATCAGTAACTTTTAATACTAGTAGCTTATAGGTATGTGCGGCATAGTAGATCAAAAGCAAATTTGGCGCTTTAAATGGCAATACAAAACGCCAAAATTATTTGTTTCTTGAACCAAATTTTTTATTTTTAGATTTGCTACATTTAATTCTAAGAAAATTGTTTTATTTTCATCGAGATTTTCGTTGAAGAATACTTTAGTTTTGTGCTATTAATTATATAAGGCTGATCTAGCTTTAATTTTTTTAGAAGGAATCATAATTATTATAATCGTGTTTTTCTCCTTTTTAACATACCTTTGTTTCCGTATTTCATACTACGATTCACTGTTACCCATCGTCTGATCCAATGTATACATTGCATTTTTCTAAGGTATAGCTAACTTTTTGACTACAGCTATTCATGTTTTATTTCATCTTATTAGCAAATTGTATTGATTTCCTCCCTATTATTCAGACCGGTCAGTACCTTTCTTCCCTAGGAAACAAAAGTACTTTTCTTCCCCCGTACGCGAGATTCCACCTTCCTACGGGAGAAAAATACTTTTCCTTCCGCTTTATGCGGGATTCCAAAATTGATTATTTAGATTATTTTTATTTGGTTTATGGAATTATTATACATTTTTCCAATATTATCCAGTTCATCCCTTCCTTCAATTTCTAATTATTACTTTTCGGTCCAGGTATTGAAAAAATATCGTGTGCATCTCGAGACAAAAGTGTTCTAGCGACTCGTGCGGTGGCAGCCCTCGCTTCGCTCGTATTGCCAACTCCGCACTCGTCGGAAAAACGCCACTTTCGTTCCTAGTTGCACAATATAACTTCAGAGAAAAACAGTGTTACCAATTTTAATTTCCATCCTGTACACATTTTCCTCCATTTTTATCTGGCCTGTTATTATTCGTATAATTTTCCTTTCTGTTTTTCTTATTTCTTCTTAATTTTTCTTTGACATTGACATTGCCACAGTCGCCGCTGCGTATATTTTTTCTTTGTTCTTTTTGACAATATTTAGTGTCACATTCCTCTTTTAATATTTCTGCCAAGAAGCGAAGAGAAAAGCGAGGAACAGAAAGATTGGAAAGATTTTATAAACAAACTAAACTAAAGACAATTTAAGTAAACAATCTCGACACCCGAAAGGGTAAAAGAGATTTAAAAAGATAATAATATTCTTATCTTTGTTCGTTTAATATTTAGATTCACACTTCTCTTTTAATATCTTTGCAAAGATCGTTCTCCCTCATTGAAGAATCTTTCCAAAGTCTGATAAACTGAAGAATCTGTTGCTGTTGTTGTGCACTGCTCATGTAGCGACAAGGTTACAGCGGTTTCGGCAACTGATCGTTGACTTGACCGGACTGTGGCTGGCACTGATATTTATGCAGTATTGTTTGTCAATCTGTCAGCCGCGTCTGTCTGTCGGTGGACCACCGGGTCGGCTGTCACCGTCAGATCATCCACCATGCAACTGCAGTGGACACCAAACTGTGGAGGTGATTCGCAACTGAGAGAGGGAGTGACAAAATGTTTCTGAGCTACGCAGTGCTTTTCATTTCTGGTTTGAGTAATGGATGGTACATAGGTCTGGTAATTCTTACATAATGACGATTACATAAGTGGTACTTTTTCTTTAATGAAATTTTGATATTAAGGAATTCTGGATGGCTAGACATACTGAAAACTAGAATTTTTTCTGAGATGCATAGCCAAATTACATTATTTCTCTATTCTCCACAGACAAATGTAACGTCAAATCTAGTCTAGAGAAGAGAAATTGCATTGAATTAAATTAATGAATGCGTCACAGAAATTTTTTTCCACTTAATAATTAATGCATCAGTTAAGACATTTTCATCCTCATATTCTATTCTATCTTTAAACAAAACGTCATTAAAAAAGGCACGTTTTTTAACATCATCCTTTTCCTAAAATCATAATTGCTAGCGGTCAAATTTTATTAGTCGTGAAATTGAAGTTATTTATTATTATTTTACTTGAAGAAGCCAAATCTGGCCACTTAGGACTGACTGACCGGGTATTCCATCTTCAGCAGATATGCAAGGCCCAAACCCTTCAATTTCACGACTAATAAAATGTCCACACTAATTTGACCGCTGGCTCTTGGACTATAAGTACAGTATCAAAAAATCTTCAATAAAATGAGAAAATCGGTAGGTAGGTACCACGAAGTATATATATATGACAGTAGTGGACACTAGGCCGGATGAAGTGTGGCCTTTCTGTTTACATTTAGAGAGAGACAGAAAATACAGGCCAGCTCGGAGCATACATTATGTGACGATATACAACGGTAACGATGGTAACGCACAGGCCCAGTAGTGATCTTTCTCTCTCGCACAGGGTAAACAGAAATGCCACAAATCTACACTATTGCCAAGATACGGAGTGTCCATTTCTGTGTTAATATTATACTTCGTGATAGGTAGGTACCTACGTAATCTATTGTATGTAAAGCTGACAAACTCATGAAATTAAGGATTATTGTGTTGTATCAATTATTTGGATTAATAACAATACAAAATTTCAATTATAGTAAATATTTACAAACAATTTTGAATTTTATTAAAACAATGCAGCATCTTCCAACTTCATAACATACAATTAGCAATTTCACGATTTTCTGATTTAAAACTGTAGTTCCTTTTTATCACATGTGATTTCTTTGCCTGGGTGCATTAAACTTCAATACCTGGGTACATAAATAACAAATATAAAGTAGAGAACAATACTATACCTAGGTACTTTTTCTTCGGTATTACAATTTACTGCATCAGCTTCATCGTCATTATCGTTTTAGATGAAACCTAATACTTTTCAATCGCTGAAAGTTAATAACCTAAAATAATGGAGATCAACCCTGTCACCCGCAGCCCTCCATCATAACACAATAATTACAGACAGTGCAAATAATTCTCCCTACAAAAAACACTATCTTCCCTTCCCTGTGCGTTTATGACTGCGTAGCGCACTGGGTTGCTCTGCTCCGCGCTATGGTAACAACATCGGGGTTCTTTGTGCGGAGATCGTTCTGCCAGTGACGTATGAATATGAGATGCGAGGGCGCGTGTGCGTGAGAAATTGCTTTATATGTTTCGGAAGGAAGAAGACGCACCGCCCCTGCGAATGACGCAAGGGGCCCACCAAAGCAAGATAGTGGAGCGATACATTGTTTGAGGGTTGGAAGTCTTTGAAGATTGTTTGTTTTACTCTACTTGAGCTTCTTTTTCGGTTAATTTGCTTTTTTTAATACCTGTACCGAAAACGCCTCCTTTTGTCCCTATTATTAGGAATGAAAGTTATGTATTTCCGACCGGTCGGTACTTTTCTTCCCGAGGGAAGGAGTTTTCTTCCCGCTTTATCCGGAATTCCAAAGTTGATTATTTAGATTATTTTTATTTATTTTATGGAATTATTATACATTTTTCCAATGTTATCATCATTCGGTTCATCCCTTTTTCAATTTCTAATTATTACTTTTCGGTGCAGGCATTGAAAAAATCGGGACATAAGTGTTCTAGCGACTCGTGCGGTAACAGCCCTCGCTTCGCTCATGTAGCCAACTCCGCAGTCGTCGGAAAAACGCCACTTTCGTCCCTAGTTGAACAATATACTATTCTGTATCTATTGTAACTTCAGAGAAAAACAGTGTTTCCAATTTTAATTTCCATCCTATACACATTTTCCTGTTATTATTCGTATAATTTTCCTTTTATCTTTTCTTATTTCTTCTTAATCTTTCTTTGACATTGACATTACCATAGTCTCCGTTGCGTATAGCATTATTGGTCTTATTAATGTTTTGTATATTCTTTGTTCTTTTTGACAATATTTAGTTTCACACTTCTCTTTTAACATTTCTTTGCAAGCATCGTTCTTCCTATTATCCAGTTCATCCCTTTCTTCAACTTCTAATAAACTACTTGTATGGTTATTATATATATCATCTATAGGTAATTCATATAAGAAACCGTTTTAAGACCTTGTTCACACATGGATTATTTCATGTTTCTGAATCCTGCTGGTTTGAAGAACCTATGAATTACAAATTCATCATTTCCAAGACTTAACTGACGATTCGGTTTAGGTGTATTTAGGAAATTTTTCTCCCTTACATATCACCAGTTGATTAAGGTTTGGATTATAGTCACTTTAATATTTTTACCTCCCGCCTCATATTCTATAAGGGAGGTATTGTGTTGGGTCAGAGTGACAGGACCAATAGTGATAAATCATTTATATCTTCTTCTATAGTTCTATATTTGACTAAATGACTAAAATATATTTGTAAGTACCTACCTATATATTTGTATAGTAGTACAAAGAGTAGGGTATGGTGGGAAGTTTTGTGCTGGCCACAGCAGATTTTTTATTTTATTGTTATTGTTTAAAACAAGGTTCAAAAGTATGACAGTGGCAGGATTTTCTAGCACTCTACACTAATTAAAACATAGAATCCGCTCACCTTAATCACATTTACCTATACACTGAAATGATCTACTTGGTCAGTCTTCGTTTCATATTGCAGCAGATAATGTCATTGTCTGTATTTGTTGATTTCTCCACTTGCGATTTCACGCTACAGTTGACCTGGTGCTAAAACCCTTTACCCTCTGGCCTGGCTGGGTATTAACATACAAAGGGCCGGAGAAGATGCGGGTGCTGATAACGTCGAGCTCTGAACGACTTTATACCCCGGCATTCCACACAGCCGAGGTGTTACATTGCCACAAAAACACTGGAGTGAATTCCCCACGTGGTTTTTACGAGAAATCTTTGGAAGCCAAGCGATTTTTGTCGGGATTTATCTCATGATATCTATTTTTCTTTACTTGATGAATTAATACACGCGATTTAGAAGTATGAATATGGATATACATTTTTTTTTACTGAACTTGATTGTATAGTAGCCAAATCAGTTCCAGTTGGGTCCGAGTGGTTGGATTCCACTGTAATAACATCTACCATTCTGTATTTAGGAGTTAATCCTCTAGGATGTTAACCGTGTTAACTAGCAAAAATGCTTGACTGTCCGAATGTGATTTAATTAACGAAAATCATTCACCGGCCGAAAGACTTGAACCACGGAATTCCGGATTCATACGTCATCAAATGCAGAGAGCTAAACGCTGTGCCTAAACACGCGCAGCTACTGCCTCGACAATTATTATTATTTAATATGGTGAAATCCAACCACTCCAATCGAATATTTTGGATAGACGAACATTTGTACCACTGATCATTTTCTTACACAAAACACAACTAACGTTTCAGTTTATTCCGATTTATTCTTAAACCTTCTACACATTCATTTTAAAAACTGAATGTTCGTTAGTTATTCAAAATTTACGTAGAATGCTGCAGGTATCTTAACGTTATTCAAAACTTGATCATCACTTTACGGCCCATCTCTTGCTATCAAATGCAAGGCAAAAAAACAAGTTACAATAAATCATTTTGTGACTTTGGTTTTAAATCGATGACCTCTTATTTTACAATGAAGTACTTGTTGTGCTTACATGGCTAAAGAACGAAATTTATAAAAAAAACGTTGCCGTATTTTGTTAAATAATTTCTAAAAATTACTAAAAATGTGAGTCAATGGGTTAACAGTTTTAAAAAAATCTCTCTATACCCGTCTTCCGCCTAATGCATATTATCGATTTGAAAAAGAAACTTTTTATTTTTGTGCATTAATCAACGTATAATATGGATTATTACTAAATGATAAAAATGATCTCCAAGTTTTGCTAATTGATGTCACAGCAATTAATAATTTGCATTTATTGATTCACTAATGAGTCATGATTCTTCATATTAAATTTCAATTTGAAATTTTTTGTAACACATCCAGAATCGTTCCAATTGTTAATCTTCAGGATTTATTTAAGTGTAGCGCCCTCTTCTACCATAACCACCACATCCATTTTAAATACTGAATATTCGTAAGTTATTCAAAATTTACGTAGAATGCTGCAGGTAACTTAAAGTTATTCAAAACTAGATCATCACTTAATAAAAGTACCCTCTGATGTGATTGAATTGCTCTTGATCTTTCCATAAACGCAGAATCATTGCTCTTCAACCCTTCATATATCAATAATCTCGTTGGAGCGGTTTAAGCGATTACAGTCCCAGAGGGTGCGTTTGCTCCGCACCCCCTACCATGGTCTCAGGGGGTAATGACTCGGAATCAAGTGTGTCCACGCGTTGTCACCGAACGTATTGTTGAGGGTGTATCAGGGTGTCATCCCCCGGGCTCTCTATCATCAGTGAGTGATTTCATGCTAGATGCTCTCAAATTGGAAGAGAATCGTACTTAACGATATTCATTACTGCTACAGAAATTCATTTTGTGTTATTACTTGTTTGTATTTTACCTTCCGCTTACCTGTAAAGGAAGGTATTGGAATCATGCAAAAAATCGGGTGGTGAATTTTTAGTGGATGAGCACGAATTAGGGTCCTTAAAACTCATTTTTGATAGTTTCACGATGATGTATGTGTGTGTATGTGTGTGTGTGTGTGTGTGTGTGTGTGGTCAAGGGGTGTTAGTCGCATAATTCAAATACGAATTACCCGAAAATTTTGATATTTGGTATTTCACATTTGTATATAAATTGGAAGAGCTCCCTAGATTTTGGTACAAATATCTTCATCGGAAGTGATATTTTTTGAAGATTGAAAAGGTTAATTGTCAAAATTGTATATACATTTGGAAAAATATAGTATTTATTTGTAATGAGAATTAGAGGAAAAGTTATTTGCAACTTACGTTATAAAAAAATTGTCTTTATCTGGTAGCATTAAAGAACTGCAGTAAAATTAAAAAATTAATTTATCAAATAAAACGTTGATATCTTGTAATCCATGATCGGTTGATTTTTGTTTCTGCGTAAAAAATATTGACAGGTGAGACGGGTGACAAGTTGGCATACTATCGCTATATAAGTCCTAAGTAAGATATTAAATGTAGTAATTGAACGGAGGATGGCTTCAACACAGCAGAGTTTTCCTGTGAATGAATCTTTTTATTCAGGTGATGCAAATTTCTGTGTTTGAATATTTGAGATTTTTATTTGTATATTTTAAATGGGCACCGGATTGTACGTATACATTTCTGTTTAAAGTCTAGATATGGCGGAAGGTTGTGTGATGGCCACGTCAGATTTTTTAAGTATAGAAATCTTGTTTAAATCTGAAATGTAATTTGCTGGTAGGATGTCAATAATAATTTATCTACAACTACTATGAAAAGTTTATATTTATGCTTTCAATTGTCAACGTAAAGTAAAGGACCAAGCAAAACAACATTTTATTGCGCATCTCCTATGACAACGCGCAATAAAGTTTTGATTACAAAAAATAAAAGGAAATGACGGAATCAAACTATTTTTTAAATTTATTTATTTCGATATTATTGGTATCGTCATGGTTACGAATAAAACATAAAATGTGTGTATTACGAGCGTAAAGTGTCTTTGTTCCTCTTGCAGTATTGCAGCTCTCGCCTTCCGTGCGCGAGTAACAAAGAGTCACTTTACGCTCTTAATACACAAATAACTGTTATTTAATACTTTAATACTGATCAAAGTGCTGTACTCTGTACTCTTCAATGCTCTAATACTTTGTATTAGGTATTTGTTTTGTATGTTTGAACATCGTGGTAGCGGTATGCATTAAAGTTGATGCCTAATATGAATTTTATTTTAAGAAAAAAACTACAAGTGTAACTGGTTCTCGTGAAACGTTTCCTAAAAATTAATAACATTATTAAAACATAGATTAAATTTCTTAAAAATTACAAAACTTATGTAACAGGTACAGTTCTTTTGTTATAGGTTTATGAATTATGAATGATAGCAAAACAATCATATCATTTAGTTGGTACTATAAAACAACATCTTTTAAACAAAATACTTTTTATTTTTCATGTTAAATAACATTTTTCTGAAAAAAGGTAGAGAAAGTATAATTTTATAATTTGTTGAAATACTGAGTTATTTATTGATTGTTTTTTCGATAAGCAAATCATTATTAATTGTTAAAGACATAAATAAAACAAAATTTTATTTCATTCTTACTATGAAATATTACCTAATTAGTATTTGTTTTTTTTTTATCAACAATCACATCATTCGATTGTTGCATTGGGAATCATTGTTGTACATTTCCAATATTATAATCTTTATTTTAAAATGATATAAAATATTGATTTTATTTTGCGACACGGTAGAGATTTCGCCGCTTGGACTTGTTCACGTTGGAAGCTAAGTTGATTCATGTTCGTTACGTCACGCTCGCTGGCCCACAGTAAACAAACTCTCAGTTCATTTTTAATGTTTAAACAGTCAGGATTATTTAAATGTTACTCCACAAATATTTAAATAATCGCTAAAACAATAGTGCAAATATTGTTAAACTAATTTTATTTTGTCATTATAACTATTTGTGATAATATGGTGACAAAATATATAAAGGTAATTGAATACAAACTAATATTACTATATTAACTATATTAAATACATTCAATAAATAATAATTTGATGGTCTAAAATGTATTTTTATGTTTGCAGCTTCGTGTTCCAGTGACGTACATTGTTGAGGCCATCGTTCAGTTGCAGAGACGTCCGATTTTGGGGCCATCGTTCAGTTGCAGAGACGTCCAGTTTTGGGACCAACGTAAAAGGTAAGAGCCCCTTTTCAAATAATTCACTACCTACATAATGAGTTGATATAAAAATCATTAAATATTACCAACGGAATTGTATTTTATTTCATTGTTTGTGCACAATTATGTCTAATTGCACTGATAATTATTATTATAAGTGGCTGGTAACCGCACACACGGTATAATATCTATACAGATTACTCATAATATGAGATGCTGCCATATACACACGTTTGGTTATATTGTATATCGATCACTACAATTATTTTATTGTTAAATTTGAAACTATTGCACTAATTATTTTCTATGCGCTGTGCGTGTTATAAATCCACCATAAGTATTACCATCATTTTTGATATGCCTAATTTTATAACCTTACTTATATCCGTCAAGATCCAGCAAACTCTAAACATAATAAAATATTATCTTACTATTGGTTGGACACATACTATAGAATATGTTACTTATTTAAATAAATGTGATGTATGCAGTTTTATACTTGGGCATTATTCAGGTATTGTGTGTTTTTTCATAAAGAAAATTGCTTGAATCATACATTTAAATTGCACGGAACAGAAGCAAACTAGATAAAATATCGTGGAAATAATTTCTCCTCCATGGTATTCACTCCCATTTGCGATTTCCTGTAGCAAGGGCAAAGACATTAAAAATCCAGAATTGCATTCGGAATACACATACAATAAGCTTCGCACATTGAGTCACACCACAACGCATTCGGGCCATAAATAAAACAAACATTCACAACTACACACAAGACATCGTTGTATTTGGTGGTTGTGACGCGTGCAACTCTACTGCACCCCTAGCAATATCAAAACGACGAGCACGTGGCGAATCGACTAGATTTTTACTTGTTCTTCCCTACCAGTGTACCACGAAGACATAAAAAGATACTATAAATTAATTATATTTTTGAACGTCCGGGACTAAAACTCTTCTTTAGTCTTTTCTTTAGGGACTAAGGTTCTGAATTTGATCCTAAGGGATTATTTTTCATATTTAATCCCGTTATCAAGGAATTTCATTAATTAATCCCGTTGTCAAGTAAATAAGTGCTATTTGTTACAGAGTATCTGTGGTAAAATAAGTATAAATATTTATCAAAATTACAATACTTTTAAATTATTTTGCATTCGTTTGAGAGTGAAGTGCAAAAAATAGCGTATATACCACAGGACTAAAGTACCTTTAATCCCTCAGGTGTTTATTTTCTTCACTTTCGGCTCGTGAAATAAACTTCACCCTCAGAATTAAATCATGAATGTACTTTAGTCCTTTAATATATAATATACTATTTTGTCCCAGTAATTGACAATAATACCACTGGTTCAGGATGGTTAGATTCCACTACAATAAAGTCCACCATTCAAAACTTGAAAGTTTATCATGTTGAATGATTACCATCAACTGAAATTACACAAGAGCTTTTTATTTCGCCAGATAAATTTCTGTTTGTATTGAAACCTTGTTGCCTATTAATTTAAAAAGAATAATTGTTTAATAAAATCACGACCCATGCCATAGGTGGAGTGATCATATTTTATAACAATTTTTGGAGTTAAATTGCTGTCAGGTGACAAGGTTGAGATGTCAAACAGAAATTTATTTGGAGGAAATAAAATGCTCGAGTGTAATTCAACGAGATAATTTAACGACTCCTTTTGGACTTCTTCACAAATATTCCCAAAATCTAATCATTTCACTGAAAAATATTAGAAATATGAAGCAAATGACATTTTAGTGTTTTGTTTATTGTTTTGGGTGCTAAGAAAAAGGTAAATAAGGTTTTATCACTTGCAAAAAGTTTATAGAGGAGTGGAATTATCAAAATAGAAAATAGATTGTCTACACATGTCGTTTCTAAAGCATTACACGTAATAAAATGATCTACTTACGGTTCGTTATATGCAAAACAATACCATTCAGGTTCCCAATTTCGAAACTGGTCATTACTCATTATCATAATATCCTCTTCTAGATTTATGATCATTTCAGATCCACTCATCGTCAACCCTAGCCATCAATAACGCATAGTCTAGAACAGTAAATAGTCTAAATCCAATTCAAACACTGAACAGTGAACACTAAGGACGCCTCGCCTAACCAAACATTGAATTGATGTGCAGTGTACGCTATGTCGGCAGCATCCTCCAGCTTATTGACTCTGTTTACATTGCACACGTGTGTTGGTGCCACGTGTCATGTTGGCGTGCGTCCGACAGGTCCTGGTGTCAGACCCGGGTCCTCCCTGCCTATTAGCCGATGCACAATGCCACATAGAACCAGGAATATGTACTGAAGAGATCAACGTGAAAATGAGGATGCTTCACTTTCGAACGTTGTTAAAGCTTTACCTTGTACTGCATAAAAATACACTTACCTGTGTCCATTTGTACCGCTTCCATTTAAATTCTAAGTGTCACTTAAATTTTAAGTCATTTAAATGAAAAATATCGAATCGAACTTATGACAGCAATGTTATTTCTATGTTTGACTATTTGAATTGAGTACATATCAGAGTGTCGACAAGTCATAGTTCCGACAAGCCACAGCATCTAAAAGTCATAGCGTATAAATGTCATAGCATCGACAATTACCCCCACTCCTGAGTTCATAGCGTTTAACTGTTAAACAGTCATAGCGTATAAATGTCATAGTGCCGACACTTACCCCCACTCCTGAGTTCATAGCGTATAACAGTTTTAAAAGTCATAGCGTATAAAAACCATACCGCCTAATAACCACACGTCCGAAAAACCACAGCGTATAAAAGTTCCCCCACCACAATGTCCAGCTACCCATATACCAATTTTCACACTTCGATTTGCACATTTGTACCCAAACTAATCAATACTAACAAAACCCTAATTGAATCCAACAGAACGCCGTTTTTTTTTAAATAAACTAATCAATACTAACAAAACCCTAATTGAGTCCAACAGAACTCCATTTTTTTTAAATAAACTAATCAATACTAACAGAACCCTAATTGAGTCCAACAGAACTCCGATTTTTTTTAAAATAAACTAATCAATACTAACAAAATCCTAATTGAGTCCAACAGAACTCCGTGGTGTGGCATTTATTCGATTCTATGACATTTATACGCTATGACTTTTAAAACTGTTATACGCTATGAACTCAGGAGTGGGTGTAAGTGTCGGCACTATGACATTTATACGCTATGACTTTTAAAACTGTTATACGCTATGAACTCAGGAGTGGGGGTAAGTGTCGGCACTATGACATTTATACGCTATGACTGTTTAACAGTTAAACGCTATGAACTCAAGAGTGGGGGTAATTGTCGATGCTATGACATTTATACGCTATGACTTTTAGATGCTGTGGCTTGTCGGAACTATGACTTGTCGACACTGTGGCATGTTCCCTTTGAATTTGATTTTGTTCATTTAAGTGACACTTAAAATTTAAGTGGAAGCGGTGCAAATGGCCATTAGAGTAGCATAAACATAACCTAACTTATATCTATCATGCATCAGGGTCATGCATTGCATTTTGAAAATACTTGCGTTATTAATGCTTCTCTTAACCTTAAACACACTTGGAGTCAATAAACATAACCTAACTTATATCTATCATGCATCATTCATGATTATGCATTGCATTCTGAAAATATTTTGCTAACTACATCCAATGTTAGAAAAAAATTCACTTGGAGTAGCATAAACATAACCTGTTATATCTATAATGTATCATTATCAGCATTGCATTCTGACAATACTTGCGTTATTAATGCCTACCAGTCTACCGTATCCACTGTTATCTAAAAAGTACTAGGAGTAGCTTGAACATAACCTAACTTTATAGCATATCATGCATTGCATTCTGCAATACTCGCTTTCCAATTTCGTGTTGTGATATCTTCATCAATCAAACCCATTTGATTTGAAAGACTTATAAATTTCGTTTCTGGTGTAGTCTTCAACTAAATTACATGTGAACATATGAACATGTCACTAATTTAATTATGTACAATTTCGTATTGTAACAAGATCTTCAATTAATTTTAAGCTCTGTGCACAAATTAATTCTTTGTGGATTCTTTCTTGCTTCTGAATCCTGGAAAAGAAATTTACTGTTTTAAGTTTTCAATAAATTAGAAACTTTTTTTCTAAGATTCATTGACGTTTTAATTTAGCTGCGCCGCTATTTAACAGGCAATTCTCACCATTATTAATCTCCTTAAATATAAATACACATCTCGTTAATTCAAATATACATGTCCTTAAATAAAAATATACATCTCCTTAAATGATTATACATCTCCTTAATTCCAATATACATCTCCTTAAATAAAAATGTAGGTACATACCCGTGTGAAGTTGGCACCCCCATGTTGGAATTTTAAAACGAAAACTATTGCATAATTTTGTCCAAGTTATGCCCAGTTTTGCCCAATAGTCATTTCGTTTTGCCCAGCCACCGTTAACCCATGAGTCAATAATCGAATTTCTATGGTGTGGCACCCCCATATGCGACTTCGAAAAAATGACATATGCCAAAGTTTTGCCCAAGTTATGCCCAGTAGTTTTGACATAAACTAATCTATGCTAACAAAACCCTTCTTGAGTCCAACAGAACTCCGTTTTTTGACATAAACTAATCTATGTTAACAAAACCCTTCTTGAGTCCAACAAAACTCCATTTTTTTGACATAAACTAATCTATGCTAACAAAACCCTTCTTGAGTCCAACAGAACTCCGTTTTTTTGACATAAACTAATTTATGCTAACAAACAGATGGGGGTGCCACACCATAGAAATTCGATTATTGACTCATGGGTTAACGATGGCTGGGCAAAACGAAATGACTATTGGGCAAAACTGGGCATAACTTGGGCAAAATTATGCAATAGTTTTCGTTTTGAAATTCCAACATGGGTGTGCCAACTTCACCCGGCATAGGTACATTCCCTTAAATGAAAATATACATCTCTTTAATTCAAATATACAATTCCTTAAATAAAAATCTGACGTGGACACCACATAACTTCCTTGTACGCCTTGTGTGTTCATACTTTTCTTAATAACTAAAATGTAAAATAATATTAAAAATTCTTTTAACTTATTATACTAGTATACTCACAAATATATTTTAGTCATTTGATTTAAACTGCAGAAGAAGATATAAAGCATATTTTACTATTGTCACTGTCATGTCATAATCATTTAAATTTTACGTAGTAACAAATGTTAATCGATCATGGACTACAAGATACCGAAATACTATAAATTATAAATATATACTTTAATTATTTTTAAATGATAGCAGATACAAAAATATTTATAAAATACCGATTGTAGGTAATAATCACATAATCTTTCATTTAAAATTTAAAAAATTGTCTAAAATTAAATATTTATCGAAATATTTTTAAAAAGTACTACTTCCGGTTTGTAGACTGAAACCAAAAATAGGAGGTGCACAACTAGATGCTATAACAGTCCTAAATACAAAATTTCAACTTTCTACGTCTAACCGTATTTGAGTTATGCGACACACATACGTCCGTCCGTCCGTACGTACAGACGTCACGTCGAAACTAGTCATAATGGATTCAGAAAAGGTCAAAACGGATATTTCCGTCAAAATCTGAGAACCGAAATTTTTCGCGATTACAATACTTCCTTACTTCGTACAAGGAAGTAAAAATATACCTACATCTCCTTAATTCAAATATACATGTCCTATACAAAATGCGAAAAATATATTTATCCATGTTCTCTTTATCTTTCTCCTTGTCATTGAGATACAACGTGCAAGTTGAAAATCAATTAAACTAAGTTTAAGTCCTCGGTAATAGTTGAGCTTGTTTCTTGGTAAATGTAGCAAGTGGTTAGTAACTAAATATAGTGTCCTCCCCCGTAATAATTATAGAGCAAAAGGACTTGAACAAGGGAGAGTTGACATACTGGCAACTGCTGCTGACAACCTGCGCGCTACGAGTACATCGTTGTGAATCGAGCTTCAATCTTGCGGGCTTGTTACTTATTCTTATCTGAGATATTAAAAACGGTATAACAGTAAGAGTGTCATTAACTTACTCACTTAAACCTAAAGCCTTTCTACCTTTCGGTAGGTACTATTAAATGAATGTTAAATCAATCTGTAATATTGAACACAAAACACTACAACCACGCTAATAACTAGAATTTAAGTAGATTTTCTAGAGTACTCTTAAAGTAAAGGTTTGTTTATAATGGATGTAATCGTTTATTCCTTCTGTATTCTGTAAGATCTGTGATGTGAATGAGCAGTGTGTGGTACATAATCATTTCAGTAATCTGCTAACTTGACGACATAACCTTTCTTATAATTGTCAGAAATACAGAAATAGATCCGTTTGTTGAAAGTTAGTTGGATCTGCAATGTTTATAACAATAAATATTGTAGCAAAATATATAATACTCATCATAATGTAAACAAAGAACAAATAGGACTTGCTTGTTATTTGTTGGGAAAAAGTGAAAAGTGAAGTATGTAACAGAGTAGCTTTATACTGAGGTATATGGCTGATTTCAGTAAACTATTTGAATAAAATAATATGTTTGGTAATACATGAAGAGTTTAAAAGTTAGATACTGAACTAATTTTTGGATATAATATTGTTACAGTTAAACATTAATTAATTCCACATTTTTATAGAGTGACTACTTGTTTGAAATAAAGCGCCTATTGCCATACTCTTTAGTCTTTACATATAGTGATACTCTGGGAAGTTTTCTTAAAAGTTGGCAAACCTTACTGTTACAGTATAGGTAAACGTCAAATCCAGTGTGATTATGAACCGTAACATAGAAATACCTATAGCTCATGTTAACATAACACAGAAGAAGTCAACAGTTACATCCATAAACCAGCCTTAAAAGTAATGTAAATTCAAACTCTAGCTAATATCTAGAGTCCGTATTTTAGGAAAATACTATTGCTTATTTAAAAAGGCATTTAAATTTAATTTAGATATTTTGTTTCACAAGTTTTCAAACACTTTTAACTGGGAGCTCATGACAGGTGATGGTCTGCGATTTCATACAGCATGCCTTTTGGAGGTTAGCATATTGCCCCTATGACAACATAGAAAATCGGGTATTAAACCCTTGCACGCTTTTCGGTCATATGGAAAATTGCATTTTCACTTGGACAAAACTTTTTCGAAATTGTCCAACCTTGGGCCAACGAGGACTGCATGCCAATTTGGTTATAGGTGTTTTATGACACAAATATTAATTCTTTTCATCGGCATGCTGTATGAAAACGCGGAAAATCATATTTTTTTACTACAAGATCACGTAACCGTTTGAGCCCTATGGGATCCTGCGAATCGCATGCCTATAATTTTTAATAAAAAGGTATGCATTGTGCACATTATTTCAATTAACACTCTTATAAGTTTATAACCTATATCGTCTATTAATAATAATAAATATACTCAGGTTTTCGTAACTAATAGTATTGTTACATTTGAATTGAAGGGTTTTATGATGGGATTCTGTGCAAATCTATAAGTTTTATAAATTTGTAAATCTTTAAATATTGAACAAAATCACATCAATGTTTGTTGACAAATATGAAAATATTCATATGCTTATAAATTTCATTGCGATTTTGTTTAATATTTACAATTTTATAGATCTGTAGCAACAACAGATTTTCACAGAATCCCACTATTAGTCTGACTCTCACAGTTTGACAAATTATCGCGCTAACACCTCGTCCACTCAACATACAAATGGGCTGATTAGGTGCGCTAAATATTGTAAGGCAACACTAAGTTACTAACGCCTCTCTCGGCCACTTTATGAGGCATGTGCATTGCCGTGACCACACTTCCGGTCACACTACATACTATAACCGCAGGTTCACATCGTTAGCTACACGGAAAAATGATTTCCTACTAAATATATTTTATTTTTATAGAATATAACTCCGATTATAAATACTGAGTGATCATAAATAATTGACCGTCATGTGACTTGGAAAAGTGCGTTTTTTAAATCAAAACTATGTTCTGCGGAAAGAAGTTAGTACTCAGTTCTTGTCAAACGAACGATAAATTTGAAAGTTTTGGCATTTGTAGTAAGGCAGAGAGCAAGTGAAGAACACTATAATTAATTAATATTGAAAGAAAACTGTAATTTTTTGACATTTTAAGGTTAGGATGGTGAGCTTAGTTTAGTAGCAATCACATTGAGGTGACAAAAATAAAATCAGAACAAAGTGGCCCTATTCCCAGTTTTCAGAAGCATGAAAGAAACCTCAGAGAATCCTTGCGTGAACAGTGTTTTAAATAATAAAGACAATTCCACTCATAGTTATTTTGCTGAATTGTACCAATCACAGACGAACTACAGTGACAATTTTCACTAGTGAAAATTACACTGACAATTTTCACTAGTGAAAATTGCCGCGAAGCGTTCCTTAGATATTATGTCAGTTGATGATTGTTTTAAAAATACATTACCTACTTTTTTTGGAATAAATAAAATATTTCGAGAAATTGTCAAGCCGAATACCATACGTGACTATGATTTTTTGGTAATTTTTGCCGTCTGGTCACGACTGCTTGTTGCGTCGAAAATAAACACGAGTGCGTAGCACAATTGCCAGCAAAATCATAGTCACTAATGGTATTATATATGATAATTCCACTCCTGTATAAAGTAAGCCATAAACAAAACACAATTTATCGCTTTGACAGCGGATAAAAAGGAAGGTAACTTTTTGCAAGTGATAAAAACTTATTTACTTTTTTCTTAGCAACCAACCAATAAACAAAAACACTAAAATGTCATTTGCTTCATATTTCTAATATTTGTCAGTGAAATGATTAGATTTTGGGAATATTTGTGAAGAAGTCCCAGAGGAGTCGTTAAATTGTCTCATTGAATTACACTCGAGCATTTTATGTCCTCCGAATAAATTTCTGTTTGACATCTCAACCTTGTCACCTGACAGCAATTTGACTCGATAAATTGTTTTTAAATAAAATCACTTCACCTACAGTGTCGTGGTAAACACTAAAAGTATTAACATTATTAAATTATTAGTAACAAACAAAGAGTTAAATTACTACATTACATACATTTATTACTGCGCTTTAATCTTATTTACAATCAAACGTAATAAATTAGCCTCCTCCATAAAAATCCCCATTTACACACCAGCATAAAACATTCAAATAATTTACACATTATCTGCAACCACCGGAAGTAGAATTACAACAATTTGTCGCAGTGTATCACTTTCTTACGAACACCTGCGCAGAAACACATGTAACTCTAACCTTAAAAACACTATCAAAAACAAAAACGTGAAGCGCACAACAATTAAATGAAACAATGAGTTGATAAAACAATCACAATGATATTTTTGTTTGACTGGTGTGAATTTAGCGGGTAACACATGCACCTGCTAATGTAAAACAGTAATTTAAATATCTTTAGCGGGGTTATTGATCAAGTCAAGTTGGCAGTAGTGCGAAGTTGGATTGTATGTAATTGCATTTGTACTGTGGTAACGGTTTTTATACGTTTGTAATTTACATTGCACAAAATGCATTACAAATTACAAATTAAATTTATTCATTCGACAAATGGTTTCAAGATAATAGTCTGCTTACTATGTATGGCTACATTGTTGCAAATTATAATTTGCAGTGTTAATTCTACAGAAACGGTGATTGCATATTTTTGACTACACTTGACTAAATATATTTACTTTCTAGGGTATTTCTGTGTAGGAAACACATGCATTTATTTAAGATTCCGTGCGTCTTATTAAAATAAACAAATTAAGTTAAAATTAAAAATCGTGAACTCAACGAAAACATGGTTTAGATGGAAACCAGACTTATTTTGAGTAGGTAATAGTATATTATTTAACGAGCACATACTCAGGCTAGGTAATTCAAGGCGATGAAAATTTATGCTGGAGCTAAAGGCGAGTGTATAATCATCCGAGTAAATTATTGCCATTATTTGCGAGTCCAATCTACGACTAAAACATTTGTATTTGTATTCATTTACATATTGTCTTAACCTCATATTTTGGTGTGGTGACAGTTCATCAGTATACAATAGTGTTGAAGGTAGCACACAATTTAAACAAATATAGTTATGTCAAACTGTAGTTTGATCAAAGCCAAACTGTATTTTAGTCAAACTGTAATTTGTTAAACTGGAATTTTGTCAAACCGTAAATATGCCAACCCGTAATTTAGCCGAACTGTATTCTAGACAAACTGTAATTTCGCATTCCGTAATTTGACCAAACCGCAACTTCGACTAATATTGTCAAGTCGTAAACCGTAATTTAGCCAGAATGCAACTATACCTAACTGGAATAATCCAACATAGAATTTATCCAAAACGTATTTTTGTCAAATCGCAGTTATTCATAACCGTAATCTTGCCAAACGCATTTTACTCAAATCGTAATCTTACCAACTTGTATGTCTTAAGGGTATCGTCTCCACGTAGCTCAACACCGCGTTTGTCCTATGTTAATGCATAGAAACGCTCGCTAAAAATACGGAAAAGCAGTCTAGCAATTTCTACAATGCTCACGAAGTTTTATAGATAAAGCTAAATTTCATAAATTTATTTACAGACGAAGAATGCAACTAGGATTATGCCGAGTTACATTTTCTAATAAATCTCTGAATAATAAGAAAAAGCATGTAAAAAATTACTTAAAACACACTTTTTCATTAATTTTGTATATGGATTTCAAAGATTTTTTCAGAATTCTAACTGGGCATAATCCTAGATTAATCACAAAAATCTAGTACCTGTTTTTCCTTCAAATTTTTAATATGCAATGAGTAAAGTAGAAACTGCTACACCTCTAAGCACGCAATATTTTGTTACGGAGACGAGACCCTTAAATACAGTTGGGAAGATATATACTCTTACTCTATAAGGTTTGCACCGTTTGTCCATACTTGACAATTTTGTTTAGTTTACATTTCATCAGACCCTTTAATCCAATAAATCGTTTTCCATCGTCGGGCTAATATCAATAACAAATTGTAAAAGTCTTCTACCTTATTTTTCTATTCGTTCTAAATATATTCTTTATCTGTGGGGCAGCATTTCCTAGTTCAAACTCCTTGTCAGTTATTTTTAGCAGCGAATTCTAAACTTACAAACCTCCGCATTGCACAAACTCAGTCTAACTTTGAATCGAAAACGAACGCGAGTGAAGCAGGTGAATCTGCCCGAACGACCAGTAGGTGAGTGCTCAGCGTTTGTTTATATAAAATTGAAGTTTAGAAGTTCATATGTTTGTTTTCACATGTGGTACGCATTGAGTGATTTGATGAGTAGAGAAAAAACTGTTCTTGGTAGAGGAGATAATAATAATTTGAGAGATTTTTACGAAGAGTGCACAGATATTTATAAAAATTACGCCAATAATTTATGATTATTCAATCTCTTCAATAAGATAATTTGAAAATGAAATAATATTTTATATGAATTTTAACAATTTCGTCTTCATTAGGGCAAAAATTATATAATTTTGTCAATTTCTTTAAAAAAAAACTGATGTGGCCAGCACACAACCGTCCGCCATATCTAGACATAAACATAAATGTATACGTACAATCCAGTGCCCATTTAAAATATACAAATAAAAGTCTTAAATTTTCAAACACAGAAATTTGCATCACCTTAATCAAAAGATTCATTTACAGGAAAACTGTTCTGTGTTGAAGCCATCCTCCGTTCAATTACTACATTTAATATATTATACTTATGACTTATATGGCGCTAGTATGCCAACTTGTCACCCGACTGACCTGTCAATATTTTTTACGCAGAAACAAAAATCAACCGAACATGGATTACAAGATTTTAAATTTTACTGCAATTCTTTAATACCTACTACCAGATAAAGACAATTTTTTTATAACGTAAGTTGCAAATAACTTTTCCTCTTATTCTTATTACAAATACTATATTTATCCAAATTTATATAAATTTTTGACAATTAATCTTTTCAATCTTCAAAAAATATCACTTCCGGTGAAGATATTTGTACCAAAATCTAATGAGCTCTTCCAATTTATATACAAATGTTAAATACCAAATGTCAAAAATTTTCGGTAATTCGTATTTGAGTTATCCGACTTACACTCCGACCTTGACCACATTTATACAGACATCATCGTGAAACTATCAAAAATGAGTTGTAAGGACCCTAATTCGTGCTCATCCACTAAAAACTCACTACCCGATTTTAGCATGATTCAAATACCTTCCTTTACTGGTATGGCGTAAGATAAAAACAGTTCTATCGACTCTCCTCCATATAATTTCTGATTGAGTGTACAACCGCCACCAAAACAGATCGAATCCTCTTTCGTCCTGTGTTGTATATTTTGTCACGTCGTCCTGGCGTTGACGGTGTCTCATCCTTGGCGGCCTGGCGGGGGTGTAGGGTGTATATCGATTGCCCCGCCCCCCTGCTGTGACCTGTCGTCATGGAGACCGCGACAATGTAGTGCGGCGTGACGTAGCGGTGGAGAACAACGCACTGTCGCCACCCACCCCCGCACAGCACACGCAGTGTCACGCACTGGAAATCATAAGAACAAGAAATGGAAGCAGTTTTAATTTTGGTTCAATTGTTAAAGGTGGCGCGTTTCTTGGTCCAAACGGCATTTAAAAAAAATTGGTTTATTAAATTTTACTGATAGTCACGCACTGGAAATCATATGAGCGAGAAATGGAAGCAGTTTTAATTTTGGTTCAATGTTAAAGGGGAAAGAAGTCGGTGGCACATTTCTTGGTCCAAACGGCATTTTTTAAATTGGTTTATTAAATATTAACTGATAGTTGCGGATGTTTTTATTCCGGTTCGATTGTAGATGAAGGAAAAGTTGTTTTTTGTACCAAATGGCTTTATACAAAATTTTATTAATCATATTATTCAAGTTTTAGTTGTTGGTTCCTTAGTTTGATATTATTCAGTTATCATAAGAACGAGAAATGGAAGAAGTTTTATTTTGGTTCAATTGTTAAAGGAGAAAGAGATGTCGGTGGCGCATTTCTTGGTCCAAACGGCATTTAAAAAAAATTGGTTTATTAAATTTTAACTGATGTTGCGGAGGTTTTTATTCCGTTTCGATTGTAGATGGAGGAAAAGTAGTTGGTGCATTTCTTGTGCCAAATGGCTTTATACAAAATTTTATTAATTACATTATTGAAGTTTTATTGTTGATTTCATAATTTGATGTTATTCAGTTGAAGTCTGTCACTATGTCTAAGTTCGATAAACTCAATCATGTTGTTTACCATCTTAAGAGTGTCGTTTACCTAAATGATCAAAACATGCTTCACACAAGTTTGTGATTTATTTAACAACAAACAAATGTAATAATCTAAAATTCGCGATGTACATTCCATTCTTTCATGTCTGATTTATCGAAGGCTATACTTTGTGAAACAAAATGTGTTTATTAAAACAAGATAATTCTGAACTAGTGAATGGCCATTGGTGGAAGCATTTTTTGGTCATTTAGGTAAACGACACTCTTAAAATTCGTCCTTTTAGTCATATTTAAGAAATTCTTGGATACTATTTTTTATTAATCATGCAACGCTTTCAGTCCTGAGATAATGCTTGCTTTCTATTGGTTGAAAATAGGTTGCATCTTGTTAAGAATATGTAATTTCATGTTAGGCAAGTGTTACTGTATAGGTACCTGAGAAATGGAACAGATTTTTATATAGTACTTATAAAATGGAACAGTATAACAAATTATAATATTATATTTTCTTAATTTAACCTTTTTACATGAATTATACACGTTTAAGGCAAGTCAAAATTAAATTAGTTTCCTAATAAGTAATATCTCCTCGTTAAAAAATTCATCAACTGAATAGAAACACTTGGACAATAAGTATCGTTTTAGAGTAGATTTACCTATATTAAGTTATATTTAAATTATTGAACATTTTTGACAGATGATTATAAAAAATTTCTTTTTGAGTTTACTAATTTCATATGGGCAGGTCGCAATTTACTAGCATTCCTGGTCATGTACTGGTGATAATCTGTACCAGTTTTGTACTCTGATTTGTTTTGATGTATTTCTATTAGACTGTAGTAAATATACAAGGTTTTTATAATATAAATCTGAATAAAAAAGGTTTTGTATCCTTGTAGAGTCCTCAATATTTGTTATCTTCAAATATCACATACCTAAGAAAAAGCAGCTTTTCGTAATTAGAAATAGATATTCTTAATAATTTACTGTATATATTTCCAATTGCCTTCTAAGATAAATGACCTGATGAGATAAAATGAAAGTGACCTTTTGTAACCAAGTATTTTTTTCTAAAAAGGGCATAATTATGTTTCATCATGGTGCAAACATCTTACAAGCATATTCATGATGCAAATGGGTTCACCGCCCACACGGCACTCGAATAAAGCGGATACAGATGTTCAATCGCACATTACACTCTCTTGTGTTCTTTATTCAATGCGAGAAGAAAAATTCATGACCTTAGCAACGCACAATTTGTTGACCAATTTTCGATTTGAATTTCGGAGCTTCGTGTAAGTTTATGAGTTGCGCAGAATTCGTCGTAGTTTGTTGCCAATGAAAACATGCGGACCTGCTAGACTCGTATGTTGTACTGTGAAGTAAATTGTGTTTGTGCCATTTGGTTGCTTGCCAATCTTACGTCAGTACATTATTTTAGGGCATAAATTTACTGACCTTTTGGATTTAAAAGAAATCAAATTTATTTGCAAGAAACCAAGTTTGAAGAAGTAGATGGTTTTTTAAATGATTCAGACATATTTTTCAATTCTGTTTATAGTAATAGTTTCTGTATTGCTTTATGTATTTCGGAAATTTATTCAGACCAAAACTAGGTCTGCTACTGTCGCATCTATTTTTTTTTATTTTTTTTGCTTTAACTGTCTCCTGACAATGGGTGAGATTCCATCCAACCCTCTTGTCCCTGTTACAACCTCTAGCCGGTGCCCGACAGCTTTGTGGATGCCAAGTTAATTGTATACCAACTTGTAAAGGTTGCGAGCAGTGTTGTAACTTATCTAGATAATATATTTTATCTTTGCAGACTCGATGTGATTTGAAACTGATTTAAGCTCACCATCCTAACCTCAATGTGTCAATAAATTATATCAGTTTAAGTTCAAAGATTCTTCACTTACTTTCTACTGTATGAAAATATTTAAAAAACATATCAACTCCAAATTTATCGTAATGGCACGAGCACTACATAACATTCGTTTAAGAAATGAGTACTAGAGGTACTATATAGTTAAGGAGAACCCTGCGCGAAGTACAAATTCTCGTCTTAGAAAGAGAGGCATAGATGATAAACTAAGCTACTGTCTGTTCTACAGAACATCAGCTTCAATATCTGTTATTCTCATGTTGACGTTCGTAGTGTTTTGCTTCGTGTAACGCTGTGAATTTTGTAATTGATTGTGATTGAGTTATATTTTAGTTTTCTTTGAAAATTAAGTGAAGTGCAGCGTAGCATATACTCGCTAGCTCCATTTTTGTAAAACGGACAGTACATGACAAGCTTTGCCTTCTCGCGCATCTCAGGGTCCTAGATATTTGAATTTTACTCTATAACTTTTTCCGCGGAAGATAGTTTTCATAAGAAAACGTAACGATCATTTATTTATGATCTCTCTGTATTTCATGATATGTCTAGGGCTTTTCATAAAAAGACTAATTTTACAATCTGTCAAGGATATATACTCGTTGTTGTCTCTGTAATTTTGTTTGTTGAGAATAATACGAGCAATAATTCGTAGCAAACCAAAACACAGACAACTGACCATCAAAAATCTCCAAAGCAACAAACCATCATGATGGCTCCTCCATTGTGTAACACCATAGACCCTTCGCAATCCAATTACCTATTCTGATGTTATTAGACTTCCTCTTTCTACCTCACGCTCCTCGCCACCGCCGTCTCTGTCTTACTCACGGGTTATTGATGACCGGTTCGATCGATGATTGATGGATCACTGGGCAGTGATATATAGATCTTGGACGCGAGTATGCCCGCCTGGTTTCGAACCCGGGCCATCCTAAATGACTGATGAATTCGAATGGACGTGGAGACAGCTGCGTTATAATAGAGGTTATGATTTTTTGTTGTTTTAGGGATGTTGTTGCTTTCATGTTGCTGGGATTGGGTTAGTTACCGGATGTGAGTTATGGCGCGAAAATTTTAAATATATGAGGTTTGTGGTTTGTGCTTAATGGATAGTTGTCATTGTTTGATTTATTATTCATAAAAATGATATATAAACTTATAATATTCGAACTGACCCGACCTCAAACTTTTATGTAAATTTATGTTAAAAGAATTAACAGGGTTTTACAAACAGTGATAGGTGTTACATTTTCATGGATTCATTCGTTACCAGTTAACAATATTTTTATCTAGATAAAGATAACTCACTTTTTATTTATCTAGATAAGATAATCACTGGAGAAATTATCTAGGTAATAGATACAAGATAAATAATTATTATCTTGATAAATATTAGAAAAAATATAAATAACATGTTCTAAAGTATAAGTAGTACCAGCTAGGGAGCATGCAGCGTTGCGAGCTTGTGCGTTGTATGCTTGCACAGTTTGATTACATTTAAATTACAAAAGAAAAAAAATGTTCTAATATTACTAAAATTTCGCCAATACCTAGTACTTTTTGTTTTATAGTAAACTCGTCAACACAATTAGGGGAACACTTGAAATGAGGTGAAATTTCACCCATTTTCAAATCTTCATAACTCGGCGTATTTTCAGTCGATTTCGATGAATCTTCGAGGGCGACAAACTTTGAAGTGTACCAATGAAGCATGAATATTTTGGTCATTTAGGTAAACGACACTCTTAAGGTATAAAGTGACACTGCTGCTTTTGCCTCTTTGCCCTTTTATATTAAAAACAATTTCTTAACAATGGAATCAGTATAAATCCAAACGCTTTTCTATTTTTCTAATTACAACAACAGTCCTCGTGTGTAAGGTTTTGTATCTGTATCTGTTCTTTTAGTTCGGCTTCAAATACATAACTATAGAGGATTGTGTAGACTGTAGACCCAGAACGAATAGCGAGTGAGTTATTTAAAACACAATAGTTCATTAGTTTATCGAATCAGATCGATGCAACCATTAATCTTGTTGGAGGATGCCATAGAAGTCTCCCAGCTATAGACTGAAGACAGTTGCAAGAGAGGATAGCGCTCCAGCAAGAAAATTACTTCTATCTACGATTATTGAATAGTCTATTATTTATATTTGTTTTCAGTTTAGTTATGTTCTTTCAATTATTCCTCCAATTTTATTTCGACCAATATAACTCTTATTGTTTTCGCCAATACCTAGTACTTTTTTTTGTTTTATAGTAAACTCGTCAACACAATTAGGGGAACACTTGAAATGAGGTGAAATTTCACCCATTTTTAAATCGTCATAACTCGACGTATTTTTAGTCGATTTCGATGAATCTTCGAGGGCGAAAAACTTTGAAGTGTCTGCTTTAAAGTCATGCATACAAACTTTAGCGTCACCCCTTCCGCCCCCAACAGCACCCCTGTGAAAAAATACTTTTAAATCGAAAAAATGTCCACCTTTGACGATGTGTACGGAGTTGAAAAAATTTTTCGACTCGATTCACCAAAAGGGCACTAAAATTTGTTCAATTTCCTTTGCATGACTCAAAGAACGAAGTTCTTACGTTGATTTTGCACAAAGTTAGCATTTCGGGGTCCTTTCGCGCATAACTCAGCGACTTTTCAACCAAATTGGACGAGTAAATTTTATATTGTTACCTTCCTAAATACTCTGTAACAAATAGGACGTATTTACTTGACAACGGGATTAATTTATTCAATTCCTTGAAAACGGGATTAAATATGAAAATTAATGCATAGGGATCAAATTCAGAACCTTAGTCCCTAAAAATAAAGACTAAAGAAGAGTTTTAGTCCCGAAAGTGCAAAAAATAAAATAGGCTCACCAAATATGACAAATTTCATTTCAAATTCACCTTGTAAAATTAAATAACTATTCAAAATAGTCGTAGAAAAGTATGGTTCGCTGTAGTTTTAAATTATATTTAAAATAAACAAAAATATAAAACGTGATTTCGTCCGCGTAAATTAAAGTAAAAGAAAAATGAACCGAAACTTGTAGCAATTTAATTTATTATCCTTATTCGTTTAAAGTTGTAACGAAGCCGCTAAAAATATAATTTATTTTGATTCCAAACTAAAGGGGTCAGTTCAAAACATTTAAAAAGAAAAGATCGGACATATATCTAAATCAAGTTATAAATAATTGGTCAACTATATTTTACCCTGCTATCCAATAAAACTACAACCATATTGTTTTGAACTCACAACGAAAAGTTATTGTAAAATATTCAGCTGGTCGACTAGGCCAATATGTCTGTAGAGAATGCAGCCCAAACACCAAAAAATACATCTAGACTTATTGAATTTTAAATAACTTTTCGCATGACAAAGTGGATGCAGCCATTTTGCCTCGTCACAACCATGACGTGTTATTTGTTAACTTGATTTTCAGATTGCATAAATGAGGAAACTAAATGCAACACGGAATTAATGGTAAAACAAAACTTATTGTTGCGTTGTTTTCTTGTTCATTTTTTACCTGCCCGGACTATTGTGGCAAGCTGTCAAATTTTTGCTAGTCATTGGTTTGGAAAATTTTCTATTAGCTTCGAACAATGAGACAATCTTCCAGAAATTTATTTTTCACTGTCAGATAGATTTATTTTTAACTTTATCTGTTTTGCCACCTACATTCTGTTTCACAAGGAATTATTTGTATTTGAAAACATAATTGCATTGATCTCTATTCATATTAAAGAATGCTTAACGGTATCGACTCTATATAGATCAACACCGCGTTTGTCCTATGTTAATGCATAGAAACGCTCGATAAAAATACGGAAAAGCAGTCTAGTAATTTCTACAATGCTCACGAAGTTTTATAGATAAAGCTTAATTTCATAAATTTATTTACAGACGAAGAATGCAACTAGGATTAGGCCGAGTTACATTTTCTAATAAATCTCTTAATAATAAGAAAAAGCATGTAAAAAATTGCTTAAAACACACTTTTTCATTAATTTTGTATATGGATTTCAAAGATTTTTTCAGAATTCTAACTGGGCATAATCCTAGATTAATTCTTTCACAAAAATCTAGTACCTGTTTTTCCTTCAAATTTTTAATATGCAATGAGTAAAGCAGAAACTGCTACACCTCTAAACACGTAATATTTTGTTACGGATACGAGACCCTTAAGAGGCCCGTCTACTACCTAAAATCCAGCATAAAATGTACTAACGTAGCGAGTGTTTTGTGGCCAGTACAAGAATGGTAACATTTTATTTTAATAAGGATTTTATAGAGAACGAATGGATCTACAGATGTGCCTTTTTAAAATTTTGATTAAAAAATTGCACATGAATATAAAAATTCCGAAAAGTTTTAAAAAATTCCTATCTTATGCAAACTTTACACGGTTATATCTCATGATACAAATTAATTTTTAAAATTTTAAAAAGGCACATCTGTAGATCCATTCTTTTTCTATTAAATATTTATAAAAACAGTATCCTGAAGTCAATAATAATCTAACAGTTTATACTTGCAACGAAAAACACTTTTACAGTATTTTTCAACTTCAAAATGACATTGCCTAGTTAGGATGCGGCAAATTACGAGTTTCGGGCTGGTTTCAGGCAGCCTTAGTAGTGGGGAAAAGAGTGGAATGAAAAAAAGTAAAATCAAGAGTATTCTAGAAATTCGGTAAAAACGTAGACGAGCCGCTTAAGTCTTAAGGTGGCAAAACACTATACATTTTCGTCATAAAAATATAAGAAGAAACAACAAAAAATATAAAAAATTCATGAAGTTTGAAATTTCTTGACTGGATAGTGAATAAGTGCAGGAAAATTACTGGGATTCAGTCATTTAAAATTTTATTTCACATTATTTATCCTAATTTTATTTGGATCGAAACGTCGATGTGAAATAAAATTTTAAATGACTGAATCCCAGTAATTTTCCATAAACAATTCACTCTAAATTAATTACGATCCCGAAGTGCACTCTGAAAAAATGTAAAAATGTCAGTATTATAAAAGAAATAATATGGTTTTGTTTTTCTGGTGAGTTGGCAATCGTGTAATATTAGCTGTAGCGGTGCTTCATGAGTGTTTCTGTTCGCTCCTTGCCATTTTTCATCCGCGATTTGAACGATTCTTGTTTTGTGCAATGTTCGTTTTGTTCTTGAGGCATTTATTCGAGTTCCCCGTATGTCACATCGTATATCGTGTAAACTTCGCCTTATAAATTACATTCCTCGAGTGTTTTTGTTTCTTTTCGTTGTTTCGCTGTACCGCGCCGCCGTTGAGAATATTGGAGCGTGGCCTAGCCCGATTTATTATAATAATATTTATTTATTGGATTAATTCGTGTAACGTATGGGCAAACGTTCAGAACTTTATGAATTATAACGGTGGCCAGCACGATATATTTGGAGTTGTTTTTATAAAATAATGTTAGATGGCGTAGCGCACGTAAATTGTGGCCCATCAGTAGGGGACCCCTTGGAGCGAACCCTCTGTTTTTTCCCAAATCTCTTTCAATAACCACTTTGGTACTTTGTTCAAATTTATGGTACTGACCACTTCTAATGTTCTAAGGTCCAAACAAATTTATTAGCATTATGGATTCAACTAATTAAAGAGGTATTCTAAGAATTTCCATCTTTAAATCAGAAAATTACCACCATACTTCAGCCATTGTAAACAGTAAAATTAAATTATGAATGCCTGCTTGTCATTTTATATAAAATGTTCGATTCAATTTTGTTCTTATAGTACCTAGATATAGATACATCTAAATTACAAAAGTTTTGCATTCAGGTATTGCTGAGACTAAATTTCTAAACTTAATTATCACGTTTAAAAATATGTGCATTAGTGCCAGTGGTTTTATATCTACGGTAGGGTAGACCGGGGACAATTGAAACAGGGGACAATAGAAACAACCGCCATATTAAAAGGACTTCAAGGTTTAAATGACGCGCGCTTGTATCAAACGAAGTGCTTCTTGATGGCGCACATAACCATCCATTCACCATTGCCGGAAAATGTGAGTAGCAGTACACTTCGTTGATAAGGTGATTTCTCGCTGTCGTACTAAATTTTTCCATTAATCGTAAAAGTGTAACTCAAGATAAAAGAACGTAAATATCCAGCTTCGCATATTTTTATTAGCTTGTTTGGTATATCTGCTTTAGTCAGAACAGTTTGAACTATTATTATTGTCTAAGAGTAAGAAAAATTTTGACTGTTTAATTAAAAGTTCGTTCCGGGGACACTTGAAACAATTGACACGGGGGATGGTTGAAACATATATTATATATTCAATTTCAAAACTTACGGAGTTAAAAGATAAATCGAAAGCAGCTCGATAGTCCAAGAAAACCAAACTACGCCAAAACAATCAGGAACAGAGTGACAGTGACGAAGAGGATTGCTATTGTCTAATTTGCTTGGAATCGTTCAGTAGTAGCCGCTCTGGAGAGAATTGGATGCGGTGCATTGATTATCGTCATTGGTGCCATGAGGCCTGCACAACAAAGCACTTTTTATCTGTCATAATTGCGTGCCAGAGTGAATATTAAGTCCTCAGTTTAATTGTTAATGTAACTTATTTTGTTTAGAATAAATATATGTTTAATTTAAATGCTGTTTCACTTGTCCCAGGTATACATGTTTCATTCGTCCCTGGCACGGGGACGATTGAAACAGTTTGCCAAGCTCCATATTTTTTAAAATATCTTATTTATGTATCATTATAGGTCAATGGTAATTATATAAATAGAAAGGGGATTCAATATACTCTCTATTACACACTTTAAAATTTAGAAATTTACGATAGCCACGGAGAAAAAAAAAAATCTGAAATGTTTCAATTGTCCCCGGTCTACCCTACACAGTATCCACTAACATGCTAGCTAAATGATTGAACTTTGTCGCCCTTGTGGTTAAACTTCCCCCCGATTTTTTTTTGCACACGGTAGCAGTTGTCAAAGGTGGACAATTTTTCACACCAAAACATTTTTTTCCATCATGTTTGTTGCGGGGGGTGGGTTGAACTGAATTGCATACCCTTAAAGATAAGACTTCGCAGTTATCCAAACTCAAAGATTCATCCATTTTCGACCAAATAGAACCGTTACGACGGTTTGAAAAATCGGATTTTTAGCGATTTTTCATGCCGAGTGTATTATAGTTTCTTATTTCTTTTTACATGCCTGTATCTATCAACTAAGCAACTTTATGGACCAGTAGTGCAGTAAACACGGCTTAAGTAAATAAAAAAAGTATAAAGTATAGTTAATATTAAAATATAATTTGTAGCCAGCATAAAAAGCATTTAGTGGTAACCCACACAACCACTCAGCCACTCATAACCATTGATCGAATTAAGTTTTACTGTTACAAAACTCGTTGGTCCATTCTAATTTATACCATTCATTGTAACGCAACGATAACAGTTCGAACTCATAAGAAAACATTTTTTATTGTTCGACCATTATACGCTTCGTGCCGTGTGTAGGAGAGAGAAAGGCACTTGGAACAGACAAAGAGACGATTATGTTGTATTATATTGTACGTCAACCCTTTTCAAAATCAAGAAGCACTCAATCATCCTGTTGCGGTCATCCGACTATAAAATCGATCAAAATTTGTCTATTATGCGATCTTTGTGCGAGGTTTTCGGGATAATGGTCTGCAAACAACGCGGGTTTTATTGGTACTTTACCGCCGTATAACGCGGATGATTTGTTCAACTTTAATTGAAAATAATTTTCCTTTCTATATCTAACTAGCTGAGGTGCGTAAGGGTCGACCAAATGGTCAAACCCTCACCTCTTATAAATTATAATCTAATATACATAACAATTTATAACCCAATTTTTTTAAAAAATCGTTCTTATTTCATTTCAATGGTATATATACCGAGTTTCGTTACAAAAGAAACAAAAATTTTATTCAAATCCCTAATGTGACCCTGTCAAAAGAGATCTGCATGCTAAATTTCATGGAGATCAGACAAACGGTCTATATGTAGATTAAAACAAACAGACAGATATACAAACATAATCAAAACCGATGTTTAAAGCACGCAAATGCGTGCCATCAAATTATAAGATTAAACTCGAGAAGATTTTCTATATCACAATTGTATGAAATAATTAATTCGTTTTAAAAAGTATCTACCTAAATAAGAAATGATAGCTCCCAGAAAAAAATTTAAGTAATTTTATAATACTCAATTGAGAGGTTTTTATACCATTACTAAACTGAAAACAGACATAAAATGTTTGTATTATTTAATAATCGTGGATGTGGATAAAGCATTCTAATTTCAGTGTTATTCTCTATTTTCAATATTCTTTATTTTATCTGTGTGAAATCTGAATTCTTCTGGTGTTTTTTGTTTCCTCCTTTTAAATATTTAAAACATTTGAACCCTTTGTTTTGTTGCTAGACAACTAATTGAGGTTTGAAATGATTATGAATTAATGGTCGAATGAATTATAATATCATTAATTATAAGCATGACTGGATAGAATTCAGGACACAAAATTTAATTGAAATTATTGAACAGAGATGGGCCTTGTTCGATATTGGATTATAATGATTAGAATGATTAGATTTATCGAATGTTTTTAATTATTAATGTTTCCGAGCGTGCATATCATCTGTCCGTGCTACACCGAAAAGGAAGGAAAGTGTATAATGTGTTGTCGAAAAATAAAACCTTTTTTTTTCTGATGGTTTAACATTAACACTTAAATTATCAGTGGGATATTATTATTTATAAAGTTATTCACAAAAAAGCAAAACATCGAACATCAAAACTATGTCTGCAGATTTTTTTTTTATTTTGCTGGTAACCATTCAACAGGATTTACTCACAATTGTAAAATGTTATTACCACTTTGAACGATTCGTCTTGGTGCAGCCAAAATCTCAATCCATGCGACGACCTTTGAAATTCAAAGCGGAAACGGAGAGATTCTTTTTTGCAACCAGGACTACATTTAAGACGATCAAGTTGTCAGCTTGATAAGCATCGGAGTGTGATTTAATTGCAAGATGTGTTTTACAATTTTAACGACAATCACACACTGCCGGTCGAGAGACTTGACCCACGAAAAGAAAAAATCTAATTGGATATATTTGGAATATAGACACGGCGGGATAGCATAAGTGGTAGAATGCTAGGCTCTGGTTACAGAGGTCGTGGGTTCGAATCCCGGTCAAGTCAGGAAATTTTCACGGCCTGATTTGGATCGGTACCTACTCCCGTTACCATTCCAAGTTGGGTTCTAATTAACTTGGTAACCTCTAGCTATCGGGCACCGGCTAAAGGCTGTAACAAGGGCTTGCGCCGGGTTGACTGGCAACACACATGGTAGTAAAAGTGTACGAGAAAGTGGCAAAAAATATATAAAGTAAATACTGTGTTTGTGCCATCAAGTCACCCTAGGGATATATAACCCAAATGAGGTTCCCGAAATCATAATACATATTTGGAATATACTTTGCGCAAATTTGCATTTTAATACAATTAAAAATAAGTTAGCATTAACAAAAAAATAACAGTTAATACATAATGGCTCCCGTAATTGCTAACAATTTCCATTCCTGAAAAATTCTTCTATACGTTATTATTTCTGAAGAATCGGTACTAAACGTCAATCACTCCCAAAGAGTGTTAATAGCTCTTGTATAATCAAATCCCAATCACCATCTACATGCCTCTCATACCAATTAACATACCAAACATACCAGCGCATCAATACGTCAGTGCCATCTACAGAACCAAACATGGAGTCAGCTTAAGACAATACCCTACTCATCCGCTCTCGGCCAATGGCAGCCCTCGACACATTTACCTGCCCTAGGGCGAGCCAATCACGCGGCGTGTCTCGCTCCCACTGCGCACTCGCTGGGCAATTTGTACCGTGTCAGGCTGAGCGGGTTTTTACAGTTTATTTATTCGGTTTTTTTTGCTCCGCGGACGAATTTGTGAGGATTGCTAAATATGGTGTTCGTTTTAAAGTCAGTAAGTTGTAATTAGTTGGCTGCGTTGATGCGAGAATGTGGGAATCGGTAGAACTGTTTACTTTATTTATTATGATGGGTATTTATTGCATAAATTGATTTTGACTTGATTGATTTTATCTTTTTATCGGATGGTGGATTTATAAGCCTGCGGAACAGATGACAGGGAATGTAATGTTGTTTAAGCAATTAAATGAGTTGTTATGTCTATAGACACATAGTTTACAATGATTAACTTTTCTGTAAGTATAAATCCGGTACAGTACAACACTTACTAATAATTACAATTCAGGATGTAGTCTAACGAGTTTAGACTAATGGCCACTTTTAAATTAAAGGACATAAGTACTTTAAAATAGTACTACGAAGGGAATTTGTATTGGCCATCCATAAGCTAATTGATTTAAAATAAATATTATTTTTTCTAATAGACGGAGAGCTAGCGGTCAAATTAGTGTGGACATTTTATTAGTCAGTCGTGAAATTGAAGGGCTTGGACCTTGCATATCTACTGATAATGGAATTTCCCGTCTGCCAGTCCTAAGTAGCCGGATTAGGCTTCCTCAAGTGTAAAAAGTTGAGTTACAAATATGTAAATTATATAAATTAAGAGTTCTGGCGAATGTAGAGGTGGAAATTTTAAATTTATAAAACAATGCCAGAACGTTTCTACTGCTCCAATCTTATATATACCAAATTTTTCATAAATGTCAAAAATTTGCTTGTCATCAGTGTTTATCTGCTTATCTATACCAAAAATAATAAAAATATTTAATAATAAGTGCTAATAACCCGAAAACAAGCAAATTTTTGACTCTTATGAAAATATGAAATGTCATTTACTATTATTTTACTTGAGGAAGCCTAATCCGGCCACTTAGGACTGGCAGACTGGACATTCCATCTTCAGCAGATATGCAAAACCCAAACCCTTCAATTTCACGACTAATAAAATATCCACACTAATTTGACCGCTAGCTCTTGGACTATAAAGTACTATACTGAGTATTTTATAGCATTGATGCGATGATGATGACAATGAGAACCTTACTCCACTTGGGAGCATAGAGTACCTTACGCTGTTCCAACCGAAGTTTCTAGTGTCATACCTCATAGGTATATATATATATATATATATATATATATATATATATATATATATATATATATATATATATATATATATATATATATATATATATATATATATATATATTATTTTCAATATTTTAAATTATCAATTCTTTTTCGAGTTCGTTCCATTCGTTCCTGTTTTAGGTATGTTAAGCTGGAATAACCCCATTAGCAGAACCAGCCAAAACCAATAAGAATAATTAGTACTCGATTATTACTAATTCATTACCTTAATCCCTAATTTATTACTGTGGTTTTTTTTTAAATTAACGAAGGTTTTACGAACCCGAGTTTGTGGGTTCTAGTACGGCTTTGTTAGCTTTGTTAGTGTAGTAAAAACAAAAACCGAGTTTGTGGGGCTCTAGTACGGTTTTGTTAGCTTTGTTAGTGTAGTAAAAACAAAAACCTAGTTTGTGGGGCTCTAGTACGGTTTTGTTAGTGTAGTAAAAACAATAACCGAGTTTGTGGGGCTCTAATACGGTTTTGTTAGCTTTGTTAGTGTAGTAAAAACAAAAACCGAATTTGTGGGGCTCTAGTACGGTTTTGTTAGCTTTGTTAGTGTAGTAAAAACAAAAACCTAGTTTGTGGGGCTCTAGTACGGTTTTGTTAGCTTTGTTTTTTTTTTAAACCACAGTAATAAATTAGGGATTAGGGTAATTAAATAGTAATAATCGAGTACTAATTATTCCTATTGGTTTTGGCCGGTTCTGCTAATGGGGTTATTCCAGCTTAACGTACCTTTCTGTTTTGTGCTTTTCTTTTTGCTTCTACTCATTACGTAATAATCATATTACGAATGCATTATTTAACAGTCGTCCTTCTTTATTTCCTCTCGCACTGCAAGAAGACAGTTCTTTGTGTATACAGTGTCGTTTAGAATGAGCTCATATGTTAGCGATGGGTAAACAATATCCTCTTTGTGGTCCTTAACAATATCCATAACTCACTTGAAAGCCCATTTGAGGTGCACTTACTCATCACTTACCCTCATTCAATAATAACCAGCAAATAAATTGATAAATATCGACGTCAGCGGAAAGCGGAAACCAGACCATGCGCCATGCGTCACATCCTGCTCTTCGCTCTTGATGAAAAAAATAATAAATTGCCCAATTCCTTGCGCGGGCGCGTCGTGGCGCCGCGTAGCGGCGGTGCAGGGAAGTGCGACAACAATGGCCCCCCGCCGGGAGACAACAATGCATGCCGGGAACATCTGCTCCAACCCCCGGGAGAGGGGGGCGAAAGGGGAGTAGCGCACCACAGACACAACAAGAATGAACGCGCGGAGGTGTGAGGTTATGTGTTAGTGTTGTTTATCTGATCGGATACAGACCTTCATTTTAGGGGTTGTTTCAGTAAATGAGGGAGAGTTGTTACATACATTTTAGAATTGTTGAGGCACTAGCTGAACAGCTATCTGAATGCTGAGTTCCGGGGTTCAAGTCTCTCGGCTGGCAGTGTGTGATTATGATACTTTTTAAAACATCTTAAATCGCAAATGTAAAGAACGAGAAATGAAAGCGGTTTTAATTTTGTTTTAATTGTTGTAGAAGAAAAAGAAGTAGTTGGTGCTTTTCTTGAGCCAAATGGCTTTTTATTAAATTCGGTTCGTTACATTTTTAATCTAATTGTACTCGAGGTTGTCATATTTGTTCAATAATTCTCGAGGTACTAGCTTTCTGCATGTGACGACGTTCCATGTTTCTATATTCTCTCGACAAGCAGTGTGTGATTGTCGTTAAATTGTAAATCATCTTGCAACTAAATTGCACTCGAATGCCTCAAACTAACCAATTGATCTTCAATATAATCCTGGTTGCAAAAAATAATCTCTTCTGCATTGAACCTCAAAGAAGTTGCCATGTTAATTGTATCCCAGCTTGGAATGGTAACGAGAGTAGATACCGATCCGAGTCAAGCCATTAAAATTCCACACCTTATCCAGATTCGAACCCACGAACTCTGTAAGCACTTCGAAACTTGAGTATGAAATGTAAATCATCGGAATATATTTTACCATGTACTTGACTATAGATCGGAACTTGAACTTTTAGAACCACATAACGTAGTCGGCTATCCGCCAGGGTTGTTCACGTAGTCTACGCGACGTAGATTACATGTAATTTTACGCGTAGACAAACATGTAATCTACGCACGCGCAGTATCTGTGTAAACAATAAAGTAGACAATGTAGAACAAATCTCACCGAAAACGAATAAAATTATAGGTTAGATTTTCTGACAATTGAATTATTTACGTACTTTACGCAAAGTCTACATTGTCTACATTTTACATAGTTTACGCAAACTTTACGTGTAGACGTAGAAAATAATACTTTACGCGTAGATGAACAACCCTGCTATCCGCCCTATTGTATTTCTATCTATTTTTTCGTTTTCCGTACAAGGTGAGAATATAGACCTGTTTTGAAATCTTTACCAGTAGAAAAGTTACGATGAACATGAATCTTATTTTCTGAGAAAAGGAAAAAACTGTAGTGTCATTTACGGATGATATATTTTTATCATTTCCAGAAAGAGATTATCTCAGGTATCCAGTCCAGACAATTCTGGAGACATGGACAGCAAACAGGTAGTCAACTAATAATTACACAACCACCACATTTTTCTCCCAAAATTTATGAACTCCCACAAAAAACTGTGATATTATAAACCTACATCATCATCATAAATTTCTCGGGAGAATAAAAAATCAATGTTTTTATAACTCGGGATAAAGTTTTACGGTTGTTAAGCATCAATGGTATTTATTTAATATTTTGCTTTTCGTAGAGATCTTGAGATCTGTATCTTAAGGACGGACTTAAAAAGCCAAATGTAAAGATGTAATCTGGTGTTTGGCCTTTTGTGGCGGCTTCGCTTAGTGTTAGAAATACTTTTGCTAAATATTATCGCCGGACATATCTGTGCCACCCTGCAGCAGGGAACGTCATCTGCCTCGCAAGATTATCAGTTGGAATTGGTAGTTTTGCACAAATTGGCTATTTTATTTTCGCACAGATTGTTGCAAAAATGTGATATATTAGTTATATGAAATCCTCCTACTTTAGCTTGGTGAACCTTGCTTAGTCTATTACTTTTACACACATTTCATTAGGTATGTATGCAGTTTTATAAAGTAAGGTGTAATGTATTTTTTAGTAGTAATTCATTTGTAGACTATTGTTTATTGGTTTGTAATTTCTTTTTTATTTTCTGGTAAAACTAATTTTCAAATTATGCTCATACATAGTTTATTGTTATTATTTTAAGTTATATTGTATTGTCAATTCATTCATTGTATAAGATTTGTAAAAATCTAAAGACAATTAAACACATCTATCTATCTATAAAGTAAGGTAGTGTTTCAACTGAACTATTGCAAAATAATTATCGCAATTTTCTGTTGTGCTGTTGTAACATTAGTGTATTTATTATTCTGCAATTTGTTAAAACTCTGAAAGCCTAACTTTTATCTTATGCTTTAACTTATTTTTCTTCTTGTTTGATTTTGCTTTACTTTACTTTTCTTTTTTTTACTTCGCTTTACTTTACTTTTTCTATTTTATTTTATCATTTATAGCAGATAATTGTGAACCTGCCAAGTTTTTGTGCTGCTTGAAATTATTGTACTTACGAGAATATTTGTTTAATTAATACTTTGATTCTTCTTCTTTCTCAGTTCCAGAATTCTAGAATGATATGCGTTTCTTTTAATATTTCTCTCCACTGTACTCTGTTTTCGGATATTCTCCTTCTGGACATCATTTTTCCAATTACTTCTGGGTCGGTTTTTAATGTGTTTTCTTTGCGTATTATTTTGTACTGTTTCTTGATTCGTTCATTGTTCATTTAGTATTCAAATATTTGAGCTTAAGCTAAATCCAGATAGGCATCTACTAGTATTGACGACGCCACTTCACTAAATCTAGTTTAAAAATATTTGTTCTGCCTACATTTCCTCCAACCTATATTTTCTTGTCCAAAACCAACAATTTAGCAATTCCCAAGTTTCATTCGCCTTGCACTATGTTAGCTGCAATCAAATGTTGGTACAGTGAACTGTTTGGGGCGTTCCGAGCGCTCCGCCCCCAATCAGGGGCGCATTGTCATTATAATACGATGTCAGGTGAACGTGACAGCCGTCTGCAGGCCCCCGCACCCTTCCAGAGCCCTAGCCGCGAAATCGAAAGCCGGGAATGGACACTAAGGAGATATTGATGTGCATGGCCGGGTTATGAACCTTCTTGTTCCACTCTGGATCAAATTACTTGAATATTTGCTTGCAACTCTGAAACATACTTGCTATTGAAAAAAAAACATTTATATTACCCTTATGGCCATTTGCACCGCTTCCACTTAAATTTTAAGTGTCACTTAAATGAAAAATATCGAATCGAACGTATGACAGCAATGTTATTTCTACATGTGACAATTTGATTTTGATTCGATATTGTTCATTTAAGGATAACTTAAAATTTAAGTGGAAGCGGTGCAACTGGCCATTAGACTTGATGTGCATAGGTGCATACAGCATACATCCAGGTTATGAAACTGAAATACGCAAACTAATATTATGGTGTGGCACATCCATAACCATACTTTTTCTCTCATGGATCAGATGACTTTAAACGTTTGCTTGCAACTTTGCAAAAATAATTGTTATTGGTTTTTAAAACACTGTGTAATATGAAATATCATATCACACAAATTTGCTGTTTTCTGCTATGTTGACATAGAAGTAATCCAGCAATTATAACAATTTTTACTTTTTGATATAACCAGTGATTAGCTCAACGGAAGAGTGTCCGAATAATGTGCTAGCAATCCTAAGTTCGATCCCAGCAAATACGTCTGCCCGAATGGTTGGATTCCATTAATATCACCTACATTCTGTAATTGGTAGTAAATCCTAATCCTGTTGAATCAAAATAAAATAATATAAACAATGTATAGTACTGTTTCATTTCTGTAAATATAGCTGCAGAAATAATTATTAGGACTGAGTTTGATAGGCATTGTTGTGTTTGTTCTATTTAAATATCATATTACTTTTTATAATTAGGACAGTTTTCTTGTTGAAACTACAGTTAATCCTGTAATTGTATGTTTGAAATAAAATTTTGATAATTATTAGTGGGTACTAAAGTAAGGATACCATCTTTTCAAACCAATAGCCTCCAGTGTATTTAAATGATGGGTCTCGCCGCCTTTGGGTGACTAGCGCCCTTATCGCCTGTCCGATCTACCTCTAGATATATTTCAAAAATATCATATACACAAAAGGAATAAACTGTTTGTCATATTTTTTACGGTTTTCATTTTTCAACCTGAGCGCGTCATTCTCTTTGGTTCTCTCTTTTCTTTTCCCTTTTTTTGTTGTTGTTCCTCGGTGATTTCGATTGTGCCTTGAATAATTTTGAATAATTTTATCACAAATTTATAACGTTGTGGTGGATATATGAGACTGTCAACGATAAATCAGGTTTTTTGCTTTTTGGATTTGAAATTAAAACGGGTCAAATTTCTTCTAAGCACGGAATCAGAGGATAGTTTCATTTTTATATTACCTTATTTATACAGGCGTAAATTTTAGATATTTCCTACGTCTATTTTTATTTTTTTAAATTTTTACTTACATTAATTGCCTCCTCTGACAATAGGCCAGATTCATCCAAGACTGTTCTTCCACATTACCCTCTCGCGCAAGCCCTTGTTGCAACCACTAGCCGGTACCCGATAGTTTTCATATTTATTCTTTATTTATGCTTTCTGCATTGACGACGTTCCATGTTTCTATAGTCATCATCATCATCTTTTAATTTTGTTTAAATTGTTATAGAAGAAAAAGAAGTAGTTGGTGCTTTTCTTGAGCCACTAAATGGCATTTTATTAAATTCGGTTGGTTAAATTTTCTAAACTAATAGTAGTCGAGGTTTTCATATTTGTTCAATGATTCTCGAGGCACTAGCTTTCTGCATGTGACGACGTTCCATCTTTCCATAGTGTCTCGACAAGCATAGTGTGTGATTGTCGTTAAATTGTAAATCATCTTGCAACTAAACTGCACTCGAATAATAATAACCACTTGATCTTCAATGTAATTCTGGTTGCAAAAAAGAATCTCTTCGTTGCTGCTTTGAACCTCAACGAAGTAGTCAAATTAATTGTATCCCTACTTGAAATGGTGACGAGAATATATACCGATCCAAATCCATGAAAATTTCACACCTGACCCGGATTGAACCCACGACTTCTATAATCAGAGCCAAGCACTCTACTACTGTTCTATTTAGCCGCTTCATAAAGGAACTTTAAATCTTCTTGTATAAATTGGTTTCAGTTAAACTGACTTCATTTTTGAGCACAATATTCAACTAAGTATATTTAGTTTGTTGTGCTCAGCATAAAATCGAAATTAAAATTTAAAAACATCTCTCGGAGTATCACAGCTTTGTTGTACACGTACCTACCCTAAAACACAAAATTTGTATTATTATTTGATTTTAGAAATGGTTATTGTAGAGACGAAATGGATGTTGTGAATAGAATTAATAATTTAATTCACGTTTTTTGATAACATGGCTCTAGTTTTATTCAATAATATTAAGTTATGACAACGTTTCGGTCATGATTATGACCATCTTCAGGTCAACTAAATGAGCCTAGATGGTCATAATCATGACCGAAACGTTGTCATAACTTAATATCATTGAATAAAACTAGAGCCATGTTATCCAAAAACGTGAAATAAATTATTAATTCTTTCCTTATTATTATTTGAATTGAAGTAAAAACTTTTTGTTTCTTGGTAAGATTTTTCGTGCCAGTCCAATCCAAGTTATAGTTTTGTATCCACTGTTCTCATTGTAGGGAACTCCTAACGAAATGACAATTGCCAATCACATAAGTGTCCCACACCACACCACAATCCAGATAACATTTATAGGGGAAATGTGTAGTTACCAAAATGAGCCCAGTATTATGTCAGCACTGATTACTATCGAAATCTCTATCAGATGATCTCAAGTGCTCTCTTAGCTAACGAATGTTATTCAAACAAGAAGAGAAATCCGCAGACCCAGACGATCAAATTGCTCCATCATTGTTATTCTCATTTCTCGCAGACTTCGTAATTGACAAATTACGCTATTGAATTAAGAGGATTGAGAATTATTTCTTTACGCAATTACAGAAGAGAAACTGGAGATAATGAAACTGCGTACATGATTATTCACATAGGAATAATAATTTTATAAAGATAATCTGCTGAGGATTTTCGCAATCTCAACTTGTGTATTTATTTTTACAAAGATTATAGTGATCTTACCTAGTTTCGTTTTCGTTTAATCACTGATTTATATTATGGATAGGTAATAAAAAAGTGCTATTTTGACAATTAATTCAATTTTACTTTTAACATTTCTGATCTGTAGCACTATAGTCATCTTGAAAAACACAGGTTTTTCACAATCTCAATTTATGATTTATGTATTTTCGATTAATCATTGATGTTTTTACAATATGGTTCACTACATTACATATATAAATTTAGAAATATCCTTTTAGTTGATATTGACTAGGTACTCTTTAATAGATTAATATTTCTTTTCTGTCCTAACTTTTCAAGTTTAAAAAATGAAATATTCGTCCATTTATGTTCTTTATGGTTCATTGTTGGATTGCAGAATATGTTCAAATTTAATTACTTTTGATATTATTTGTAGTGTCTGTACCTTGTAAACCAAACAATATTTTTGTTTCATTTATGTACCCACATAGCACAAAGTAAATCCTAAAGATATCTTAGATCACTTTATCTTACACGCGATATCGCTGTTTTACTACAAAAAGTGATATTATTATTATATTATTTTATCAATTTGTAATCATCCATTCGTTCCAAATAATATTCTTTAAGTTATTCTATAGGACACATTTTGCGTAATGTGTCATCTTTGATATGTGGCTCTTCTAAATGCTGGCGATGAATTATGATTCCTGCCTATCAGGATCATCTCGCTACGCTACACGGTCCTACAATACACCATGGCAATTATATGGGGCACAACTGCCTTGTATTAAAAGCACCGGAACCATGGAATGACACCATGAATCAATGTCTATTCAACCACTCCCAATGCTTTCCATCTTTGTCATTGTTATTGACGAACAAGTGTAGAGGAACAGTCCTCCTTGTCTATCTGATGAGCATATGCCTTCTGACATCAAAGAGCATCAATCAAAATATTTCATGTGATTTATTTTCTTTTGTTTTCTTGAATAGAAATGGTGTAAGGTTGTATGGTTCATTGGGGTAATGGATTATTTCTTTGTATTTTTGATGGTTTCGGTGGTTTCTTGAAGAATAAATTGGTTAATTATTAACCTATAATTTTATTCATGTTTGTAAACGATTATAATCTAAAATGTAACACTGCACTTGTACCGCACATTTAAAAAATTGTGTTAATATTAATATATAATACACTTCACTTATTATTATACAAATTAAACAAAATAGCACAAAGATAACGACATGTTCTGTCTTGAATGACCTAGTACTTGCACTTGCACTAACTTGCATTGTTATGAAGTTCGTCCGCAAAGTCAAAAGTAATTGCGCGCCAAACTTAAATGCACAAAAGGTGTTATCTTCTTCGGAAAATTAATTCACAGTCAAATTTTAAACTCTTTTATTGCTTGTTTATTATAACCAAATTTAGAATTTTCCATAATAATTATAGCAAGTATTACATGATTCAAATTAATTTTGTGATGTAGAATAGAACAAGTTTTGCTTTTCTTATGTAAATGAGTTCAATTGTTATTATGTTTCTATAACTTGGTCTACAAAGTTATTTAAATATGTTATTACATTAAAGATAAGATCAAGAATAGTAATAACCATTCAATACTAAATTTACAAAATTCTACCTGAGTTATAAGCCCAACAGGTATATTTATCAAATAAAATGACATTATTTTCGTATTGTATAATATTTGTATATATCACACTAGAGCTTGTCAAAATCCTTTTATAATAAAGAAAAAAAGACAAACGATTACCTACAACAACAATGAAAAAAGCAAAAAATGTCCCCTTGGCAAGGTGTATTAATAACAAAAGAAGCGACGGACATCTTCACACAGAAAAGAAAAGAATAACAGAAATATCGACTCACTTGATTTTGTATTAATAATAATAAATAATGAAGCATCTTGTACCTGTCCACACAAACCTACGATTTCTCACAGTCACATCAAGGGCGGCGGTACGAATTATTTTATCGGGGCTACAAAGTCAGGAAAAAAATTACAGCAAGCAAATTTAAATTCAGAAATCATTTATTAAAAAGATAAGTTTATATACAGAAACAGAACTAAAAGTTAGATTTAACTTAAACTGTCAAAATGACGTTTAGAAACAATGAAATTTCAGTGTGCATGTGTGCAACCAATGTGTCAAATTATATTAATTGTAAAAAAAGAAAGTACCTATATGAGACATTATAAATTGTGAAATAGTTTTATTACTGTTAAATAATAATTTTCTATAAAATAATAATGAGAATAACTTACCTACAATTCAAAATAAAATTATTATAAAATAATACTGGTGGTAACACTGCTTACTTTCTAGCGAGAGGAAAAATTTACTTTCGTCACTATTTCACCAGAAGAAAATTGAGTTTTCTCTGCATATCCTATAAAAGGTTTTTTTGAGATTTTCTAAAAATAAACCAGAACAATTTATAATCATAGATGACCATATTTTTAAAAAATATTAATGGCCAATTTTGAGATACTCATAGTCAAATTTGCAATTTTATACAACATAAGTTTCATTTATATCAGCAATAAAAATTTATTTTCATAGATCGATACATAATCGTTCTGATGCCAAGTTCAGGTCATTTGATTACCGAATAGTCTACATTACTAACTATCTTCAAGGCAGTTAAAACTTCTCTTCTGCGCCTCTGTTCTTGTCGCATTGGCCACGCACAGGTACACGTACAATAATCCACCTGTCTCGGTTCTTTTGTCCGGGAAACAAATGAACCCGGTGCAAAAGAACAAATCGCAGCGTACAGTGCCATGCGTCAACTCGTGACGTCACAGTGCCCCGCGACTGTCAACTGTCATAGTATATTTCATTGTTCGTGTTGCACGCACTATGAACTACATCTCTGAAGGTAGGAACAGGAGTTGTGGCATTGGCTCCACCCACAAAAACAATGGAAGAAGAAATTAATTGGAATGACGATTGCGTGAGGGCGACTAAGGTGCGACATTCCTAATGCATTGGGGGAGGTTTTTATAGTGATTTGTATTTTATAATCACGGTGGTTTACGGTTATTACAGTCACTATTTTGTGTGCCATAGCGTGATCGTAATCTTAATTTGGGTTAGTCTCGATCGCTCGGTCTTCCTTCAACGAATATTTATGATGTATATATTTGTCACTTATTTTCTACTTACTTCAGTATTATTACTTAGGAACTTTTGATTTTGTAAAATTGGTACTACCCATCTTCGTTAAAACATTCAGGGTAAACATAACGGACTGAAGTTGCATCAGAACGATCTCTTTTTGTTACACAAAATTCTTATAAATGAAAATAAATTTTTTAAGAAACCATTTTAAAGAATTGTATTAAACTGGACAAATACATTATTTACATAAAATGTATGAAAATAACCTTCAAATTTTATGATGTTCCAATATTGATCACCAACTTTTCACCTCCAGCCTGTAAAGCAAGTAAAATTCGGTAGTGAGTTTTCAATGTATGAAGCCCTGTTCGCACGAGGATTCTTTGAAGATTCTACCAAGATTCTGAATCCTGGAAAAGAAGTTTTTTCTTTCTAGTGTGAATTATCTGTCAAATTGCGGTGTCGCTAAATTGAATCTTCAATAAGTCTTGGAAAAGAAGAATTTATAAGTTATTGATTGCTTCAAAATCACGTAATTATCACTAGAAAGAAGAAAACTTCTTCTTTTCCAGGGTTCTGAATCGCCGTAGAATCTTCAAAGAATCCCCATGCGAACAGGGCTTTAGATCTCTAAACACGATTTTGATATATGAGGGCAGTATCAGATTTATATTTATATTGTCCAGTTTGAAATATTTCTTTCAAATTTGTACAGGATACAAGTAATAATTTGAAATGATCAAGATTATTGCTTTCAGGCTGAATGATTCACCACAACTTTTCAATCTGTTGTTTCCTTGTTTCTAAATTTCATTGCATTTTTTCGAACTATTAATCTTCCGTATGGGAATGTATCATCTCCGCGCCAGTGAGTCTGGTCTTGAGAAGTTTATGGTTTTGGGGTTTCCTGGAATCTGCACGCGGCTCGTTTAAAACAATTTATCTCCGATCAGAGACAAGAGATGAACACCTGCACCGTTGTGTAACAATATCTTTCAGGTTATGTTCAAACCCTAAAGGCATATCTGCAGATTTCCTGAATGCCATCCAAACCGAATTCTTTACCCGTGTTTTACGGATTTCATTAAGATTGGGATCTTTGTTAGATTGTAAACGATACGTTTTTGCAAATTGTCTGTTTAATTTAGTTCTGAAAAGAAAAACATTCTTCGCATTCTTGGCTATTTCATAATGCCCAGTGCACACGGAGAAACATTTTGACAAGTTTCCAGAAAGTGAAGAATTTTTTTCAAAAACAATAAATATGTTTATGATCACATGTCACATTTGACGATTTGACAAATAAGAAGTTAGTTGCACTTCACAAAGTTTCCTGAAAACGCCTCATTTTTATAGGCGCCGTTAAAACTTTGAAGTTTCCGGAAACTTTTTCCAGGAAACATGTCAAAATGTTTCTCCGTGTGCACTAGACAGACATAATGGTGCATTCATATTCTAACCTCACATTTGTGTTCGTGAGCTATCACCGCCCATAAGCGGCTTTGATGTAATCTAATTAAAAACACAAATCATATGTTTAATGTTTGCTTTAGCAACTTACCGACTTCCAGAATTAGATTAAAGTTAAATGGTTAAACTTCCAATATACTGTGGGGTGACAATTAAATCCGGATCATGGTAAATCTGATTAAAGTGGAATTAAAAATAGTAATACCATGTGTCATGTGTGAGTCACTAACTAAACACTGTGTAGTGTAAACTTAATATAGGGGTAATGAAAATGAAACTACCCTTGGTAAATAGTTTGTAATATCAGGTTTATCACGGTACATAATGATGCGCAAATTATTGTTGTATTTGTTCTTAATTTATGCTTCAGAATAAAATTAACATAACAAACATAGTTGTGAAAATGATGGAAGATTGACAATTTATTATTAGAATTGCACTAATTTAATAGTATACCTAGTTTAAAATAAAATACGTACCTTATTATTCAAATAGAATAACTGAATAATAATTAGGTTATGTTTTATATTGTACTTTCTACTTAGAAATTGTTAGTAATGACTGTCGTTGTTCATAAGATGTAATTAAATTAAAGGTATATAATGCTTCTGAATCTTGGAAAAAAATCAAACAATCAATGAATTAGAAATTTTTCTTTTTCAAGACTCGCTTAGATTGAAATCGGCAGAGCCGCTATTTGATAGGCAATTTTTACCAGGATTTTTTTTTTCAAAATTTAGAAGCTTGAAAGTATCCTTGTGTAAACTGGGTTTTATCCATTCTGCAATATAAACTGTTGTTGTTTTGTTTGCTAACTTTATTGTAGAAAGAAGAGTAGTACCTAAAAGAATGAAAAGAAAAAATATTTGCGTATTCTTTTTGTTTTATGAAGTAATTATTTCTGTTTCTACGCTAGTATACATAGATAGGAAAATAAACAAAGAACAAAATATTCATATTCGTTTATTTATAAAATTATACAATCAAACAACCAAAGTGAAAAGTTCGTCCGCATAAAATATCTATCCTTTCACACGTTTTCTTTCACCAATAAGTCAAATTCCTATCACCCTGACACTAGTGTAATCCTTCATCCTTCCTTAGGGACCAATAGGTATATAAACAAAGAACAGAATATTTATATTCGTTTATTTATAAAATTATACAATCAAACAACCAAAGTGAAAAGTTCGTCCGCATAAAGTATCTATCCTTTCACACGTTTTCTTTCACCAATAATTTAAATTCCTATCACCCTGACACTAGTTTAATCTTTCATCCTTCCTTAGGGACCAATAGGAATATAAACAAAGAACAGAATATTCATATTCGTTTATTTATAAAATTATACAATCAAACAACCAAAGTGAAAAGTTCGTCCGCACAAAATATCTATCCTTTCACACGTTTTCTTTCACCAATAATTTAAATTCCTATCACCCTGACACTAGTTTAATCTTTCATCCTTCCTTAGGGACCAATAGGAATATAAACAAAGAACAGAATATTCATATTCGTTTATTTATAAAATTATACAATCAAACAACCAAAGTGAAAAGTTCGTCCGCACAAAATATCTATCCTTTCACACGTTTTCTTTCACCAATAATTTAAATTCCTATCACCCTGACACTAGTTTAATCTTTCATCCTTCCTTAGGGACCAATAGGAATATAAACAAAGAACAGAATATTCATATTCGTTTATTTATAAAATTATACAATCAAACAACCAAAGTGAAAAGTTCGTCCGCACAAAATATCTATCCTTTCACACATTTTCCTTCACCAATAAGTCAAATTCCTATCACCCTGACACTAGTTTGATCCTTCATCCTTCCTTAGGGACCAATAGGAATATAAACAAATAACAGAATATTCATATTCGTTTATTTATAAAATTATACAATCAAACAACCAAAATGAAAAGTTCGTCCGCATAAAGTATCTATCCTTTCACACGTTTTCCTTCACCAATAAGTCAAATTCCTATCACCCTGACACAAGTTTAATCCTTCATTCTTCCTTAGGGACCAATAATCCTTCGTTATCCATCGCTCAGCATCATTTACTTTCATCTATGTCGATATGATTACACGATACATCACCCGATCGCTCTAAATTAAAAACTACGACTAGTAACTAACGTTCATCGGCGTCGTCGCAAACTTAATTAAATTATTTGGTGGATTTTTGTTTCGTTGTTTTGGGATTACTGGCTCTGGCGACGGAGTCTGGTAATATAGTTAGTGGGATTACGACGTGTTGACGTTGCTAGGGTGCAACAATTGAAGAGGGTGCACGAAGGGTGTAAGAGTTGCAATGAAATATTTATATGTGGCGATCATGACGGATGAGGTTTGGTATTGTAAAATTTACTTTGAGGGAGTTTTAATTATAGATTTATTTGGTGTTTAACACATTCTTATTTATTCATGTGAAGTTAGCCAATATAGGGTTCGGTTTTATTCCGGTTTTCATATTTCTCCATGGACTAAAACGGTATCAGATTATTTAAAAAGCGGTTCCAGTTCCGGTTCCATGGTTTATTAAATATTTAGTTCTGGGTTAAAATCGTCAACGCCTTCAGTTAAAAAGTAATTGTGAACCGACCAAGTATCATTGGCTGCCAACTTCAAGTGGAACATTGCAACTGTTTGTCAAGTTCAGACTGTACGACTTCAAATTATCTATAATATGATTATAGTATATTATCATCTTTGAAGTTTGTTGGAAGATCATTTATTAATAATTAGTTTGTCTGGTAAAATAGTGGTAAGTACCTACCTCATTGATATTATATTGACGATTTCAGTTGCATATTGCCTATTAGGTTGTTTATTAACTTCTTTATTTCCAAAATTTACTGCAATGATTGTTCCCAAATCATCATGAAGTTAGTCAATTACTAAAATAGTGTCCTGTCAAAACTTGATTAAGCTAACAAATCTAAATTTTTTGTTGCCAACTCCGAAAAATATACACCCCTATAAAATCTTCCCATTTTATTTCACAAAACCTGTAACAAAAATCTTAAAGAACCGCATCAAAATAAAAGATTTCTCGGAAAGACACATCATTTATATCCACAAATATTTCTGAATTCAGTGAAAAGCCACAGGTGCCACGTTGAATCTTACAACCCGCAAACTTGTGATTTGTGATAAATTATGAGAAAAATGAATTCCCACCCGGGTTGCTCGGCCATGAGCCGCGCTAGACAATGCGGCGACCACCAAATTTGGGCGTGTGAATTTTTTCACTTTCGAGGGTGTTTAGTTGAGAATCAAGGGTCAAACGATTTAGAGTTCGATTGTTGAATGGTGGAAACAGAATGGTTAGCTTCATTGTGTTCTGAAAACAGAAAAGTGGTGGTTTGTATTTCATTTCTTTGGTGTCATATTTTTTTGAAATTGAAATATAATTTAGATTCCTGGTAAAGGTGAATCACTGAAGTTAGTAGCTATCTTTATCTTTTTTAAACAGTTACTGTTTTTCAAAAGTTCTTTTATTTATATTATTTTTAAATATAATGTATTAGTTTGCCAAATTGAATAATTTGTGTTAATATAAATGAAATGTAATTTAGATTTCTGGTAAACCAAATTAATTAAGGTGAATCATATCAACTGAAGTTGGCAGCAAAACAACAACCTGTCTCGATCTGCTTGGCGTTTGAAGCAAAGTATTATAGTCATGCAAGAGTGCATGTATGTTATTTAATTTACTTACCATTGTACTTTTTAATTATTTAAATTTTACTCAATTTATTTTTCTTCTAAGTCATAAGTAATGCTAGTATACTTTTGTTATTTTCTCATTTTAGTTTAATACCATGGTTTACAGTTGTGTTGACTAACATTCCTCAATGTAATATGACTTTTAATTTAATGTTCTCTATGTTGAATGTCGTTAATAAACATGCACATAAACATTCTTGCATACCACACATAAAATTATCATAGTCTTTGACATCTTTTACGTTTATTTTCCGTATTTTATGCCCTGTTCACACGTTGCTACTTTGAAGACACTTTCGTGCTACTGTAGCAAGAAAAAATCTGAGTCGCTTGTCAAATAGCAGCGCTGCTAATTTGTAGCATCAAAGTATCAAGAACTACTCGTTGATAATTTCATATCGTTGATCGTTGTGTGTGTAGATAGCGATTTTTTGCGGTAATTGTTTCGATTTGAATTTCTTTTCATGCTACAGTAGCACGTATGCGTCTTCAAAGTAGCAACGTGTGAACAGGGCATTACTTCGTTCTCCTCTCTTTAAGAACATTTATCATTGAGTATTGAGTACCTAACTTCACTTCAGTGTTAATAACGAATGAATACTCAACAGATGACGCGAACGTAACTTATAAGAAAATCTTATTATTTGTTATAAAAAACAAAGGTACTGATTAACAGAAGTAATGTTAAAGCAATGTTAATAAGAATAAAAATATACAATTTTTAATTATACATAATACTAGCAGCTGCATGATCATAAAGCTGTCAATAGTTTGTTAGTATGAAATGAAATTAGCAATATGCTATTGAGTATAAATTATTAAAATTGACAAAATGTTAAATTGCGATCTCAAGTTCTATTCAAACTATTGAATTTCTCCTTTTAGTTCGCAGATGTACTGATGTAACCGATTACACCACAAATGAATGATTTGTCTTTCAATCAGATAAGACAAAATGTGACCTAATGTTAGGGATTGTATATCAACATATGTTACGTATGAAATGAATACCACATTGCCGTTTCAGTTTCGAATCAACGATTATCTAAATTCATATCGGTCTACTTTAATTACATATCACATTCGTGGCGTAAAATTAATGAATTGTGTAGAAATGATTGATAAATTACTTTGCACAGTTGGCTATTTTTGTTTTGTAACTAGTTTGAAACTGGAACATAAATAGAAATGAAGGATAGAAAACTGTAAAAATTAAAATAACCCTTTACACAAAATGACATAAGTTACCGAGAAAATATACGAGACAAGTTTAATTTTCTGGTCTTTTCCGTAGGGGGCACATACTACAGCATCTTTACGAAAGCCCCTCTTATTAAAACATACTACCGGAGCACCCAAATATCGTTTCATTAAGAACAGAAGGGGGTGTACCACCCGTTGTAAGGCTTGATATTAAAATATGTTCCTACGCAAAGAATTAAAAATTTCTGTTAATTATTTCAGGGGTACACTGTTAAATTTTACAACAGTCATCAGAAGCTAGGGATTTTTTCACGAAATTGGCAACAATTTAATTTATGGTGAATCATACGGACTGAAGTTGGCATTAGAACAATAACCTATTTTGATATACAACTTATTTTAATTTAATTTGAACAATTTAGTACGCAACAGACATAAAACAAATTAACAAAATCGGAAAAAATTAAACAAAAATTGACATTTACATCTGTAAAAATACAAGCGCATCAACAGGACTGGTCTACTCACATCAGCTATCCCAACAATGCGCACAACCTATTGCGCATCAGTTTGCTGTTGCACTCACGAATGTTCTTAGTATCTTCTGACAGGAAACCGAGCAAAATTTGGTGGTATTGTGGTAAATCTAATTCTCAGCAACAGTGTAGCAATATTCAGAGTAGTAATTTTCCCGCAAGCAGTAAATTAGAGTTACAACAATTAGTGTAAGTTTATCAACAAATTAAGAATCACGGCAGAGGGACCATGCGGCGCGCAACCGAACTTCGCGGATATTAAACACGCGCTTCTCGCAGGTGAAGGGAAGAGGTGCGTCGTTGTTTTTTCTCTTCAGTGCTTTATTAACAACGTTATTAACAGTGTCGTTAATTGTGAAACCGCCAAGCATCGTTTGCAATCTGCACAGAAACGTTTAATTTATGGCTTGCTCGGTTATTGTGTTTTCAAAACATAAATTGTTGTTCTTGTCGGTAAGGCAGGCATCTTGCGGAAGTCTGTGAAGAATGCTTTCTTTTGAGTTATTGTGGTTATTGTTGTGCGCAAATATATTGTTGCTCACAATGTAACAATTTTATATCTTATTCGAATTGTGGTTTACAACTCATTTTTTTCTGGGTGTACGTTATAAATTTAAAAGTGTACATTATTGTACAAATATGTAAATGAGCTACTCATTTTTAGTTTTTTATAATGGAATGTAAAACAAGACACTTTATTGTATCTGTAATTTGAGACTCGTACAATAATTGGATATCATCCATGTAAAATGATACTTTTTTGCCTCTGGATCTGGACAATATCTGCTCAAGTACTTAAATATATTCGGCTATTAATAAATAAATATTTAATAAGTTATCTCCTTTTACCTCCTGTCAAAAAAGAACTAAAGAAATCCTTTAAAAAAACTTAGTTGAGTAATAAGTTTAAGTACACTTAAGAAATAGAAACCAATTGTACTCATTATCACGAGGATATCTGTGTGTTGATGTTGAATGTTCAAATTTTTATGGAGTGTTGTTTCTATTTTTAGTAACTTTATTAAAGTGAGATTTTGTTTGCTATAGATGCAACAAATTGTGCCGTTCATCCGATACATTACTCTGGTGACTGGGTAGAAATGGTAAGTATTTGTAATAAAAGTAAGTCCCTTATTCACTAGGCTACTCTATCTGTGGTCAGCAGGGGGTCTGTATATTGCATCCCCTACATTTATGTCAATTTTCTCATAAGTGAATTGTCATTTATTTTTATCGGCAGTAAATGAAGTTCCATGTGTGTTCGTTTAAATCCATTTTATATAAATTCACTCAATAAGATCGACATTTTCCGTGCTATAATCCTCTGCATACTTTTTCAATTTAATTACTACTATCTTCACATTATTCAAATGAATCTAGTAACCATGTAGTGTGTAGTGTTTCATTTGTTTGCATGTAAAAAAAAGATGATCGCTACGACTCTCAAACTCGACCGTGTCTTATTCATTGTGACATTTAAAGATTACCTCAGCATTTATCACAATTTTGTCTAGTTTACATATAAATTAAGGGGGTCAGATGTGAAATGAGTGTTTACATATGATTTACCTACCTCTGCTTCTGGACTAAAATGTGATTTGTATTAGTAAAACTTGTCAGGTAGCGTTATGAGAATGAGAAATTGTAAAAAATGAGCTACCATATCTTCTGCTTGATTTATTATACTAATTTATCACATTTTACTCTGAAATTGTTTCATCACGTAGCATATTTTATAATTCCAATAGAGGTAGTAAATCTTTTTTTTTTATTTTTTTATTATTAGTACCAAAATTGATGTTACAATAGAACAATAGATTTCTGAATTTAATGACAAATTTTATTCACACAAGGATTCTTTGGTAAGAATTGTTTGTCAAACAGCAGCGCCTCTAAATTGAATCTTCATTGAGTCATGAAAAAGAAGTAGTTCTAATTCATTGATAGCTTCAAAACAGTTAATTTATTTTTTCCATGATTCAGAAGCATGAAAGAAACTTCAAAGAATCTATGTGTGGACAGGGAAATATTTTTATTTGCTTTGTATTTAAATTAATATTAAACCACAATAATAAACTAACTTCATGTGGTTTCTTAAAACTTGCACACACAATTTATGCGCAGTTGCAGTTGCACACGCTTTATTTTCTCATCATTCTTTATGCCCAACTTCATGTCATCTGCGTACATTTTTCCCGCCTCGTGTACGCATCAGGCTTGCCACAACGAAACATTCCAGAGAGGTTGGCTAAAATGAAAATCCACTAGAAAATCAGTACAATACAAAAATGTCGATCTTGTAAGAACTTCGGCTGTCAGTTGAATTGTGTCATCGGTTATTAAAAGAGTTATATCGTATACAAATAAGGTATTACCATTCTCTGAAAGAATATTAGTAAGATAATTTAGAACTGTGAATTTTAGTCACGCAGTAGTTACACTTTAGAGGTCATACATCAATAACATGCTCAATGTTTTTGCAGAATGTCAGCCAATACAAGTCCAGGAAGGTATATTGAACCAGAAGACGCATATCTTTCTGACGCCAATTTTAGAGCAGATATAAGTAAAAAGATGAGAGTACCAAATAAGATAAGCATGGGAGATTACGATGGTGAGATTCCAAATGGATTGAATTCAAACTGGTCAAATAATTATTCAAATATTAACATGCACGTCCCGGAACGAATTTTAGTAGCTGGACAAGACCAACATATAGGTAATTATACTATTTTTTATACGAAAATAGGGTTCGAACTGCACTGAACCTAGCTAAGTAGTCTTATTTATTTATTTATTTTACTATTCACTATCAGCATGATTATATTTTGTTTGCATTTTTTTTACTTTTCATTAGGAACACGAGCACCCCCTCGTGAAATAACCCTTGACAATTCCATATTGCCAACAGAACCGGAAAATATAAGAGTTCATACCCCACCGAGAGTTATTACATTAGACAAGTACCAATTTCCGATGGTTGACGACAAAGACGACGATGTACAAAAAGACGCAATTCCTGTAGTTAAACCAAGGGCTAAGTTCAACATTAATGAAAAAGAAACGCGGCTAGTTCATAGGTAAGTGTAGTTTTTATTAATTAATTATTATTCTTTCACTAGAAATTAGAGCAATTATAACAGTACCTACTTTCACTGTATAAACATGCTATGCAATTAAAATATTAATAATTTATTGATGTTTCGAAAACAGGGAATCAACTCCACCTATCGGCTCAGGTGGTGAAGGATTAACGGCCGCTGAAGAAGTACTCCATCTTCGCAGACAAATGGCGAAGTTGAATCGCAGGGTAATGGCCATCGAACTCGATAACTTAAATCGCCAACAGAAAGAGAAAATCGTTTATGGACTCGGAATTGCTTACTTTTTACTAAAAGCAATTTTTTGGTTGAATAGGTCATGAATTATTCTAGTGATTATATTATGTTAGTGTCAAATTTATGACTGTTTTAAGAAGTACTGTTTAATTTAGTTATCAATACTGTATTTATTGAGAGCAATGTCTTATTTGCATGTACATGTTAACCACCATAATTATTTGAATATTTCTTTTGTATTTTGAGTAGTTTTATGATTATTGCTACTAGACTATATCATTTTCATCAATGGTATTACAAATATGTTTCGCCAATATACATATTTTTTAATAAATCCTAAATCCTTAGGTAGTTAAATAGGTTAGATATATAATGAGGCAGTTTAATTTAACAGTTATATTTCAATATATAAATACATTCTTATTAATTAATTTTCCATTTTTGTAAATGGGTCATCAACTTCAAGGTCTCTGCATTTCGCATTTTGCAACTCGCGTCTAATTTCATGTGTAATCGTATGATGCGTCTGCGTCCTCAGCAACTCAAGAAGTGAATCACGTTGTTCACTAGAGATGTCACTCTTGTACCGTTGAACAAATACCAGCAGAGCCTGATGCCATAGGACTGGAAGTTCTCTCAAATCTCGTTCAAAACTAATAAAAACAAATAATATTTCAAACACATGTTTAGCAGAACAATTAAATTATTTACCGTAAAAAGTGAAACACGACCGCATCTACTACTCGGTAGGGCAGGGCGTACTTCTTGTCCAAAAATATTCTTAGAAATATTGAATTTGCGCCAGTGTAGTCCATTTCAGCTATTTTTAAAATAGCTGCTGATGAATGTAATATTGGGATTGAATTTTTTGCAATCACTGAACCGACTATAATAGCTTCTCTTAAAGTGCAGTTGCCGCTCTAATAAAATATAACAAATGAATTAACTTGATATAATAAAGTAAATAAGTTTATACCTCTAACATTGGTAACAACAAGCCTTTCATAAAACCGCCTGGTTTGAATAAAGCTTTTCTCAAAGCTTGATATAAATGGTAATTAAGTCGTTTGTACTCCGCTAAATCGTCTCTGATTCTAGGAAGGAGAACAAGATTTAAAAATCTTTGTGCCATTTTTTCTTTGAGATTTGAAGCGAATATCCGTGTAGCTTGGTACATAGCAGCAGCCGACCAACTTGGAGGATCAGTAATATATAAAATTTGTTCCCAATTTCGCAAATTTGGAATTATTTTAAAAGCTTTAGGTAATTTTCCACTTCTATATTTTTGTAAAACATCTCGAACACCTTCATACATTTGCTTTACTCTAGGGTCAATATCTTGCATATGAACTGATCCGGCATCTGAGAATTGAGTGTCTAGTTCTGTATGTTTTTCTGTGATTTTTTCCATAATTATGTCTGCAAGTGTCCGTCTTGGAGCAGGGTTTTTGCTCATAAACATTTCTAAGGCCTTCTCGTCATTTTCATCAATTTCAATGTTTTCATAAAAAGTATCAGGTTCAAGATTATCCTCATCTTCTTGGTCAGATTCATCTTCAGAATTCTCTGGTCCTAATTTCGTTGTTTTTTGTCTCGCATCGTAAGCTTCAGCTGGTGTTGGTCCTAAGTCTTCTTCAAGCTCTTGTTGCTGGAGTCGAGCAGCTGATAAAATTTTTTGTGATAATGCTGCATCAACAAACTAAAACGAAACATTACATTAGACTGGATAGCTTTTTATGAATGCTCTACTTACTTTATCATCTTCATCTTTTCTCAAGCGAATTTTATTTCTGTTTTTTGATTTAACTGTTTCTGATTCTTCAATTTGTTTCTCCAGAGATACTTTCGGACCAGTTTGAGTAACTTTTAACTTTTTTGCTTTTCCCATCTCTTAATCAGTGTTCTACACGTGTTAACAGTTATAACCTAAAAATCGTAAATGACAAATGAAAGTTTGACGTTTATTTTGAATTCAGAGAAAATCGCTAGATGCCAGTGTAAAAGGTGTAAATTCGCTCAGAGCACGCTTTAGAGTATGGACAAATCATTGGTCATTTTCTATTGGTAGTTATAACCAGAGATATAGAGGCGGGGAGAATGATCGTATGGATGTGCATAACAACATTTGAATGACGCCATTTTAAGTGGATTTCAATGTGAAAACCTAATTATTATTATTGAATTGTACTTATAGAAAGAGTATTTATTGTTTGTTAGTTAGTTCTAAATATTTGTTTATTGCTTTATTTTAAAATTTTACATTTAAAACGGTTTTGTACCACATATTGACTGTAATTTAATTATTATTGGTAGTATACACAATTTACATCTAAATCTAAATGTATTTTCTATTTGTTACAGATGATCTTCAGCCATCTGAAGACCTGGACAACCTCCTCCTCCTCCTGGTGAACTTCTGCAATTTTCAAGAAGAATCTAGGACTTTTAAATTGTAAGTTTTACTTGTTGTTTTCTTTATATTTCAAACTAAAATTAATAACATCCTAGATCATAAAAACTTTATTTAAATTACTGTATTATTATTTGTACATAGAAATTTATTATGTCTTTTACTTGAATGTGGCTGCCCCACATACATAATTTTTAATTGTGTCCCATAAAGATTAATTCGAGATATAATATTTAAAAAATATATATTAAAAGGCAGTTTTCTTAACAAAAATTGGTATCGTTTATTCATACATACCCTAACTACGGGTTATGGAACCATAAAAAAATAAATAAAAAAATTGGACTTCAAAATTTAGTTATAAAATAATATAAAATAACTTTTTCTCTCCTCGGGTCAAATTATGTAGGAATCCATAGTTTCAATAAAAAATATCAACGGGTACAGCTTTTACAAAGGGATTTCTCAAATGTATAAAAATATATATTTTAATCTAGGCTGAATTTAGACCGAATCTAGACTGAATTTAGACCGAATTTAGACTGAATTTCCGACTCGCTCAAAATTTAGTTATAAAATAATATAAAATAACTTTTTCTCTCCTCGGGTCAAATTATGTAGGAATCCATAGTTATAAAATAATATAAAATAACTTTTTCTCTCCTCGGGTCAAATTATGTAGAAATCCATAGTTTCAATAAAAAATATCAACGGGTACAGCTTTTACAAAGGGATTTCTAAAATGTATAAAAATATATATTTTAATCTAGACTGAATTTAAACCGAATTTAGACTGAATTTCCGACTCGCTCAAAATTTAGTTATAAAATAATATAAAATAACATTTTAGTCCGAACGAACCGAACAAGCAGTACGCGCAAGCCGAATTCGCCAAGTGTGGACGTCTCTCCGAGCCGAACCGAACGAGCCAAATGTTTTCCATTGCTTGTCGGTAAATCGGACTTGCTCAAAGAAAACAATTGTTCGCCGAATCATTCATTTCATTCTCACGCTTGCAGTGGAGACTAGCCCTAAAAAATTAAATTCTCACGCCGCCACTGGTGACTTTGGTGTCGGACATTGTAAGTTGTGGCGCTGGTGTCGACTAACTTCTGGCGGTGGGGGCGACTGACGTCATCAAGATTTAATTTAATTAAGGCTTCTTGGTAGCAAAATCTGGTGGCGTCGCAAAGACTGCGGCCTGACCGCCTCTCGCGCGGTAGGTCGCAGTCGCCTCCCGGGGTAGCCCTTCGCTCGAGACTATGCCCCAACCCATACCCATGGTCCACCCATAACTATGAATTTATAAAGTCAAATAAATAAGATATAAAGCAAAAAGTGACGGATTTTATTCGTTTTAGTGAAAAAGTTGTGTAATAGTCCGGCAGTTTGAATGGCCAGATGTCGGCAAGCGAGCACATGGTTCCCGGGATTAAATTAGAGAAATCTGCGGACTTTTTGATGTGTTTGTGCAAAGTGCTGGAAGTGTGTTTGTATAAAAATTGAAGCTCTTGTGAGAGAATTGGTATGTACTTTGTCTAGTTGCATTTTTCATTTCATTTCCATTGCCTGTAATTCTTGAACGGTAAATGAAGAGCCTATTGCATGGCAATAATACGCATTGAAAAACGAGTAATTTTTGTGAGGATCTCAATCTAATACTGTTATACGTATGATGTTGAATTTTTGTATGTAGATTAAGGAAGAATACTAAAAGCGCGGAATCTTCAAAATCTTTAATTAATGTAATTAGTTTGGCTTTAATAATTATGCGAAATTCGGCGAAAATTGTACAAGTTTAGATATAATTTATGGCAATTCTGTTGATAAAATTATAGTTTTATTGTTTTCCGCCCTTTTTACATCTATGTTCTACTCATTTAATCTTTAAACTCAATGATAACTTTTATAGTTCATTCATGAGATCCTCACGAAATTCTAGTGTTTAATTTCTTTTTATCTCTAACTGTTGTCGGAACAATATATAGTTTGAATTTTTCAATTCAACAATGCTTTGTCGTTACTAATGTAAAATTTCAGATTTTTATTTTGAGCAATATAGCCAGAATCGTGAATTCTAATTCTTATTGCACTCAAGACGCATAGCCCCTTAACTTGGGATTTACACAATTCAATTCTAAAATGCATAGAAATTTATCGTGTATTTTAATTGGATGTGGCTGTTCTATACATACATAATTTATATATTTTTACATATGAAACTGCTTTAAATTGTGGATTTTTGTAGACGTAATTTTATGTAACTTGTTCATTTCTGTTTAATTAAAAATCGTACTATCAGTAGAGTGGCACCGAACAACAACTTAATTAAATTAGTGACTGCCTATCAATTAGAATATGATGTAATTGTTTTGCTGTAGATTTCAATGAGATTGATATTGATATTTTAATAACCAGACTTTAACAGTCCAGCTTTTATAAAGTTTAATTTTAAAATATTACTACTAAAATATAATATTCTATTCAGTTTCTGCCCAATTTGGGTATTGCTACCTCTGTCAGATAAATAAATAAACTATTATTGTTATCATTAAGATATCATTTGAAACTAGTTCTTATTGATATCTCCAATAAGAAATCAGAATGATATCTCTTGGATGATATCAAAGGGATGGCTTTATAATGATAACTTTATAATCACAGTAGGTATATAAGATATCTACTTTAATTGTATTGTATTATCAGCAAGATATCTTTTGGAATTATCTTACTGATATCTTTTATAAGAAAACCTAATGATATCTTTTTCTGTATACTCTTTTTATATGAAATTTGTTTCTACACAAAATTTGAATGATTATGACAGTGACAGTACAGTTGACATCTTTTGCTTGTATCTTGGTTTACATTATCGTTTACATATTACATGAACATAGTAGAATAAGCAGAATTACAGAATTAGGCGAGAGGTGGTGTGCTGGCCACATCAGATTTTTTATTAAAGAATAATGTGTTCTGTTTGTACAAACTTCTCTTGTCAAGTGTACTCGCATTATCTCCTGTATTGAGGTATTCGTATGTATGTTTGCAGATGTAAATCTGCGCAAGGCACCCACAGAATTATTTAACTTTCTCTCGATAATGTTCATTTGTACTCATTCTTACAGCGGAAATATTCACCTTTATATGACAAATCATGAGCCACCACTCGATATACAAGTGCTACGAAATTCAAAACAAAACGAAATGCTACAATATTGTTTATTTTCGATTATGGATCTAAACTTTGAGACGCTATAGAGTAAAATTCAAATAGCTAGAACCCTGCGCGAAGTACGAATTCTCGTCTTAGAGAGAGAAGCATAGATGATAAACAAGAGGAAACTACGCTACTGTCTGTTCTACAGAACATCAGCTTCAATATCTGTTATTCTCATGTTGACATTCGTAGTGTTTTGCTTCGTGTAGCCCTGCGAATTTTGTAATTGATTGTAATTGAGTTATATTTTAGTTTTGTTTGAAAATTAAGTGAAGTGCAGCGCAGCATATAATCGCTAGCCCCGCTTTTGTAAAACGGACAGTACATGACAAGCTCTGCCTTCTCGCGCAGTCCAGGGTCCTAGCTATTTGAATTTTACTCTAACTCCGAAACTAAAAGACTTATCAAAGCGCGGTTTGCGGCATTGAATTCCTCGTAATTTACTTAGTATTATCCGCTTTTTAGAGAAATTTTAATTTCATTGGATTCCTTGAGTAAAATTACATAAGATTAGATTAATGAAAATATTTTGCGGGCTTAATTAAGAGAGCCCTTTTTTGTAACTTCTGAACGGTACAAGATACAGGGCTGATCTTGGCACCATTGGATTCCCTGAGTTAAATTACAAAAGATTTGAACTTTCTTATTTGCAAACTTAAATATAAATCCTACAATACTTCTGTGAATGTGCTTCAATATTTGATTTCTATTTGTTTAGATCGCAATGGATTGATCTGCAGTATTGGACGTTGTGCACACATTTGAAGTCTTTCTACAACTCATGATGAACCTGGCAGTATCTTCACAAGTCTGATTGATCTTCAGGCGTCTTTAACACATTTCTGGAGCTGTTGGTCGTCATCTGCAATTGGTGAAATGTATCAGGAATCCGGAGAAATGGAATGGTGAGTCAACTCATGGGTTCTTGTGCTCTGCTGTGCAGAAAATATCTTACAAATTTAAACATTTAAAACTTCATTCGCATATGCATTTAGTTTTAAAGTTTACATTTGTGTAGCAAGTTTAAATATGAACATTCGCATGTCCCAATTTCAGGCACTGTGAATGGCTTATATTTATTTAGGTACTAGATTCACGAAAAGGAGTAGCGCTATCATCTGCTTTCAGTGTGGACTAACAGTTAACAGATATGTTCGTATTTTAAATAGTAAAGATTAAAACCCCAGTAAATGGAGATAGCATTACCCGTTTGGTGAATCTAGTAGAAAGTAAGTAAAATAGGTACACACATTCACGAAAGGGGTTAGCGCTATCACCTGTTTTCAGTTTTGTCTAACAGTTAACAGATATGTTCATATTTTAAACAGTGCAGTTTAAAATTAGCATTAACCTGTTTGATGAATCTAGTATAAAGATTCAAGTCAAATAGATACATAGATTCTCGAAAGGGGTTAGCGCTATCACCAGTTTTTCAGTGCTGACTTACAGATTATGTTCACATTGAATCTGAATTGTAAATGAAATATAAATAAAATGGAGGGCTGTTCCGGTTCGAGTTCCTGAAGCATCGGACCGGTAGGATGCTTTTATATTTCTACTAGATTCCCCAAACGGGTTAAATCTTTAAATATCAACTCTCTCCTCGGGTCAAATTATGTAGGAATCCATAGTTTCAATAAAAAATATCAACGGGTACAGCTTTTACAAAGGGATTTCTAAAATGTATAAAAATATATATTTTAATCTAGACTGAATTTAGACCGAATTTAGACTGAATTTAGGCCGAATTTAGACTGAATTTAGACCGAATTTAGACTGAATTTAGACCGAATTTAGACTGAATTTAGACCGAATTTAGACTGAATTTCCTACTCGCTCAAAATTTAGTTATAAAATAATATAAAATAACTTTCTCTCCTCGGGTCAAATTATGTAGGAATCCATAGTTTCAATAAAAAATATCAACGGGTACAGCTTTTACAAAGGGATTTCTAAAATGTATAAAAATATACATATATTTTAATCTAGACTGAATTTAGACTGAAAACTGAAAACGCTAACCCCTTTCGTAAATCTATGTACCTATTTTACTTTTATCTTACACTAGATTCACCAAACGGGTTAATACTATTACTTGCATTTCAAACTGCACTGAAAACAGGTGATAGCGCTAATCTATTTCGAGAATCTGTGTACTTTTTATACTTTTATCTTTCTATTAGATTCACAAATCGGGTATATGCTATCACTATTTACTTGGATGTTAAAACATTAAATATGAACATATCTGTAAGTTAAAACTGGAAACTGATGATAGCGCCAATCCCTTTCCAGAATCTATATACCTTTTTTACTTTTATCTTTCTATTAGATTCACAAAACGGGTTATATGCTATCACCATTTACTTGAATTTTAAAACTGATTCAATATGAACCCCTTTCGAGAATCTAAGTATCTATTTGACTTGCATCTTTATACTAGATTCATCAAACATGTTAATGCTAATTTTAAACTGCACTGTTTAAAATATGAACATATCTGTTAACTTTTAGACAAAACTGAAAACAGGTGTTAGCGCTAACCCCTTTCGTGAATTTGTGTACCTATTTTCGAGAATACTAGATACTATATTCACCAAACGGATACTGCTATCACCATTTACTGGGATTTTAATCTTTACTGAAAGCAGATGATAGCGCTACTCCTTTTCGTGAATCTTGTACCTATATTACTTGTATCTGATATTAGATTCACCAAACGGGTCACTGCTTAAATGAATTCAGACTGGACCTCTTTCGTGAATCTATGTACCTATTTTAAAATGTGCGGGGAAGATAGCCAAGCGCGTTATGTGACTAACTTAGGAGGCAGTTTATATGAATCTAAATGTTTGTTATTGTTACAGATTAATTTGGACTTCATGTACAAAATTTGAAGATTCTTTGGTTTGAAATTCTGCAGTTGGAGTCTCTAGGAGAGGGAACATCATCTGGTGCTGCCACGTAACACGTAAGTTTGTTATTTTTACTTTGCGTATTCCATTTGAAACTCTATGCTTTTACTCAGCTTGAGTGTGGCAGCCTCACAGATCACTGTGAACATCAGTATAAATACTACAGATCAAAAAGTGACTCAATGATGTAATTTAATTATTTATGTAAACACATCATTTTTTAAATGTGATTTTTTGACTTCTAAGGGCTCTATTTCCTATACGGTTATAGTTAGCGGTCTGAGCGTGATATTTTTGGATTCCTCGTACTTTTTTATGATAGGACCCACATTTTTAACGTTGCAGAGTCACTGCTTTAGCCGTAATTTAATTATTAATGTGAACACGTAACTTTTTAAATGTGATTTTTTGACTTCTAAGGGCTCTATTTCCTAAACGGTTATAGTTAGCGGTCTGACCGTGACATTTTTGGATTCCTCGTACATTTTTATGTTAGGAAACATATTTTGAACGTTTCAGAGTCACTGCTTTAGCCGTAATTTAATTATTAATGTAAACAAGTCAATTTTTTAATGTGATTTTTTGACTTCTAAGGGCTCTATTTCCTAAAAGGTTATAGTTAGCGGTCTGAGAGTGAGATTTTTTGATTCCTCGTACTTTTTTATGATAGGACTCACATTTTTAACGTTGCAGAGTCACTGCTTTAGCCGTAATTTAATTATTAATGTAAACACGTAATTTTTTGAATGTGATTTTTTGACTCCTAAGAGCTCTATTTTTTAAACGGTTATTGTTAGCGGTCTGAGCGTGATATTTTTGGATTCCTCGTACTTTTTACCTTCCGCTTACCTGTAAAGGAAGGTATTGGAATCATGCAAAAAATCGGGTAGTGAGTTTTTAGTGAATGAGCACGAATTAGAGTCCTTACAACTCATTTTTGATAGTTTCCCGATGATGTCTGTATGTATGTGTGTGTGTGTGTGTGTGTGTGTGTGCGCGCGCGTGTGTGTGTGTGTGTGTGTGTGTGTGTGTGTGTGTGTGTATGTGTGTGTGTGTGTGTGTGTGTGTGTATGTGTATGTGTGTGGTCCGGGCCGATGCCGTCTATCGGATAACTCAAATACGAATTACCCAAAAAATTTGATATTTGGTATTTTACAATTGTATACGAATAGGAAGAGCTCATTAGATTTTGGTACAAATATCTTCACCGGAAGTGATATTTTTTGAAGATTGAAAAGATTAGGTGTCAAAAATTTCTATAAATTTGGATAAATATAGTATTTATTTGTAATAAGAATAAGAGGAAAAGTTATTTGCAATTTACGTTATAAAAAAGTTGTCTTTATCTGGTAGCATTAAAGAACTGCAGTAAAATTTAAAAAATAAATTTATCAAATAAAACGTTGAAATCTTGTAATCCATGTTCGGTTGATTTTTGTTTCTGCATAAAAAATATTGACAGATGAGACGGGTGACAAGTTGGCATACTAGCGCTATATAAGTCATAAGTAAGCTATTAAATGTAGTAACTGAACGGAGGATTGCTTCAACACAGAAGATTTTTCGTGTGAATGAATCTTTTGATTCAGGTGATACTAATTTCTGTGTTTGAATATTTTAGATTTTTATTTGTATATTTTAAATGGGCACCGGATTGTACGTATACATTTCTGTTTAAAGTCTAGATATGGCGGAAGGTTGTGTGATGGCCACGTCAGATTTTTGTAACTTCTGAACGGTACAAGATACAGGGCTGATCTTGACACCATTGGATTCCCTGAGTTAAATTACAAAAGATTTGAACTTTCTTATTTGCAAACTTAAATATAAATCCTAAAATGCTTATGTGAATGTGCTTCAATATTTGATTTCTGTTTGTTTAGATCGCAATGGATTGATCTGCAGTATTGGACGTTGTGCACACATTTGAAGTCTTCCTACAACTCATGATGAACCTGGCAGTATCTTCACAAGTCTGATTGATCTTCAGGCGTCTTTAACACATGTCTGGAGCTGTTGGTCGTCATCTGCAATTGGTGAAATGTATCAGGAATCCGGAGAAATGGCATGGTGAGTTTACTCATGGGTTCTTGTGCTCTGCTGTGCAGAAAATATCTTACAAATTTAAACATTTAAAACTTCATTCGCATATGCATTTAGTTTTAAAGTTTACATTTGTGTAGCAAGTTTAAATATGAACATTCGCATGTCCCAATTTCAGGCACTGTGAATGGCTTATATTTATTTAGGTACTAGATTCACGAAAAGGAGTAGCGCTATCATCTGCTTTCAGTGTGGACTAACAGTTAACAGATATGTTCGTATTTTAAACAGTAAAGATTAAAATCCCAGTAAATGGAGATAGCATTACCCGTTTGGTGAATCTAGTAGAAAGTAAGTAAAATAGGTACACACATTCACGAAAGGGGTTAGCGCTATCACCTGTTTTCAGTTTTGTCTAACAGTTAACAGATATGTTCATATTTTAAACAGTAAAGATTAAAATTAGCATTAACCCATTTGATGAATCTAGTATAAAGATTCAAGTCAAATAGATACATAGATTCTCGAAAGGGGTTAGCGCTATCACCAGTTTTTCAGTGCTGACTTACAGATTATGTTCACATTGAATCTGAATTGTAAATGAAATATAAATAAAATGGAGGGCTGTTCCGGTTCGAGTTCCTGAAGCATCGGACCGGTAGGATGCTTTTATATTTCTACTAGATTCCCCAAACGGGTTAAATCTTTAAATATCAACTCTCTCCTCGGGTCAAATTATGTAGGAATCCATAGTTTCAATAAAAAATATCAACGGGTACAGCTTTTACAAAGGGATTTCTAAAATGTATAAAAATATATATTTTAATCTAGACTGAATTTAGACCGAATTTAGACTGAATTTAGGCCGAATTTAGACTGAATTTAGACAGAATTTAGACTGAATTTAGACCGAATTTAGACTGAATTTCCGACTCGCTCAAAATTTAGTTATAAAATAATATAAAATAACTTTCTCTCCTCGGGTCAAATTATGTAGGAATCCATAGTTTCAATAAAAAATATCAACGGGTACAGCTTTTACAAAGGGATTTCTAAAATGTATAAAAATATATATTTTAATCTAGACTGAATTTAGACCGAATTTAGACTGAATTTAGGCCGAATTTAGACTGAATTTAGACTGAATTTCCTACTCGCTCAAAATTTAGTTATAAAATAATATAAAATAACTTTCTCTCCTCGGGTCAAATTATGTAGGAATCCATAGTTTCAATAAAAAATATCAACGGGTACAGCTTTTACAAAGGGATTTCTAAAATGTATAAAAATATATATTTTAATCTAAACTGAATTTAGACCGAATTTAGACTGAATTTCCGACTCGCTCAAAATTTAGTTATAAAATAATATAAAATAACTTTCTCTCCTCGGGTCAAATTATGTAGGAATCCATAGTTTCAATAAAAAATATCAACGGGTACAGCTTTTACAAAGGGATTTCTAAAATTAATCTAGACTGAATTTAGACCGAATTTAGACTGAATTTCCGACTCGCTCAAAATTTAGTTATAATATATATATATAGTCGATGGTAACCCTTTTACCGTTAAGTGTAGGGTTTTCTTGTCTTTATTCGCACACAAACTTTTTCCACTGTAATCTGTCTCTTGCGCACATTTTTGCTTCTTGTATTGTCATTTCTTTTTCCAATAGTAGTTTTCTTTCAATTCCATCCCAGTCTTCTCTTGGTCTACCTCGTCCTCTTCTCTCTCTTATTTTGGCTGTCCATATCTTCTTTACGGGTCTGTTGTCGTTCATCCTTATCAGGTGTCCCCACCAGCTGAGTTGTCTTTCCTCTATAAACTGTAGTATCGGTTTTGTTTCTAATTCTTTCCTAATATCTTCGTTTCTTATTTTGTCTATCATTGTCACACTTTTAACACTTCTCAGGTATTTCATTTCCAAAGCTTGGAGTTTACTCTTCATTCTTCTGGACATAACCCAAGTTTCGCAGCCATAGGTTAATATCGCACGATATATTGTGTTAAACACTGTAATTTTTGTTTTCTGCGATATTTCTTTTTTGCCTATGAGACTGTTTTTCAGCATGTAGAATATTTTTGCTGTCTTGTCTATTCTTCTGTTTATATCTTCATCTTGGACTCCGGTACTGTTAATTAACACTCCTAGATATTCAAATTTCGACACTTGTTCAATTCTGTCATGTTCTATTTTTATGTTCATAGTTTCGTACTCATTTGATATAGCCATTACTTTTGTTTTATTCACGTTTACTTTCATATCAAATTCTTTTAGTGTTTTGTTCCAAACATTTATGTTGTGTTGGAGATTCGTTTCGCTACTTGCTAAAAGTACTACGTCATCAGCAAATGCACATTCTCCAATTTCTATCCGTTGTAGGCATCTATATCCTATTCCTAGTTTCTTTATTTCTGGCTTACATTTCTTGATGATGTCATCCATGAATATTGTGAAGAGAACTGGACTCATAACTCCACCTTGTCGTAGTCCTCCTGTAGTTTCAAATACTTCCGATGTTCTGTTCTTGCTGATAACATAATTTAGATTTTTCTTGTATAAGCCTTTGATTGCATTAATAAATCTTTTGTTCTTTCAGCTAAGCTGTCCCATACCTTCTGTCTCTGTACTCTGTCGAACGCCTTCTCTAAATCAATAAATGCCATAAATGCTTTGTTGTTGCTTACTGTGGTCTTTTGTATTATTTGTTTAATCGTAAATATATGGTCTTGTATACTTCTTCCCTTTCTAAATCCACTCTGAGCTTCCTCAAGCGTAGGTTCTATTATTTGCCTCAATCTTCTTTCCAATATTCTCTCATATACTTTCAGTGCAGTGCTTAGTAGTGAAATTCCTCTGTAGTTGTTGCAATCTTTAACATCTCCTTTCTTATGTACTGGTGTAATGACAGCTATTTCCCAATCTTTCGGTAATTTTCCTTGCTTCCAGGCTTCATTAAATATATCTAATAGTAGTACAGTTCCTTCTCTTCCCATATATTTAAGCATTTCTCCGGTTATTCTATCATGGCCTGCCGCTTTTCCATTTTTTATCATATTTAGAGCTTCTAGCATTTCTTCCATAGTTATTTCCATTATCTCGTCTTCGTCTTTCTTTGTTTCTTCTATCGTTTCTATTTCCGTATCTGCCTTTTCTGCTGTTACGTTTAGTAGTTCTTGAAAATATTCCCTCCATCACTTCATTACTTCGTTTTCTTCCGTAAGAGGGTTCCCTGCCTTATTTTTAATTGTGAAGCTTTGGGCTGGTTCTGATTTCCGTAATGATTTAATCGTTTTATAAAATAGCTTTTGATTTTCTTTGCTATTTTTTTCCATTTGTTCACCAAATTGTTTCCAGCTTCTCTCTTTCTCAGTTTTCACTTTGTCTTTTACTACCCTACGTTCTTTCTTGTATTCATTGTAGTTTGCTTGCGTTTTGTTGTTCAAGTATTTAAGCCATGCTTTCTTTTTCTTTTTTGTTCCTTCTTTTATTTCTTGAGTCCACCACGCTGTTTGTTTTTTATTATTTCTTACTTTTGTTGTTCCACACACATCTTTTGCTGCATTTGTTAGGAGCATTTTGAATAATTGCCATTTATTTTCTATGCCAATCTCATTACTTACAACAAGCATTTGTGCTTGTTTTGTTACTTCTTCTTCGTATTTTTTTGCTATTTTTACGTCTTTAAGTCTATATGTTCTGATTGATTCGTGTTTAATTTCTTTCAGTTTTCCATATTTTCTTGTCATATCTTCCCTGAAGAATTGTTTCTTTATTTTCGCTTCAATTAGGAAATGATCACTGAAAATTTCCGGTCCTCTTTTTGCTCTAATATCATTTATGATTTTTCTATTTTTTCTTTCTACAAGAATGTAATCTATAAGTGATTTGTCTTTTCCTTCTGGTCCTTGTCTTGAATACATATGTATTTGTTTGTGTTCGTAGAATGTGTTTGCTACTATCATATCATTTAGAGAGCAGTAATCAATCAACCTCAGTCCGTTATTGTTTTTCCTATCTTCTCCAAATTTTCCTATAACATCTGCTGACCCTTCTTGTTTTTTCCCTACTCGTGCGTTGAGGTCTCCTAATACGATAATATCTCCTCGACTGTTTTCAGTTTCTATGTGTAGTTGTTCCCAAAATTTATCTTTATTTTCTGCCGACTCATCTTCGTTTGGTCCGTAAACAACTATAAATGTTTTTTCATTGTTATTTCTTTCTTTCATTCTAATTTTTAGTATTCTTTCCGAGCAGGCTTCCCATTTATCTATTTGGTTTGCAAATTTCTCATGGATTAGGCATGCTACTCCTGCTGCTGCTCTTTTGTCTTGTGATACTCCGCTATATATCAGTAAATGCCCATCTTTGATCAATTTTTCTCCTATTCCTTTTTTCTTTGTTTCTGTTATGGCTAACATATCCAGTTTTGCGTTATTAAATTCATAAAATGTATAAAAATATATATTTTAATCTAGACTTAATTTAGACCGAATCTAGACTGAATTTAGACCGAAATTAGACTGTTTTTCCGACTCGCTCAAAATTTAGTTATAAAATAATATAAAATAACTTTTTCTCTCCTCGGGTCAAATTATGTAGGAATCCATAGTTTCAATAAAAAATATCAACGGGTACAGCTTTTACAAAGGGATTTCTAAAATGTATAAAAATATATATATATTTTAATCTAGACTGAATTTAGACTGAAAACTGAAAACGCTAACCCCTTTCGTAAATCTATGTACCTATTTTACTTTTATCTTACACTAGATTCACCAAACGGGTTAATACTATTACTTGCATTTCAAACTGCACTGAAAACAAGTGATAGCGCTAACCTATTTCGAGAATCTGTGTACTTTTTATACTTTCATCTTTCTATTAGATTCACAAATCGGGTATATGCTATCACTATTTACTTGGATGTTAAAACATTAAATATGAACATATCTGTAAGTTAAAACTGGAAACTGATGATAGCGCCAATCCCTTTCCAGAATCTATATACCTTTTTTACTTTTATCTTTCTATTAGATTCACAAAACGGGTTATATGCTATCACCATTTACTTGAATTTTAAAACTGATTCAATATGAACCCCTTTCGAGAATCTAAGTATCTATTTGACTTGCATCTTTATACTAGATTCATCAAACATGTTAATGCTAATTTTAAACTGCACTGTTTAAAATATGAACATATCTGTTAACTTTTAGACAAAACTGAAAACAGGTGTTAGCGCTAACCCGTTTCGTGAATTTGTGTACCTATTTTACTTTTAACTTTGTACTAGATTCACCAAACGGATACTGCTATCACCATTTACTGGGATTTTAATCTTTACTGAAAGCAGATGATAGCGCTACTCCTTTTCGTGAATCTAGTACCTATATTTGTATCTGATATTAGATTTACCAAACGGGTCACTGCTTAAATGAATTCAGACTGGACCTCTTTCGTGAATCTATGTACCTATTTTAAAATGTGCGGGGAAGATAGCCAAGTGCGTTATGTAACTAACTTAGGAGACAGTTTATATGAATCTAAATGTTTGTTATTGTTACAGATTAATTTGGACTTCATGTACAAAATTTGAAGATTCTTTGGTTTGAAATTTTGCAGTTGGAGTCTCTAGGAGAGGGAACATCATCTGGTGCTACCACGTAACACGTAAGTTTGTTATTTTTACTTTGCGTATTCCATTTGAAACTCTATGCTTTTACCCAGCTTGAGTGTGGCAGCCTCACAGGTCACTGTGAACATCAGTATAAATACTACAGATCTAAAAGTGACTCAATGCTGTAATTTAATTATTTATCTAAACATCTCACTTTTTAAATGTGCTTTTTTGACTTCTAAGGGCTCTATTTCCTAAACCATTAAATTTAGCGGCCTGAGCGTGACATTTTTGGCTTCCTCGTACTTTTTTATGTTAGGAACCACATTTTTAACTTTGCAGAGTCACTGGTTTAGCCGTAGTTTAATTATTAATGTAAACACATCACTTTTTAATTTGATTTTTTGACTTCTAAGGGCTCTATTTCCTAAACGGTTATAGTTAGCGGTCTGAGCGTGATATTTTTGGATTCCTCGTACTTTTTTATGATAGGACCCACATTTTTAACGTTGCAGAGTCACTGCTTTAGCCGTAATTTAATTATTATTGTAAACACGTCACTTTTTAATGTGATTTTTTGACTTCTAATTGCTCTACTTCCTAAACGGTTATAATTAGCGGTTTGAGCGTGATATTTTTGGATTCCTCGTACTTTTTTATGTTAGGAACCACATTTTTAACTTTGCAGAGTCACTGGTTTAGCTGTAATTTAATTATTAATGTAAACACATCACTTTTTACCTTCCGCTTACCTGTAAAGGAAGGTATTGGAATCATGCAAAAAATCGGGTGGTGAATTTTTAGTGGATGAGCACGAATTAGGGTCCTTACAACTCATTTTTGATAGTTTCACGATGATGTCTGTGTGTATGTGTGTGTGTGTGTGTGTGTGTGTGGTCAAGGGGTGTTAGTCGCATAACTCAAATACGAATTACCCGAATTTTGATATTTGGTATTTAACATTTGTATATAAATTGGAAGAGCTCCCTAGATTTTGGTACAAATATCTTCATCGGAAGTGATATTATTTTTTGAAGATTGAAAAGGTTAATTGTCAAAATTGTATATAAATTTGGAAAAATATAGTATTTATTTGTAATGAGAATAAGAGGAAAAGTTATTTGCAACTTACGTTATAAAAAAATTGTCTTTATCTGGTAGCATTAAGGAGGTACACTCGAGTGGTGGGAGGTTACTGGCATCTCCTATACTCGCAATGTATTTCATATCAGGGTTTCAACTTATAAAAAATAAAAATAATTTTTTTTTATTGTATGTAAACGCAGTCTATTTGCATTTTTGCTAATAAAATGAGATTTAAATAACTTAATTAAGAATATTATACATTTTTGTTATGTAAAATTTGTTTATTTTATAAGATTTCATTCGGCTAAATACCAGTGTAAACTACGGCAACGCTGTGCTGTACATGTCATTTTTCACGGTCTTATGTCAATCTGACAGATAGTAAAAATGTAACCTGAAGAGAATTCTGCACTTGAAATTTCATTTAAATCGTTGGGTATGGATTATTATTTATCATTTGTGCATATTACCTTTCATTCTTGTGAAAAACTTGTGATTATAGATAGATAATGTTTTTTTTCTGGTTAAATTCAAATTTCACGCTTTTAAACGTTGCCGCATCTATATTATGTTCTCGCCTATATTCTCCAGTAGGCATAAACGTCAGTCTTTCGATTAAGAATTCTTGTTAATTACGTGGTAAATGATGATTGTATTACTTTTATCCGGTCTATGAGATAATAATGTACGTTTTAAAAAAGGAATTGGAATTTTCTGTCATTTCCTTAAATGCTTTTTACGTTGATTTAAAAGTAGTCCCATAAGAGGCCATGTAAAATGTAGTTTTTAAATATTTATTTTTGGATAATCTACGTGGTGAAAAATTATGAAAAAATTCAGGTAACATTTTTACAATGTTTTGATTAATTTTGCAAAGTTTCATTAAACTCTCTCATTATTTCAAATGTCGAGTGTACCTCCTTAAAGAACTGCAGTAAAATTAAAAAAATAAATTTATCAAATAAAACGTTGATATCTTGTAATCCATGATCGGTTGATTTTTGTTTCTGCGTAAAAAATATTGACAGGCGAGACGGGTGACAAGTTGGCATACTAGCGCTATATAAGTCCTAAGTAAGATATTAAATGTAGTAATTGAACGGAGGATGGCTTCAACACAGCAGAGTTTTCCTGTGAATGAATCTTTTTATTCAGGTGATGCAAATTTCTGTGTTTGAATATTTTAGATTTGTATTAGTATATTTTAAATGGGCACCGGATTGTACGTATACATTTCTGTTTAAAGTCTAGATATGGCGGAAGGTTGTGTGATGGCCACGTCAGATTTTTAAATGTGATTTTTTGACTTCTAAGGGCTCTATTTCCTAAACGGTTATAGTTAGCGGTCTGAGCGTGACATTTTTGGATTCTTCGTACTTTTTTATGTTAGGAACCACATTTTCAACGTTTCAGAGTCACTGCTTTAGCCGTAATTTAATTATTAATCAATCTAAATTCAATCTTAATTCGGTCTATATTTGATTTACGAGAGTGAAGTACTCGTGTTGCTAATATTTCGTTTATATTTCAAATTTTGACCAAAAAAGAACTAAGTGGTTAACCTTTGTTTTTTCTCGATTTTGGATCTAATCTTTGAGAGCTCAAATTGGTGTAATCCGCTACTTTTTAAGTGGAGTCACTGATTTAGTCGTAATTTAATTATTATAATTAAAATTAGTTAGTATGTGACAAAAATGTTTTCTTAAGACTAATATGTTTGTGTTTGTTTGTTACAGGAACCTAGGAACCGATCTTAATCTTCTGGAATCTTCTTCGAAGAGAACCAAGTCCCAGAGACCCGCCGAGTCACTAGGATATCCAAATAATAAATAATTTGTTATAAATTATGTTTTATTTTATAGTATACTTTAGTTATTATGTATATTCTATTTAATAAATTCATTACATTATTGTTTTATCATTAAAATATGTTTTATTTAACCCTTTTAATCATAAACCTCCAAACGAGCTTAGTGCTGCCATCTCTTGGTAGTGACGTCACAAGTTTTGAGCAGAGGGTCCAAAAAATGAGCTGCTAATTAAAAATTATACTAAGAAATTAGAGTGAATTTATATTAATTTTTTAACCTCCAACAAGTTATGTTATCCTGGTACCAAATCGGCGATTTCAGATGAATTTTTCTTAGTTTTCAGTGACAAATTTTTAATGATTTTTTGATCTCCATCAAGTTATGTTATCCTGATACTAATTTTGTGATTTTGAGTTGAAAAATTTTCAAAACCGAAGCTGATTTGGCTAAGTTAGTATGAGGATAACATAACTTGTTGGAGATGAATTTTTTGATCTCCAACAAGTTATGTTATCCTGATATTAACTTGACCAATTCAGCTTCGGTTTTGCAAAATTTTCAACTCAAAATGACAAATTTGGTATCCGGAGAACATAACTTGTTGGAGATCAAAAAAATCATTAAAAATTTGTCACTGAAAACTGAGAAAAATTCATCTAAAATCGCCGATTTGGTATCAGGATAACATAACTTGTTGGAGGTCAAAAAATTAATATAAATTCACTTTAATTTCTTGGAATAATTTTTAATTAGCAGCTCATTTTTAGGACCCTCTGCTCAAATCTTTTGACGTCACTACCTACAGATCCGGCACTAGTATCGTTTAGACAAAATGTTAAATTAAACGCTATATAACGGGACGCAGGACTAGGATAGGTTGTTTTATAACTATAATAAAGCAAATTTCTTACTTTAACAAAATGATTTATTTATTTTAAAAAATGCAAGCAACAAAATTAATATATTTACTGACTAACTTGAATAAACACTGTTCATTTTTCTTTCTTTGAACATATACATTAAATACAACACAAGTGTATTATTTGTTACAATATAATAAATTAACTGACTTGCCCTGTAAGAAATACAATAAATGATTAGTTACATTTTGTTATGTTACATCACAATAGAATTTTATTGCCAAATGTAATTACAAATCAATATTGTAATAAGTCCATTTATATTGATAACTCACGGTATGTGAGGCTGCCACACCCAAGCTGGATGATAGGCGAAATAGGTACGTATGTTTTATATACAATTGTATCAAAGATTAAGTTACATATGGCAATGTCTAAAAAAATTAAAGGAGTGGAGAAAAGAACCCAACACGCAACCAACCAACATGGTTCCTTTCTCCACTTCTCCACATAAATGGCCCGATACATAATTCATAAATGGACCATTAAACAAGGAACAAACCGCACACATATTTTAGTAGTGACATTTCCTATCTGAGTTTAATATTGACCGCGGGTGATTTTAACTTGATACCCAAGAACAACCGATGTTGCTCTACAAATGCAAATATCGTGAGGTGTCCTGCCGACCTCGCGTGGGCTTGTTACCGCTTAGGAACGCGATGCAGAGAACCCGCCACGCCTTGCTCTAACCTCATGCGAAATGCAATCACTGGAAAGCCGCTGAGAGGAGGCCTTAGGATTTCCGGAAGCATACAACCGACGCCACCGTCTCTAATCGTATAGAGGGCGTACACCGAGAGTCTGTGCGCACAACGGAGCGCACACAGCCCCTTGTCCTTAACTGTAAAGGACTACGAACAAAAAACAAATCATCTAAAAACTACAAATTTTAAGTGCAACCCTAACCTGCGGGTGTTGTTTAGTAAACCAATAGAACATGGAAAACAAACAACTAAAAACAAAGCTATCACCCCAATTATAAAATACTTTAATCGATAATAATGTCACTAATCTCATTAAAATTCTGTATAACCCGCAAATCTGTACTATTAAAGTAATAGTAGTTAAATGTGGACGGTTTATTCCTTGTCAACTTTTTGCTTACTTAAACCTAAGTTTGAAATATGATAGGTGAAATACTAGTGACTTTGATCTAGGTATCCAGCTCCACCCAATATTTAACATTTACCGCGCGCGCTTTTTGATTCTAACCCCAAGAACAACCGATTGTTGGTCTTGTGCAAATGTCGTGAGATTTCTTGCCGATCCCCGGATGAGTGCTTAGAGCTCGGTAGACAGCCAGGGAAAGACTTTCCACGGTCTATCACCACCTTCATGCTCAGGATTGCCGGGATGGATTCAGTTTTGCATTCTAGTGACTCAATTCATCCAAGCTATCGAAGGCTGACTGACCTAAACCCTACGTGCTGCTACATCCCGACTCCCCGTGGAGTGCACCGAATCCCTCGTCGATCCTTACACGTGCAAGGACGTACGGTTCGAAGTCATCTGCGACCAAGTACTATACTGCCCGCCAATGACTCACCGACCACAACATAGACTTATTGGTTCCATCTTGCCCCCTGGCGTCTAAGCCATCCGAGGCACGATGACGGAGGTGCCAGGAGGTTGGGGTGCCAAAAGCGGTCTATGCAGGGTGTACCGTGCCCTCGCCGGCCCTTCAACGGAAGGACATATCAACAAATACAAATACTAAAATGCGGTTTAACGGTTCCTATTGGCTCTAAGCCATTCCCAACCCCCAACCCACTCTAGTTGAATTTACTGTGTGGCATTGTCCTAAGTACATCATTGTACATAATTTTGAGTTACCCGGTCGCTGATTGATTCTAACCCTGAAGAACAAGCCGGCCTAGTGTTGTTCTTATGCTCAAAAGTTTACGTGGGACGTCTTATCCGATTCCCCGTAGTTTACCGCTTAGTTACACGCTATTCCAGTGTTTACCATTACGCCTAGCCCACAACGACATACGCACTATGTCCTGGTCAGATTTAGCATATTCGCTAGGCGGACTACGACTGCCTTTGACATACCTAGCGAATGAACCTTCTGACAGCGCGCACCGGCTTCGATAGCCTAGGTAAACATCGACTGGCTTCCCGTCACCACATCCGCTAATACCGTACATACACTAAGGAGTCGTCCATCACTGAAGCAAGGGCGAGGCGTCCGCTTGCAGCTGCGCTTGGATTCGCTTAGATATGCAGAGAGTATGGTAGGGTACCGCTCCAACGTTGCCCCCATACACGAGTACGGGAGGGTACAAAACTAGACCTGCATGCTGCCGCACACATGTCTAGCAAAGCCAAAAAAAGTTCTAACGTCGTCAAATTAAAAGCAAGCTATATAAGATAGCAAGCCCCTAACTATACTAATCCCAATTTCAAATCTAATTCAATTCAAATCAATGCCACACCTAATTGCAAAAGAATAATTCGCGAACCGAAATTTTTATGTCACTGTAAGTTATTTCACCTACCAAAATTTCCTAAGTATAAATGGACCTGTACATAATTCATTAAAGAAAGAGATGCATGCTCTCTGCTGTTTCGAAGCTGCCAATTACTTCAAATTAATTCATTTGTTATTATTCAACAGTCTACAACATTCAATTTATAAAAAAATAATTCTGCTCAAATTGTCATCATTATGTTCGCACTTTAATGTTAAGTATCTGGCAACAACGAATTTATTCATCGATTCTGGGTTCTTTATTTATTGTATTGTCACATTAACATCTTACATTTTATTTGCAGTTTCAAATGCATCTCTTTCTTTATTTTGTTCGTTGAAAAAGGACCATTGAACAAGAAGTAAACCACATATATTTTGCACTAGTGACATTTTCTTTTTAAGTTTAATATTGACCGCAATTGATTTTAACTTGAACCCAAGAACATGACAAACAAAACAACCAAAGGCAAAGCTAACACCCCAATTAAAATTATTTTAAAATAAATAATAATGTCACTAGTTTCATTAAAATTCCGTTGATCCCTTAATCTGTACTACTAAAGTACTAATAAAATAAAGACGATGTGGTTTACTCCTTGCTAACTATTACCTAAGTTAAAATTAATTGTTGAGATCATATTCACATCGTCATTGGGAATTGAACCCAAGACTGTGCCGCCTTATTCATTTAATTCAAATCTCAACAATATTATCAAAGATAGAAGATTCAGTCTTTATTATTTATGTAAAGTATTATTTCGAGTTAAAGAATGATTCACGCAAAGGGAAAAGACTGGCAAAACTATCTTTGATAATTCACTTATCACTAAGTCTCTGGAAGGCTGCTGGAGTTGATGTCGCCTGCAGAAAGTCCCACGATGGATGTTGAAGTTGTTCAGTGTAATCCCTCGACGACTCTCGTGGTTGATGTCTTCATGTCCTTCGAAGACTGCTTGGCTTGTTCACATCGAATACCTAGGAACCACAAATCATTTATTTACATTTGATAAACACAATTTGCTTATCCTGAAAATATTAAATATTTATAACAGATTAATTATTTTATACAGGAAGTATCCAATAGTTGACGACTGGTAACCGCACACACGATAAAAATATATCTATATCGATAACTCACAATATGTGAGGCTGCCGCACCCTAATTGGGTGAAAGGCGTGCTAAATTATGTATGTAATTAATATTATTGTCTTTGTTTGACTTTGTTTCCTCGATTTATTATCTGTATTTGTATTCAAATTTTTTTTTCTTTTTTGTTCACTATACTGTAATGTAATGTTGTAATATTCTGTAATTTGATTCTAAACCTGTTGAATAATAATAATAATAATAAATTCAATATTGAAATTGAAATAAAATAGTTTAAATTGGATGCATAGCTGAATGTGCTAATGACCGACTGTGGTTCTGACTGTTTAGTTTCAGATCTAATTTCAAGTTACTGCACAAAAATCTGCCCTGTAGTGTACTCTCCACAAACAGTCATGAGTGAGTTACCTAACTGCTGGTAACTGCACACACGGTAAAACATAATATCCATACCGATGACTCGCATGTGAGGCTGCCGTACCCAACTTGGGTAAAAGGCACGACAGATATGTATGTATTGTAAAAAAGAGTAAAGAAACTTACCGAAAAAATATTCTCCCATGTTTTTTGAAGGCCGCTACAACTGCTTCTGCTTCCTTAGAAGATCCTCGAATACCTAGAAAACACAAATATATTAGTAACATTTATCGCACAGTTCATGCTGTCACACCCATATTAAATAAGAACAATAAGCAAAACATATATTTAACCAAGTAAAAGCCAATAATTCTATTATTTAAATGACTTGTAAAATAGATTAATAATTTTATTTATTGTATATACGATCCCCGTCTCATTGAAGATGGCCCAGGCGTAAAAAAGTAGTTTTTTGTTGTACGAAAGTTTAAATAAAATCAAAATACAAGTATAATGTACTGTATCTTATATTTATTGGAAACTGCAACACATTTTACACAATCTCAAATAAAATCTACAGTCAAAATTTCATAGAACCGAATAAAAAACATTCATTTGAAAAATCGACCCCTGCAAGGACAATCAAAGAATTGTGACACGGACTGTAGAATATTTGGAATTTTTTCTCCAGAAAAGTATGTTTAGGACACAACGAATTGAAACAGTTTTAAAATTAAGATACACAGGGGCAAAGTCGTTTATAGTAATTAGAGGAAACAATAAAAATATTTGCAGGTTATACTTTATTATCTAAGTTATATTTAAAGTTTAATTTACTTAAAATATATTAAAGGTATATTTTAAGTGCATGTAACTTTAAATATAAATTTAGAGAGTAAAGTATACAGCTGGCAATTTTTTTATCGTTTGCTCTGATTACTATAAACGACTTTACCCTTATGCAACTTCACTTTAATTTTTAAAACTGTTTTAATTCGTTGTGACATAGTATCTACAAGTCTTAAACATACTTTTCTGGAGAAAAAAATCCCAAATATTCTACAGTTTGTAACACAATTCAATTTATTCGGTTTCCTAAAGTGACGATTATTGGTTTGATATTGTGTAAAATGTATTGCAGATTTCAATAAATATAAGATACAGTACATTATACTTGTATTTTATTTAAACTTTTGTACGACAAAAAACGATTTCATTTTACATCTGGGCCATGTGTTGTTTTAGTTTCAAATCCAGGCAGGTACACATTTCAGTTAACTGCACAAAAATCTCCCCTCTAGTGTATTCTCCACAATTATGAGTGAGTGAGACTGGCAACCGCACACACGGTTAAACATATGCCTAAACCGATGACTCACATATGTGAGGCTGCCACACTTAAATTGAGTGAAAGCATTGAGTCACTTTTTGATCTGTAGTTTTTATACTGATGTTCACAGTGATCTGTGAGGCTGCCACACTCAAGCTGAGTAAAAGCATAGAGTTTCAAATGGAATACGCAAAGTAAAAATAACAAACTTACGTGTTATGTGGTTGCACCATATGATGTTCCCTCTCTTAGAGACTCCAACTGCAGAATTTCAAACCAAAGAATCTTCAAATTTTGTACATGAAGTCCAAATTAATCTGTAACAATAACAAACATTTAGATTCATATAAACTACCTCCTAAGTTAGTCACATAACGCACTTGGCTATCTTCCCCGTATATTTTAAAATAGGTACATAGATTCACGAAAGAGGTCCAGTCTGAATTCATTTAAGCAGTGACCCGTTTGGTGAATCTAATATGAGATACAAATAATATAGGTACTAGATTCACGAAAAGAAGTAGCGCTATCATCTGCTTTCAGTAAAGTGGCTCAGGCCACTAACTTTAATGGTTTAGGAAATAGAGCCCTTAGAAATAAAAAAAGCATATTTAAAAAGTGATGTGTTTACATAAATAATTAAATTACAGCATTGATTAATCTGTAACAATAACAAACATTTAGATTCATATAAACTGCCTCCTAAGTTAGTCACATAACGCGCTTGGCTATCTTCTCCGTATATTTTAAAATAGGTACATAGATTCACGAAAGAGGTCCAGTCTGAATTCATTTAAGCAGTGACCCGTTTGGTGAATCTAATATGAGATACAAGTAATATAGGTACTAGATTCACGAAAAGGAGTAGCGCTATCATCTGCTTTCAGTAAAGATTAAAATCCCAGTAAATGGTGATAGCAGTATCCGTTTGGTGAATCTAGTAGAAAGTTAAAAGTAAAATAGGTACACAAATTCACGAAAGGGGTTAGCGCTAACACCTGTTTTCAGTTTTGTCTAACAGTTAACAGACATGTTCATATTTTAAACAGTGCAGTTTAAAATAAGCATTAGATACATAGATTCACGAATTGGAGTAGCGCTATCATCTGCTTTCAGTTATAGTTAACAGATACGTTCATATTTTAAACATAATCTATGTATCTATTTGACTTGAATCTTTATACTAATGCTAATTTTAAACTGCACTGTTTAAAATATAAACATATCTGTTAACTGTTAGACAAAACTGAAAACAGGTGATAGCGTTAACCCCTTTCGTGAATCTATGTATCTAATTGACTTTAATCTTTATACTAGATTCATTAAACGGGTTAATGCTAATTTTAAACTGCACTGTTTAAAATATGAACATTATCTATTAACTTTTAGACAAAACTGAAAACAGGTGATAGCGTTAACCCCTTTCGTGAATCTATGTATCTATTTGACTTGAATCTTTATACTAGATTCATCAAACGGGTTAATGCTAATTTTAAAACTGCAAATATCTGTAGTTAGAACTGAAAACTGGTGATAGCGCTAACCCCCTTCGAGAATCTATGTACTTTTTATACTTTTATCTTTCTATTAGATTCACAAAACGGGTATATGCTATCACTATTTACTTGGAAGTTAAAACATTGAATATAAACATATCTGTAAGTTAAAACTGGATGATAGCGCCAATCCCTTTCTAGAATCTATGTACTTTTTATACTTTTATTTTTCTATTAGATTCACAAAACGGGTTATATGCTATCACCATTTACTTGAATTTTAAAACTAATTCAATATGAACCCCTTTCGAGAATTTAAGTATCTATTTATTTTTTATTCTATTTATTTATATAGATTCACGAAAGAAGTTCAGTCTGAATTCATTTAAGCAGTGACCCGTTTGATGAATCTAGTATGAGATACAAGTAATATAGGTACTAGATTCACGAAAAGAAGTAGCGCTATCATCTGCTTTCAGTAAAGATTACAAAGTAGAAAGTTAAAAGTAAAATAGGTACACAAATTCACGAAAGGGGTTAGCGCTAACACCTGTTTTCAGTTTTGTCTAAAAGTTAACAAATATGTTCATATTTTCAACAGTGCAGTTTAAAATTAGCATTAGATACATAGATTCACGAAAAGGAGTAGCGCTATCATCTGCTTTCAGTTTTAGTTAACAGATATACGTTCATATTTTAAACAGAATCTATGTATCTATTTGACTTGAATCTTTATACTAGATTCATCAAATGGGCTAATGCTAATTTTAAACTGCACTGTTTAAAATATGAACATATCTGTTAACTGTGAGACAAAACCGAAAACAGGTGATAGCGCTAACCCCTTTCGTGAATCTATGTATCTAATTGACTTTAATCTTTATACTAGATTCATCAAACGGGTTAATGCTAATTTTAAACTAGCGTTTAAAATATGAACTTGAATGTTTATACTAGATTCACCAAACAGGTTAATGCTAATTTTAAACTGCACTGTTTAAAATATGAACATTATCTATTAACTGTTAGACAAAACTGAAAACAGGTGATAGCGCTAACGCCTTTCGTGAATCTGTGTACCTATTTTACTTACTTTCTACTAGATTCACAAAACAGGTAATGCTATCTCCATTTACTGGGATTTTAATCTTTACTGTTTAAAATATGAACATATCTGTTAACTGTTAGACAAAACTGAAAGCAGATGATAGCGTTACTCCTTTTCATGAATCTAGTACCTATATATATATATAAATATAAGCCATTCACAGTGCTTGAAATTGGGACATGCGAATGATGCGAATGTTCATATTTAAACTTTCTACGCAAATATAAACTTTAAAACTAAATGCATATGCGAATGAAGTTTTAAATGTTTAAATTTGTAAGATATTTTCTGCACAGCAGAGCACAAGAACCCATGAATTAACTCACCATTCCATTTCTCCGGATTCCTGATACATTTCACCAATTGCAGATGACGACCAACAGCTCCAGAAATGTGTTAAAGACGCCTGAAGATCAATCCGACTTGTGAAGATACTGCCAGGTTTATCATGAGTTGTAGGAAGACTTCAAATGTGTGCACAACGTGAAATACTGCAGATCAATGCATTGCGATCTAAACAAATAGAAATCAAATATTGAAGCACATTCACATAAGCATTTTAAGATTTATATTTAAGTTTGCAAATAAGAAAGTTCAAATTCATCTAGCTAAATAGAAGCATTCAGTGCTTGAAAGTAAAAAGTGTAAATGCTCGTATTTAATTATATTAGATTCATATACGCGTTTAGTTTTAAGATTTACATGTATGTTTACGTTTAAAAAAGTTATATTCATATAACTAAATAGGATTATTCTTAAACGTAAACATTAATATAAACCTTAAAACTAAATGCGTATGTGAATGCAGCTTTAGTTTCATGTAAATTGTACTAACTACAAATAAAACAATAACCCACATTCAAATGTAATAATAAAACGCTTACCATCAATATTAAGATGCACTAGGTCCATAAACAGCAGCAGATGACGACCAAAGTAGTGATTACAACTCCAGAACTCTTGAAGATGCTTCACTGCCTTGCTGAAGAATGTAACAGAGACAGGAAAAGGATCAATCATTTTCTGAAGACCTCCAACCCAGTTTGTGAATCTTCATCGAACCTGGAACAATATAACAATTAAATAATGAGTAACCAATAAATAAAACTGATTAATTATCAATTGCGTATGTGAATGCAGCTAAATTGTAATAATAAAACGCTTACCATCAATATTAAGATGCACTAGGTCCATAAACAGCAGCAGATGACGACCAAAGTAGTGATTACAACTCCAGAACTCTGGAAGATGCTCCAATGCCTTGCTGAAGATTGTATCAGAGACAGGAAAAAGATCAGCCATCTTCTGAAGACCTCCAACCCAGTTTGTGAGTCTTCATCGAACCTGGAACAATATAACAATTAAGTAACGAGTAATCAATAAATAAAACTGATTAATTAGCTTCAATGCATCGTCCTACTGAAGAAATACTTCTACTTAGTGTGTTCTTGTACCAAAGTGTCCTCAATATAGTCAAATAATATGTAGGTTTCAAGTATTTGACTCTTCAAGATGCTGCCAGGTTCACAATGAGTTGTAGGAAGACTTCAAATGTGTGCAGAACGTCCAATACTGCAGAGTCATCAATTGTGATCTAAACAAACAGAAATCAAATGTTAAAGCTGCATTCAAATTAGAATTTTAAGATTTATATTTATGTTTGCGAATAAGAAAGTTCAAACTCATCTAGCTAAATACGAGCATTCACAAATATTTAAAGTGGAAAGTGTGAATACTCGTATTTAATTATATGTATTTAAGCCTCATTCACTTACGCGTTTAGTTTTAAGGTTTACATTCATGTTTACGTTTAAGAAAGTTTAAATTCGTATAACTAAATACAAGCATTCGCACGTCCCATTTTCAAGCACTGTGAATGCTCGTATTTAGATAGATGTATTCATACTTTCTTAAAAGTAAACATGAATGTAAACCTTAAAACTAAATGCGTATGTGAATGTGGCTTTAGTTTCATGTGAATATACTAAATATTACAAATGAAACAATAAGCCGCATGCAAATGTAACAATAAAACGCTTACCATCAATATTAAGATGCACTAGGTCCAAGAACAGCAGCAGATGACGCCCAAAGTAGTGATTACAACTCCAGAACTCTTGAAGATGTTTCAATTCTTTGTTGAAAAGGATCAATCATCTTCTGAAAATCTTCAGTAACCCAGTTTATGAGTCTTCATCGAACCTGGAACAATATAACAATTAAATAGCGAGCAAACAATAAATAAAACTGATTAACTACCTTCAATAACCTTCCAACTGAAGAAATACATCTTCTTATTGTGTTCTTGTACCATAGTGTCCTCAATATACTCAATGATGATGGTAGAAACCCAAATAATAATGTAGGTTTCAAGTATTCACTTCCATATTGTCTCCATTCTTGCACACAACAGTACTGACCTGTAAATACATCACTTTTATTAAATACTTTAGCCACAGAAACGATTTAATATTTGTTTATAACTTAAAATTGAACAACAGTTTATTAAAATTCACTTCAAATACTTTAACAAAACGAAACTGCGAACATGCAAATGCCGGACACGTTACATGACGATTCATTAGGTCCGTGACGTCACGCATATCTTAACATGCGTTGCAAATAAATATGTACTTTTTCCAGAAATTATATCCCGAACGAATTTTAATTAGCAGTTATCCTAAATAAATTATTAAAACAATCTGATTACCTTAGTTGCAGAAATAAATCTCTCCATTGCGTAATCTCAAGAGTTTGAGTTATTTTCTTCAAAGATGATGGCATGCCCTCACATTTTTGTAGGTAGTTCCTAGTATTCCCTTTGATATTGTTCCTTGTTTGCACACAATAGCGTTTACCTATAAGTAAATCACTTATTTAACACACGGCATAACACTCACATAACATAATGGAGTCCAATGAACAGAAAATAAAGGAATTTGTTAATCATTATGCCGCAAACCAACAATAATACATATCGAGGACACTCACAATTTCGTATTTATTGTTTTTCACTTTAAATTATACTGCTGGTTACTTAAATACACTAGAATATCTTTATCAAACACAAGAACTAAAAGATGACGCCAAAACTGTACTCACAATCACAATGGCGTCACCTGAACTGAATGTCGTTCTGCAAAATCTGACCACAATTAATATTTTGTGCTTTTGGCAAGAATAAGTACACTGTTTATTGCGAAAAACTATGCTGATTAATAATCCGCAAACAGATTTTAATTATCTAGAACTGTTTACGAGAAATAATTGTTAGTAGCACTATTTCGAGGTCAAGTTTTACACAAAATGTGTCGGCGCTTCTGATTGGCTGAATTATCGCGTTGCCACTGGTAATTGTAAACGGAACGATGGTTCTGATTGGTTGAAATTAATGCGATGTAATTGGATGTTCAAAGCGGGTTGTATGAAATAGCAAACGATTTTATTTATTAAATTTTGATAATATAAGTTAGCTAAACAATAAAAAAACTATTAAAATGCGAATATAACTAAATAATTTTCTATATTCTGGGCAACACTTAATAAAATTGATTTTAATGTATTTCATATCATATTATATTCTAAAATTTTTGTAAGAGTCCCAAGACCATATAATAGAATATTTTGTTACTACCAAATTATTATAAACATTTAAAATGGCATCCTCAACATTTTTTATCAATATTTGTACTTTATTTTGCAATGTTTTCAGTATAATAATGAAGATTAATATTTTTAAATAACATAATTGATAGAAATGATCTAACTGATAGCTCCGAACGTTGTTTACTCTGACGTCACGCATACCAGAACCAATTAGCTCATTCAAATAAGTTATGAAATATTCCTACGTACATGAATTAAAAATAAAAATACTGATTCAAAATAGTATTATGCAAGAATGATTTAAAATTCGACATTGAAAAAGAACAATTAATATAAGCAACAATAGTTTCAAAGTTAATAATACAATAATATGATGATGGATAATACAATAACAAAGTATTTTATATTTTACCTTGTGTACAGTTACCAACCATCAGCTCATAGTAGTTAGTCGGTCAAAAACGCACACATTGTTTAAAATAGCACACATAAACCTTTTATAAATATTTGCAATTTATTATTGTAATATTTCTAATATTGTTTGGAGTAATATTTAACTATACATAACTGATACAAAGCCAGACATAAACTGAGAGCTCTGAACGTGTTTGTGACGTCACGCAGACAGGAATCAACTCACGAACCAGTGTGTTTATGAAATAAACGTAAAGCGTTTATTTATCGATTTTAAATTAAAATGTTTTGAAATATTGTAATATGCAAGAATGATTTAAAGTTCAACAATAAACAATATTGTTATTGTTGACAAAACATTCAATTATTTAATTTTATTTTATTTAAACAAAATATTTTTAAATAAGACTATAATTAAACTATGCAACAATGAATTCAATTGCAACAATAATAATATGTAATTGTTGAAATAAATATTCTACAACGTCTTTTACTAAACGTATGTTGGTGGAGAGGGCATAATTATGTGCAGTTAGACAAAAATGTGTAGAAACAATTAAATGAAATACAATTCTGTTGGTAATATTTAATAATTTTTTATACCAACTCATTGTACAGTGAATTATTTGAAAAGGGGCTCTTACCGTTTACGTAGGCCCCAAAATCGGACGCCTCTGCAACTTAACGATGGCCCAACAATTTATGTCACTGGAGCTGCAAACATAAAAATACATTTTAGACCATAGAATTATTTATTTGTATATATTTGGTAAATATATACTTTATATACAATTACCTTTATATATTTTGTCAACATATTATCACAAATAGTTAAAATAACAAAATAAAATTAGTTTAACAATATTTGCACTATTGTTTTAGCGATTATTTAAATATTAGTGGAGCAACATTTGAATAAACCTGACTGTTTAAACGCTAGAAATGAACTGAGCACAGACCAGCTAGCGTGACGTAACGAACAGGAACCAACTTAGCTTCCAAGTCCAAGCGGCGAAATCTCTAGCGTGCCACAAAATAATATCAATATTTTATATCATTTTAAAATAAAGAATATAACAATGGAAATGTACAAGAATGATTCCCAAAGCTACAATCGAATAATAATGTGATTGTTGATAAAAAAAACAAAAATTTATTCATATTTCATTGCAACAAAGAAATACAATTGTTTTATTTATGCCTTTAACAATTAAAATCCACAACAATACATAACACTTTATCAATAATAATGATGTGCTTGTATAAAAACAATCAATAAATAAAATTGAATAACTCAGGAATTTATTTATTAGTTCTCCAATAAGTTAGGATTCGTCCGAATGTTTTCGTCCGAAACTGCCAAGTTTTTACTATTTGAGAAATAAAATAAACATATCAATAAAATACCACAAATATTGTATTTTTCACTGATTTTCAAAATCCTACCATAAGAACTTCTAAATGGAATGTCTCTTAGCCTAGTTTCATAGAATGCCGTTGTGGCGCTGCTATCTTAAAAATAAATCCCTATATTCTAAATTTTTTTGTAAGAGTCCCAAGACCATAGAATAGAATATTTTGTTACTACCAAATTATTATAAACATTTAAAATGGCATCCTCAACATTTTTTATCAATATTTGTACTTTATTTTGCAATGTTTTCAGTATAATTTGAAGAGTAATATTTTTAAATAACGTAATTGATAGAAATGAACTAACTGATAACTCCGAACGTTGTTTACTGTGACGTCACGCATACCGGAACTTATTTAGCTCATTCAGAGAAGTTATGAAATATACCTTCGTACATGAATTTAAAATAAAAATAGTTTCAAAATGGAATTATGCAAGAATGATTTAAAATTCAACATTAAAAAAGAACATTTAGCATAAGCAACAATAGTTTCAAATTTAATAATAAAATAATATGGTGATCGATAATACAATATAACAATAACATAGTATTTTATATTTTACCTTGTGTGAAGTTACCAGCCATCAGCTCATAGTAGTTAGTCGGTCAAAAACGCACACATTATTTAAAATGGCACACATAAACCTTTTATAAATATTTGCAATTTATTATTGCAATATTTTTATTATTGTTTCGAGTAATATTTAAATAAACATGACTGATACAAACCCAGAAATGAACTGAGAACTCGGAATGTGTTTACTGAGACGTCACGCAAACAGGAATTTCTCCGTTCATTTACGAAACAGTGTTTATGAAATATACATAAAGCGTTTACTTATCGATTTTAAATTAAAATGTTTTGAAATTGTAATATGCAACAATGATTTAAAGTTCAACAATGAATGTCCAGGTTTTCCACAAGAATGACAATAAGTACAGTCGTAAGCTCGACAATTTTGCCGATTGTGACGAGAATTTCCATAGAAGTAGCAAAAATCATTATTCTTAGATTTATTAGAGATCATGTGTTAACAGTATCAGGTTTTTTTATTTGTATTGTTAAAAGAAGCAGCATTTAGACTAATTCCTTGATTAGTAAAATTTTCTGCGTGAATTTGTGAGAGTTCTAGTGAGCATCATTAAATTCAGAGATGAACTTTCTAATAATCTTTGTCTGATTAGAGACGAACTTAGTCCAGCAATGAAAGAATCTTTTATAAAATCATTTCGTTTCTGTTCAGCAGTTACGTTTTTGAAATCGCAATTTTTCGATAGTAATTTTAAGGAATGTAAATATATATCAATATTCTCACCAGGTTGTTGTCGTCTAGTAGCAAGGCAATGTCTAGCGTATATTTCATTTATTGGTTTCGAATAAATTTTGTCTAAAGCGTCTATAGCTTTGACATGTTTCACACTTACTAATAAAGTTGTATGCTGTAGGAGATAAATGATTTATAAGAAGTTGCAGTTTATTCTCTTCGGTTGCTTGTTGTTTTGCTTCTGCTGACGATATAAAATTTGTAATATTGAAATTAAATTACAACAACGTTGTTGTCGCAGTACTCAATATGAACATCGTCGCGTCGCGTTTTTTCTAGCGCTTCATAAAATTCATTCAGCAACTATTTTCTTAATAATATACGACCACAACACGGCTTGATACGCGGTGAAGTTCGCTGACCGTCCAAACTTCAACGCGTTCTTCCTTTGATGCGCACCAGTTTACCGACACTATGATGGAACGATGCGTATCGCGTCCGGTACCACAAAAATGTTCGCGACGACGTTACTCCGTACACACTGGTACGAGGCTTAATGAGTAAAAGACTCATGGTACCTAGAAACAAACAATCTGTTAAACAACGCATAAAGTGGCTTTAGACAATATCGGTCCACTATAGACCACATAATAGCCCTAGAAAGCGAAGAACAATACACCTTTAAACTAAAACAACACGATTCAGCATGGAAACACTATATAATAAAATCTCTAAAAGAGCTAAACTTAAACGGTAACATATTGAACTATATAGCAAATTTCCTTCAAAATATATTTTGTTATTGTTTATTAGGTGATTTATGATCATACTAATTACATACATATACAACGATGTACATACATTGAATTATGATAATGAGAAAATTTATAAATAAAGTATTGGGATCATAAATAATGACTGTACAGACAATATCGTTACTTTTACAAATCACTTACAAGCTAAAAGTCAATATAATTTATTGCTTTACTGTAGTCATGTTTAATTTTACGAATATATCACAAATATTCAATAATACTACTCTAATTATAAGTATAACTAATAAAAATACTACGTTTATGTAAAACAATCAGCTACAGGAAATCATAAAAAATCATGTACATTCTAATTCTACACAGTAATAGAATTTAACGGCGCAGGTATGAGTTTACATTAACTGTTTTTCCTTAATTTTCATTACTCTCTCGAAACTTACATAAGTTGAAATTATAATGGAAGTTTCAACCAGGTACTTTATTTATAAACCAATAACCTTTCAATCATTCTGATCAGCTTTGGTATGGCAGATACAAATAATGAAATGGAAATATCTACCTTATTTTATCCATAGGAACGTCGACACCAAAAACTAGCAAAACAAATGCAATTTCTGAATACTTTTCTTCGTAATGATTGACCGCTGCTTCGGCGTAGAATCATCAGGTTTTGTTCAACTGCTAACGTGGAGGAAATCCTTAGTACCACTCTTCATATTGTCTGGGGAGCGCTTGCTTATTACGTCTTCTTTCTCTGCCATTATGTCGCCACGATTTCGGCCAAGAGTTCCGTCTACTCCATCGACTATTTATTATACAGACATAAAAATATATTACTAAAAACACATCCAATTTAATTATCCCAAACTTTTACTAAATAAAGGTTCATTCATAGATATGAAAATAACAATTAAATTACACCTACAAATAATAAAAAGAATCTAACAAATTGATTCTTATAACAGCCTTAAATAAAAATAAACAGGGATGACCAAATGTCAAATATTTTACACAAAAATAATAATATCTGGTCAATTAGAGAATGTGTGAAAAAATTGTTACATCTTTTGAATCCTCACCTCGTCTGATTCCGTGCCTCTAATATTTTTATACAACCGTGTTTTATTTTCGAAGCTGTGAACACGAGTCATAAGATGTATCTATAATTTTTTTTATATTTCATATTTTCATAGCTGTGAACGAACCTTAATTTATTTAGTACAAATTTGGATATTCAAAATGCGGAATTATAGATACAGGAAAACTACAAATCTAACAGAATTTAGTAATACACAAAGATAAAACTTTACACACAAAACATGCAAGCAAAGCACAACTGTGAATGTAAATGAATGAATACTAACTACAGTAGTTTACAAAAATGTAATGAACAACTTACTTGGGTAATCTGTTGCGAGATTGGCCAAGTTGGGGCTCGGTATATAGCCCAGGCCGACCCACTACTTACAAAAACATGCCCGTTAAACAACATACACATACAGTTTAGTAAATGTATCAAAAATTGCAAATTACTCAAACTAAATCAAATTTCAAAAATACATAAAACATCTATTATTACAAGATTCAATATGTTAAACATTAAAGTTAATGAACATCGAAATTTAAAACATTTTAAACTCCATGATTTACTTTAGCGAATGATGGTTAATGTGGTATGGCGGCCCACAACCAGTTATGTGTTAATTATACATGAATAGAGAAACAGTACTTACTTGAGTCTTGTGGTATAAACTTTCTTTTATTTTTATTATATCTATCCGATGGCAATGGTCTTGAAACGGAGGGAGTAGTGTGTGTACTTAGTCCTACAGTGCATGAACGACCTTTACATGCAATCAGATTTATAAGTTGATCGTGAAGAAATGATCTTTCTTCTGGGGTAAGTTTGTTTACTACGTTGTGAGTTTCAAAAGGATCTGAAAAAAACATTCATATTGCTATTACGCGTTTAATAATTCAAATAATTATGTGACCGACTCTTTGATTATTAATAGTGGGAAGATAAGGCATGGAGCTTGTGCTTTACACTACAGATGTATGGTTGAAAATCGTTTGTGTTAGAAGAGGCGATCCAATCAGTCAAACAAATACTTGTTCATATTTTTATTGTTACCTATTGGTTTTGTTGCACAAAACTTAGTTTGTTGACTGTCTTCCAACCGCCATTCGCAAGCGATTTTCGTACATCTTTGACATGAAAGTTCTTTATTAACTTGACGCATGTGGCGTATCGCTCCACTATTAATAATCATAGGTTCGACTGTATAAAACTACAGGTATAGTATGGCAAGAGCACGAAAGTTGATGTTTAAATTATTTTATGGTTGTGGTTCTCTTTCTGCTATGAAGTAAATTATGACCTTAATGTATTCTGCTATCGGGTAAAGTATTGTAAGAAATTGCTAAGAACTGGATTTGGAAATTCCAAAGTAACATTTGCATGTGAATGGTTTTGATTTCTCAGTTATAATAAAAATGGTATTAAGTGTATTAAAATATGGCATAGTGTGAAAATATGTACTTACCAGTTCTTAAATTGTAAAAAGTGACTAGACCGGTAACGAATTCACAGTAGAGGAAATTGTGTGTGGCATTAATAGTCCTCACGCAGGAATAAGTGTTATTATTCGCGTTCATACAGAAACAAAATGGGCCGGCAGTCCAAAGCGGCGCTGTTCTCCAATGATCGTTATCATGGCTGAAGCAATTCATTCGTTCAGCCAAACACTCTTTCTCCAGTTTAGCTTTTCTTCGTTGCTTCCTTTCCTTCTTCCTCAGTCTCTCTTCTTTCAGTCTTCTTCTGGTTTCTCTTTCGATTTCCTTTTCGTCGCGTTTGATACCTTCATCAGCTTCACAATAACAGACATGTTTTTGTTCATCGGCGATAGAAAGTGGAGTTAACCGTTGATTTCCTTCATAAGGACTGTTTTCTTCTGGGAAAGGAGCTACGTTTAATTTCGGAACATTGGAAACTGTAACGTCGATCCTACTAGGCCCGATTCTGTGGTAATTATTCCTATTTGATTCTTCAGTTGGTTTCAAAATATTTTTTATACTTTCTGTAGAAGTCTCTGAATATTCAGTTGTCTGACTTTCAGGAGTTTGTGCCTCAGTAGTTGTACTAGTGTGATATCTATGGTGATAATGTCGATGATGATTTGTAAATGTGAGTGGTCGAGAAGTTGTGTTACTTAAGAATAGATCAGATAATGAAGAACTACTAGTGTCAGTTAAGTTTAAATATTTATTTTTTCGTCGAAGAATTGGTTTAGGGGAAGTTGGTGTTTCGGTAGTAGGTTTGGTAGCTTTTCTTCTTTCTTCAAGTTGGTTTCTATGTTTATTTCGGGTTTTAGGTGTAGTAACTTCACTAGTAAAATTACTATCAATCGGGATGGCATCAGTTAAATTATACATAGGATTAAACAAAAACGAGTTTAAATTTAAATTATTATTTACATTATCCGAACTCTCAGTTGTACTTGATCTATCACTGTAATCTTCATCATCTTCGTCACTACCAGGTATGGGTCTCTTCTGCTTCAGATGTCTTCTAATTTCTTTTAGGTCTTCTAGTTTTTGTCGTAAACGATGAATTTCGTCATCAATTTTGTTTCTGGATTTTCTCCAGGTTTTTCTGTCGTGATAAACATCGGTTGAGCAGTTTACCAAGCCGGCTCGAAGGACTTTGCAACCGGGCGCCCCTTCGAAGATTGTGTTTGTGTCGAGGCCGGTTTTCACTGAGGTTTCTTCCGAAAATGATGCATTGACTCTCTAGAAAAGATACATAATATCAATATGAAATTTAATTTTTGGTTATGTTATGTTATTATATGATATAATTGGTTGTCTGTAAATAATTAGTTGATATGTTGGAATGAGCATGTTTAACAAGAAGCGTTTTTATTTCTATTACCAGGCGATTTTTAATTAAAATGCTAACATACGTATATACAAATGTTTGGTTATGTTTATGTATGTGATGAGTGGACAGATAAGTAATTGTGTTAAAGTGGTGCGTTCTTTTTACCAAAATTAAAACTAAATAATACTTTAATAAATAAGTAATGTTAAAAATTATTACCTCCAACCCTGAGAGTTCATCCGTAATATCCTTCAGCACAGATTCCATATGGTCCAAAGCATCTCTTTTCCTTCTAATCGTCATGGGCCCCAAATGTACAATACTTGGATAACTGTCCAATAATTCCTTCAACGGACTGTCACCAATTTCTTCTTCATCCACTGATCGAATTTTCCTTTTACTATGTCGTTGAAATCTTCGATGTTCGTTTGTTTTAGTTGCATTGACTTTCATTCTAGTGTAGACGACCCCTGCAGGGGTGAAACAAGCGCATTTCTTGCTGTTGATTGGTCGAGGAGGAAGCTGTATTTGGAATTTGCATTTGTGTTTCCTCCATCGACCGGCATCACTGACACAGTGCCACTTTTGACCCGGTTGGCACGGCATTTGCATGTCTGGACGTTGACATTCCAACGCCAAACGTTCGTGTTTGTTGGATGGTAGAAGTGGGGACACTTCTGGTATCACTCTGTTGTCTAGCTGCAGTTCTATAAAAAGAAATAATTTTATAGGCCGTTATCTGGTTTGAATCCAGGGTATATTCTGTAACATAGAGCCAAAAGCTAGCTTTATCGATGACATCACGGCCAAGGTCACGGTAACTGGCTGTGTCTATCTGAATAAGTCACGGATAAATACACAAAACATGGTAAATTAGATATTAAAACTGCAAGTAAACAAAATTATACAAATAATATAAACTGTTCCGCAAAAACTAAAATTTTAAACCTAATTAAAAATACTGAAAACCATACAATATAACATAAAAATGACTCCAAATAAACAAGTAAAAAGAATAAAACCAAAACACTGATAAAACTAAAGTTGAACTATGAAAATATTAAAAACATACAAATGTCAAAACAGATCAGATAGAGCTAAGCTCTTCGACATGGAAACATCACTGGGGATGGCTCTGCGATAGAAACACGATATAACTCATTGTGCTATGTTTCGAGTAACCACCGCAAGGGATCAGCAGATCCGCACACAATATAGAGCGTAAAGCTAGCTCTTAGCCCGTAAGTTACAGAATAGACCCCCCAGACAGGTACAAATTCCCAAATCTGTCATGTGGTGTGACAGTATGTGAAGCTGCCTCATTCAAGTTGAATAAAAGGACTGGCAGATAAATGTATACAGACTGTATCATAACTTCGAGTAAAAATAAAAATCAAATTACAAGACCACGCTGTGTTTTAAAAGCAACTCAATGAAAATCGTATTATAAACCCTGTATTTAATTAATTCTATAAGGTTGTTCTTACTTGATAAAATCTCCTGTCCGTCCTCCTCAAGTTTGTCATTGTCTTCATCGTCATCTGCAGTATCATCGTCATCATCTTCTTCATCTTCATCATCAGTTCCGTTGTCGTCTTCGGCTGACCCTAACACCCCAGGTCCGTCAAACCTAGGGAGGTTTCTTCCTAATGGAGTGGTAGAACTAACACTTGGTGGTGTGGTACTACTTGCATTTTTTAGGGCAAGCCATCGTTGGTTATATTTGTGAGCACGCAGTTTTGCCTCTGCGATTTGTTCGGGGGTTTCTCTTCTTCCAGAGCTAAAGAATAGTTATAGAAAAAAGATGGATTTAATTTAAAATATTGACTACTATTTGCTTTGGCTTTTATCAGCTGACTAATGTAAAAAGGAATTTATGTAATAGAAGCAACTACCTAAATAGAGTTACCCAGGGATGACGAAGTTGACGGTAGTCGTTAATTGATATTAATTTACCTTTCTATGAGGAATGTGTCAGGCCATTTAAATTTCCTTCCACGATTTGGTTTTCCATGTCTCGGATTGTGAGTTAACAGTTTTAAAATAGATCGTCCGTCCATATGAGGCGGCGTTTCAACTCCGGCTATATCCAAAAAAGTAGGAGCTAAATCTATGTTTAAAACTATATCATTCCGTCTGTAAACAATCAAAAATTAATACAAATTCTTATTTTAATTTCGTAGGTCTTACATTCCGGGTTCGATGCCAGGTCCCCTAACTATGAAAGGAACCTTAACATCGAATTCAAACGGAAACGATTTTCCTTTTATTAGGCCGAACTGGCCTAAATGGTATCCATGATCTGAAGTGTAAATGATGTAGGTATTGTCGAGTTCGCCTAGTGCCTTTAATTCGTCGTATATGCGTTCAACTGCCACATCTACTGACTGAAGAGTTTGCAGACGTTTTGTCATCAGCAAATCGGTAAATTGTCGATGTATCGGTTGCATTTTGTTCGTTACTTGGAGGATCCATTGTTTGTCGGGGTTTGGAGCGAAGTCGTACGCTGGGGTACTGCAAATAAAATATTTATGTTAATAGAGATTAGCAGTTAGGGCTTTTTCATTGCATATTATTTTTGGAGGGTAAGAAAATGCTTCATATTAACAAAAGCAATAGATATTTCGTATTATGGTACTAGCTGTGAAGATCAGACGAAAAGAAACCAAACCATAATGATTGCTTACAATCCGTATTGCATATAAAATTTTATCTGTTGGCGTAAATTACTCAAAAAGTAAAAAAACAAATTTGGTATTGAACATAAAATTTAAATCTTAAGAAATCAGGTAAGCTATTTTTGTAACTTCTTAAGAACGTTTTGTTTCATATTACATTATGGTACTGATTACCATACTGGATTAATTATGGTCCTTGGCCTATAAGTACGCTATTTTGGTCCTCAAATTGAGGTTTATAATGTTATCATTATGAAACGGCATCAAATAAAAGATAAAATGAAATATTACTTTACATTTTATTGATAATGTAACGTGGCACAAATCTAGTTCCATTCTTTTCTGCGAGGTCTCTGTAAAAATTGTATCTATTTTACTTAATATCAACATTATTAAAATAAGCAGTAGTCATAAAATGACAAAAGTAGTAGTAAACAAATTATTGAAAAGGAATACAACTAGATACGTCCCTGCATGCCCTATGCCTTATGTTTATATCTATTTTTTGTGGTTTTCATTAAAATAAAAAAGAAAATGTTCTAAAAGTCTCAAATGTTAGTATTCCGGCAAAAAATTAATTAAAAGCAAACATAAGCAAATATAATTAACATTAGATTAAACTACGAGAAAATAAAATAGATTTAATATAAAAACTTTAATTATGTTGCCAAAATTGCTTAAATTAAAATATTTTCTATTCCGAGTTCTTCTCTATCAGACGCACATGGAGAATGAGCTATTAATCTTACTTATTCTCGGATCCCAACATTCGGGGAAAACTGAAGTAAGCGTTACCGGAAAACGGTTATCATTCGTTTTTGTCGACGTGTCTAACAAAAGGTTCCCATTATGAAGGTTCAGGAAAATGCACGGATTAAAATGCAGTGTAGGAGTGAATTGATTTCTTCCCAAATAAATTATGTTCGTTCTGAATCTGTAATCTATGTAAAGAAATCAGAATGTCAGAATACTCAATTGGAATAACTAGTTTTCAATGAGAAATAGGTCAAATAAAAAATTTACATTTGGTTTGATTTATTTTTGTAAGAAGTAAAATGGGTCATTTAATAATATATTATATATTGAGGGACTAAAGTGCATGATTTAATCCTGAGGATGAAGTTTATTTCACGAGCCAGGGAAATAATCACCTGAGGGATTAAAGGTACTTTAGTCCTGTGATATATACGCTATTTTTGCACTTCACCCTCAAACGAATGCAAAATAGTTTAAAAGAATACACATTTTTTAATTTTGACAGTAAATTTTATGACAAATATTTATATTGTTACCATAGATACTCTGTAGCAAGTAGCACGTATTTACTTGACAACGGGATTAATTAATTCAATTCCTTGACAACGGAATTAAATATGAAAAATAATCCCTTGGGATCAAATTTAGAACCTTAGTCTCTAAAAATAAAGACTAAAGAAGAGTTTTAGTCCCGGAAGTGCAAAAAATTGTATAAATCTAATTCTAAAACGATATGAGTTATTGTTGAACAATATTGTGACATTGAAGTGTATGGTAACCTTTTCAGATAATACAAGGAGTTAATCATATTACCATGGCAGTTCAATTATTCCAGTTTGATTTATAATTTGATTTAAATTAAATTTCTGTTTATTGTGTCTTTGTTTTATTTTACTTTAAACAAAACTAGTTTACTGAGTTTGTTATTAAAGATGAATGCAATTTGCATTTGACATTTATATAATTTTCTTGATTTATTTATTTGAATTCTGAACCACCTTTTTAAAAATATTCTCATACTTATAAATTTATAATTTAAATGTAAATTAAAGCCATTAAAAACATAAAAATATGCAGTGATATAAATAACTTAATAAAAATCTGTTGATATCTTGATCAATAGCTAGAAATATTTAATATGGGATATTATTAAAGATAATTACTTCTGCATATTGCTCTGTTCACACACGGATTCTTTGAGAATTATTTCATGTATCGAAAAAAAAAATTCTAATTCATTGCGATAGCTTCAATACAATGCTTTTTTTCTTGGATTCAGAAACATAAGGCCCTGTTCACACGAGGATTTTATGAAGAATCTTACAAAATTCTGAATCTTGGAAAACAATTATTCTATACTTGATTTCATAACTAAACGGATTTTTTGGGCGGCAAAATTAAATTTGACCTATCAGCGAGAAAACTCGATACAGTCACTGACAACAGCTAACGAGACAAGATGGAGAACATTCAAAGTTTGTGTTGTGTGGTGTAAAACTGGTGTTACATCAGCGCATCAGCCAATAAAAAACGATCAGTTTTAGCATTCCAACTTCAGATTTGTCCGACTAGTTTTTAAATAGAGTATAGTGAGAATTAAGTACTGAATTTAACGTACTGAATTCCTACTGAATTTAACGTATTGAATTTCGCGTACCTACTGGATTTAACGTACTGAATTTTACGTACCTACTGAATTTAACGTAGGTACCTGTAAAAATTGCGGTGCCGCTAAATTGAATTTTCAATGAGTCTTGGAAAATAATAATTTATTGATTGCTTCAAAACCGTGAATTTATACAGAATGCCCTGTTCACACGTTGCTACTTTGAAGACGCATACGTGCTACTGTAGCATGAAAAGAAATTCAAATCGAAACAATTACCGCAAAAAATCGCTATCTACACACACAACGGTCAACGATGTGAAATTATCAACGAGTAGTTCTTGATACTTGATGCTACAAATTAGCAGCGCTGCTATTTGACAAGCGACTCAGATTTTTTCTTGCTACAGTAGCACGAATGTGTCTTCAAAGTAGCAACGTGTGAACAGGGCAGAAGATACAGAATCTTCATAAAATCCTCGTGTGAACAGGGCCTAAAAGAATCCTCATAGAATCATCGTGTGAACAAGGCACAACAGATAAAGTTCTTGAAAATTATTCTATTAGTACATGCTCTCTAAAATCGTTACTCATTATTTATTTCATAGTCGTAGATAAATTTTATTTTTAATAACAACCCTACAAGTCATACAAAAAATGCAGCATCCATTCCTTTAAAAAATCATGTTCATGTACTGCACTTCTCATCCTCATAAAATTCTACGTCCCTATAAAGTTTCTGTCGGACGCTTCTGGTCCATAAAGACCAGCATGCAGCTCACTTCATTGTCCTCTAGACGCCTGTGAAGCCGTACGACGCTGACGTCTGCGCGAGATAATGTATAATTCAGAATCTATCATCTTCTGCTGCCTTCACACAGCTTGTTGGCATTCACAGCGCGAGAACACGTGTGACACCGGCGTGAATGTAGCGGAGAACGTACTTTACTTGCGCACTTGCACACTTGGATGTGATTGTGAGTGTCTATTGTGAACAAATCTTTCAATGCTTGATGCTTTGATATCATTGTGAAGATGGGTGATGCGAGAATTGTGTCAGAGTTGAATTGAATCTTTTCAATGATGGTTTATTAAATTATGAGATGCGAAGAGAAAGCGATTTATTTCTTATTATGACTTGTGTTTATTAATAGGTACAGTGTAAGTTTCATTTTGATATTTAGATCAGGAATAACTTCTTTTTTTTCAAGTTCAAGTTTAGGTCGCAATCTAAAGCCCTGTTCGCACAATGCATCTAGCATGCACCAAAGAAGAGTCTTTCCATGCATCAAACATGTAGTTGTTGCATAGCCGTTCACACATGAGATGTGTTTGATGCACGTTTGATGCGTGTTTGTAGCATCAAAATAGACTTCTTCTTCCAAGTTTCAAATTAAGTCTCATTGTTAGGTTGGCATTACTGTGGCTACGTCCACTTCAAAATTCTTTTGTATTTACCACAAATAAAGAATTTATTTTTTAAAACACTGATTAAAAACACAATGTAATAAATAAATAGGAAAGAACATAAAGGGAAAAAAGGACTGAGGGAAATAGTCTTTAAAAGACTGGTTTTTATTTAATTAGTATAATAATACTAAATAAATTAAGAAAGAAAGGAAATGAATAGATAAATTATACTATGTAGGTTGTGGTTGTTCTAATGACAGTATGACAGCACTCAAATGTCAACGCAATCAATCTGAATTTAGCAACGACTCAACGATTCAGTACTTCTTCTTTCCCAAGAGTCTTTTGATGCACTAAAATAGCGGCGCCTGTAAAAATATTTTGACGCATGGAAAGACTCTTCTTGGCGCATGCTAGATGCATTGTGCGAACAGGGCTTAACGGGCTGAGGCTGGCATCAGAATCAAATCAACGATTTGTCTTGAAATTTTTAGCACCTTAAATGAATGTACTTTTTATCTTTATTCTATTTATTTTATTTTCTTGCTAGTAATTTAATAGGATTGAGTCAACGAGAGAATGGAAGATGTTACAGATGTTCTGGTTCTATAGACGAAAAAGCTGACTGTAGGAGGCAGCACCGGTGTTCTTCGAGTGTGGGATATTCTAACCTAACTTAACCACCGTTTTATTATATCGTAGGGTAGGTAATTTATGACGTTTTATTTAAATGGGGATGAAATATTAAAATAATTGTTAATGAAAATGAAAATAAATCTTAAAAAATCAGACACTCCCAGCATATTTTTCTGCCACCAGAGGTCAGCCACTTCGACTTCAGGTTTGGCCGCCAAGTAAAGTTTCTGTGTTTACTTAATTCCAGATATGTCTTTTCTATTAATGTTTTTATTGTGAATGAATTTTCCTTAGCTTGGGATTTCGTGATTTTTATTATTCCTGTCAAGAATATTCTCTTCTTGAATTTTCTAGTTTATAATATTCCAGTGTTGAAGACGTTCCCCTATCGTTGAGAAAACCACTGGTCATAAAATTGAGAGATAAAAAATAAAGAAATATAAATATTATTTATCAGAAATTTAAAATCAAGTTTGAAATTTGAGACTCTTAACTCTATCTCTATACCTACTACATATTTTTAAATATTAATTAAATATTGTAAAGTTAACTTCAGTCTGTAGATTTACCTATGTATTAGCGAAAATAAAGGAAAAGTATTTTTATTATTAAAAAAAATATTATCATGTCTTTAACAACACTTGGAAATGTTATCTTTGTGACAAGTAAATTTCATTTATAATAATAATCATTGTTCTGATGCTCATTTCACTTCGTATGATTCCACCTAAATATACCTACTATATTTCTGTATTCCGAAATTAGTTTTCTTACTATTTTTTTCATTCATTATTGATTATACTTTCACATTATCGTTCATGTAGTACAACATAAGTAGGTATCTACAGTTATTTTACGCTTTTAAAAAATATCTGTAGTATGTCAATCAAGTGACGATGCATAATTCAATCACATAACAAACAACAGTAAAACAAAAAACAATGCTTTCTAAAGCCTAAACAATCATATCAAAGAATTGTCATGTAGGTAGTGTTCATATTCTACATTGACCTTAATTTTCAACAGCTCTTACGGACAATTTAAACTTAAAGTAAGTGTTAAGTAAATACCAAGCTTTATGCTTCAATCTTACTTTCTCCTTTGCATTATAGAGTGTATGATCTTTATTGGCCACAGTGGTTTTCCTACATTTTCTAATGTCAAACAGAATTGACAATATAGTTAATTTATTTTCTGTAAGTTATCAGTTTTAGTGTGCCTAACTTCACATCAGAATTCAATACAAAATGTATTCACATCACGTGAAATAATCGAATATTTATAAGTCTCCCAGCAAATTATAAATTTATAATAAATGACCGCGACTGAAATATAAACCAGTGGCATCAAAACAAAGTTCAGTCACGTAGATCTGACAGTACATTTTGAACTATTAATGTCTCTTAAGTGATTGATAGGAATATTTATTTGTTTTAACAACTTACAAGACATAAATATTAATTTATATCTTTGAGACATGAGCAAATAAGAGAAATTGTGCTTGATAAAATTTCAGTCGTGTTTGGACTGGATGTTTGACATTTAGGGGCGAAATCTTGGGAGTTTGCATTGTTGTATTGTTGGCTAATTTTAAGTGTGAAGTTGCCAGGTGTTCAACGGTTTGACATTAACACTTCAGAAGACATTACCAACTCTGATACTGGTAGTGAATTATGTATGCGAATACAATTAAGAAAGAGTTAAGATGTAAATCTCCGGTAAGGTATGTAGTAAATAGTGTTTGCAATAGCAAGAAAACGTCGATATTCTTTCGGCTACCAGGCAAGTATTTATTTAATTCTGCATTAATAATAGAAATATTAGGTAAAAATCGACTTGACGGACAATCGTGAAGTTGGCTCCGAAAAAAAGTCAACTTGTAGCTGATATGGCGCTATCACATAAACTAATTAAAACTAACAAAACCTTAATTGAGTCCCACAGAACTCCGTTTTTATAACAAATGAAGCTGACAGCTTGCGGCCAACTTCACGATTGTCCGGCAAGTCTACTTTAACCAAATATTATCCCACCAATGGACCATTATCAGGAAAAATGAACCATCTATTGAATTTTTTTGAAGTCAAAATTATTATATTCATAGTTGTTGTTGTCAGTCTATCGGCTGATATGGTGAGAGTTAGTAGAAGTGTAGCAGGGCTAATTTATTGTATTATATCAATAATTATTGTTTTTGTAAGTTGAAATATTTTTGTAAAAGTTCTACGGTTTTTCCCACGTGTTTATCCGACTTCTAAGAAGAACATCTGGTTTTAATGTTAAAATCCTAGTTTCTAAAATGTACATTTTGGCATTTCGGCAGATGTCAAAATGTAAGATACGGAAACCGTTTAGTTCAATGAAAAGTATTTCAACTTCATTTGGAAATGTTTGAGATTCACTGTAGCAACGGTCAGTAACTATTTTTAGAATTAAGGGATGGCTTTGACCATAGAGTTTGTAACATTTTTCGTTTTGTAAAGTATATAGTTTTAAGATCTCGAAAGAGAAAGACGCTTTTAAATATTGAGAATAATTTGTCTTGTTGTAATCGTTGTTTATTTGTGCTCAAGTGAATCTCAATACTCTCCGTTTTTATTTGTTTATTTGTGAATGTGAAATTACGTATTTTGAGTAAGTTAATATTTTACGTTTTATGTGTGTTTTGTTATCTGTGTGTTTTCCGTAATTTATAGCAATATATTAGTTGCTAGTTAATCTTATTCCAAAATTCATCACGATCTTTTGTTTAGTGTTTTATCCATCTAATTAATTAGTTAACAAATTAATTAGTGGTTTTCCTAAACGTTTAAGACAAATGTCGAAAGTATCGTTTTATTAAATTCAAGTATTTTATTTAAATATTAGTTTACATTTTTATTAATATAGTTAATCGTTAATTACCGCTGTGTGTGTTTTATTATTATATATTCCTTTCATTCTCATTTATAAAGCATCACCCAAGTGTTATAATACCGTTTGGCTTACGATATCGTGGAGGTTGTTCGATAATAAGTAATCCTGATTTAGCGTTACGATTTATCGAGCAAAGATCTAAATATTAAAAACGTTAGATCCCCCTCCCACAGAAGGTATTTTAAAAACTGTGATAGTTATATGTTTATAAATATGAATTCTAAAAAGATATAAGTTAACTCAGTTAAACTACGTCTTTTTACATAATGAAAATCCAAGACAATAAATGACAGCTAACAACATTAAATACTATGAAGTTAGATCTGATGGAATACTCATTAACTGCAACTTCACGATAGACGTAGTAAATGTCTCACTCTGATTCAGCAAGCATGCGCAGAATCGACACTACAAATCGTGCATTGTCAGGTTTAATTTGTATTTGACATCTACATTCAAATTTCAAAAATGTTTTGGTGTAACAACTCCAAAACCACGCCCCAATTAACTGTCAACATTGTGTCGTTATTTCAAACACTGAATAGACAAGAATTAAAAGTCATTTGATTAGACAAGTAAAGAATTACGATACAAGACTATACACTCAGACTCAACAAGAACCATAGCAACTCCATGTCACTGTTTTATCTGCATTCGCTACCTAAGAGAAAAAAACACTGTCTGAAACATTTGAATATTATCTCTGGGTTGCATGTAGGTAATTCATTTGCGAGGTAGTGTTATCTGAGTCTGACCTGAAGAAAAACGCTATGCTTTATTAAGCGTGATATCTATATTCACTACAGAGTCGCAGTCTAGATAATGGGACCGTCGCCTTCGTCGAGTCACCGACCCGAGACACTTGACAATCGACGTCGCGACGAAACAAAACGCTGCGCCAGGAAACGAGGAACCCATATCAAGATGAATTGAATTATAAATGAAGATGCCACCGGCTGAACATAAAGATTTTTATTTTGATACTTTTATGAAATTATAAAAAAGTAATGAAGCAAAACATGCAATATTCACATTTGAACCCTCAAAGAACAATATAGAAAACCAGTGTGACAATCATTACCAGGGGAACCAAGTATTCAAACTTCACTTTTATATAAATTTGATTAAATTTTGAACAGTTTTTGCATACAGGTACGTACAATTGGATGTGGGGGCCTCAACGGTATAGATATACAGGATGATTCACAACTTCGTGCATATATTTTACTTACTGATCATGGAGCAAAAAGATTTTTTCAAATATTCGTAAATTTTAGGGCAGTTTTCGCAAGCAGCACATTTTTAAACCACTGAATTGTTGCCTGCAATGGATATCTGATTAACTATGAAAGGAATAAAATAAATTTTCTAAAAGGTAATTAATTGTGCAATCGGAAGAATAGTAAATTCATGAAATTTCATTTAAAAACTGTTTGACTAAAAAACTTGAGAACTATACATTTAATTCCGTGATAAGTGTGTTAAGCCTCATTCACAGCTCTAGCATAGTCACTGTTTTTCGTCTTTGTCTTTGTCGCGTAGATTTGGCCCATTCTCAGCTGTTGACACAAACATTGTTTTTGTCTGCAGTTAAGTTCACACGTCTGCTAAACCAAACAAAAATATTATATAAAATACATTTTTATAATATAGAATATTATTAAACGTGCAGTGCTCGGTTTGTATAATTTCCTGTTATTACTAGTTTAACGTATATCGAAAAAATAAAACCAAAATAAATGCTTACATGGATACCTGAACATACCATACCGCATCTCATTTCATTGCGAACATCACGTGGTTTTTTATAAACAAAGCCATTATTGTTGTTTTGGGTCATGCCTCGTGCAATAGCAGTTTTGTGTATATTGCTACTTCTGCTGAAGTTCGTCTTCATCTAACAATCGCAGTTATAATTTGTTTTGCTCTAAGATTCATTTTCCCACGTCAGAATATTGTGACAGATCAACGAAATAAACTGTTGTGAACATAGGTGTATATTGTCTACAAACTACTTTTAGGTTAAAACAAAGACAAAAAGTTTGAAGTTTGCATACTTTTATGTTTGTGTTTATGCTTAAGACAAAGACAAAGACTAAAACTAGAGCTGTGAATGGTTTCATGTTACTACGTATGTCAAACACTTCAAGGTTATTACATACGACAAAAACAGTGACTATGTTAAGAGCTGTGAATGAGGCTTTAAGCACTATACAGCACTATTATTGTTATAAATCCGGCACTAGAAATATTTCGTTTATTTCAAGAGATACAGAAAATGTTTATAAGCAAAGTTAAACAAACTAGACAAAGGGGCTCGCAAGATGGTCACAATAAAAACTTTGTGTCACTTTCGGTATCACTGGAAATGGGCACAACTTTTAATCTAGCATAAGGAATCGGAAATGTCATATTTTTTTAGAATGTACATAAAATAAGCGAAATTGGTAATTGCCCTGTAGGTATACCGTATGTTACTGAAGAAAAAAGAAATGCACTTGTACTAGGCTGGATTCGAAGTTAAGTCGATCGAATTGATAACATGTGTCTTGGAGTCGCCAATAAACGGAAGACATCAAAGTTAAATTATAATAATTTCAAGCTCAACTATCAACTCAAATTGTGAAACTTTCCAACTTCTGTGAAATTCATCAGCGCCAACAGTTGCGACGTGTCAATAAATCCGAGTGTTTCCCGCGACACCAACGACATCTATAATTCAGACGGACAAGCAAAGCGAACGGATCTCATGAGCGAAGTTAGGTTAGGATTTAGTGGCGTTAGTATTCGCTGCTATATTTTACACAACGAGCTAAATAATTGAGAGAGTTGAATGCTCTCTACCAATGAGTTCCTGGATGAATGAATTGTCGATAATGGAGGAATAATTCATGCTGATTGGCCAGGGTTATTTTGGCAGGTGGAGTGACACTTTGCGAACAACATGGACTGAAATTTCAACTGTGTGATAAGTATACTATGGTTTAAATTGGGAGAGAACGTTCAGCTAATTGAGACATTGTATCACCATTAATGCAGAGTAAACCACAATGTTTAGCGACCAATAAAATGTCAATATTTTAAATTTAAAACCGAGAACTGCTACCGAAGTGTCCTGCCAAATTTGACATCTAACGAAAAAGAACAATAAGTGATTACCTATGCAAAAATAATAATAAAAATATTCATAAGTGCTGATAACCCGAAAACAAGCAAATTTTTTACAGTTATGAAAATATAAAACGTCATTTATTATTATTTGACTTGAGGAAGCCTAATCCGGTCACTTAGGACTGGCAGACTGGACATTCCATCTTCAGTAGATATGCAAGGCCCAAGTCCTTCAATTCAACTAATAAAATGTCCACACTAATTTGACTGCTAGCTCTTGGACTATTATTATTAGCACCGGTAGCAACCATTTATATTTTCGATTCTTGTTCACACAAAGAATCTTTGTGGATTCTTGCATACTTCTAAATGTTGAAAAAAATCATTCTGGTGAGCATTGCCTGTCAAAGATGTGCGACGCAAAAGTGAATCTTCAATGGATTTTGGAAAAAAAGAATTTCTAATTCATTGATAGCTTCAAAACAGTGAATTTTTTCTTTTTTTCAAGATACGGAAGAATAAAAGAATCATAGAAGAATCCTTGTGTGAACAGGACTTAAGGTAATTATTTGCTTAAATTCATTGATAGCTTAAAAACAGTGAATTTCTTTTTTTTCAGGAAACGGAAGCATAAAAGAATCATGGAAGAATCCTTGTGTGAACAGGGCTTAAGGTAATTATTTTATGAAATTCTTGTGAAGTTTCCGCATTTGTTTTGGAAAAGAAGAATTTCTAATTCATTGATGGTTCAAAACAGTAAATTTCTTCATTTTTTCAGGATACGGAAGCATAAAAGAATAATGGAAGAATCCTTATGTAGACAGGGCTTAAGGTAATTATTTGATAAAATTCTTGTGATGTTTTCGCATTTGTTTTGGAAAAGAAGAATTTCTAATTAATTGATAGCTTCAAAAGAGTGAATTTCTTTTTTTTCAGAATGCGGAAGCATGAAAGAATCATGGAAGAATCCTTGTGTGAACAAGGCTTAAGGTAATTATTTGATAAAATTCTTGTGATGTTTTCGCATTTGTTTTGGAAAAGAAGAATTTCTAATTCATTGATAGTTTCAAAACAGTGAATTTCTTTTTTTAGGATACGGAAGAATAAAAGAATCATGGAAGAATCCTTGTGTGAACAGGGCTTAAGGTAATTTGATAAAATGCTTGTGATGTTTTCGCATTTGTTTCGAAGTCGTAATTCACATCAAGTATAAAACAGTCGTCGTCTGCATACGAAGAATCAGGCCAATGTAGATTAAATACCGCATATTACGTGAGATTTATGACTATAAAATGTTGTGGTACGGCTCTGGCGGGCCTGTGGACTTTCCATCTCCACACACGATATATGGACACGACCCCAAGTACAGTCGTAAATCACTTATTGCGTTTATCTTTCCGACAGGGTTAATACCTTTTGTGCTTTGAATGCATTGAGTTAAAAACTCTGCCAAGCCAAGCTTGCACGGGTTTCATTGCTAAAAAGAAAGAACTGGCGAATATAATAAGCTGGAGTAGATTAAGAAACTTTTTTACGATTTGCAGCTTTTGAATATTTTGCATTCGTCATTATTGCTGCAGACCAGCTAACTACGTTGGAGAGAACGTTCTGAAATGAGAACTTAAGAGGAACGGATACTGGTGCAATTTACAAGTGAAAACAAGGTTTCGTTTTCACCATCATATCTAATCTAAATATTAACATTTTAAAATATTTATTTTTTTAATTTGTAGAGGAAGGTTGTTTGTATGACATTTGTGTATTACAATTTTAAATTTTTGCTTGATTTGTTATTATAGGCGTTATAAACATTGGCAATTTTGTAATTCATTTTAAAGTGTATTATGTTTTGAATTTTAAAATTTCAATACAGAAATGTCACAGAACCAACTTTCTTCTACAAATTAAAAAAAAAAATTGTTAATTTTTTTTAATATTTAGACTAAATTTTACGGTGAAAACTAAACCCCTTTTTGACACAAAAATAAGGTCAGGCAGTGTAAATATTCGAATAAATATTCAAATTTTAATTTAGTTCCACCTCCAAAGTAGAGTCGTATTGGGTACACTTATTATAATTCTAAGAAATTGACTCTTTTGATAATAAGCGACCCGCACCGATAAATTTTGGTAGTGCAGTAACCGTTCCTCTTAAGGATATCGACTACACGTAGCTCAAAAATAAATTCAAATGCCATTTATTATTTTTTATTTGTTATATTTAAGATTGGAGGAGTAGAAACGTTCTGGCAATGTTTTATAAATAAGAAATATCGTTTTCCAACTCTACATACGCCAGAACTCTTAATTTATATAATTTACATTTTTGTAACTAAACTTTTTATACTTGAGGAAGCCTAATCCGACCACTTAAGACTGGCAGACCGGACATTCCATCTTCAGCAGATATACAAGACCCAAACTCTTCAATTTCACGACTAATAAAATGTCCACACTAATTTGACCGCTAGCTCTTGCACTATATAAGTATTATTTCTATAATAAGGTAGGTATTAATTTTCTGCATACATAGAGAGTAATTATTTCCAATAAAAATGGCTTTAATTCTGTTGCTTTCATTTCAGAGTAAAAATATCTTCCATCGTGGTATGCAAATGAAGAATGAAGTCCTGTAGGGGCAATTCCATTTGCAGGTGTAGGACCAATTTATTCAATTTGTACACCCGTTTACCGTATGGTGAGATGAGTCCTCTAATTGGTACTTGTAAAAGCTGGAGGCCCGAAATTAGCATAGTATTTTTAAAACGGAAAACAAAACAGTCCGTATGCATCATTGATAACAATAACAGAAATGTTTGCTTCAGGAGATAAAAGAAACAAAATGCGTAACGAAATTGGAAGCTGACTTGTGACTGTTTAATTTGAGACGTCATGTCGTTTTGAAATGGGTTGCTTTTCAATTACCATAAACCGAGCCATAAACACTTAAGACTATACAACACCAACCTGAAAATAGTGACAATCAGCAACAGAGTCAAATAAAACAGAATAACGAAAAGCAGTATTCATATTCATATACAGAGTGATCAAAACAATCTGATAGTCACGTGACTCGCAATTTTCCTAAATGACATCAAAATTTGATTTCAAGGAAGAAAAGTTTGATATCCAAGTTCATGGGCGTGCGAATTAGGATAATAATAATTTTATTTTAGTAAGTATTTAAGTACCCCTGCTCGAATATATGCTTCGATAATAAACTTATAGTGTTCGCCTGTTAAAACCATTTCGGGTGATAAACTTAATATAAACACATTTACAACTTACAAATAAAATGACATTTTGACATGAAAATACATGCTACTGGATTGACAGCTAATGCTAATAATTTTGTCCGTGGAGTAAAAATTGAGCACTACCCAGGCCACTTGATTATCACTTGGTTTTGATCACACTGTACATATTTTTCGTAATATTTGATTAAATTAGAACAAGTAAAAATATATCTATATTTGAATGGAATGGAAACATCACAACTAGGTAAATATGAAATATATACAGTTATTTACAACTTCGCGTATGGCATTAGTACCTACTTATCTTACTGGTCACGAAACATAATGATTTTTTTTTTAATTTGTAGATTTATGTGCAATTTTTGTAAGGAACGCCTTTCTGGAACTTATGGATTGAAGATTGCATAATGCATATCTGACTAACTACGAATGGAATAAGATTAAATTTTAATGGATTATACAATGGAAAGACAGTAAAAATTAATAGTATATTAAAGAAATGAACTTGTTTAATTTTCTGGGAAAATCATATCTCTATTCTCAAAAATTCTTCTGTGGAAAACTCGTGAAAAATTCTCACAACCCGCTGGAATATTTGGAGATATCCCGCTGCCTGTCTGCAGATTAAAATGCTTAATAATGTAGACGCTTAACCCGAATTCCCGCGATTATGCGACCGCGGGTGCATTCATTATTCACAGCGCGTGAAGAGCCAAAGAGAAAAGCAGAAGTGCTGCTCGGTGCGCTCACCAGTAACAAGACGCACAGACGTACACACGGAAATCAAACAGGGGCAGAAAATTCAATCAATTGTCTCTCGTGGTCAGATGAACCGATATTATTTGCCTATAGAGAACTGGGTTGTACTTAAGTATCTACTTTTGTACTTTTTAAATTCGCATTTTAAAAGGTGGTACCCTCGGTGGTACCTATTTAGTAAGTACTTAGAGGTAAATTCAGTTAAGTAGAACCCTGCGCGAAGTACGAATTCTCGCCTTAGAAAGAGAGGCATAGATGATAAACTACGCTACTGTCTGTTCTACAGAGCATCAGCTTCAAAATCTGTTATTCTCATGTTGACGTTCGTAGTATTTTGCTTCGTGTAAAGCTGAGAATTTTGTAATTGATTGTGATTGACTTATATTTTAGTTTTCTTTGAATATTAAGTGAAGTGCAGCGTAGCATACTCGCTAGCTCCACTTTTGTAAAACGGACAGTACATGACAAGCTCCGCCTTCTCGCGCAGCTCAGGGTCCTAGATATCTGAATTTTACTCTACCAATACTTGTAGTTAAAGAATACTTATACACAAAATTAAGAATTTATAATATAAATACAAGCTAGAAAATTTAATTATTTATTTATGATGGTCAGACGTACCAATATCACTTGACTTTAAAATAAAATCAATGACTATACTACATACTTAGAAAGGAGCCGTAGCGCACTATAAAACAGCAGCAGTGAGGCAAGTTGAGAGAGAAACAGACTTATGGCGTATAGCATTTGGGGAGTATCTCTATCACTGTTTAACTCATGTAGAACATAGGCAAAATACTTTACGTTTTTATTAAATAAAAACTAGTGTACGCGACTCTAACGCCTGAGTTCTTGCCAGGTACGTAGTATAGAGTTCGCTGATTAAAGTATAAATAAAAAAAGAATGACGCACAAAATATGTACGAGATTGTAATGAAGACACTGAGAAATCAATCAACACAAACATAATAATATTAAGAAATGCAAACCCAAATGCCAAATAAAAATTGGAGACTCCACTATGGATCTTTGATATAGTCAAAAATAATTCAAGACAAATCAAAATATATTCCGTTTTTAGATATCATTCCTATACAGTCAGTGGTATAAGCTCAATGGTAGAGTATCCACCTAGCATACTAGCGGTCTCCAGTTCGATCCCACCATCAAAATGAATCCACTGGGTCCAAGTGGTTGGATTCCACTATAATAACATTTTTTACCTTACTGTCATTGAGAGCTAATTCTACTGAATGGTTACCACAAAAATTCACCAATCCTCTTCCTGCTAAGTAAGTTTAATTTTAAAAAAAACCAAACAAACAAACGAATCTTGCAGTCTAAATATATAACAGAAAGGTTATTAAAAAGTTTTTTTAACTTAGAGAGCAATGATATTTGAAAACTGTAATATTTAGGCAGCGCTTATAAAAAGTCTGGATGCTCATATAGATACGTGCACAGTAGACTAGACATAGAGTAAAATATCCTTTTAAAACTAATATTAAAACATATTTGATTCATATCTTCACTAGACTCATATTATTTCATTTCATATGAACATGAACGTACCCTAGAACTTAGAGCAGAGTACTTTAGTTCGGTTCACTATGAATAATAAAAATCCTTGAACACCGCCGTCTATGTCCTCCTACAGTTTTCTTCCTCCTGAACAAGGACCGGAATAACAGAGAGGTTACACTGGATAGAGATGTCGAGAAGATCACAGTCACCTCCGACAACTGTGACAAGCGACAGTTGTTGTAGCCGATGTTCCTTCACTGTGACTTGACACATCGCAGTGACCCGTGGAACGGCTGGGAGATGATTAGCTAAAAGCTTTACCCGGAGGATAAAGGGTCAGTAATAAGGAAGATTCATTTGTACCAAGGAAACGTCATTATAAACTGCAGATTGAGAGCAGAACAATGTACTAGGAGAATTATTTTAATGCATTTAATTCGAAAAGTACATTCATTGTTCTATGCCTTATTAATTATGGAAAACTTTTTTTTTTTATATATAGTTTATTTTCAAGATGCAAGATTACATATAAAAAGCGTCTCAAGAAAAAATAAAAATAAGACTTAAGAGCGATATAGAAATTCATCAATAGTGTAAAAACAATTTTTTACAAGGAATTATCTTAGTTTCTTTTTAAAGATAAAAATATTTTTGCACTATATTATACTTCGTGGCCTATAATATTATATACCTACTAAGTATATTACTCGTACTTTATCTACTTAAGGCGCTACTTGTAAATCCAGAAGATTAACAATTTGAACGATTCTGGCCGTATTATAAAAAATTTCAAATTGAAATTTAACATGAAGAATCATGACTCATTAGTGAATCAATAAATGCAAATTATTAATTGCTGTGACATCAATTAACAAAACTTTTTTATCATTTAATAATCCATATTATACGTTGATTAATGCACAAAAATAAAAAATTTCTTTTGAATTCGATAATATACATTAGTCGGAAGACGAGTATAGAGATTTTTTTAAACAGTTAACCGATTGACTGTAATAATTTATGTAAAACTCGCGTTTTGAGTAATTTTGAGAAATTATTAATAAAATACTGCAAGGTTTTTGTAAATTTCATTCCATAGCTATGTAAGAACAACCTATAAGTACATCATTGTAAAATATGAGTCATCGATTTCAAAACCAAAGTCACAATATGATTTATTGTAACATGCTTTTTTGCTTTGCATTTGATAGCAAGAGGTGGGCCTTAAGCTACTGCTAAAGTTATTAGAAAACTACTTAAGCACATCTTAAAGTAAATTAATGTTATTTATATCATTCTATACTTATAAAAAAATATTTTTTCTCATACCTGCACGAAAAGTAACCTTTTTCGTGGCTGTTTTGCGTGCCAAATTTCTTACTATGCGGATGAAACTTGTACATAAATATATTTTTTACACTTGTTACTCTAAGAACACTCGCTTCGCTCGTATTCTAATCTTGGGCAACATGTGTGTAAAAAATTTAACGAACATGTATCATAAAAAACTATTTTAAAGACGATAATGAACTTTGAAACTAACTGAAGTGACAAAGTATCAGAAAATTATTAAATAGCTGTAATGAGAATTTCAATTAGTTTAATTAAACTACATAGGAATATGTTATTAAAACTATAATAATAACTCAGAATAATTAATTTTAATAGCATTAAAATAATCTAATTATACAGCACTTAGAATAATTTTTATAATATGCACGTGTTATTAAAATAATTATTTCTCACAAATTTATTACACAAATAAAATTTAATTATCTTATGCAACTAAATTCACTCCACTTTCCTAATTACTTGCATAGATACTGAAAAGAAAGGGCAATGACAAAGTATTTAACAGAGATTTAATCTATTTTAAATCTGCATTCTCTACATAAAAACTTATAAAGTTGATTCATAGAAATATTTTTAATTTATGAGCACTACACACGCTATGTTTGACACGCAAAAGCGTAAATGTTTAGCAATTTTAATCGAGTATTGTTCTATGATTCACGGAAGGAATTCACTATGAAAATATTAAATTTATTTGATTTATTAATAGATTGCTCCTTGTTTCATGCCAAATTTTAATTTGGTTTTAGTTGCAAAGAAAACACAAACGTATTATTTTGTTCCGGTTCGGTTCGAGTACCTGAATAGATGTTATTAAATTATTATTTTTTGTTTGTAAACGGCAAAGTTTTAAGAACAGCGATACTTATAAGTAATACATTTTTCCTTAATTTTATCGCTTTGACAGCGTATAAAAAGGAAGGTAACTTTTTGCAAGTGATAAAACCTTATTTATACCTTTTTTTTAGCAACCAAACAATAAACAAAACACTGAAATGTCATTTACTTCATATTTCTAATATTTGTCAGTGATAGGATTTGATTTTGAGAATGTTTGTGAAGAAGAACCAAAGGAGTCGTTAAATTATCTCGTTGAATTACACTCGAGCATTTTATTTCAACCTTGTCACTTGACAGCAATTTGACTTGAAAAATTGTTTTAAAATAAACAATTAAACAAATTTTCTTTTCAAATTGCTAGGCAACAAGGTTTCAATATAAACAGAAATTTAACCGACGAAATAAAAAGCTCTTGTGTACAGTTGAAAAATTGTTAAATTTTTATGCTATAAACCGTTTCCAATCGGTTCGCATCCATCGTTCAACTCCAATTATGGGTTTGCTAAAATATTTTTAACGGTTCAGATTTTATTCCGGGTTAACTAAAATAGCAGCGAATTCCGTTTCTGTTCCGGTTCGGTTCGAGTCTCTGAATAGTTGTTATTCAAAATTTATGGGAATCAAACTTGTAAACGATAAAGTTTAAGAACAGTGATAAAGTAATTGGATTAAGATTTTCTAGACGAGCTCTTGTTTATCTCGATGACATATGTCTGAACGCAGCCTTAATTAACTAATAATTAATTTCATTAATCTTTACGCGTCATTATCACAACAGAAGGCTTCATTCAGCTAACAAGCTCAAATAAATCGTAATTATGACACAGTTACCATAACAACATAAAACCTCAATAAATTAATGAAACGAAAAAAACTGTCATGACAACGCGTTCACTTATCTTCTGGTAATAATTCAGTAATTGATTTGATTAAATTTGATTTATGCGCTCTTATTCCTACTTCAGAGCACTTCAATGATCAAATGCGATTTTCTGAGCCATTATTGGCACGGAGATATTCATCAGAATGGGCCCTAAGCTCAGCGTGTTATAATTGCTGTCATATTTCAGGGATGTAACTTCGCTTTTACGATGATGGCACAAATTTTCAGCCCTTGGACAATTACTTCTTCCCCCTGTTCTTAAGAGAGTTCTGTTTGCAAGAAAGCGCCTTCCGTATAATTAGTTTTGTGCAATTTGGTTGCATTTTAAACTGCGGAGTTTTTGGGTGTTGCGGTTGTTGTACTACACTAGGGGGATTAATTGTTTGAGGGTGGTACGACTGTTTACAGTTGCTCCAGGGTCGTATGGAAATTTGATGGTGTCTGTTAAATTTAAACCGTTTAAGTGCAAATGCAGTTCGTCTGTTTGCATACGTGATATGTTTCGTGAATTCGACAAGAGCATTTTAATTAAATTTTCAACATATTATTTGTCGCATACCTGCGTAAAGTTTTAATAAACAATTTAAAAACATCACATTATATTTTATAGTGTGTGTCTGCTAGGAAATTACCAACTGTCATATTAAACATTCCCTACTTATACAAGCTAACACTTCAATTATGTTGTTGCATTATGCTTTATATGGTAGTTAATAAAGAATCTCTTAATATAGTTATCCTAAAGTATGAATTCTACTAACGTAAGTTTAAACTTTAATTAATTTAAACGTAGATTTTTATCACTTTTCTCAACACAACAAATTGATCAAAACTGAATCTATAATTTATGTATCACGGTGCATATTTAACTAATTTGATTGGCTGAAATAGGGTATTTTTATAACAGTTTTTGTTTATTAATTTCCTACTGTCAGTTTCTTAATCAAATATTGCTGTTTGTCAAAAATAAGACTTAAAATGAATGAAAACCTGGTTATATTCGTTGGGAAAATGCCAGTGACAACAGGATTTAAAACGTTTTTGACAGCTATTGATAAAATATATCCAAACATTTTGGACTCATTTATTATATATTCTCCTCAAATATAACTCGGGCTATGATTAATCATAAGTGATATAGCAATCGTTATGTCTTCAGAAAATTGAATTCGTGCTGCGCACTCGGTCAATTTTCATCGACTAACTCATGCTATTACCGATTATAATCATAGCACTTGTTATATTACCCCCGAATATAGCTATATGTTGTTATAAACATTTCTCACAATACCACTTTGTTTTATCTCATTAAAACTGCATTCCTTATAAATTTTGAGTGGTAAATTATTTAATTGTATTAAAATATGCATTTTGTAACCTTGTTGCAGTTACTTCCAATAAGTACCTAATGTCTAATTGTTTTCATATTTAAAATTAACAACAGTGCACAAAGATAGTTTTATCTCTAAATCATTGTGTTACTGACAATAAATACTTTTTATAACATAATGCAAACATTATTAATTATTTTCTCAATACAAAAACTAGTTTACCTGTAATGAATTACAAATAAGATGTAATAACAAAAGAAAATCCATGCATCCTACCTCCAAACAAAAAAAAAGAACAAAACAGTATCTCTACCATCTCTTGTAACTGGTATATCATAAACCCTTACCCCAGTTGACTGAAGGTCGCCCAGCTCTCAATTGTTCTGAGACAAAAATAAATAATCGCTCTAAATACGAACAGATATAGCACTACAACCATACAAGACCATGTAGTATATCGTAGTAAGCTATGATCTTGTAACACTGCCCGGTTCATTATGCATAAAAAGCTGATGATAAACGGGCCGTGGATATTGATTTATTTAAGTTTGACAGGTGGTGTAAATAACGAAAGAAACTGTAACTGGAACTTGTTACACGGCAGAACTAACTGCTGGGTAAGGTAATAAAGATGTGTTAACTTGTTGATATTTTTTTCGGAAAAAGTGGTAAGTAAGTTCGACATTTTTAGAATTATTAATTTAACATGGGTTATTAATTTAGTTTTACTTATAATCTCACATGTGCATTAACTCTTTAAATTTTTAATGTGCTTTCTAAAACGTATTAATGGCTCGAGTAGAACACGAAAGTCAGGTTACATTGTTGCAATGCACAATTTAAAAATGCCTGGATATAAATAAATATTCGGTAAAAAAATCGTAGTGACATCTTTTTATTTTAGTTCTTAATGACATATCTACATAACATAAATTAATACGTAATTTACCTTAATGATTGCATATTTACATTTAAAATGAAAATTTAACAACCTATTTTTTTAAATCAGTAACAATGTGTATATATTATATTATATTATAATTATATTTGAATTAAATGTTCGACTATTACAACGTCCATGCTCTTCAGTGGGATTCGAACCCACGACCTCGCCAGCCGACCACAGTGAGTTTAGGCACGTTAGTCCGCGACCATTGTGGCCGGCCTATTTTAAGGCGATACACTTGTAAATCCAGAAGATTAACAATTTGAACGATTTCTGATAAAAAAATTTCAAATTGAAATTTAACATGAATAATCATGACTCATTAGTGAATCAATAAATGCAAATTACTAATTGCTATGACATATCAATTAGCAAAACTTTGAGCTAATTTTTATCATTTAATAATCTATATCATACGTTGATTAATGCACAAAAAATAAAAAATTTCTTTTGAAGTCGATAATATACATACATAAGTCGGAAGACGAGTATAGAGAGATTTTTTTAAACAGTTAACCCATTGACTGTAATAATTTATGTAAAACTCACATTTTTAGTAATTATTTAACATCATCGATTTCAAAACCAAAGACACAAAATGATTTATTGTAACATGCTTTTTTGCTTTGCATTTGATATATCAAATAGCAAGAGATGGGCCTTAATTTAAATATCTAACTGACGTATCAAAAAATTATCAATTATTAATTTACCTAGATCGGTCGATCGGTTTAGCTAGGAGTAGAACGTTTTCAAAATTATATTGCCATAGTGACACTCCTTGGATGAGTTCTTCAATTGGCTGTTTTTAGAGTCTGAGTGTAAATTATGTTCCAGACGGAAAACTACTGGTGTTTTTAAAAGAAACATAAAGTATGAAACAACATTGTTGGCAAAAGTGTCTGGAGAATTTAAAACAAACCATCAATTTTTACAATCTGAACTGACCAGTACCAGCACTGCACTACAAGCTAAGGCAATCGTGTCGTATCAAGATGTTATTTTTTAAAGGCAAACAACTGTATTTATTATATTGACCTTTTTTCCGACCTTTTGGACATTCGCCAATTTGTAGACTTAACGAGCCATTCAATTCGATTTTCCGGGAGGGCGAATCAAGGAACCCTAGATTGAGATTCGGCGGAGTATAGCTTTTTTATCGTGCGAATGCCTTATAAATTTATTAAGATAATGGGGTTGTTTTCCGCAAGAACTAGACACAATTTTCATATTTCGACCTTCGAGAATTCGACATGAATATGAAATTAACCGTTGGACGATTGTTGAGTGTGAAGTTAGAAGCGAAGAGATGGCAGTAGTGGTGAACCAACCAACGAAAATTGTACATTTTATTAAAAAATAAATGGAACCTCGTTTTGTTCTTTAAATAAATTGTTATAGTAAGAAACAATATTATCATATTTAAGTCTTTATTATGTAACCAACTCATAACACTTAAATTGAATACTTTAAAAGAACTGTTGACCGTTGCAGTTGATTCTTGTAATCAACAAATCAACTCAATGTTTGTGTAGTGTTGTGTCAAACCAAACAACGAATATTGTACATGAAATGCTATTGAAACATTTTATTAAAAAGTAAATTGAACCTCGTTTTGTTCTTTACATAAATTGTTATAGTAAGAAACAATATTATCATATTTAAGTCTTTATTATGTAACCAACTTCATAACACTAAATTTGAATACTTTAAATTTAAGAACTGTTGACTGTTGCATTTGATTCTTGTAATCAACTCAATGTTTGTGTACAGTGTTCTGTCAAATTGAAGGAGATTTATTTCATATTAGCAAGAGTCAGAAATCCAATCAGATAAAACTTACCATCAAACTACAAATCTCTAATGATTTTATAGATTGTATATTTTAGATTTTAGAACTTGATGGTCGAAGTTGATTCTTGTAATCAACTCATGTTTGTGTGCACTGTGCAGTGTAAGTGTCAAATTGAAGGTGATTTATTTCAAGAAACGTCTATAATCTATAACCATATTAGCAAGCAGCAGCAATCCAATCAGTTAGGTATAAAATTTATCATCACACTACAAATTTCTAGTGATTTTACAGATCCTACATCATAGTCAATTACCTAACTAACCAATTACTGCTTCCCTATAGAGAAGAACTAAGTACTTTAAAGTCAAAGCATCACATATCAAGCAATTAGAAACAGATTGCAGAAACCCTACGAAGAAACCACATGTATGTATGCATTAGATCATATTTTATCGACATCGAGATATGTAACACATATCATCTGTAATTAAACTGACGATAAATGCTACCCTCCTAGTGAGAACTGGTGTGGCGGTAAATTAATTGCTTTTAAGCTAAAAATAGGAGTATAGAAGAAAAATGTGATGAAACGGTTTTCGATGCATACATTACAAGAGAAAAAATATTAATCGGATTGTGAAATATATAACCGGATTTTAATGAATTCATTAACTAATAATTGAATTCGACAAGATTAAATGTTAAGAGCATAAATAACAAGGTTTCAATTTCTTGACGACTACTGTCGATTAACAAAAAACCTGATCTTCTGTAGGTAGGTATGGCATATTATTATGTAGTAATTCAATACATTTCTTGTCTTAATTTACTTGTTTTCACTTCATTGTCTGGACTTAAAAAATTAAACAAGAAATATTGTACTTGCCTTATGCAAGATTCTCAAGATACTTGAACAAGTATTTTCTTAATTTGCAATTTTTTTACTAGAATACCTACAACACAGCAAGGTTTACGAATGCAAGAAAATATTTCACACATCTTATTTTTTGTTTAAATAAATTTCTTGTTTCAGTGATGCATCCAGTAAAATAACCTTTAAATTTAAAGTTACATTTTTTCAAAAATGTTCACACTGCACATTTATCTTTCTTTACGTGCAGAAATAAATAAATTGTCTGCTTGTGCTTTGTATTCAAAAATAAAAAAGTAAAACTTGTTAATGTGCAAACAGTACTTATACATATAGCAGTAATAATTATTAAATTACTGACGTACCAATTGACAAATAAAATGATACAATACTAAAAAATTTATATTGCAGGTTTAAAAAAAATCCAGATATATTTTATTTAAAAGGAGGAGAGAGGTCAGGTTTCAAAATATATATCAAAAGTTTTATTACTTACTGGTGTGTGGTGACATTGAAGAAGAGATGTGAATACTGCGGAGCAGAATCTTCAGGTCCATGCGGTGCAGGAAAACTCATCGTTAACATCACGGGTTTGTGCTGAGAATTTCGTTTACTTTGCCTCAAAAAGGCAATGGAATCGTTGACTATAAGATCAGGATAGTAATCCTGAAACAAGAAGAAAAAGGTTGAAGTTTCTATTTGATTATTTATAAAAACAGCTTCAAAACAAAAACCACAAGAAAAATATCACCATCACAACAAGTGAAGTTCGGCAAAAGTTATCTGGTTCCAGCAAAATAAAAAACATTCACTTGTCTTGTCTCAAAGGTGTCCGCGATAAATATTTAAAAACTCTCTTCCAACAACCTCAAAAAAGAGAATAACAGCAGAACAGGCGTCTATTTTATTTACGAAATGAAACTGAGTTTAAGTGAATTAAAACTTCTCGAGCGTAAGTTAATTTTGAACAGATCAGCGGTGGGGAATAAAAGAAACAAGTTTCGTTTACGTTTGACTGAAACGGGGCCGGAATTAGACGAAATTTAATTTAGAACTTTGTGTCTTCGTGACCGTGTATAATTAGATTAAAATCCGAACAAAGAAAAGTTTAAGAAGAGACATATTCCCGAGCAAAAATTAAAAATTTAAAGTACCCGTTTTATTCGATAAAAAACTTAATATCCGCCTTCAAATTAATGGTATAATTTATAGGCAAAGCTGTACCATTACCGTTGGCCCCGCCTTTTGCAAAACGAGCAAAAATGCGATCAATTAATAAAATAAAAACGCGAATTGATAGAATGCTCTAATCATAATTTTCGCTGAACCGATGGCTACTACTCGAGCTCGGCATTTAATTGAATGTTTGCGAGCTTTAATAAAGGGGGGAGGGGGGTTGCAGCTGCGGTACTACGCGAGGAATGCTACAATCTGTGCATCTGTGAACACCCGGTATACTGCATATCATTGCCTACGTTTCACTGGATCTAATTCCTTCATTTTAAATAAAGGAACGACCTTTACATCAAATTATTAAAACTGTACTTCACCTTCACACAGACAGGCATTCGTAGGTTACTAATAATTTGAGTTAGGGAAATTTTAGAGAAAACATTTATTTACAAAAATTCTTTATAATATTGTGCTTAACAGCGGTAAGTACATTTTTGAATTTTCGAAAAAAATTAAAATCAAAAATTTGATTGATTTTAAGCTCCCGCCTCATATTCTATAAGGGAGGTATTTTCGAGTGTGAGATTTTAAGAGATAAGCACGTTTTAGGATCCATGAATACGACTAAAGTATTTTTGAGATGATGAAAAGTTACAAAAATTTAACAACCAAATTTTATATTTAAGATTCTAATACGAATCTTAAGAGTCCAGTGAATTTTGGTACCAATCTATGAACAACAATAGCACTTATGTTAAAAAGTAATATAGTTTCTTAAAAAAATAATAAACATTAGAGAATTAAAGTATCTTTAACTGTGTGAAATACATTTCTCTATATTTAGCACAATTTTTAAGAATTATGATACAATTTAAAATTCAGTGTTTGAAATTGAAACGAGGTTTTTTGATACACCGCTGTTGAGACGCTATAGCAGATAATGTGAAATTTTGTTGAAAAAAATATTCCAATCGACAAAAGAGTTATTGATAAACTACGAATTTGGTGGTTTTCTAGACTTTCCATTATTCAAAACAAATCCGGAAAATCCAAAAAGACAATACATACAGCTAGTATACTGTTACCAAAATTTGGTTGATAAAGTAATCGAAATGGGCGAGTTTCGAGTTATGAATTTAAAGTAACTACACTACTATTATTTCACGCTCATTTTTTTGAAAGGAGCCTTAAATTGAACATTCAAAATATTTACCTACATACTATTGTTTTATATAAAAAAAACTAACGGTCTGTGTCGAACTTCAGGTAAGAAATTATTTCACCAGCAAAAAAGTTTAAATATACTTTTTTTAAACAAATAACTTAAAAAATAATACACAGCATAAGATTTTTGTTTATAACTTTCTATTGGGAATTTGACCTCATGTTATATATGCGCGAATTATATTAGCATAAAATTGCATCGCAGTACCAAAGGCAAATCTTTTTGCACATGATATTAAATAGAAAACTGTTCAGGTGTACTAGTAAACTATTCCATAGTCGGCTACAATAATATTTATACAGGGGACACTAATACTTTATTACTCTACAATTAAGAAACTAAGTTTCTCCTCAACGTATATGGAAACTGCATGAGAAAATATTTTACTTAGCTACCTTCCGTGTTCGGGCAAACATAAAGTGAAACATAAATATTATAATTAGGATTTTTTCTGTAGTTTGACATAAATACAGAACTATTTACATAAAATGTATACTATTATCTAGATATTAAATATGTAACTGTTTCAAAACTACAAAGTATGACAGAGGCGTAGGTAGCACTTGACACACGACTAATTTCTCAAAATTAAGTAAAAATGAAAATATTTTCTTGTCTTTATAGACTAAAGTTCGCACGAGGATTCTTTGAAGATTCTATCACTGAATCCTGGAAAAGAAGAAGTTTCAAGGTTCTGAATCTTTTAAAAAAGTCATGGTTTTGAAGCAATCAATTATAAATTCTTCTTTTTCAAGACTCATTGAAGATTCAATTTAGCGGCACTGCAATTTAACTGATAATTCTCACTAGAAAGAAGAAACTTTTTTTCTGGATTCAGAATCTTGGTAGAATCTTCAAAGAATCCTCGTGCGAACAGGGCTAAAGGTCTTATCACATAGCTTATCTTATGTCATGTTAGCTCTGTGTCATGTCAATATGTTGAACTAATGAAATGCTTCAAAAAGGTTATGTCACTTATATTATTTATACCTATAATGGTTGATACCTACTGTTCATGGTGCTATTATAAATAATTATTTTTGTATATGGATGTTCAAACATTTTTTAAGTAGGTAATCAATGATCTAGCAATCCTCAGACACTTTGAACGTACAATAATTTAATAAACTTAAAATTTAAATTACTTACTTTGTAAGAAATAATGTTTTAAAAAGACTACACTTAGGTTATAAACATTGACGTTCTATGGTTCATATTATGACACTGCCTTACAAGTTATTATAAACACAAGTTCTCAATGTCAAAGCATGTTTAATTATCATTTCTATTATTAATTATTCTGTTTATGTTTTATTATTTAATATTGTAGCAATTCTAACGTATACGTAACCACTTGGCACTTGCCAGTGTCGTACTGTTTGAGGCGCTCGCTTTAAATTTAAAGTTTAATAATGATTCACTGAACTATATAAAATAACGGGAAGGACGATCACCACAGAGATGTACTTTCAGCATGGACACCTCCATTTTGGGTAAATTGGTTGCACTGCTAACCCCATATCTAGTATCTTTTATTTTAATCTAGTGTCTTTTATTTTAGCGGTTGCCTGTATTGCTGATATAATGGCGGGCATTTTAAATAAAACATACTAAAGTAGAACATAGTAAACCAAAAAATGATAATACAAAAACACTGAAAAAGACTAATAAACCGAACGACAAAAATACAAAATAAACACGGCTGTCGACAACTCGACATGTCGTATCGTTACAGAAGTAACTAACTTTAGGCAACATAAAAAATGAAAGGCACTAATTATGGGGTTAGCAGTGCTGCCAATACATCCAAAATGAAGGGCTCCAAGGTGGAAGCACTTTTAATATACATGTCTTATGGAGATCGTCCTTCCTGTTATTTTATATAGTTCAGTGTAATGATTAGAGAATTTTGTCACCAGTACCTACGCCCCTGAAAAATAATAAAAATTCCTACTAGTTCACAGTTTATCGAACAAGCACACCTCAGGCCGAAAAACGATAATTTTATGTTCCAAAATTATAGGACCAGCCAGCGGCGTAGATAATAAACCATTCTTTCATTTTCTAGGAATGCTAACTACTCTTCCTTATTCTCATCTCTACCCACATGCGCGTCTATGACATGTCGTTCTGAGAACGACAAACGTAGCATTTGTCACTGTAATTCGTATTGTTCTAAAGATGTTTTTGTTTGGAGAACGACTGAGCAAGATGCGTATTATTGTACGTAATTGTATGGGAAAAAGTAATGGTAAGTGCCATGACAATGCAATATTTTCAAGAGAAAAAAAGGAATAAAAAGATGAAAAACTTGGGTGGAAGAAAGAAGAAGTTTGAACAGAAGCAATAGACAATAGAGAAGTATAATTATTCAATGGTTATTATTTTAAGAAAAAGAATGAAAGATTTTACCTAATATGAGCTGTACTCAACGATTAAGCACTGCTCACACTTTAAGGATTTTTTCATGGCTTAAAAATGAACTGGTTTGAAGCTATTTACGAATTACAATTTCTTCTTTTCCAAGACTCATTGAAGTTTCAACTTACCGGCACCGCAATTTGACAGGCGATGATTCTTTTCTCATGACTCAGATGCATAAAAGATTTCTCAAAGAATCCATGCGCAGAGATTTATTTAGGGTACATTTATGTAGAAGTAAAGACAGAAAAATTGGATTTGATTTCAACTTTTACTCGTATTGTTGTCATCTTCCTACTAAATAACTCACCCGGCAAGAAGTTTGAATGCTAAAATCCATACATTAAAAGAAATACAAACTGTAGCTATAATGATTGGCCGCTTTGTTCTGATTTTATCTTTGCCGCGTCGATGATGATTGCACACAGAAATAAGCTAACATCCTAACCTCAAAATGTCAAAAAATACAGTTTGTTTTCAAAATAGGTACCTACTTAAATAGTGCTTTTCACTCATTTCATGCTTTACTAAAAATATTAAAAAACATGATTAACTTTAAATTTGTTGTATGGCACTACATAACATTCGTTTGACAAGAAATGAGTACTTTTTCCGCGGAACATAGTTTTGACAATACACGGAATTTTTTAAGTCACGTGACGGTCAATCATTTTTTAAGTTCTTAAAAATATAGAATGACTAATTGGAATATAGTACAAAGATGCGAAGAAGTTAAGGTTGTGAGAAAGAATTTTTCCATCCTTTCCACCTAATTGATACATAAACAAATTGAGCTGATAAAAATAAAATCTAATCTTAGACAAGCGTAAAACGTTGAATGTTAAATCTTCTCGTCGTCTCCGATAAATTGATTGATAAAATAAGCCGAATGTTTAATTACAAATTCCTGCGATCTAAGTCTTGATAGACGAGAATACAATATTACATTCCATGTCAGTAAAGCATATGGAAACGCCAGTTTACCGTAATTCCTTCAGTTCCTACTTATCAATAAATCATTTACGCTTTAACGTGCAATCATCAATCTCCACATAAAATGGCGCTAAAAATGATTAACTACATTTGACAAGGTAGCGCTGGATCTTCAACTATTTACAATATGGCGGCTTGACAACTGACACATAACCTATATCTTGATCTTTGTGGATCGTTGATTTAAGGGCGTTTGCTTTTTGTATTGATAGATGGATAAAAAGATTAATAAAACCATGATGATGAATAGGTTAATCTATCTTGATAGAAATATTAATGACTCTGGTTATAGTTATTAGGACTAGTACCTTTTAAGGTGTAAAGTGTTTGCTTTAGAAATTTGTCATCTATTTCTGCTTTTCTAAATATCACTAGGTATTGAAATAATAACAGATTTACAATTAAAAGATTCTAGGTCATTTACAATGTTGCCTTTGATCAATTAGGTATTAATTTGTAGGTTATATTGGTTCAATTTTTTTTTTGTAGAATTATAGGATTCCTAAGGCTAACTCCTATAATTCTACAAAATTAGGTATCAAGTTATAAAAACAATATTTTAGTGGTAAAAATGTTTTGATCCTTAAAGTGGGAACAGTAGAAAACAAAAGGCATGGTGTTGAAGAGAATATTTTGTACTGAAGCTTTTACCTTTTCGGTGCTATTGGCGTCTACTAATAATAAATAACTCAATAATAAGGTTATACGTGGTTATTATATCAACTGACAGTGTGATAGTAAAATTATACTAATTAATCTTATTAAGATGTGAAAATGAATTTGATGAAGTGTTAACCTACATACATAATTTAGTTAGTGACAAAGTATTGAAATATTTCTTGTAGCTTTTATAAAAACCGACGCTTCATATAGTGATCCAATCTTTGACGGTTATTATATATGGTAATATTAGTCACAATAAATAGCCACGAGAATCGAAACGAACTAGGAATGTGGTTAATTTAAATATTTCAAATCTGATATAAGAGCTTTTAATAAGAAGAAAGAAATATTTTAATTCGACCTGGAAACTGAAGATGAAACACAAAATCCGATGAAAAAATTTGTGTATCCTTATTTCTTACTAGTTGAGATGAGATGCAAATTTGCAAACATGAGAAACAAAAAGATAGACTTGAATTTCAGAATAATCTGTTACTGATTTCATCCCAAATAACCTCGAAAAATTGTAGACATGAAGTTAGCTGCTGAATGAATCTGTATTGTGGAATGAATTAATAGCAAAAACAATCAATAAATAATGAAGAATCATTTGTAATCTGTTACATGCTTAAGATTTTATTAGTTATATTTGTAATACTTGTATTTCTTCCTAAATTAAATAGAGAACCTAACCTCGAAAATTTTCAGATTGTAGCCATGAAGTTAGCTGCAGAATGATAATCTGTGGTGGAATTAGTTAATAGTAAAAACCACCAATAATAAAATAAAGAGGACCCATGCAACATACGAGTGTGTTGTTCTTATAAATAGAATAAAGTGTAAAAGTATTCTACCTTGTGGTAGTCGAAGCTTAAGATTTCATTAGGTGGTCATATTTGTAATGTCCAGTGCACAGGGAGAAACATTTTGACAAGTTTCCAGAAAATGGAGATGTTTCGAATTAAAATATGTATTTGAAAAACAATAAATATGTTTATGATCACATGTCACATTTGACAAATAAGAAATTAGTTGCACTTCACAACGTTTCATGAAAGCGCCTCATTTTTATAGGCGCCGTTAAAACTTTGAAGTTTCCTGAAAAAAGTTTCACATGTCTCCGTGTGCACTAGGCATAATACTCGTAGTTCTTCGTAAATAAAACGTAACCTCGAAATTTTTTAGATTGCAGCCATGAAGTTAGCTGCTGAATGATAATCTGTGGTGGAATTAATTAATAGTACAAACCGCCAATAAAAAAATAAATCTATACGAGTGCGTTGTTCTTATAAATAGTATAAAGTGTGCGCATTCTACCTTGTGGTAGTCGAAGCCATGTTTGATCTTCTTGCCGTTCATGTTGATGGAGTAATTGTAGTACTTGGAGTTCATGATGAGGCCGCCCCATTCACGCCAGCCTGGTGGAATGTAAGAGCCGTTGTACTTGTTCAGATACTTGCCGAAGTAACCTGAAACCAAACAAAACCAACTTTCAAAAACGTCAACATTAGCGAGAAGAGGGAAGGCGACAATACACCAGCAAAAAGCACATGTCTCATCATTTATAAAACATTTAAGATGAGATCAATAGTTTTTATATTCACATTGTCCCGAGGGATAAATCACTTCGATATTTAGAGTACAGAGATTTTACGGGCTTTACAAAGATTGTATGGATTTTGTAACATTCTATTTAGGATTTTTGGAGACCAAGATTTTTCAAATTTTATAAAAGATTTGTTCTACTCCTGGTATTAAAACATAATTTAACGAACTGGTTTCCATGGCGCTAAATGACATTTTAAACACACCTCGACAAGTCGTGGCTTTGACCGTTTTTAGTCACGGGCTGAACATAGCAACTGAAGGTGAAGTTAGCTCCAATGTCTTACATTTAATTTTTGTGAAAAACTGAGGGAAATAAATTATTTCTTTCAATAATTATTGTCAAATTTTAACCATATAACAGTGAAATACACTTGCCTAAGTAGAATTTTGTAGCTACCTATTTATAATATCATTATGATTTAACCTAAAATTATTAAAAATGAAATATTACATAGGTATATATTAATTTATGCTGTGTAATTTGTGTTTGTAGAAAAAGTATAATATGTGACTTGTTTATAAACTCTCTAGATACTCGTTTTTTATACACTCGCTGCGCTCGTTCCTAAAAAACTCGTGGCTAGACTGACGTTTATAAAACTTGATACATAATATACTATTACTTTAAATTTTAAGCTCCGCTCACACGAGGATTCTATGAAGATTCTGAATCTCCAAGACTCATAGATTCAATTTAGCGAATTTCACAGGTAATTTTTATGAGATTTTAATAATTTTTACATGATTTTTCAGGGTTTTTAAGCAAATTGTACAAAAAATTTACAAGTGGTTTACTTCTTGCATTGCCCTATTTGCTAAAATAAATAAAAATGGAAGAAGTGCAATAATCATCATGTGATGTGCAAAATAACTATGAGAAAGTTAGTGACTTTTGATTTGTAAGTGGTGGTACTCCAAATTGGCGATTATAAAATTGAACTCCGATATTTTATAACCTCACTTCCGTTCTGAAAATAATTCCATTACCCGATTAAAAAATATAAAACGTCGTTGGAAAAACAAAGCAAAACAACGGTTCAAGAGCATGAGAAATGAAGACGCCGTGGAAGAAATAAAAAAATCCGGACGGGTAAAAAGAATTGAGCCGGATTGTTTGCAGAACAACGGTGAACTCTCAATCAAAGTGCGACCAAGTCCAAGTCACTCGGGTCTTGTTCCAGCAAGAGAAAAGCTGCAGAATACTCGCTCACACATCGAGACAGAACTGTGGCGAAATATTTTTGATGGATGCAAGAAATTACGTTACGTGATCATTAAACTAATAAAAATGCATTAGCTACAATAGTTAACAAATTAAATAATTATATTTCAGCACTCATATCATGGACCAGACGTGATTTACAAATTCTGGTAAAAGGAAAAATGTCAATTCTAGACACATGCTCCTCGTATAAGAATAGAAGCCCAGATCAACCGATACCATTATGCTACCTGTCACTTTAAGTACAAAGAAATTGACAAATTATAAAAATAATAGACAATTTAGACATCATAAATATTGAGACTGCATTCCTGATTATATATTTTCCTTACATTCCATCAGTCGAATAAAATATTTTTCAAAAATAATAATATTTGAGCTATCGTTGAAGATTAACCTAAAAATAATTTAAATGGAAAATTTCTTGGAGAAGCAGTCAATTTATTAAAATCCAATAAAGCACCAACGTTTCGATTGCAAATCTGTCTTCATCAGGGTGATAATTGGTTATTAAAAAATAAAGAAAATCATGCAAATTATTTTACAGAAAACTTTCGTCAAAAGAAGATAAAACTCGCACACATATACAACTTTCCATAACAGTCATCAACCAACGTTGGTGTTTTGTTGAATTTTAATAAACTGTCGAAAAATCAATCTTCCACTAAAAATTATTATTCTTCTACAATGTTTTTATATCTACTGTTATAGGTACGTACTTGGTTGATACAAAATTTGGTTAAATAATGTAAATGAAATTCAATGCTGCCGATTTCGGTTCGATATATTTTTTAGTTTTCAAAACTTGTCAGCATCTTTTCACCTTTTTCTAAATTATTATTGAACCACTAATATTTGTACACCGTTACAATATCAAATTAAATTCCCATAAATCAAACCTCTTAAGTATATGTTATTAAAAAGTCTAAACATATACAGGCGTTTAAAATTTAATCCCACAGTACAACGTATATACAAAGGTAACCCCAAAAAAGCTTCTCTATTCACATCATTCTAAGTTCCATTCATAAGTTCCTCAGCTTAAATTCATAAACTTGATCTCAAAGAATTCACATAACAGGTTCTGAGCCCGGTTTATCTGCCATACGTAACGACACTGAGAAAAAATGCTACGGAGATTTAACTTGAATCATGTATCGTTATTTTTTCTAAGAATGAAAAGATGCAGCTAATGTTTATATCCAGTTGTAGTATTACACTAATAGGGGATTAGAATTTCCATAATTCACAATGAAAGAATTTTTTATAGGTAATAGTAGAAAAAATTAAGTAGATACAACTAAAATTATAATATGACGTATTGAAGGTATAGGTATTTATCTTCTTATAAGGTTAATCGTAACGGAAAAACCGTTTCCTTAAATGGATGCAACATGAACTATTAAAAAATAGTTATTTACGAACCAAATGCGGGAAGATTTTTATCCCACATGAGCGGTTTTTTTTTTCATTTACGCGAATGCTGGAATGGTGTCTTTCCGCAAGAGGTTTGTACAATATTTTTTGAAACGAATAAAACTATAATTAAATACATTCAAGTTGGAAGTTGTAGTTTGTTGTAGTCTGATCATTAAATTTGAGGTTACGATGTTTTTTTACTCACTATTATCGACAGATGGCGCGCTAGTCGCACATATTTATTTCAAAATTTTTATAATATATCGATGGTGTTTATGGGTTTTAATACATGAAAATTGTGGGAAGTAACATTCATTAAAATAAATTTTGTTATTTTGTAGAATGCTCAAGAAAGCCAGTGTTCTTTGCATTTTTCCTGATTGACTACACTGGGAAATTGACATTTCCGATTGTCAATTGCGTGCTTTATATGTCATTCCCTAGGTTATGAGTACAAAAAATATTTTCTATTATCTGTACATACATCATCCATATTCTATTTGTTGAATGAAAAAGTTGGGATTTCGTTAATAACCAGTAATTTCATTAAAAACTATTTCGCCCTGATTTTTTGAACAAACCACAATTATAAAATTGATAATATATGGAACATGGGAACATATTTTAGCAATTTTTAAAAATAATGTGGAAAAATTTATAAAGTAACAACCAGACGGAATGTCTTCTTTCTTCTTGTCCTTTAAATCAAATTTCTTCTTTTTATTTACAAAAACGTCACGTGCCAAAAATATCCTGCATTATTTCTTCCATTTTTAAGCATTTATATAATTTACAAACCATACATCACAATTTGTGTCATGGGAGAGAAATCGTTAGCCATAAATAACGCCAGTCTACGAAAACAAAGCCGCGTTACTCTATTTCAGACCTTTCAAACTTTAAACAAAACAATAAAAAATCGTCACGAAGTGTGCTCATCATTTTAGCATGCATCACGAAGCGAAAAGCACGAGCTAAGTATACTTAGTCCCATAAGTCGTGCGCACAGATCTCGTAAATATCGCGAGGAGAAAAAGACGAGATTATGAAAGGATTCGAACCTCAAACCTGTGGAGCGAGTCAAGATGCAGTAAACAAGAGATTTTAGCAGATTGCATTTGGAGGTCTTTGGCGGCTTTCAATTCAACATCTGTTCTTTTCGTTTTTGAATTGGTCTTTTCCTTTCCTTTTCATGCCTGCTGGTGGTCAACTTGTTATAGAGCTGTGCCCCATTTATTTAAAAGAAAAAGCAAGGGTGCAGAAATAGACGATTTCCATTATGACGTTACTTGACTGCAGTGCTGTGGCAGATTTGGAAATAATTACGATAGGTTTGGTTTTGGTTATGGTTGTTTGTTGATATTTGTAATTGTAATATATAATTATGGATAAAAATATATTACATTTAAGTAAAGATGATGTGCCCTGGGCTAAATTAAAATACAATAAGATAAATCAACATTCAGTAGCTAAATTCAAACGATGACTTGAAAAACCGTGTGCACAACGCATGATTTAAAAACTGTATATTTACAATAAAATGTAAGTATTATTATTTATTGTAATGTAATGGGAACCTTCTACACCGTCAAAATACTAATAAAATCTAGCGTTATCTAAATACTGCTGTTAGAATAGTTCAACCAGCAACCGCTGGCGCCACTATCGATTCCTAAATGGAAATCGTCTATTGACATTGAAATCTCTCATTTATGTTTCTAGTATGTAATTGTTTATGTCATGGATACGAGGTACATTATGCCCTAGGGCATTAAGAAATTACTGGTGGTCAACTTAATAAAGACAGGAGATGACACTCGATTGTTGACTTTTTGGCTCCGCGAGTAACTAACTTGGAGGGGTGAGGGGATCACATAATCTGAAGTTAGAGACATATGAATGAAAATTCAATTAAACTTGTATTTTATAATAAGTTTCTTTATTCAATATTACCGATTGTAACTATTATTTTGAACGAGGAAGAACTCAATATTATTTTAAAAATAATAATATAGATACGAGCTTAGAAGCAGTCAAATACCGAAATTATGTTTTTGTTATTATTATGAAAGAAACAATAATAATTTATTAATACGAACACTGAATCCCTACCAGTATACTCTGGCTTAAATTTATGTTACAGATTATTAGTGACTTTTGTAACTTATTGTTGGCAACATTTTATGCCGCGCGAATTTTAAAATATGTGCAAACATCGTCCGGACACCCAGCAAGAAAAGTATTGCTTTTTGTCAGGATTAAAAGGTTTCATTTATTTTTAACAGGATTACTGTTTTAGTATTTTTACGGATTTAATTCCACAAGCATGAAAGCGTTTTAAATACGACTTAATTGTTTTAATCTTCATTTATAGCATCCATCCTGTGTGTTTATTTAAACAGAAATATGGTAGCAAATACTGTTGGCTACAGAACAAACAGAATTTTTTTCTTGAGCAAAGCTGAGCAGCAAACGAAGCATCAACTGCTCTGCGGTTTAACGCACGGTAAATTACTCATAAAAACGTCATAACGTACATTGTTTTAATTCTGTAAACCTGGGACTACACTTAAAGACATCGCCATTATCATAAATATAAACCACATCCTTATTAAACTTAAAAGAGATCGCCTGTTTTTTAACAGCATCAGATTTTGAACTCTGTTGAAACGTAATGTAATTTTTCTCACGACCACATAAGAAACTTATATATTCCACACGATAAAGTGTGTACGAAAATTGATAATTTCATATTAGCCCTAACACACTAGTGTGTTAGCATAACGCACAGCAGCGTTTCCAACTGATGATAATTTGAGTGTATTTAAGGTAAAAAGCAAGAACTTTGATAAAAAAGTAAACATAAATATAAATAATACATTGCGAATTAAAATCTATTTTATATAATAACTATAGTAAGTACATTAAATTCACATTTTTATGCAATTTATTATTAAAAGAACGGTTGATAACTCTGTGAACTGAATACTAAATTCGTTTATTTCGATTGACAGTGACAGTTAGATTTTAGGTTAGGTTTAGGTACACGTAAGATCGCTTAGAACGCTAGTGAATATTTAAAAATGTTATTAATGAAGTAAAAAAATGAGGCTTTTTATAATTTTGTTGTATAGCAATAATATTATTGATTTTGATAAATTTGTTCATCATAACAACAAATAAAATATAATTTCTGTTATTTTTTTTTACTTATTTTTGGTGATCGTGAGAAAAATAGTGTACAAAACTCGCAAGAAAGTCAATTTCATTACTCGTGTGATTTCTGAGCTCGGCGTGCGCCTCCGCTCATCAACATTCACACTCGTAATGAAATGACTTACTTTCTTAGCTCGTTGTGTAATATACTATTACATGATGTAGTTAAGGGGATTCTCTCAGAGTAAAAAAGTATTTAACAAATTACTCCCAACCTATTAAACCTATAAGTATAAAAAATACCACTTTTATTTATAAACAATTAAAAAATAATAATTCTGAGAAAAACTCTGATTGCAGTGTAAATTATAAATGTTTGTATCATTATATTATATAAAAATTTTCAAATAGAAGTCGAGTAATTTGTTAAATAAATTTAAAAATAGCATTTCAAGTCACCTTCCTATGCTTGCAATGTAAAAGAGGTCAACTTTACAGTTTCATAGTTTCAAAACGGAGCTAATAATTGTCCTAATAATTTATATTGAAATTATCAGATAAATATCCTATAAAAAATTTATTTATTTCTGTCGTCATCGATTCATCAAAACTAAAAATACAATCTTAATATATTATAATTGAATGCAATAATCAATGATTATTATGATCAATTTCAGGTTATCTAAATAATTTATAAGGTTTGACTCAGCCACCAATAACAATCAGACTTCAACATTAATGCAGAAAATTTTTACTACGAGAACATTGATTACAATGATTTCTGCATAATGTATAAATTCATGAGAACAGCGCTCGATGTAAACTTACATTGTAATTTAATGCCCTGTTCACACGTTGCTACTTTGAAGACACATTCGTGCTACTGTAGCAAGAAAAAATCTGAGTCGCTTGTCAAATAGCAGCGCTGCTAATTTGTAGCATCAAAGTATCAAGAACTACTCGTTGATAATTTCACATCGTTGATCGTTGTGTGTGTAGATAGCGATTTTTTGCGGTAATTGTTTCGATTTCAATTTCTTTTCATGCTACAGTAGCACGTATGTGTCTTCAAAGTAGCAACGTGTGAACAGGGCATTAAAACCTAAAGATGATTATCATACGCCATTTTGTTCATATCAAGTTACTAATGTTCAGGTTGGGAACACTGCTTGATAAGTATAATAAAGACAGTTGGGAATCGGTTTCTCTTGCGGAAGACATCAATAAGATATAGAAAGTTTAATCAGATTATGTTTTATACTAATTAATTTTATTATAGTAATTCTTGACATTAGTAAGATTATGGTAATATTAGTTATCTTGGAGTCTATCAGGAACAGATTACAGAATCGGAAAAATTTAGTGTATAATTTGATTCATTTAAATTTCTAATGTAGAACATGTTTTACAAATTTGTTGCATTATACTTCTGTTTGAAATTTATATAAAAATTTTTCTTGAATAAAACTGCAACAAGGAATGGGACCGTTAGCGCAAAGCTTAGCATAGGTGGCAGCAGGGAGCTAGTTTCTCAAGTACGTATTACACGATACATACTTAAGTAAAAATAAGAAGACGTACATATAATGTTACTGCGTGTAATTATGTCTTCTCTGTTGAACTTTATACAACAATACCTGTGACAATACTACAATAATTATTATAACCATGTCATATTATCAAAGTTGGAAAGTCGAAGAGTTAAAAAATGTATTGTTTCAAAGAGGTGCCAAAACATCGGGACGAAAACAGAATTAATAGAAAGGTTACTTTAAATTTAATTTGTATAATAGTTATTTTAATACATAATTCAATTGTAGACAGCATCTTTTTAAATATTAAGTTGTTTTCTCCAATGGAGTTTATCCAAATTTGTCTCCTATGGTCGTTAGGGATTTTAAATCTCGAATTACTTTTGCTATTGCAGTGTACAATACAGCATTCGCGCATTTTAACTTTCGTTGATTCGTTTCATACACAACATATTATACACAGGTTTGACGTTTCTAAGTCATTTGAAGGTTGGAAGAAATTAGCGAACCTACCGGGAGAAATATTGCGCTAACGACCCATTATGCCCTGAAACGAAATGTGTCCCAATTTCGAACAAGCTATATGGTCAATAAACATTTCAAATCGATAGTAACTTTAAAATACTCATCCTCATCTAATAAACTATAAAATAATGGTTTAATTATTTATTATATCCTCAAGCTACCTTTTCAATTATCGTAATAAATTACTTCAAATCCGGATCTGTTTTACGGTCTCCATTTGACAGATGCTAGTTCTGGCTACCTTAACATTAACAATAATAGGTATCAATTTACAAGGTATCCAGTAACAGAACAACCAAAGATTTGTTCTGTCAAAGAGAAGCATTTAAATCAAAGTGAAAGTGTATGATGAAGAATGTTTCTCGTCTCTTTAATTCTTTAATCAATTTCGTTTCTGAAAGTCATAGTTTGTAAATCAAAATAACTGGTTATCTGGGATCTATTAGCTTACTGAATGCCAGTATGATACTTAGTATAATAACAGATTAGAGACTAAAAACTACAGTTTACAATATCATTTTCTCGTTTTTATATTTTAGGGATATTGTAATTTGACAGTTGGTAACGCAATATGCTTCATGCATAATCATTTGATTACGACAATCACTACTACAATTTATAAGTTAAATGTTAACATAATATGCAATGTTTACTTGCTAAAATTGAAAAAATAAATAAATATATTATTTTTACAAAAAGTTGGTATCACTGGTACTCCTTATGTTACTAATATCACGTTTGTAAAAAAAACAGTACAAGTAAAGTTGGGGTGTAGGTACATACATCAAAAGTAATAATGCCTAGTGCACACGGAGAAACATTTTGACATGTTTCCTGAAAAAAGTTTCCGGAAACTTCAAAGTTTTAACGGCGCCTATAAAAATGAGGCGGTTTTAGGAAACGTTGTGAAGTGCAACTAACTTCTTATTTGTCTAATCGTCACATGTGACATGTGATCATGAACATATTTATTGTTTTTCAAAAAAAATCTCCACTTTCTGGAAACTTTTTTCAGGAAACTTGTCAAAATGTTTCTCCGTATGCACTGGGCATAAGTTAAATGTTTACATAATATTCAATGTTTACTTGCTAAAATGGGGGCTTACAGGCCAAACTATTCCAGATGGCAGCCGTGATCCAGTCCCAAAAAATGTGATATATGAACGCACACACATTGTGTCATATATTGTGTATTTGAAATGTTAAATATTGTAAACAAGTATTTTAAACAGTGCGGTGTATGGTAGTAAATAGAAATTAATAATGGAATTATTACAATTACAAATTCAAAATACAAACATCTGATATCTGATATTTAAAACGTCAAATATATGGAGGGGGTAAAAATTTTAGTTCTTGGGTCTGGAACACTAGCGCCACTTTAAGCCCCCATTGAAAAAATAAATAAAATATATTATTTTTACAAAAAGTTGGTATCACTAGTACTCCTTATGTTACTAATATCACGTTTGTAAAAAAAACAGTACAAGTAAAGTTGGGTTGTACTTGTACATACATCAAAAATAATAATGTGTTGATACTAAATTTTCAACAATAACATTTAACATTAAACTTCACATACACAACGACAAAAATAGTAAACAGTTCTCGCCTTCAAAAGTTCACCTTGGCCTCTGCAAACAACTTTCATCTCATTCATTCGATCATATTTCGACAGATTACAATAAAAGCAAACGAGATATTATCTCGCAAAAATTCCTAACAGCGCATTTACGACATGGCTTGTCACATGGCCACCTATTGTGATGTCCATCAGTTTGATAGAGAAAGAAAACTGATAAACTGTTATTCAATGTTGTTGTCGTGTGGTCGACGTTTAAATCAGCAAAAGAAATGCACCGAGCATTCACAGAGATCACCTGTAGTATATTCATATCGTAAAATACATTGTGGAAAAGATTGTGATTGTATGAACCATCGTAGACTAGTAACATTTTTTAGGTTAGGTGTTAGGTTTGAAGATAGCTCAACACGTGGTCTTATAAATATTATTTTTATAATTTTTCTATTGGGTAGGCATCGTTCTGATTTATAGTGTCGTATTTTTGGTAGTAAAAAATAAAATAATGGTACAGGAATACAAATAGTGTGCTAATGAAATTATTATTATGTTTGTTTGTTGTTAGAAAATACACACACGCAACAGTAAGAAATATTTTGTGTGTTGCTTGTGAAATAGAGGCGCCGCTATTTTGTAGCTTCTATGTAAGTAAAGAAAAAATAAATTTTTAGGTTACAAACGTTCCACATGTTCTTAATTTTGCTTTTGTTGCCTGTGTATCTTTTATGTGTCCATGTGTGAACAGGGCTTTGGCGAAGTCTGAGACTTATAATGAAGTATTCACATAACGGAGCGACAACTATTTTTATATTTAAAATTATAATATCACTGTTTCGTTCTACACGTATAGTCTTGAAAAATTTGTTGAAGCCCATATTTGGAATAATTGTATATTTGTTTCATTAATTATACGAATACAAGATTAAAATTAGCTTTAATTAAATTAATATATGGCATCTCATTTGATTTAATTTATTTTTTATTCGTTCATCAATGAATTTATAATAAGTAATTTGCAATTGTGAATAAATTAAAATTGGTATGTAATACAAATAAAAAAAATCTGCTGTGGCCAGTACACGACCTCTCGCCTAATTCTGCTTATTCTACTAATCTAATAAATAGTTTTACTTACATTTTAATGTTCATGTAATATGTAAACAATAATGTAAACCAAGATGCAAGCAAAAGATGTCAACTGTACTGTCACTGTCATTATAATTCAAATTTTGAGTAAAAACAAATTTCATATCATGGACAACAAGATACTGGTACTTAGTTGCACTTTATTTTATTGCTAAATACTACCAGATTCAGCAAATTGTATTTAAAATTCACTGTACCCATAGATAATTATATTATCTTTTATTTTTATTTGCAAAAATTGTCATAAATAAATAATGTACCAATTTATTTAAGAAAAACTATATCAAGTTCCAAAAAGTACTACTGCCGGTTTACGGATTTCTACCAAAATCTTATCCGGTGTTAAGATCCTTATTAAAACCTTAAATATGAAATTTGGTTATTAAAGGTTTGATACTTTTTCAGTTATCGTGGACGAAAAATCGTCAGTCCATACATTCATACAAACACACACACATACACACACACAGACATCATCGGGAAAATATTAAATTCGTATTCTAGAGACCCTGAAACGTGCTTATCCACCAAAAACTCATACTCGAAAATTTTGACCCATTACAATACCTCTCTTATAGAATATGAGGCGAGAGGTAAAAACATTAAATATTGCAATTTAATAATACATACATTGTAATTAATTTATTTGAAAATACAACAATCAGAGTCGTCATGCAAAAAGTCTCGTCTTGTTTCTCGTGAGATGTCAGCACTGCAGTTGTCTCACGGTCACGTGACCCGAAGACAAATGGCGGGAGATACAAAAACAAGAACCGTATGCACTGAACTTGGAACTCGGGATAGAATTCCAAATGGCAAGCCGTGGAGGAAAATTCAGAAAATATGTAACGCATTACATTTAATTGGCCCATAAATAAGTTGAGAAGCACGCTTCGCTGCGATCCAGATCTAGAGTGATCGCGCACTTGATCACATGAGTCGGTGTGGTGATCTGAACTGACCCCACACAAGGAAATCACAGAGTGATAGTCATCTACTTGCTAGGGTGGTAGGTAGATGTTTATTCTGAGAACTTAACCTTAAATATTCAAAATTTCTATGCCTTGAAATAATTCTTGTTGTTATAAATACACGAATGATCATAAAATAAAGTTCTTAAAATTTTTGAGATCCTAATTAACGTAGGACACCGATAAATTATATAAAAGCGGAAACTGGCTTAAAATAAAAGAAGCATCCAGAAAAACACTCGATAAATTTGAATAACCAATTATTGTGATTAAAATTGATAATAGTAATGAAATGAAAACTAAAAATATCTAATTGCAAAAAATCCAAAACAAGTTGTATGGTTCATTTTAAATTGTATTTTATTATTCATTTTGATGGTAACCAATCTACAGGATTAACTCCCAATTACAGAATGGTAGATGATATTATAGTGGAATCTAACCACTCGGACCCAGTGGTATTATTGTCGGTTGTGAAGGGAATCGAACTGGAGACCGTTAGCATGCTAGGCGGACTCTACTGCTGAGGTAACCACTAACCATATTAACAAAGCACATAATGTCAGTTGTTTTACTAGAAAAGCTGTTACTTTCAAAAAACAACATCAGGTAAAGAAATACCCTAGAAGTTGTGAGTACAGCCGGAGTATCCGAGCGAAGCGAGGCGAAATATTTTTTTAACTGCTCAAGGAATTTGACTTAGTTCTTCATGAAATTAATTTCGTAGAAAAAAAGTACCCAGTTTAGAATATGATATCAAATATTGCACGAGCACTCAGACTGACAAATTAATACATTATATCTATTCAAAAATTCAACATTTACAAGTAATACATCTGTATCTACCCGCTATTTATATTCATAAACATTTATTTTGCCTCAATTAAGTATAAATCTGTATCTCTTCCCTAATATTATGCAAGGTAGGTATCTCTTCCGTAAACTAATGTAAAAATATTGTAAAATTTTTGGGTGGCCAAGACTTTGCAGGGTGGGCCCTGGACCACCCAGGCCCACCCTTAGTTACGTCCCTGCAGCCTGTTTTATGTGAGTGGTTCAGAGGGAACACTTTGTTTTAGGTTATGTTTCACTTTGTTTTTAAAGTCTGTTTTAAAGTTTAAAATACGGTTAATGTTCGGTAAATGGTTTCTCTTTATTTGAGGTGTTAACTATTGTCTGACCAAGGAACAATAAATAAAAATAATAACGTACGAGATATATTGTTCGTTATTTCGTTTACTAATGATACAACAGCAGTTTATCAAACCTCTTCCCTAGTTTATTTTTGTTAGATTGTTTGAAAGCTATTAACACTCTTAAGAAAACAAGGCGATACATATATCATGGCTTGTTATGATTTATGTTCTCAATCTTGATTTTCTTAACAGTGTACTCAGCCATTTCATATGCACGTGTTGAAATCAATTTTAGTTGATTATCTAACACAGGTGCAGCCAGCTACACAAATCGATTCCACGATTTATTTACAGACAGAAATATTTGGAATGTGAAAAAATGATTATTAAATACCTTCATAGATGGTTTCATTATAAAGGTATGCTGAGAAGAACTCATAAACAATTAAATAACACAAAAATGTAAAATTGCGGAATCTCAACTACAATAAATTCTTAGACACCATAATTAAAAACAAATAAACAATTACAGAAAGTAATTGGCAATTAAATTCATACATAATGAAGAAAAATACCCGTAAATATAAATATGCAAACAATAAACACATTGCATTCTTATTAATCAAGAAGCATTTGCAAAAAAACAAACAATGCCAGCATTGTGTTCCTACAAAACAAAACAGCAAAGCAAACGCGAAAAGAACCGTCAGACGTTCTTTTTACTTCCTTGTACGGAGTAATAAGGAAGTATTGTAATCGCGAAAAATTTCGGTTTTCAGATTTTGATGGAAATATCCGTTTTGACCTTTTCTGAATCCATTATGACTAGTTTCGTCGTGACGTCTGTACGTACGTGCGTACGTACGTGCGTACGTACGGACGTATGTGTGTCGCATAACTCAAATACGGTTAGACGTAGAAAGTTGAAATTTTGTATTTAGGACTGTTATAGCATCTAGTTGTGCACCTCCTATTTTTTGTTTCAATCTATAAACCGGAAGTAGTACTTTTTAAAAATATTTTGATAAATAATTAATTTTAGACAATTTTTATTATTTTAAATGAAAGATTATGTGATTATTATCTACAATCGGTATTTTATAAATTTTTCTGTATCTTCTATCATTTAAGAATAATTAAAGTATATACTTATAATTTAGTATTTCTGTATCTTGTAGTCCATGATCGATTAACATTTGTTACTACGTAAAATTTAAATGATTATGACATGACAGTGACAGTAGCAGTGACAATAGTAAAATATCGTTTATATCTTCTTCTGCAGTTTAAATAAAATGACTAAAATATATTTGTGAGTATACTAGTATAATAAGTTAAAATAATTTTTTATATTATTCTACATTTTAGTTATTAAGAAACGTATGAACAAACAAGGCGTACAAGGAAGTCATGTGGTGTCCACGTCAGATTTTTTACGAAAGAAAATCTGTACAGAGCTTTGTGTCTATCATCTCTCAATGAAATCTAATATGTAGGTGTTATCAATTATGTGTGGGAACTAAGTAATAGAATACCGACGAGACCACTCGACTTCATTGAAGCGGAAGTGATGATACACACCTTCACGAAACATTAAAATTTAATTAACAGTCACATTAGCATAGTTTTGAGTACGCGTTGGCTTTTATTTCTGGTTGATGTTTAGAGGTGATATGTTTTTGTTTTGGAAACATTAATATCTGTAATGCCTTTGACATGCATCTACTTTGTAGGTTAAGAATACCATAGAGACTGAAGTTAGCTTCAAGAGTATGGTCTGTCTTGAAAAAAAAAACATTATTGGTGTAAATAGTATTAGCATAGATTTGAGTACGCGTTGGTTTTTATTTCTAGTTGATGTTTAGAGGTGATATGTTTTTGTTTTGGAAACATTAATATCTGTAATGCCTTTGACATGCATCTACTTTGTAAGGTTAAGCATACCATAGAGACTGAAGTTAGCTTCAGGACTATGGTCCGTCTTGATAAAAAAAATTATTGGTGTAAATAGTATATTATATATTAAGGGACTAAAATGCCTGATTATACCTGAGGGTGAAGTTTATTATCAAACCTTCATAACGGGATTAAAAATGAAAATTAATCCCTTCGGATCAAATTAAGAACCTAAGTCCCTTAAACAAAGACTAAAGAGGATGAGTTTTACTCCCGGAAGTGCATAAATAAAATTTACTTGCATCGTGCATAATTTTGAAGACAAAATTTCAAACAGTTGTAATTAAATTGACACCATCAACAAGAAATTAACAAAAGTAACGTCAGAAAGTAGATGTTTTGGTGTTGTTTGTAATTAACATTAACAAAGTCAAATTAAGAACCTAAGTCCCTAAAAACAAATACTAAAGAAGAGTTTTACTCCCGGAAGTGCAAAAATGAAATTTACTTGCATCGTGCATTATTTTGAAGACAAAATTTCAAATAGTTGGAATTACATTTTAACATCAGCAAGGAATTAACAAAAGTAACGTCAGCAAATGGACGTTTTGGTGTTTTTTGTAATTAAAATTTCCAAAGTGAGCAGCTGGTAATGAAAACAAAAAATACGGTGGTGGGCGTAAAATATTTAATTCCTGTCTATGCCATCTATGCACAATATTGACGTAGTTTTCTCTTCGTTTTCTCGTGCCCAACGGGTCGAAAATAAAGGAAAAAATAGTTTTCATAAACGAATACTATAATTAAGAAAATTAAAAAGCATTGAACGTGAGTTGAAGTGTAAACCTTCATGCATAATCATCATCAGTGGATGATTCGACCTCTCAACGCACAAAAACTAGACGTAGGAACATAAAACCGGATTCAAACCATCTTTAAAACATCGGACATGTGTACTTCATGTTATCACACTGTTTACATGGCTCTTTAACTGCTTCACTGCGTTGGAATACAATGAATGTTAGAAAAAGGAATTCTTCACAGTTACGGATTTCTTCACAAATATTTCAAGAAGAGAATAAGGAGAATACGTAATAGATCAATACTATTATATTTTGTACATGAATTTTAATTGAAGGATAATTGGATTTATTACACCTCTGAGGTTTGACTGCAACCCATCAATTTGTTTTCCTACAATATAAAAATTCCAGTCAAGAAAATTTAATGTTGACACATGAATTCTCAACATTTTATTGATTGCCAAACTTTGTACACAATTTTAAATTCCAGTCATTTTGTCAATGTAATTGAGTGAGCTCTGGAATAAAAAATTAGGTTATTCAATTTGTCATTTCATTGTTTTTGGCATCTTCTTCGAATATCAAAACAAAACGAACTTTTAAACCACAACCACAATACCTTTCAACGTTTCAACACTGTCATTTGTCGTTATTTTAAACATAATTTTATTGTGAATGTGATATATTAAGGATAGTAGCGAAATAAAGATTGTAATGTATTTAATGACTTATTTATTTTAGTGCTCCAAACATGTGTCTACATCAAGAATGACATTTATACACTACTTCACTTCAGTACTTCAGATCATATTTAGTAACTTTACATTTTACAAGTCCCTAGATTTGTCAAGTTTCCCTATGTGACAGTGAACACACCACCACTTTCTCATCTTATCATTTTCTGGACGAACTTTACTACGATTCAAGCTTGTGGGTACATTATTGTCGTAATCTAAATACGTTCCATCATGTCAAAAACACGTATAATTAGTTATAAGTATACGCTTACATAAATTAATCAATTCAATTGATTATTTATTTACAAGAATGTTACAATGAGAGCATGAGATAAAAAGTAAATAATAAGTTGTAGCTACGTTTTTTTTTCTGCCAATTGCAAGTGCATCAGTGTCACCAACCTACGATAAAAATAGTTTGCTCACCGTTAAGAACCATTGTTACCAATATAAGAAATCTGTTACAACCAGACAAAACCCATAGCTACCACCATAAATAATTTTCAAATATGGAACCCTGTCTCCAAAATTGGCGATAACCGTCTCTCGTATATAATTTCCGCCGTATAAGTCTCATATAAAATATAAACCTTTAATTACATATTTCATAAATCGTCCCATCTGTCCAGTAAGGCACATGATTTGTACGCCTTGTACTCAAGTACGTTTAAATGTATAAATACCAGTATTTCGGACAGAAGATAAATGATTTTCCTTTTTAGCGTTCGCGGCCTTTAAGCACCTACATCTGCGGTATTTAGGCTCGAACCACGAATGGTTGTGTAATGTTTCTTGACAGTTATGGTTTTGTGGTTAGTAAATTTGACTTCTTGAGTTGTAACTAACTTCATTAAGTACTAAGTAGATTAGGATTCTGCCACTAGATGGCTGACAACTGACAAGACGAATTTGTTAGGTTATGTAAATAAATTGAAGTAAAATGTTATCTTGTAGAATGATACAAGTACAAATTAGACGTTAATGAATTGTAATTAACTATTTTTATAAAAAAATCTAATTTAGTTGAAGATGAAAGGGTAACTAACATAATTACACAGAACGTTTTTCTGTATGAATAATTAAAGATTCAAGTGATAAACATGTTTACATATGAGTAGGTATACTATAATTTATTATTAATTATTGAAAAGAGCAGATTCCGAAGTATGGAAAATAAAATGTTTTAATATTCTTATTTGAAATGCAGCAATATATTATCGAAACAAGGCGATAAATTTACTTTATTATGACGTAGTATGCAGTTTTATAAATTTCAGAACAAGTTATTTCGTTCTTTCAAGCAGAAAATTAATTTTAAAATATTATTTATCCATTAAATTTTATGGAAGGTTAAAAAGGTTTTCAATGTTATTAATTCCAGTAATAATAGATAATATTAATAGTTTCATTTCAATATCAATCAATTTAAATTATTTCTATTTATGCTTCTCAATTAACAGCCAACCATTAATATTTATTGACAATGCATTTAGTGTGTTTGTGTGCATCGTTGGTGGCTCGGATTCATATCTACTGGATTATCATTAAAATAAATTGATGTGTCAGTTAAAAATAAATATTAAAAGCGAATTTTATTAACTTAATACCTGGTTTGCAAACCATGTATTCATACTGTGAATCAAGGATTATAGACGAAGAGGATATATAAATTTGAGATTATTGTGAAAGATATTATTTTAGTTAATCCTGTTCTGATTTAATTTGATTAGCAGAAACTCAGATAAAATTTGCATTTGCATCGAGAAATACTAAAATCTTTTATTCAAAATTGAAGCGATTAAAATAGGCATACGCATTTGCAAAATAACATCTGCAAATGCAAATAACAAGGAAGAAATGACAACCACATCCCACGATCTTCTACATCTTCATTTCTTCTTCCTCTTTGTATTGTGCTTCATTTGTCAACAGTGGCAAAGGCGTTATCTCCGTATAATATTATTTGAAACAACGTAGCTGGGTTGTTACCATAGTAAAAGTGTTTTGAAACATGCTAACAACTTTTCTATTCAATTGTTTATATTGGAATGCGTCCCGCCTAGTGCCTAGTTATTTGAATTTGACAATTATTATTCCAGATTGAACAAGACAGGTATGCAGCCTTATTAACTGTGGGATTTATATTTATGAAGAGAAGAACGATAAATTGGAGTCATTAAAACTGATCTAATAATAAAACAAATTAAACAAGAATATTCTTGATGTCATAAATTTTTAATTTAATTAATTTTTTTGTACAAGTTTTGTTTGTTTATTAAGCCCTATTCGCACGAGTATTCTTTGAAGATTTTACCAAGATCTGAATCTTGGAAAAGAAGTTTCAAGATTCTGAATCTTGAAAAAAAAATGTTTTGAAGCAATCAATAGATTATAAATTCCTTTTTTCCAAGACTCATTGAAGATTCAATTTAGCGGCACTGCAATTTACAAGGTAATTCTCACTAGAAAGAAGAAAACTTGTTCTTTTCCAGGATTCAGAATCTTGGTAGAATCTTCAAAAAATCCTCGTGCGAACAGAGCTTAATGGATTAGGTCAAATATGTTCTATTTTGACAAAAAAAATTAGCACAGCCATTAAAATCTGTAACCAGAAATCACACTCAGTAACATAACCTGAAATTTGAACACTTATATAAGTAGGTTGTGTGATATGACTGTGGTGTTTATAAGGTGAAGTGAAAAAATTACTTTTAATATCAGTAATATTATTCTTATCTAATAAGACATTTCGGTTTATTTGAAAAGACCGTCTTCAGGACTTGTAAAATCTTGTAAACACTGAACTGAAGTTGCAGCAAAACCTCAACTGTCTTGTTCTTTTTGAAACAAAATATCAGTTATTCTGCATTAAATAAATTATAGTAAAATGTGGTAATAACATAACATTATTATTCTTTTCTAATCAATTAATTTCTTCGTTTATAGCAAATTTTCTTCAGGGCTAGTTTAATCTTGTAACCTATCAAGTATGAGATGCTGTTGTGAACAAACATTTAGTTATGTTATTTTTAGCGAGCATGGTTGGTATTTATTTTAAATTAAACGAAGAAATGAAAATAAAGTTTTGTAATTTCAACAAAGTTCGAAACTACGATGTCATATATTAACCTGCCGAGATATATAAAAAGTGAACTAAGTTTTCATTTGTTCACCTTATTTTCTCGGTGTTTCGAAATCAATGAACCTGTTTCGATGAAATTTGACAACTGCGTTTTAGTGTGGGCTCTAGATGCGCAGTTGTTTCCTGGGCCAGATGGGCCAGCACCGTGGGTCGCACCCACTTCCCGCCCACTGGGCCTGCGGGCTACTCCGGCCCTGATATATCTGTCATTATTGTCCTACGCGTACCCTACATCACGCTGTTTACATGACATTGTGATGTGTTGACAAACATGACAGTCGCAGTAGTTTTGTCACATTTATTTCAATATGCGAGATTATGCTGATACGTTTATTAAGAGTGTCATTATTTTTTAGCACATTTATAAATTATATGGCTAATGCCGTGTTCACACCAGTGTTGGTTTCTCCTGATCTACTGATTTTTTTATAAAATCTGAATTTTGTTCTAAAAAGAATATACGCAATTTAGCACAATAATAATCTAATTTTTAAAGTTCCTAACAGATTCGCAGAAACTCAGTCAATAGTATATTTCATTTTTGGTTCTCAAGTGAAAAGCAATTTAGTTATGTTTTTGGTTATTTTATTAACCGTGATGCGCTAACTTCGCACTAGTGACTAGTGCACTTGCACGTACTTATTGACTTGTTTGTTGACATTTGACGTAACTCATACCTCATATTTCAGTTTGTGTATGATGTATGCTCGTTTATATACAAATAATTTCATAAAATTTTACATAGAAATGCGAAATTATTTATTTATTTTATACACATAATATTAATTGAAAAATCTACAGATTTTTTATTAAATCTTCTGAAATTTTTAATGCCTAGTGCACACGGGAAAACTTTTCACAAAGTTTCCTGAAAAAAGTTTCCAGAAAATGGAGATTTTCTTTGAAAAACTATAAATATGTTTATGATCACATGTCACATTTGACGATTTGACAAATAAGAAGTTAGTTGCACTTCACAATATGTTTCCTGAAAACGCCTCATTTTTATAGGCGCCGTTAAAACTTTGAAGTTTCCGGAAACTTTTTCCAGGAAACATGTCAAAAAGTTTCTCCGTGTGCACTAGGCATAAAGGTTATATCCTGATCCTGATTTTTAAAAATTTGATCTGGCAACACTGGTTCACACAAGGATTCTTTGAAGGCTAATTCATGCTTCTCAATTTTGAGTAAAATTCGTTGAAAGTCGTTAAATTGAATCCTCAATAAGGCTTGGAAAAGAATTATTAATTCATTGATAGCTTCAAAACAGTGCACATAGTTTTTCTAGGATTCAGATAAATGCTTGATAAACTACACCGAGCTGAAGTTGCAGCAGAACGCTAACTGTTTTGTCCTTTTGAATCAAAATATAATTGTAATGATACTTACTTGTATTCTGCATAATTTTAAAGAAATTGTAAAATGTTTTAATAAAATTGACAGCATTTAATTTATTTACAAAAATTAAACGAAACTAACCTCAAAATGTATTGTTCTGTAAACACATCGTTTTGATGCCAACTTCAATATTAAATATTTCCAGGAAATTATAACCCTTTTCCAATGAAAATAATCTGGATACCTGCAGATGACATTATAATAAAAATTTCTATATCGATGACTATTAAAATTGCGGCAAAAAATATGAGTAACAGTGTCCATAAGACCGTATAATTATGTAGTCATTAACAAAACGGCACACTGTTTTGTACAATAGTTCCTCGTCTCGCTTTAGCATAATAAATTTTGCCCACGTTCTAATTTTGAATAATTAAGTATTTCGATGAAAAAATCTGATCCAAAATATAACGTTTTAAATAACACTAGCAATAAATTGTCGATAACCATGTACAAAAATATTGGAAAATTATTATTCATCGTAATTTTGAACGTCAGAATTTTAATGGACTCATCAATATTTATAAACCCAAATAAAACTTCATTATTCATATAAATTAAATCACGGGCTAGGTTTTCATCAACCGGTTAAAATATTTTCGGATTTTAACGCAAAATTATGTCAGCAATGTCGTCAAGATGAAGTGAAAGTCGGTGAACCTACATAAAAACGAAAAAGACATTCGACATTTTTGCGTAATCGAAATTATAACAACGAAATTGGAAACAAATGAGCAATATTCCAGGAATATTGTTTAAACGGTAGACCAAACAAATTAATATTGACATCGACAGTTATAAAGTGAATAAAAAATTAGTATACCAAGAATCAATTTGTGGGATATTTTTACATACTGACTCACACTTATTTTCTGCCATAAAATTATGTACCCTTAAATTCAGGGAAAACCAACAAAGTGTGATCCACTTTTATTTCTTTCCAAATAAAGAAAAATATTTATTGACAGTTACATACAAGGTCTGAACTGTGAAGTTAGATACAAATAACGATGAGTTTAAAAGTAGGTTTATTTTTACGTTGGTAGAACTGTTAATGTTCCAAACCGAGAAATTTATAACAGTGACTATAAATTAATCAAACTTAAAATCATAAAAACTAAAAGTAATTTCAAAGTTCCTTTTATATCTCGGCAGGTTAATATATGACATCGTAGTTTCGAGCTTTGTTGAAATTACAAAACTTTATTTTCATTTCTTCGTTTAATTTAAAATAAATACCAACCATGCCCGCTAAAAATAACATCCAACATGAGAAATGCTCTCCAATCATAAACAAATTCTTATCTCTCAAATTAATTCAAGATTCCATCTAAGCTAAAGGCGACAAAATATTTCTCGATAGCCTTTTGAGTGCGTTCGGAACCACATACTCACACGTTTAGAGCTCGTTCAGAACACCTAGTGCTTCAAAGCGGCAGATAACAATTGAAAAGCACGTAGCTCATTAGCATACCGGAGGTTTACTTGCTTGAAATTATCAATGAACGAAGAATGGTGCGTTTTTTTGTCGTGATCAGCATGTGTCAGATGTGTAAAAGGACGATTTATTGTCAGCAGTCATGTTGTGTTTAGTTTAAGTTTCATTAATGTATTCTTCAAAATATAAATTTGAATACTATTTAAGTTAAAAATAATAAACTGTCAACATTCTCTTTTATTTTTATTCTAAACAAACAGAACAGTAACGTTGTTGTAATCAAGGTAATCAATTATTCGTTGCCATTATTACACATTTTATTTTTATTGTTGTAATCAACTTGTCCTCTTTAATCTTTTAAGGCGCAAAGCTATAAAATTTCTCGCTCTGGCATGGCTTATTATGTCGGCAGATTAAATGATTTCTCAACACTAGATTACATCTCACTTCAGATTTCAAGAAAATTGAAAAATTACCACTTATGCTACAACACAGAAACCTTCATTAAATTAATAACATCTTAACAGCAGTTTCAACACGAAATCTCAACATGATGTATTTGTAACCACGCAAAACTGGATACTTGAAATCAATGCAATAAAGTAAAAATACTTGTTTACACGTAATGTCTTCACATTTGTAGAGAATCATGCAAATATGAGGAATTACCAGTGAAGGAGATAAAGATTCTCATAAAGTATAACAAGAAATACTTATATTTAGTTAATTGGTTTAATAATCTACACGTAGGTATATATTGGAAGAATTCTACATGAAACTATAAGATCCATCTAAAGCTAAAGATGGGTTATATTTAAAGTAAAGAGCAGTTCTACCAAAAGACGATTCTCAAAGTATAACAAGAATAGTTATTTGTCAAACTAGACAGGAAAGCGCTTCTTTTTCCCACTCGAGCTCGAAGTTTGTGTCACGAGCGAAGCGAGTGAGGCAATCGAGCGAGAGTGGAAAAAGAGCTTTCCTCTCGTGTTAGACACAACATTTTTTTCACGACTTATTTAAAAACATAGTAAATGTAGAAGAAACAAATAACTAGAAGTTAGGTTATAACTGCCATCTGTCAGAATGACGTTTAAAAACAATGAAATGTTTCACTGCAGCCAATATGCCAAATTAAATTTAAGTTGTAAAATCGTGAAATTGTAAAAAAAGAAAGTATAAAATGTAATAATTGTTAAATAATAGTTTACAGTATATCACTATAAAGTCAGAAATTTCAATAAAATAATACATTTACTTACAATTTTTGAAATGATTCATCGTAAAATAACACTGGTGGTAACACTGCTTACTTTCCTCTCTAGAGAGGGAAAACTCACTTCCCTTACTATTTCGCGAGAAGAAAATTGTGTTTTCTCCGCATGTCGTGAAAAAATATATTTTATTTAGGTACCTAGTTAATTGGTTTAATAATCTACACGTATATATAATATTGGAAGAATTCTACATAAAACTGAGATCTATATAAAGCTAAAGATGGGATATATTTAAAGAGTTCTACCAAAAGATGAATTTATAAAGATGACTTCTGCCTGAACTCGAGTAGTAGGTACCTACCGAGTTTTACAGTTTGTAACCTAACCTCACTTTTATGAAGAAGTTTAAGTTATGGTCCTGTTGTTTAACAATACGTTATTTTATTTTAAAATATATACAAAACATTAAACTTTTAAGTGTGTTGATTAACAATACAGTCGGCTCTAAAATATTAATTTTAAACTCATTGAAATGAAATGCTGCAAAACATGAAGCATAAGACTCTGTTCGCACAAAGATTCTTAGAAGATTATGAATCTTTGAAAAAACATATTTACGGTCTTGAAGCCATGAATAAATTATAAATTATTCTTTTCCAAGACTCATTGAAGATTCAATTTAGCGGTACCGCAATTTGACAGGTAATTCTCACTAGAACTATTTTTCTTACAATTTTGAAGCATGAAAGAATCTTCAAAGAATCCTTGTGTGAACAGGGCCTAAAGAAATTATTACTCTAATCTTTTTTAATAATTTCAGATGGGTAGGTATAAGTAGTACCGAGTTTTACAGATTGTAACTAACCTCACTTTTATGAAAAGTTTAAGTTGTGATCCTGTTGTTTAGGAGTACAGTTAGTTATTTTATTTAAAAATTTATATTACACTCTTGCGAAGTATAAGAAATGCTGCAAAACTTTTGATAATTAAAAATGTTATACTACTCTAAAAAATGATGGGAACCTATCTTCTACGGCACTGGATTTTCTTTGTTTTCGCTAGGGGCAAAGCCCGCAAAATCTAGTAATTACCATTTGCAGTACGGCGACGCAAATTACAACGGCGGCCTTGCATCTTTGAACATCCGAGGATCAGAAAAACAAAAGTGTATAATAGGAACAAGCCGTATTACACCTATGGACGCCGGCATGAGATCTGCGTGCTAAGGAGTAATGAAGTAAGGGCTTTGTTTGAAGAAAAAATGTACCGAGGAACTCGTAAATCGTGAAGTAATACAGACATTAATGTCTTGGAGATTTACGAGAGAGTCTCACAAAAACTGTTTAATTAAAATATAAAAACTAATATGCAATCAAATGTGTTTTATTATTCAAATAGGCTGCTATAAATTGTTATACATTTTTAATTATAAAATGTTTTTAATTCATTAAATTTACAACTAACATAAAGTTAATGTTATATAAAACTCCGATAAATTCGCGATTAAGCTGAAATTTAACGACACTTTAAGCACCCATTTTTATATACCATAAAATCAATTTGATTTAAACTTCATGTCGTCGTTGCCAGCAATTTCAAAACGATTACAAAATAATATAACTCTACGCTTAAACAATAATTACTGATAAAGTAATTACCTACTGACATTACTAGTATTCGTATTGATGACTGAATTTGAAATTATTGAATTACATGCGTAGTGGTCATAGGTAAATATAACTCAATTGTAAACAATGTAATTATTCATAAAACCATGACTAATCTACGCATCAATGTGAATAAATAGTTTGTAAATATTAAGCACAATAGATTGTTTCATATTATAATTACAGCTGTAAAATTTAATCAACAAAAACAATAGAATACCCACCTAAATTGAAAATTTCTGTAACGTCTAATTTTCGGGGTCTATGATTATATGTGACGAGAAAATTAATGAAAAATAGATTGAATCTGTGGGTAGAAAATAAAATAAGTTCTGCTTTCGACGCCTAAACACAGGTAAGTTAAAGTTTATATCAGCGAGCCAATTTTAACCAAAAATATTATAATCTCCAAAAGCAGACACAAAAAATTGTATCAATTATTAAATAATTTTGATGAATTACGAGTATACTCTATTATGTTATTTTCTAACAAATACTGCATGTGATGTACGGGCAGAACTGGGGAAGTATTGAAATTAAAATACTTAAGTATAAGTACCAGTACTACCTATGGTCAGTACTTGATACCAAGTACATTTTCAAGTAAAGCTTCACAGTACTTAAGTAAAGTACAAGTTTTTTTGTCAAAAGTACTTAAAAATAAGTATTTTTCAAGTAGCAGTATTTTTTAAATTTAATATAATAAATTGCATGGTTTGTAACATTTGTAACCTTATTACATTCGATTATTATCTTTTTTTATCGAGGAAGATTAATTCACAGTGAAAATGTCGTATTCTGTCGCTGTGGTCGCAGGTTGAACAGTATAATACTTAAACTATTGAAAAAACTTAAGTACTTTTACATTATTTCAGTATTACTGAAAAACTTAAGTATTTAAAAAGTACTTCAGTATTATTTATGATTATGAAATGAAAATAAGTCTTAAGTACAAGTTTTTATTTTAGTACTTCAAATTTTAAAGTAATGAGAACCAAAAAAATATTTATACTTAAGTACAAGTATTAAGTATTAATTGTTATTAAAAATTGATACCTAAGTACCTAAATACTTAAGTAATGTCCAGCTCTGTGTACGGATTAGTTAAATTAAAATTCTTTTTATAAAACACTACCAGATAGGGATTGTTTCCGTTATGTTAATACGCCAACGTTGTGAGTAAAGTTAAAAGCTTTGTAACAAAATTTAGTTTCACCTGGGGATAGCAACTAAACCGTGCAAATATGACAGACGTATTTTACTAAAGAAAAACGCAATTATAGTAATGCATTTATTAGCTGTTTAATAGAATAGTAGTGTAATTTAGTTACATAGTCGATACATCGTACACTCGCTCGCACATGAACAAGGAGATTCAATCTTTTGTTGTGGAAAGGATTTAAAATTGTTTCCATCGAAATTATTACTTTATATGAAACAATTCTCTACCCATGGCAGAAAACAATCAAAAACATTGATTCCGTACGCTATTCTGTAGCGTTTATTGTATTGTGAAATATAATAATAACACATAATTTATGTTTGAGGAGAAAACATAATTTGGCACCCATATTTGTAAAAAATGCAATATTTGTAAAAAAGAGAGTTTTTACGCGCCACTGTACAGCTTTTATTTATAAGTGAATTAACTTCAAATTTTGTTGCTGCCAACAAAGCTGGAAACTGTGAAATAACCTATCGTTCTTTTAAAATTCGTTTTAAAATAAAAGATAATTGTCAAAATTCAAATCAACATATTTCCATTTTAAAGCAAAATTTTAAAATTCTGCATCAGCCATTTTGCATATTGTACTTTTATCTTCAACAATATCTTTAGATTATTATATTTAACAAAACAATAAACGCTGTGGAGTGGCGGGCGAAATCCATGTTTTTGGCTGTTTTCTAGCGCGGTAGAGGATCGTCTTAAAAGTTTTTAACTGATGTGAATTTAGAAACCACATTGATAGACTTACTAAGTAATAGTTGCTGTACCTACTAAGATACTAATTACTGTACTTACGTTATTTGTATGTCATGAATTAAATAATAAAATAAATTTTGTACTAAATTTAACCAGTGTAATTTTCAAAATTCTACCTTTAAAGACATGCCCAAACATGCAAAAATACAAACAGAATTTTAAAAAAAATTGTGTTAGGTCGACTGTTTTATTAACTAACGCATAAGAAAACCTAATCCAATTTTATATACAGCCAATGGTTAATATTTTATCCTTTTAATAGAGAACATAACCTAACAAAACAAAGCACACTTCACTTCGTGAAAATGATTATATTTTATGCGGCTATTTGAAGATTTGGCTAGTTAAGTAATTAGGTATCCTTGTTTATAAAATGAATTTTTAATTTACTAAAAATCAACTAAACTGGATTTGATATTCACGAAAACTGTCACTGATACCTGCTCCCAAACACTGAAAAGCTTTTAGTTCAAAATATCGCAAATACATTATTCTCAGTATATACATCACACTAAAAATAAACTTCAACTTATTCCAAACAAATTAACAAAATGCCCGTATCCTTTTCAACTTAAAATATCCGTCAACCAAATATATACTTCCACATCAAATAAGGAAACGTGTGTATAAAATAATATTTCCCTTATATCGTTAACCTAATTCCTCCGAAATGCAAATGTCAACTGTTAGGTTAGATATCTATTCTCGTGTGATTTCCGTTGGCGTTGCTGTCACAATCAGGAGTCGAGAAAGCTTGTAAACATTATTAAAGTATGGTTGTAAATATGGCTTTGCTGGAGACAAGCCTATTAGCTACAACTCTCGCAGCCTTTGATCAAAAATTGTTTTGTATTACCACGTTTGAATTTATGGGTGTTGCTTGCTAAAGTAGCGGAAACTAACAGAGCAAATGAAACACACCATTTGCGGGTATGAATAGCCTACTGTTTGATACAATTAGTACACATATAGTACTAATTAATATTTAGTACATTTTCTCTTTGATATCTTGACTGCATAGGTCGTTCTACTGTTCTAAAAAATTTCCTTGTTACGATATGACAAATATCTCGTAACAGTCAAGTAAATTAAGTCGTAACTCCATAACTTTGTAAATTGTAGTGCTTATAAATCATTTATAAAGTTGTCCTAATTAGTCGAATGAACATTACCATATTAAATTCAAACTGAATGCTATATTTTATCTATATGACTATATTAAATTATTTATCTTTTTGTAAAACAAATTTTAAAAAATTATATTCAAATATGTTATTTAGCCAAGCTATAGACTATTATATGGACTAAATATGGTACCGTCAACCGGGGTAAAATGAATCATATGGGGCAAAGTGGATCTTTAGCACCATTTTGTAAATATGAGTGCGCAGGTCGCTTCCTACTCCATGTAAGATCACGTCGAGGTCACCACGCAGAAGCAGTGTGATTGTAGCTTAGGTAGAGGGTGGTAGTCATTGTAAAGGAAGGTAAGGGAAGAGCACAGAAATTTTTAAATATTATGGTGAATATTATTTATTTAGAATGATCCACTTTTCCTCAAATCATTGTAAAGTAAGTGTTACAGCTATTTTAATTGGTGATTCATTTTACCCCAACCCATGGGGTAAAGCGGATCAACTTCAACATTAAAAAAAATAGAAGGGTGTATTTTAGAGACATATAGATTATGTACTAGCAATATATAAAGTCTAGATATTTTTTGTTGTTGAAATTTTCAGATTCATAGTTTTTGAGATATAAACAAAAAAGAGGTTTTTCTGATTCACTTTACCCCGGTTGACGGTACTACAAGATCTATTGGCCATTGCCAATAGGTACCTACCCATAATAAGTTTTATTAGTCAAAAAGCAAGTAAAGTAAGTAACTTTCAAATTCTTACTAGTAATAGTGAGTATTTTATACCTTTATTACTGGATTAAAAACAAATATATAAAGCCCTGTTCGCACAAGGATTCTTTGAAGATTCTACCAAGATCCTGAATTTTGGAAAAGAAAAAGTTTTAAGATTCTGAATATTGAAAAAAATTCATGATTATGAAGCAATAAATAAATTATAAGTTCTTCTTTTTCAAGACTCATTGAAGATTCAATTTAGCGGCACCGCAATTTAACAGGTAATTCTCACTGGAAAGGAGAAAACTTCCTTTCCAGGATTTAGAATCTTGGTAGAATCCAAATAATCTTCGTGCGAACAGGGCTTAATGAAGGTTCTGAAGACAATAAAAATGTCACTAGAGGGCAAGTTAGAAGAGCTAACAGAGCTGATATTATACGATAGCATTGCCTACGAAGCTATAAATACTTTTAGAATGTTTTTGAAATCAATGTAACCGTATAGTTACAGAATCCAATAAAGAATAAATAAATATTTCAAAGTCAAATAACGAGAGAAATTGAAGAAGTAGGTACAGATTGATCGCCACGTGACTTAGAAAGTTCGTTTTCTTATCAAAATATGTTCTGCGAAAAAAAGTTAGGACTCATTTCTTATCAAACGAATTTTATGTAGGTAGGTAGTATTTGACAGTGGATTATCATATTTTTTGATACCTACTTTTAGTAAAGCAGAAAGTACTACGTGTTGCACTACTTAAGTAATTTTTAAAATAAACTGTAATATTTTTGACAATAGGCGATCTCGATTAAGATTAAAGCGCTATAGCGGTGACTTCAGAAGTTGTCAGACAGACATACGTACGAAACTTTGCAATACATACTGTGACAGACTGTGGTATTTCATTAATTTTCTGTATTTTTACTTCCTTGTACGAAGTAAGGAAGTATTGTAATCGCGAAAAATTTCGGTTCTCAGATTTTGACGGAAATATCCGTTTTGACCTTTTCTGAATCCATTATGACTAGTTTCGACGTGACGTCTGTACGTACGTACGTACGGACGTATGTGTGTCGCATAACTCAAATACGGTTAAACGTAGAAAGTTGAAATTTTGTATTTAGGACTGTTATAGCATCTAGTTGTGCACCTCCTATTTTTGGTTTCAGTCTACAAACCGGAAGTAGTACTTTTTAAAAATATTTCGATAAATATTTAATTTTAGACAATTTTTTTTATTTTAAATGAAAGATTATGTGATTATTACCTACAATCGGTATTTTATAAATATTTTTGTATCTGCTATCATTTAAAAATAATTAAAGTATATATTTATAATTTATAGTATTTCGGTATCTTGTAGTCCATGATCGATTAACATTTGTTACTACGTAAAATTTAAATGATTATGACATGACAGTGACAATAGTAAAATATGCTTTATATCTTCTGCAGTTTAAATAAAATGACTAAAATATATTTGTGAGTATACTAGTATAATATAATAAGTTAAAAGAATTTTTAATATTATTTTACATTTTAGTTATTAAGAAAAGTATGAACACACAAGACGTACAAGAAAGTCATGTGGTGTCCACGTCAGATTTTCTAATACTTAGATAATATTGATAAATATAACCATAACCATACACGAAGCGTACGTATATAGTTCTTCAATATTTAATGTCTATTTGAGAGCTTCCAATAACTGTCACCAGATGGAGATCCATTAGGAAGAGTTACTCACTTAAGAAGTGAGGTTAGTTTTTAGGTTGGGAAGCTTAGTTCAGTATGCAATCACATCTCAGCGGCGCAAAAATGCAATCAGAACGAAACGGCCAGACAATCATTTATGATAACTCTGTATAACTAATATTCGACTCACCAGTTCTGTAGCCAGCATTGCTCAGATACGTGGCGAAGCTCCTGGTCTCATGTGTAGCTTGCCACTGCGCAGAGGAGCAGTTGTCGTTGTTGGTGAACACGTGGTGATTGTGTACATACATCCCTGTTAACAAGGACGACCTGGATGGACAACACATCGGTGTCGTCACGTAGGCGTGGTGGAATATCACTCCTTGGTCGCGAAGCAGGCGCATTGTTCGCGGCATGAAGTTTAGAGAGCCTGAAAGAAGACAAGAAAAGTTGAAGAAGACAAGCAGTAGAAGATGTTTATAACTCTATTTAAAAACTAATCGGACAAATCTTAAGTTGAAATGCTAAAACTGATCGCTTTTGATTGGCTCGATGTAACACCAGTTTTACACCACACAAACTTTGTAATGTAAACAAATTAAACTATCAATTAATTACCTACAATAAACAGTAGGTAAATAATTAAAATTAGATGGAGCGAAGTAGATATTACGTGATACGGCCATGCAAGACTAGAAATGTTATCAAATTTGAAAAGATTTTAAAAATTAAGGATTATTTATAAATAAAATATTACAGAACTTCGTCCAAAGATGGTATATTACATATCGAGCAGGGAAATGCTGCATTACAGCCTCGCGCTGTATTAGATGACTGAGGTAAGCAGGTAAGCTATAAGCGCGAGGCTGCGGAATAAATTTGCCCGCGAGGTTTGTATACTATTTTACTCACAATCCAATCGATTCATATTATGCGCGTATTAAACATTAATTTTGACAGTTTTATCATTATTTGTTCAACTTTTTATGACAGAATTACAAAGAAACTTGATAAATTTTTTATTTATTTTGTCAATTTCAATTTTATTGAAAAGTCACATTTAACTAGCCTGAAAAGTAATTACCAGCTAGCTGGGAAGTAAAGTTAACAATGACTCGTTTTCCAAATCTGTCTAGAAGGTTGGAAACGAACATATTTCTAACCGATAATTTACTTGAAAACATAAGTTCTGAAATTTGTTTACAATCATTATTAAGAAATTTTAAATGAAATTATGTAGGTATTACAAAAATTCAGATAACCTACACCGAACATTACAAATGATTGAAAATATTTTTATTGAGAACGAGTATATATAAATAAACAAAGATTTTAATCAAAGTATTATACAAAAAAATTAGTAGGAAATTGTAAGAGAATTATTAAAATAGGTACATAAAAAATTATTCCTCGGTTTGACCATGGAATAGCACGACTAACCCGTAAAAGGGTATAATAAGAAATGGCAAAATCAAAGTCATCTATCACAGTATCAATTCTCAAGGAATAGATACATTGCTCTAAAATATACATCATTCTGACCACTTTAAAAAAGCACAAAATAATTTATATAAACAACTTCTCACTTACCAAGTTCAACATCTTGGTCATCCGTCAAAATGAGAACGATGTTAGGCTTCCGTTCTCTCGGCATAGGTATCACAGGAGTCTTCTGGTTGTGGTTATTCCGGGACTTCCGGGGAAGTCCACTAAACATGTCGGCACTTCCGGCAAGGGACCACGCCACTCCTAACAGCAGTAACACACCGGTTGCTACGGTCCACTGCAGTAACATGTTGAATTCCACTGGTTACACTCGCGATACAACAAGTTACATATCACAGAAGAAATTTATTTTATGTATTATATACACTGTTTAATTGTTAATAATAAATACATTTAAATAAATATGTTTAATAAATATTAAATAAATTATTTTACAGTCTTATTTTAATGCAAGCACATTTTATTTTTAAATGTTTACGTATTGTTTTATTTATTTATTTAGGTTTTCATTCTTCTGTGTGTCTTCACAACCTCATGATGTTTTGCCACGTAGGTGTTGCACCTGCAACAATAGAAAATATCGTTGATTATACATCTTCGACTTTTGCTATTACATCCTACAGCTATAACCAGTTTAATTTTTTTCAAATTTTAAATAGTCTATTGTGTATGAATATGTTTATTTATAGATGAAGTATGAATACACCCTATTAATGTTCTGGAAGATATTAAAGATAATAGCAACAAAATATTTTATAAATGTTGCATATTGTCAAACTAAATATACAGGGTGATTCATAACTTGGTGCATATATTTCAATGGCATATATAGTATAGGTAGGTACTCAATTTACTGATCATGGAACAAAATAGTATATTAAAGAACAAGTTTTATAAGACATGATTTTTTCGCACGCGTCCAAATAAAGGACAAGTGCGAAAAAAGTCTTATAAAATGAGTTCTTTATACTATTTGTTCTATTTGGTGTCTTTTTATTATTAAAACTTAAATTATACTGCCACAATTATACACACGTCGATATAGGGAAATTTATGTGTGTAACGTTTTGGTTGGTGACATTAATATTGTCATTTATTTAACTGTCACTGTAAAAGCATATAATTACTGAACTATTCTAGGTGATTGATAAGTGCAGATAATAAATTATTGGAATTATATGTTTTTACTAGATTCATTAATTTTATTGAATAAAACTAATTAATTAAGCGAAATAGATTTAGAGGTTATACTGAAGTTTATCCGTTCTAATGTTCGACAATTGAAGTAGCAATACCAACCTATTATAAAAATAGGTTGCGTGTCACAAAGTGAGCTCTAGCGATATTTAGTTGCGTTTTACGAAGTTAACTTTGTGAACGCCAAATAGAATTTTTTTTAAATTCGTTGATTTTAGAGACAGTTTTCACAAGTAGCACATTTTTAAAACCACTGTATTGTTTGTATAATGAAACCTGACTATGAATAGAATAAAATAATCATCCTGTATAGCTGTATCACGGAGTATAATATATGACAGGAGTGGACACTAGGGCGGTTGAAGTTTGGCCTTTTTGTTTACCTTTTAGAGGAAGACAGAAAATACGGGCCAGCTCGGAGCATGCATTCTAACAGTATCGATGTAGTGATCGCACAGGGTAAACATAAATGCTATGAATCTGCAGTATTGCTCAGATACGGAGTGTTCACTCCTGTGTTTATTTTATACGTCGTGAGCTGTGTGGATATCAACTAAATAAAAAAAAAGTAGGACATTTTTTATTATCCATCCTTGATATCATTTTAAATCAAACTATTCTATGGGAAGCGTTTTGTAACACATAAACATGATCAAAAGTTTTTGCATATTAAAATTAAACACATAAACAGTTGTTCTTATGCTGAAATGTGATTATTAAATGCAATAACAGGCCATCAGTTTTTCATCTATTTTTGCGAAAATAATTATTTTTGATGCAATCAATATTATCGCAGCAAATACTGACGCAATTTTATGTCAAATAAACTAAGAAATTAACAAAACTTCAAAACAAACCAAAAAGTTTCAATCGCATTGAAAAGTTACATACGTTTTACTAAGAATAGTTGGAAAATAAATATTGTAGTCATTTGTTGGAAAAGCTGTCAATCTGTAAATGGAAATGTTTGTTTAAGAAACAATTTGCACAGTTGGCGTTTCCTTAAATGTTACTTAACTTATTGACCACTATCCAATAAGAGGAAACCATATGCACTTGAGAATAAAATATGTAAATATAAATAGATTGAGAAAAAAATGAATGGCTGTGTTGATTAGTTCATTCATGGGAAGAGTGAGTCATTTTTATTACGTTTAGTAGTCATACACTTTTTCATTGTCAAATGTACATCCTATTTATATATTACTATTACATTTTTTATTAAGAAAAAATATTTCTCACTAACATGACTTGTTATTTAGTTTATGTGCTGAAATGAAAACCTCATCATTGCTTCTTACTTCAGAGATAGCAATTTATTGTGAACCAACCAAATATTCATTTCCTTTCCTATCAGAAGATAGATACAGAACCAGTAATTTGAGAAAGTTAGGTTAAAAGAATTAAAATAGTATATTATCGAGGGGTTTAAAAGAGAAATATTTTAACCGAGATTTTAACTATGTGTGTTACATTTATATTTTGTACTTATGTATATGTTAGAAGACTTAAACTAGAGTGAAGATAGCAACACTTGTAGTGAAAAGTCCAAATCAATCGTTTCTTTTCAGAGCAAAAGCAAAGATTAGAAATATTGAGCAAGAGTATAGAAACAATTACAGGGAAGATATAAAGTCATGAGAAATTTTTTTTTTTAATTGCGTTTGACTACTTTAGTAAGAAATGTCCAAACTTTATGACAATAGCTTACATTATGCTGTAATAAGTAGCTATATATTGAAATAGAATATTAATTTCTAAAGCCCTGTTCGCACGAGAATTCTTTGAAGATTCTACCAAGATTCTGAATCCCGGAAAAGAAAAACTCTCAAGATTCTGAATCTTTAAAACAAATTCATGCTTTTGATGCAATCGATAAATAACAAATTCTTCTTTTCCAAGACTAATTGAAGATTCAATTTAGCGGCACCGCAATTTAACAAGTAATTTTCACTAGAAAGAAGAAAACTTCTTCTTTTCCAGGATTCAGAATCTTGGTAGCTTCAAAGAGTATTCGTGCGAACAGGGTTTAGTGGAACAAACAAAATTAGCACAGCCATTAAAATACTCTAATCAGAAATCACACTCAGTAACATAACCTGAAAACATTTCTACACATTCAATTTTATGTGATAAATTAATTTGGCATTCAAAACATCGACAGTAAAAAACTGAGGATATGTCACAGGCTTCCAGAAAAAATGGTCCAATTCTCCCAAAAAATTAAAATACTCTAATCAGAAATCACATTCAGTAACATAACCTGAAAGCATTTCTACACATTCAATTTTGTGATAGAATGAATTTGGCATTCAAACATCGCCAGTAAAAAACCGAGGATTTGCCACAGAAAAAATGATTCAACTCTCCCAAAAAATTCTGTGAAAAATCGCATAATTCCGAGAAAAATTTCAATCTGGCCGCAGGTGTTCGCACTGGTCACTCACTTCAGCCCGTAATTAATTTCACCGTATCGAGGTCAGACGGGCGTTTCAGCGAGCGAATGAAACCACCCGCGAAACCAGCTCGTTTCATTACAGGGCCAAGTTCATTACCCAGCATCGCGAACCCGTCGGCGAAATCGCTGGACCGCTGCAGACCAGCGAATGCCGAAATGCGAACTGTGTGCACCCATTGATGCAGATGCATGCTGAGTTCATATGCAAGAAGTTTGTGTTGAAATGGCTGTCACTGGTGACGGGAGGAATGTGTCGTGTTGCTACATGAAGTGAAATATGATGGGAAATTGTCAGTATGGTTAGAATTCCAAGTTACACAAATATAACTTTAAATGCATGCGTATACCAACACCAGTCAACATTCTGTATTTTACAAATATTTTTCCTTTTCATAAACTATTAATGATACCAACCTAACTTAAGGCGCTACACTTGTAGGTAAATCCAGATTAACAATTTGAACGATTCTGGCTGTATTATACAAAATTTCAAATTGAAATTTAACATGAAGAATTATGATTCATTACTGAATCAATAAATGCAAATAATTAATTGCTGTGACATCAATTAGCAAAACTTGGAGCTAATTTTTATCATTTAATAATCCATATTATACGTTGATTAATGCACAATAATCGATAATATACATTAGTCGGAAGACGGGTATAGAGAGATTTTTTAAACAGTTAACCCATTGATTGTAATTTATGTAAAACTCGCATTTTTAGTAATTTTTTGAAATTATTTAACAAAATACGGCAAGGTTTTTTGTAAATTTCATTCTATAGCCATGTAAGCACAACCTATAAGTACATCATTGTACAATATGAGGTCATCGATTTCAAAACCGAAGTCACAAAATGATTTATTGTAACATGCTTTTTTTCTTTGCATTTGATAGCAAGATATGGGCCTTAAGTATAAAAAAAGCATATTATATTCATAGTACTAACACAGTTCGGTTTTTAACTGTCATTGCTGTACAAGGAACTTTAACCAAACGCACTATAAAAGCACATTGAAGTTAGGCATAGTTTTATTTATTTAAACGCAGTAGTTGTGAACAAGCCAAAATGACTTGTACTAAATATAACCTGAAGTTAGCTGTATCTACTACGATAAAAATTAAAGAAATCTAAAATCTTTAAAGTTACTCTAAAATAGAAATAGCAGAAGAATATTTACAAACGAATTCTTGATTCTTGACATTGGTATTGCAGGCAGAGTTTGTACAATTTATAATTTCTGCCATTACTTCGATTCGATTTGTATTAATATTCACTTCTGATTTTCTGACGATTACTATATTTGTCTATAATTGTATTTGTATAAATCTGAATCAACTAGGTATATAAAAATATCACTGCCTGTGCAATTGAAATGTGATATTCAGTTCATTTTGTTTTCACTCCATTTGTAATAGTTCTACTCTTTTTTTCCTTTTGTTTTGAGATCGAATTTAATTCCTCTTCATCGTCCAGTCTTCTCGTAGGAACGACCTATTACAGTGAATTATGTTCTTGTGCAACATCAGATTGCAAATGCCGCGAATGCAGTCTTTTGGGTGTGCTCCACCGACTTATTGTCTTTGAGAATTTCAATAGTGGTTCTGGTGGTTCCCAGGATAGTTTATGGTGTGTTGACGCCAACATGAAACCGCAGTATATCATGGACATGTAAATGTAAACGATAAATAATTGTTTGTATCGAAATTTAAAGTGCATTGAGCAAGAAACAAGAAAATAGAACTATAAATGGTGATAGGTGCGAATTGTAATCCGAAAGGCATTGGAACTGTACTGTTAAAGCAAGCAAATTAATCATTGTCAATTACAAGTACAGTTTATTAGGTTATAATAAACTACAAAGTATCTTAGCAGTACTTAACATATATTTGTACCTGAATGACATTTCATCGTACAAAAAAGTTAACTTATAGGCTTCGTGCACGTGACGTCAGCCTGTTGAACCATCAAACTTGACAGTTCATTTAAGTAGTAGCATAATGTGCTGTGCCAAGAAAAGTGGAACTCCACAAAGTAAAAATATTTTATTTTATCGGTTTCCCTCAGAAGATGATTGCAGGAATAGAAAAATTTCAATAGCAGTGGAAAGACGAAATACAATAAATAAAATTAAATTAGTTTTACTAGTTTTACTGCAAAAATAACTGAAAATTTCATAAAAATAAAACAGAAATAATCAGAAAAAGCGCTTGCCACACAATGGAAACCAAGCTAGTATAGTACGTTTCAACTTTATTTGCTTTACCTGAATTTTGGGTTACAAGAGGAGAGATAATACTAACAATAGAAAATAAACTTCTGAAGAAGCCGCCGCAACAGAGATGTATTACGTGAAATTTAATAATAAGATTTGTGATAAAATAAGAAATATAGATTAAATTAAATAATTTAATTATACATTTGTTTCAGTAAGCAGGTTTCCATGACCACCCTAGAGGTACTGCCTGTGGACATTGGTTTCGTATCGCACAAAAAAATGGTTACATACTAAATTGCACTTAATACAACTCTGTTGAACCAGAATAGGGTGGTTACTTTCTATTGTTCTGTTATCTCCCCTCTTGTAACCCAAAATTCAGGTAAAGCAAATAAAGTTGAAACGTACTATATAAATAATGGTTTGTTGGTCCGCCAGGCTGCACGAACCCTATGAAGCCTTTTATAACCTCTAAATGAGATACAAATTATATCAGTTGCATCACAACTAACGTGTACAATTCCTAACACATTCAACATATCAATTCATTATTAATTAACAATCCATTCGATTCTTAATTACAGCTTTACATCATAACACGCTCTTAATGTCGTAATCACCTAATCACAAGGTATCAACTTATGCATCTATCTTCATAAAAATTCTAGTCTCGTATTTAATCGTCTCGGTCTCGATAACCATGATTCGTTTTTATTTGACCTTATTACAAACAATATCGAATCGATTAGGTGGGTCGGTGTTGGTTCTATTCGTGTCTAGCAAACGTGATAATGACGATCTAATTTTAGGTTATAACTGTGGAATTGGAACAAAAGAACGAGGATAATTTATATTTCAAACGCGTTTCGTTCTGGTAAATCAACGGGACGTACTACGGAAGGAAATGGATTGCGATTAGGAAGTATAAAGATGATTAAAAAGGAAGATTGTTTATTGTTTAACCTTCACCTTTATAATTTGAATTGGTGCCAATACTTTAAACAGAGTAACCGTTTTTTATACACACAATCTGCGCATACCAACTTACAAACGTTTAATATAGTGCGAACCACAAAGTAACAAAAGTTTTTAAGGAGAGAAATGATTAATGTTTATCCATTTTTCAAAATAAATTCTGAACAAACTCTCGTCCAGTTATGATATTCAGATAAATTTTCAAAACAAATTCAACTTGAACATATTAAATAAATGAGTTAGGGTCTGTTCCAAATAAGAATATAGTATGGGGCAAGATAGGGCCTACGATTTGAGCGTTCTGATTGGTCTAGCTGTCGAACGCCGTAGTAGTAACAGCTGGTATTGTTGAAAATGTGAGTCGTTGATTAGCGTCAGTAACGCGTGACTTGCGGAATATAACACTTTAAAAAATACCGCGCTACGTTTAAATTTCTATTTAATGTGTGTAAAACGGGCTGGCTCCGCAGCGCTATCTACTATACTCTTATTTGGAAACGGGTATAGGTAATTGTTTCTTGTAAAAGTCCTAAATAATTTTTTTTTCAGTTATCAGAAAGAAATACAGTACAAAAATTATGACAATTTAATCGAAATAATCTAAAATAATAACTAAACTGTCAAGGCAGCAGCTTCGGCGATTTAAGCATAGCTCTCTGCATGTGGTAACGTACGAACCCGAAGTTACGTGGTTTAAGTCTCTCGACATACATGTGATTGTCGTTAAATTGTAAAACATCTTGCAATTAAGTTGCTCTCTTAAGTCTTGGTTGCATAAGAATCTCTCCGATGCCACTTTGGTTTTTAACTCGGTTTTTAAAGATCGTCGCACGGATTGAGGTTCTGACTGCATCAAGACAAATCGGTCGAAGTGGTTGGATTACACTTTAACAACATCTACCATTCTATGATTGTGTGATTGGGAGTAAATCCTGTTGAAAGGTTACGATCAAAATAAAAAAAATCTGATGTCTCCAGCACATAACCTCCAGCCATATCTAGTCTTATAAACACAAATGTACGTACAATCCGGTGTCCATTTAAAATATACAAATAAAAATCTAAAATATTCAAACACAGAAATTAGTATCACCTGAATCAAAAGATTCATTCACAGGAAAACTCTTCTGTGTTGAAGCCATCCTCCGATCAATTACTACATTTAATTTAAATGGTGCTCATCCAATTAATATTCACTACCCGATTTTTTGCATGATTCCAATACACCTCCCTTACTGGTAAGCGGGAGGTAAAAATTTCGAATACTTTATAAGTCTATTAAACAAAATAGTACTGGCAAAGGTTGAAATCTAAGAGTGACATACCTAGTGATTATTATTTAAGATGCAATTTTCTTTTCTACAAGATTTTGCACTAGGCTTAATAGTAGTTATTATCTTTTCTACGCACCGACAGTTCAAAGTTTAAACTTCTTAAGTACATACAGCGGCAAGCAATCCAAACACACTTATATTTACCACATAGCAGAGACAAGGCTCACTGGCTCATCAGGAATTCACTTTTCAGTTTGCAAACAACGGCTACAGCTCTTTAGCGATCAAGAAGGCGTTCATTGTTCCCGTAATTGCTGTTTTTAATTAATCAACACGCGTTGCGATGATATTACATGCCCATTAGCTAAGCATACACGCATTAGACTTCACATAGGAGCACTTGTGCCTTGTGAGAGAAACAGAAACTGTAGATATCAGATTGTAGATACGCACAACGTGCTGTCAAATACGCTTAGCATATTTGCTCTGGATTGTTTTATGATGGTGCATAATACTTTAAATTAATTGACAACACCAAATGAAGCTTCTCTAATTACCATGGATACAGCTTGTATCGCTTTCTTATTTACAGATGCGTGTAAAGAAGCTTCTTAAGGTGGTTGGCTTCTAGTATGTTTAGTTTTCCCATTAAAATTGAAGTAAGAATTGAAATTTTCGAATTAACTAAGATATTTTTGAAAAGTTTAAGGATACTCCCTCTTTGCTCTAATGCCAGTTTTTTTAGTTTTTTCTTCAATTTTTTTATGTGCATGGCTAAACATGTCCAATTTTGTGAATATTTCATGTTTATTTTAATACAATCCTACATAAAAATTCAAAAAAGTGGCATTAGAGCAAAAAGAGAGAATCTTCAAGCTTTTCGAAAACGTCTTATTTGTTTAAAAAATCTTATTGTTTAAACCAATTTTATGGGGAAAACTGCATTTTGTTTTTCGCTATTTTGACAGCTGGTGTTGATCCATTTGAAATTTAATTTTCTGGAATACAAAATTCAAAAAGTGTTCAATTTATTTATTTAGATATATAATTAAAATCTTTGTTTATTAAAGTAATACAGAGCGTTCAGCAAAACCTATAATTTGACTGCGCAACCGCCTTAAATTTAGAAGAGAGTATTGAATTCGACCCATTGGTTCAAATGATTTCGGATCGTATTAGTAGTGCACCGTTGTTCGTCAATAATTTAACTATCTTGCTATTATTTTCATATCTTGAAACCATCTGCCAATTTTATATTATTTGTAATCTTATCAATAATATTTTTCGAATATTTTAATACTTATCTTACATCAACATCTTTTGTAAGAAGATAAAAATCTGCTTCCTTATGTTTAGGAAATAGCTATCAAGCTCTAGTAGCTCTTATGTTAGTTTTACGAAATTAAATCTCGATTTTTTTGCTTTATTTACAAGTTCTCTTCATATTTTAAACTCTGTATGAAACTTGGAGAAAATATGCAGTCTCTTCTACCAGACAAAAAGTTTTCCAGCAGTTTAATGATATTTTACGTCATAAGGAAATTGTTGTTGAGCGACTTTAAGCACAGCTCTCTGCATGTGCTGACGTACGAATCCGGAGTTCCGTGGTTTAAATCTCTCGGCCGGCAGTGTGTGATTGCAAAAACATCTTGCAATTAAATCGTACCTAGTTGCATAAGAAGCTCTCCGATGCTACTTTGGCTTGTAAAGGTCGCCGCATGGATTAAGATTATGTCTGCACCAAGACGAATCGGTCTTGAAGTGATTAGATTCTTATATTATTCTGGATTCAGGAGTAAATCCTATTGAATGGCTACCATCAAAAATATTCATGCCCTCGATTTCTCTATTACTTATAATTTTTGAAGGAAATCATCTCCATCCAGATTTCCCAGTTTCAATTTGTGAATTTTAATGTGCCAAATATTGTAATTTTTTGACAATTATTTCTTTATTGTGTTAACCTAAAGTATCTTGTAGCTGAAGATGGGAAACGAAACGTCCAATAAATTAAGCATTAATTAATTTCACATAGATTCATGAAGTCTTCAACATTTCTTCAAAGATTATTAACGTTGGATCCAACAATTTCACTTTTCTATTACTTAAAGGTTTATTTTGTTACATAACGTTTTAATATACATATCAAGTGGTGTTAAGTATGACCAGTTAGAGGTCAAATGTCATTGGTCACCGCAAAAATAAAATCAAAAACCAACCATATGCTCAGCATCTGTTGGCATCGTTAACGGAAAGTCAGTGCACTTTTCCTCGTAAAGATTGCGATTACGCATACAATTAAACCAATTACCTAACCAACTCATCCAATTTTAACACTCAAGAAGCAATACTTCAATATGTTTATCGTTAAATTGTCATTACAAATTGACCTTAATTCCTTGTCGTTTATTTACCCAACTAAAAGCATTTCCAACGAGAGCAATCATCAAATCAGCTTACAGCAAATCGATGAAAGAACAGCAATTAAATATATTCCCAGCCTAAATTATCCTGCGTTCGTCCGCCAATGGAAGAAATGAGAAAAAGCCTCGACAATGGTTCATTATCATTCCATTCTTTTCTGGAATGTTGTACACATAAAAACGGAGATAATTTTTTATTCTTCTGGATTTCTTGTAGCCGAGCCACGTACAAAATGCTCTTCTGTAAGCTTAAAACAATAGTTTATATGTATTTCCATTTTGTTCACACATTGTAAGTCACTGTATCTATAAGCTTCACGTATTGATGTGAAATATGATCCCTGCTTGGTCATACATTTCACATTGTTCACGATAATGGAAAATATTTCGTTCTGACTACAAATAAGACACTACAATACCAAAAATAAAAGATGGTTGGCCTATTTTCAGTATGTTGTTTCACATTATAAATACAATAGCACATTAGTTTCTTAGTAACCGTTGTTTCTAAGGCTTCTGTTTGAAGTTAGATACACTTAAATTATTATGACATTTAAGATGAATCATGTGGACTGAAGTTAGCACTTGATTCTTGTGGAAGACAACTTGACAATATTGAATTAATTGAAAAGAAATAAATGAAAATTAATTTGAAAAACTAATTAAACTTGTTATAAAAATGTGTGTGTTCAAGAATAGACTTAATTTTCAGTATGTTTCACATTATAAATAAAATAGCACATTTGTTTCTTATGCCCTGTTCACACGTTGCTACTTTGAAGACACATTCGTGCTACTGTAGCAAGAAAAAATCTGAGTCGCTTGTCAAATAGCAGCGCTGCTAATTTGTAGCATCAAAGTATCAAGAACTACTCGTTGATAATTTCACATCGTTGATAGCGATTTTTTGCGGTTATTGTTTAGATTTGAATATTTTTTATTATTTACGTCTTCAAAAACTTCTTCTTTTCATGCTACAGTAGCACGTATGCGTCTTCAAAGTAGCAACGTGTGAACAGGGCATTAGTAACCGTTGTTTTTAAGGCTTCAGTTTGAAGTTAGATACACTTAAATTATTATGACATTTAAGATGAATCATATGAACTGAAGTTAGCACCTGATTCTTATGGAAGACAACTTGACAATATTGAATTGAAAAGAAATAAACGAAAATTAATTTGAAAAACTAATTACTTGTGTGTGTTCAAGAATAGACCTAATTTCATCTATTTATTTGTTGTGACGAGCAAACCACAAGAAACAAAAACAAAATAAAAATTTTATGTCATTGGTCCCACGAGCAAGTACTAAAAACCAGCAATAAAAATTAAAGTAATTACATTTCTGATTAATGCAGCACAGCATATCCAATCAAAATAAAACAAATTTCAATTAAATTCATACGCCATAAACCAATGGTAATAATAATCACAAGAATTAAAAATAACGTAGGCTCCATCCTTCATAAATACAAATACAATGCCTTGTGTTAACATCACTAAAACCTCGTAAAATATCTTATGAATACCATTACGGCGGTGTACAGAAGTCTCAACTCTCGAGCAGGGTGCTTATAATACCTGACTGTTGACTCCCAGCTTGTTCTTGTTCACATGGATATAAAGCCGCCCATGATGTTCTTAGAACCAGGGTACATCACAGTGCCTGGGAAATAAATTGCGAATCGACATTTATTCTATCGATGAGAAGAAACAAAAAACGCAGTTGCTGATATGAATGTTGTTTTTTCACCGGGAATATTCATACAACAGAACGCACCCTGGAATAGTAACTAACTTCACGTCAATTGTAAAGTTGAAGATTGAAACTTAATATTTGACACCATCAGATTAATAGTATATTTTACAAGATGTAAGTACTATTATGTGAAATATACTATCAGTATTAAAAAAACACACAATGAGGAATTAACTAACGTACCTAATTACTGGGTAAACCCGAGTAGACTACGACTTTATTGAATTATAGTAGTCATAGACAGCAACTCGGACAGCAACATACTTAATATCTTATGTTGAAAAGAAGTAATAAAATTTGTTAATGGATTATGCGGCAAGACATGAGATAATTAGGAATTACACTTTATTTACTATTTCGCAAACAATTTTGTTGCTTCCTCAGGGAAATTAAATGGTTCCAATTACGTAAAATTTTTGTACAGTCAACAAAAATATTAAGTTAATACTTAAAATAATTATAACATTGTTATTTATTTTTATATTATGTTTTTATCGAAGTGTTTATGTAATAGAACAGGCAGTACTATTGGCACAAAATCATATTCATAATGCCCTGTTCACACGTTGCTACTTTAGCAAGAAAAAATCTGAGTCGCTTGTCAAATAGCAGCGGTGCTAATTTGTAGCATCAAAGTGTCAAGAACTACTCGTTGATAATTTCACATCGTTGATTGTTGTATGTGTAGATAGCGATTTTTTGCAGTTATTGTTTCGATTTGAATATTTTGTATTATTTGCGTCTTCAAAAACTTCTTCTTTTCATGCTACAGTAGCACGTATGCGTCTTCAAAGTAGCAACGTGTGAACAGGGCATAATACAAAAAGTTTTATTGGTTAAGGGTTTTGTCTCCGTAACAAAATTTGCGTATTTAGAGATGTAGTAATTTCAATTTCTGCTTTACTCGTTACATATTAAATTTTTTAAGGAAATCAGGTACTTATTAGATGTTTATGAAACAATAATTAATCTAGTTAGAATACTGAAAAAATCTTTGGAATCCGTATAAAAAATTAATGTAAAAGTGTGTTTTAAGCAATTTTGTACATGCTTTATTTTATGATTAAAAGATTTATTAGAAAATGTTCTCGGCATAAACTTCCACTCTTCGTCTGTAAATAGGTTTATTAAATTTTGCTTTATCTGTAAAACTTTGAGCTTTTTAAAAATGGCTAGACTGTTTTTACGTAAAATGCCAGTTGAGTAATTCCCTGAGTATTCACTTAACCTTAACATAATAAACTAGGCTTAAATATTCATAAGAGCATTAAATAAAGCCAACTGAAACATTCTATATTGCTGTCAAATATTTGATGATTGTATAAAAATAAATTTTATGATTTTTCTTTATAATGAAAGTATCACATTGTGAATGGGTCGTTGAACGATAATATATCTGTTTATAAGGCCTATTTAGTTACACATCATTAGTAATGAAGCTGTAACCGATTTATTACAAGAATTAATTGATTTACGATGTTGTAAATGTGTTTGTTTTAAGAAATTACACGTTTAAGTGAATACTAGAGCAGATGAGATTAAGCTTTATTAGTTTTAAATTATCTTCGCTACTTGTTATTTACATTGTTATAAACTTGAGTGTTGGTTAGTTTTATTTTTGCCCCATTTGAAATTGTAAAGTTCATTTATTAATGAGAAATGTGAAAGTTCACACGATGTAAACTCTAAATGCTTAAAATGTTTAATGGAAATACATTAAGTACAAAAATAGAATATTTATTATTCATTCAATTGCGCTGTATTATTATTGCAAACAGATTTTAGTTACCTACTCGTTACGGTCGTTACTGAATTCTGGAAAATGTTTATCTGCAACAAGGAAAGTATAAAATTTTATTGTAATTTTATAGCTTTTCTTATTACTATCTCATCGTAGATCTAACGATATATTACGTACGTATTACTTTATAATCATTGCTAACAATTCCTTTCAACTTCATCCGACAGCAAATTTAAAAGAAATAAGATCAATATATAAATCAGAATTGACACTTCCAATAATTATAAAAGGTATTATTAACAGCCAAAGAATTTTATAATTCGTTATTCTTATAGATTGCCGTCTGATACTCTTCTAAGAACTGCAATAAAAAACAATGACATCATTCATAAAACAATAGAAGAAAATTAAACAATTAACTGGAAATTACTAAGCAATTTTCTCATTTCAATAAACATAATAATAAATAAATCATTGTTTACATAACTAGATTAATACTATGGATTAATTTCATATTTCCCGCGTTTATTTAACTGTCAAACGAAACGATTGCACGTGGATCGAAATAACCTAACATTGAAATTGTCTTGCAGGTGAAGCACGTTTAAATCAAAAATAGATTATATGATCACGATTATTTGTGCTTCAAGCTTCAAGCAGACTTAAGAGCCTATGGCAAGGCAATAATACGCATTGAAAAACGAGTAATTTTTGTGAGCATCTCAATCTAATACTGTTATACGTATGATGTTGAATTTTTGTATGTAGATTAAGGAAGAATACTAAAAGTGCGGAATCTTCAAAATCTTTAATTAATGTAATTAGTTTGGCTTTAATAATTATGCGAAATTCGGCGAAAATTGTACAAGTTTAGATATAATTTATGGCAATTCTGTTGATAAAATTATAGTTTTATTGTTTTTCCGCCCTATTTGCATCTATGTTCTACTCATTTTGTCTTTAAACTCAATGATAACTTTTATAGTTTATTCATGAGATCCTCACGAAATTCTAGTGTTTAATTTCTTTTTATCTCTAATTGTTGTCGGAACAATATATAGTTTGAATTTTTCAATTCAACAATGCTTTGTCGTTACTAATGTAAAATTTCAGATTTTTATTTTGAGTAATATAGCCAGAATCGTGAATTCTGATTCTTATTGCACTCAAGAAGCATAGCCCCTTAACCCCGAGCTTAGAATATTTGAGGAGAAATATCACGAGCAGCAATAAGCAATAAATCGAAAAATTATTATAGCAACAGAAGAAGTAACGTGACAGTGCCAAACCGATAACAGCCTGTATGCAAGCAGTAATTAAAATACTAGAGCACGTTGAAAATGTGCATGCAGTAAAGAAACAGATGTGAAACAAAATTACCCGCCGTAAAATGACAAATTTATTTTTAGTTTTATTTCACTTAGACTAATCCTATAATCTGTATCCGTGTCCAAAATTTGCAAATTATTACAGCTTGTTCGCCAAAAGTTAATCCGTACCGCCAAAGGCTGAGAAGGTTTTTAAATCTTCATAAAATAAAAATATTCGTCGACATTTTACAGAACAATGAATCCTAAGCTAACAGAACTAAGATGAACCTAGCCACAGGTACAGTTATTTACCTGGTGGGTTTAAGGGCTACTGACTTTTCCCTTCAAGGACTTTTGAAGGTGTGAAACTTCAAAACCTATTATACTGTACCAATAGACATTTCAAAGGCACTTGAAACATTTCTACCTGGTTTTTCAACCATAACCAAGAAAATATTCCAGAGATTTGTACGTATTAAATTCAATGGAAAATAATGAGGCATTAAGTGGAAATTATGTATGAAATCACTGCAACAAGCTAATGGTAACGTATGCTCAATTTAATGAAGTAGACTTAAGACAGCTGTTATGATAATTTATAATGGAATTAAGTGCAGCTCAAGGTTCTAATGAGCAGATTTGAACTTAACACTTGACGTAAGAGTGTTATTATCGTTATTCATTTGTTTTTATAATCATAACACGAATGTTTTTAGCGATTAACCAATTATCTGGAGGTAATCATCTCAACAATTACAAACGAGAAGAAAACAGAGAGAATATCAAATGTAGCAATTTATCACGAAGTTCATCAGTTATGCCACTTCACATGCAGGTTATTACAAAGTAACACCTACTTAAATTTAATAAATAATGTGTTAAATCTCATGTAAAACTGTTAAAGTGTAAAATTCGTGATTCAACTGTCAGATTAACCTGCGGAAGTTCACGATCTCAGATCTCGTTGACCCAGAGGTCATTCCATTTCACTGAAGGTCAAATGGATCTTAGAGAAGGCTTTACAGTCATAAATATTAGATACTGAGATTAACTTCTAATGAACCATAGATGGAACAATGAGAAAACAAGTGAGGATCAAGGAAGGAATGTTAATAATAAATAGAAAAGAGCATAAAAATTTAAATAGTTACACGACGATAATCTACAAAGAATCTTAAAACAAAACTTGCATTAAAAAATTATTATCGGGGATAATATAACAAGTGCTATGATTATCATCGGTGCTATCACCGCTATCACCTATGATTAATCATAGCCCGAGTTATATTTGGGGAGAATATAAATGAATGAGTCCAAAATGTTTGGTTATATTTTTTCAATAGCTGTCAAAAACGTTTTAAATTCTATTTACCTTTCTCAATTTCGTTTTCACTGGCATTTCCCCACCGAGTATAATCAGGTCCATTCATATTAAGTCTTATTTTTGACAAACAGCAATATTTAAATAAGAAACTGACAGTAGGAAATTAATTGACAGAAACAGTTGACATGTAACAGCGGTGATAAAAATATCATCGATTTGATAGCCTCATACTGCCCTATTTTAGCCAATCAAATTAGTCAAATATGTGTCACGTGATACATGAATTATATATTCTTTGTAATATTCATGATCAATTATGCAAAAAGAATAAAGATTGTTTCATAATAAACATAAACATATTGCTCATCTCTGGAAATTAAAGAGAAATACGAGTGTTTCTTCTTCTAAGATATCTATTATGTGTTCCATAAAAGGCAATAATTTGTAATAATCGCAAAATAGGTAAACATCTAATGTGAAACAACCGTAACTATGTAATCATTTATGATAAATCACGCAGTAAAACGAAAACAGCGCTTTCTGTGATAAATCTTTAGAATATCCGTTAATTCGTAAGTATAGTTGTAGTAGAAAACCGAACGAACGAACCAGGAAACCGATGTAAAATGACCATTCACAACATTCTGACTCCAAGAAATATTATAAACACAGTTACAAGACATGCAATATTTCCTGATAATATAGGAATTTATACTGGGGTACTCTAAAAATGAATGAGGAAAATACGTCAAATTTATCAAACATGAAAGAAATACTGCGACTTCGTTTCACACATTTCGGCAGGTGAACATACAGTTTTTTTTTCAGTTCCATTTTGTTCTATAAGGTATAGGTACACATGGCAGACTGTTGGAGTCGAATTTGGATTATTTATCAAGTAAGTATTGTTTATTGACATTACATTAACTCGATAGAATTTCCATTAGACGTACCTATCTAAATAAAATAACGTGGCATCAAAATTTTGCTGCATCAAATGCCATCTTTACTACCATATCGTAATTTTTTATGGAGTGTCAAAACGCCAGTTCAAATCCGGAACAGGTATGAAATTTTCCCTACTTGATTCGGATCGGTATCTGCTCTCGTCACCATTCCAAGTTGGGATACAACTAACTTGGTAACCACAAAGCAATCGGGGACCGGCTAGAGGTTGCAACAAGAGCTTGAGCGAAAAGGTTAAATGGAAGAATAGCCTTGGCTGAATCTAGCCCATTGTCAGGAGGTAAGAAATGAAAAAAAAAATTATCGATGCATCTATCGTTCCATAGAGTATTTATGACTAGACCATGTTATAATATTCAGCGAAGAAAAAAGTCGTAATAAAAAAGAGTTCCTACCAAAACCGAGTTCTATATTTAAAAAAATAAGGCGGAAGATAGATTTTACACATTCGCAAAGAATATTGCAATTTAAAAAGCATGCTTCGTGAAGAACAGATAAACTGATTAAAATTTATTGTCTATTTTCAGATGGAAGCTGGAATGACCTGTGTTATCTTCAATTAAAGACAATGGGCAGAATTCAGCACTCTTCTTTAAAAGTTAAAGAAGCTTCTTTAAAAATAACAAACGAAGACGCATGTTTCAGTTTACATCTGTAAATAAGAACGAAATAAAAGATGTTTCTAAGTCAGCCCGCAATGTCACAAAACATAAATCATGAGAGAATAATATTATTCTCCAATTTGTGGACTACCCAATACTGTTTTGTAGTCTAATTTATGATAAATTACGAGCTCTGTCTGCAAAATATCCCATACGGCTCTGCATTAAATTAACAGGTATCATCGGTCACATCTTCAGATTGCAATAGACAGGATGTGGTATAAATATCCGGTATTTCGCTACGGTGAATCGGTCACGTCAACTATTCCATATTAGGATCAGGTTTCACTGACAACCTGGTTTTAAGTAGTTTGACAACCACTGGTTGAAAAAAATATATACTAAGTACGAATCTAAGCATTATTTAACAATTTGTAATAATTTGCATGTACCTAACCGTTTATTAGTTATCAGCAAAATAATAGCACAACTGTGTATATTTTTTGTTTAACACGTATTGTTGTCTTCAAAAGTTTGGTCAAGGAAAAACTAGATATCAGCGTTTTTAGGGTCAAGACTAAAAGTTATATAATATAAAACTTACTGCATCAGAAAATAGTTTTGTAAAAAAAAACGTTACTCTGATTGAAATAGTAAAAATAAAACTTGCTTAAAATTATGAATTTTAATGTAGCATTTACAACGTAATATATTCACTCGTAGGTTGATAAAAAATCTCGTTTAACATATGGTATAAATAATCATGAATAAAACTGAATAAAATGTGATACATTTTACAAATTTACATTCAAGAAAACTAGCATAACCCTGAATATAGTATACATTTACACATGTACACCTGTCAATACTACCAACCACAGAATAAAAAAGTTGATTAAGTCTTATAGAAACCGCAGCATATAATTACAGACAAGAATATATTAATTAACAAGAGCATTGATAACCATGAAAGCGACTGCATAAACGAAGGAATTCTATTTGTGTCTGCCTTAAAATATGTTAAATTAGATTCGTATCTTCAGGAAGACAGGAAAGAATCGAGTTGACGTGCAATCACGCAATCCAGCACCGTAATAGAAATTTTACATTTGCATACCTTGGTTTTGTATTCATATTTCCAAGAACGTTCACCTTATTTCTGTGGGTTGGACTAAAAATATATTCGGTCGAAAATAAACGTTAAATGGATTTATTTAATACTTGTTGAGTAATTAATAGCGATGGGATTGTTTTTATACACACGGATTTAAAGATTGTTAATCAAGACTGATTTAGAAGATAATCAATTTTAAACTGAATACGACAAGCACAGACCAACCTGAACCTACACCACGTTGTTTGAAATAACAAGAGAACGTTGACAGGTGGATTCTCGACATTCTATTTCTTGCCTGGCGCTGCGCTTTACACAAGTTTTATTATATGTTGATTAATTTTATTTAGTTCTACTTAATGGTGAATTCATTGCCATATTACTTATTGAGATTTTTCCGACAAATATAATGAAACGAAAAATGGATTACTAAACAATGTAGCCAATGTGCCAACGTAAAAGTTCCTGAAAGTTGTTACTTTATATTAATTTATTGCCGTACTTACTATTTATAGAGATTTTTTCAACAAATACCTACCCAGCTTTAATCATATATACTCGTATTTGTATAAAAATGGATTGCTACACACTTTTAAATAGGCGATCTTGATTAAGATTGCAGCGCTACAGAGATGTCAAACTTTGCAATACGTATACTGTGAGAGAATGTGATATTTGACTAATTTTCTGTATTTTTTAATACTTAGATAATATTGATAACTATAACCATAATCATACACGAAGCATAGTTCTTTAAAATTTAATGTCTATTTGACAGCTTGACAGCAGATGAAGATCTCTTATGCCTAGTGCACACGGAGAAACTTTTTGACATGTTTCCTGGAAAAAGTTTCCGGAAACTTCAAAGTTTTAACGGCGCCTATAAAAATGAGGCGTTTTCAGGAAACATTGTGATGTGCAACTAACTTCTTATTTGTCAAATCGTCAAATGTGACATGTGATCATAAACATATTTATAGTTTTTCAAAGAAAATCTCCATTTTCTGGAAACTTTTTTCAGGAAACTTTGTGAAAAGTTTCCCCGTGTGCACTAGGCATTAGGAGAGTTACCTGTAGCCAATGTGCCAACTTAAAAGTACCTGAAATTTACTTTATCTTTTGTATTTCCATTTCTATGACGATAGAGACTGAAGAAAATTTAGTGCCATTAAAGATAGTGTGGACATAAAATTGTGTATTTTTAATTAGCCAAGAAAAGGTTTATAAATAATTGTTTTGAAAACACTCGTTTCATTTTGTTGTATTATACTTGGAGCAAATTCCAAAAATTTTAGTGACGCGTAATTTATTCCATCATACATCTAATCAACCACAGAATCTAAATCAGCATCGCTGAAATATGATTCAAATTAATCAAACTGTAAATAACCTCCAACTTCACGTCTCTAAGATCATTAATATCTTTTCAACCACACATTCCATAATCTATCTCTGTCTGATGTGATAGTTGCCTCACCCTCCGGTAGATGGCACTAAAGTAGTGGAGGGTGAAATGCAAAGAACGCAGTCCTGTCCTCAACTGTGTTCGCGATTAAAGAACGCATAGTAACGCAGACATCGCAGGAATGATCTTATTTATGCAGCCACGGAGGTTATTTTTGCATGTAGCAGTTTATTTTCGCTATCATTTTACAAGGAAAGAAGCAGAGGTTGTGTGACAGTAAACGTGACAGTGTAAACGAACCCCACACAAGTTGAGAGACATCACGCTAACGTACGTGATTCATGAAGAAAGATTAGTGAAGAATTAAAATTTTAATTGGCGACTAAATTTAGCGAGGTGAGTTTATGGTGTTTTGACATGGAAATTAATAGAACTGGATTCGCAAGGCGCCGAGGAAATAGAAATAGAAAAAACTAACTTTGAAGATATTCACCTGAAGTTGAAGTTTGTTATGCGTCACCTTGGTATAATGTAATTTTTGCCAAACTTGTCTCAAAGAAGTTCACAGCATTCATTTTATGAAATGTGAATTCCAAACATTATTATGTTGTACGGAAATATTTAAACTACAATGGAATAAACAACAAGGAAATACCTAGACAAAAATACTCTGGAAATGTTATTGGCAGTACACTACAATACTAACAATAAACTTGCAAATACTGACAGTACTTAGACAGTATTACTATACTTTGTCCCAGAATTCGGAGGAGCTTATTAAATTTGCCGCGTTTTTCCAACCAATCAGATTGCTCATTTCTGAGCCATATTTACACCCAGTAATTTAGCTCCAGTGTTTATAAAATGTGACAGTTCTTTTATAGGTTAGAATATTTGCGTGTAAATTGTATTAAGTAACAAAGTGTTAAGGTTAACAATGGATAAACCAGGAACAAGTAATAAAAATGAAAGGTAATCGTTTTTATTTGATTTGTAATTCAAATATTACATTGATTTGTAAGTGATTCAAATTTGCCGCCAAACTATACTTCAATTTATTTGCCCTGTATAAATGATACTTTTCTAGGTGCTCCTCCGAATTCTGGGACAAAGTATAGTACTGTGGCAATACACAAATAATACTGACAATAAATTTCTATGCACTGCCAAAATTTTAAAACGTGGCATAAATCTTGCCAGGTGAATGATCCTCAAACACTTCTGTCTAGTTGAGTTAAAAAGAAAACAAAAATTTATTTACTATAAAATGAGTGGATTCCGCGTATTAGTAAGTATTTACTTTTATTGGAGGACTACTAGAAATGTTTATTTAATTTCGATTTCAATACGATGCCAGCTATTTATATCGATAGCTTCATGCTTATACTAATCTGTAAACAACTGTAAATCAATAGTTTAAAAATAGCCAGCAACAATCAATAAATCTAAATTTGCACAAACATCACTTTTAGCTTTATCTATAATTCACGTCTAAAACACTTTTCAAATTCCAGTTTAGCAGCTCAACTTCGCTCACAAAAAACAAAAACAGTGTTGCCAACAGTAATTACCACTTTAAACTCCTGTAACCCTTTAGAACTCAGTGAAACAACCAGAAAAACTAATTTAACTCTTGAGAGAACCACGAGAGAACACTTTCTGAGCAGATACGACCACGAGATAGTAAACGATTTCTTTGCCAAATTGCGAACCATTAAAGAAATCAGAAAAAGCGCGGTAAGGTGTAAGCGTTAAGGTACCGGAATGGGATCATTAATACCAAGGGTTCCGATAGAGGCGCCTCCATACAACCGCAGACGCGAACCGAACTAGCCTGGATGCAAACCACCAGTCAATTATGGTCACCACGGCCAATTAGTGCGGCCGTACAAGCAAGAGGACGGAGATTAAAAGGGTACACTCGTGGTATATTCATATCGTTAAATAACTACCAGTATTTTAAAGATTGTGCTGGGATGAAACCAGAAATTATTTTAAGGTGCAACTGGACACAAAATATGCAGTGGGAATTTTAAATTTGTACAAGATTTTCAATTGTTATTATTCAAATTCATCTTAAAAATGAACAATTTATGAATAGTGATTCTGAAATGCGTGAATTAGCTTTTTACTTCCTTGTACGAAGTAAGGAAGTATTGTAATCCCGAAAAATTTCGGTTCTCAGATTTTGACGGAAATATCCGTTTTGACCTTTTCTGAATCCATTATGACTAGTTTCGACGTGACGTCTGTACGTACGTACGTACGTACGGACGTATGTGTGTCGCATAACTCAAATACGGTTAGACGTAGAAAGTTGAAATTTTGTATTTAGGACTGTTATAGCATCTAGTTGTGCACCTCCTATTTTTGGTTTCAATCTATAAACCGGAAGTAGTACTTTTTAAAAATATTTCGATAAATATTTAATTTAACACAAATTTTTTTATTTTAAATGAAAGATTATGTGATTATTACCTAAAATCGGTATTTTATAAATATTTTTGTATCTGGTATCATTTAGGAATAATTAAAGTATATATTTTTAATTTAGTATTTCTTTATCTTGTAGTCCATGATCGATTAACATTTGTTACTACGTAAAATTTAAATGATTATGACATGACAGTGACAATAGTAAAATATGCTTTATATCTTCTTCTGCAGTTTAAATAAAATGACTAAAATATTTTTGTGAGTATACTAATATAATAAGTTAAAATAATTTTTTATATTATTCTACATTTTAGTTATTAAGAAAAGTATGAACACACAAGGCGTACAAGGAAGTCATGTGGTGTCCACGTCAGATTTTTTTCTTTAGTTTAAGGTCGAGCTCGAAACCGTTTTCAGATAGTAATTTTTATGCACTTTATCTGCTAAATTTCCGGAAATAGAAACAAGCAATAGGCATAAATAATATATCAATACAATCATTAGAGTTTCTAGATTGCCTTATGTTCAACAATAATATCTGAAATTAAATATAATTGGCAGTAGAAGTGAAAGAAGAGGGAGCAAAATTAATCAAATTGCAATTAATTTTATGCAAAATGGACTATTACTACAGACATAATTTTTAGAATAAGGCAATTAGGATTTAGGAATGTATATATTTTCATTGTGTAACATCATTTTCATTGTAGGTTACATCGTTTATTCGAAATTTATGCGGAAAGCATAAGCAAAATGAGCCAAAAGTGGCACTAGTAAAACTTTTTCTTAAATCAAATTATGACCTATAACATAATTTTGTCAATTTTCAGGTTAAAAACATTACCATTACAGACTTCGTGTTACGGTTTTTCACTTTTAAGCGCGTCCTTAATGAGACATCCAATAAACAATTTAGTCTCTGGTTCATATTGTTGTAATTTAATCACGCATTGTTAGGAGTACTTTTCAATTGTCAAGAATGAAAAAAATTTAATTGTGGATGCTTGAAGCTTCACCCTCGACATTTAAATGTGTCATGGTCAATATGCCATGCTCTTTAGTCTTCACTACCATTCAGCTTTGTCTATTCTCGGAGTCTTTATGATCCCATAAGAAAATGTCAAATTACTGCAGCTGTTACAGTCTTTCGGCCACCAATGACAATTGCCCATAACATAATCAACAATTCTACCTACGTGGAGTAAACTGTTGCACCTACTGGGAATCGACTATTTTATTTTACGGTGCATATTCAAAGCTCAGCAGGGAATGTAAGTTTAAATTGTGTGTTATGGTAATCATTATTTGTTTTGAATTATGAATAATACAACTCATTTCATTTCTCAGAAGTGTAGTAAATTTTTATAGTGTTACACTTTGCAGAACGGATGCGAAAAAATTATACCAATTTGGTTTTGCAAAAAAAGAGGATAAGAATTATTAATTCTAGCTTTTTGATATCAATTTATTTAATTTATTTAATTACATTTCCTCCTATAATTAAAGCTTTACTTGTCACAATAAAAGAATCAGGATATCATCGACTTTGCAAACGTAAAACTGAAATTTAATGTGAAGAATGATAAAACATTATTTAATTGCTTTGAATAATGACATAAAAGTATTAAGTTAAACATTATTGAATTTACTGTTTTAAAAATAAATTATCAGATATCTATTAGTTATTTTTAGAATATCATCTTGTATGTAGTACCCTGGGACAATATTTAAATACTTTTATAAAAATATAATTATTCAGATTTTAAATACACAATAGGCGGTTTGCACATATCGAGCATGAGCGCCTCTAGTGGGAGATTCAGCAAAAGTATTAGGTATACAACACGTTTGAATGTTTAATTCATTTCCGATTTTTCATTTCCAATAAAATGAGCACTGGTTCCCAGCGCTTTTCGTCAATTCTCAAAATACAATTAATAAATAGATTATAAAACGTGGTAAAATATATTTACAGTTATGTAGGCATCTACTTACGAAATTCGTTTTACTCTGTGAATCCAAATTTTACATCTCTCGTCCTCATACCATCTTATTATAGAACCTTAGAACAGAACTGGTTGAATTGAAACAGTACAACTGTCGAACTGTCAAAGGGTTTACCATAATATTCATGCATTTTTTCCCGCCAGGGCGGCGCTGACTACACATGTGCAAACCGCCTATACTTAATATTGTAACACCTTATTTTGCTTTGAAATCTGCATAAAACAAATTTCCCGCGTTAAACTAGCGACATCTGTACGACAAATCAGTATTTAAATTTCCGAACTGTCATATTGTGCATCGTAGCTTGCAGTGACAAATCTCAGTAACAGTTGAGTGTTTGCAATTGTTATTGCAATTAATCTTCAACAATTAAAAGCATGGCTGTATAATCACAAACACAAAGACCAGATTCCAAGTCTCGCGGTGTTTGCTTTGCACATATGTCGGATTCACAGTTCTCTATTTACGAACTGCTTGAGTTTAATTGCGAGGGCTTAAAGCCGACAAGATAACCAAACAGAACAAAAATGCCTGCAGTTAAATCCAAATGAACCGTGTAGAAGAAGATTCGTATTGCTCATTAAAGCACCGAAATAGGAAGTTTTAAACTGAGAAGACTGAATGGTTACTTTTATATCGTAACTGTTATGCTAAATTTAGAAGAGAGGCTGTCATATGTAATGAACTTGTCTGTGAAGTATTTACATTTTCATTACTGTTGTAATTTCACAGCACTTTTATTTTACTAATCTTGAGAAAGTTGTTTTCAGGGGTATTTCGAGAAATGAAACAATTAGTTCCACCTAAAATCTGCAAAACATAAAAACCATGAAAAGGAGCCCATTGTAACGAAGAAATTTAAGCATAAATATTGGTTTGCAAAATTGGATTTTCTGATAAATAGTCCGAAATCTGTCTATTTTAAAACTGGATTGTGAAAATGATTAGAAATGATTGATATGAACGACGAAATATGACCGAAAATGGAGTATTTAGAGACTTAGAGACTATGTAATGGTCAATACTATAACAACAACTATAGTTCCAGAGAAAAATATGTCTGAATGAAATTTACTTTTAATAAATGATAATGAAACAAGTTTCATACAACAACACTAAAAAAATATGGAGAAATATTGCTGAAAATAGTGTATTTATAGAGACCGAGTTCAAAACACTAATAATACAAATACAGAAAAAAATCTGTCTGAGTGAATTTTTTTATTGTTGAAATATAAATCAATTATAGTATCTCGGATAGTATCATCAGCTTCACCCCACAACACTAAAAAATATATTGTCAAAAATGATGTCTTTATTAGTTAGAAACACTACAATGAAGAGATGAAACTAAATTTTGGACTTCCATTATCTTTATTTACGAATAAAACAAATATAATATTACACAACGTTTCGGTAACTAAGATCTGTTACCATCATCAGGTGAACTGATACTACTTCATCTCTTCAAAGTGAATCATTATCTAATAAATTCAAAGTTAAACACTAGAATGTTGGTAAATAATAGAAATAATAAATAATAGGCATAGAAATAAAATAGTGTTAAAATGCACTCTCAATAATAATTAAAGATAGCATCAGCTTCATCCAGCAACACTAAAAAAGTAGTGTAAATTTAAACACTTGAAATAGTGTAGACCTACTGAGACACTAACAAGTGATAGTAAATTTTTATGTGTGTATCTACCGGTATCTACATACTACCAATTTGTATGAACATAATTGCAGTCTTATTAATGTAAAATCTACACATTTGGTGACACTAGATATTGTTCTTTTTCTTGTATTCAAAATTGAAATCGTAGCCCAGCTGCAGTTTTTATAGGTATGTAAGACAAATGAGCGACAGCAAAAAACTAATCAAGACATCCATACCAACAAAAAAACAATACCCAAAAAATAAAAAACGAACGAACAAAAAATAACAATAAACCAAGAAACAAAACACAAAACCATTTAAATATACATCCGAAAAAGACGACATGAGCGAAAGGGAGTCTGCGAATGCCTTTTACTGGAGAAAAAATAAACCAACAAATAAATGTCATCTCAAGACTTTCAGATATATCTGGCGTTACTGTGCTAAGCCATTTCGGCGTCTCAGACGTAGAGGAATTCGCGTACAAACGAAACTGTTTTATCTGTTAATTGGAGCCCTTGGAAAACAGGGCCACCGCTTACAAATAATCCCAACACGGCTCTGTTAATGGGTCGCATCAAATTGCATCTTCCTCGTGATGAATGGCCGGAGAAAGGAGAGGAATTCGGGAGCATACGGTGAGTGTAGACTTTTAACTGGAAGCTGGGATTAAATGATTTTTTTGTGGAAAGCTACGAAATCATGTATCAGCCACAAAAAACTTTTTTGAATCTTGAATTGGGATCTCGTTTATTATACCTTAAAGACTGGCTATCTGTTGAATTATCGAAGTTTCAGGAATTCTATAAATAAACTTGTAAATAAGATACTGGTCAGTTTTTATTCAATTTGTTTCTTTTAGGTTACAGAAGATCAGAACTAATCGATTAACAACGTACTCTAATAGATATATTATTCCATTTTAGACTGTTTAAAATGTCTCAACGTATCATTTAAAAAAAAGGTACGTACAAAAATGTTCTACATGGATAAGAATGTGCTACTTGCATGATTTTTTTCTTTAAATTTTTTTGAAGAAGAGATAAAAACTTGACATCCGTATTTTTTATTTTTACAAACATTTTATCAACAACCCAAAAATAATTAATGAAAATTGAATAATCTGTGATGCGACGTAGAAAGCTTCCATATCTTCTATACAAAATAATGACGTCACGTCACGTCAATTTACTAAAAACATACATTTTTTAAAATAAAATTTGTATTTTTATCAATGTTTTAGAGTAGACCTATCATTAGGTTTATAGTGATAAAAATAACTATTTCAGTTCCATGCAAGTAGCCTATTCCCTATTGCACTTTACTTTTTTGCAGGACATATGAGTAGGAGCATTAATATTCTAAAGTTTTTGTTAATTTTTACCATGTTTTTTTTAGAAACCAGAACTTTAAAATTGAACAATAATCAAAATTCCATCAGTCCATCAAAATTAATTTGATTAAAGAGTGAAGATTAAGATGATATTCCATTTTTATTTCCTTCCTATAAAAATTCTTCACAAGGAATACTCTCAAACCTTAGAAACAGAATACATAAACGGTAGAATCCAAATTCAGAATAACGAGAAATAATAATGGGAATGACTTATTTATAGACCAAATAAAAAACGCATAGCATGAAAAGAATCACATTAAAAACGATATTGAAGAAATAATTCGCGTGGGAATGATATTATATTCAATCTGCGAAATTGTAGAAGAAATCAACTAACAGAGTAAATTGGCCTGAACCAATAGTAGATTAAACGAAAAGCAACCGTCGAAAATTGTGTGAGAAGGAAATCTTTGAGACACGGAAAGGGCAATCATTCACAATTCACAGATACAGAGCAGTTGCTAGTCATGCACGGATGGCGCTCCTGACATCATAATTTATCAAATCCAATTTAGCAAATGATGTATTTGGAGCAAGCCACTAAATTACACCCAGCGCACGCAAAACCAAACTTCGCCCATTTTCCACGGTGGTATTTACCTTGAGGTTCATGCAAACCGCAAAGAAATAACAAATACATTGGGAGAAATGCTTCAGATGCCTGGAAAAATTAAACTATCAATGAATTAGAAATTCCCATTGAAGATATTTGACAGGCAATTCTGATCAGAATTATTTTTCTTAAAATTCTGAAGTAATGCAAGAATCCTTGTGGACAGGGCATACCTTGTTGTAGGGCATCCTACCCGGTTCTATCCGGAACCGGGTACCCGGATAACCCGCTAAAAAAATTACTATTCGATAACCGAGTAATTCGTATCGGGTACCCGGTTATTTTTTTAAATTAAATAGAATCACGTAACAAAATTTCTTACAGTGCGAATATAACATCTGCTTTCTGTTTGTACACAAGTTTATTCTCGCAGAGGAAATTTTATGACCTGCCCATATTGTGTAGGAGCAGGTACTGTTTGGTGTTTGGTCCCTATTGTAGATCGGCTTAATATTTATGTTTTCTTAGTTTTGTTTCGAGGATTACTACAAATTTAAAATAATTACACCGACAGTTACTTTTATTATTATTAAATACATTGTTTAATAAAATTTAATGAAAATATTAAAGTAGCAAAAACATTTTTTCATCATCAATTTTCAAAATAATTTTTCCTCTTGGCGGGTACCCGGGTATTAAGTTTGTAATTACCCGTAGAACCGGGTAATAATTTTTCCGGGTAATTGAATGCCCTACCTTGTTGTACAAGCGGTTCGGTTACTAAGTGGCCAAAGAACACCACACGGATTGAGATTCTGACTGCACCGAGACGAATCAGTTAACTACCATGGTACTTGCCAACTTAGCAGTTGCGTCGAAGATAATAACAAAGGAAAATAAAGGATGTTGAAACTGACACTGTTCAAAATCGTTTATATACGACCGGTTTCTAGTATTGAAATACTCATCACAGGTTAAAAGTAACGATGTGAACACAACAAAACTAAACAACAATACAAATCGTTTTACTTAAACTAAGTACTACAGGAAACTTAAGGTGATAATTATGAAATATATGTATACCTACTCATTTTTTACTCGTAGATCAAAACTACACAAGTGAGCATCAGTTTGTCACAAAAATTATAGTTACAAAATATTGGCACAAAGTAGTAGTAGTGCAAAGTACCTATTGAAAAGTATTTTAAGCATAAGTGCGCAACGAAAAATGATCTATTAATAAGTTAAATCAACGACATACTCTAATGGCTACAATACTATAGTAAGTTCACTTACGGACATACGATTGCATTAGGTATTAGCGAGGGTATTAGTTATTAGCGAGGGTATTAGTTATTAGCGAGGGTATTAGTTATTTACGAAACATATCGGGGAATATTTTTATCCCATATGAGCGATTTTTTTAAACACGTGCGAAGTGAGGGTTTCATTTACGCGAATGCTGGGATGGTGTCTTCCCGCAAGAGGTTTGTACAATGTTTTTTGTAAGGAATAAAACTATAATTAAATAGATTCAAGTCTGATAATTACATTTGAGGTTACGATGTTTTTTCTACTCACTACCGGCAGATGGCTCGTTAGTCTATTTTAAAATTTTTATATATCGATGGTGTTTATGGGTTTTAATACATGAAAATCGTGGGAAGTAACATTAATTAAAATAAATTTTGAAGATGATTTAATTGTAGAATGCTCAAAAAAGCCAGTGTTTTCATTTTTCCAGATTGACTGGGAAATTGACATTTCCGATTGTCAATTGCGTGCTTCATATGTCATTTCCTAGGTTATGAGTACAAAAAATCATTTTTTGGCTTCCTGAAGTGTAAACATAACAATCACACATCGTTGACATCTATGGTAACTGCCATGCCATTATTTTACTACATCTCGGTAAAAAAAACTCAAAATTTCTGAGCTTTAGAGGTTATTAAAAAAGAAGCCTATACAAAAATGCAAGTTTACATAATTTATTATTCAATAGATTAATATTAAATTTGACATTTGCTGCACCATCTCTTAGCAGTTGTTCCAAGACTAATTGACTATTATTCTATAAGGTAAATTGTAAATTAGAAATATCTTTCTCGGAATTTGTAAACAACCTCATTTACAGCTCATCCCCAAAAATCACATCTCATCGCATTTAGTTTTTAATTCGCAATCAGTCCCTGTCGCATGTATCCCGAGTATCCCGGCATTTGGCGACGTTCCCACGGTCGTGCGAGGCGCCGGCGCCATGGAAACACTCGCGGCGTCCCGACGTCCGCGACGCAAATCTGTCACAATGTTGTCAATGCCGCCTGCGATGTTCAAACTCTGCAAATACTGCGACTAATAGGTTCAGCTTTGTAAATAGATACTGGAATGTAAAAGCGAATACATGTTGTGGTTGTGAGGATTTTTTTAACTCACGATTTTTTTTATTTTTATGGGAACCGTTCAACAGGATTGGGAGCAATTAAAGAATGGTAGATCTTATTAAAGTGGGATGCAAACACTTCTAGACCTATTCGATTTAGTCTTAGTGCAGTCAGAATCTGAATTCGTGCGACGATCTTTGAAGCCAAAGCGGCATTAGAGATTCTTAAGTACCAGGACTATAATAAAGTGGTCAGCTTAAGGCGCTACACTTGTGCCAAAAATATAGTGAAAAGGGGACCTTGCTATATTACAAACTGAGCTCTTGTTAGTACACCTACACTGTTCATATTTTATATATTCGTATACTTAGATAGATAAAAGATGATTCTAGAGTGCTAAGAAATTATATTTTTGAAATACTTAATGGTATTTAAGTAATAAATTAGTATAAATAGTCGATTTGGCCTATTTTTTATTATTTTTTTAGAGCCTTAAAGCGCCCGAGTGCGATTTAATTGCAAGATGTTAATACAGTGGTAGAGTGCTTGGCTTTGAATACAGAAGTCGTGGGTTCGAATCCGGGTCAGGTTTGAAATTTTCACAGTCTGACTTGGATCGGTACCTACCCTCGTCACCATTCAAACTTGGGATACAATTAACTTGGCAACCACAGTGCTATCGGGCACCGGCTAGTGACTGCAACAAGGGCTTGTACGAAATGGTTATATAGAAGAATAGCCTTGGGTGAATCTAGCCCATTGTCAGGAGGCAAGAAAGGAAATGAAAAAAATATCGATGCATCTATCGTTCCATAGAGTATTTATGACAAGACCATTTTAATATTCAGCAAAGAAAAAGGGATTCGCAAAGAATATTGCATACTATATCATGTGGAATTATTCTCAAATTCGTTTTGGCGCAGTCGATACCTCAATATTTTTTGCTGGTAACCGTTCAACAGAAATTACAGAATACAGAATGGTAGATTTTATTATAGAGGAATCCAACCACTTCTAGTGCTGTCAGAATCTCAATCCGTATGACGATCTTTGAAGACAAAGCGGCATCGGAGATTCTTATGCACCAGGACTACATTTCAGACGATCAAGTGGTCAAGTGATGTTTGTGCGATTTAACGACAATCATACACTGATGTTCAAGAGATTTGAACCACGGAACTTTAGGTTCATAAGTCATCACATGCAGCGAGCTGTTCTTAATACCGCCCAGCTACTGCCTTCATGATGATGTTTTATTTAAGGTTAGAATAGATCGAATTAAGTACAAACAATGTAGCCATAAGATCCAGAACTTTTTTTTAACTTCAATATTTACTTCAGTATTGTAAAAAAATAAAGTGTGATTTTTTTTAATTTTGATAGTAACCAATCTACAGGATTAACTACCAATTACAGGATGGTAGATGTTATTATAGTGGAATCCAACCACTCGGACACAATGGTAATATTGTCGGTTGTGCTGGGAATCGAACTGGGGACTTCTAGCATGCTAGGCGGACCCCTTACCGCTATTACAAAATAGTATTAAATAAATATTGCAGTTTTAAATTCTGGTCTAGTTTTTATTGAACTAAAGTTTCTATTATTAATTTTTTACCAGCGTAAAAAATCAGACACCTGGTATAAGTGTCCCATTATTCAATGAACAGAATTTCCAAGGTCTATATCACATTTTCGATCTAGAAATTAAATCAATCTTAATCGCATTAATCTTGGCCATTTGTGTCGTGAATATTTATACCAGTGGTTGCAAACCAGCGCACGTTCATGTCCATATATACAATTAGTCTCAGGGTCTGACAAGATACTTCCAAATCAGGAAGTACTGGAGAATTCATTTTTTCGCGATGTTCTTTTGATATTTGCACGTGCAGCATTTATAGATGTTCAACTGTTTGAGTTTGTCGAGAAGTTTGTTACCTAATTTGGTTCGATTCGCGTTTGTTCGATACATGCGCAGAGGGATGCCTGTCAATCAGCCTACTTGATACTTGAACAGCCGATTGTTTTTGAGAAAAAACGCAGACATATTTGTTACCTTACATCAGATATAAAATAAATTTGTTTTTTACTGCCTTGAGAGTATAAATTTGTGTAAATTTACATTATTCCATCAGCAGCTTTTTTCACGGAAGATATTTTTACGAATGAATAAATTTCTCAGACATGTTAAGTACATCAAAGATTGTCAGAATCGTATACAAAAAGGTCATTTACATTTGCAGATTTTGATTCCCAAACCGGTCTGCTAAAAAAAATTATAAAGTATTTCTGTTTGCACTCAATTAGAAAATATTCTGGTGTCGGATGTATCATTAAATTAAGTATTCAACAATGTACGTAATTTTTAATTATCGCCATTGAAAACGGGTAATTTTTATAATCACTGTAATTAGTAATCTCAGTGACAACACCTCATGTTTTTGTCCGCGAAGGTTGTAATTGTTGTTATTTGTAATATTCTCAATTGTTTTCTTACATCACTTTTTGTTTACTCTCAAACGGAAAACAAAAACTTTATACTTTGTTGAAATATTACGCTTGAATATTTTATTTGTTCGGTTGTTTTCAAAGGCACCTTTCAGACAACGAAAATTGCATACGAGAGGATTCGTTCTTCCCAACAAAATGATATTTCCACAATTTCATAAAAGAGAATTTCATTGTGATTTCCTCCAAACATACATATATGTATAATTTTATTTTCAAATTCTTAAAATCACTCAACTTATGGATATTTTCAACCAATGCCACTTCTTGTATTATGGTTTATGACCAATACAACTTCTTGGTATTAATTGTTGCTAAGTAGGTAACCGTCGCAATTTTTATACAAATAAAAAATACCAAATATCAAAATCAGCATGAATACATACATACACATACAGACATTATCGTAAAACTATCAAAAATAGGTTATAAGCACCCTAATTCGTGCTCATCCACTTAAAACTCACTACCCGATTTTTAGCATGATTCCATTACCTTCCTTTACAGGTATGGCGGAAAGTAAAGACAGATTTATTTATATTCCCAATAAATTATGCTAAAAAAGTACCGAAAGTACCAATGTGTTTCACAAGATCAAGATGAATCAAAAATACGAATTAATAATACACATTAAATTAATTCCAAAATAAATGAATTATTGTTACCACAATTTTAAATATATTTTTAATACCTATAAGCAGCATTTACCTTTTAACCTGTTTTCTGGAGATTCTTGCATACATAAATACAAATCGCAAAACAACCAAACATAACATAAACATTAATAGTTCGTCTGGCTGGGGTATTTAAATACCGCAACTACCAATGTTAAAATTCTGTACTTATTAAATAGTATCCAAGATGAGCCCAACCCCAACATCTTATCAACAAATTATTATTTATATCTTATTACTTGATTAAATTTGAAATGCGAATTTGTATTTAAATACTATTTTTATATCAACCTTTATATCTCTGCTAATATTTTATTAATAATACGAAAATTATTTTCAGAAATGGAAGAATATTGTTTTAAGTAATGTTTTATAACTTACTTGTGTGAAATTTTATAGTTTTTAAGTATTTTGGAGTTGAATATACTTACTTGTGTAATTCAACCTTTATCAAGATTCTCAACGATTCTCCCACTCACATTTTCGCAAATTGATAATATGAAGATTATTATCAAAAACGCAAGAATAATGCTTAAATCATTGTTTTCTAACACATTTGTTTAATTTCTGCTACGAAAATTCAGCAAATTCTGCGATTCACATTATTTATACACTTTTTCGCATGAATATTGTTATCAAAAACGTAAGAATAATGTTTAAATTAATGTTTTATTACATACTTGTTTCATAGTTCATAGTTACTTCTGCTACGGAAACTAAGCAAATTCTGTCAATCACATTTATACACTTTGTCGCAAATATTTAATCAATCAAATGAATATTATTATCAAGAACGAAACATTAATGTTTAAACTAATGTTTTATAACATACTTGTGCAATATTTGATAGTTTTTACGTATTTTTTGATAATAATTAGACGCAACGACAACAATACGTTCGCACGACTACAGTTGACAATTATTAAAAACAAATGAATTACTTTAAACAACACGTCACTGGCTTCTACGTCACAGGGCCACGTCACAGGACCGCGTCACCGATCGCGTTGTTTAGAGTCATTCATTTGTTTTTGATTGTCAGAGTGCGGGCGCGTAGGTACTGTTGCATCTAATTGTTGTCAAAAACCGATTAAAAACTATAAAATACTACTAAAATATGTGATAAAACATTAATTAATAGATTATTCTAACGTTTTTGATAATTATATTCATTCGTTGAATAAATTATTTGCGAAAAAGTGTACAAATAATGTGAATGGCAGAATTTGCTGAGTTTTCGTAGCAGAAAAACTATGAAATATTAAACAGGTGTGTTAGAAAACAATAATTTAAACATTATTCTTCCGTTTTTGATAATAATCTTCATATTATCAAAAACATATTTGCGAAAATGTAGTGAAAGAATTGTCGAGAATCTTGATAAAGGTTGTATTACACAAGTAGATATACTTTACTCCAAAATACTTAAAAACTATTAAATATCACACAAGCATGTTATAAATCATTTTTTTCTGATAATAATTTTTATATTATTGATAAAATATGTGCGAAAAAGTGTATAAATCTGAATGGTCGAATTTCTGTAGCAGAGATCTTCACAAAGGTTGACATAAAAATCATATTAAAATACAAATTCGCATTTAAAATTTAATCAAGTAATAATTTATGTATAATAATTTGTTGATAAGATGATTGGGCACCATCTTGGATACAAATTAATAAGTATTTATACAATTTTAACTTAACATTGGTAGTTGTATTTAAATATAGGTACTCAGCCAGGCGAACTATGAATGTTTAGTTAAATATTTTCGACTGTTTTGCGATTTGTATTTATAAAATCATGCAAGAATTTCCAGAAAACATTTAACAGGTAATTGTTTCTTACAATAAAAATATATTTGAAAATCTGATGTGGCCAGCAGACAACCTTCCGCTATATCTAGACTTATTCTTATTACAAATAAATACTATATTTAGATACACACACACACACACATACACATACACATACATACAGACATCATCGTGAAACTATCAAAAATGAGTTGTAAGGAGCCTAATTCGTGCTCATCCACTAAAAACTCACTACCCGATTTTTAGTACGATTCCAATAGGCAATAGGTACCTTTCTTTACTGGTAAGCGGAAGGTAAAAATACTGTGTATGTTGCTTGTGGCTTCTACGTAAGTAAAGAAAAAATCAATTTTGAGGCTACAAACGTTCCACACATTCTTGCTTTTGCTTTTGTTGCCTGTGTGTCGCATGTGTGTGTCTTCTGTGTGTCCATGTGTGAACAGGGCTTTTGCTCCACTTATAAATTAATTATTTAAAAATGAAGTATTTCATTTGAGTTTATCTACGGCTCGTGTAGTAAACTTCCATTATTTTCGCTGAATATTCTATTCTCGACATAAATCATTTTAAACGTCAGTTGAAGTTATCGGCACCTGGCACCTGATAACCTCAACCTTCAAAAGCAAAAAATCCCTAACAATGCAGTCCTCCAACCCCTGAATCCCTGCCTGTCGCCAGTTAGGCAGTGATCGTGTGAAAGTAGAATTAGGACAGGTCTGAGGTATGTGGCCGAGGTACAATTATGCAGACCCTTGGCTTTGCTGCTGGTCTGAGACTGAGACTGGCGCGCGTCGACCGTCGACTTGCACAAGGGCTTCTTGTTGCCCGCTCCGTGCTACGAACTTGTGTGGTTAGTTGTTAGGTTGTGCGTTGTGGTTGAATGGTTGGAGGGCAGTTCCAGGTGACCTTGGCAAGGGCGTTGCTAGGATGAGATGGAATTTGCAAATTTAGTTATAAGTGATGAAGTGATGTTGAAGATTTTTAACGTTCTGGATGCTTTACAATATATTCTAACGTCATTCAGAGTTGATAAACACTTAATAAGAAAACTAAACTTATGCAAAGTAACATTTTTCGCAAATAGTTACAGTTAAATGGTTATTGATTGAAATATTTGATTACGAAGTTGATAATCAATTTGAGAAGAGAATATGGTTATGTATTTTGGAGGTTAAGTGTAGGTATTTGCATTTGTTTTTCCTTTCCCCCATAATATTGCATCTTACGTTACTTTCGCAGAAAAGAAGACTTTACTATTACTTATTATTCTTGACTCTTAAGTAAAGTAAATATCTGTTACTTGTATATAGTCGATGGTAACCCTTCTACCGTTAAGTGTAGGGTTTTCTTGTCTTTATTCGCACACAAACTTTTTCCACTGTAATCTGTCTCTTGCGCACATTTTTGCTTCTTGTATTGTCATTTCTTTTTTCAATAGTAGTTTTCTTACAATTCCATCCAAGTCTTCTCTTGGTCTACCTCGTCCTCTTCTCTCTCTTATTTTGGCTGTCCATATCTTCTTTACGGGTCTGTTGTCGTTCATCCTTATCAGGTGTCCCCACCAGCTGAGTTGTCTTTCCTCTATAAACTGTAGTATCGGTTTTGTTTCTAATTCTTTCCTAATATCTTCGTTTCTGTTACTTGTACCAACTTTAAATTTTGTACATGCATAAAAAAATGCGTGAACCTACTGTGAAAAATGTCCTTAACTTTGACTTGACTTTTTTTTCAACAGTTACAAATCAAAATTGATATTGCGAACCATTCATTTATATATTATCTAAATTTTGTAAGAAGAAATTGATAAACTATTTCAGAATAATACCTACGATTACACAATTTTTTAGGTTATTTGCATTTTTGTTTTCCCCATGTTTCACCTTACGTTACTTCAGCAGAAAATAAGATTTTGCTATGTAGGTATATTTTTTAATTCTTGAATAAACTTTATTTCTGTTTTACGTTAAATTATTTTGACTTGTATCATACTTCACAATAATCATAATTTATGAAGTATATACAAACTGTACCTTCTGTGAAAATGTCCTTAGTATGGTAATGACATTTTATACTTTACAAAAAAAAATTCTCAGCTAGATTATGAAATATAAAAGTCCTACGCAATCTGAAAAAATGTTTCCTCTTTCCTTATTTTCATCATTAAAAACTGTATTGGAGTACGAGTAATATTTTCCATCGTTCCTGTTGAACGTGAACTTTAACCTTTGCAACTAATATATTCAATAATCGATCTGTGTTTCCATATACAAATGTCACTTCAATTAGCTATATCTATAATCAAATACAATCGTATCTGTTTTATAATCCAGATATGGTTAACGCAAATAAACTTACATTTTAATATCGACAGCTGACACCTAAAAACACTGCCAGGAAATACACCCAACGACAGCGTTATAAATATTTACTATGAGTTTGATTAATAGAGTTTTAGATTACAGTATTTTGTTTTCAAACGATTACGAGGCAGATGTTTAGTTTCTGAAATAATTTAAACGTAGAAACTAAAATTAAGTCATTATACAGAAAAGAGTTAAAGAAATTCCAGAATACGTATTCAAATTTAAGTGAACACTTTTTTCGTCACCTCTATAATTTTTGCTTCTGAGAAGCAGATTGAGATAATATCCAGTTGTATAACGATGTTATTATTTGCCGGAGCAACATGCAACAGACAGAAATAAACGATTGTTTCCGGACTGAGAAGTGCAGGGTGCAGCGAATGCAAAACAGGAAAATGCACAGAAGGTAATAAAGTGTTGCAATGTGATATCCTTCCACTCTGCTATTTTCTGCACTCGCGTCATTCTAACGTAATATTTAGTTAGTTTAACCGCAATTAAATTCGCAGACGTGGAATAATAAATATGCCACGAGTGCCACGGCAATTGTGGTTTATCTCTACGGCATTTACATAACTGACGAAGAAAGATTTGACATGAGGTACTTTACCGCAGAGTAACTGCGCCTGATCTGGGCATTGAATCAGCATCTTTCCATTCGTTACTTACAAACAATACAATATGTATTTTATTTTTATACTTTGAGTTCATAAAAAACGTATTAACAATAACCCTACTGTTATTAAACTGTTGTAGTAATCTTTTATATTGCACGATTGGTACCTATACCTGCCGCCCGTCAATAAGTATCTAACTTCATGACTTTAAATATTTCAAATGATATAACCACAAATCCCTAAACCTGCGTTCAAAGCTCGAAATTTGGTGATATTCGGTGAAATCTGTGAAGCTTGTCATATGACAATGTGTACTTGCGTTCATCAAACTGTAATTTGGTGCACTCGAATTTCAATTCGTAGAAAAGTATCCAAACCCAAAATTTCTCTAATAAAAGAGTTCGTTCTATTAATTGAGAAAAAATATATTTATTTTATCGTTCAAACATGGAAATTTGCCAATTATATCTACAAAATCTTCTTTTGTTTTCATTTTTCTTTGTTACCTTTTCATCAACAAAAACAAACTGACACTTTGTGCTGACACTGACTAGACAAACAACCAACACACAAATTGTACACAGTCAAATTCGAGGTCAAATTAATTTCTTCAAATTTCATTGTTACAAATTAGACCAAATTTCGAACTGTGAATGTGGCTTAATAGACATTTTTGGCACACCTTCTACCATTTCTTCCAAATTTCACTGTGAAATTAGCAACAGATTTTCGTATAGCAAAATGAAAATAACCGTTTTCATTGCGCACTGTGCTTCATGCCATACCCAATACCAATATGGCACAAAGTATAAAATATTTGCAAAAATGAGATCAAGTTTAAATTTTGACTTACGTTTTTTGCCGATTTGAGTTAAGCGCCAAATATAAAGAAGGGAAAGGGCCACGTACCTGTAAAAAAGAAAAAGAAAATTAATATGCATTAGTGAGAATTATAGTAAAATAGTGAATAGAGCTAGATCCTATATTTGAAAGTCTTAGAACAACTGCTAAGAGATAGTGCCAGCAAATATCAAAGTTAAAATTTGACTGTTTTATTTATTTCAGACCTAGTTTCAGACTCTATTGAACAATTAATTGTGTAAACTAGTGTTTTCGTAGGCTCTCTTTTATAACAAAGCAACTATTTTTTTAAACACTCTTAAAGCAAAAAAAAATATTCTAGTTTTTTTTACCGAACCGAGATGCAGTCTAATCATGACATACGTAATGCGTAAAATCGCAAATACCATAGAAGTCAACAATGTGTGATTGTTATGTTCACACTTGAGGGAAAAAAGATACATTCTTAATTTTTGTGAAAATCTAACTTATCAATTACACTCTTGATTACACTACTTTTATGAAATACGAGTAAGAGATTCATTATTATTCAGTATGCAATTTATAAATCGCATTTCAATATTAGTTCCATCGTTTTAAAAAATCCTGAAGAAATCTTACAACTAAAATCCTTAATCGCTGTTTATTCTGTCGCCGCCATTAACTAATCTATATTGAGGGCAAATAGGGCTTCTCCCTATTACATTCCTTCCCGACCTACCCTCACCCTTATTGTATGTAGATGTAGATTTAAAACTCAGCAAATTCAAATTCCTTGCGCCGATCAAACGCCACCGTGCGAGTTCGTTCAGTCAGTCGCCTATCTCCTGTCTCTGTTGTTGAATATTTACCCTCTAAATATGCAGGGTGAAACGCTTGAATAATCAGCCTGGCGTTGGCGATGATGGTGTTAATGTCAACCGGCTCCGAATGCATTTGATAATGTATAGGACATGACAAACAGTTTACATATCGTAAAAATGAACAGACGACCCAGAACAAATATTTTGTTTGGCCCAGATGATAATCAAAGCACTCTAAACTCCGGTCAGGCAAATATAGGGGTTTTAGAGACAGGTTCACAACAACAAAATACGCAGAGAGGAAGATCAACGGAATTTTCGAACTTATTCCACAAAAAATTAATTTTCTTTGGACTGAGTCTTTATATTACAGAAGATAATTTTGAATTACATAATATGAAGCTTTTAATCTACTGGCTTGGATATATGAAGGATAGAAATTACTCAGGACTGTAATCTGAAGATGTTTTATTACTCAAAAATGTAGATGTTTCGCCAACACTTTTGGCTTCTTCAAGGTAAATAACTAAAATGCATTAGAGTAAAATTCAAATATCTAGGACCCTGAGCTGCGTGAGAAGGTGGAGCTTGTCATGTGTACTGTCCGTTTTACAAAAGTGGAGCTAGCGAGTATATGCTACGCTGCACTTCACTTAATTTTCAAAGAAAACTAAAATATATCACAATCAATTACAAAATTCACAGCGCTACATGAAGCAAAACACTACGAACATCAACATATGATAATAACAGATATTGAAGCTGATGTTCTGTAGAACAGACAGTAGCGTAGTTTCCTCTTGTTTATCATCTATGCCTCTCTTTCTAAGACGAGAATTCGTACTTCGCGCAGGGTTCTACTTAACTGAATTTACCTCCACTAACTATTTTCTATCCGTTATAATTTAGTCTTGGAAAAGAATAATTTATAGATTGCTTCAAAACCGTGAATTTATTTTTTCCAAGATTCAGAATCTTGAAAGAATCATAGAATCCTCGTGTGAACAGGGCCTTATGCACTGAGCACTGAGTGTTTCAAATATTAATCATATTGATATGAAATTAGGCGCGCAATGAAAATTTGTGGTGGAATGTATTCAGTTTATTCTTTTCATTTATCAATAGCGATATCATTTCAAAGTTTTCTAGTGTGTATCGGTCTTCTACTTCTTCGAATTCTATCTCAGGTTAAAAGCAAACATTTAAACCATTTTATAAGATTTCGAAGCAAATATGCCAGTTAAAAACCTGGAGACCAACCTATTGATTTCCAACATATTGTGATATCAGTAGCTCAGAATTTAATAGGAATTTTACTGTTTTATAAAGGTATAAATTTTATTTTGATTGTAATCTCGGTTTAAAATTCTTGTCATGAAATGGTCCGCGGCATAAAACTATAAAAGCTTTAGATAACCACTGCATGCTTCCAGAAAAGCATTTTTGCACGTTCAAATGATAAGATAATGTCTGCCTACCACTATATTTCGTAAATGTAGAAAGTGTTCCTTACACTTTGGCTTAGAGATTTTTATGTTAAAACCTAACCTAACACTCTAAACTCTAACATAAGAAGATTATTACCTGTAAAATATTTAAATGGATGCAAGTTTTTAAAATGTTTTGGAGTCTAGAGAATGCATTTTAGTGGAATGTAAAATACGAAAATTATACTGTAGTTTCACCACAGGAGGCACGCAATAATAAGATGTTTATTATAATAGTTCTCGTATACATGTTAAAATCGAAGATTATAAAAACTAACCTAACATAAATCATAATTATTATTTATGTGTTGATATACGCAGTAAATTGTGAACCTGTGAGTGTAAGTTATTATACGACTTTTTCATTACCTACTTCAAACAATATTATTGTTTCTTTACCTCTTATTTGAAAAAAAAAACTATATATTTTATTGGAAAGATAGAAGATATTACAGATTGCAAAAAGAATGATTAACAAAAATTTACTTCAAAAATTTTAACATATCATGTGATGCATTTTTTTGTCTGCCTTCTGTCAATTACCCGTAGTAGAACTACTGCTAAAAGATGGCGCCAACTAATGTCAAATTTAAAATTGTACAATAAATTATGTAAACTTGTGTTTTTGTAGACTCTCTTATTACGAAGCATCATTTTTAATACATTCTTTAAAAATTTCGAGATTCTTTACCGTCTCGACATGCAGTAAAATCATGGCATGTGTATGTTAGACAGGATTTTCGTAAACACAAATATTTGCTTCTAAATAATAATAACCATTTTGCACGATGCAAATGCTCAACAAAATCGCCTCTATTTCCTAGAGAACATTACAAGCCGGATGTAATACTTCTGATGATGCATACAATGCACAATACATTCATATCACTCAAGTACTTCCTTCACAATTCACAAATACGGAAGAGCTTATGCTCGTACTCTCAGCGCACAAATGTGTTAGAATGCAATGCACTAAATTCTTAGACTATCAATCATACGATGTTGCTCGAACATCCCCATTTGATGTGCATTGTGATATAGTATCAGCTAGGGAGGTAATGAGCCGAAATAAGACCGTACAGAATCGAGAACAAAGATGTGAGGTTATGAATACAGTCATGTTGATTTGTATTGTTGGATTGTTGCAATCAAGAAAAGGACTGTTACTACTTATCTTTGATATCGATTTATTATTTCAATAACAGAAGCACCAATATTCTCACCCAACAATAATCATTTGTTACTTACTTAACGACAATGTATTTGAATTACTATTGGCAATCTAGGTTCCAAAAAAGTTTCTTACACACTTAAAATAGTGTCAGTGTTGCCAAATCTCGCATGTAAACTTATGGTACAGATGGTAAAAAATTACAGTAATAATATTAATAATTAATACAATTTTCTTTTCTCTTTACAAAAAATATATATGGTTTTCTTAGGGTAAAGTAAGAATTTCTCAAAAGTTAGTTATTCAATGTCTCGTTTAATTAACACAAAATTCAAACAAAACAACCAACATAAGAAAATAATAGTGTAGAATTTGTTGCCAACATAAAAACAAACTGATTATCGAATTTTCTAGCAAATTTTATAACATTTAAATATAATGGCACAATATCACAAAATCCTAAAATTATACAATAAGTGTACCATAATTTATTTTTTATTATATGGTACGAAAAAAAAATATGGTGCAAATACAATAATTATGGTACGTTGGCAACACTGAATAGTGTAGACCAGCTAAGGTAGTAGCAAATATAATTTCGCTTTAAAGTGAAGAAAAAAAAGTGCCGAAAGTGAGAAAAATATCGTGCAAGTACAAAATTAGATGAACGAGGTGCAATCGAGTAAGTCAATGCACCAGCAATAGGTAACTACAATATTGCTTTCGAGTACCTAATTATGAACGCTTTTTAGACGTCCACAATAAATAACATCAATAAATAAATACTGTACAATAATTATTATATATGGTGGTAAATCTGTAAGTTCATTGTGATTTGACACTTACGTGTGAACTTAGTCTCAAACCAAAATCTATTCCCGTTGTACCAACATAATACAGATTAAAATGAATTAACGATAAAACCTCCGTCTAATTACAATCGTTCATTTTCTCATTATCCTTTTAATTCATCAATGGGGTTCCATTAGTCCTGTCGATAGCTACTAGCACTGCTAATTTAAATGCACGGAACGTCAAGTTGACGTTCATGAATACACACTCTATTCGGCGAAGAGTAAAGAGTAACTAAGTGAAGTTGAGGATGAAAAGATTACTTCTTCAGGCAATTATAAACATACTAGCGTGAGAAATAAGAAGAGTGAGACTGATTATCGAAGAAGGGAATCTTAAGACAGGTATTTATGTGATTCTGAATTATTGAGAATTTATTACAGCTAATTAATGAAGATGTTGCCGAGATTTTATTTTAGTTTACGAATATTAATTAGTGTTTGAAAAAAAAACACATTTTATCGCATATTTAGTGGTATCTGGTCTTCAGTAATGTAATGTTTTGCTACTAACTTCACGTTTCACGACAGTGTTAGATCCCGGTTAGACCCGGTTAGGTCTTGCTATATCTTCATCTTCTGTCTATATTATATTGACATCTTGACTGACATTGAGATGTTTTGACTGTTTTGTGATTCATTCCAATATTTTGTTCCTATTTTTGTTGTTAGTTATTTTATTAAATTAATATGTGTTGAAAGAAGTTAACCAACGTAAGATGCAAAGATGTGTAGGTAAGCTAAAACGTATTTTTAGTCTTATTTGCAAGTTCGTGTTAATAATACTGTATTAAACTGTGTTTTACATGAAAATCAATCGCAAGTGAGTGGAGTGAATGTTGTTGAAAACAAAAGAACACATTAAAAACTGGCTAAAATTCTGTTACTTAGCAACATTGATGTAAGTTATACTTAAAAGTCGATGAATTGCTATCAGTGTATGATGTTTTCATTGGCGAATATTGCATAAGTGAATAATCGAAGGATTTGATTGGATATTTATGTTATAAAAAATTATCGCTGTAATCAGGCTGTGGTTGGCTCAAACCAGTTCGATTCTGTGATATCAGATGACAGGTCACAAGTGAAAATGAACGTATATACGAATCTTTTGCTGAAATTGCATACCAGAATAATTTGACACGGTGAAAATGTGTGCATGTAATAAAAGAACTTAAATTGCTTAAACACAATAAAAATAAAATACCTGCAATAACACGTTTTACGGCAATAAAATATTGCACACAAAAATATCAATACGTGGACTGTGGAAATAAAAACATTAAAAGGTTATTGTCTCCATATCTTATTTAATTTTCATTAGTGAAGTACATAAACATTCGTTGAGAAGGCTCGAACCCGGAATCTGGAGATCAGGTCAAGTGAGATGACCTCAGTAAGTCAAGCTCGCAACAAAAACGACAATGCTTAATAAAGATCTACCCAGTCATTTCGCCAATGAATGCTATTACAGCATTACAACTGATTTATTGTATTATTATTTTAGTAACGATGCAGCTAAGAGAGTTAGAAATGTTGTCTTAGAGCAAATTTACTGCCTAATCAAAATAACGTAAAGCGTAATCAAATATATTCAACTTGGATAGCAATTTGCGTACGAAACGATAGGTATAGGAAATATTACTGCGAGCTACGATTAAATTGAGTAGAATACGCTGTAATCATCAATTTATTGGAAAAGGAGAAAACTAGGAAGAAATGCCTTCGAAAAATCAGACCGAATTCAGCACTCAACTTGAAACTAATGAAGCTTCCCTACAACAATGGAAAACATTGCTGATATATGTTTAGATCTCGGTTTAGATACACTGGAACACTTATAGATTATTGAAGCTATGGAATTATAAAAATTGCCTCATTGATGATATGAATTAACAACATGAAAGGAATACCTACTACATGTTTATGTGACCACCAATTATTATTGCGTCTTCAACAAATACCCATAACATAAATAAATATTTCCATGTTGACTTTTTTCATTATTCTCATAAAATAAAACCACAAACGATTATGCATTATTTATTCTGTGTGAAACATAAAATTCTATGAATTATTTGTGTGCCATTCAAAAGAATTATGAAATACCTAGAAGATGTCACTAAAATTATGAAATCCAAACAGAACTAAATGGTATTTTATCGGATGATCTGATTGAACTTGGCACTTTGGTATTAAAATCCGGGTTGCAAAAATAATCAGAATATGAAAAGAGAAAGAGAAATTTGCGAGAAATAGGTACAAATAGACCATATTAATTATTCAATACGCTACGCATGCTCAGAAATCACCAATCACAAAGCAGGGAGTACTACCGAAATGGAACTAATGTTTCCTTATGGGAAAAAGTGAATTTTTAAAGTAAAATAGTAATTCATGCAGACAGAATCACATGGCCTTTTTTAAATGTAAGTTATATTTAATAACGAAATATCGAATTCTGCCAATGCTTAATATAAATGATCGTTAGTTTATTATGTGAAAATAATTATGAAAATTTGAATTTTTTTGGCGGAATCCCGACAGCTCGAGTGACAGATAACTTAAAAGTGTGTTTTTCTGTTGATATAGTGTCATATAATTTTAATCAATATACTTAGTTACAAATATTGTGTTGCAAATCATGTTTTAGAATTTAAAAATTAAAATTTTCAACACTGAATGGGCTGATCATTGCCAACTTATTTACAAAAATAAGAAACAGTTGGCATCCTGGCACGCTTTTTGTTATTTCATAAATCAGTCGGTAGAGGCGCTATAATAATTAATATGGTCTATTCACAAACCTGCATGACTAGACTAAAAAGTACTAGAACAGAAACTGTACAACTATTTCAATTTGATGGTAACCATTCAACAAGATGAACTCCCAATAATTATAGAATGGTAGATGAGCTTACAGTGGAATCCAACCACCCGAGACCAGAAGTATAATTGTCGATTGCTGGGATTGAACTGAGCACCACTAGCACGCTAGGCGTATACCCATCAAAAATGACAATTTGGGGTTGTTTTACAACATCTATATTAGAAACCCTTCATTTCTATTATACATTGATGTGCTAGAAGAAAATAAGCTCCCAAATGCTTCATCAAGGAACAATTAACACAATTTTAAGAAGGCCCGAGAAATTAAATTGGTTTTTGTAAAAATTTGTAAGACTTACTTAAAGCGTAGATTGGCAAGAAGAACTACACCAATCTCGACATCAATACTAAGATTGAACCTTTAATGAAATGTGAGATGGAACAGGTAAGTGTTCATGGAATTTATTAAGTTTTTATACAACTAAGTTAGTGCTGTACTGTAGAACAACCTTTTCATAAGGCGGATAAAAACCATTAGACTTATGAGTTGACCGAAGGTACAATATTATCTATACCGATCTACATTAATGTGAGTTTGCTAAAAAAAAAATCGCATTATCACATCCAAGTTGGTGGCAGAGCGTGATACCTCCAGACTATTCCACAACTCTAAAATGCGATTGAAAAATGCAAACAACGTAAGTATCTTCCAAGTTCCACATACGATTCCATCTCCTCGAATTCCGCGTTTGACGTGTTGACAACTTCTGCAGTATCTTCAATCTCCGAGTTCCGAGAGTTGAGCCAGTGAACATGACTCCAGTAACTCAGGGCAACATGAGGTTCTAGGCCACAGAGCTACTTGCTTCTTACAACCCGAGTATCACAACGATGTAGCGATACTAACGCCCTTGCGAGGTCATGTGTAGCAGACACTGAGCCACTGTTTGCAGCGCAAGCAACAGAATGGGAATCACAACGAAGCAAAAGAAGAATAAGGTTGCCGTAAGCCAGAGAGCAGCGGGAGGTGCAAGAAGTACAGGAAAAATAGCGAATTTGATTGGTTTTTAATATATTTATGGATTGAAGGTATGTAAGGGTAGGGTACGTAAGAGATTGAGGCTTCAGGAAACCTTGTGAATTATTTTTTTTAATATACAAAATATTGTTTGTTTATAAATTATAATAATTGAATCGAGAAAGAATTTTTATCAAATGAAGGTACTTACTACCATCATCTAACGTAAAATATAATGTTTTAATAATTTTTCTGTTTGGGTTATATAATCCACTTTAAAATTAATCAACCAATATACTTCACCTTAATGAGAATATTGCGAACGAATTAGATACCTAATCTTTAAGTCAATTAGTCGAGCAGAACATATCATAAACCAATAAAATAATCATAATATAATATCTTGCATCCAGTTTTTAATTTTACAACAAAATACCGATGCACTAATCTGGATACGATTTGACCGATTTTCTTTAAATTTTAATAATATTAAATTATTGAACAATTGAAGTTAAAGTTGTTCAATAGTTTTTCATTATACTATTTATGACGAAATTTGGATACTTGGCTCTTCTTAAATTGCACCTTAAATGAGAAAAGTGAAATCCTTATAAATTTTGCTAATTTATTTTTATTGCTAAAACCATAAATTGCTGTCGATGTCAAGTTACTTTTAAATCAAACATGATTTTAATTTTTAGCTAGAATAAATTTAAAATGATGTTTTTTTAAAACTTCATAAACGTAATACTTTAACAAAACAGTAAAATTATTATTTTTAAATATTTATGCTCTAGGTATTCGTTTTAAAATATTAAAATTTATTATCCAACTAATAGCCTATAGTGTAAGAGTAACAACGTAAGTTGGCTACTACTAGCTACTAAATATTTTAATTTTATGTTTTCAGAATAAGTAGTCATCTTGCTATGTTCCATTTCCGTTGGGCACTGTAATTACATGCTAATAATTAAAATTCATATTTCACAATCACAATACTGGTGCTAACTACACACAGACATATTCTGATTTTTACCTCACGAAGCTGCGCGGATTTTTTTGCAATTACCGTTAAAGGCGCAACTAATTTCTCATGAAATTAGCAATGAATACCTTTAAAAATTATTTTTTACAATATTGTAATTATCTGAGATAATTAATGACGTATAATAACAAAAAACGATAATTGCATTAGTTATAATTAAACTGTTTATGAATTCTTCTAAAAATATACAAACATGTAACCTTGATATAGGATTATTTGTTTCTATATGAAGGAAATAAACAAATTTGATAGTGATATCTTAATTGCTTATTTATCGGAACCATAACAATTTGTTACAGATTTCAATTTCTACGCGCCAATCTTATTTTTTCGATGTTAATAATTTTAATCGTATGCAGTTAGATAAGTGAAAGAGCATGTTGCATTATAGACTGAATGTGTGATATAAATCTATTACCTGTGGTGTCAATGAATGGTAATATATTCCGGATAGCCTCAGTCCAAATATTTACCTTAAATAAATTATTTCGGACCATATAGATCCGTACAGGGCATATTTTACACATTTGTTGACATACATTTAATCTGTTGTATATACCCACTTACTTTAGTTTCTTAGAAATGGTATAAAATATTGTAAGCGTAATTTTATTTCAATAATTTTTTTTTATAAATGTGTCCAATAAATTTCAATACAAGCCTGTCATCATTTCCATTTAAATTTTGCCCTATCCAAAAGGGGGCAACGCTATAACAATTCAAAATTCGAAGGGGGATGTTGATTTACGATACAATTTTTTTATCCAATTTCGAGACCCCACCAAGTCGTAAGTTAGGATAAAACCATACGTGCCCAGTAGTATTAATGACATAATTATTAAAATTAGCCTACTTACCAATCAGTAGGTAGATTTACGTAGGTATCATTTTACAAAACACAAGCACACACAAATAAATCTGTTTGTTTCGCCACTCGTCGATTACAACAATCAAATTTCCCGCGCGCAACAATGGAAACAAATGATTGTTGACGTACGTACGTCAAGCCCGCGAGAATCAAATTCTCCGGCAACCTTCCTCTGCGGAGGTCGATTGCGAACTGACGGGTTTTGGAGCGCGCGCGGACTCTCCTCGGCTGAAATGCACCGAAATGCATCTGGAGGGGCAAGATTTTAATTATAAATTGGAAAAATTAAGAACTGGATGCAAGATATGCATCTCGTGAGAATACGCAGCTTGTGTTGAAATAATAAGATAAATTTTACATTGTGGCAGCGGTGAAAACTATGTTTTATTTATAAAATCAATCATTTGGGAATGCGAAATGTGCGACCGATCGATTGAATCTATTAGTTGTATTTATTCAACGGATATGCTTAACAAAATATTTGCTTTTCTTATAAATTAATAAACTACATTTATTTAAATATTGTGCTGGTGGTGCTATGAGGACATAGAACTTTAAAAATTATTATGCACAATCGTAATTTGCCATAGCTATTCAAATTTATCTTATAGCATGTTCCATAGAAATCCGACTAAAAAGAGACCTATATGCAAAATTTCATGAGGATCGGACAAACAGTCTAAATTTTTATGAATTACGAATTAAAACATAATTTTACCCAATTTAAAAAAAAACTATATTTCTTATTTATATTTCGTTTATATTTCAATCGAGATTTTAATTGTGCATCATTGAAAAAAAAAATTGCTTCCGCTAGAGCGATTTTTTATTTTTACCCCCACACAAAAATTCAGCTTTATTATAATAGTCTAGCGAACTCGGCTCGCGTTGCTACGCCTCCAACTCGTATTTAAAGGAATCTCATTATAAGAATTATAAGTTATTACCATACCATGCATGGTGGCAATTCTAACTACGCCCATGATCCCAATCGGCTACCGCCATTTTGTTTGAAGATGGCGGACTGATATTTTAGTATGCTCATGTCATAAGCTAGATCATAAGTTATAACCATTACAAATTTGAACCCAATCGGTGCAGTACATTTTGAGTTAGCTAGCCACCATTTTGTTTCAAGATGGCGGACTGACATTTATGTTATAAGTTAGATCTTAAGCTATTACCATACCAAATTTGAACTCAATCGGTGCAGTAAACTCTGAATTAGATATGTATTTCTTTTTTCCAGGTTTCAGAAGCATGACAGAATTTGCAAAAAAATCTTTTGCGAATAGAGCAGTATATTTGAGTTAAATTCAAATGATTTAGACACTCGCTTACAGCTCGTATAGTAAATTTCGTTCTTATGAGTGATGCCACCGCTAAACTCTTATTAAATAATATTTTCTTGAGTATTTTTATTTTCTACACTAATTTAGTCCTACAAAATTATTATTTTCCAATGTATTGTAATAAAATAAGTCACACATGCACACAGTGTATAATAAAAATTTAACAATTTAACATTAACCCAATTTAAAATTATTATTACCTCAACTGGTATTTTGATGCCCCCAAAACGAGAACATTAAAAATAAATACAATTTTGTTACTACTTTATCTCCCTCAACAGAATCGTAATGCATAGCTTTCTTAACAATAATTTTAAATCAGGTTTATGATAATAGAATAAAAATTTTATTATAGCCTCCGGAATTTTAAACAGTCATAAACTATAAAATATAATTATTTACATATGGAAAAATACGATTATTTTTACTGTTTCCTATACGAAGATTTGGGTTTTCTCTATTAGCATGAAATTAAATTCTCGTAAAGTGTTCCCACAAATTAATTACAAAATAGAATGATTTTATTAATGAATAAGAGTGTTAAGGTGTGTCGAACAAACACGTGTTCAAGTCGATAAAAATTTAGAAAATCTGTTTAAAAATAATTTATTGCTAATAGAACACCTGACATTTAATTTTAAAAATTCATTGATATTTCCATTTATTAAACAGGATTTTTTTCATTCATAACTCAAACTTTAATCTAGCAGCAAAAGTATGAAATGCAGTAAGTCATCATAATATAGAAACATCCCCTAGTAATTAGGAACATCCCTTCGAGTTATGAAACAAGCATGACGTAAATGAACTTATTCCCTTGTGCCATGTCTAGCCATTTGGAGATATAGTTCATCCATTTTTCATTCCTTATCCGCAATATGAAATAGGAGATAATTTATTAGAGGCAATACAAATTAAGTTATATTTCTTTCATCTATTATTAATGTTGCAATAATATAGAATGAATATTAATGCTACGAAATTCTATCAAACTACTAGTATTGAATAAAAGAAGATATAAAAACCCATATTTTTCATTTTTACAAATTAAATTAAATTACCTAACTACCTAGTTCAAAAACAATTAATTAAAATTGAATTTATAATGTGACGTAGAACGCTTCAATCTCTCCTATAAACATTTTTTTTTTAAATAAAATTTATATTTTTACCTAACATTAGGTACGTAGTGATAAAAATATAATTTTCAGTACCATGCAAGTACAGCCTTTGCAATCGTTCAAACACTCATTTAATTGTATAGTATATAGCTTATACTAATTCAAATAGTAAAATAATTCGTAGAATTTCAATAATACCATTGGCAACAATTTCTACCCTACATGTAAAATGTAGCTACTTCCTTGAATTATAACAACAGTAGTCCTAGAATTTAATGTGGTTGTTAAAAAAAATTAGTATTATTTTTGAGACTACAATTTAAATTTAAAAATTCGTTACTCTGATGCCTGCAGAATATTTTAATATAGCTTATACTTTTTAAACAGTACAATAATTCGTAGAATTTTAACAATAACATTGGCTTCCTACTTGTGAAATGTAGCTACTGAATTATAACAACAATAGTCCTGAAATGTATTGTGCTTGTGAAAACAATTATAGTATTAATTTGAGACTGCATCATGATTTTAATGTCTAAATAATATTCAAATATAGCTTACTTTTCCAAACAGTACAATAATTCGTAGAATTTCAACAATACCATTGCCTAATGTAGTTACTTCCCCTGAATATAATATTGTAACAATAGAACTGGAATTTATCGTGCATTATTAAAACAATTGTAGTATTAATTTGAGCCTCAGTTTAAATTTGAAAATCCGTTACTCTAATCATGATGTAGACGCCTTCAGAACGACCTTATAATTTCCAGTTTCAATTAAAGCATACGTAATTATATCCCTCGTCTGGCCTGGTGTCCCTTAGGACGTCTGTATATCTGTCTGTGCACAATCCAACCGACGTCCGTCTGTCCGTCTAACTGGACACATGTCATTGTTACCGTAACACCGGATAGAAGACATTAGTAGAGCTCTGGTTAGTGATAGTGGTAGTGGTCACTACGAATGCCGACACGGATTGCACAACGATTTATCACGGAATGGAATGAGCAGCAGCGGCTCAGCAGTTGAGCAGCAACAATGAGACACATGCATATCCCGGATAAGCATAATTTCATTATTAAAATAATAAATCTTTTTGTCTGGCTACCATAAATCATTCAAGATGAGCCTACGCCAAGCACGCGTTTGCCAACAGTCTGAACGCACAAGATTCGGTGTATGCCACAGGAAACCGAAATTGATGCGACTATCAGCTTTCAGGGCTAAGGCACTATTATTTATTTAGATACGTTAATTAACGAATATACCTTTTCAGATACAGTGCATAAACAAGACAAGTGTTAAACTAATTTTAATACAAAAGATTCAATTCAGTTATAAGCTTGTCTGACAAGTTTTTGAATTATTTTAAATTGAATAAAGATAAAGAACTTTGTCATGGAACAAATTTGTCCAACTAGAGAGGAAAGCGCTTCGATTGCCTCACTCGCTTCGCTCGTGACACAAACTCCGAGCTCGAGTGGAAAAAGAGCTTTCCTCTCGTGTTAGACACAACATTTTTTTCACGACATTTAAAAACATTGTAAATGTAGAACTGTAGAAGGAACACATAACTAGAAGTTATAACTGCCATCTTTCAGATTGACGTTTGAAAACAACGAAATGCAGCCAATATGCCAAATTAAATTTAAGTTGTAAAATCGTGAAACAGTAGAAAAAGAAAGTATAAAACATAATAATTGTAAAATAATAGTTTACAGTACATCACTATAAAATCAGAATTTTCAATAAAATAATAAATTTATTTACAATTTTTAAAATATTTAATCTTAAAATAACACTGGTGGTAACACTGCTTACTTTCCTCTCGTTCCTCTCTAGAGAGGGAAAACCTACTTTCCTCACTATTTCGCGAGAAGAAAATTGTGTTTTCTCCGCATGTCGTGAAATAAATATTTATTTGTATGCCAAGGACTAAAAGTAGCCTTTTGCAGATTGAGGCTAGAAATTGTAGCACGAGGGCTGTAACTAGTCGAAGTATTTATTCATACTTTCAGTCAGAAGTACAGTACATAATATTTTATATAAATTCGTAGATTTAAGGGCAGTACATTTTTGAAACCACTGATTTGTTGATTGTATCTGATTAACTATTAATAGAATTAAATTAAATTAATTTTGAATTGGCAAGAATAGTAAACTGGAAACTACATTTGAAAACAATCCAAAACTGTTTGACTATAAACCTGGAAACTAAAATTGCGAATGTCGAAAAATATCTTTCAGTAAGTTTGGACAGAAATTTGTTCTAGCATCATTCTCGTATTGTATTGAGGAACAACTTTCGTATTTCACTAAACATAGTCAAAAATATTGAAACACAACTCGAATTAGAATTTAATGGCCAGTGAATGACGCCAATGAATAAACAAATTATTTTAAAGTTTTTTCAACATTTGAACATTTGAACTGTTTATTTATAGCATTTATTGATAATATATATTTTAATTGCCTCATTTTATTTTAACAATAAATATTACACGTGCATCAATTTGCTCATTATTCACAAACTATTTATTTTTTAATATCTAAAATACAACATTCAGATAACCACCAAAATTTTAACTCAAGGCTACATTATTAAACTGCAATACCTAAACGACTATTCTACGAGACCAAGCTATTATGTTGTTACTGCATTAAAATCAAAATCATTTTCTTGTAAATTGAGACACCCAGTATAACGAAGTACAGTAGTCCAATTCCCAGTACTAACAGTAACTGTATTTCCAGGTATATTGTATTATTTTACTGCATACATTGTCATAAATACAATATTAAATCTATTTGATAAAACAAACCTTGTTTCTGATGTTCAACTTCATTATGGCTGTCCGCGTGCTATGTCCAAATGGTCCAATTCGTCGAAATGTTCACGTTTACCGGCATTATTTGTACACAAATCACATTTACCCTATTTTAGAACACACTACACATATAAATATCTAATATTAATTGCCCATATATCACGAATTACACACATAAAAACACATATTGTTCTCCTAAAACTCACACACAACTGCATCGAAAAAAATCACGCGGTAGACTAACTGAGCAAGTTCGGACGAAACTTTACATAACAGAACTCAATAAATAATTTTATATTTTTATGCCGGGAAGATTTAAACATTTGAAATTATTACGATTATTAAACAATGTTATAAATAATTTATTCATTTGAGAATTAGTTCTGTAATATTTATTTGTAATAAATTTCGAGAACGATGTCTTCCCATCAACTTTTAATCTAAATTAGTTCTGAAAATTAATGTTATGTTTAAAAAGTGTTTAATAATTTTGTTAGCGAATATTAAAAAGTACAAAGGAATTTCATTGAAATGATTTTGTCTGCGTTTGGAGTTGTTTCCACCAACGCAAACATCAGTAAAGAGATAAGTATCAATTAGCGTACGCCCGCACGCGACTTCTCAATTATTACAGATGCAGTTGAACAATAATTTTATCATTGCGCATAATAACTGTTTTGTAACACAAATGAAACTATATCTACTTTAAAAATGTTTATTTGAAGAACCACCAGATACAAATCACCTGAAATAAAAATTACTCCTAATAATAAAATAAATATTTCAAAACAAACCTGAAAGAGACAATATTAGTGATACTTAAACCCCTGCCAGTCTTTCGCTGTTGATGATGCCATCATGGATGACCATCTTGAAGAGTAGATTTCAACAGTGGTTGTCAAAATCTTCAGGTGATACCTGTGCACACCAAATAAAAATTAGTGTTTTGAAAATCGTCTACATGTGTAAAACATTTAATTTATGAAGGATTTTGCAAATCTACATTGATAAAGAAAAAGTATAAAAATTTGTTAGTCGATTTCAACTACTTATTAACTTATGCATTAAGTTATCGTAAAATTGCTTTGCTATTTCATTAGCTTAATTTTTTTTATAAAATATAATTATATTTACCATTGCATATTTTGTTCAGTATTTGTTGCATTAGTATCCAATGTTTTTATTTTATTTTGAAGGATTACATTCTTGCATCCTTTTTCTGAGCTGTTCCCTCATTGTTGCGTATTTTATATTTTTATTTCAGTCAGTATAAATTTATAACACTTTGTATTATAGATACGACATAAATATGTTTAAATAAAACTAAAGAAATAACTAAGTTCATCTTTTTTATAAAGTTTATGTTTCTTCAATCTTGTATATCACAACATAAGAACACTTTTACTCACTATATGGGGCTTCTGTGAATATCAATAATTTATAAAATAAAAACCATTTCAAAATACGTAGTAGTACTCAAAAATATTATTTTAGTTTATAGTAAATGTAAAAAATAAATAAACATATAAAAATGTTTAACAATCATCATTGTAAAATAAGTAGGTAGGTAATTTGAATTGTACAAATACTTTACCTAGAATAAATGTGGTCAGCGTATCCTTGTTATGCAACAATGGGTGCCACTTGTTGTTAAAGTAACAACAAATATTTTTTTTGGCAACAATAGCACAACGTTTAATAAAACGTGTGGCAGTTTATATAAAACTGTTGTTTTATTCCGTTTTTACGGACATGTGCGCAAAAGCGCGAAGGTGCTTTCTGAAATTGTTTAAGAAGAACAAAGGAACAAAACGAAAAATTCGTTGTTATAGAAATAACACATATTGCTAATAGTTCCAGTTCAGTTTTCATGCAATAATGTTTAACATCAAATATAAGTTGGAATAATTACCTTTCTTTCTTTGTATTTAAACAGCTTATAAAATGCTGTAAGTTGCTGATTAAATAAAAATAGCTCCATAAGATCTTGCATTCAACAGAACTTATTCAGAAATAAGTACACAGGCATTAAAAAATTATATCCAGTATTTACAAAGTATAATCAGGAGAGGGTTAGGCTATAGCAGTTATTAATACATTATAATCGATTATATTGATTTCAGTTATGACTTTATGGATTTTTATGGGCCATTCTACATTTAAATCTGAATTTTATAGGAATAAACAAATTCGTTACTAGACCACTTTTTTCTATTCTTCTATTCATTTTTTTTACATTGTTACTAACTTTTTGTAGCTATAATTCATAACTGAATATGTTATTTCATATTTCATATCACCGTATTAGTTTTGTAAATAATGTAAATAATCTTTATAATCGATTAATAGATTATTGGTCAGGCCTAATTAAGAGGTCATATAGAATGAAAAGACTGTTACATTATCGTGATATTAAACATAAAAATTATATTTTTATTTTTAGTACATTCCGATTTAATCGTCACATGACATACAGTGCAGGAGAATATACTTTCTTGATTTTCTTAATTGAGATTGCAACTAGTATTTGACAAATTAATGAAATTCCAAATTATGTCTAATAAAAACTACGAATTTGTGAACCACATAAATAAAAACACAATCATGACAATGAACTGACAATAATACTTTCTTGATTATGATTGTTAAGTATAATAAAAATGTAGTATAGTATAATTATCTAAAAATAAATCTCATTACGAATAATTAATTAAAATATTTCTACAAATGGATTAAATAAATCTACAAATAGAATCGTTGAACATGAATGACTTTAGCGAGCGCAAAGTAGACTAAGGTTTGATTACTTTGGCGACCGCAAAGTAAAGGAAACTATTCAAGTAAAACATTTGTTCACGAAGTCTGATTGAATATTATCAACTACTTAAAATTACGAGAAGTTTGGTATACGGAAGTTACCAAATACTTTTAAAATCGCCTTGCCTGACCACCGGCGTACGGTTCCCTAGAATATCCTGCTCCTGAAACATTGGTGGTAATGCCATGTCCGAATTAATATCTCATCGGAAAAATGCTATTTTCTTTAAACATAAATATCACAAGTTTCGTAATGCCCCAGTGAATTTGTTTGTAATATGATTTATTTATTACTGACAATGGATACAATTTGATCAAAATCGAATTACATTTTTGGTCACTTAATAAATTAAAAATTCCCTACTATAAACTACAATTCATGATTATGGCATGCTTAGCTGCCTTATAATGGACATTTTCACGTTAACATAAACTTGTCTTCTCAATTTAACAAGAAGTCATGACATTTTATTCTTCGTTCCATTCCAAGTTCAATTCTTTGCACTTTGCATTTTACCTTTCAAATAAGTACAACTTATATTATAATCACAAACAAAATTGAATGTTTGCCCTCAATAAAACTCGTATAAAGTTTCATACATCAAAAATAATAAAAATGATCGTTTACATATGAGATTCGTTTCGATAATTCTATAAATTATGTTATGAAAATAAAAATAAAATCAATTATATATTCTTTTGTACATAATACTGTTGGCACGATTTACTGTTTGGTCGGACTATGGTATTGCGCGTGGTAAATAAAGTGTTTTAAAAACGTCTGGAAAACTTACCGTAGTCCTGCTTCCCGTAACCGCCACTGGCGGCGCCGGCGTAGCCTTGTGAATCTGTAAATTAAAAAAAATATTAGAGAACTGAATTAAATTTCCATTACGTTACAGTGAGATATAATAGAAATCTCAGTAAAATTTTGTCATCAGAAGAATATAAAATATTCTCAGGTTTCAAATGTCAAATAAGCATCACAGATTTATAATTCAAAAAAAGTAGTATTTTAATGAATTTCTTACCATATGTTGCAGAGCTGGCATAACCTCTGTTATCGTCAAAGGAAGACTGTTGTTGATTATTGTAGCCACCTGACGAGCTGTAGCCAGTGTAGTTGTCAGCAGGAGCGTTGCTGTACTGTGAGGAATAATTAGAATCGGCATTGGAGTAGCCGCCTGCCTGTCCGTAACTGTTCCGTGTGTCGGCTCCTCCTGATGGGTAGCCAGAGTTGCCATAGTCTCCGGAGTCGTACTGCTGTCCGCCGTACTGTGCTCCTCCGCCACCTGAGTAGCTCTGGTTGTTGTAGCCGCCCTGGCCACTCTGACCACCATAGCCGCCTTGTGATCCGTAACCACCGCCGCCAGACGAGTTAGAGAAGCCACCGGGCTGGGAGTTGCCATATGACTGTGACCGACTATAAAAAAAAACAATCAAATCTACTGCCATCTATCAAACGCTCGAGTGAACTAACCCTCCTGGAGGTGGAGCTCCATAGCCATTTGATGACTGTGGATTGTCAAATCTGGGCCTCTTGTTTCCTCCATTTGAAAGTGGGGCACCGCCTCTCTTGCCAGCTTGATTGTCACCTCCTCTACCAGGTCCACCACGTCCACGGCCTCCGTCAAAGCCTCGGCCGCCGCCTCGTGGACCACCTCGGTCCATGCGAGGGCCCCCGCGACCACCTCTGTCACCGCCGCGACCGCCACCGAAGTCACCGCGGCCGCGCATCATGCCCCTGCCGCGGAACCCGCCGGGCCCACCACGGCCGGGTCCGCCGCGCTGTGGCCCCGAGAGACCACCGCCGCGTGGGGGCCCACCCAGGCGTTGCACACCGCCAGATGGGGGCGGCGCGTTATCTCCGGCGGGGCCTGCGGGCGGTGGTCCCCCTGACTGTGGGGGGAAGCCGCCACGACCACGCATGCCGCCACCGCGTGGACCGCCGCGCATTCCCGGGGGCCCACCGCGACCGCGCATCATCATACCGCCGCGACCCATTGGACCACCTCTGCCCATTGGTCGACCGCCGCCGCCGCTATAATTATCAAAATTTTATTTATTTACTTATCTCATGTCAAATGTAAATATATTATTACAAGCGCGACCGGCATATATAAAAATGCTGATATCTAATAATAAAATTGGCGCAGAACAGCAAACAACTCAATTATCAAATCAATGGAGTGTAATGACCTCGACACCTTCGCAAAAAATAATTTCCTATTTATATTAAATATTTAAATAATAATACAAAATACAACTAGACATACTGAACAAGTTGTAGATTTCAAATAGAAAACCAAAACAGATATTGATTTTAGAAGATTACGGTTAAATGTTACGCATGAAATAAAATCAAAGTGTACGAAATGGCGGGTAGATGAAAGATTCACTTACCGGGGTACAAAACCACCACGGCCTCTTGGAGGTCCCCCATTTGGTCCTCCTCTACCTCCTCCTGGGCCTCCTCGACCCCTGTTTGGGACTAGTGTAGGTACAGCTGCAGTTTCTGCCATTGTCCTAATAATTATAAATAAAAATATAAATTATTCAAATTAAAAATCAAACGTCAAATTATATTTGAATTATAATGATGTATAAATAAAACAGAACTTTGAAAAAAATCAGAAAATACATTGACGCAACCGGCTAAAAGGCACGCCGGTACTCGATCATATTCATACATCAAGATAAAACGTACTTTAACATAGAATTAGTCTTCTAAATTTAGTTCTGATAATAGAAACACATGTACGAATACAAATAAATATAAATTTATATTACTTACTTGATTCTTTTTAAAATATAAAATTAATTCACAACACACAGTACTGCACACAACAAAGAACAGTTCAAAATGGACGATGCAGTCAGATAGCGTCCCCCGTGCTACAACTTCCTTCAGCTTAGTATTGAGCGGATATGAGGTGCTGCGCATGTCCAAACAACTGACGCTCGATACTCGAACTAAACACCAAAAGCAGTACACGTGCTGCCATCTATTGATGGAACTGAAAAATACCAAATTTAAAATCATATTCTTTATTCGGGATGAAATTGAACGTTATTGACTATGGGGATGAATTAAAAAAAACGCTTCCAGTAATATATTCGGGATATCCATCAACCCATTTTTGAAATAAAATGGAATGGAATACATACAAATAAAATTAAGATGTAATAATAATATAGAATAAATAATCAACCAAGCTGCATCGTTGGCGTTAATATTTTATAGCTTTTTTCTGAAATGCCGTTTCAAGTAAATGTAACACTATTAGGCACAATTTATAAATGAAAGTAATACAATTATTTTGAACCTAATTTTATGTAGGTATAATCTTGTTAAATACTGACCTTGAATATAGACTAAAATACTACCCTACATTGTCGAGGAATATGTTTTAATAAAATAATGTAATTAGCTATATACAGCCTACGCCTTACAAGAATAATACAGTGTCGTATGTAAGGAACAAATAATTTCTATACATATTTTTGTATATAAAAAAAAATAATTACATATAATATAGTTGTGCAATAAATAACATAATAGGTATTTGTTATAAGAATCGTACTTACTAATAGTCGTGAAGATTATCAGACGAGACGAAGCTGAGTTTCATATTATGATATGCATCATAATGATTGGTTACGCACCGTATTGCATACAAATTTTTATCTCAAAATCAAAAAGTAAAATAAATTATTTGGTAGGTACCTATTGAAAAAAAAAAATCTAAAATATTAGGTACCTATGCTATTTTTGAAACTTCCATACTCGCTTCCTTAGAAACGAGTTATTTGTTATTTCATTATGGTACCGAGTACCATACTGGATTGATTATGGTCCTTGGCTTATAATGGACGCTATTGAGGCTTATTATGTTGTCAGTATAGTACGCCAGCTGACCTAAGCAAATATAAGCTCAGAAACTTTCTTCAAAGTATAAATAAAGCTTGTTATAATTTACAAATAAATATTGAAACTTTATGACACTAAAACTTTTGTAATTACTTCTAAAAAGTTTCTCGGAATTCTTTATTCTCTAGGGTTGTTCCAATGACTACGTCGTTCTCCAAGAAAAAATATAAGATACGTGCCTGAAATGTCTTCGTCGTGTACTTACCTTAGATGCGCTAATCCTCTAAGAAGGATTACGTTTATTAAATTATGGAAGTATGTAGGATATTTAAAGGAAGTCCAGAGACGACATACCGAGTCGCTCCTTACACGCGTCTTCACACCATAAACCACCTTCAGACTGGAGTAGTTCGGTGACGATTTTCTTCAGTACATTCCTCTCCACATTATACATTAGTAAGTATATTCACATCTTTAAAATATAATCATTAGTATTATTGTTGTTTTCTGTACCCTCTGTTACCTCTGCTCTGATGATGGAAACACATCATTCTGGAAACGACGTATTATAATAAATATTACAGAACAAATTCTCTAATAAATTAATCATTATTTAAAATATTTGCTTACACTTTAGTCTAAATTATTTATGTTTCGAATGTAACTGTGAAATACTATAAAAGTTAACTGTACTAGGGATTGAAAAGGATTATTATATCTTAACACCTACCTTAGCAGGTAGAAGTTATTTCTAGAATTCTAAATTTTATGGGGTTTATTTAAAGCTCAATAGAAAACATTCTTTTCACTTCTATTACCTGCTTTTCAACACAACCGTTACCCATTTCAATAAAACTGCCTTTTATGTATATTTTAAATTATAGTATCTGATGTTATTCAATTTAAAATTGTGTGTGGTACGATAAGAACCTGTCGCGTTATAAATTTTATTATACTATCAGTAACAAATATATTTCCACATTACAAATTGATTTTGAAGATATATACTGCTATTAGTATTTTTTAAAACTTAAATCCTAAATATTTTTTAATTTTTGGCGCAGATTAAGTATTTAATCTAACTGAGGAGAAATAAATGAATAAAGGTAACTTATAGAATTCAGTCAAAATGTTTTAAATTGAATTCCAGAAGTTGTCCTTTAAAGCCGTGGATTCTTTTATAGTTCGAAACCTGAGAAAAATAATCATGGTAAAAATTGCCTGTCAGAAGAATCCTGGTGAGAACCGCCTGTCAAATAGTGGTGCTGCTAAATTGAATCTTGGAAAAGAAGAAATTGTATTCATTGATAGCTTCACAGCACTTATTTTTATTTTCCAGAATCCATGATCCATGTATGTTTTTCTCTCTCTAGATTCTGGTGAAGACTGTGGCGAGGATGGTGTCGTTCGTAGGTCAGCCGCAGATGGCGGCGTGGGGCTCAGCACCAGCCGGAGCCCTAACTGGCAACATCACCGTGGTGGACAAGGTGCTGCCAGACATGCTACACATGGTGGACCCCCACTGGTACCAGTTCCCGCCCATGAACCCACTGTGGCATGCCCTCTTAGGGTTTGTTATCGGTGTGCTGGGATTCGTCTCCATTTCAGGTAGACGGAAAATTACAAGCGCCAAATTCACACTAAATATTAAATGTTTTTCAAGAAGAGATTAAGAGACAAGCCCAAAAATAAATAATGAAAATCGAAAAATCTATTATATGACCCATTTTACATAGCAGTTCACATTTTGCGTCTCAAATGTAATTTAAAAGTCCATCCATCAAAATATTGAGAGAAATAAGTTGATCCCTGTTGATTAATTGGAATATAATTTGCTCCTTCAAATAAAGAACATAATGGCTGTGATTCTTTGATTGATTCTAATTAGTTTCTATGTTGTAATGAACGATAGGCAACGGAATGGTAATCTACATCTTCTCCTCAACCAAATCTCTGAAGACTCCCTCAAACTTACTCGTCGTCAACTTGGCCTTCTCTGACTTCTTCATGATGTTGTGCATGTCACCCGCAATGGTCATCAACTGCTACTATGAAACTTGGGTGCTAGGTACTATTCCCTTAGTACCACATTATTTCTGTTGATGTTAATACTGATACACTATTTAGGACCACTATTTTGCGAGCTCTACGGTATGGCAGGCTCCCTATTCGGGTGCATCTCAATCTGGACCATGACGATGATAGCCGTTGACCGATACAACGTCATTGTGAAGGGCTTGTCAGCGAAACCTTTAACTAAGAAGGGCGCCATGTTGCAGATTCTTGCTCTGTGGACCTTCTCGCTTGCGTGGACCTTATTTCCCATGTTTGGATGGAATAGGTACGGTTTAAATGATTTCAAATCAGGGACTTGAACCACATAAAATAACGGGTCTGGTTCGGTTCGCGGTTTCTTGTGTCTTACATGGTTCGGTTTCGTTCCGGTTTTCATATTTTATTTTCTAAATAATCGGTAGCCGGTTTTCAGAAAAGCGTTAAGTGCTTTTAAAGCACTAGTGACGTTAAAGTCAGTCCGTGAAAAATAGAGCTGAAAAACAGCATTTTAATTTTGATTCATTTTATAAAGTAGACCGTGTGATGTGTCAAAATATCGTTACCTAGGGATTGATCACAATTTTCATTGTTTAAGATTTTGCACGCATTTCAGTGTTTTAAACATCGATTATGATTTCTAGTGTAATAATACAATATTTATTTCAATTTTTTAAATTAAAATGTGAAAAAAATCCATGATCAATCAGCATTTGTTCTACACAATTTTAACAAAAAAAATAAATTTTAGTTTATGAATCGATTCATATCCATAAGTCCGGCTCTAGTTATGGGTTTGCCAAATTATTTTTTAATGGTTCGGTTTGGTGAATGGTTCGCTAGAATAGCTGCGGTTCTGGTTTTCGTTCCTATTCTTGTTCGGCTCGAGTCCTGGATTTAAAACGACTCTGGTTTGACTTTGAATTTTGTAGATATGTCCCTGAGGGCAACATGACTGCCTGTGGAACTGACTACTTGAACAAGGAGTGGCTCAGCCGTAGCTACATTTTAGTTTACTCAGTATTTGTCTATTTCCTTCCTCTTTTGGTCATTATTTACTCGTACTTCTTCATCGTTCAGGTATGTGTCAAAAATAATTACTGTATGAAGATGAAGAGTATCAAATCGTTAAGAATGTAGTTGATGGAGTAGAAATGAATCAGTTGTGATGGTTTGGGCATGTTGAACGAATGACGAATGAGAGGTTAGCAAACGAATTATGCGGGTAAGATAGTTGGTGAGCGATTGCGTGGACGTCCGGTGAGTAAATAGATTGATGGTTTGTTGCGTTTGCAAATGTTTCCGAGTGGGAAGCTTGCATGAATGTGGACGGGGCAAAAGAAATGTGTCCGGATTGACATGTTTGGCGAAAGGCTTGTGAATTGATATATTTGACGTGTGCTAACCCTATTTGGAAAAATCGTGTGGTTTTATGTATGTATCTTATAGGCTGTCGCAGCTCACGAAAAATCTATGCGCGACCAAGCGAAAAAAATGAACGTTGCATCTCTCCGGTCTTCTGAGGCTGCACAGACAAGCGCTGAATGCAAGTTGGCTAAAATCGCCCTCATGACCATCTCGTTATGGTTCTTTGCATGGACGCCATATTTAGTCATCAACTACACAGGTGTACTCGACGGCAAGAAGATCAGCCCATTGGCTACCATTTGGAGTTCACTCTTTGCGAAAGCTAATGCTGTTTACAACCCTATTGTCTATGGCATCAGGTAAATAATTAATATACTAGAGGTAAATTCATTTAAGCAGAACCCTGCGCGAAGTACGAATTCTCGTCTTAGAAAGAGAGGCATAGATGATAAACTAAGCTACTGTCTGTTCTACAGAACATCAGCTTCAATATCTGTTATTCTCATGTTGACGTTCGTAGTTTTTTGCTTCGTGTAACGCTGTGAATTTTGTAATTGATTGTGATTGAGTTATATTTTAGTTTTCTTTGAAAATTAAGTGAAGTGCAGCACTCGCTAGCTCCAATTTTGTAAAACGGACAGTACATGACAAGCTCTGCCTTCTTGCGCAGCTCAGGGTCCTAGATATTTGAATTTTACTCTAGTAGAGAATTTTTCTCGAAAAATTGATTGTGGCGCCAACGACTTTGTGAAAATCTTCCGCACTTGTAATGTTAATAAATTTTTTGTTTGTAGTCACCCGAAATACCGGGCAGTGCTCTTGCAAAAGTTCCCGACTTTGGCTTGCGCACCTCCACCACCAGAAGACACAGCTTCAGCCGTATCCGGAACAACGAATGTTGCAAGCGAAGAAAAACCAGCAGCATAAATTTAAAATCTTTACAATTCCCGAACGAATTTCTCTTATCTTTTTTGTGTTGACTGATATTGTAACCAAAATTTAGTTTGTGATTACAATATCATTTGACGTTCACGGCCCGGCAAATGTAAACGGAAATGATTTAGGAAAATTTATACCGTTCCTTTTGTATATACTTATATGTTTGAAGTTTTAGTTCACTCTTTGAATAATGACTATAAAATGTTTTATTTTAATAAACCCAGCAAGCAACATGAGAAAATATATAGAGATTTTATTATCCCCCAAATAATAGATAGATTGGTAGATTGCTAGACTCTGATTACAGAGGTCATGGTTCGAATCCCGGTCAGGTTGGAAATTTTTACAGCCTTACTTGGATCGATGCCTACATTGTCACAATTTCAAGTTGAAATACAATTAACTTGACAACCACAATGCTGGCGGGCACTGGCTAGTGGCTGTCGTAATGGGCTTGTGGTAAGTCACCATAGAGACATAACCGAGTTGGTTCAAAACCCGAAATAAATACAGTACAATAAAATTATCTCCCAAATAACACAAACATAAAGACAGATCATGCACCTACCTTGACACCACATCATCCCTGATAGATAAAAACTGCACATCATAGATTTGTTTATAAATAAAACTGTGAATTATTTGATATAACAAACAAAATGGTTTATTTAATTATAAGGTACAAATATAACCACATGATGTGCAACCGATCTAGCATCGACGAAACAAACTACAATACATTAAAAATAAAATATATCGGTAACGTCATACATACACCACATAGAACATAGACGTTCAACAGATATATTAATTAAATACTATAAAATAATCACAAGTATAACTTACTGATTAGTAATTACACCATTACAATCTTTGAAATAGGGGATGGACCATCATTCTCATTTGTCGGGCAATCTATCAGTTCTGAATATCCACTTTCGTCACTGCACGCGCTGTCATTTTCTCCCTCCGAACCACTATCCTTATCATTATCGCCATCTACGTGATCGTAACCTCTATCAAGCTCTACCGACTTCTTTTTGTAAACTTTCAGGGAACTGAAATCAGTTTGAGATTCTCCAACAGGTATAAGAGATACTTCTTCAGTGTCTGGTATTTCTTGGGTCACCCGTAAACTGTGTTTCAGTTGACAATATTTTCTGACATCTGCACAATTTGTTAGCCTTTCGAGGCTTGTGACTCTGGATAAAACAGTGCCGCCAACTTTGAAGTCTGGTTCAGCCTTCTTGTGGTCTTCTGTAGGGTGTTCTGTTTCTGATGTTACTGTACTGGCAGATTCACAACCGCTTGATAAAGAACCTTCGTCGCTGTCAAGGGGTAAGAGGTCGGATTGGATTTCTGCTCGCCTGAACCAACTCAAGTCGATGTTTTGGTCGTCTCGGTCTAGGTTGAGAGTTTCTGCAACCATTTCTTCAAGTATTCGGTTGCTTCTCTCGTCAATGGTTTCTTCAATGATGGTTTCATGTGTGTTGAAGTCGAGTCGATCGTTTCTGGAGGGCATTTCGATTCCTTTATCGTCTTGTATTGGACTAGGTATTCGAAGATTGGAGGTTTCTGCTAATCTTTGTCGTAAAGCTTGTCTCTTATCAATTAAAGCGGAGGTACTATCACAGTGGCGCAGTCTTCTAACACTACCATTAACCTTAAAAGCAGCCATTACTCTATATCCATCTTCGTTTTCTTCATCTTCTTCTCCTAGATTTTCTTCGATTATTGTTAACTTCGGTGCTGATTTCGACCGCTCTAGAGGCGGCCGGTAATTTGTGGATCCAGTGCTTAGCATGATTTTTCGTCTGGGGAGAGAGGGATTGTCGTAGACGCTGTTGACCAAGGAAAGTCGTGCATTTTGGCGGGAAATTTTGTCCTTTTTGAATTCGGCTAAAGCTTGACTTAGACTAGTACGGAGTTGGGTCTCGATTTGTTTTGCCATGGAGTTGGACGAGCACAGCACAGCATGGCAACGTAATTCGTGACGAAGACGGCGGCCTTCGTGTCTGTAATAAAACATCCAATGTCAAAATTTAATTGTTGTGTTCGCGTTGAATTACTGGTAATTAACTTTTCTTTAATTTGTTGTCTTCGTTGTTATTAATTAAAAAGCTATATATAAAGCTTTACATAACGCGGTAATTACCATAAAAATTACTTTCCACACAGGAAAATTTATAGAGTTAAATAAGAATTATTCTACGATCGGTATTAAAGTAGGCTTTTTGAACAACACTTGAAAATATACAATTGCAGACCAATGCTTCTTTCCAAACTGTTGCTACAATTGTGACGGTCTGAACACATTTTCAGACCAGTAATCATAAATAATTATTAAAATTTTGTTACCTTTATTCGAATTTTACAAAAAAAAATTGATCTAAATGTCAAGTTATGTTGTTTTTTTTTCTACATTCAAAATTTTGACTTTCGTAGATATGGATGAAAAATTACAAAATTGCTAATAAAAATTACTGACTTCGACTAGTGCTTATGCTAAAATCTTTCGCCTCAATCTACAAAGGTTAGTTTCAGCCCTTGGGATATAAATAGCTATTTTTCTCACCTGTAGACCCAGCAGAAGAGCCTGGGGAACTGTTTGGGAGCAGCACAGAACGTAATTCTGTTGGCCCAGTACTCTGTTAGGCCGTGGTCTTTTGTATGGGCTTTCAGACCTCCGCCACTAACAGTCAGTTCCATTCTTACGTCCGGCCTGGAAGATTGTGTGTAGTTCCTCCATAATGTCGATAGGGGTTTCTCTACACATCCTTCACCTGCAAAACAAGAAACAACATTATTATAATTATAAAAATAATACTAATAAAAAACTATTTCCTATATCTGAGGTAGATATCACGAAGTATAATTAAACACAGGAGTAGACACTCCGTATCTTATGCCCTGTTCACACGTTGCTACTTTGAAGACACATTCGTGCTACTGTAGCAAGAAAAAATCTGAGTCGCTTGTCAAATAGCAGCGCTGCTAATTTGTAGCATCAAAGTATCAAGAACTACTCGTTGATAATTTCACATCGTTGACCGTTGTGTGTGTAGATAGCGATTTTTTGCGGTAATTGTTTCGATTTGAATTTCTTTTCATGCTACAGTAGCACGTATGCGTCTTCAAAGTAGCAACGTGTGAACAGGGCATTAGCAATACTGTAGATTCGAAGTATTTTTGTTTACCCTGTGCGAGAGAGAAAAATCACTACTGGGCCCGTGCGGTACCATCGTTACCGTTGTTTATCGTCATAGAATGCATGCTCCGAGCTGGCCCGTATTTTCTGTCTCTCTTTACAGGATAAACAGAAAGGCCACACTTCATCCGTCCTAGTGTCCACTCCAGTTTGCATCCGGGGTATTTCAAAGAAGTTTTTTAACATCTAATAAATGACTTATTTGACTACTTTTGGTATTTGATGTACATAATAAAAGGTATTCAAAGAAATTATTAAGCACCACGCTAGAATTTTTGTTTAATTTAATTATATTTTTGTTATTAATGTAACTATCTTTAAATTGATATTTTGACATTAAATTGATTTATCCTGTTTAGAATGATTAAATATTAATGATCGATAATCATCTAGTCAAGGTAAATTTAGTTATTATTTTTTATCATCGAACTAAGTTCACGTTTCTATAAATAAGCGCTCTAGAAATTACAATAATTTACTTCATACAAATTGCGACTGAAAGAGTGATAAGGCTTGTCAAATATTCTTGTAAATGTGTTTTACAACTTTTGTTATGTCAGCCGCTATCATAATAAGTAAAAACTATACATTTATCTATAAAATGTAAAATTGTTTACAAAAAACGTATAAAAACTTGAATTTACTTAAGTACGTTGACAAGATGACAGGTAAAATTGCAAGCTTAACCCAAAATTGCGCATAAAATAAATAAAGATTTTTATTGCACATAACACATTCAGTTAATGGAAAAAAATAATTAGTGATAAAAATAATCCCGAGAAAAGTTGTAACCTAAAAGCCTATCAAATTGAGCAATAGTTTGAATTCTCCATTGGAAATTAAATCGGCTTCACCGAAGAAGAAGTGATAATTTAAGAATTAATTTGTTCGACACATTTTCCCTTTTAGAGAGAACATTACCATAAAAACAATTGCGAATTGTAAATAAACATCAGAAAAATAAGAACAACATTCTTTATGGTACGATTTACCTTTGCTTTACTTATATTTTAATTTTTAAGTAAGTACTAATGCACTGAAAATATCAGTGTATTTAAAAATACAAATGTAAAATTTCAGAGGTTGTTATCAAAACGAGTTTTCAAGGACATCCTGATTTTTTTGCATGTTTGTCCAGAGACGTTTTTGTAAAATAAATTAAAACCAAATTTTTGTTTTTCTGTTTATGATAATTGTGACAATGGATAATATCTGATTTCTTGTAATACTGCATATTTATTTCATATCCAATAATATTCCAAACATATTCTTCGCGGATATTCTTAAAGATAAAAGTACAATCTACAAAATGTTCGAAGCTGAATTTTAATATTTTGCCTTAAAATCGAAATATGTTGATTTGAATTTGATAAATTCCATCGGTCCAACATAATAAAATTTGAAGTTAATTCACTTGTAAATAAAAACTGTAAAGTGGCGGGAGTAAAACCTCTTTTTACACATAGGTATGAATTTTTTTTACAAATATGGGTGCCACATTAATTTTTTTCTCTTTACCATATAAATTCTTTGTTATTATTATCTTATAAACGTGTAGAATAGCGTGCGAAATCCATGATATTTTTGCTTGTTTTATGGACATTTGGCAGCAGATAGAGGATCACCTTGATTCACGGACTCTTCCAGTTATTTGTGAAGAGTAGACCACAAGGGTTTTTTGTGCAGTAGTTAAGAAATATAAATAAGACTCGTGTTCACATCTTCGAAAATAAAACACGTATTATACGCAATTATGCAAGCAGTACTCCTTTAAAGTACTAATTTTAAATTAATTCCACATTTATGTATTTTATTTGATTTTATGGTAATTTCACAAAAAGACAGATGTAACAATTTTTTCCCAGTCTCTCTGATTGACATATGCTTATGTTATTATGTATTAATTATGCTTATGTAAACATTTGCATATCCCTATGTTGACTTATGTTTATTTTTAATTAAGGTTACTGTGAACACTTCCAATCTATTTGTTAGAATCTTATTATTTTTATGTGTAATTTTTTTTATATAATGGATTGGTTAGCATGTCAACCCTTTGTTCATAAAATAATTTTTTTATATTTTCATTGCTGTGAATGAACCTTTAGAGTAGATTTGAACCCGATTTGCACATTTTCTGCTCTAGCAAAATGTTTTTAAGTTCATGTATTAATTTTACAATTATAATTATGGAATTCTTTGTAAATTGCAGTACCTACCATAACATCATAAGGAAGTTTCTTGGCTTATTTAATTACTAAAGTCATAAAAGTATAAGATTAGCACAAGCCGCTATTTGTTATTATTTGCGTAGAATTTACGTGCGTATTCCGCATGCACTTTGCATATTTACTTTTTATATCTATCATAAAACAAATGAAACATAATGTGAAATATATCTGGTGCAAGTATTTATAACTAAAACCGTTAATAAATATCAAATAGTATGAATTTATTTTAGTCTTACGCACAGTTGGACGCATTTAATTCTGCCCTGATTAGAAGTAATAACCATTAACATTCTCTGAATATTAATTGTACGATAAATAAGGCAAAATCGAACATATATTTTATGATTAAAATTCCTCAGCTGACGTCAGTCGGCAAATGAGAATAAAAACATGTAAATTTAATTTAAAAACTAAACATTTTGTCATGGAACAACAAATATATAAAATGATTTTGCAATAAATGTACCGTGCTTCTGCAATCCGTTATTATAAAACATTGTACTAATAGAACATTATAATAACATGTTTATTTTTTTATTTCATCGCAGTTAATTGTTCTACGAGCAAAATAAATTACAAGTTTTATCATTTTCATGTCAGAATTTTATCCATTTTTCAAATAAACAATAATTTATTTTGCGTTTCAATTTGCACGTGTATTCTTGATGCAATACACGTTTTTAAGTAAGTGTTTTATATATAAGTGTTTTTGCATCTTTTATTAATAATTGGTATTTTATATGACAACCATAAGAAATCGTGGGTAATTTACAGAGATTGAAGTAAAGTCTTCAAATTTTTTAAAAGTTATATAGATATACTTAAGATTTTTCTTGTTGACTATCAGTCATAGATTTCTAAGATTTTTAACTTGTTTTTTCGATAGAACTCTCTTTCTGTAATTCTTGTACATTCTTCTGTTTGTGACTAATAGACAACTTTATTTATTTATACAGGGTGTTACTATATTTAAGTGTAACTTATTTATAATAAAGTGAACATTACCACGAGTAGATAGGAAGTTTTTCTAAATATTTTATTTGAATCTACTACAATACCACAAGTAATACTTTATACAATGAATGTCTGGTGTTGATAATTCAATTCAATTATGTTATTCTATAAAAATATGTTACTTAAGTGGTATTCCCGAGTTTTGCGAATTTTTTAACAATTCCTTTTGTTCCACGCACTTTACCTTTAAAAAAATCACGAAGTATAGTAACACAATGGAAAAACTATTGTCACAAATATGCTCAGAATAATTTAGATAAAATTTATGAAACAAAAGTTGTTCCAAACCTTATGCCTATGTCACACCGGCGTGGCATGAAGTACGGTGCTTGATGTGGCATTTTGCTTGATGAAAAGCCGTCAAAGGGATGTCACACCGGTATAGCAAAATGCTTTGTATATTACTATGTTCACTTCGTACTTTGAAGATTTTTGAAAATTATTTTTGACAGCTAAGAATTAAAATTCATCAATTCTTTGTGTTAATTAAATCAATAATTAGTTCATATATGAACAAAAGCTTAAAGTGTTATATTCTTATTACCTAATTACTTACTGTTAATATTTGAACATCAAGTTTTCATCAAATATCAAATAGTATATTATATATTGAGGGACTAAGGTGCATGATTTAATCCTGAGGGTGAAGTTTATTTCACGAGCCGAAGGTGAGGGAAATAATCACCTGAGGGATTAAAGATACTTTAGTCCTGTGGTATATACGCTATTTTTTGCACTTCATCCTCAAATGAATGCAAACTAGTTTAAAAAATACACATTTTGCAATTTTGACAGTAAATTTTATGACAAATATTTATATTGTTACCATAGATACTCTATAACAAATAGCACGTATTTACTTGACAACGGGAATAATTAATTCAATTTCTTGACAACGGGATTAAATATGAAAAATAATCCCTTGGGATCAAATTAAGAACCTTAGTCCCTAAAAATAAAGACTAAAGAAGAGTTTTAGTCCCGGAAGTGCAAAAAATTATATTGAGGACTCACTGTGAAATCAGCAACACATTTCCATATTTTATGTCAAAATGCTCGATGGAATAGCAGCGATACAATTTTTAGGTGTGACATAGGGATTATTGGGACTAATTTTTATCAAAATTGTGTGTAGTAGGGTACTTTAAAACGTGAAACAATGACCCATATGCAAACATTCTCAAACAAAACGTGAAGAAACTGCAAACTCCTAATCTTTGGTAAAATCAGGACAAGCAGTGACCCTATTAACTAGCTGCTAGTATCACAACATCATCAACAAAGCAAGAACATTAACAATTAGATAATTAGGTAATGAACAGGATGTTTACAATTTTGCAAGAGGCAGGACAGCAGACTTTGTAAGTTCTTCTTGTGGTAATCTTCTTCGGTGAGTTCTGCTCGCACTTCATGGAGCATGTAATGGCCTAATCATGTACTGCTGTAATTGCCTACAGCACATGACGCTACACGTGTTTGGAATTGGTAAAACCTACTAAGTTGCACTTACCAACACTGGCTGTCCAAACACTGGACAAAATTCTCACTTATAATATCACATGTGCATTAATTCTTTCCGGAAATTTTTTATCGTGCATTCCAACAACGTCTTAATTAGCTCTCGTGTACCACTCGAGCTAATTAAGACGTTGTTGGAATGCACGATAAAAAATTTCCTGGGCATGAATTAATGCACGAGTGCATATTCGGTAAGAAAATTGCAATGACACCGCCGCTCTATTTTTCAATTCTTTTTACAATATAAACTTGAAATATTTACTAAATTTGTATTTAAAATAAATAAATATGTATTATTTACCTTATTAATTGCTTATTTATACTCAAAATAACAATTTAACCAATTTTTAATTTAATGTCAAAGTGACAGACGTCGGAAAAATTTCCGCTTATTAATTTCAGTTAAGTTACTCAAGCTACTAGTAAAAAATTTGCGGGAAAATTTTTATATAGGTAACCATGGTTACTGTTATTGTAATCAATTCATCCATCGGCTGTTATTTGTGTCATGCAATTTTCAGTGAAATTAATAGAAATTTTACTGAAGCCTTTTATACAGCTACCTTTTAGGATTTATCGAATTTAAAGGGGCTCGTCTACCTTTTTTCAAATTCCTAGAATAGATACTGTCGATATTACTTTTTTACTTTTTTATTAAAATTTTCAGTGAAATGTGAAATTAATAGAAATGTTACTGAAGCCTATTATACATAGTTGTGCCAGCTGTCTTTTAGGATTTATCGAATTTAAGGGGCTCGTCTACCTTTTTTTCGAATTCCTAGAATAGATACTGTCGATATTACTTTTTTTACTTTTTTATTACAATTTTCAGTGAAATGTGAAATTAATAGAAATTTTACTGAAGCCTTTTATACATATTGTGCCAGCTGTCTTTTAGGATTTATCGAATTTAAAGGGCTCGTTTACCTTTTTTTCGAATTCCTAGAATAGATACTGTCGATATTACTTTTTTTACTTTTTTATTACAATTTTCAGTGAAATGTGAAATTAATAGAAATTTTACTGAAGCCTATTATACATAGTTGTGCCAGCTGTCTTTTAAGATTTATCGAATTTAAAGGGCTCGTCTACTTTTTTTCGAATTCCTAGAATACTGTCGATATTACTTTTTACCTCTCGCCTCATATTCTATAAGAGAGGTATTGTAATGGGTCAAAATTTTCGAGTAGGAGTTTTTGGTGGATAAGCACGATTCAGGGTCTCTAGAATACAAATTTAATATTTTCCCGATGATGTCTGTGTGTGTGTATGTGTGTGTGTTTGTATGAATGTATGGACTGACAATTTTTCGTCCACGATAACTGAAAAAGTATCAAACCTTTAATAACCAAATTTCATATGTAAGGTTTTAATAGGGATCTTAACACCGGATAAGATTTTGGTAGAAATCCGTAAACCGGAAGTAGTACTTTTTGGAACTTGATATAGTTTTTCTTAAATAAATTGGTACATTATTTATTTATGACAATTTTTGCAAATAAAAATAAAAGATAATATAATTATCTATGGGTACAGTTAATTTTAAATACAATTTGCTGAATCTGGTAGTATTTAGCAATAAAATAAAGTGCAACTAAGTACCAGTATCTTGTTGTCCATGATATGAAATTTGTTTTTACTCAAAATTTGAATTATAATGACAGTGACAGTACAGTTGACATCTTTTGCTTGCATCTTGGTTTACATTATCGTTTACATATTACATGAACATGAAACTATTAAAATGTAAGTAAAACTATTTATTAGATTAGTAGAATAAGCAGAATTAGGCGAGAGGTCGTGTACTGGCCACAGCAGATTTTTTTTTCTATTTCAGTCTCTTTCCAATTACTATGACTGCCCGAAACTCGTACTTTCCCGCATCCTAGCTAAGCAGTGCCATTTTGTAGTTGAAAAATACTGTAAACATGGCTCCAGTATTTCCATAATAACTTCTGTATTTTTTAAAGAAATTAAATAAAACAAAAATTATTCGAAAAAGAAGCTTAGCTGTATGCGCCTTGCTTTTTAAATTTTTCTTGCCATTTATAGTGACCGAAAAAAATAATATCAAATAGTGGCAAAAAACCGCAAAGAACGTCATTTTAAATTTTTTTTACGAGTGCGTAATTGCTTTACAACTCAAGTTGTGTACTGTACTATTTCTACAATCACGACCATGTTCAATTCCATTTGATAAAAATTTGGTTCTTATATTTGGTTTTTTATATTGTTTATAATAATTATTATCCATAATTTTTTGGTTCACAATATTATATTTTACGCGAGATTTTATCATTAGATGATTATTGTTAACTTGGTAACATGAGGCGGTGTGCAAAAATTCCCTAATCGTGCGATCGAATTACTTTACGCACGGCCGTGCGTTATGACAAGCTTACATATTATAGGGATTGTACAATAATGCTCATTTACAGTAATGGTCGTAGAAAAATAATTTATTTCATTTGCATTGTACAGCATTATACTCTATTATTGTTTTAAACAATAACAACACTCGCCTACGGCTCTTTCAATTTCTTTTACTCTCGTTGAAAAATTCTATAATTTTATTAAAGGTAAATTTTCATTACTTGCAATAACACAAATTATTTCAATTTAAAGTGTTAAAATATAATATTACAACCATCCTGATTGCTGTATAATAAAAATCCAATTATCTTATTATTTCGTGATAAAATAATAATTATTGCGGAATTATCCAATTTCTATTTAGTTTTTCTCTTAATAATTTACATTCTTATATAACTTTAAACCAACAAAAACAATTAAACGCGCCTGCTACAACAAAAACAAAATTTATTATTAATAAGGCAACAATACAAAAACGTTTCCATGACGAAAGATCTCCTCATCCAAACTTGCAACCTCGCCACAGTTTCCTGTCTTGCCGGAAACAAGATGGCGGCCGTGGTCACGTGTTCAGTCACGTTTCGCATAATTCTCTATGCCATGACACGGTATATTAATTATAGTGTTTGCTATGCTCTTCGAGATATTCTATTTTTTACGACATAGCCGGAAAAATTAAAACCACCTTGATGATTTTTTGCCCACAAGTTCAAGGATATTTGGATGTTGTATTTTAGTGGATTAAACTTTTCCGCATTTCTTAAGCAAGGATGCTGGTTTATGGCATTTTAATGGCGCTAGTCTTGAATGAAAGCATCATCGTAAAGTTTATAATAAGAAAATTTTGAATTCCCTTTTTAATATCTGCACAAGTTGTGCAATTATATCATAAAGTCACTTGATAAATATAGAAATTTATTACTACAATAATATAAATTGACAAAAATTGATAAACATTATTTACAGTACAAGATTAAAACTAGAATATATTGTTATATAATCAAATAACATGTCAATATCCTTGGATAAAATTATCGCATAAGCTCTAATTAATTTATAATTGTTAACAAAAGAATTTGATACAATATATCATGATTTATTTATTATTAGCAATCAAGGATAAAATTAAATCGTATGTTTGCTTTAAGCAAATTTTTTGAGCAATGTTTTTCATCAATTTGATCATTCGACCTTACTTTGATTTTAGTTTGGCATATTAAACGAATTTTAATATACGAGTATTTTTAAATAATTGACGTCATATTAATTGTTATTTACTTTACAAGTGGGTAAAGTAAAGAATTACTCACGAGGGAAATTTTAACTCACGAGACCGAAAGTTGAGTGAGATAATTTTTTCGAGTGGGTCATTCCTTTTTGTCCACGTGTGAAGTATAACGTTTTATCCAACACCTCTTAATAACTGCTTAAATATTTAAAAAATGTTAAGGCCCAACCTAAAACATTGTTACTATGATGACTTCCAACAAGCAAAGTAAAAATGGGTATAATTTTGATCGAAGCCACTAGTGGGCAATTTTTTACCTAATGGACTAAAGTGCCTGATTTAATTCTGAGGGTGAAGTTTATTTTACGAGCCGAAGGTGACGGAAATAATCACCTGAGGGATTAAAGGTACTTTAGTCCTGTGGTATATACGCTATTTTTGCTTTTCATCCTCAAACGAATACAAAATAGTTTAAAAGAATATACATTTTGCAATTTTGACAGTAAACCTAATGACAAATATTTATTTTGTTACCATAGATACTCTGTAACAAATAACACGTAATTTACTTGACAACGGAATTAATTAATTCAATTCCTTGACAGCGGGACTAAATATGAAAAATAATTCCTTGGAATCAAATTAAGAACCTTAATTCCTAAAGACTAAAGAAGAGTTTTAGTCTCGGAAGTGCAAAAATTTATTTTACTCATTATATTCAAATAATTTATCCGTTTTCAATTTTGCTATAGTTTTTTTAAAGTTTATGTTGATGGTAACCATTCAACAGAATGGCAGATATAATTATAGTGGAATCCAACCACTCGGACCCAGTGATATTTTGGTCGGTTGTTGGAATCTAACAGAACATGCTAGGTTGAAGAGCTAGTATAATAAAATTTTGAATAACCAATCAAAATAAAATAATTATAAATTAATTTTTCTATTCTGTTAGAAGTACATAGCAAACCATAATATTTATTATTTATATTGAACACTGATTTAAGATATTGACCATTTAAAAATATAAGAAAATTTATACAGGCAGTTTTAAAATACTAAATTATCTTTATCGTTTTATAAAATCCTAACAGAGGTTTAATTTTCTAATTAAACAATGGTTAATACCCACGGACCAATATCGCAATATCACTATCTTATTACATCGATAGAAATTTATGCGAACGTATAATCCGAGATCAATTTTCTGATAACGAACACGCACGTTTAGTTCCCTCTCTCACCGAATTCAATTTTGATGGTATCACGAATTACGTGAGTCAACGATGAAGAAACAAGCAGGTAAAGAAAACAGGTAGTAGGGTTATTTTTATCTTGAAGAAGGATACAGTCACCCACTGTATAAAAAAGAATAGTGACGTACGCTGCAATTTGGAAAAAACTGAGCGTTGAAATGTTTGTTTTTGTTATTTGCAACAATACTGAACAAACAAACGACAAATACAAGTGTTAATTCCGATTTTATACTCTATGATAATTTTATGACGTTTGATTGACTATTACAAACAAGTTTGGTTTCTTTTTATTAGCTGTTATACTATAAAAAACTGTATCAATTACTGAACAAATATTTTTAGGTTTCAGTGTAAAAAGGTGCGAATATTTATTCAACAAATAAGATCTATAACAAACTAATACAAACATAAGTATTAAAAATAACTTGATGTTCTTTAACTCAGTTAATCATTTTTATGTTTGTTTTAAATGACTCTGCATAATAATTATAATGTCACATAATTTTATTACACATAATGCCGAGGGTTTTGGTAGAAACTCTCAACAGAACTAAATAAAAACTTTATACTCTTTCTTGAATCCCACAGACTCGGTTTTGGTAGACACTCTGATTGCACTGAATTAAATAAAAATCCCAATACCCTTCCTGAGTCTTAAATACTCGGTTTTAGTACAAACTCTGAACGAACTGAACTAAATATACAACCCAATACCCTTCGTGAGTCCCACATACTCAGTTTTGGTTGAACTGAACGAAATAAGAACCAAAAGCCCTGTTCGCACGAGGATTCTTTGAAGATTCTAGTAAGATTCTGAATCCTGGAAAAGTAGATTTCTTCTTTGAAGAGATGAAACTAAATTTTGGACTTCCATTATCTTTATTTACGAATAACATAAATATAAAATAATATTACAAAACGTTTCGGTAACAGATCTTAGTTACCGAAACGTTTTGTAATATTATTTTATATTTGTGTTATTCGCAAATAAAGATAATGGAAGTCCAAAATTTAGTTTCATCCTCGGTTTCATCTCTTCAAAGTGAATCATTATCTAATAAATTCAAAGTTTAAAAAAAGTAGATTTCTTCTATCTATGAGAATTACCTGATAAATTGCGGTGCCGCTAAATTGAATCTTCAATGAGTCTTGGAAAAGAAGAATTTATAATTTATTGTTTGCTTCAAAACCATGAATTTATTTTTTTCAAGATTCAGAACCTTGAAATTTCTTTTTTTTCAGGATTCAAAATCGTGGTAGAATCTACAAAGAATACTCGTGCGAACAGAACTTAATACCGTTTTTGAGTGAAATAAAAAGTCACATTGTGTTTTATAATATGCCTACATGCCTGGGCATTTTATAAAACGCCTAATTTTATAATCTGCTTACGACAATATAATTATAACGTATATAACTTCATTTAAATTCGTTAGTGACTAAAAAATCTCGTGCGATAGAGCCCTTATTGCCAATAAGGTAGTTTACCATTTTTTTAAAAAATTTTTTATTGAAACTTCATCTTGTTTGAAAGCGATTGAGAGTACTGATAAGCCCTAATTGTTCTTAATAAAGCTGAAATTAATTTTTAAAGTTTGTGTGACGTAGATGTATAGCTGAAAATCTTCTCAAACAATGAGGCTGGAATTAAAATGTACTCCATGTAAAATCAACTGTTTCTAAATGTTATAAAATATAAAATACAATTTGGTAGTTTCTTTATTACTGTAAGTAAGAATACACGTGAAAACGCATTACTGTGACGTAGATGTATCGATACGTTAAATCTGAAATATTTGAAGAACTATTAACTTTTTGAAAACTTTTACATGGCAATAACTAATTTTTGAGGTCTCCTTTCAATATAATTGACTGGATTGCTAATTTGCTACTATGGTAAAGTACCCTATTACAAATAGATGAAAAATATGGCCATAATCATGAAACTAGCGAGTTATTTGAAGTTATAGTGTGAAGATGTAGATCAAAAAAGCGATACACGATTATTACAAAAGAATGTATGGATCTAAGCCCAACAATGCGAAGAAACAGTAATTAATAGTAATTATAAAATTATCTGATTAGTTAACAAGAAGGAAGTAATTTTAATTGTTACCAAAGTGTGAAATTATATTATTGAACCATTGTAGTAACCGTAAACTGACCAGCACGGCTTCAGAATTGCAACTGCAATTTTTATACATTAAAATTTAATAACTTCATAATAAGCATGTGTGAAGTGTAATCTGTTTCACACAATGGTAATTAGTTATTTTTTAATTATTTATTATTAAGTTTTCAATGGCAAAATAACAATTTTTTACAGAGCTATTTTGTATTTAAACTAGTTTTAAACGTTTTTGTGTAATCTTTTTGCTAATCTTTTTCAAAAGGTATCATTTTCATTTGAGTTATCTAACTGACACATTAAAAATGATATATTATTAATATATTTACGACTTGAAAATTAAATGAAAACATGTTTTTTATCTGATAATATGTAAATTTAATATTTCAACACTTACATTTGTACATCTGTAGTTTTTAGTTCAACGTTTCATTAATAAAATGGTAATAAATATAATTCAATTTGCATTCAACAATAGCCACATTTTAAAAATACAAATCTGTTTTTCATATAACGCAACGGATGTTTGCATTAATTAGATGAATTTACAAAATGAACGATTGACGCATTTTGTATACATAACATGTTGTATAAAAGCATTTATGTTCTGTTTCAAATTGATACTAAACTTTGATGATATGTTGTTATGTAAACAGAGTAATCTTGGTAAATTGCACTATAATATTACTTTCGTGTACTTGAAAAACACTGAACATCGTAGCAACATAATTTGATTGCGATACCTTTCAAAATATTGAAAATATTAACTAAATTAATAATAATTCATAACAATCAACGAAAAAATAATGTGGTTAACATGGCAAAAATTAAGATTTACTGCCTAAGCTAGATTCATAGCCTCGGCTGCGCCTCGTCTAAGAATCTAAGAAGTTAAGCGGCTCGTCTAGTTTTTTTCCCGAATTTGTAGAATACTCTCGATTTAACTTTTTTTCTAATCCACTCTTTTCCCCACTACTACGACTGCCTAAAACCAGCCCGAAACTCGTACTTTACCGCATCCTAGCAATGAAATGTCATGTTGAAGTTGAAAAATACTGTAAAAGTGTTTTCGTTGCGAGTAAACTGTTAGTTTATTATTGATTTCAAGGTAATGGTTTTATAAACATTTAATACAGATGTGCCTTTTTAAAATTAAATTTCTATCAGGAGATATAACCGTGTAAAGTTATCATAAATTTTTATGAATTTTTTAAATTAAAGTTATAAAAAGGCACAACTGTTAATTGATCCTTTAAGAATATAACCCTTGCTTGTTGAAATACAATTTTACCATTCTTGTACCAGTCACAAAACACTCGGTACGTTAGTACGTTTATGTCTTCCTAGTATGTAATTGTTTAATTATGTCATATATACGAGGTATGTTATATACTACATTATACCCTAGGGCATTAAGAAATTGCCATGGTAATATTGAGACATCACTAATGTTTTTCTTCTGAAATTAATATATTTTCTGTCTGTTACTAGGATACCAAAAATATTAACAAAATTCGAAACGTCAAAGCGAAATGTCACGCGCGCAATATTTTAAATAAAATAGTAAGACATAAAATATTGTATGCACCACGGGCATCATTGATGTTTATAGCCCTCGGGCGATTTACAGACCCTCGGGCCAGAGGCCCTTGGGCTTGTAAACATGTCGTCCTCGGATGAGCATAAACATCATCATGATGCCCTTGATACATAAATAACTATTTGTGCTGGGTTTTAGGAAGTAGTCGGGCCTTTTAAACAAATAACTATTGCGTATTAAACATTTCCTCGAATTCTGAAGAGCCTTTAAGCCTGTTTAAATATAAAAGAGTAGTTATTTATATTTCAATAAACGAATAAACCAGGTTTATAACGAGCCAATAACAATGAAAATATATCTGTCCAGATAAATATCAGATTCCATGGTATTAGTTCCCAGTCTCATTGGATTGGAAAGTTCATATTAATAAATTCATATCCCTTTAATTAAATGTATACGCAATTCTCCATTACAAAACTCATTGCTATTCGATATCGATATCTAGTGATACATGGAACTATGCACTGGCGTAGTTCATTCTTCCCAAGGGGTATAAAGCCCATTATCATTTTCTCCTCACTACAAAAACACATACTTTCTTTACTGATTTATGAAACTGCATAGTTTAAATTACATTTAATAGACGGTTAAGCGGTAAAGACTAGTTTTTCTTCCGGAAAGAGTCGAGAGCCTCAAATGAAGAGGAATAATTACGAAACCGGTAACAGATACAAAAGTGATATAAATTATTTATGTCTGATTTGTAAAAACGGTGAAGATAGATTTTATTTTATATAAGAGCAAGTATTTCTTATTGAGATGTATGTTATATACGGTTTTATATGCGATAGATGATGCTAGAAAGCCATAAGTGAAGAACTGGATAGTTTCCGGATTATTTGCAACTGTAATTAATATGTTTACCGGTATATTATTAATTAATTGTTTTTCCTTCCATACAGTCGATCAGCCGACAGTTGATTTGGATAATTACCAAAACAAAATATCATTTTTTAAAAAGAATCGACCCTTGACACACACACACACAATTCTTTGTGAATCCTTTCATGTTTCTGAATCCTGAAGAAAAGAAATTCACTCTGTTTTGAAGCTATCAATGAATTAGAAATTCTTCTTTTCCAAGACTCATTGAAAATTCAATTTAGTTGCAGTGCGATTTGACAGGCAATTCTCAAATTATTTTACTTAAAATAAGGTAGCATTGTATGGATTCCAAAAGAATGCATTTTTGAACATGGCTTTAGACACATTAACCGAACAAAATCTCACTCTTGACATTAACTATTTCAAGACTAGTCTAGTATTAGATGACCAGTTTTTACTTCTCGCCTAAAAAGGAGGTAAGTAATTTTTGTCAATCAATAAGTTAGTTTTAGGAACCTAAGAACCAATTTTGACAATAGATTTATCAAATAATTATTTGTCATGCTGCCACAGTAGATTTTTTTAATCAAATTGGTCAATGTATCTTAAGCTTCCCAAACTGTCAATAATGTACGAAAAAAAATCACTTGGTGTAAGTTTTCCAGATAGATTTTATTCAATACTAAATCGATGTCGGCTTCTTAGGTCTTCGTCAGAAGACTAAACTAAACTTACATCAAATGTTTTCTTTCATAAATAATGATCATGTTTCACCAAGTAGTGCCTACAGCTGAATGTACAGATTTTACAAATTATCAATGTTTAGGGTGTCAAAAATTGCCAGCTTACAGGCAGTAGCACTGTCCGTGCAGCCAGATTTGCCGAAAGGTAAGGGAGAGTCAAACTTATAATTCGCCTAAAAACGACTGAACCAAGAGAAAAACCGAACTGGACGACTTCTTTATACACTATTTCAGTAGCGAAGCGGTGTCTACCAAAAATTGCTGATATCTATGTTTGCTCGATTAATATTGTTTACTACCAATTTGAAATTCCTAAGTCCGGCCATCTCTTATTTCGCGTAGTCACTGATTAGTTTATTGAAAAAACAAATCGTATATACCACAAGCTTAATCAATATCTATTGTTTGTAAAATAATAAAAATAATATAATTCTTCAATATTTTCACGAATGAGATCAGTAGTTTAGTAGGTACAATTGAACCATTCTCAAACCAAAACAAACCACAAAGAACCGACCGCACGATAATTGCATTTTAACGGAACGCCCGTGGGTCTCTCACACACACACGCACGCCAAGTGCAAACACATCATGTGAGGAGTGATTACGAAAGCCGCGAGTAGTGTGCTGTGCATGCGTCGAATCCGTCTTCCTGCGCAAGAAGCCGGAGGAAGAGCACATAACAACTGACTGACGAATAACCGGTTCGGAAGACAAAAGAGAGTGCAGGAGAGTGGACTTCCTTCCAAAGGGCCACTTTAGTTTGTTTTTTAATTGTAAGAACAAACGTAAAAGGAAAAGTACGACTGGAGAATGTTTCGTGACCTCGTTTGGGAGTTGAAAATTTGAAACTGTGAATCATGTGAAGTGATCTGTGATTCATTGAATCGCGGGAATTGTATTAGGAAGGCTAATAGACAATGTAATTTATTTTATCCAACACCTCTTAATAAAATCATCATAACTAATGGTGATTTTAAACAAGCAAAGTAAAAAATTACCCACAAATGGCTTTGATCAAAATTATACCCACTTGTGGGTAAATTGTTACTTTGCTTGTTGGAAGTCACCATAGAAATGATGTTTTAGGTTGAAACTTAATATTTTTAAATTTTTAAGCAGTTATTAAGAGGTGTTGGATAAAACGTTATACTTCACACGTGGGCTAAAAGGAATGACCCACTCGAGAAAATTATCTCACTCAGCCTTCGGCCTCGTGAGTTAAGATTTTCCTCGTGGGTAATTCCTTACTTTGCCCACTTGTAAAGTAAATAACTATTATATTGCTGGTAACTATTTAACATGATTTACTCCCAATTAGAGAATGGTAGATGCTATTGTAATCCAACCATTTCGACCCATTTTAATAAGTCATTTCAAAAACTACATAAGTCAGAATTTATTCAAATTGGCGTTTTTGCAAGATTTTTATTGCACAACACAACTTACATTGCTTTTAACGTTTTCTCTAAAACTAAGCGAGATATCTAACCCTTGTTTGCGGCGTTGTATTCAGAAATGTTGTAATTTTTTACCATCCCCAAAATGTTCTACCCTCGATTTCTCAAAACTGGTAAGAGATCCAGACTTGATTGTTTCACCATTGAATTCCTCGCGTCGAATTATGGGGGTGTACCAATTTTCAGCTTAAAATTCGGACCGGTACATTTTTTATGAAGGATTGTTGAAAATCGAGATTTTACTAGCGTTTCTTAGTGTTTTCTCGATTTTCGATTATGCGCCATAAAAATTGTATCCGTCGGAATTTTGAGCTGAAAATTTGTATACCCTCATAATTCGACGAGAGGAATTCAATGGTGAAATAATCAAGTCTGCATCTAGTACCAGTTTTGAGATTTCGAGGGTGGTACATTTTTTGGGGGCGCAAAATTTTTTAATTTTTGAAAATTCTAAAAATTTGGTCGTTGGTCAATTAAAGTGACCTGAATACAGTGCCGCAAACCGCGGTTCAAAATCTCGCTTAGTTTTCGAGTTATCAAGGATTTTATGTGAATCCTCTTAAATCTTAATTATAAGACAATCTCATGTAGGACCCATCTCCAAACTGGAATCATTGCAAAAACTATATGCGATGTTGTACGATTTTAATTTAATATTGTGAAATGTTAAATTTGTGACCGATTCTATTCGTTTTGGATGAGTCAAAATATCTATTCGTGACTAGGACTACATTTAAGACGATCAAGTGGTCAGCTTGAAGCATCCGACTGCGATTTAAATGCAAGATGTTTTACAATCACACTGCCGGCCGAGGGACTTGAACGCTTGAACCACGGAACTCCGAGTTGCAATTAAACAAAAAATTAGAAGAAAGTAATTTAAATTTTTTATTGGTGCTTCAGTTAAAATGTTTTACTTTTAAAGTTAATATTACAAAAGTCATGATTTCCTGGCAAGCAGTTACTGTATCTGTTTTGGTTTCCTCTGTAATTTCGTTTCTCTAATTCCTGTTTACGTACTACAAACTAGAGTAAGTGGAACACAATCAATCCAACAAATGGTGTTTATGAAACAAATCACTGCACTGGTGTCTCATGTTTATGCTCCTAAACGTATTAATTTCCTTTGTTTTTGTTTTCAAATCATTCGTTCATTCGCGAACACCTGTTGCATTCCATTCGCCTTTTTATTTATTGTCTTTTTATTGCATAATTCCCGTGGTAGAGTTATTAATAATTTGTGAATGTTTCTTGACCTTCTGGCGACGAGAATTTATAGATTTTTTCTGCAAATGAACGAGGAATGATTAAAATGCGTTAGTAATTAATATTTATTAATGAATTGAGATTGTCTTTATTCGAAGTAAATTGAATAATAAATTAAGCTGCAGAATAAGAAGTGTTCTATTGTTTTAAAGGCTCATCTACCATTGTCCAAATTAAACTTTTTGATTTTTTCTGCAAATAAACGAGGAATGATTAAAATGCGTTAGTAATTAATATTTATTAATGAATTGAGATTGTCTTTATTCGAAGTAAATTGAATAATAAATTAAGCTGCAAAATAAGAAGTGTTCTATTGTTTCAAAGGCTCATCTACCATTGTAAAAATTAAACTTTTTGATTTTTGTATTTATTCGAAGTAAATTGAATAATAAATTAAGCTTGCAGAATAAGAAGTGTTCTATTGTTTCAAGGCTACCATTGTCCAAATTAAACTTTTTAACAAAATTTTTACGAAAGTCAAACAGACAAGTTTGACGATTGTCCGCCACAGGTTTGGTGATTTATTTGCTAATGCCTTTTACTCTACCCTGAGTCATCTATCATAGGTATATATTTATTTTATTGTATTGGTGTACGATTGCCAGCTGTCAATTCATGGTTGTAATTGAGAAGTACACCACAGAGATTTTGTGTAGTAGTTTAACTGGAATATTTCTGGCTGTAAAGTCGAATCCCACGACGAAAATTATCGACAATTTATTGTCGATACCGGCAACTTTTGTTAGAAATTGCAACACACTTCTATGTTATAAGCACCTTTCGGCAATTTTGTACTGGCATTAGTTTTGATATGTGTTGATAAACAAATGGACCTTTATAAGAAAAATGAACCATTTATTGAATTTTTTTGAATAAAAATTATGTTCCGTCTTTCAGCAAAGTTCATAACTGTCAGTTGACATTTTGAGAGTTAGTAGAAGGTATTTTAAAAACTGTGATTGTGTTATATATTTATAAATCGAAATTTTAAAAACTCAGTTAAACTACGTCTTTTTACATAATAAAAATCCAAGACAATAAATGACAGCTAACAACATTAACTACTATGAAGTTAGATCTGATGGATTACTCACTAACTTCAACTTCATGATAGACATAGTCAATGTCACACTCTGATTCAGAAAGCATGTGCATCGACACTGCAAATCGTCTATTGCCATGCTTAAGACATTGTGACAAATGTTGCCGATATTGGCAATAAATTGTCGATATTTTTGCCGTGGTATCCAGGATTAAGGAGGAACTGGTCGTACCGTCGCAGGCAAAAGTTATCAGAAATACACACATTTCTGTAACTTAAATATATGGGCTGGGCATACAAGAGATTTGCTGATGTACCTCAGTATATCATGTGCGACTAAAGCGCTGATAACTCCTCAACGAGCTAGTAAGTGTGCATAAAAATTTACATGCACGTTTATAAAGATGTAATGAACAATATATTGAAAATTTCGCAGATAGGACCAGTACCTCCTTTAGTATAGTCGAACCTGAGTTGTGTCAGGATTGGAATCATAGATGGTCAATGTCATTTAGACAGTAACTTATAAGTTCCATTAAAGAAGAAGAGAGTTTAATCATTTTTCTTCATAACTTGAGTTCATGCTTTCTTTTCTCGAAGGATTTTGACGGTCAGCAGAAAACTGTTCTCAATAATCATGATTAGGGTATTAATACACTTCATATATAACTAAGTTTTGGTTTGTTCTAGGTTTGATCGATTCGGGAACAAACCGGATTAATTAAGAGTCAAGTAAGTGTTAAAAGTTTCGCTTCTTCGCGTCTCCTGATAATGGCAAGTGATTCTGGTCACGTTTTTCTGCGGAATTTCTCATTTCGGCGTTACAGGTTTCGCTAAAATAAAAGAACATCCTTTCTTTGCACTCTTCGATATCGCAGCTTTCTCTCGCGCATTCTCCATCACTTCCCGTATAGACTTACAAGTCGACAGCTTCCTGTACAGGTTTTTCAAATTAACGAGAAATGCACAACAATTATTTGTCTGCAACTTACACGAACACAATTGCATAAACATTCGACACTGGATAAGGATTACAGAATACATTTCGATAAAACAATATCTTTTTAGAATTGGGTATTGTTGAGACGAAATGAATGTTAAGGAAACATGACTCTAGTTTTATTAATTGATATTCAGTTATGACAACGTTTTGGTCATAATTATGACCATTTTCAGGTCTGGTCTATAACTAAATTACAAAGTAAAAATTATGTTACAATTTTTACCTTCCGCTTACCTGTAAAGGAAGGTATTGGAATCATGCTAAAAATCGGGTAGTGAGTTTTTAGTGGATGAGCACGAATTAGGGTCCTTACAATTAATTTTTGATAGTTTCACGATGATGTCTGTATGTATGTGTGTGTGTATGTGTGTAGTTACCGTGGTCAGGGCCGGATTTCTGTCAGTCGGATAACTCAAATACGAATTACCCAAAAATTTTGATATTTGGTATTTAACATTTGTATATAAATTGGAAGAGCTCATTAGATTTTGGTACAAATATCTTCACCGGAAGTGATATTTTTGAAGATTGAAAAGATTAATTGTCAAAAATTAATATAAATTTGGATAAATATAGTATTTATTTGTAATAAGAATAAGAGGCAAAGTTATTTGCAACTTACGTTATAAAAAAATTGTCTTTATCTGATAGCATTAAAGAACTGCAGTAAAATTTAAAAAATAAATTTATTAGATAAAACGTTGAAATCTTGTAATCCATGTTCGGTTGATTTTTGTTTCTGCGTAAAAAATATTGACAGATGAGACGGGTGACAAGTTGACATACTAGCGCCATATAAGTCATAAGTAGGATATTATATGTAGTAATTGATCGGAGGATGGCTTCAACACAGAAGAGTTTTCCTGTGAATGAATCTTTTGATTCAGGAGATGCAAATTTCTGTGTTTGAATATTTTAGATTTTTATTTGTATATTTTTAAAATGGACACCGGATTGTAGGTATACATTTATGTTTATAAGTCTAGATATGGCGGAAGGATAGTTTAACAGTAAAAACTTGTCAACTTACGTTGTCATAATTGAATACCAATTAACAAAACTAGAGCCACGTTATCCAAAAATTTGAATTAAAAATTCTTTAATTCTTTCCAAAACAATATCTTGTTGGTTTTGTTTGGAAGGTATTTTGTTTGGACGGAGTTTTATTTCAATTAAGAGGTTTTGTTGCGCATTTAAACGACCTTTCTGGAATATTCATCACGTTGGTGACTTTCGGGCAGGTAATTGGACGACCAGTCCGACTGGTTAATTAGGGACTTGTGTTTTAATTTAGTTGACAATGAAATATTTAAAATTGTGCAATCGCATGGAACTTTTAATTGCTTTTATTGTTTCAACGGATTTGCAGTTGAAACTGAAGAATTTTGTATCGTATTTCCAATTTAATTTCGAAATTGAAAATATACATTTTCTTTGTTCTTGAAGTAAGAGAATGACAGTAATGAAAATAATAATGCGAAATTTGAGATTCCAATTGAAATACTTGGCATTTAGATAACTTTTTCATGGAAATGGAAACATGATAATACTTAGGAAAAATTGAGAACACTCGACCAGTTTTTGAGAAGACTGGGCAATAGGTACCAACATTATAAATAGATAAGGTAAATTTGAAATAGATTTAAGAAATTGGAATACAATAATAGTACTGAAAATACAAATATAGTACATACCAGAAGGCAAATTTTAAAAACAAATTGGTTATATCTTACTAAATGAATAGACAATAATACTGGCAATGCCCTTGGCAGGTAGTATTCTTATACTACAGTACATTTCAGTTAAGAAAATAGTAAAGAGCACTGCGAATGCAGCCCGTTTTACACTCCGTTTCCATAACAAAATCTTACGTGTTCAGAGGTGTAGCAGTTTCTGTTTTATTCATTGCATATTTTTAATATGAAGGAAAACAGGTACTAGATGTTTGTGAAAGAATGTGTCTAGCAGGTTTATGCCAAGTTAGTATTCTAAAAAAAACTTTTGAATCCTATGAAAAATTAATGAGAAAGCAATTTTTACATGATATAATTTATGATTAATTTCGTCTGTTAATAAGTTTTTGAAATTTTTCTTTTATCTATAAAACTACGTAAGCATTTTATAAATTGAATAAACGATGAATTTCGGTAACTTATTTGATTTATTTTAGAAATTGCTTGACTGCTTTTACGTATTTTAGCGAGCGTTTCCATGCATTAACATAGGACAAACGCGGTGTTGAACTACGTAGAGACGGTACCCTTAAAGAAAGTAATCTTGTGAATGCTGCCTTATATAGAATAAAGAAACACACGTGCTTTTACAATTTTCAGGTTATGAATTCTTGGAAAAGCAAAGAGAAATAAAAACGCAAGTCTTTCCAATGTTCACCTGTATTCTCGACCAATCAGATTTAAGGATATCATCATATTATAACCTACGCTATTTTTTAAACTGAAATGAAAAATACAATAATTATCAACTAATATTGATTATCGATATATTTTATGAAGAATTAAACATTTTGTATCCCAATTACTTAGAACTCAATTCAAACCAAGATTCAATCGCTTGAATTCCGTTTTTTTCTACTTCTAGCACGCTAGGCTGGTACACAAACACTGTATTGTGTCACCACTGTCTTTTTCAGCTTAAAAATAATAATGATATCTTCATATCTGCGATGTGTTTATAGTATACAATTTTTACATAACTGTTAACTAAAATTAGGCCCGAGCATTTAGCCCCGCATTGTCTAAACACTGATAATAAATGTCATTGTTATAATTCACCATGTCGGAATTTAGTTCCGCTATCATGACGCAATCCGGAGGAAATGCTGCACTAGAAATAAGGTTAAGTCAGTACCAACAAAAGAATGTTTTAATAAGAGAGAAATTTCAACAATTAACAATTTGCGAAAAAGTGCATTCAAGAAAAAATGGCCCTGTAACTGTATTATGTTGGAAGAATTCAAATCGTTTGCGGTATTTAAATGAAACGGTAACGGAAACAATCAGAGGCGTACAAAAGCAGCAGAAATTAAGTGCTGAGCAGGATTTTCACACCATTATACATACAATTCTCAAATACCAGCTAAACGTATTTAACAAGCTGAAATACTTGTAGTTAGCAGCTATTAAATGTTTAGTTACAATTAATATTGTCAAACATTTTAATGAATTTACTTATTAAAAATTCTGTGCTTTTCTGATGCGTATTATAAATCTTGATTCAGACCTACCCAATTATAAATTATATATATATAATACATACAACACATCGATCGTATTAACGTCTGTAAGACGTACATCTTGCTACTGTCTTATAGACGTCATAAGGAGTCTAGTATTGGTCGAATTTTAGACGTCTTATGCAGTAGTCTTTAAGGTAGTAAATCCATGGGTAGTGACAACCCAAAATATGACTTAAATTAATATACAGCATTCATTACAAGTCGTAGAATTTGAATAAAAATTAAAATTTATAGGTAACCGTTGAAATAACGAAGATAATTGAATTTAAAGTTGACACAAAAACGCACTAAAATACATTGCGTATATGGAGGTTACCAGTAGATTTACTAAACGAATAGAAAATTTTATATCATAACAACCCAACACATATTTGGAAAACGAATATGTTATTCTTTGATATTTGAGGTATTTATTAGAAAAATAAAAAATATGAGTCACCGCAATAATGGTTGAGAAATCGCATGCAAAAGGTTCCAGTCTCAAGAAAAATTATGTTTTTGACGTACTACTACTGCATTTCAGTGTAAACTTAAATTTCAATTATATTTTTTATTTAATTGGATACCTATGATTTGTAATTTACATCTAAATCTACGAATTTTAATGATTTATTTCTGATTATTTGACTGCTTCGGCCTCACCTCACACCGAAATCACGCACGCTTATGACCGACGGATTTTATGTTGTCCAGTTTTAAATCTCCCGCTTACAATACATAGGATTTCTATATTTGTCTCAAAATTCATCTTGGTCATAATTTTATTAAAAAGAACATCATTTGACTGTCGAAAAGGTATTAAATAGACGTCATTTGCATGGAAGAAAATCATCATTTAAACATCCAGAATGGAGGACATAAGACACGTATGTGACGTCTTTGTGATTACATTTGGATCAGACGTTTTAAAGACATGGACATTATAAAGACGTCTTAACGACGTATTTGTGTAGTATTTGTTAAATAATAATCGTAATATTTCACAAAATCGTTCAAAGTTCCCTACATGCTTTTATAGAAAACGATGCTTTACTTATTTGTTTGTTTATGTTATATTGCAGCACCATCAATGACGTCTTAGAGAAGATTGTGCCCATTTTTGAAAGTGGCAATGACCGTATTAAATTATGCAATAGAAAATACCTAATTGTTACTTGACACTACATTATAAGGACTGTGGAATAAAATTAAGATTTTGAAAATGCGTCAATAGGTAGATTTATTCCTTAAGCAATACATCCTACATCATATGCAAAATATAACTCGTAGGTGATACCACAAGTCTTTTAATTTAATGGAAAATTACTGATCAATAAATTTAATACGCATTGCGTGCAAATTTAGTCCATAAAAATTTACAGTTAAGAAACGCAAAATATTTTAGATGTACTGTTAGGTATTATTGCCTATAAAGGAAAATCTATATAATTATATTTTTTATATTTATAGTTTATTACAGTAATATCCAGTTACTATTAATTATAAAGAGGATCAATATTTTTTATTTTGCAGGTCTAATAATATGAAACAATAAAATTGCAGTGGACATAATTATTGTAATTTTGAATAGTTAGATAAAAAATATTGCTTGCTAGTTAATTTGTAATTATTTTTAATTATTGTCTTAAAATTGCTTGTCACTAATGCTACATTATGCAGCGACAACTATGTACGACAATGTATGAAGAAATGATTGCATTTGTTTCAGAGTTATTTATATTGTTGCCAGGCATTTGCATGCAGTTTTAGAACTGTATTGCATACCAACGTATTTACGTGCAACTGTTATTTATTTGCCTGAAATATTTGCACAGAACAAAATTGCTTTCCACGATTGAATATTTCAATCAGATTTCCACCAATCGATATGTTCGACTGCACCATATTATAGTTCAAGTACAGAACATGTACCTAATAATCATAAAATGCTTATTGCAGTCACACAATGCCCAAAACCGCAATCGTTTAAGATTAGCCCGCAGATAAGAAATATAGTCGAACAGTTCAGTATTTGCCATATTTATTAACCCGAGTATATATTTTACCCCGTGTTCCACTGGTAGAGTAAGAGTTTTTCGAAGCTTATTACCTGGGTTGTATTGTATGCTCTGGCGCATCTCAGGCTTGTGGTTTTGACCATTGTGTGACTGCAATAACCCCCTAATAAACGCTAATGATTATTAGGTAGATTAAATGTATTTGTACTATACCTTGTTTCGGGACACTGTTTACTGTCCATAAACGGGTGCTTTATTGGACAAGCACGATAAATATGCCAAACTGTACTGCTGTCAACATCATGTTAAGACAAATTTTATTAAATTAAATACATAATTTCTTTTACTTTCTTTGAATCTTGCTCCATTTCTTGGATTACATATCTTGAAATTGAGCTAATTGCGAAGGACGAAGAACCAAAAACATTTTTTCACAAATTTGACAAATATTGTTGAACAAAACAAGACTGCACACAATAAGATGCAAATTTTTGAAATATATTAATACATAACAAAAGAAAATCTCATTTTGGCCGCCGAACATAAAGCTTTGTAATCGAACTTATAGACTCGCCTTAATTATCAGCCTTGCTCGCTGCGCTCGCTTTGACATAAACTCTGGCTCGTCCAAGAAATTCCTAAAATAAGTAGCTATTATTTAGTTAGATACTAAATTTTATATTAATTAAATAGCACACATTCTTATATGATCGATTTTGGTTCTGATACAACATCATTAATTGTAAATTTTATACTTATTCCAAAAGTTATCATCCGAATAATATCATTCGCATTCTCAGCAAGACTAAATTTAAAAAATGACATTTTACAAACAAATAAAAAACATAACTAAGCCTCAACAAATTATTTGCGTTTTGCGCAGCAATAATATTTTATAACCAAATTATAAAATTATAAAAAGACGAAAAACTATTTGCGTCAGAACTTTCGTCATGGAATTAAATAACATGTTGGCTTCATCCATAAAGAACAAGTTTTAAATACATAATTTAAAATCTTCTTTTTGTGGTATTAAGCAGAAACAAAATGGCTTTTTCTGCTTGATATTCTCTGACTGCATAACCACAATATAAAGTACTAAAGTACGTGTATTGTTTATCAACATTTAAATGATAATATGTGTTTTACATTTTCCTGGTTGTAATGTGATGTATCTCTTACACAGGAAGTGTTTTAAATGTCTGACAATACAAACGCACGCAAAGTTTTTTACGTAGTTATTTACTAAACAAATTAAATCTAGCAAGAAAAATTATTAATGAAAATTTATGGCATGCCAATCTTGGAAAAAGACAATGTTAAATATAATTTATTGCATATTAAAATTGTCATAATTTTAATGATAGTAACTTTTGTCATCATCTTTATGTTTAGGTTCTGAGATCTGAGAAACGATAGTTCCTAAGTATCTACTAAAGTTTGTAACACTTTACTCACGTAGTCGTGGTAAATAGGTAAATCCTTTTTGAACTTCAAACAACCTTTTGAAACCATTTAATGCAAGGCGTGAATCATAAACACAAAGTTACGAAACTGTGGCAAGAAGTCAAAACTTACTTCAATCGTAATAAGAAATTATTGATCATGAGTAAGTTTAAAAGGTTTATTATGTACTAACGAATGCACCACTAGATAAATATATTTTTTTAAATTAAATTAAAAATACAATCCTTCATGACCAATCAGAGGCGGACTGGGCCGGGGGGATGGTGGGATATTTCCCACTGGGCCGCGATAAATTTCGTCTCATTCTCCTCTCGTCTCAAAATTACGAGACAAAAACCCGACGAAAACCAATAAATTTCTCGTCTCGGATTATCAAGATGAGAAAACAATTCAATATAACGAGACGAGAAATAGTTCTCGAGAAATCGAGAATTCTCGAAATAAATACTGAAAAATATTTGATATTATTCTCTTCGAAAATGTCAAAATACATTTTATTATACTTTGTTCGTAGCATTTTATTGGTTTGATATAAATATTTTTTATTTTAAAAATTAAAATTGTGTGCAAATTTAACAGAAATGTACAAAAAAGTTCTTAATGTCATATCTAGCTTTTCAAATAGATGGCTACAAATGTTATTCGAGAAATTGGGACGAGATGAGAATTAAACAGCCGAGAAATGACCAAGACGAGAATACTTAAATTTCTCTTAAAAATGAGGGTAAATTGTGTATAATTTTCCCTCTATGGAAAAACTAAACTTTTAATGAAACAGCCATTGACCTTGAACCCAAAAAACATTTCGCCTGCGGCGATTTTTCTTTCTTTTTTTTTTTTTTCGTAAAACAACACTTCGGCACTTTTCTTTATAGAACTTCGCCTGGGCCGGTGAAATTTATTTCCCACTGGCCCGATACATTACCAGTCCACCTCTGTGACCAAATAAATATTAACATACACAAATTTGTGATTAAAACTGTATGTGCAACAAGATTCCCGTATTTTTCTTGAAAGCAGCAGATTCATCATTTAGTTTATCGGGTTTTGTCCGTGACACTCAAAAATTCTGCCTATAACGATCTCTCAGACAAAAAAGTCAGGGAATCCGCGATCATAAAATCTGTGCGTAAACGAAGTCATTACCACTGCCCGTGAAATAAGAGATGGCCGGACTTAAATTGGTAAACAATATTAATCGAGCGGACATAGATTATCGGTAAATTTTAAGGCAGAAACCGCTTCGCTACTTTGGAATAGTGCATAAAGAAGTCGTCCAGCTCGGTTTTTCTCTTTACTCAGTTGACGAACTTTGACTCAGATACAACATAGGCACATTCTTTCTCTTCTTTATCCGACCAACTCTGGCAGCACGGAATGTAGATATTTGAAACATGCCCTCTACATCGGGTTAAAAATCTTTGATGCGTAAGCATTTACAGTTGAAGAGAAAAGTACGAAATAAGAAAAATAAATATGGTACAAGGGTAGGTACAAGACAAAATGAGATCTGTCATCAAATGACAAATGAATATTTCGTACCTTAAGAGGCCAGATTACCTCCTAAAATCCAGCATAAAATGTAGCGAATGTTTTGTGGCCAGTACGAGAATGGTAAAGTTTTTATTTCAACAAGGATTTAATAGAGAAAGAATGGATCTTCTATCTACAGATGTACCTTTTTAAAAATTTTGTTAAAAAATTGTACATGACTATAAAAATTCCTAAAAATTCAAAAAAAAATCCAATTTATGCTAACTTTACACGGTTATATCTCATGATATAACATCTGATGTAGATCCATTCTTTATCTACTAAATGTTTATAAAAACATTATCCTGAAGTCAATAATAATCTGACAGTTTACTCGCAACGAAAACACTTTTACAGTATTTTCCACTTCAAAACGACATTACATAGCTAGGATGCGGCAAAGTACGAGTTTCGGGCTAGTTCAGACAGCCGTAGTAGTGGGGAAAAGAGTGGAATAGAAAAAAAGTAAAATCTAGAGTATTCTAGTAATACTCTAATGATAGAATCTATGGATTTCGATGTTTTCCATCATCTTAAACTATACGATTGCCTCAAAAAATATAAAAATTTCGTCTTACCTTTGGCCCAGCCAGTAAGCACATTTCCCAGATACGCGACCTTGTAGGACGGATCCGGGGTCGAAATATCAGCACTGGCGTACTTCCTAAGTCTAAGTCTATTAAACAAAGTTTTTATCGCTTTTCTTCCAAACTCGCGATGCGGCCTTCTGCACGGCATTTCACTGTGAAGATTGTCAATAGACGTGGCCCTCTTTCTAGGTGACAAACTCGCAGCAAAATCAGGGAGAATTATTTCCCCATCCGTGGTATCTTCCGCCATTTTGAGAAAAACACTGAGATTATTATCACTCGCGCACTAGTATGATTTTGACATTACACTGGGATGGTGACAAAGTGTTTAGAGACGCCTATGGAACGGAATTCGTCTGTCTGTTTGGTTTGATTGTTTATTGTTTTGTAGGCATTGTTTCGTTGTGATGGTATCTGAAACAAAATAGGAAACTGTTAAAATATGGGTATGTAATATATTTTGGACAGGAAAACTCATTTTGATTTGAGATTATCTTAAGGTCAGGTTTTCAATTTCCGGCAGGTTTGTGACATTGAATATTCAAGTTCATTTGGAAACAAAACCAGATTAAATCGAACCTTTCGTTGCTTTTATTTTGAAAAGCTAACTATTCGTAAATTCGTTTTTCTTAAGAGGGTTGTCTATATTCTTAGTGCATTGGTAATTGGTAGGTAATTGGTATAGTAAAGAAAGCGAATGGTATAGTATTTGAGAAGAAAGAAGTCATCTTGAAACAGTACGAAGCAAGATTTAAGCTCCAGTAATAATAACTGAACTAACGTTACAATAACAGTGTTGAGCAGAATGAGCAACGTTTTGCTATGCATGTCGTAACTTACTCGAAACAATATGAATTTTTTTAAAGACAAACGTATTCAATCCATACCATTATGCCCATGTCACACCTATAATACACTGTATCATGTATGATCAAACCTGTGTATGATGAAAAATAGAAGCGCTGCTATTTCTGTCATACACGTCATACCGAATCAGACGAAACTGTTTGTTACTCCAAATAATTTATATAATTTTTCATATTATTTATATCATACAAGTGTTACATCCAGGCGAGAGATTTTCGTCACACATGACAATTTTCATCATACATAATACAAGTATTACAGGTGTGACATGGGCATTAGACAATGCAAGTACGACAAAGATAAATATATAGGTACGTCGTTTGTTTATTAGTTCATGATACAGATTACCTTTTTCAGACTTCGTTCATCTCAAATATTATAGCAATATACATATCACACTCATTGGTATCACCCTTTACAACTTTCTGCACTTGTTTTGAATGATGAAATAAAGTAGAAACCCACCGAAAATAGTACATTCCTAACAACTAATATTTCGATTGAAATATCTTTCTCAAAAAATACACATAATCCGATATCCTAAAAACGGATTGGTAAAAATTATTCAATATCAAGGTGCAATAAGAGAAACTTACAGAAATATATACACAATACACCTTATAAAATAAATCTAATATCTTTAAATTATTCCAAGTCAACTTAAGAAATAGGAGAAATAGTTAGCACTAGCAGCACCCACATTACATTAAGATGGGTAAACGTTTGGGGAACTTGACATGCATCGTCCATGGGATGATTACAAATATCTTATTCTTGTACTTTAAGTGATATTACGTAAGTCTGTTCAGCCACATCCTGAGTACAATCAAAAATTACATACTCAATACAAACATCTCAAAGAATTACATGGGACACATTACTAACATTGAGATGTTACTAAGGGCGGACATTAACAATCGCTAGGATATTAATAGGATGTTAAGAGCATTCTGTACAGGAAGAATATACACGTAAAAAGCACTTCACACGCATACACCTCATCGACACATGGTTGCACATTTTAACAAAAACAAATTTTTATATGGTAGATAAGGGATAAAACTTCGTTCTATTAGTGCCATTTTTTCTATTTTGTACCGAAGTTTTAGTTTATAAAATAAAGAAAACTACAAAAATTCACATTTTTTTACCTCTAATTTTCTCGAAATAAGACAGTTTTTTTTACAAAAAATAACACTACCCCAACGTAGATTAAACTTTAAACTACATGATTCAAGTTTAAAATATCATGTACTGCGAAATATAAAGAAAAATCTGTAGGTGCTTCTAAACGCCTACAAGCGGTTGAAAGTAAGTAATTTCGACCGTTGAACGTGCTGAAAAATAAAAAATTGCACTAATAAAACGAAGTTTTATCCCTTATCTACCATATAAAAATTTGTTTTTGTTAAAATGTGCAACCATGTGTCGATGAGGTGTATGAGTGTAAAATGCTTTAACGTGTACATTCTTCCTGTACAGAATGCTCTTAATAGGCAAATATAGCAGATTCTTGAAATGTTCTGAGGATTTTATTTTGTCAAGTAGTTAGCGATCTGTTAAAAACAGTTGATGTTTATTCCGGAGAAATAAAAAAACATTTACTCAATAAACAATTAAAACAAAAATGGTAATATGTTCAATTTGTTCTACATCATAAACTACATTTCCTAGAACAATTTTCACTTAAATTCAATCCTTGTACGTAATTATAATTACATTTCCGTGTAGATATATTTAAAAACAAATATTAGCATTTGTAAATTCTTGGAGTCAAGGCAATATAAAACATTCGAAATAATCAATTTATAAAATTAACAAATAAAATCTTATCACTTGTACGTGTACCTAATAAGAAAATAATGATGATTTAATTACAGCTGCGAACTAAAACATAATACATGTTTCATTATCTTTCGACAATAATTTCCGACCAAAAATTCGAGACCATATGACAATGTCTCTATGCTCGACTTGAATTTAAATCTTCAGGGGCCTTACACAGGTTCTGCTTATAATGACGCAATGAAGGTCAAAGCGCAGCATAAATTATATCTGCCGAGCTGGAATAATGAAATAATACTGAGAAAAAAGACGATCAAAAAGGAAAAACAAACAGGGTAGCAATTGTTGTATGAGTGATGCACCTGTTCATCAGCTCGGCCTTGAAGGGTTATTTATAAAGACTGATTTACAATAGAGCAGTGTAATGAAGTGAGATTATTAGGGTAATTACCGCCAGCTATACAAGGGTGTGTGGTGTGCGTTGGGTTGGTAAAGTTAATCATGTTGTGTATTTGAAGAAACTCCATTAGATGATGAAGTAATTATATCATTTTTTATGGTCCAGAAGGGGAATGGGTTTAAGACGATCATCTACCGCGCCAGAAAACAGCAAAAAACATGGATTTCGCGCGCCACTCCACAGCGTTTATTGTTTTGTTAAATATAGTAATCTAAAGATATTATTGAAGATAAAAGTACAATCTACAAAATGACCAATGAAGAATTTTAAAATTTTGCTTTAAAATCGAAATGTTAATTTGAATTTTGATAATTATCTTCTATTTTAAATCGAATTTAAAAAATCGCATACTTATAAATAAAAGATGTACAGTGACGCACGAAAACCCTCTTTTTACAAATATTGCAGATTTTTTACAAATATGGGTGCCAAAATAATTTTTTCCTCAAACATAAATTATTTGTTATGATGATCATGTTGAACAAAACAATATACGCTATAGAATATCGTGCAGAATCAATTTGTCATAAAATTTACTGTCAAAATTATAGAATATGTGTATTCTTTTAAACTATTATGCATTCATATGAGAACGAATTGTAAAAAATAGTGTATATAGGTACCACAGGACTAAAGTACCTTTAATCCCTCAGGTAATTATTTCCCTCACCTTCGACATGTGAATTAAACTTCACCCTCAGAATTAAATCATGCACTTTAGTCCTTTAATATATAATATACTATGTATGTCCAAAGGTATATCGTTATGGCCCTCACAGCAGGCCTATTGTTAAATATTTAAGCGGATTTAAGCTTGATTTATGTCGTTGAAAGAACAGGTACGTATTAAATATTTTCCAATTTTATATAATTTATAAATTTTAATTCTCTCAAGATATGTTCTCACTAATCTTGTTTTTTCCTAATTTGACATAAAGATCAAATCCCTTATTAGATTATCGGAATTCATTACTAATAGAAATTTTAAAATGTCTAATGAATTGAAATGAAAAACCCTAGTGTATTTCAAATTTTGCTAATCCTACCCCTCGCGCCAGGTAGTGCTATTCCCTGCTATGTGCGGCATTCCGCAAGCTTAGTAAGTCAAAGCTATAACGATATATTTTTGTACAAACTTTACTATTACAGAATCATACCCACTTTAGTTTGACAGAAGCACAAACTAAATTTTTACGGAGTGATTTCGGAACTGTGAACGCACTGATTGATTTTGTAGCACGAAGGCATTGCACAAGATTGGATTTACAATTTCAAGCTTGTGATTTCGGAAGTCTGAATGGACATTAAAACTTTTAGTTTCGTTTGTGTTCGTGCAAATTGCCATAAGTAAAGTTAAACCTTTGTGGAATGTAAAAAACAATATAAAAACAATGTGACAACAATGTCAAAAAAGTAATAACTCATTCTCTCCTCATCTTGATCATCATGTGCCAATGATGACACGTTGAGGGTCATGACCAAAATGCCTGTCACGTCGTTAAGTCCAAAATGACCAGCAACCAGCAACCATGGCCAATGCGATAATGAGCGACAAAGAAACACAATTATCAAGTGACAGGGGAGATACCAGCGAATTCAAATTATATCGCTTTACATAACTCAACTCCAGCAGCTAAGGTGACCCTTCATAAAAAATACTAAATAAACTCGCAGTAATTTTTTCAAATTCTGAAAAAACTACTAAACTTTAAACCATAATAAAAACGTGCAAATGTGCACTAAAAATGTTTAAATATCTTTTAAATTAACATGAAATTGGAATTAGTATTTTTATGTAGGCAGCAAAGTACGAATTGTTTGTTTTTCATCAGTTTTTTGCTAGAAACGATATCTCATTTAAATTGATAATTAACATATTGTTCAAGTTTTTGTGTAATTAATAATAAATTCTAGTTTATTTTTTGTTATCGCTAAACCAGTTACACAAACACAACTTGCCTTTTACAATCTACCTTTAAAATATATCAGAATAATTATAAGGCTATTCTTTCGGTTCTCTACCATTATTCTGTATCCAGTGGCAAAAAAATGTTTGCTTGAAATACGATGCATTTTTTGCGAATTTAAAAAAATCTTTTTGTTTCATGATCAGTACGTTGTACAGTATATACCTACCCTTTAATTTTTTGTCCTATAAGTTGTGGAACTCCTTGTATAGTAGAGGCACGGAATCAGACAAGATACGTCATCAAAAGAAATGGCCTATAAATGGCTATGACTCTATTATCTATGTTGTCAAACAAAAATTTTACGTATAAAGTATTCGTTGATGACGACATAGATTATAGCGGCATAACCATTTAAAGGCCATTTCTTTGATGACGTACCTCTACTGATTCCGTGTCTCTACTATACCTAGGTATAATAACCTGTTAAATGGTGAAAAACATAATTATCGCTAAAAAATTTACCTTATCTTAAAAATCTTAAATGTTACTGTGATTATTACATATGTATATTAATTGTTGAGATAATGGTTTCTCAGAAATTGGAATTACCTATTTTAACTGATAATGTCTTTAATTCGAAAATAGATTTTTCCGATTAAATTGTAATAGTTTAAATTAAAATTAGACTTCTAGTCTAGTCTATCGTAAAATATAATGTAAAAATCTTAGATATGAAATGTAAAATTTAAGTATATTTAAAATTTTATATTTACTTACTTATGTTTTACAAATTTGAATAATGGTTTTATTCTTATTTCTTGCAGTTTATAATGTCTGTCTTGCATTATACTTTTATCAGCTAGAAACTTTGACATGTTTCTTACTAGATTTCAGAATAATGTAAAACACGAAACAACACTTACATTTTCCGTTCATATTTTTAAGTAGATAATAACAAAACGTTAAAATTACGGTTTAAAATTTGGCCGATCAAGAAACTAGAACAAAACTTGGATGTGGTTCTAGACGAAAAGTCAGAAAAAGTGTCTAAAATCTACCTAGCTCTAGTTTCTAGCCGAATGAAGTATTATGTAAAACAGGCTTAAGAAATTTTGAAGACTCAATCATTTATTATTTTGTTCTTTATCTTTATGTTCATGCACCTATAAAATTTGACCGATCAAGAAACTAGTACAAAACTTGGATGTGGTCCTAGACGAAAAGTAAGAAAAAGTGTCTAAAATCTACCTAGCTCCAGTTTCTAGCCGAATGAAGTATTATGTAAAACAGGCTTAAGAAATTTTGAAGACTCAATCATTTATTATTTTGTTCTTTATCTTTATGTTCATGCACCTGTATAAATGAACTTAAATAGACTACAATAGTAAAGTAACTTTGTGCATATAATAATAATAATAATAATAATAATAATAAAAATGAATAATAATAATAATAATGTATATTTGTATCTAAAGCATAGCTTATTACATTTTGGTACATTTTATGCATACAAAGGAAGGTTTTCCCTTAATTAAGCATTTTCCTAATCAAATCTTAGTATTGGCACATTCTAATTCCCACCGCAATAGAATTATTAACCTCAGACATCAAATATTTCAAACCGATAAATTAAATTTCATCAAAGCGTCCTACGTAGAATCAAATTGACAAAGGCTAATCCCATCTTGAGATAGTAAGCTTACGCTTCGATCCAGTCACAGTACACTCGATATTGGAAGCATAATACGTTTGGTGTCAAGTTACGTGTCATAGTTGCTTGATTAATTTCATTATTGTTGCCAAGGTTACGGCACGAAGTTAATTATTAAATTTCATCCAGGCATTAGACAAATTAGTCTACGGAAAATCAAAATGAGGTAAAAAATGTTTGGCGTTTTAGATTGAGAGACGCGATAGCAGATGAATAATATTATAGGAGTTTGTTTTATTTCAGCCAAAAATGGAGACTCCAACGTTTATCAGATCAAGTCAAGCTTTAAATTAATTGATGGCGAAATTCTCGACCTGTTACCTGGGTTTTAATGTCGCGAAATTTTTAAAACAATAAAACAAAGTATAAAAAATCTGCACAACTAATGGTTACGTGCATATGCATTTATTCGCTGGGAATTTCCGTAACACAAATTTTTCCTTGTGAAATAAAAACAAAAACATAAATAAGAATGCTGAAAAAATATACAACTAAATTTAAAACGATTTACTAAACGTGTGCTAGCAATCCTTCAAAGTTAAAAGGTCCATAACTTTAAATTTAAAGACCTTGTACTTTTTTATATTTTATATGAAAAAAATATATATTTATAAATCGGTCTACATATTTGCTATTTTAATCAGGTAGTTTATAAGGAGCCTATCCTTACATGACAATATTTTTTTATAAAATAATTTTGAAGAAGAAATAATATCTTGGGACACATTTTTTTGACTAAATTTTTATTAACAAGCCCAAAACTAATTCATGAATATTGAATATTTTATATGTGACATAGAATGATTATATTTCTCCTATACAAAATAAAGACGTCATAAAAATCTTCCTTCATAAATTACTCAAGAACATTTTTTTTACTCCCTGCTACCGGATATTGGCAACATATCTTCATACTTTCATGGCTACTAAATTCAAGATCAAATACGTCAAAAAAATTATTAATGCGTACAAATTATGTTTATGTCATGACAAATAAAGAGCAAAAAGAGCTAATACAATTTGAGTTTTTACGTTGGCAACAATTAATGTCATATACCAAAAAATAATTTATGTAACCATGCTTTTAAATTGCATATTCGTTCTCGTGCGATATAGGCGTCATATCCACTCTTGTTGTACAATATACTATTACCTTGTTTCCCATCTAACATTAATAATAATAGTTTATTTATTCTGCACATATACAGGTTTATCCCAATTACATATATACAGGTTTTTAGGTGATTAGGTAGGTACATTATGATAAAAATCTCATTTTCAGTACCATGCAAGTAGCCTAAAATAAAGTGTTATCAATAACTTTATGAAAGAACAATATAACCGACTTGTAGATGAGAAAAAAATAACCAGAATTGCAGTATAGTTGCAAAATCGAGGGCAAAACGTAGACTATGACTGAATAATATTTACCCTCCTCATTTTACCTCATCTAAATTTATACGAAGTGTAAAACTTTGAAATTAGTTAATAGCACGTAACATCAGCACTTTTCTAGAGCACGGCGTAAATCCAACTTCAACATCTCCTGAGGATCTTGGATCTTGTCGTCAACAGGAAGCCAACAATTTTATTGTCCAACTTACAACACAAATAAAAGTCTGGGTTCGTGACAATGTCAAAAGGTTACGAACCAGTCTCCGTAGCATTAACATTGTGACACGAACTATACCTTCAGAGGTAACTTGATCACAATTAGACCTTGTAATGAGTGAGAACACACGGGAGAGTAACGGGCCAATGAAAAGAAAAATATTCAACGAGCGTTTAGCAATGATAATACTCATGAGAATGAAAGAAGCATATCGTTGTCATGTAAATAAGTACTAAAATTAATATTGAGTAGCATTTTTATTCGACTTTATCTTCAACTTTGGAATGACGAAAATAGCTAAGTTTTATAAACGTCATTTTAGTCACGAGTTATTTAGGAACGAGCGCAGCGAGTGTAAAACGAGAGTTTACAAAACGAGTCTCCACTTTGTATGGTAAAACTGCGTTTATAATAATTTGAACCACGAAGTATAATATAAACACAGGAGTGAACAGTCTATATACTATATACTATAGTTTCGTGGCATTTCTGTTAACCCTGTGCTAGAGAAAGATCACTACTAGACCCGTGCGTTACCGTTGTTTACCGTTAAAGAATGCATGCTCTGAGCTGGCCCGTATTACCTGTCTCTATCTAAAAGATAAACAGAAATACTACGCTTCATCCGCCCTAGTGCCCAATCCTGTCGTTATTACACTTTGTGATTTGAACATTTAAGTTAAATCATCATGATATTATACATAGCTAGAAAACTCTACTTAGGCAAGTGTATATTTACTGTTATATTGAAAAAAATGTACAATTATTGAAAGAAATCTTAAATTTCTCTGTTTTCCACAAAAATCAAAAGTCAAATATAGAAGCCGTGCTTAATAAGTCAGTTGCTATGTTCAGCCCATGACTAAAAAACGGCCAAAACCACGGCTTGTAGAGGTGTGTTTAAAATATTATTTAGCGCCATGGAAACCATTTCGTTAAATGACATTTTAATACCAAGAGTAGAAAATTTTAAATAACTTTTTTTCAACAGACTTGTGTTTTATTGGTCACAAATCATAACCACAATACTTTTTTTTTATTTGATGACTAATCTTCTGAGAACAATCAAACAATGCGAAAGGAAAAATGATAGAAACAGACAGTGAAGATGTATTTTTGAGTGATGATATTTGATGCTGAAGGACGTTGAAGACAAGAAGATTAATTATTTATTTGATTGATATTTGGTAGGTATTGTTTTGTTGAACAGTTTACTTTCACTGAAGAACTAAAAAAAGTAGATAGATTACAGATACAATCGAGAATAATTGTTAAAAGCCTTGTACAGAATGAAGATTAAGATGTCCTACTTTGATCACTGAATTAAATACCATAAACGTCTACAGAGGCAAAGAAAAGCACACCACAGTAAACTAAAGAGGGAACATGCCACTGCGCCAAATTGCCGTAATGTCAAATACCCGCTGTGTCCAATTGCCGCAATGTCAAATTGCCACTGTGCCAAAACGCATCCCCACCACTTACATACTTGTAATAACGTATGTCGAGAGACTACTGCAAATTTATTTCGACACAGAGGCAATTTGACGAGTTAGTGGGGCTCTAGTACGGTTTTGTTAGCTTTGTTAGTGTAGTAAATACCAAAACCGAGTTTGTGGGGCTCTAGTACGGTTTTGTTAGCTTTGTTAGTGTAGTAAATACCAAAACCTATGCCCGATTGCCAGTAGTCTCTCGACATACGTTATTACAAGTATATAAGTGGTGGGGATGCGTTTTGGCACAGTGGCAATTAGCTTTGTTAGTGTAGTAAATACCAAAACCGAGTTTGTGGGGCTCTAGTACGGTTTTGTTAGCTTTGTTAGTGTAGTAAATTCCAAAACCTATGCCCGATTGCCAGTAGTCTCTCGACATACGTTATTACAAGTATGTAAGTGGTGGGATGCGTTTTGGCACAGTGGCAATTAGCTTTGTTAGTGTAGTAAATACCTAAACCGAGTTTGTGGGGCTCTAGTACGGTTTTGTTAGCTTTGTTAGTGTAGTAAATACCAAAACCGAGTTTGTGGGGCTCTAGTACGGTTTTGTTAGCTTTGTTAGTGTAGTAAATACCAAAACCGAGTTTGTGGGACTCTAGTACGGTTTTGTTAGCTTTGTTAGTGTAGTAAATACCAAAACCGAGTTTGTGGGGCTCTAGTACGGTTTTGTTAGCTTTGTTAGTGTAGTAAATACCAAAACTTATGCCCGATTGCCAGTAGTCTCTCGACATACGTTATTACAAGTATGTAAGTGGTGGGGATGCGTTTTGGCTCAGTGGCAATTTGACATTGCGGCAATTGGACACAGCGGGTATTTGACATTACGGCAATTTGGCGCAGTGACATGCACCCACTAAAGACTGCATTCGAACCTGAGGTGTTAGAACCACAGTTGGTCACCCAATGCGCCAGGCTATCCACTCCATATTAAAGTTTCATTTTGTAGATGGATAAAATTCCAACAATATTAATTTATGTCTTAATAAAAATTGAGAGCACAATTTAAAATACCTAATAGATTGTTTGCTGTCCTATTTACAAATTGAATTAAAGCAAATCTGAAGACAATGAGTCACGATTCTTTGGTCAATAATTTAATCAGGAAATGTTTCTATATCTGCAGTCCAATCCGAATGTGTAAGCTGTAAGATATTAAAGTTTATTACATGTAATTGTAATTATAGTTATATTATGGATAATCAGATTAATTGGTGTTGCAAAGTTAGAATGTTGCTAAGCAAACATATTTTGAATTTATACTTGTTAGGCACCTATTAGATATGTTAGGTTTTAATTATATTAAAAATAAATATATTACACTTATAGGTACTATTCCAGAATTGGTACACTCAAATGGACAAAAATAATTAAAAACTAAAAGATTATTTTATAGGACATAATAATGAAAATGATTAAAAATAGTATCAAGTATTAAAGTATCAGTATTGAATGACCGATCTTCAGACCACAAAACCATTTGTCAACTTGGTGAGGAACAATTTTTGATAAATAGTTTAAAGAAAAAATCTGAAGTGGCCAGCACAAGACCTACCGCCATACTTGCATTATTCTTTTTACTTATTATACAAATATATTAATATAATAGGTAGGTACTACTACTACTCATACAAATATATTTTAGTCATTTTATTAAAACTGCAGAAGAAGATATAAACGATATTTTACTATTGTCACTGTCATGTCATAATCATTTAAATTTTACGTAGTAACAAATGTTAAACGATCATGGACTAAAAGATACCGAAATACTAAATTATAAATATATACTTTAATAATTATTCTTAAATGATACCAGATACAAAAATATTTATAAAATACCGATTGTAGGTAATAATCACATAATATTTCATTTAAAATTAAAAAAATTGTCTTAAATTAAATATTTATCGAAATATTTGAAAAAAGTACTACTTCCGGTTTATAGATTGAAACCTTATAGAATATGAGGCGGGAGGTAATTTTTTTTAAAATTTTAAATAGTAGGTAATGAAATTTAAACCATTCAATTCAATAGATGACACCTGATCTTTATTGATCTACTATATCTATTAATATAAGTTGGAGATTACAAATTTTCAACAAAAAACTCTTGCTATAGCAACCTAGCAGAAGACCAAATACTTTAAAATTGTTGGAAGAGTTTGAGAAAAAGTCGCTTAGAATTGAATGAAGTTACCTAGCAAATGGGAGACACTTGGAAAAGATTTTGAAAAGTTTAGAAAACTTATTACGAAGGACCAAGTGGAAAGAATAAGAATGTATAAACGATCTTTTAAAGGCGATACATATAAAACGCTTCTTACATTCAATTTTGAAGTTTTTAACATGATTTATGTATCATATTCACTCGTAAAAAGTGAAGTAAACAGCAGGGAATACCACGGCATCTTTACGTTTTCTCAGTAACTATTTTAAAATCAGCGAAGAGAGAAATATAAATATTTACGTATCGGATTTTGACCTGCTGGAGTAAATTCTGGCTAATGAAAATAATAAATTTGTCTTGAACCCAAAATATAAATAAAATTTATTAAGCTATGCTATGAAATTCAGAGCAAAATAGGGTGCTACAATATTCAAGATTGTGACTTTGTTTTTGAAATCTATGAACTCATATTTGCATATTTGAAATGTAATTTTATATAAAGACTATGTCTCTAAGGTGCCACATGACTATTTTCTTGAAATACCTAATAGTCTGCTGGCAATTCATTCGTGAAAACCGGTGAAATCAATCAATTTTTTAAACTTATTGTTTGAAGTTAAAAAAAAAAACTTCTTGTGGCACTCTTCAGAACATCGTAAGGAATGCAAACCCTTTGTTACAGCCACTAGCTGGTTCCTAGTTTTGTAGTTGTCAAGTTAATTATATTCTAACTTGAATATGCCCACTTGACATGAATCGTCCATGAGATGTTTAAAAATATCTTATTCTTGTACTTTAAGTGATGTTACGTAAGTCTATCCTAGCCACATCCTGAGTACGATCAAAAATTACATACTCAATACAAACATCTCAGAGAATTACATGGGATGCATAATTGTGATATTATTACCAAATTACAACATTGGGATGTAACATAGATAATGTTACCAAGGGCGGACATTAGCAACCGCAAGGATATTATTAGGATGTTAATGGGCAAATATAGCAAGTAACAAGCCGGGATGTTCACATTCTTGAAATGTTCTGGGGATTTTATTTTGTCAAGTGGGTGGTGACGACAAAGGATACCACACAATCATCCTGTCGAAAATTTAATAAACATGTTAAGAATTGCTAAAAATTGTAGTTTCTTGAAATTTAAATAGTTCTGTACACAAAATAATTTGTTTTTTAACGTAACAAATATGTCGCTCATTGCTACATTTTCCTGAATTTTCTATTACAAAAGCAGTAACAATAAGCTTATTAACCATATGTCAAATCTTTTCATAATTTTACATGTTAAATTTAATATGGTTACGTTATACAATGTAATACTAAAATGACAAAACAAATTTTACGGTCAGCAGTTTAACAGTTTTGTAAACATAAACACGTGTTTTGCTGCATTCTGAAAATACGGAGACTTAAATACTCGATTAAACAAGTGGAACATCATTTAAACTTGAACTTTATAAATATGCACATTACATAAAAAACAGGTAATACCGATAAGCTCATAAACATAGTTAGAAATTAGAGCAAAACATTGATATCGAGGGTCACTCAGTAGAACGGAATCATATGCTTTAATAATTTTACGAATTTTACGTTCGTGTTTGGCGGTTCGCAAAATTGCTATCATAAATATATTAGTTTCGCCATTTGGCGATAATAAAACATTCAACAAATTAATGCTACAAATGAAGCAGTCAAACTAGCAAATGGTCAGGGTTATTTTACCTTACATAATTTTATGACTCATAAATTTGATAAAATTATAATAATTCAAAAGTTTATTATATATTTTATGTACTTTAATTGCCTCCCAACGATTACATTATAATTTTTTCGTCTAGACTCTAGTTCGAGATTCATCCGAAAAGTTCCTAGCCATTTCTAATATAATGTAATTCTCATCCGAGTTCCGTTCGATTTCCATACTTTTTTCTAGTATATAGAAATATACGCCTGGCTCTATTTTTACCTTCCGCTTACCTGTAAAGGAAGGTATTGGAATCATGCAAAAAATCTGGTAGTGAGTTTTTAGTGGATGAGCACGAATTAGGGTTCTTACAACTCATTTTTGATAGGTTCTCGATGATGTCTGTGTGTATGTGTGTGTGTATGTGTGTGTGTGTGGTCAAGAGTGTTAGTCGGATAACTCAAATACGTATTACCCGAAAATTTTGATATTTATGGTATTTAACATTTGTATATAAATTGGAAGAGCTCCTTAGATTTTGGTACAAATATCTTCATCGGAAGTGATATTTTTTGAAGATTGAAAAGGTTAATTGTCAAAATTATATATAAATTTGGATAAATATAGCATTTATTTGTAATAAGAATAACAGGAAAAATTATTTGCAACTTACGTTATAAAAACATTGTCTTTATCTGGTAGCATTAAAGAACTGCAGTAAAATTTCAAAAATAAATTTATCAAATAAAACGTTGAAATCTTGTAATCCATGTTCGGTTGATTTTTGTTTCTGCGTAAAAAATATTGACAGGTAAGTAAGATATTAAATGTAGTAATTGAACGGAGGATGGCTTCAACACAGAAGAGTTTTCCTGTGAATTATTCTTTTTATTCAGGTGATGCAAATTTCTGTGTTTGAATATTTTAGATTTGTATTTGTATATTTTAAATGGGCATCGGATTGTACGTATACATTTTTGTTTAAAGTCTAGATATGGCGGAAGGTTGTGTGATGGCCACGTCAGATTTTTCTATTCGAGATATGAATCTACTAGATTTGTCTAGGCATGCTCAGTTCAATGTGCAGTCAGTTTGACCAACCTTTAAAAGTTTTGACTCGGAAAAGATCGAAGATTTCCGAATAAATACAAATAGTTCGGAAAACTCGAACGAATCTCAGATGAAAATCTCACTAGATATCTAGCATGAATCTAAAGTCTAGACGAAAAAGTATAATGTAATTCTGTCTTGGAATTGAAACAAAATTACAAATGAATGCTGTTTTAACTGTCAGAAATATTAATATTTCTAACAAATGAACAATATTTATAAAATTTTAAACACGAATATTTCGGTAAATAAACGAGTAAAATAAAATATGATTATACACTGATTTAGATGCAGAATTTAATTTCCTAAAATTTTTATATAAAGTATTTTTTCTGTTTTCCCATGTTCCCATGTTAAACGCATATGGCCCGCTTTTTGATTTACAGCCTGTATATAAAATACCTGTAATATAAGAGACCCAGTAGGTATTTTTCATTTTTTAGTAGCTGTTGTTTTTATTAATATTATTTTTGATTCCACAACATAACAAACATTTATTGTTTATAAATAATTTATGTTTGTCGGCTGTTGTTTAAAGTACAAGTTGTTTTTGTTGTGTCGCCGTGGTCACAGGTCCGTAACCACGGTTACGGAAACTAGCTAGCAAGCATCTACAGATATAAATTCATAATAAACAGGTGTGCAGCGTAAAGCGTACGAAGTGAGCGATGCAATTTTGCAGGTGTTATGAAATATCGCGCGCGTTGAACATAACACTGCGCAAACCGATGTCTAATTGGATGCTCTGCTTGCGCAGCTCTGATCGAGTTAACTATGACCATCAGCCTGCGCAGCCACCCGCTTAGAAACTAGGAAGTGTTTACAAACAAGAACAAAACACTAGAATATCATACCTAAATCAACTACTAGAATTTATATTACAATTTAGGTGGCAGTGGCAAAGAAATTTATTTCTGATCCTACTGCCACCTAAATTGTAATATAAATATGTTTCTGGATATCATATCAACTACTAGAATTGGTCATTGTTGAGCCGAAATTTATGTAAGGAAAGTGATCAGTTCTACAAATATGTATGTATTTTAAATATCAACATCTATTCTAGGCTCATTTAGTTGACCTGAAGATGGTCATAATCATGACCGAAACGTTGTCATAACTGAATATCAATTAATAAAACTAGAGCCATGTTATCCAAAAACTTGAATTGAAAATTATTTAATTCTTTCCTTAAATAAACTACTGAATTATAGAAGTATAGAGTAGAATTAGTATTCTATCTCGTCTGGTCTCGGTTTTGTCTCGTCCATATATGACAGGAGTGGACAATAGATCCTTAAAGATAGTTTTATTTCAACAAAATTTGCTTTTGTCATAAGTTTTTGTAGACCGGGCTATGAGGTCCGAACTATTTGAATTTGAATGTCAATTTTTTTACCTTCCGCTTACCTGTAAAGGAAGGTATTGGAATCATGCAAAAAATCGGGTGGTGAAATTTTAGTGGATGAGCACGAATTAGGGTCCTTACAACTCATTTTTGATAGTTTCACGATGATGTCTGTGTGTATGTGTGTGTATGTATGTGTGTGTGTGTGTGTGTGTGTATGTGGTCAAGGGTTGTTAGTCGCATAACTCAAATACGAATTACCCGAAAATTTTGATATTTGGTATTTAACATTTGTATATAAATTGGAAGAGCTCCCTAGATTTTGGTAAAAATATTCTCATCGGAAGTGATATTTTTTAAAGATTGAAAAGGTTAATTGTCAAAATTGTATATAAATTTTGAAAAATATAGTATTTATTTGTAATGAGAATAAGAGGAAAAGTTATTTGCAACTTACGTTATAAAAAAATTGTCTTTATCTGGTAGCATTAAAGAACTGCAGTAAAATTTAAAAAATAAATTTATCAAATAAAACGTTGATATCTTGTAATCCATGATCTATTGATTTTTGTTTCTGCGTAAAAAATATTGACAGGTGAGACGGGTGACAAGTTGGCATACTAGCGCTATATAAGTCCTAAGTAAGATATTAAATGTAGTAATTGAACGGAGAATGGCTTCAACACAGCAGAGTTTTCCTGTGAATGAATCTTTTTATTCAGGTGATGCAAATTTCTGTGTTTGAATATTTGAGATTTTTATTTGTATATTTTAAATGGGCACCGGATTGCACGTATACATTTCTGTTTAAAGTCTAGATATGGCGGAAGGTTGTGTGATGGCCACGTCAGATTTTTTTGATATGCATCCTAAATTTAATGCTCTCCAGTTAACTGAATTTGATGTACTGAATTTAACGTACTGAATTTTACATCGGTTGAGTATTGGTTTGTCTCATGTCTTTAAATGTTAGATTCGAGATAATATGGTTTGAAAGTTCTAATAAAATTATTTTTTTACTTGTTAGTTGTAAATATGGAAGTAATTTAATATTCGGTATAATAAAACCTACTGTTAAGATGCTTCAAATTTCGGGGCACCAATGAAAAATAATAACAAATAAAATTTATGTTTATAAAATAAAAATTCACATTTTTAATTAATTGTCCAAGGCCCCTCCTTCTGCGCACTCCTAAATACACCTCTGTATCCTGGTTTAAAAAAATAGGTTAAATTTTCTAATTTTGCATGCAGCCTCCGTACAATATCTTGGTACGGCCCTGAGTCGCAATTTCCGACAAACTTCAAAATTTAATCTCGAATCTAACAGAATCAGCTGCAATAGTAATGAAAGTTTTATTTTCTCGTGTAACTGTAAGTCCAAACGGTATTATAAACACAGTTCAATATAAAATTACACAAATCTCATAGAACAAATACATTTCCGCAATGTCTTGACAATTGCTTTTATTCTTAGAGATTAACTCTTCAAAGCAACGTTACTGACATCTCAAAAGTCTGCGATGCATGAAGAACAAAACACTAACGCAATGGCGGACTGAGATAACACAATATAGGAGAAAATAGTTGAAGTGAAAGAGATGATGCTAATGTCCAATTGCACAGAGCCGAATCAAGGGGGGGACAAAGAAGAGCGATATTAGGGGCGCAAAATAACAAAGCCACGAAGTATAATATGACAGGAGTGGACACTAGGGCGGATAAAGTGTGGCCTTTCTGTTTACCTTTTAGAGAGAGACAGGAAATACGGGCCAGCTTTGATACAATTTAAATTATTATATTATTACAAAATATCATATGGAATATCCAAAAATGTATTTCATTTTTACTAGGTATACCCTGTTTGAAATAACGAAAGAATTTGGACAGATATAATCTTGTGATACTACTAGTACTATAGTACTACTACTACTACTACTACTGTTATTTTTTAACAAATATCCACTTCAGGTTTCCGGCATTCGTGAAATGGTTAAATATAATTTCAAAAGTTATCTATATGGCTTTCTAGATGCAACGTTTCAAATCTGGCATTTTTAAAAAGCTTTTTTGTTTCACAATTTGAGAAATGAAGCTTCAGTAAAATTAAAAGTTATCAAAACAAAAACATACAAATGTATCAAATATTAAACAATAAAACAGCGATACAAGTTTTTTCCATGGTTATTAGAAAAGTTTCATTAGCTTGTAAAGCCTGTTTCACATTAAACTTTTTTCGACTAGAAACTTTCAAACAGCAACGAGTTTCATACTAGATTTTAGAATGCAAAATATGATAACGTAAAACACGGAAATCTCCATCCAAGTTTCATACTAGAAACATCTTTTTCCGGCTTAAAAAATAGCTCCGGGTCTATTTCCATCTAAATTTCATACTAGACCTAGAAAAGATTCTAAAACCTAGTTCTAGTTTGCAACTTCCGTTATAAACAAATTGTCATTATTTGGTAGCATTAAAGAACTATAGTAAAATTTAAAAAAATAAATACCTATATCAGATAAAACGTTGAAATTTTGTAATTCATGATCGGTTGATTTTGTTGACAGGTGAGACGGGTGACACGTTGGCATACTAACGCCATAAAGGTCATAAGTAAGATATTAAATGTAGTAACTGAACGGAGGATGGCTTCAACACAGAAGAATTTTCCTGTTAATGAATCTTTTGATTCAGGTGATGCAAATTTCTGTTTGAATATTTTAGATTTGTATTTGTATAATTTTAAATAGGCACCGGATTGTACGTATATATGTATATAAGTCTAGATATGGCGGAAGGTTGTGTGCTGGCCACATCAGATTTTTAACGAATGCTTCCATGCATTACCATGAGACAAATGCGGAGTTGAGCTACGTATGGAGACGATACCATTAAGGTTCTTATGTATATTCGTTCCCGTTGCCGTTTTCGTTTTCCAAAGTGCTTTTTGGTTTAGCCAATGTGATTCTAGTCCTGTTGACTGTGGTTTGAAATCTCCCGATCCGGTCCTGAGATAACAACTGCATCAGCGGCACAACAAATGAATGCGGAACATTTACCGAGCGCACACGTCGGACAAGCGGTAATATTAATCGATTATGAATTCGCATCTAACTTCACGTTGGGCACTTTGTTCTCTCGAGACACACGTGCAGCGCAGGATCACAAATCATTTCCTTGCATACAATTATCTGCTTCTTCAATCAAATCACACAACGTACGCAGGGAAACCGTCAAACGGTAACGTTTTTAAACGAATACGGAAGAATTTATATTTAATTGTTGGGATGAATTGTTTTCAGCTGTGAATTATTGCGGAAGAAATGGCAAGGACGTTTAGAATTTATTATTAATGGCTGATGATGATTTAGTATGGGCTTATTGTTAACCGTTAGGACAAGGCTAACTTTACTTGAATGTTGCGACGAATTTTAATTTCAATTAATTGAGTTTTCATCACGAGATATAAAAAGATTTGTTGATTTTGTATGTGTTTCCATGTCACACAATTTTACTCCGAAACAATTGGGTGGGAAGAGGTGGCCGCAGTGAAATTAGTGGCGAGTTGTCAGTTTAAAATTTAAATAGATATTACCTTAATTATCTTTATTATCATATGTATTTATGTACTTTATTTACGTGGTTTATATTATATTTTATAATTTTGACATAATAATAACATGTTATGAATTTATTTTTGCGAGTCTGAAACGTCACAATAATTTTAAAACTATCTAGTACACAAGTGAATAAATCTTTATTTAAAATTGATGTTCGTGTTAAAAATAACAGTTTCAATCAGTAATATTGAATAAAGAAACTTATTATAAAATACAAGTTTAATTTAATGTTTCTAACTTCAGTTGCTCGTGGAGTAAAAAATTGTGACATAGTCAACAATCGAGTGTCATCTCCTGTCTTTATTATACTTCGTGGTTTTCATCCACCAAAAATTGTATTTTCGGCTCTCCCTGCTAGGTTTTACATGTGCGTAAAACGTTGAATATGTATGCATCCTTGCACTGTTACTACACTGCCGGTCAAAAAAGAGCCAGCCTGGACGAGACCAAAATTTGACAATTTTCACACCGCTACAACTTTTACAATTTTAATCAGAACTGCATGAAACTTTCTCCACCTGAAAGATCAACTCTTCCTCTACATAACGTCTCAAACCTGTTAGAAAATCTTCACCCCCTGGCCCCTGAGAGAATATACAGAATACAAATGTATAAAAGTAGAATATCATAAAGTGAAGTTCATATGAGTTAGTGAAAATGTAAGTAACATACAGTATATGCCCGGATTGAGGAAAAAAAATACTTTTGATTATACGTAAGTAATTCCAGTTACTTATTTTGGGTCGTGTCGTAAATAAAACACTAACATCTAAATGCATTACACAACATACAATTTTGGATATATATCGTCGGTTGAGTATTGGTTTGTCCCATGTCCTTAAATGTTAGATTCGATATAATATGGTTTGAAAGTTCTAATGAAATTATTTTTTTACTTAAATATGGATGTAATTTAATATTTGGTATAATAAAAACTACGTAAAAAGTGTAAATTTAATTGAAATATGTTTGCATTTATTATTATTACAACAATGGACTTGGTACAAAAAAATTAAGCTTTTCAAAATACAACAACATAAAGGACAACTATGATTCAGTGGACTTGGTACAACATAAATACGCAGAAAATTAATATACACAAAACTCGAAAAAAATTGACATGAGACATACCAAAAGGTACTCAGCAGACGATATGTCAAGAGGCATTTTTGATTAATAATAAAAATTTGAAAGGACCATCAACATTAGTCAAGCACCTAGTAGTTCATAGAGATACCCTTATGATAGCACATACAAAAATGTAAATTATCAAAATAACTTAAAAAATTTAAACTAATGTCTTTAATAATGCACTCTTTATTTAGTGTTTCCAAACTACTATTTATCGTTAATTCTGTTCATATTATTAATTTTGTTTTTCCGTTGGATTAAAATACTAATTACATTCTTAGAAAATTAAATTTTATGTTAAGAAAAGTAGCATTTTAAATAATCCCACCCTGATGTACCAAGTAAGAAAACTCTGCTGTTTGTGGTAAGTCGACAGATTATCGGGTAGGTAGCTTATATTTGAATTTGAATTGAATTTATTTATTGCCAAAAACAGTACAAAAAAGACACATGGCACGTCAAAACAATACAGAAGAGAAAAGTACATATTTAAAAAAAATACAACCTAAAACATTATAGTGTGTTGCAATTAAAAAATTCATGTATAGAGTAAAAACAATTATTTATCAGGGTGATCTTAACGAGAAAAAGAATTAATATTGGTTATAGATTTAATTCTCTCAGGTAAGTGATTGAAAATCTTAATGGGCATGTAGGACACATTATTGTGGAAGTTTTATGTTCTGTGCTTAGGAATGTAAATCTCATTGGCTTTTCTAGTGTTATAAGAACCCTGAGATTTATTAGTAGGGATTTGAGCGAGCACTATACCAGAAGTAATAATGGTATCACTTACTATTTCTCTTAATTTTATTAATTTTAGAAGCTTCTTCAACCCAAAGCACGGTGAAAAATTCGACCCAATATGTTTAGAAATGGCTGTCATACTACCACTTAATTTTTCTTATCACAACATGGACTGTTCTCCATTTTGTCAATTTCTATCAACATAGCTTGTGTACTGATATTAAAAAACATAAAAACAATTACACTTTAATTGCCCACTTAAACAAAAATATGTAAAAAGATTAACCATCAAATTAAAACTGTTCAGTTTCTGATACATGTACTTCTTTAAGAAGATTAAAACATAGTAAACAAAATGTTTAAAGCAATTTGATGACGCAGAGGGAAAACTGAATCATGGATTATGCCTTCTAGCAAAAATCTATAACTTTTTATTGGAACAAAACAAATTTATAAAGCATGAATCATTAGTGAAGCTAATTGAATCCTTTTCTCATAAATTATTGGATTGTAAAGAAAATCTTAATGAATGCAAGATTCTTAGTAAATACAACATGCAAATCTGAAGCCTTTATACTAAAATCAAAAGACATCGTTAGAGTTAGAAACCTCCAATTAAAATTTTCTTCAGTTCTTTTATACCGTAATAATTATAGGATATAATATTTAAGAATGCAAATAAATAAGCAGAAAAATTACTAATCAAGCACCAAAGACCGCACAGAAACGAGTGTGTAGCAAAAATTTATTGGACGTAAGTTTGCCGAGGTAAAGGTACGTTTTTTATAAATAATAATAGACAAGCTCTACTAGTATAACAATATAATAATATGGTATTTGCATTATCAAATTTTAATATTCTAATTTTGTACTGAAATTCACAATATTTCTGAAATGTAATGTGTAATGTAATATGGCGCCCAACGTGGGATGCTAAGGAGGTCTAAATTACATCTTTTCTGAACGTTTCAACTCATTAAATCAAATTTAAATGGTACAAGTATAACAATAATATGGTATATGCATAATCAAATTTTAATATTCTAATTTTGTACTGAAATCTACAATTTTTCTGAAATTTAATGTACCTATATAATGTAATATGGCGCCCAACGTGGGATGCTAAGGCGGTCTAAATTACATATTTTCTGAACGTTTCAACTCAATAAATCAAATTTAAATGGTACAATTTCTAAACTAAAAACAAAAATGTTCAGAATCTAATTCTATTGGAATTAACTTGAAAAGTGAGTTTTTCGTAAAACAACATAGACTGTTGTACAGTTTAAGCTAATACCCGAGCTCCTCTAATGCCATTTTTACCTTCCGCTTACCTGTAAAGGAAGGTATTGGAATCATGTAAAAAATCGGGTGGTGAATTTTTAGTGGATGAGCACGAATTAGGGCCCTTACAACTCATTTTTGATAGTTTCACGATGATGTCTGTGTGTATGTGTGTGTGTATGTGTGTGTGTGTGTGTGTGTGTGGTCAAGGGGTGTTAGTCGCATAACTCAAATACGAATTACCCGAAAATTTTGATATTTGGTATTTAACATTTGTATATAAATTGGAAGAGCTCCGTAGATTTTGGTACAAATATCTTCATCGGAAGTGATATTTTTTGAAGATTGAAAAGGTTAATTGTCAAAATTGTATATAAATTTGGAAAAATATAGTATTTATTTGTAATAAGAATAAGAGGAAAAGTTATTTGCAACTTACGTTATAAAAAAATTGTCTTTATCTGGTAGCATTAAAGAACTGCAGTAAAATTTAAAATATAAATTTATCAAATAAAACGTTGATATCTTGTAATCCATGACCGGTTGATTTTTGTTTCTGCGTAAAAAATATTGACAGGTGAGACGGGTGACAAGTTGGCATACTAGCGCTATATAAGTCCTAAGTAAGATATTAAATGTAGTAATTGAACGGAAGATGGCTTCAACACAGCAAAGTTTTCCTGTGAATGAATCTTTTTATTCAGGTGATGCAAATTTCTGTGTTTGAATATTTTAGATTTTTATTTGTATATTTTAAACATGTTTAAAGTCTAGATAAGGCGGAAGGTTGTGTGATGGCCACGTCAGATTTTTAATATTAGTGTTTTAAATAAATTTTTTATGATTTCTACTGAAACAATAATTTATAGCTCGTTTTTGTACAATTCATAATTAGAAAGACGTATACAAATTCTGGGAAAAATAAAAAACCATTATGATTATAATTACAATTATTATATGGTAATTTACAATTGTTTGAAGAAATAAATTGTATAAACAATAATTTTATATATTTGAATAATGCATGCTATCAAAGATAAATATTATTATCCTTTCGTGTGCTTATTATCTAAAAATAACTAAGTACATTCAAAATAGCAGCTTTTTATATTAGCATATAACAGGATATGATAAAAATATTATCATTGTATTTCCTAGCTCTACTGTACTCAATCTATGTTTGCAGTTACACATACACATTAACATATTGTTAATAACATTTATAACGCGGTGTAGCCTTAAATGAATCATGGTAACCACAAGCTTTGTAAACAATTTTGCTTTTGTTTATTCTATACTTTTATATGCCTGAGTTTAAGATAACATTGCGGATTTAAATAGACTAAGTACCTATGTTATGTATTTCTTTCATTAAAGTATTTTAAATAAGAGCATTAATTTTAGCATTATGCTAAACAATGAGCAAATATACAGGTTGGTGGAGGTGAAATGCGAACATAGGGAACATACATGACAATCGAACTTTCATGCCAGGTATATTGATATATTTTGTAGTAGTGTCACAAAACGAAGTAATGTGAATTTGTGTGGCAAAAAGAGTAATCAATAACAGAAATAATAATAAAATCTAAAAGTGCATGTAAACTTTCTCGTTCTGTTCGTACACATACATTATTATGCAAAGAAAATATTTTAATGAAAATAAAAATTTCAATATGACAGGTACTTTGACATTGACAGTACTTATTCCACGTATATCAAGATGCCTAGCATGATAATTCCATTGTCATATATTTCCCTATGTTCGCATTTCACCTCCACCAACCTGTATATTATTTTAATTTTTTTGTTTAAAGACCGTTATTGTAATAATTTTACAGCATGATATAATCTTAAAGAATGGAAATTTTTACGGAAATACAAAAATGATTAGAATATTTTTAACGGTTTTATTTTTAATTTTCAGAATAGAAACCACAATAAGGAAGTAAATTAACAAAAATATATTTATGATATCATCTATGGAATTATCATAATTGTTGCATATTTCGTTATGCTTAAAATATAAATGAAGGTTAATAAATTTTGAAGAAGTAAATTATTGGCTACAAAATTTATGGACAGAAAAAGTTTTTGACTTGTTATTCGAATACTTATCGTTAAAAACTATTGTTTTATGCAATTATTGCCATATTTACGACATTATTTATTAGGTACTTATTAGGAAATAAAATATAAACTAAAACAATTTTTGCTCAAGAATAAATATTGCGACTATTTCAAAATATTCTGCAATTTTTTTATGTAAAATTTCTCGGATTAAAACTCTTCTTTAGTATTTATTTTTAGGGACGAAAGTTCTTAATTTGATCCCAAGGAATTATTTTTCATATTTAATCCAGTTGTCAAGGAATTGAATTAATTAATCCCGGTGTCAAGTAAATGCGTGCTATTTGTTACAGAGTATCAATGGTAACAGTATAAATATTTGTCATAAAATTTACTGTCAAAATTGCAAAATGTGTATTCTTTTAAAGTATTTTGTATTCATTTGAGGGTGAAGTGCAAAAAATAGCGTATATACCACAGGACTAAAGTACCTTTAATCCGTCAGGAGATTTTTTCCCTCACCTTCAGCTCGTGAAATAAACTTCATCCTCAGGATTAAGTCATGCACTTTAGTCCTTTATAATATACTATTATTTAACAACGAGCAATAATTCGAGACTGGTGTACCCATTTTTTCGACCTTCCATTAATAAATTATAAAATGTGTAAGTCCGAATAATCCCATGTCCGGATTGTTTGGCTGCACTCGCGTTTCACGAAAAACTTTCAGAATCCGAACGTTTTAAAATCCATTAAATGAACGAGTATCATGCAAACAAAACTTGGCTTGATTGAGAGAAAGTGAAAATAAAAGCAAAAAATCCTGTAAAAATCGCTAAATTCTCAAATTACTTACAATGTAAATGTTTTTTGCGTAATTTTATATTCAAATGTATCATTGTTCCAGTAGAATATTCAATAAAAATAATGTGAACATCAGTTGCGAAATCGCGCGTTGTCAAGTTCTAAAAATAAAAATGCTAATTCAAATTACCTATTTAAAAACTTAATGCGGCAATTGTCGAATTGACAATTTCGGTATGGTAATATTTTTCCTGCACTGTTTCTAGGAAGCCGCCGAAAACCACAGCATATGTCAGAGTCCAATTTTTGTAAACATGGAAATTTTTTAAGTTGTTTGAACTTTGGAGCGGTTTTAGGAAATCCTTGGTAAGATAAAATCTAGGGTACTTGAGGTACTTTAGTTTATTATTTTATCTGATCTGATATGAACCCATGACGCGGATTCACTTAGTTTTAGTGTATCTTTAAGTTAATCCAGATTCAGAATTCAGAAGGTTTTTATACTGTAAGCTGGTGCGAGGCTTATTTTTTTGATAAATATTTTTAATTTATTCTGCAAGAATTATAAAAGCGGCTTATGTTTAATACTATAATTCATTTTCTGCGTTGTACCTACTTATTTATTTGCTATAAAAAACATCACAAAATAGAACTGTATTCTTGTTGTTTAGTGCAAATTATTTTCTTCAACAATCTTTACAATTAATTTAAATTCTGTGCATTTAATATTTTCATTGTATTTTATGATTTAAATACTTTTGTTTTGCAGGACTTATACCTTTCGCTTTTAATTTTATCATCATAACTCAAAGATAAAAAAATTATTTATTTGCATAATTTTTAACTAAAATGTGTGCATTTCCTACATTTGGTTAACTTGTTATATGGTTATAAAATTTTACTGTTGTATTATTGTGTGACTACAAAAACAAATATTTTGCACGTTTCTAGTTTTACAAGAAGATTAATTTTAAATGTGTTTTATGACAAATAAATTGAAATAATAAGTTCTTACTAAGTATTCGTAAATAAAAAATCCTTAATCTTTACAGCATAGGAAAAGAAAATTTGCTTTGACTATTTTTAGAATAAGATTAATTATTTTAAATCCGAGTAGGTACTTATTTAATATTTTTAAACAAATACTACAAAATGATGAAAGTAAATTTCATTTATAAACCTTTTATAAATGAGTAAAGTTGTAGCTATTTATAAATACAGAATCCTTCTTCATCCTTACAGCATAGGAAGAAAATTTCCTTTGACTATTTCCAGAATAGATTAATTTAAATCTGAGTTCCAACCTAATTAAATTAGTATTTTAAAACAAATATTGCAAAATGGTACAAGTACTAACTTCGTTTAAAACATAATAAATATTGTAGGTATAGCCCCTGCGAAAAAGAACCCGAAACAGAAATTATTTTTTTATGTATTTTAAAAAAGGATAATTTTATATTGTTTACCTTTTTTGCTGCAATTTTAATGATGCAATATAACAGTATATAATGTAAGTGTATATTTCAATTCAAATGCCTTATTTGTACACCGCGCTATTTTCAACAAATATTACATCTAAGTTACCTTTTTAATTATAAGTTGTTCCAATTTATGTTATTCAAATATTGTTTAATAAGTCGTTGTATTTTTCAGTCGAGCAAATAAACTTTGTGAAAATTGAATCCTTTAAATTAACCAAACCAACAGTAAGAAACTCATGCAACTGATCTCAGATATCACCAAATACACGTACTTTATAATGCTCTATTACTGACTCGTATGCGACAACACCAGATAATACTGACTACTCAACATTACAACCCCAGTTAATATAGAAGTTCTAACAACAACTTCTTACATAAACATCACTCATTCATAATCATAATACATTATTTAAATATCTTACAATAACTACCTAATAAATTTTATTTATTTAACGTTCTTGTAAACCTTTCATGAAAGTTTTATTCAGTTCCTGCAGGACTCAAATTTTTCATATTTCAGGAAACTGTAATTCATTCATTAAAACGTATACAAAATAAAACTTATAATCAAGACTTTTGTGAGTACTTGTGTCTCTGATTAAAATTTCGGCAAACTATACTTTTGCCTACAGTTCATAAAGACCACAATAACAACTAGTAATTTTTAATATTGTTGTTGAAATAGGTAACAAAACAATATTATTTCTATTTTACTACAGGTTTCTAATTGGATACTATTAGACTTATCTTGTTTCCTGATTAAAATTTTATGTTCTATTCTGGTTACTCTTTGATCTAAAACCTAATTTAATATTTCCTGCTCTTTGAATTCAAATTCAATTCAAATGTATCTTTCTGATTTAATCCAAGTTTGTTTTCCGCAATTCTTTTAATAGTAACTCACCAAAATCTTCAAAATACAAAATTACAAAACACAAGTAAAAAACCGGCCACTAACAAAGGTTCCTCTTTGATCTAAAGCTTGCTCTTTGAGTTCAAATTCAATTCAAATTTGTTTTCCGCAATTCATTATAATAAAAACTTACCAAAATCTTAAAAATCACAAAACACAAGTAAAAAACCGGTCACTAACAAAGGTACTCTTTGATCTATAGCCTAATTTAATATTTCTTCTCTTTAAATTCAAATTTATTTTCCGCAATTCATAATAATAAAAACTCACCAAACTCTCCAAAATCCAAAATTCAAGATCACAAAACACAAGTAGTCCGGTCACTAACAAACAACAACAGTCGAAACTCAGGCAGGATAACAAGTGAAGTCGACGTCGATCGAGTAGGCCTTGACCGTAGAGAGAGCCGCGCACACTGTGCACCTTACTCAGCAGCTTCGACAAGACAACTGACAACCGCCTGTCGACTAACCGCCGACTACCGGCACCGCGGACCGGCTCACTGCGATCGCGCGGAGATGACCACCACTGGGTACGTAGGTACCCCGGGTTAGAAGAGATGACCACTGGTACGTAGGTTACCCTGGGTACCTTTGGATTGTTGTGGTGATGTTGTTGTTGTTGTGGGTTTCGGAGCGAGGGTGTTTTTTTTGGATAAGCATGAATGACGTAAACAGATATTTTTCTAAATGAGTTAAGGATTTTTCCACACGAAATATTTTATGATCACCTGTGGCAAATTTTAGTAAGAAAAGGATTTTATTTATTGCCTCCTGAGAATATTTGTTGTGGTGGTGACGTTGTTGTTGGTATGGTTTTCGGAGCGAGGGTGTTTTTTTTTGATAAGCAATGAATGACATAAACAGATATTTTTGATTAAATGAGTTGTGTTTTTCCACACGAGATTTTGCAAGCCATGGATTTTTATTTTACTTTTATTGCCTTGTGACAATTTCTTCCACACAACCCTTTCACGTAAGCCCTTGTTACAACAACTAGCCGGTGCCCGATAGCGCTTGGAAAGATGAGCAACCTACGTAGGGATTAGGCAGGTTTCCTAGGTTATCGATGGTGTTGTTATGGTTTGTGGCACAAGGGTTATTATTGTTTGGGATATGCAATGAATGAGACAATCAGATTTTTTGTTGAAATGAGACACGAACTATTTTATGATCACCTGTCGTTAATTTTAGTAAGCAATGGATTAAACAGGTTTAATTTATTAATCTAATTTTTATTGCCTCCTGACAATAGGCGAGATTCTACCAAGTCTGTTCCGCCCTCTCAGGCAATTCCTTGTTACAACCACTAGCCGGTGCTCGATAGCGCTTGGTAAAGATGACCACTGTCTACGTAAGGGTTAGACAGGTTACCTATGGTGTTTTTATGATATTGTTTTTGGAGCGAGCTTGATTTTGTTGGGGAATATGCAATGAATGATGTAATCACATTTTTTGCTAAAAACAATGTAAATGTTTTTTCACACAATATATTTTATGATCACCAGTAGTTGATTTATTTATTTTTGCTGGTAAACATTCAACAGGACTTCCACTTCCAATTATAGAATGGTAGATGTTCACTTCGATCGATTCGTCTTGGCGCAATCAGAATCACAACCCGTGTGACGATCTTTAAAAGCCAAAGCGGCATCGGAGCGATTCTTATGCAACCTAAGCTATACTAAAAACGATCAAGTGGTCAGCTTGAAGCGCTCGAGTCCGATTTAATTGCAACATGTATATGAAATTTAACGACAATCACACCATTTGGAACACTTCTATGAAAATGAAGTTTTAATCTACTGGTTTGGACATATAAAGGGTAGAAATTACTCAGGACTGTTATTCTTATTAAGTCAAAAATCCGACATTTCGCCAACACTTTTGACTACTTCAGGGTAATGACTAAAAACTTCTTACAAGACCCCTTATCAATGGACTAAGAAAGGATACTCATGGATCAAAAAAGAAATATATCAATAGAACACAACGTTTCTATGAAAATAAAGTTTTGATCGACTGATTTGGATGAAGGTAGAGATTACTCAAGACTGCAGTCTTAAGTTGTTCTTATTTAATCAGGAAGCTACTTCAGGGCAATGATTAAAATCTTCTACTTCCATCAAGAAACAGACTAATGAAACTTGTCTAATAACCATGGAATCATATTTTATCTCTTTTAATTTATAAAGAAGTGCTGAATTCGGCCCATTGCTTACATAAACCGACTTCTGGTTGTAGTAAAGTAGGCCCGAAAGTAGATATCACATTATGAAAGAGCCCTTACTAAATCTCACCACTGTGTTTAAAAAGTCTCTTGTTTCTAAGAAACCCTAAACTTAGTTTAAAATATAATTTTGTTCTCCCAACTAATACTCTAAACATTATAAAGTCAAATTAAAAATTTATTGATCTTAAAAGAATAGTTATTTACGTTATAAGTCCGGTAGATGAGTTTTTACGGTACGAGTAAGATGTTTCCGAACGAGACGACGAAGGAGCCGAGTTAGGAATTTCGAAACGAGTACCGTGAAAATCCTCTACCGGACGAATGACGTACAACGTTTTATTTCATACCTGTGTTGCATTTGAAGTTTGCACCCATTCTTTATATATCTTTTCTAAATACAATCAGGTCGTCTTGGTCTTAATACAAAAATTTAATTTCAGTCCGGAAAATGTAACATTACGGTATAGTTCTACTTTACAGGATTGTAAAGTAGAACAATACCGTAATGTTTCATTTTCCGGACTGAAATCAATCTCATAAAGAAGCAAATGCAACACAGTATGAAATAAAATACATTTAGATCAAAAAGCACAGGTTCAGCATAGCTGATCTTTCACCTTTCAATGTTTGTTAATACTTTGTCAATAGTGAAAAACTTTTGTAGATGTTCAAAAACACCAAATTTTGTGAATTATTAAACTATTCTTATTTAACTTATCAAAACTTTGCTCACTATTTACAATACCAGTATTTGTATAATCAAACATTAATACAAAAACTATCTCCATGTTTCCTATTTGAAACTTCAGCCCTCATATTTCCTTCGGCAACTTTTCTGTTTATTTTGAAAGTTCGTGCAGAGAACTTCATGTTTTATGAATATTGATGAATGAAGTTTTGCCTGCATGAGGAAGGCAAGTCTTGCATGAGTCATTACACTACACATGAGCTCATAAACTCAGACAATTATACTTGCGTGCCTTGGTTTCCTTGGTGAACGCAAGTTTTAATATAATATGTGTATGAGTGTATGATTAACACTGCACGGCAAAGGTAGAACACAACTTTTCACAAAGGGTGCATGTTTAATTTTATTGATTTAATTTTTTCTAAGAAGATGTAGTAATGTTGTATTGATTTTGAAGGTGGACTCATCTTTTTTAAACGTTTTGTATTTATCAGTCTATTCTATCTTTGATTTTGTCCTAGATTTCTTGTTGTGAACAGTATTGAAATGAGTTTTTCTCAGTTTATCGATTATTATTCTTCGTATAAATTGCGTTCAGTCTGTTTGAATGACATTTTAATTAATAACGAATCAGCCTTTTTAAGAAATGCAGCATAAAATGTACTAACGTAGCGAGTGTTTCGTGGGCAGTACAAGAATGGTAAAATTTTGTTTTTGCACTTCCGGGACTAAAACTGTTCTTTAGTCTTTATTTTTAGGGACTAAGGTTCTTAATTTGATCCCAAGGGATTATTTCTCATATTTAATCCCGTTGTCAAAGAATTGAATTAATTAATCCCGTTGTCAAGTAAATACGTGCTATTTGTTACAGAGTATCTATGGTAACAATATAAATATTTGTCATAAAATTTACTGCCAAAATTACAAAATGTGTATTCTTTTAAACTATTTTGCATTCGTTTGAGGATGAAGTGCAAAAAATAGCGTATATACCATAGGACTAAAGTACCTTTAATCCCTCAGGTGATTATTTCCCTCACCTTCGGCTCGTGAAATAAACTTCACCCTCAGGATTAAATCATGCACTTTAGTCCCACAATATAATATACTATTCAGCAAGGATTATAAACTTAAAAGATCAATTAACAGTTTTAAAATTAAAATAAGAAAATTGTACATAATTCATAAAAATTTCCAATTTATGCAAACTTTACACGATTATATCTCATGATAGAAATTTATTTTTAAAATTCTAAAAAGGCACTTCTGTAGATTCATTATTTTTCAACTTCAAAATGATATTGCATTGCGAGGATGCGGCAAAGTACAAGTTTCGGGCTGGTTTCAGGCAGCCGTAGTAGTGGGGAAAAGAGTGGATTAGAAAAAAAAAAGTAAAATCGAGAGTTTCTAGGAATTCGGAAAAAGGGAACAGCTTAACTGAATAAAGAACAAAAGTAAAACTAAAAAGTACTTAACCCTCTATGCAAAACGTCAAATGAACTACTACATGGTACAGTTCGTGCAGCCAGAGTTGGCCGATCGTTAAGGGAGAGAAAGAATGTGCCTATGTTTTACACACAGCTGAGTCAAAATTCGCCAACTTATTACTTGCCTCAACGCAACTGAGCCAAGAGAAAAACCGAGCTGGACGACTTCTTTACACACTATTCAAGGTAGCGAAGCGGTTTCTATCAAAAAATTGCTGATAATCTATGTCCGCCCGATTAATATCATTTACCAATTTAAAATTACCAAGAGCGACCATCTCTTATTTCGAATAGGTACTTACTATAGTATTTTGTCAATAACAGTATTTATGTTATACTGGTAAATAGTTTATTGTTACCTTTCGGTGTACTTATGTTATAAATCTGCTCATATTAAACTCTGTTCACACAAGAATTCTTTGATGATTCTTTCATGTTTCTGAATTTTGGGAAACATATTCCTGGTGAAAATTGTCTGCCAAATAGCGGCGTTGCTAAACTGAATCTTCAATGAGTCTTGGAAAAGAAGAATTTGCAATTCATTGACAGCTTCAAAACACTGAATTTGTATTACATTCCAGGATTCAAATGGAAGAATCTTGAAAGAATCAATGTGTGAAGCGAACTTGTATAAGATGAAATTTTATATTCTGCAACTGAAAATTTTCAGCCAATAGGAAACACATTGTATACCTTAGTTATTGTTAAAAAATCTTGATTATATGAATACTAGAAACTGGAACAAACAAAGTTTTAAATTTTTTAAATCACAAATGTTTGAATACTGAATACATAATTTGATACTTTCTTCCGAAAATTTGAATATTTCAAAATAAAACATAAATATTTATCAAGCTGTTTTACCATCTGCTAAAGTTCAAAGTTCGGGTCAAGTTTATTACCAAAGCCCTCTCCAAAGATCAATGTTAGTTTTTCTTCCTTTTAATTGTTGTAATTATGAGAACTAACATAAACAAAGAATTATAACAAATTACCTGTTTTGTGAGAAAAAGTTCAGTTTCATTTGTTGTCATAATTTCTGTCAGGTTTACGTGACTTTCTTACAGTGTCTTTGTTCGGAACAATTAAATATTATATATTTCAATGAACTATCAAGGATATTGAGAGAGATGTATAAGGTTTAAATTATGAGTTATAAATACTAACTAAACTACGAATAAAAATAGATTTCTTAATTTGATTATCACTTGGTAGTTGGTTACCGGAGATTTCAAAATAAATTCCTTCATTATTTACAAGAATAAATATTTATTTCTAATTAGTGCAGCTTGCATAATTTTCTAAAATGAAATCAGTTTTATCTAGATATATAAAACCTTTATATTTATCTGTATATCTATTAATTTATATTGTTTAATTATTTTTAATTACTCATAACTCTTGAAGGATATTTGAAATCTGCTAGTAGGTAATTCTTGTAATAAAATATAAAATTTCATTTATTATAGTCATAGCATAACATTATAGCATAGTCAAATTATAAGTTTCTTTAATAAACAAAGATTATTTATTTGAATAAATAAATTAAACTCTTATCGAATTTTGTAACCCAGAAAAATAATTTGAAAAAAAAATTTTCACTTTAAATATCATATTATGCATTAATTCTTACCGGAAATTTTTTTGAGTGCTTTCCAAAACATCTTAGTTAGCTTGAGTGGTACACGAGAGCTAATTACGTTGTTGGAATGCACGATAAAAAATTTCCTGGGCATGAATTAATGCACGAGTGCATTTTCGGTACCTACTGCTGTATTTTTGAATTCATTTTACACTCAAAATGACAATTTAACCAATTTTTAATTTAATGTCAAACTGGCATAAGACAGAAAAGTTTCCACTTATTAATTACAGGTAAGTAAAAAATTTCCGCTAAATTTTATTATAACCATGGTTACTATTATTGTAATACATTTTTCCATTGCTGTTGTCATGCGATTTTCCCCATAAAATTGGTAACAAAAAACACGTTTTCGAATATAACTTGAAGTTGTCATATTTTTGTTTTAATATGACACTTTTCTAACTTTTTATACAGTATTGTATTAAAATATTCACAAAATCGACCATTTACATAAAATATTTAAAAAAAAATTCAAAAAATCTGGTATTAGAGCAATAGAACTATTCAAAAAATACCTTAGTTGTTTCAAAAATTTTACTACAATTTTAAGGGAGAAACTAAACATACTTTCCACCAATTTAACGACTAGTGGTCAACCACCTTAACTGCTACTCCGTATGACAGTTCTTGCAACTTAAAAGAAATCGAAAGTAAAAGTTACTTTCCATTTAGGAACATTTTACTTTATTTTCTCAACAAACAAATCCTTTCCAACGAGTTTATTAACCAAATATTGGCAGATTATCCAATATTTGAATATTTTCGTTCCTGTTTTAAGCCAGTAAAGTAAAATGTGCTGCTGATATCCTGCTCACCGTGATCTTGTTGAGTTTCATGACCACAGTTTTCACATTAGTTTGCGCAAGAAACCGTTAAATCGAAGCATTTATTGATAATGACACATATACCTAATTTTTTATCTAAATAATTTAAAACAAACTCGTTTCGGATTTGTATTTTCGCAGTAAAACTGACCTGGATTATAAGATTTTATCAGAATCTTCCTCAAACCACGTAGAAGATAAAAATAATTGGTAGACATTTTTGCAAAGCTGCTTAAGGGGCTCGTCTACCTATTTTTGTAATTCCTAAATCGATATTACTTTTTTTCTAATTCACTCTCTTCCCCACTACTACGACTGCTTGAACCCAGCCCGAAACTCGTACTTTGCCGCATTCTAGCCATGCAATGTCATTTTGAAGTAAAATACTGTAAACATGGCTCCAGCATTCCCATAACTTCTGTGTTTTTTAAAGAAATTAAATAAAACAAAAATTATTCGAAAAAGGAAGGTTAGCTGCAGGCTTCTTGCTTTTTAAATTTTTCTTTCCATTTATAATGTCCGAAAAATATATCAAATCGTATCAAATAATGAGAAAAAAAACGCCATTTTTAAATATTTTTACTTCAAATTCCTAGGCCAAAGACAAAAAATAAAAATCTGACGTGGCCATCACACAACCTTCCGCCATATCTAGACTTTAAACAGAAATGTATACTTACAATCCGGTGCTCATTTAAAATATACAAATAAAAATCTAAAATATTCAAACACAGAAATTTGCATCACCTGAACAAAAAGATTCATTGACAGGAAAACTCTGCTGTGTTGAAGCCATCCTCCGTTCAATTACTACATTTAATATCTTACTTATGACATATAATAGCACTAGTATGCCAACTTGTCACCCGTCTCACCTGTCAATATTTTTTACGCAGAAACAAAAATAAACCGATCATGGATTACAAGATATCAACATTTTAATTGATAAATTTATTTTTTAAATTTTACTGCAGTTCTTTAATGCTACCAGATAAAGACAATTTTTTTATAACGTAAGTTGCAAATAACTTTTCCTTTTATTCTTATTACAAATAAATACTATATTTTTTTAAATTTATATACAATTTTGACAATTAACCTTTTCAATCTTCAAGAAATATCACTTCCGATGAAGATATTTGTACCAAAATCTAAGGAGCTCTTCCAATTTATATACAAATGTTAAATACCAAATATCAAAATTTTCGGGTAATTCGTATTTGAGTTATGCGACTAACACCCGGCCTTGACCACACACACACACACATACACACACACATACACACAGACATCATCGTGAAACTATCAAAAATGAGTTGTAAGGACCCTAATTCGTGCTCATCCACTAAAAATTCACTACCCGATTTTTTGCATGATTCCAATACCTTCCTTTACAGGTAAGCGGAAGGTAAAAACTAGAGGCATTAAGACATCCTTTGTTAATACACTCATATGTAAAAGCATCATATATTTCAATTATAACTAAAGTAAACGTGGGAGGCGTAACGCTGTAAAATTTTAGGGTAGACGAACACCTTAAAGTTCAAAATGCAATGCAGTTGAAGAGAAATACATCACATTATCAAAGAAATGTGAGTACTGCGTATATATTTAATGTTGTGATTGGGAACAAGTTTTTTATTTACTGATACTGTGACATTCTCTGTTACTTTCTAGAAATAATGGCAAAGTAACACGAAATACAACTAGACTATCTAAAAAATGATACTACTAATCACGTAGATTAACAATAATTTATGTTTTATTTTAAAAAAAGCACAATACACTACTAAAAAATTGTTTGACTTTGACTTTTTCCACACGAGACACGTCTGTATAACTTCCAGTTGACCTTTTTAGTAAGCAATCAACTAAATAGAGCTATTCCCAAAGAATAAACTTCTAAATATTTTTGTTATAATAATACAAAATGTGGTGTACGAGATTAAGATAAAATTATATACAGATTTTCCAAAAGTTCCGGGACAGATCTGTAAGTTTTGAACGAGAGAAGAAAAAAATTAAAATTTAGGGATCACCAAAGAGTCATAAAAACTACATTCTTAGATAGTTTAGAACTTCCATGCAACGTGGAATTTTTTAGGGGATGGCCACCCCAACATTTTTAAATAGCAACCCCTGTCGCCCTTATTTTAAAGGTAATGAAAAAATCTGACGTGGACACCACATGACTTCCTTGTACGCCTATTAAACTGTTCATACTTTTCTTAATAACTAAAATGTAGAATTATATTATACAAATATATTAATATATAAGTACTACTTCTAGTGTTACTATACTCACAAATATATTTTAGTCATTTTATTTCAACTGCAGAAGAAGATATAAACGATATTTTACTATTGTCACTGCCACTGTCACTGTCATGTCATAATCATTTAAATTTTACGTAGTAACAAATGTTAATCGATCATGGACTACAAGATACCGAAATACTAAATTATAAATATATACTTTAATTATTCTTAAATGATACCAGATACAAAAATATTTATAAAATACCGATTGTAAGTAATAATCACATAATCTTTCATTTAAAATAAAAAATTTTGTCTTAAATTAAAAATTTATTGAAATTTTTGGAAAAATTACTACTTCCGGTTTATAGATTGAAACCAAAAATAGGAGGTGCACAACTAGATGCTATAACAGTCCTAAATACAAAATTTCAACTTTCTACGTCTAACCGTATTTGAAGTATGCGACACACATACGTCCGTCCGTACATACGTACGTATAGACGTCACGACGAAACTAGTCATAATGGATTCAGAAAAGGTCAAAACGGATATTTCCATCAAAATCTGAAAACAGAAATTTTTCGCGATTACAATACTTCTTTATTACTCCGTACAAGGAAGTAAAAAGAAACACATCCCTATAAACAAAAACCTGATATCTTAATTCTTTCAAGAATACAATTTTAATGTTTTTGCACGTTTATTCTAAACGCTTTAGTGATCCCCAAATTTTCAATTTCTCTTCTTCACTCATTCAAAACTTATTCGAACCGTAAAGGATATTTTTTATTGTAGATACTTTTATAAAGTAAGTTAGGTATACGTGGAAGAATTTTACTTGTGGATTTATTACAAAATGTTATTTTAAACAGTAAAAGTAGAATTTTATACAGAAAAATAGAAATAAGGAGAACTAAAATACAAATAAATATTGCATAACAAGCTTCTGTCGTTCCGATATATAGAGCAATATTGACTACTAAGCTTTTCTAGGACGAATTTTATTATGTGTGCCCAGTCTAGACAAACAATAAATAAATACTTATTGTCCTTAGATTCGCAGTCAAAATATCTCAAGCATCGCAAATATTACAGAATAAACAAACCAGTGATTCCAAGGAATTTCCTTTTGAATTGATTCTGCAGCATCTATAACTTGTCTTTAAAAGGTGTGGTTAGTTAGTTAATGTTACGAATAACCTACTTTATCCAATGCATCGAAAACTCGTCTTGTTAACGTTGAATGTTTAGAAATACTGCCCATAAAACCTTCAAAAATATTCGAAATATTCATGATCGAGGTCATGGAGACATCGAGAGAAACACCATAAACAGACAAAACACTAATACAAAACACCATGGAGAAGGAAGAAGCAAAAAGATTGTACTTAATCAGAGCTGGGCATTACTTCAAGTAAAATTACTTTAAGTACTGATTTTGCAAGTATTGTACATCAAGTACTTTTTTAATTTGGTACTTGTACTTGGACTTCTTCAACAATTCACTTGATACTTGTTTAAATATATTCGTACTTCAAGTACTTTATGCGTACTTGAAGTAAAAAATATTTATTTCAAGTAATTTTAATATTTGAAGTATTTAAAGTGATTGAACAATTTACTTGGTACTTGCTTAAATATATTTAGTACTTCAAGTACTTTTGTAGTACTTGAAGTATCTATTTAAAGTATTTGAATTAACTTGGTTAGGCATTTGTTGGTTGCTTGTGCCTTCGTAATCCGTATGCTTACTTCTTTTCTTGCTTTATTGCCAACCAAAACCTGTGAAGATTTGTTACAGAATTTGTGATCGTGTTTCGTGAATAATTTGGCTCTTGGTTCCTGTCTTCCTGTATAGTGTTTATTGAGTTGTAGGTTATATGTATGTTGCAGTATATAATATTTGAAAGTAATGTACTTGGTACGTGATACTTCATGATATTAATTTTTACTTGCAGCTTTTCAAGTACTGTGTAAAGTACTTTTACTTGGTACTTAATACTTTAATATATAAATTTTACTTGCAGCTTTCCAAGTACTTTGTAAAGTACTTGTACTTGATTTTCCAAGTACATTTTTAAAGTACTTGATATTTGGTCATAGAAACTATGAAGAAAAGTACTTTTACTTCAAGTACTTTCCTTGGCCATAAGGTACTTGTACTTCAAGTACTTTTCTGTGGTACTTTGCCCAGCTCTATACCTAATAATGTAACACATTTTCGTGCATTTATTTTCATGGCATATAATACTTAACTTACCTACTGATTAAGGAACTGGAATAATTTATTCAAAATTCGCAATTTTAATTTTTAAGTTTGTTAATCAAACAGTTTCACAGGTTTACTTTCTTTAAATTTACTAATTTTTGTTCCATCATTACGATCAGTAAGTTTAGGTACTATGACACTATGCAGGAAGTCACCCTGTATTTTATTGGCACAAATATAGTGCCTGGATATTTCAATGGAGTAAGAAAATTCAGTTTGGTAAATTAAATTTGTGACTGTATTTGAATTTGACGACGAAAGTGGAATTCGTAAGATTAAATTTTATCTCAAACTTCAAAGAAAACTACAAAATGAATAAAAGAGTAAAACGTATTTCAAGTAGCACCGTTTCACCTTACAAACTAAATGACAATGATGCAAAATTTGCTAAAATTAGTTTTCTTTAAAACAAGATATTTTAGTTCATGTTTCTGCATAAATTTCTGCAAATAGGAACAACTAATATACTAATAGGCATAAAAATATATCAATAGAATCATTAGAGTTTCTAGATTGCCTTATGGTAAATAAGAATACCTGAAAATAAATATAATTTGCAGGAGAAATGAAAGAAGAGGGAGCAAAATTCATCAAATTGCAATATGCACTATTATTACAGACATAATTTTTAGAATAAGGCAATTAGCAATAAATATATTTTCATTGTGTAACATAATTTTCATTGTAGGTTACATCGTTTATCCGAAACTTTGTAGAAAGCATGTGCAAAATGAGTCATGTAAAAGTTTTAAAGTGTCGCTGCCGTGGCACTAATAGTTTCAGAAAAAAACATTTTTTTACACCAAATAAAATTTTGGCTATTAAGGGTATCGTCTCCACGTAGCTCAATACCGCGTTTGTCCTATGTTAATGCATAGAAACGCTCGCTAAAAATACGGAAAAGCAGTCTAGCAATTTCTACAATGCTCACGAAGTTTTATAGATAAAGCTAAATTTCATAAATTTATTTACAGACGAAGAATGCAACTAGGATTATGCCGAGTTACATTTTCTAATAAATCTCTTAATAATTAGAAAAATCATGTAAAAAATTGCTTAAAACACACTTTTTCATTAATTTTGTATATGAATTTCAAAGATTTTTTCAGAATTCTAACTGGGCATAATCCTAGATTAATTCTTTCACAAAAATCTAGTACCTGTTTTTCCTTCAAATTATTAATATGCAATGAGTAAAGCAGAAACTGCTACACCTCTAAACACGCAATATTTTGTTACGGGGACGAGACCCTTAAGAAGTTAAAATCATTACGATTACAGACTTTCACTTTTAAGCACGTCCTAAACTTTTGAGTTAACTATCTCAAATTTTTCACATTTTTAAACTCTTTTTACCTTCCGCTTACCTGTAAAGGAAGGTATTGGAATCATGCAAAAAATCGGGTGGTGAAATTTTAGTGGATGAGCACGAATTAGGGTCCTTACAACTCATTTTTGATAATTTCACGATGATGTCTGTGTGTATGTGTGTGTGTGTATGTGTGTGTGTGTGTGTGTGTGTGTGTGGTCAAGGGTTGTTAGTCGCATAACTCAAATACGAATTACCCGAAAATTTTGATATTTGGTATTTAACATTTGTATATAAATTGGAAGAGCTCCCTAGATTTTGGTACAAATATCTTCATCGGAAGTGATATTTTTTTAAGATTGAAAAGGTTAATTGTCAAAATTGTATATAAATTTGGAAAAATATAGTATTTATTTGTAATGAGAATAAGAGGAAAAGTTATTTGCAACTTACGTTATAAAAAAATTGTCTTTATCTGGTAGCATTAAAGAACTGCAGTAAAATTTAAAAAATAAATTTATCAAATAAAACGTTGATATCTTGTAATCCATGATCGGTTGATTTTTGTTTCTGCGTAAAAAATATTGACAGGTGAGACGGGTGACAAGTTGGCATACTAGCGCTATATAAGTCCTAAGTAAGATATTAAATGTAGTAATTGAACGGAGGATGGCTTCAACACAGCAGAGTTTTCCTGTGAATGAATCTTTTTATTCAGGTGATGCAAATTTCTGTGTTTGAATATTTGAGATTTTTATTTGTATATTTTAAATGTGCACCGGATTGTACGTATACATTTCTGTTTAAATTCTAGATATGGCGGAAGGTTGTGTGATGGCCACGTCAGATTTTTATTAAAATTTATAACGTAATTTGGGTGGCTTTTATGTGAAGTTTTGTACCATTTTAATTACTTCGCTATTTTTGTAACTATATGTGCATAACCCTATTCCTAAGCACTAAACAGGTTAAAATCTGCTGCACTATTGATTTAGCATTAACTGATCACTATGCAAATAATTGCGTACTTATTATTTACAATCCTTGAGCATTCCATTACTACCGTACCTCAAATTTTTATACCTATACCGTCATACTAGTATATTTAGCCACGTATTTAGTCATTTACTACCTTAGTAGCTTACTATGATAACGTTATGCATAGGCAAACATTTGATGAAGACAAAATACAATGTCAATTGCGGTTAAGTAAGTAAACAAGTGCTATAGACATTATTATGACGGTAAGCTACATTGTTAATTTGTTTCAAACAAAATATCCGGTATTTTAAATTGTTTATACTTTCTGTTTCATAACGAGAGTGACTTCAGTACATTGAATACTCAAACATAAATAGGATTGTTACTATAAATATATAAATACAAATTTGAAGGAAACAATATTTGATAAATTTTCGTATACCTTAGATACCTACCACAAAGTATAATATAAATACAAGCCTACGACTTTTAAAGAAATACTTATTGGATATCAATTTTCAGCATAATATATGTTATAAGAAAGTGATAATAATTGTTAATTTTGATAGATTTATTACCTTTTTATCGAAATGAAAACGTAACACTTTGAAACGTGCATTAAAATGCGCCATGTGTGACGCAAACGGCATTGAGAGCAAACCGTGAGTAGATTTGTTCGTGTAAGTTCGTTTTTTGTCGCTTTGACTACGGAATGGACGACGGACCTGTGTTGAAATAAGGTAAGACCTACGTATCGTATTCGGTCCTTGTCAGCGCGGTGAACGTATGTTCTCAGTGCCGATCACGTCACACCGTCACACACGGTATCGTTTTTCGTGGCACCTATTTTTTAAACTTTTTGCAACTTATTGGCAAAAAGAAAAAATACAGGTCTAATATTTTAATGTATAGATTAACATAAAAAAACAAAAAATAGTGGAAACCCCTATAGTGTAAATTCGTGGCATTTCTGTTTACTCTGTGCGTGAGAGAAAGAACACTAGTGGACATGCTCCGAGCTGGCCCGTATTTTCTATCTCTCTCTCTAAAAGGTAAACAGAAAGGCCACACTTCATCCGCCCTAGTATCCACTCCTGTCATATATTATACTTCGTGGTACAAGCTACAAAATGTGTGTAAGTTTTTTTTGCATTTGTGGTTTTTGACTATTTTATCTACAATACAGATTCATAATGTGTGGATACCATAACAAAATAAATACGCAAAAACACGACAAATTTTTAAAGAAGAGACAAATATATTTTAATAATCTCCTAATGATGGGCTTTGACTGTTGTACCTCGTTGAAAGAAATGTAAGTAAATTAAGGTCCAAAGCTGAGAAAATTACTGCGTGGCATTTTGTAAAACGCAAAACTGTTTACCTGCCAAACATTCCAAAACTGCGAATCAAAATGTAATGGCTGTAATTTTGCGGCCATAAACAATAATTAAATGTGCTGATTAATTTATAATTATTATGTGTTTTACATGTTAAAATAGAAGATTTACATAGTGGAGTGGCGAATTAAAATAACTTAAGGCCATAACCAACTTATAATTACATCGGTTATTCAACAAGTCATCCTTAAATTGTTTTCATTAAGTTTCATTATTTACAAATATGAAATTTTGAATATTTTTTCACTTGACTTAGTTTATTAATTAAGAGTTTATATCGTAATTATTAAGATGAGGATATTAAAATTTATGTTTATCATAAGTTAATTAAATAAAAACAAAAATTAAGATATCTCTTTTGATTTATTTTAGCGGCAATTATGACGGAATTTCCATGTTTAAATTACTTAGAAATCGAAAGTGTTAAAGTGTTTGCTAAATTTAAAATGTCTAACATATTACATATTTTCTGAATACAAATTGTAGCAATTTATAAATTCTATCCGGATTTCCCTAGCATAAATCTTTTTAATGGGATATTTAATCTTAATTTTCACACTTTTGCCAAACTTTTTTTAATGTTTTAATTTACAAACATAAAATTAATAAGCAAGTATGAAATTTACGGTACGAGTCATAGCGAGTGTCGTAATTCATACGAGTGTATCAATAGCCATTATACACGAGGTGCATACATTTTTGTCTACTCCCAAGCGTTAATTTAAAAAAAAGCAATTGCATGCAATTTTCTTGGGTGTATCGAAATGAATGTCATTAAAGCACAGATGACAGATATAAAATAACTAAATTGTAGCATAGGGGTAGAAAATAGTTATTTATATGCCTCCGGTCGGCATCGCTAGTTTTCCATATCTCAAAATTGCCAGCCTAGGCCGGCAAACAACCGGAAGTTATAGGTTGGCATCTTGACATTACTACAGTTGTCAATCAGATGTCAATTTTATGCGTTGAATATTTTTTATACAAGAATTAACAAGATTTTGACAAATTTTAGACGTAAATCGTTAATAGAAACTGAAATAAATATATTTTAAGCTCAAATGCAAATATTCAGTGCACGATTTTTTAGGTTATGTATAATTATTTTATATTTTTGTAATGAAATCGCCACATAAAATATTGTGTATTACACGTCCAGAAACTGTTATGCTAGTGCTCGTAATTTGCAAGCCTCGCCTGTGGCTCGGCGTGTAAAAAATACTCGCTCTTGCAAAAGGTCAGTTTCTGGCCTTGTGATACAAATAACTATTGTATAACAAGTTTTTAAAAACGAAAATTGCAGCCCGAGTGAAGAGAGGGTTGCAATCGTTTAAGTTCGACAAAATTTCTGAACTTGACTTAAATTGTCCATGGGATGTAAAAATATCTGATTCTTGTACTTTAAGTGGTATTACGTAAGTCTATCCTAGCCACATTCTGAGTACGATCAAAAATTACATACTCAACACAAACATCTCAGAGAATTACATGGGACTCATAATTGGGATATTATTACCAATTTAAAAACATTGGAATGTTACATAGATAATGTTAATAAGGGTGGACATTAGCAATCGCTAGGATATTAATGTTTAAAAATACCTTATTCTTGTACTTTAAGTGGTATTACGTAAGTCTATCCTAGCCACATCCTGAGTACGATCAAAAATTACATACTCAATACAAACATCTCAGAGAATTACATGGGACACATAACTAGGATATTATTATTTACCAATTCACCAACATTGGGATGTTAATGTTATTAAGGGTGGACATTAGCAATCGCTAGGATATTAATAGGATGTTAATAGACAAATATAGCAAGTAACAAGGGTGGTGTTCATATTCTTGAAATCTATTTTGTCAATTGATAAAGACTTTTTTCAAATTTAAATAAGTTCCTTTTATTGATAACTGTTTTCATGCACGGTCATTCCTCATTTTGCAAACTTTCTAAATCTGCAGAAAATAATAGATTCCTGTCGCATTTCCAATGGAAAGTCTCCGTATCTTTATTGTCTCTTTTCCTTAATTAAAATTTTGAAACAAGCCGTCGCACACAATGTTATTCTCGAATAAAAATATCATACAATGCCATTAAGAATCAGAACCGTGTTTATGCATTTGTTTCCACAGAATGCAACGCCGGCTGCGTTTTAATTGACCAGGAGGAACTTTCTCATTATTTATTGTTTTTATTCAACTCAAACATTGACACACTCAGTTATATCACTGGAGTATTATTTTGAAATATGTTTTCCTGTCAATATTGTTCTATTATCTATACCTAAACACAAACTGTACACTATTTAATTAGAGTTTAATGATGGTAATTACTAATGAGAAAAAATGTAATAGACATTATTTGAATATGTTGGACAATATAAAACTAGTAGGTAGTCTAAAAGTCTAAACCATAATACAATAAAACATTTGAGTACATTTCGCGGCCGCGTTGCTATTTGAATCGGCTGCGAAATAAATGTATTGAGTTGATAAGATATTTTTAAATAGCTATAGGTTGTCCTCAAGTGCGTCTAATATCACTTTTTTAAATTTTTGCTTTAAATGCGATAAAATACGTATAAAAAACTCACAAAATAGCTAAAATTGGCCATGTTTAGCCATGAATATAAAAAATAGAGTACAAAATGAAAAAGTGGTATTAAACTGTACAGTCACTGTAATAATAATTCAAATTTTGTGTAGAATTGTCAAACAATCATAGCCTACAAGATTTTTTTGTCCTATAGTTTCTAAATGGTACAGAAAATTCTTTAATAAAATTTTTTGTTATGTTTAAACTCTAAACGCTTTATTTATCGAGATAATTTAAGAAAAATCATATTGCTCTTTATGAAAACTCTTACTTCCGCTTTATGAATTGGTACCAAAATACAATAATTGGTCTATTGAAAATCGTATTTAAACCTCAGATATAAAATTTGGTATTTAAATGTTTGATATTTTTGGAGTTATTGTTTCCGAAAAAATTGTAACATACAAACGAACGAACTCACACACACACACACACACACACACACACACACACACACACACACACACACACACACACACACACACACACACACACACACACACACACACACACAGACATAATCCCAAAAATGTGTAATTCGTATTCTAGAGACCCTAAAACGTGCTTATCTGCCAAAACTCACACTCGAAAATTTTGATCCGTCACAATACCTCTCTTATAGAATATGAGGTGAGAGGTAAAAATTATGTTAAATTTGAAGTTACAAAAAAATTTACTCTTAATCACAATAAATTTTATTATTACAGAAAATAGTTACATCTTTAATTTTTACGACATTTCTTCCTGAACAACAATTTGAGGTTTAACAACCATCCCAAAAACGACTTCCCCGAAAAAAAATATCCCTGCTATTACAAGCCCAAGTAAAAGCACAGCAAAAGCTCCTTGCATATGATCAAGGGTCAATACCTGTTCCTTCCCTTCATTTCGAGGTAAAGTATTCTTGTATTTAAAAAACCAAACCCATTGTAAATCTTTTTTCCACTTGGTCATCAATCCGCTGTCTCTAACCCTATAAATAAGTTTATCAATTCGATCTTTAAGAGGGTAGCCTTTAGTCATGTACAACTCTGCTCCATAAGTGACATAATCAATACAATGAATCGAAGTTTGCCCGTCAGAATTTCGGTATTTCAGGGCTTCAAATTCAGCATGGGACTTTATAGTGCACAGTGCAAAATCTTTTTTTAATGCGACACGTTTTAGACATTCATCTGAATCGTAACAAGGATTCCATTCTTTGATTATTTTAGCCACTCTCCAGTCCTCAGTGTTGGAATAAAACCTTTTTTGGGTTGGCAGCACTTGGTAATCCATGCCACTTGTTAGTACTTCGTCTAATGTCGAAATTTGATGTTCGTAAGCCGGCTGTAGAAGGACACCAATTAATTTTGCCTGATACGCTACCACAAAATGCAAACCAAAAACTAACCAACTGAAGTAAGATATTCTGCTTGATATTTTACAAGGTGTTTGATATGCGCTTATACCCAAAAACGCGCTGAAAACATATACCAAACTAACATTGAGGTTGGTATAAACTGATCCATCTTTTGGAGGGATGTAACATAACCCCCAAATTATTATACTGATTAATAAATACGTTAAGAGCATGGACAACCAGGCTAAAAAGTTAAACGGTTCTAACAAATTCTTCCATCGAGGTGCCTCTTGTGCCTTCGGCACACACCAAGTCAAGATTTCTTGCATGTGGCATGCACTGTAGTCACAATACATTCTGCGTTCTGTAGTAGCCCCAAAAGACCCCATACCTATGTCAGCCCCTTTTTCGCGTAGCACTTTAATTGTGCCTGTCACATTTCCATCAATGGTAGCAAGCCCCCAATCGTGGGGAACAGTTGATGACGAAAATAACACAGTAAAGTTAGCTACAGATGCGATTGCTTTTGTCATTTGTACTTCTACACCTTGAGTTATGTTCAGAGTTGTGTCGTCCATTATTTTATTATTGTCTGGGGGTAAAACACAAGGTGGCCAAATTAATACCCGAATTCTTACAGGGCATAAATGTAGATTCAATGGCACTTTGTTGGGAAATAAATTTGTGTTTGACTGTAGGGTACCAAATATACAAGAATTAATTAATACTGGTACTGGATTTCCACAATTATTATTTGCATATGGGTATGTGGTATATATATTTAAATATGAGCCATTTTTTGGTAACAATATAACTGCGTTTATTATGTAATATTTCCATAGTAGATCGACGAATTTCTGTAGCACATTTATCTCAGTAGTAAAAGTAAAAATAATATATCTTGATCGTGCGTTCCACAAAGCTAAGTTGTCTAATTGTTTATGCACAAATAGCTCATTTAAGTCCTGAGAAATTATTATGGAATATTTTTTTCGCATATCCCAAAAGTTGACTTTAAATGTTGCCCAGTTAAAATATTTTTTTGTAAGTTTTTCTGATTGAAACACATCAAATAATACTTCAGAATCCTTTTGGGTATTAGTTGTAAATATTGATACATCTGGTCTTATAACAAAATATTGTTCTGCTATACTTAAAATACATCTTCTGGATGATTCCACTAACTCTTGCTTAACTGGCGGATTAAGTACAGCACAAACTATCACTAGTTTACATAGAAATAAAATGCTCAACATTTTGAAACATTTTATAAAGTGCTTGTCGCTTTTATACAAACAACTCATGGATAAATTAAATAAGCGAACAAATATTTGAAGTAACAATGGTTTAAATGATTCTAAGGGTTAATAATTGGTTTAAGAACTTTTTATTTATGTTACTAGACAAATGTTAACTAGAAACAACAGTAATTAGTCCTGGATATATACGATTTTTTATGTTGCATGTGTATGGATTTTTTGAAACATGGTTTTTTATTTTTAATAATTAATGATTTAGATTACATCTATGCATTTGTGGTTCATGTGGTCAAAACATTATTTTTACTATTTACACTTCTACGATAGATTCACGAAAGCTGACTACCGTTTTTGTTTAAATAGCTAGTTCAAAAAAATTATTTAAAACAAATAGGTAGGTATAATTTTTTAATATACATGCACACCTACATACATACATAATATACAAGCATATGAGTGAATATATAGGCGGTTTGCACATGAGTAGTCAGCGCCGCCCTGGCGGGAAAAAATGCATTAATATTATGGTAAAGCCTTTGACAGTTGTACTGTTTCAATTCAACCAGTTCTGTTCTAAGGTTCTATAATAAGATGGTATGAGGACGAGAGATGTAAAATTTGGATTCACAGAGTAAAACGAATTTCGTAAGTAGATACCTACATAACTGTAAATATATTTTATCACGTTTTATAATCTATTTATTAATTGTATTTTGAGAATTGACGAAAAGCGCTGGGAACCAGTGCTCATTTTATTGGAAATGAAAAATCGGAAATGAATTAAACATTCAAACGTGTTGTATACCTAATACTTTTGCCGAATCTCCCACTAGAGGCGCTCATGCTCGATATATGCAAACCGCCTATAGGGTGATCAACAATTTCGTGCATATATTTTAATGGCCTAAAGTACTCAACTTACTGATCATGGAACAAAATAGTTTATTAAGTAGGTATCAAGAGCGGTAAGTGTAGTTTACCGGTACCGGTTGAGGATAATGTCTGGAAACCTCGACTAACGATAAATTTAACAGAGAGCAGTTTTCAGGATGAAATTTCTGGTATGTTAAGCTGGAATAACCCCATTAGCAGAACCGGCCAAAACCAATAGGAATAATTAGTACTCGATTATTAATAATTAATCACCCTAATCTCTAATTTATTACTGTGGTTTTTTTTAAATAAACGAGGGTTTTACGAACCCGAGTTTGTGGGCTCTAGTACGGTTTTGTTAGCTTTGTTAGTATAGTAAAAACAAAAACCAAGTTTGTGGGGTTCTAGTACGGTTTTGTTAGCTTTGTTAGTGTAGTAAAAACAAAAACCGAGTTTGTGGGGCTCTAGTACGGTTTTGTTAGTTTTTTTTAACCACAGTAATAAATTAGGGATTAGGGTAATTAATTAGAAATAATCGAGTACTTACTATTGGTTTTGGCCGGTTCTGCTAATGGGGTTATTCCATCTTAACATACCTTGAAATTTCGTATTTAGTTCAAATGTTGCTGTCTGCATTTTCACTGCAGTTTAATATTCTGCATCATTAAAAACAAAATATTATTTAAAATTTTTGTTTATAATTTACATTTATATTAAAACTAGAATGCCCTATGGCTGTGACGTCAATCTGGATTCCTCTATTGTTTACCGTATTATAAACAAACAACACAATAAACAATACATAATATTTATTCGCAAAATTAAATAACAAATTATTGTATTACATTGAAATATGAACGGATTATTATTAATTCGAATTATGTTAAAAATTAGCTGGAAAATTTAATACCGTGAGTAATTAAAATTTAATTAATTAACATTCCGCCTACATTTTCGCGAAAAATTAATTTTGGCTTAAAAAGGGATTGTCTGCTGTCGCGTTAATTTTCATTTAAAGAAGCAATTTCTATCTTTCTAATGAAATGTTAAATATGTTTTATAGTTTAAAACATTTCAAATATTTGTCTATCACTTATCAACTTTTACTAGCAATATCTGGATTTATCTGCGTCGAATTAGCACAGCCTATCATTAAGTTTTTTCGACAAATTATAACAAAAACTAACAAAATACATACATGTTAATTGCGATCTGAATTTAGAAATGATCATAAACTAGCTCTGCCAGTTTTTGTCTGTATTATTGACAATTTTAAAGTTATAAATAACTTCAAAGTACGTCTTTTCAAGACGGGAAAAACAGATTAAAAACCGCAAAAAGCAGTAAAAAATTGTTACTTTTTACTTTAGTTCAATTTAAATTTGAAGACCATAATTAATATTTTTGATAGGCAATTTCATTTTTTACTTTGTTATGCAATAATATGGCACAAGGAGACAATTTTTCATGTACTACGCACTTATTATTTATTATTTGCATATGCTTATTTCAACAAATTAGTATTTATAATTTACGATTTTTTGATGTTGTCATTCTTTGCATCATTTTTTACTTCACCGATATTATTATCTTTTTGCAATCTATTTGTCATAAACAATATAAGCTATTTTTAATCTCTTTTTTATTTACAGTAATTGAAATATTGTTTATTTTAATTAATTTTGTCATATACATGCTCAATTTGATTTTTTGTTCATTTGCAGATTTAGATAACATCTCTATTAGTACTATTAATACTAGTTAGTCATTGATGATGTTTACAATTATTGATAGTTTGACACTTGTTTATTTACACTTTTGTAATTGTTTTTAGTAAAAAATATAAGACGTGAAATTGTGATTCTAACGCATTGTATAATTTGTATCGTATCTAACAAAGATATTCGATATTGAACTAATTGTAAGAAATAACAGATTTGGCTTTTTGTAACAGTTGTTTCAATTTATTATTTTTTGAAACTTCTGTTAAGTAGACTACCTTATAAAACCCAGCATAAAAACGTAGCGATTGTTTTGTGGCCAGGGTACCTATTCTAATTCATAGCGACAGTCGCTAGCGAAGTTCAGTTGATAACTTCGTGACGTCATTCCGTTTGTAACTATATCAAGGGTTAGGGATATTTGGCCTCCAGTTGATAACGACTGATAGAGATTTTACATTTACTGTGAAATTTGACAAGAAAAACTGCTAAACCACCATTTTACCTATCACTTATCATAAACGTATTATTTGTTTTAAAATAAGTTTTTTTTTTAATTTCAAAGTAAATTATTTTTTCAAGAAAAATGTCAATTTCTTATTTCTAAAATTTGTAAGTTGAATTATTTAATAAACTAATCAAAAATATTAAATACATATAATGAACCCATAATTTATTGGTATTTTATATTTATAAAATAAATATTTTAACCTCCTAACGAACAAAAATCAACGCAACGCGCAAGTCTACCGTAGCGAGGGTTGATAAGTCGGAGCGACAGTCGCTTGGTTACTACGTCACACATAGTGGGGGGTTATCAAGACAACCCAACTTATCAACGTTGATAAGTGAAATAGAATAGGACCCCAGTACAAGAATGGTGAAATATTATTTCAAAAAGTACTATAGGCTGCATGAATGTTCAAAAACAGTTGTACCTTTTTAAAATTTTAATTAGAAAAATTGTACTTAGTTATAAAAATTTCGAAAAACTCTTAAAAAAGTCCAATTTATGCAAACTTTACACGGTTATCTCATGAAAGATATTTATTTTTCAAATTGATCCATTCTATATCTATTAAATGTTTATTTAAAATTATCTCAGTCCATAATAAACTGACATTTTACTCGAAACGAGAACATTTTTACAGTATTTTTCATCTTCAAAATGATATTGCATAGCTAGGAAGCGGCTAAGTACGAATTTCTGGTTGGTCTCGGCCAGCCGTGGTATAGTGGAGAAGGGACTGGGCAATAGAAAAAACATTAAATTGAAAGTATTCTAGAAATTCGGAAAAGAGTAGATGGGCCGCTAAACTGTCTTTTTTGTAACTTTTGAAGTCACACTCAATATGATCGACTATTTAGGTTCAATTTCAATAGTGTACAACATAATTCCCAGAATCTCCAGAGCATTTCAAGATTGTGAACATCCCGGCATGTAACTTGCTTTGTCCAATACGTCCTATAATATCCTAGCGATTGCTAATGTCCGCCCTTAGTAACATTATCTATGTAATTTGGTAATAATATCCCAATTATGCATCCCATGTAATTCTCTGAGATGTTAGAAATTTCAACAATCTCAAATTTATTATAATTTTTTGTTAATTGCTAACATCAAAATATTGAAAATTGTCAGGTTTTTTTAATAACGTCAATAATAATTTAGATGAAAAAAAAGTCTAACAAATTTTTATTAATACAAAAAATTCAATAAATTTGAGATCATAGCACTGTCAGGAAATACGATTCAAATGCGTTGATTTTAACTGGAATTTGGACGGTGCTATGATTATTAAATCTTTTAATTAATTACTGACATCAAAATAAAAACATTGTTAGACTTTTTTTCATAACGTCAATAATAATCAAGATATAATATTTTTAAACATCACGTGGACGATTCATGTCAAGTGGGATTTTTACTAAAAATTAAAGATTGATGTTGATCGAAATGCAGTCTTTTTATTTTAGGTTAATTTACAAAACCAACGATTCGGCACACATCTGTGCCTTCATCGTTGGTTTTGTAAATTAAAATAAAAGGATTGCATTTCTTATCTTATCATTTTTACTAAAATTATCGATATCTTCCAAAAAGAAAAATGAAAACGTTTTCCAAAATACAAACAACTAACAAAGCATGTATGAACCCTAACAATAATTATCGATTAATTTAAATTTAAACAACAACACTTTCTCGTTGCTATACAACAAAACATTACTTAATGAAACGGTTTAGACTTCCACCAAATTTTAATTATATCCTTCAGTGTCCGAACCACAATTTGCCCAATTTCCTAGCAACTTTCAAATTTTCGCTCATCGTTTGTTTTCTCAGGCCAACGCCCTCTAGATCCGTAGCTCTTGGCGTCAAGTCACTTTAAATGTCAATATCGCGATACGAAGATTGCATAACACAATGCACAGGCACGTAACATTAACATAACATAAACGTAACGTAAATGTAACGCAGTTCGCACCTGACGCCGCTAAATGGACACGCTATCGTTTATGGCAACAATCCGACGATTTATTGCGACTATTAAATCGTTTTGGACGCGAGGAATTGTAATAAGAAATAAATTTCATTGTGTGATTTAGATTAATGGAGGATTGGCCACTGATCGTTTCATAATCATAATAAAGAATTTGAATAAGGCTGAGCGGGTCATGTTCACGCCTTAGAGAAGAATTTCAACTGTGAACTATATTTCATAATTTGTTTAGGATTTATACAAGCATTCTCAGATCATTGTTGGCCTAGATATACCTTGGTTTCTTCAATATTATACAATTGTTCGAGAACGGTAAAGCCTCATTTCTACCGACTGTTTTAGTGCTTAATGCATAATGATTTGTGCGTAAGGCATAATGCATAATGATTATTTATTAGATGGCCATTTCCACCTATTTTGTTTAAGGACTAATTCGACAGAGATGACATTTGTTGTCGAATTTTGTAATTAAATCATTACCGGCATTTTTAAGGAACGGAAGAACTGTTAATTTCGTAAGTAAGGTATTCAGTACCATAATTAGAAACAGACAGAAATTGACAACTCGAAACAAATAATAAATATGACACATTTCAATCATTATGCTTGTGCATTACGCCTTATGTTTAGAGTATGCAAAGTTTTGTTCGTATGCGTTGATCTTAGTACTTAAACATAGTTCTTAAGCATTAAAAGTACCGTCTCCATACATAGCCCACCTCCGCTTTTGTCCCATGGTAATGCATGGAAGCATTCGCTAAAAATCTGATGTGGCCAGCACACAATCTCCCGCCATATCTAGACTTATAAACATAAATGTCTACGTACAATCCGGTGGCCATTTAAAATATGCAAATAAAAATCTAAAATATTCAAACACAGAAATTTGCATCACCTGAATCAAAAGATTCAGTCACATGAAAACTCTTCTGTGTTGAAGCCATCCTCCCTCAGTTCTCAATTTGGCATCTATCCTGATCCTGACACATTTTAAATCTGATTTTTGACAAACAGCAATTTCAGATTGAGAAACTCACAGTTTGTAACTAATAAACAAATCAGTTGACAAAAAATATCTTCGATTTGATAGCCTCTCACTGCCCTATTTCAGCCAATCAAATTAGTCAAATATGTACCACGTGATGAAATTTATATCCAACATAAATTTCTCAATATTTCCTGTGTCTGTTTTTTTATGAACTCCTTTGTCATTTTCCATAACTAATGCAATTATAGATCCTTTGCTCCAATTTTAATATATCCTTTTATTATTATTGCTTGCATTAGCTGCTGGCATGTGACTAACAAAAACCGATATCGAGAGCCGTGTCAAATTAAAATGAAATCATAACCCTATTTTCTAATAGTCCATTATAGATAGATACCGTCCGTATCCTAATGGATTCCCAAGCATTTTTAACAAATATATCAAAAAGCAGTAAATTCTAATGCATCCATTATTACTTATCTTATATTTACTACACGACATTTACAGCTAGTAATTTGCTAGACTTCTGTCATAAGTCTAGGTGTATTTACGGTTTGTGAATGCGCAAATCGCAAATTTATTCATTTGCTTCAATCATGCAAATTAATTATGTAATAAAGTCTGAAAAGCTTGAAAATGGAGAATGCATTTCTAACAGTAAGAAGTTTTATTAATCGCGCATAGGCCATTTACCTTAAATTACATAAACTTGTCTGTGCAGCCTGTAAAGTATATGAGGTGTGCTCAATCACTGGCTCAGAACATGTGGAACTTACTAGTCATCAAACTTTTCAACCACAAATAAGAATAAAATTATAAATCTGTTGTGGTCAATTTCCCCTGCCTCAAGTTACCTACATGTTTAATTTTAAAACATTACATTACATTACAAAGATCAACCACTTTTACTAAAAATTTACAATAACAATGTTATTTTTGACACTTACATACATCAGTTAATTCTATACTAAGTACTTGGAAGGGAGTCGTAGCGCGTAAAAAACAGCAGCAGTGAGGCAAGTTGAGAGAGAAACAGACTTATGGCGTCTAGCTTTTGGGAAGTATCTCTATCACTGTCTAACTCATGTAGAACATGGGAAAACTTGCCTCAGCGACTCTAACACGCGCGTCCTTTCCAGGAACGTAGTATAAAGTTCACTGACGTACATTGGCCCTTCTTAAATCTTATATTTTGATACTAACATGTTCGCATAATATGCTAGCGGTCCTTAGTTCAATCTCAATAATCGATAAAAATACCACTGGGTACGAATGGTTGGATTCTAACAATAATAATTTAGTCTTCAAATTGTGGATCCAAATTAATCCAATATTTTAAGAATAATTCAAAAAAGTATTTCAAACAAAAGTTGTTCTAAATTTTGGGATAAAATGCTAAGCCTTAAGGCGCGTTTACATTGGAGGAGTAACTGAGACAGTTACTGGTACAAGTAGCGGGCTATACTAGTATACTCAACTAAGCGCTATAGGCTTACACCAGAAATACAATTTAGACGACTAGCTATAGTTCTAGTACCAGTACAAATTGTTCTGTAGGTGACAAAATGAATTCTTTTCGTGGTTGTATATCATCTCGAACAAAATCTATTATTAAACGAAATAAAGTAAAGATAACAAAATTTAGTGACATCCCACAAACACTCATGATTACGATATAGTTCTACAAACTTTATTGTCTCCGATTTAGACCACTTATTCATTTTAATAAAGTAAAAATACCGAATTTAACTATAAGACAATTCCCTTTAAAATATGACGTCAAAACACACTAATCACTAGGGACTGTTTACATTGGTATAGTGCAGAGATGAGTGTAGTGGTTAGTGCAGAATGTATGTGGAAGGGGAAGGCTAGTAGGTGAGTAGCTAACCCGGGAGGTTAGTTACTTCACTACCCCAACTACTTGTACTAGTACTAGTACTAGCTTCTGTTGGCTACATTGGATGAGTTGCGGTCTGGCGAGCTAATAGTACTAGTAACTAACCCATTTACACGACCAATGTAAACCCGGCTTTATACAAATAATCAGAATTGAATCAACTGCTTGTTTTTTTGTTAGTTACTAGAGAACATGCATGTAAAATGTTGAATATACATGCATCCTAGCATGTAAGTGCAGAAACGCACGCTTGGTATTCTGTTGCTATGATATCGAACTATTCATCACATATCAATAATATCAGTGTGTCAGAGTGAAATGTAATTTGTTAAATGTTAATTAATGAGACTGTAACTAAATACAATCAACTCGTGTTGCAAATTAAATACTCACTAGCCATACGACCTGAAATTAGTGTCGCAAAATAGTGTTATTCGCAAGGTTACCTGTCACCATTTTCATCAAATTGACAACACATTTATCTACAACAAAATGTCAATCTTGTAGACACTTACAATAAAAATATATTTATTTTACGCGTATTTTATTGTTTCTGAGAATATTTCAAAATTATAGTTACTTTGTTAGTATAATAGACAGTTGAATGAGATGAACATGTTTTTGTTTTTATGTGGACATAAAACAAAACAATAAAATGTTTTCTTTTTATATGCACTTTCTTTCTACTTGTTGTACATATTATACACAATATTAGCGAGCGACAATCCAACATTAAAAAATCTGATGTGGCCAGCACACAACCTTCCGCCTTGACACTAAACTGTAATTTACGTGAATTTGGATTTAGTTAGGCTATTTGGTTTTAGTTTGGAATAAATTTACAAACTTTTTGAAAATAATATGATAGTCCTTAGTTCTTTAATTAGCTCTTTATAGATTAAAATTTAACTTTATTACCTTATTACATTATGTCTTATGTCCAGGTAATAATATTTATGCATTTCTTTAAAAATGGTGCCACAAACACTTCAGAAATTGTGTATACGTCTGTTCATCTGTCACATTGATATTTTCATTTTTGTTTTTAATGTTTTTCCAATATTGAGATTTACAAATCGTGGTAGGTAAAATTACCTATATATTTTTGGAAAATAGTTTTCCTTTATTGGTAAGAGATATAGAAAAGATGTTAATTAAATATTGTAAGATATAATTTGCTCTTTCAAATGTCGTACGACAAATTGTAACTATAGCAGAATTTTCTATATTTTTGCAAAAAATATTAGAATCCTTCAAGAAAATACCACTTCCTGTCAAGGTATTTGTACCAAAATCTTAGCATCTCCTCCAATTAGTATACAAATGTAAAATACCAAATATCAAAATTTTTTGGTAATTCGTATTTGAGTTATCCGACCTCCAGAAATCATTTAAAATAATTTGAACATTCAGGTTAAATCAATAATAGCTACAAAATTCTACCTATAGGCAAGTGTATTTAACTGTTATATTGGAAAAAATTTACTATATTTGAATAAAATCATTAATTTCTCTTAGTTTTTCACAAAAATTAAATGTCCAATATAGGAACCAACTTCACCCCGTGCTTAATATGTTAGTTGCTATGTTCAGCCCGTGACTAAAAACGGCCAAAGCCACGGCTTGTTGAGGTATGTTTAAAATGTTATTTAGCGCCATGAAAACCAGTTCGTTAAATGATATTTTAATACCAAGAGTAGAAAAAAAATGTTAAAAGCAATTTCACAAAATGGTCGTCGAAATAGAACTGAAAAACCGGACTGTAATATGAATAGCCTCATCTATTATAAAGTATTGGGTAATAAAAAACTCACCCTGCACCCAACAAAACTACTAAATCCAGCATTCGGATACTCACCTGAAAAAGAGAAAACAAAAATTAGTAAACAAATTTCAAACCAAATTTTCCACAGCCAAACAAAAAACAAAGCAGTTTAGAGTCCAAACAAGGTGAGCAAAAAAACCTAAAGATGTTCCTTTTAATAAAAACCTTCAATCATTAAATTCAGTAATATTCCATTGGAAAACAACCAAGCAAGAATCCAACCAATACCAAGTCTTTGAACTCTAACTTCGGCGATATTTTTATTTTTTAGCATCGCGAACTGGTCTACGAAAGCGAAGCCCAGTGACGTCACAGGCCCAGTGGCGTATCATCCTAGAAGCCAAAGAAGCCGGGGCTTCTAGCGCAAAATATTTTTTGGGAGCGGCAGACGAGCCATATGTAATTTTTTTTAAAAAATTTTTATGTCTTCCTGGTATGTAATTGTTAATTTATGTCATGGATACCTCATATACTACATTATGCCCTTGGGTATTAAAATATTGACACATCACAAATGATTTTTTTGTGAATTTAATATATTTTCTGTCCTAGGATATCAAAAATATTTACAAAATTTGATAGGTCAAAGCGAAATGTCACCCGCTGAATATTTTAAATAATTATAACAAGTAGGCAAGGGATGAAATATAATAAGGAAGATTTTTTAGCTGTCAGTACAGTTGTATGGTATTTCTTGGATCTTGATTGAAATAAAGCATTAGTAAAACTACAATCTACCCTTAATTATTAGTTATTGTAACAAATTGGCGCCCAACGTGGGGCCAAAATAAAATATTTTATGTCCTTCTAGTATGTAATATTGTTTATTTATGTCATGGATACGAGGCACGTTATATACTACATTATGCCCTAGAGCATTAAGAAATTACTATGGCAATATTGACACATAACTTGTTTTTCTTCAGAAATTAATATATTTTCTGTTCGTTGATTACCAAAAATATTAATAAAATTTGAAACTTCAAAGCGAAATGTCACGCTATAAATATTTTAAATAAAATATTGTATGCACCACGGGCACCATTGATGTTTATAGCCCTCGGGCGATTTACAGACCCACGGGCCAAAGGCTTATAAACATGTCTTCCTCGGATGAGCATAAACATCATCATGATGCTCTGATACATAAATAACTATTTAAATCGTTTGAAAATTGTGTTTTCTACTTGATAAACCAAACTTTAATTTTAAAGGTTTGTAACTTTTAATTATAAGACACTTGACCTTGAATGAAAAAAAAATTCGTCTGCGGCGCATTTTATTTTCATATTGCACTCTAGTTTAACACCTTTGTACAACATGATAAATTGGAATTTTTTATTGGTTGCTTATGTTACTGTACTAAAAACAGAAACCTTAGTAAATATGTTTTTAGTATATTATTAGGGTGCAACAAAATTTGAATGTGCTTTAGGTAGCTGTAGTAGGTATATATTTAAGAGTAAAAAACTCATAATCAGAAAGATCGCAAAAATTTTCTGGGTTTTGGGCGCTTATATTGCTTAATACGCCCCTGCACAGGTCTCAGCCTACTCAAAACTGTAATAGTTTTTGAAAACAACCCACGGTTTGCGATTTGTTGTCATCGTTTACAGTTTTGTTGCGTTTGGAAGGTCGATGAACTTTTTTCTCACATATAAACAAAGCTGGCACTTTCTCTCTCAAATCATCGTCAGTTTTATTTCGTTTCACGTTCATATGCAACTTGTTCCAGTGTAGAAAGTTGTGTGAATGTGGACTGAATACTATGATTTCAGGTATTGGAGGCGATTTTGCAAGTTTGCGAAATGTCTATCGCGAAGAAAATCTCCGAGAGATTTATTCATAGGGCCGATTTAGGAGAAGCTCATGCTCAACCTAAATCCCGGCTATATTGGCTGCACAAAATACATAAAACCGATCTAGAATCTAGGAGTTACATGCTTGCCCTTTCGTCCAATTGCGACTAGACATAAACCAAGATGATTTTTACCTCTCGCCTCATATTCTATAAGAGAGGTATTGTAATGGGTCAAAATTTTCGAGTATGAGTTTTTGGTGGATAAGCACGTTTTAGGATCTCTAGAATACGAATTTAATATTTTCACGATGATGTCTGTGTGTGTGTGTGTGCGTATGGACGTATGTGACGATTTTTCGTCCACGATAACTTAAACAGTATCAAACCTTTAATAACCAAATTTCATATTTAAGGTTTTAATAAGTATCTTAAGAACGGATAACATTTTGGTAGAAATCCGCAAACCGGAAGTAGTACTTTTTGAAACTTGATAAAGTTTTCCTTAAATATATTGGTACATTATTTATTTATGACAATTTTTGCAATTAAAAATAAAAGAAAATATAATTATCTATGGGTACAGATAATTATAAATACAATTTGCTGTATCTGGTAGTATTTAACAATAAAATAAAGTACAATTAATATTCTATTTTTTTGAAATTCTAGTATCTTGTTGTCCATGATATGAAATTTGTTTCTACATAAAATTTGAATGATTATGACAGTGACAGTACAGTTGACATCTTTTGCTTGGATCTTGGTTTACATTATCGTTTACATATTACATAAATATGAAACTATTAAAATGTAAGTAAAACTATTTATTAGATTAGTAGAATAAGCAGAGTTAGGCGAGAGGTCGTGTGGTAGCCACAGCAGATTTTTTTTTAATTAAATTAATCTTGCATAATTTTATACGGTAGGGAGACACTTTTTCCAATCTGCCTTTTCCAATGATAATTTTTTCTAGTACTAATGCATTTTTCCAATGGCACATTTTTTCTAATAAAACTGTTATTTAATTTAGGTTAGGTTAAATTGGAATAAATGGATATTGGAAAACAGAACTCGCGGAAAAAATCGATTGGAAAAAGTGTCGTATAATCTTCTATACATTCTATTATTAATACTTCTATATTAGTTTTTATTTATTTTTACATAATGTGGAACATGGAAGACGATAAATATTTTGTCAGCATTTTACTGACAGAATTTTTTATTCAGAGTAAATTCACTTTTGGCTAAATTCTGGCTACCTTTACCCTGAGCATTATAAATAGTTACCGTACCAGGTACCATTTAAAGATTTTTCACATTTAACTTAGATCTGGCCCTGTTTAGTGTAAATACCATTTAAATAAAAGCTTGTAACTTTAAATTTGCGTTTTCTTTTTAAACCAAATTATCTACTAAAATATAATATATATTAATGTATATAAAAAATACTGAAAGAATAATCAAAATTATGAGAGCTTTTTTGCAACAATGATAAATATTTAAAATTTAATTGCAGCAATTTATAGAAAAAATTAAAAACAAAAACAATGATGAAAAGAAACATGGGAATAATAAATATAGTAGCGACAAAAAATTAACAGGCAATAATTAAAGAATACAAATAACAACATAAATAATCTCTCAGCCAATTTAATACAATTTAATTTTTTTAAACTGTATCACAAAAAGTTGATAGCTACCTACAATATCCTTGAAAATCAAAGTGCCGAGTTTCTAATAAAATTTGTAACATTTTCCTGCGGAAATAATTATCACTTATTATTATTATCACTTTTTTCTTATCAAAATTATAAGATATGCAAATCAACAAAAAAGTTGGCAAAAATCTGGATGTCCTTAGCAACGGAATCAAACTTGTTGTTCATTTCATAGTTTTTGTTTGAAGTTTAATGATGCTATTTTTGATTTATATTAATTAGTTTTTGAGAAGTTAATCTGTTATTTTACAAATTTGACAATATACTTTAATAGTTTAATAGTTTAATTAGTGAGATATTATATTTTAGAATTAAAATAAATTATATGGGTAACAAAAAGATTATTTGCACAAAAACGAGTAATAAGTAATTGATTTATAATACTCGTATATTAAAACCTTCACAAGTATTCGTAGGTAGTATAAAATTTTTTATTTGTTAATAGTACCCAGTATTTTTTAATTAAAGTTCAAAAAAATAATTGATAAATTTACATATTATAATGTAATGACCAATAATATTTATTATGTAGGTAACTGTAGTAAGATAAACCCTTCCATAAGACACACTATGATATTATGATTCCATTATTCAACACTTTTGTATAATGATGATCTGTCATCCCACCAAAATATTAGAATAGGTTAATAAATTAATAAATAAAATGTATTTATCTACAACAATAGAATAATGTATTCATTATATACGTGAAAGTAGTATAATAAACCCCTCCATAAGGACACATTATGAAATAATGAATTCATTATTTCACACTGTTAAATAATGAGTACTTTATTCTTTCGAACTGTCAAAATTATTCGGATGAATTGTCAATTTTTTGAGGTTAGGTTAATGTGAATACAAATTTGTAAATAAGAAATGTTGCTTTATTAAAAAAATCGTAGATAAAACGTCGTATTTGACTCGCAAATAATGGCTCTAATTCACTCGGATGATTTATTAACTCGCCTTCGGCTCGTGAATAAACTTTCATCCTCTTGAATTATAGCCTACATTATTTGCTCGTTAAATAATATACTATAATCTATGTTTTATTTAAAAAGTCGTGCATACACTTTCATCCTTTCATTGAATAATAGTCTACATTATGTGCTTTTTAAATAATGTACTATACTTCATTTCAGCTAAGAAAATAGCAGATGGCACTGCGAATGCCAGTAAGTTTTACACTCACACATTTTATTAGTTCAAAATTTGACGCGATCTTAAATAAGTTATGTTTTGTGAATGTTATGTCATCTATAGAATAATGTAGTACTTATTCGAAGTAACTATGAAATTCAAAATAAGAAGGTATAAGTAATGTTACCAGAAATGAAAATGTTTGCTAGTGTAAATCTACCTCTCATCTCAACCAATCAGATTCAAGAATATCATTGCCCTATCTAACCCAACGCTATTTTCTTAGCTGAAATGAAGTATAGGTATTTTATTAAATCGTACAATAATGAGCTACTTTTTGGTTTCGCAAACTTCTGACTTGTGCACTCGACCGAGTTTGACTAATTTTGCTGCCCACAGTAATTTAGTAACAATAATTTGCTGCTCAAAACTTTTGCTACTCGTTTAAATACACACATGCTATTTCTTTACATTTCAATGTCAACAATATACTCTTACTTCTCATTTAAATTTTAAAACAAGGAAGTAAAAATGTTTCCCAACAATGTCGCATACAAATTTTATTTCCATCAGCTTACTATTTGAAGACATTAACCTTCAATCTAGTTTGCTGTGCACGAAATGCCAGCAAAGAATGAAGAATTCTATTTGAAAGGTCAGTTCTTCACGTACTCTTTGAATTTCAATATCTCTGTACCTACATGACATCACAAGTGCTATTGTTACTTTCAATTCGCGAAAAATGGGATCACGTTATCTGTTCACGTAGAAATTATCAGATGTTTTAATCTTTGTAGGATTGGAGTGTGACTTTTAATCAGTTAATAACTGTTATTTTGATTTTGGAATTTAGGTTTTTAGAAGCTAAATAGATAAGATTTTTATTTCCTTGTCCTGATATTTGTATTAATAGGTTCTTAAAATAAATACAACAATATTCTTTAATATATAATTTGTTTTCTAATAGATAAGATTATGATATAGATACCTATCTTATGCCCAGTTCACACGAGGAAATTTTTTCCTAAAAAGTTTCTTGAAAATAAACAAATGCTAGGAGCTGTCATAAAAAACTGTCAATACCGGTTATACGAGGAAACTGTGGGAAATAGTATATTTTATAACGAGAACCGAAAGTGAGAAATATCGTGCGAGTGCAAAGTTCGACGAACGAGGTGCAACCGAGTGAGGCAACATACGAGCAATGCGATATTTAGTTTCGGACGAGTCATGAATGTTATTTTTTAGATGACCACAAAAAAACATTAATTTATAACTTTTTAATACACACAATTTCAAACAATCAATAAATAAATAAAGCATAAGCTGCTTGGCTGTGTTGATTTTTTGGTCTCATAATTACGATATTACCACACCGTGCTAGCACGATACTCATATCATGCTAGTTCATGATATTTTCAGCTTTTTTCAGTAGGCTGCTGCCGCGATATATATTATTTTTTGTAGAGCTAGTGATCTTAAATATATTTCATCGAAATAATTAGTTTCCCCGTATGAACGGTATTGACCGTTTTTTTATAACAGCTCCTATACTGAAAATCACAAGTTTTGGCAGTATGGCAGAGATAGGCAATGTTATTCTTATGGAGATAAACTCGGCCTTGTTGCCAGTTTTACACTTAGATTGTTTCATGGTACACCATTCAGTTTTCATGCTTTAACACATTTAGTTTGCAGTGTTAAATTTCATAATGAAATGTTAGTATAGGGTTGTAAATCTTATAGCGGTGGAGTGGTGCCGATGGGAAAAGAAGCCAGCAGTTCCGAAACAGTTTGAAAATATTATAAGCTTGATTTCACATTACTTAAGAAATGATATAATAACTATACCTACTCCTGTAATCTCATTTCAAGACATATACTAATTACATTTCTTGTAATTTATTTGTAACTACCATCTAATGTAATCCCAATTAACAGTGCCATAATAGGATTATACGATTTAAATTGTTGTAACGAAGAATTTACGCAGAAAATCTGCACTGAGTTAGCTAATAACAATATTTTCAAGATACCTGTGTATTAATATGTGAAGCATATTCAAAAATTTCCGAGGAAAAATGGACAAATTATGATAGGCACATTGTAAATGAAGAAAAAAGATTTTGGGAAGCTGATCTATTGCAAGATGATATCGAACCTTGTATTATTAATCTTAATCTTAATGACGCAAGTGACGACAGTGATACTGAAAGCGATGAAGATGTAACGCATGAGTTGCATGTTTGAGTACCGCTGCTACCCCTAGCTACCTGCCTCGAAGTTTAAATGTAAACAGGTCCAGGACCTTACTTCAAATTTTCAATGTACTTAGTATGTGATATTTTTCTATAAGTTTGTAATTATATTTTATATATTGACAACATTTGTTCATTAATTGTTATGTCTTTTAAACAACATGTATATATTTGTATTACTCGCCATTTGTGATTTTGACTTGGCCGTCTTTGGCTGTGTTTATTTTATTGTTACATTGTTATCAATTTGTTATCGAAAAAATAAAATAAAATTGTATATTTATATTAATTTAATATTTTACTTAATTACGTATCCTTCATATTAAACGAGAAAAATTATCAGTAAAGATGCTGAGAATAAATTGAAACACTGGAGAATTATTATTAGAAACCAGAGTTTTTTCTCTAAGTAAAAGATTTTAAATTGGAGGCATATCAATTGATTACTTATTAATGTATTCAATGAATTGAACATTATATTGGTTTTGAGAAACGTCAAAAAATAATCAGCATAATTTATTAAAATTACAAGTAAGCGAAAAACAAACAATCCGCCTCTGGATTCTCCATCTTTGTCTAACACATTACTCTTATGGGATACATTTAGCAACACTGTATTGCTATCTCTGCCACACTGCCAGAACTTGTGATTTTGAGTATAGCACTTGTTTTACTTTCAAAAAACTTTTTAGGAAAAACTTTCGTCGTGTGAACTATGTAGTTCGCAATTTATTTTTAAAATAAATATAACAAATTTTCCTAGATTTAGAAAAGGTAATAGGTATAGTAAGATATTTTTTACATTTTCATTATTAACAAATATTTTCTACTAATGTTTCTAAATTAAGAGTTAGTTTCTAAAAGTAGATAAGATTATTATTTCCTTTTCCTTATATCAGTATTTTATGCTTACAAAGATAAGCAAACCACAAAAAGCCAAATAAAATTTTCATCTTCTGTTCTGAACACCTCTATTAATATTACAGGCTCTATATTAATTGCCATTTCCTAGAAACCGGAAAAACAATAAAATAATCGAAACCAATCCGAAGTTGTAAACACATTACAAAATTTTCCTTTCATCTATCGCATCACAAGCGGATGGAATTTTTGGGAGATAGTCGCCCGAGGTAAAGCATTAACAAAGTAGTAACGTTGCTATAGGAATGAAGTACAAGCTTGTATGAAGTATATGACACTGACCCAATGTTAATGTGAATGCCCCTTTAACATAAATGAGATAGCGATACCTCGACAAAGTGCATCAGAAAAAACAAATATTCAATACTAGCTGAGGTGGGTACCCGACGTTGCCCGGATAAAAGAAAGATACCTTCAAATCTGTCTGGTAAAAAGAGACTTTTATACAAAACTTCATAAGTCATAAGGATCGGACAAATGGTCTAAATTCTACAACCCCTACTCCTAATTGTTCCATCAAATTAAAACATAACTAAAAATATAACTCTGGTCAATCCGATTAAAAATAGTATATTATATATTAAAGGACTAAAGTGCATGATTTAATCCTGAGGATGAAGTTTACTTCACGAGCCGAAGGTAAGGGAAATAGTCACCTGAGGGATTAAAGGTACTTTAGTCCCGTGGTATATACGCTATTTTTGGCACTTCATCCTCAAACGAATGCAAAATAGTTTAAAAGAATACACATTTTGCAATTTTGACAGTAAACTTTATGACAAATATTTATATTGTTATCATAGATACTCTGTAACAAATAGCACGTATTTATTTGACAACGGGATTAATTAATTCAATTCCTTGACAACGGTATTGAATATGAAAAATAATCCCTTGGGATCAAAATAAGAACCTTAGTCCCTAAAAATAATCACTAAAGAAGAGTTTTAGTCCCGGAAGTGCAAAAAAATATCTTTCTTATTTGATTGCAATGGTATATACCGAGTTTAGTTACGATAAAACCAAAAATTGCGTTCGCCAAAGCGATTTTAAATTTTTACTTCCACCACTAATGGTCCAATCTAAGTCAAACATACCTTAAATCTGACCTTGGTCAAAAGATACCTGCATACATTTCACGAGGATCGGGAAAACGAGATAATTAAAATGAATCAGTCCAAAATAGCTGTTAAAATCGATTTAAATTTTGTTTACCTTTCTCAATTTAGCGTGTTCTTCCCTATTATCTCTATCCTGACACATTTTAAGTCAGATTTTTGACAAACAGCAATTTCAAATTGAGAAACTAACAGTTTGTAACCAATAAACAATAACAGTTGACATGTAACACCGGTGATAAAAATATCTTCGATTTGATAGCCTCTTAATGCCCTATTTCAACCAATCAAATTAGTGCAATATGTACCAATATATTAGAAGATTGTTAACCCGTTGCAAGCTTTAGGTTGTAGGTAGTAGATAGGTTTGTTGTTGCCAACTTAATAATTGTAACTCCCAACTTGGAATGGTAATAAAAGTAGATATACCAATCCAAGCTAAACCATGAAAATTTCTCGAAAATTTCTGACTTATTAAAGATAAAATTTACACAAAATGGTGTGTGTTGTTATAAAATTAATACAAAATTTTTTATCAGTTACTAATATTGAACACGAAACTGATACCATGCTCCAGTTACTTAATAATTGACCATTGTGTTTCATTAGCAGCTTTTTTAAGTCGTCATAGAAAATTTTAAAAATGATTTAATAGTTATAGATAAATAAATATATTCGTATTTCAAAATTAGCTTACAATTTAGACTACAATATAAATAATTGTAATTTACATATAATAACAGTGTAATTAGTTGTGAGAAAGAAAGGTGTTAAATTTCTTCTACCAAATGCAAACCGTCTTCTAGGAAAGCATACAATTAAATTCTAATTACACCAAATTCAAGAATCATAATATTTAAGTAGACTAACTTCAGAAATATGTAAATTACGTTCAGATACGAATAGTAACTGTGCAAGAATTTCAAGAATCTCACTTTTACTATAATTGAAAGGGCGGCAAGTAAAATTCTCAGAGCAAACCATTCACTTTTCAAGAATCTAAGTTAGTTTCGAACGAGGTAAACATCTGGAGAGTTACAGACGGTTGAGTTTGTAACAGAAGGTGCTTCACCCCTAAAAGGAAACGGAAAGGTGCAACACGCATCTTCATTGTAGTAGAAAAAGAATTAATAACAGTACCGTTACTTTGTCTTCAAGTCAGACGTTTTGGTGGACGACACAATTTAGAGTCAAATCATAATAAGACCTATTTACGAAATTTTAGAAGAACCATCAACCACATGGAAAAGAAGCATTAACAATGAGCTAAAGAACACCAAGCTTACATGGGCAGAAACAAAAGGAAAAACACAAGACAGGGAGGAATGGATAGAACTCGTAGACGAATTTAAATCCATAGAAAAAAAATCTGCTGTGGCCAGTACACGACCTCTCGCCTAATTCTGCTTATTTTACTAATCTAATACATAGTTTTACTCACATTTTAATAGTTTCATGTTCATGTAATATGTAAACGATAATGTAAACCAAGATGCAAGCAAAAGATGTCAACTGTACTGTCACTGTCTACCAGCTTCAGCAAATTGTATTTAAAATTAACTGTACCCATACATAATTATATTTTCTTTTATTTTTAATTGCAAAAATTGTCATAAATAAATAATGTACCAATTTATTTAAGGAAAACTATTTAAAGTTTCAAAAAGTACTACTTCCGGTTTGTGCATTTCTACCAAAATCTTATCCGGTGTTAAGGTCCTTATTAAAATCTTAAATATGAAATTTGGTTATTAAAGGTTTGATACTTTTTAAGTTATCGTGGACGAAAAATCGTCACATACGTCCATACGCACACACACACAGACATCATCGTGAAAATATTAAATTCGTATTCTAGAGACCCTGAAACGTGCTTATCTACCAAAAACTCATACTCGAAAATTTTGACCCATTACAATATCTCTCTTATAGAATATGAGGCGAGAGGTAATTATATATCAGGGAATAAAGTGCACAGGTCTGGCGAACCTGTCACTGAAAACTTTAGCCTCGGAACACCATACAAGGAGTAAGGTTCTCATCATCACATCAAAAATTTACATCAAGTAACATTAGAGAAGCAAGAAGACACCCTTCAACATGTATTATTTATCAACTGTAATTACAAAAGAGCTTTTTATTTCGCAGAAAAAATTTGTTTATTTTGTACTTAATGTTAAAAATTGGTTTTATACGTTCATTTTCAGTAGATAAAGTATTACTTTAACATCGAGGGTAGATAAAATAAAATTTGAGTAGATAAAGTAAAATTTGAGTAGATAAAGTAAAATTTGAGTAGATAAAGTAAAATTTGAGTAGATAAAGTAAAATTTGAGTAGATAAAATAAAATTTAAGTAAAATAAGAATATTTTTACACAAATTAACATTAAGTACAAAATAAAATAATATATTGTACACGACGATAAAGAGTCTTTATCGACACGTGAAAGATAGCCCACTCGTTCCTTCGTCACTCGTGAACTAACATCTTTCACTTTTCGATAAATGATCTCTTTATCGTCTTGTATAATAAATTACTATTGTATTGAAACCTTGTTGCCTAGCAATTGGAAAAAAATCACGACACCGTAGGTGGAGTGATTTTATTTTAAAACAATTTTTCGAGTCAAATTGCTGTCAGGTGACAAGGTTGAGATGTCAAACAGAAATTTATTCGAAGGGAATAAAATGCTCGAGTGTAATTCAACGAGATAATTTAACGAAGTTGGTTCTTATTCACAAATACTCATAAAATCGAATCATTTCACTGACTCATATTAGAAATATAAAGCAAATGACATTTTAGTGTTTTGTTTATTGTATGGTTGCTAAGAAAAAGGTAAATAAGGTTTTATCACTTGCAAAAAGTTACCATCCTTTTTATTCGCTGTCAAAGCGATAAAATTGTGTTTTGTTTATGGCTTATTTTATACAGGAGTGTAATTATCATCAAAATATTTATCTATATGTACCTAAAGTAGTTTAAGGATACTTGTACCTATTTATACTAGCAACAGAAGCTACAACTATTTTGAAATTAAATTAATGTAAGATCAGTTCAGAAATAACTGGATTTAGCAATGAAACAGTCAACATATTTTCTATTGGGAAATGCCTTAAACTTAAATATAAAAAAAAATGGACGTGTGCTTATAAACTGTCTCGCCCATTGTTTAATTGCTTGAAAATCCTACAGATTTCTTGATAGATAAATTAATCAGATAAGCAGAATAAAATTACAATTTTATCAAGTTTAACTATAAAAAATCTCGTTGCGTAATAATCCAATTAAAAATGTAAATATATACATACAGCCGTTACATTTTCATTTACAAAAATGGAAACAGATAAATTGTACGGACTACCAAACCCACACAAAATAGCGGGAACAGATACAAACATTTTCAAACCCATATTTTCTTTTCATTTTCTTAGAATTATTTTTAGTAACATGGAAAAGTAAAAAAATACTTTAATTTCAAATTGATTGATGTATTGATCACTTCTCTGTATCAGTTGAACAGATTTTTATTGCACAAACGATTGATTTTTCTTTCGTTTGATGATAATTTAATGCGTTGTGCTACATATTTACCATTCTATTTTTACCACTCCAACTTTTACCACAGCATTTTTACCACCATTCTTTTTACCGCTATCCTGTTTTACCGTTAACCCATTTTTTACCACTCAATTTTTACCACTCCAACTTTTACCTCTGCATTTGTACCACTATACTTTTTACCGCTATTTATATACACCAAAACCGAGTTTGTAGGGCTCTAGTACGGTTTTGTTAGCTTTGTTAGTGTAGTAAAAACAAAAACCGAGTTTGTGGGGCTCTAGTACGGTTTTGTTAGCTTTGTTAGTGTAGTAAATAAAATACCGAAACCGAGTTTGTGGGGCTTTAGTACGGTTTTGTTAGCTTTGTTAAAAAAGAGACGGTGGTAAAAATGGATTGGTAAAAAAACATGTTGGTAAATATGTTGGTGGTAAAAAGAATTAGTGGTAAAAATAGGGACGGTGGTAAAAATGGATTGGTAAAAAAATACGTTGATAAATACGTTGGTGGTAAAAAAGAATTAGTGGTAAAAAGGGACGGTGGTAAAAAATGGATTGGTAAAAGTATAATGTTGGTGAAAAATGGATTGGTAAAAGAATTACGGTGGTAAAAAAGGGACGGTGGTAAATAGGGGATTGGTAAATATGGGGACAAATCAATTTAATTTAATAGTACAAAAATTAATGAATTTTAATGTAACCACCTCTCTGTTAAGTAGTCTGCTTCTTAAAATTCATATTTAGTATTGGTTGAGTAAACAAGAACACGAAGTAAAGAAGCCTTTTAGTCCGTTGTCTATAACTGTTCTCCTACACAGCTGTTCAATGTTTGATTTCACCGTTAAATATCTGATTTAAACTGAATTATAATTTACTATAACGTCACTTTAGCCTAGCCAGACATCATAAAGAAAATGGGAAATCGCAATATGACAGTACGAATGCCAAGGTGATTGATTAAAATTAAAGTAGAAATTGAAATTTTTGACATACTTAAATAAGACATTTTTAATAGTTTAAGGATGCTCCCTCTTTGCTCTAATGCAGGTTTTTTAGATTTTCTTCAATTTTTTGCGTTCACATAACTGAAATTTGGTGTTGTGAACGCAAGAACATTGAACTTCACAAATTTTGTCAATTTTCACCAAATTTCGGACTGTAAATGCGGCTTTAAACTTTTGGACTTTGTATCACTAATTTCACATTAAATAAAGAAGAAAAATTAACTCTATATACCTAGGTAGGTACGCATAAGCACATAGCGTTGTTTATATTACTGTTCAGTTTAATTATAGTAGGCTAGAGATAAATTATTTATTTTTGTTTGTTATTCTGCAGGTACATTGACTCTCCTTGTTGACAATATTTTCATATAATAGGTTTACCTATTCCTAGATAAAATTTATTGCTACATCATTTAAATTTCACCTGTTGTTTATTATTAAACAAGCAGATTGGCACCGCGTTCAGACAAACGAATCTAATTACAGATAACGATTTGTATTTATTTTAAAAGTTCATCAACACTTCAAATCAGATAATATACTTGTCCTTAACATGGATTTTTAGCTAATAATTTCGTTAGATAGGTCCTGACACACTTATAATGCTAATTTAATTGACAATCAATCTAATTAGAAGCGAAATAGTTTTTCTTGAACAGATCACTATTTGCTAATTAGTAAATTAATCCTTGTAGTAATATAATTTCGATAATATATTTATGCACAACCTTCGGTCATTGATTCTACTATATATTGCAGAATAAAAATTTTGTAAATAATTTATATTTAAAAATAAATTTGCCATTCCAGAGTTGGCAACACCCATGATTCTTTAAATAAATAACAGTGCTTTAAATTCGGCAATAGGGCAGTTACCCACTTGACAAAATAAAATCCCCAGAACATTTCAAGAATGCGAACATCCCGGATTGTTACTTGCTTTGCCTTTTAACATCCTATTAATATCCTAGCGATTGCTAATGTCCAGCCTTAGTAACATTATTTATTTAACATCCCAATGTTAATAATTTGGTAATAATATCCCAATTATTATACACCCCATGTAATTCTCAGTATTAAGTATGTAATTTTTGATCGCACTTAGGATGTGGCTGAGATAAACTTACTTGAAGTACAAGAATATTATATTTTTAAACATCCCATGGACGATTCATGTCAAGTGGGTTAATAATTTGGTAATAATATCCCAATTATTATACACCCCATGCCCATGTAATTCTCAGTATTATAAACATACTTGAAGTTTGAAGTACAAGAATATTATATTTTTAAACATCCCATGGACGATTCATGTCAAGTGGGTTAATAATTTGGTAATAATATCCCAATTATTATACACCCCATGTAATTCTCAGTATTAAGTATGTAATTTTTGATCGCACTTAGATGTGGCTGAGATAAACTTACTTGAAGTACAAGAATATTATATTTTTAAACATCCCATGGACGATTCATGTCAAGTGGGTAATTAGCTTCAAAATTTCTATATGGTTTGAAGTGATTCTGCCCAATATGGATCCTGCTAGCTTAAGCTGCGACAATATTTTATAATATAAATAAAAATGCTAACCTTTAGTGTACTCTAACGATGGTGCATATAATAGGTGTCCCAGAAAGTCTTAAATAGTTTATGGCACTACACATTAAGTTAAAATAGTTATTTTTACATCATTTTACACATTAAAAAGTTTAATTACATTTAATTTATAGACATTTCTACACTTATATACATCAAAATATACACTTAAAATTATTAATTTTATCTTATAAACAGTACGACAATCCGCGGCAAACTGAACCCGCAAAATATTGTTTCCTAGTTCAGCGCAAGGAAGGTTTCAACAGGTTCATTCCTTTATAAGAATATTGTGCTCAAAATATTATTTGATTTTATATTAGTAAATCAGTGATACCCAAACTGTTTCATGAATATTGCGTTGATGTTCATAATATGACAAAAATAATACAATTTTAAAACGTAATAAAATATTGACTTGCAGGATGCATAATTATTTTATTCCTGAACCTGTTTTTATTGGAAAGAATAACAGCAAAACTCAATCAAAACATACTATTTAAGTAAACATACCAAAATAAATTCAGGCAATTTATGTGTTTCCTATTCATGGACGAATAAAATATTGATTTTCTTATTGCCGGTATTTGATTCTACAAACACTTCATTAAGGTTTTAATACAAGCTGTGCAGCCCGTGGTGCGAGGCATTGTTCGTGTTTGACGTAACATTAGCGCCAAGTAGTTTTAATGTTTTCTTGGCGAATCAGATCCTTCAAATTTGAAAATTTTTATCTTCGCACCACGGGCTGCACGGCTTGTATAAGGATCTTAACACCGGATAAGATTTTGGTATCCACAAACCGGGAATAGTACTTTTTGAAGCTGGGTATAGTTTTTCTTAAATATATTGGTACATTATTTATTTATGACAACTTTTGCAATTAAAAATAAAAGATAATATAATTATCTATGGGTACAGTTAATTTTAAATACAATTTGCTGAATCTGGTAGTTATTTAACAATAATAAAGTGCAACTCTATGTCCCCGATTAGAATACCAATTTTTTGTTCCCGGCATTCGATTTCTTAAACATTTAAATATTTTTTCCAGGATATCATTGGATACCAGTTTTAAATCATTCTTTAATAACAACCACTCGGTACATTTTGTTGCATAATTGAATCCAAAACAAAAGATTACTGGTTTACTATATTCGTTCCAATTTGCTACTAGAGTAAAATTCAAATAGCTAGAACCCTGCGCGAAGTACGAATTCTCGTCTTAGAGAGAGAAGCATAGATGATAAACAAGAGGAAACTACGATATTGTCTGTTCTACAGAACATCAGCTTCAATATATATGTTATTCTCATGTTGACATTCGTAGTGTTTTGCTTCGTGTAACCCTGTGAATTTTGTAATTGATTGTGATTGAGTTATATTTTAGTTTTCTTTGAAAATTAAATGAAGTGCAGCGCAGCATATACTCGCTAGCTCCGCTTTTGTAAAACGGACAGTACATGACAAGCTCTGCCTTCTCGCGCAGTCCAGGGTCCTAGCTATTTGAATTTTACTCTAGCCGTAACTGAATATATGTAACACTAAAAAATATGTCCCTTCAAAAAGTCAACCTAAAAAACGTCCTTGCAATAAAACCAACAATAAAAATACTCTCACACACTTGCTGAGTAATACCAAAAAGCATAAAAAACACAATGTAAAGAGAACTCCTTCGTTCATTCACGAGAGTGATGTGTCAAAGTTAACGAGATCCGGAAAGATCTAGAGACCTGTGCCCAAGAAAAGAGAGAACGCGCAATGGCCAATGGACAGAAAGAAACCACGTACGTTGATGCATATAATTGAATCTGCGAACCAAGTGGCTGAGGTCACCAGAGGTCAGAGGTGACACTCATACTTGTCGCTTCTCGCCCACGGATCTAGGTTGGCGAGATTTTTTCTAGAACTTGAAATTTGTTCTAAATTGGGAGGAATTCACGAAATTAAAATGACTAATCAATCATTTAATTCCGTTTTGACCAATGATTTCTATTTCTAACTAAGCCAATCAAAATTCATGCTTTTGTCAGTAGTTGTCGCCAGGGGCAAATCTTACTTAAGAGGAATCGTCATCCCTACAAAATTAAGCAAAAATATGTTCTCGTTGGGCACATGAAATTGACTTTAATTTTGGTCCGATTTGTTTGCTCTTTTTTTAATTTAAAGATAAAAGATGTCTCTAGGTCTGTCTAGTGCCATTTTTTTATAATTTAAATTTTTACCTGTATTTTTTAAGCTCCAAAGTTAGTAAAATTTTAAGAACTTTGAAGATAAAATATTATAAAACTAAAGTAAAAATTAAAAAAGTGACACTAAGCGAATATAGCCTAGACTTTTTATTTAAAAAAAAATTGTTTAAAAATATTTAAAATTAGTGGTAATTTCATGGGCCCAACGAACCCTCTTTTGTATTAGAAAGTGGCTAAATACGGTTCATTCATCGAATCAACCGATGTCGTCACAATGGGTAACAATGGTTTGTGACGGCATCGCTTCATTCATTAAATGGATCTTCAAAACTAGTGGAGATTCCTCTTAAGTCATGTTTCTTGTTTACTCATGAATTCTTTCATGATTCTTAATCTGGGAAAAAGAATTCAGTGTTTCAAGCTATCAATGAATTTGAAATGTTTCTTTTCCAAGACTCATTGAAGATTCGCTATTTGACATGCAATACTCAATTGTAATTCCACAAGAGCTTTTTATTTCGCCGGATAAATTTCTGTTTGTATTGAAACCTTGTTGCTTAGCAATTTGAAAAGAATAATTGTTTAAATCACGAAACCGTAGGTGGAGTGATTTTATTTTAAAACAATTTTTGAGTCAAATTACTGTCAGGTGACAAGGTTGAGATGTCAAACAGAAATTTATTCGGAGGAAATAAAATGCTCGAGTGTAATTCAACGAGATAATTTAACGACTCCTTCGGTTCTTCTTCACAAATATTCACAAAATCTAATCATTTCACTGACAAATATTAGAAATATGAAGCAAATGACATTTTAGCGTTTTGTTTATTTTTTAGTTGCTACGAAAAAGATAAATAAAGTTTTATCACTTGCAAAAAGTGATCAAGCGGCATCAAATATTATATTACCGGATTATGAGTATAATAGCTAAATATGTTTAAGTCTACTTCTAAAAATTGTTGTGAAGGGAAAATTTTCAGATTGTAACAAGAGTTGTTGTCTGATTTGCGATCGATTGGATAAACATACGTTGAAATTGAAGCCACGGATTAAAAAAATAAGAAATGCATGATACCTACAATAATAAAACCTCACAAACTATGAGATAACAAACTTAAAGTGTGTCATAATACTACTTAAAATTTTAATTAATTATGTGTTTATATCAAAATATAACTGGTTAATGAAATATGGTAAATATTACCTACTTACAAAATAGTGAATTACCGTTAACGGAAACAGATTTTCAGTAAATAATTATTTAACATTTCAAGGATTTTTGTACAACTAATAATAACTAATAATATAATTATTCAAAGAATTGCAAAACGCTTTATCCATATTCACGATAGGTATTCCTGATGTAAATAAATAAATATATAATTCATTCATATTACAAAGTATCAGCTCCAATAAAATCTGCTAGTAATGGTAATAAAACCCAGCAAGAATGCATTTAGAAACTTAGATAAATTAGGTAATGCAAGAAATTTAAAACATAAAATCAAACATGAGCATAGTTCAAATAAGTAAAAGTAATTTACTGAGATTCATTAATCAACTGTAAAATACAAGATAATAAATGATTTATTGCGTAATTTGTAGGATTCATTAAGATTCCATACCATAAAATGAAAACATCAGATGTGATGTTCATTGCAGAAAAATTCATCATTGACATTTATGCAACTTTTAGCATTGTTTCAAATTAGTACAATATTGCAAACAGTACACAAGACGTTATAGGTGGATTTATGATGTTTGAAAAGCTATAAAAGTTTTACAAATCATATAATAATATACGACATTTTATTGCAAAATTACTACAAACGTTATCTACCATAACAAAATAATAATATAATAAGTATCTACTTTTATGTTATTTTGTAATAATTGATTAAGGTGAACAAAATAATAAACTTATGTTATAGATAATCATATTTAAGCTACTAAACGAGAGTTTAACAAAGGATCGAATACGATTCGTAGGTCTTACCTTGTTTCAACACAGGTCAAACAAGGCGCATTTTAATGCACGTTTCAAAAGTGTTACATTTTCATTTCGATAAAACGGTAATTAATTATTATCACTTTCCTTTAACTTATTATATGTCGTATGTCAAATATACAGGGTGAGTCAGCTAAGTGTTCCCTATTTCATTTGTTTGTAAAGTCTCAAGTTTTTGTGTAAAGTCCGCCAAATTTTTGCTGTAAATACAGTAGCCACTTGAGTTTTTGTTTATCATTATTGCTCTATTGCTTCCTAATTGGTGACTGAAATAATGATTAATTAATTAATGATTAGTCAAACGACTATTTGTAGGATTTTAAAGGACCTTAAGTGGCATCCTTATAAGATTCAAATTCTGCAGGCAATTTCTAAAGAGTGAATAAAAACCCTGGTCATCTGAATAACATCATGTTTTCTGATGAGGCACATTTTCTCCTTGATGGTGGATTTAATAGACACAATCATCGGTATTGGTCAGATGAAAATCCCCACTGGATTGCTGAACAATCCTTGCACTCTCCTAGAACGACTGTTTGGGCTGCAATTGGAGATTTTGGATTAATTGGTCCAATTTTCACATTGAAGTGAACCACTCGTGAAGTTTTTGTCTGATCGATTTGAAATTCCTTTAGATAGTTCATGTTTTGCAAAAATTTCTTCACTTTCTGATAAAAATTGCCTAAGTTATAAAAAATCCAAATAGGGAATAGTTAGCTGACTCACCCTGTATATGTTTTCAATACATATGACAAATTGTTGTATACAAATGCATTGGTCCTTTTGCAGTAACGACCAGTAAGCCAGATATAATAGTTACTCTGATTATTACGGTGCCATAGGCTTATATTGTAATTTTTTGACATACGACTTACCTATTTCAGTATCAACGACGATATGCTGAAAATTGATACCCAATAAGTATTTTTTTAAAGTCGTAGACTTAGAAACCCTCATTGTTCAATTTCAAGTAACCATGTGAAGTCCAAAAAGCCTATTTTTAATACCAATCGTAGAAAAACTATTATAAGTTTTTGGATCCAAAATCAAAGTTGTATCCATGTCTGCATAAGAATCTCTTCGTTATCGCTTCGAATTTTAAAGGTCGTCGCAAAAGATTGAGATTCTGACTGCACCAAGACGAATTGGTTCGAAGTGGTTGGATTCCACTATAATAACTTCTACCCGCTTCTACCATTCTATAATTAGAAGTAAATCCTCTTGAGTATTTACCAGCAAAAAAAAATATTATAGAATGACAGCATGTATCACAATTTGACAGGTAGGTAATTCTCATATATAATATTCCAAGTGCATGTCAAATTGTCGATAATGTTCTCAAATGCTCGATTACATGCACGAGGGATATAAGAAGGACTATTTCCCGATTAAAATTTAGCCAAACGCTGTTTCTCTCATGAAAAATAAAGCCAAATTTTAAAACTTCCTTTGACAGCAAGTCAGAATCACATTTAAACCTATCCTCTAAATTATTGGTAATTTGCACTAGTGCAAATTATTGATAATTTGCACTATTGCAAAATTATCGTGTAATTCTACGTTGATTGGACGACATTCAGAAATGCCAGACATCTGATTGGCTTAAATTTTATGAGGGGAAATAGTCAGTAAAATTAATTTTCTCAAAATTTTGAAGCACGAAAGAATCTTCAAAGAATCATTGTAATTTAATTTAACTGTACAAGATCTTCGTGAAGTTCTCTCCACTATCAACCATAAGTATTCATGATTTTATGGCTGGTAACCACACACACACACGGTATGTATCGGTATGTATCGAAGTTAATGTTATGATTATGAACCTATTTATGATCTACTTCACCAAATATGTCTGCTTTTTCTACACTACATTAAATAATTAGCAAAAAATGCTGGCTCAACTTTCATTTTCCGTGTGTAAAATAGCTGAAACGTCAAGGGCACACCAATGACCTTTACATGAAAAGTTCCACCTCTGTTACGTCACTACGGAATCATCGTTTTCAATTCTAATCAAATACGAGACTTCATTATTACATTGTTTCTCTAATTACTGATCAATTAAACATAAATTGACGCAATGGAAAAATTTCAACTTACAAGCTTTAGACATTTTCTTTCCGCGGTAGTAGGTGGAAAATTCACCAGAATTTTCCGTGAAAAAGTAGAAAACAACAATTAGTTTTGATTGGATATTTCTTTCTTTGGTGATGTTTACTCCTTGTAAATAAATTTTGATAGTTGTAACATTCTCCAACAACAAAGCTATTTTCTTAATTCCGTAGAACCTTTACTAAACATTGCACTTATTGTAATTCAATGTACAATAACAATGTTCAACTCAGAAAAAACAAATAAGTTACATATCTAAAGAATGATTGTACCTATTATCAGCAATCCTATACAGACAATGCACGTAAACAACAGGAAATAATATATGTAGAAGATTTTACAGAAAAGTGAATACAATCGCAAAAACAATAGTTATTTGTGTATCAAGGCTGTAAAAGTGATCTTTTTTGGCCGAATCTGAAGTTTGCAGCCGAGGCGTAGGCCGAGGCCAGCAATTCAGGTGAGGCTAAAAACACTTTTAAGCCGAGGTGCACACAACATTTTTTAGGTGGCTATCACAAAAATATATATATAATTTTATGTCAAAAAAAGTTTCTTAGTATCATAAATAATTTTATTTATATAATTTAGGCTAACTAAGTTGTAGGTAATTACTTCTAAATATATTTACCAATTAAAATAAAATTGTTATTTAGCGGCCGTAAAGTAAATGCGGCCGTGAAGTAAAAGCGGCCGTGAAGTAAATGCAGCCGTAAAGTAGTCATTTTGACAGATGTCAAAAAATGTGACACTTTACGGCTGTCAAAGGATACGTAAAACAACTATTTATGCAATAGCCACCTAAAAAAATATTTTTAGGATCGTTTCGCTCCCCATATGTACTTATTTCTACACGAAAACGAAGACATATTTTATATATTTTACATAATTTAATTTATTATTTTGTTGGTAGATAACTGATAACCACGAATTATAATATAAACACAGGAGTGCACCCTCCGTATCTTGTGAGAGAGAAAGATCACTACTGGGGAGCGCTTTGTTTGGCCAAACTATTTTACAGTCAAACGGTCATTTGACCGAATTTTAATTTTTATAACCTGTTATTTCACCAAACGACGTTTATCTTACACGGGTATTTGGCCGAACTGTTATTTGACCAAACTGGTATTTTACCAATCTGTTATTTAATGAATCGCTATTATACCAAAACTTATTTGACCAAATCGTCATTTGACCAAATTTATATTTATTTATATTTAAAAAATTTGTAGATTTATCCAATATTGTCGATTTTAGAAAAAGTCGTAAGGGGTACCCCTTAAGAAATCTTCAAAAATGGGGAAACCGTGATAAATCTTGTACCGGTTGGAATTTTGAGCTGAAAATTGGTACTCATATAACTCATATGTATTTCGGTGCTAGGAATTCATTGGTGAAAAATATTTTATGTGTGATATAGGTAGTTTTGAAGTGAAGCTGCGCGAACAGGCGGAGCTAATTTTTGTGTACTACACATATTACACAATTTGTTCTAGTACCGCTTGCTATATTACATTCCACACCATATATCAATATAAGTACAAGTAGCGACAACGACAAACACTGAACACAGTACAACAATCAAAACAAATTATTCAGTAAGGGATGCAAGATGCAAGCATCAGTATGACAAAATTCCTGACTGATGTTTCTGAGATAGAGAGTAGAGAATTTTCTCTTTCTTTCATCTAGACATCTTTCTCTAAGACCAAAATGAGTAGTTCGCGCAACTGATGCAAGATGCAAGCATCAGTATGACAAAATTCCTGACTGATGTTTCTGAGATAGAGAGTAGAGAATTTTCTCTTTCTTTCATCTATACATCTTTCTCTAAGACCAAAATGAGTAGTTCGCGCAACTGACTATTCATTTCAATAGTACTTAGCCAAGTTAGGTTAGCAAATGACTTAAGTATTTTACAGAAAAACGGTATCTACTCCCGTCGCCATTGCTGGGATACAATACACTAAGCAATCGAGCACCGGCTAGTGGCTGTGACAAATCTGAAGTTGGAATGCTAAAACTGATCGTTTGTGATTGGCTGATGTAACACCAGTTTTACAAGATACAAACTTTGTAATGTAAACAAACTAATGTTCTCCATCTTGTCTCGTCAGCTGTTGTCAGTGACTGTATCAAGTTTTACCGCTGATAGTCAAATTTAATTTTGCCGCCAAAAAATCTAGTGATATTTTTCTCGTATTTACACAGTGTAAATATGGTTCAGCGAGACAACTTCAAGTTTGTCCGTTTAGTTATTAAATCAAGTAGGTATAGTACCGAGTAGGCAACACCCGTGATAGTAATCATCGAAGTATAAAAATTTAAAAATTAATACATTTTACAGAAAACTGAGTAACCTGTCAAAATTTGTACATAATTAACATGTTCAATATTTTGAATAAAACTTATTTATTATTTTGTACAGTCTTTACTTGACTTCATTATATACTTCGTCATGTAATACTTTATTGCTATCTGCAAATTTATACTGTAAAAATGCATATCTGCAATTAAATAAGTGTTACATGTTTTGTTTATAATTTATTCCGCAACATACTTAACCAGCATTTGTTTCTTTATAGGTAACTAAGCAACATACCAACAACATCTCTATACACCTCAATATCTTTGTATCTTACTCTAAAGGCCGCGAACCATAAAATATATTCAAAACCTGAATGAAAATTTAATGTTTAAGTTAAACATATAAATAAAGTACAGTTAGATTTAAGTAGGACCGATTTAATTCGTTGGTAATGATTTGCCGCAGCGGTTTACAAACAGTGGGAACTTAATTGTACTAAGGTCAACATGAAAGTTAGATTTTTGATCTTGAATGGAAAGAAAATTGCAATAACTGTGGTTTTCACTGGCACTAAATTCAGTCAGTCAGTCTATATTCTAGGTATATAAATAGTTTGTGACCAACTCAAATTACTTAAAATTTTAATACTGTTTACAGAAAGATACAAGTATGAAGTATACATACACAAAATTAAGACTTATTTTTCTTTTGAGCTATACCGAGAGTTACACCACAGAAAATTCATAATGACTTCAACTTTATGGAAACCGATATAAACCATGCATCGTAGATCGTTCTATAATGTTTTGATAGATACCTTAGCCCTGTTCGCAATGGATTCTCTGAGAATTCTTTCGAATTATAGAAACTAATAAATTCTCTGTTTTGAAGCTGTCAATAAATAAAAAATTCATCTTTTCCAAGAGTCATTGAAGATTCAATTTAGTGGCGCCGCTATTTGACAGGAAATTCTCACCAGGATAATTTTTCTCAGGATTCAGAAGCATGAAAGAATCCTAAAAGAATCCATGTGTGTACAGTCATTTATGTAGACTTGCATTTATTGATGGCAATCTTTAAAAATATTGTTTGTGTCTCTTTGCTCTTTGACATTGCATTTAATAATTTTTCAAACTGCTTTTTAAATTATTTTGTTCAATATTTATTGCAGCTTCCTTTAATATCAATTTCAAATTTGGAAAAGGCACTAATTATATTTGTTCTTTAACTTTATGTTACGTAAAATATAGTTACCTATGAAGTTCAAATGAGTTTAATATAAAATAACGATAAATCAATTTGCTCTTAAAAATTATGCAAATAGACAATTTCCTTTCCTTTCAATAAAACTTTTTATCGACTTTAATTCAACAAATTGCATAAAAAACTACTTGGAAAATTGTTTATATGGTTTCTTATTTGATTGTACTGAATGTTTTCCTATGTAAACGGGTTTAATCTAAAGTGAAACAATATAAAAATGTCATAACAACATTTAACTTATAGTAACAGCAGTTATCAAGCAATTAATATTATTAATAGGGGAAAGTACGCGTAGTAAAAGTCTGAAATACGCTAAAGTTCAAAGATCTGTATATAGTAAATAATTATAGTTAATATTAATAACACGTGAATGTACCAACAACCAACAAGCCAATGTACGGAAATCTGCATCCTTATAAGCGAGTTAAAATTTAGGGCAACGCACAGCCAAAAAATAAAAGAGTTGAGCTATGCAGGTTATGAAGGCGCATTCTGTGTATTTCCGGAAGGGGCTATTCAGGTGTAAACCGAAACAATAGCAGGTAAATTATGTAACTTACGGTTTAAAAACTCCCTGGTCCCATTGTTTCCAATATACAATTGCAGAATGCACAAAAATAAACGTCCATTGTTGAAAACAATAATTGTTCAATTGTTGTTACCAAAAAATCACTCAGTTACAACAAAACAATATTTATATCAGTTGCTTGGTGTAAACAATACTTCTTCTGATTAGTTTTTGTTGTAATCACTACGGTAAACGTAACAACATATCAAAGAAGTAGTACACAAACTTTTAACATAACTTTGATAACATTTTCACAGTTTTTAACTTATCAAAACACCAGAAGAGTGTAAATAATCTCCTGTAAAACTCATGTTTTAGTTAAACTGTTTCATATTTGATAAATACAGGAGTAGTGCACTAAAATACTTGATTTTACACGATTGGACTGCAAACAATACACACTGTAAAACCAATCTCACTGGACTGAATGTTTACAGCAGGTAACGACGTACGTAACAGTTTTATAACAGTGTAGGATTGGTCAAGTTGCGGTAACCGTAGGTTGGTGATTACGCCACATGGGATTAGGAAAGGTAACACGTAGGTGAACAGGTATTTCGAATATTACCGTGGGAGCGGAGCATACACGGCTTCTGATTGGTGGATGCAGTTTAGAGATGACATTTGATTTGTCGGAAATGTTGGTGGGTTACAGGTGGTAGAACATGTGCCAAGCGGCCGCCAAAAGTTCAGAATGAAATAATACATGTCAACAACACCAATTATGAATTAAGGAATGATTTTTAACAATGATACTTCAAATACGGATGCATTGTCAACAATTTTATCGTTGAATAAAAGTTTTATAATATTCAGTGAAAATAACTGTAAATATTGTAACAGTGTAATTTAAAATTCTTATTGTTGACAATAAACAAAATATTACCGTAATTTTAATTGTTAAAGTGACGTTACTTTAATAATTGTTTACTTTTCTTTATTTACCGAAAGATATATTAAATTATGAATAAATATTTGACAAACTATTAAAATTGTACATTTGAAAATAAATTTCAATATTTTGCACACAAATACAAACCGTAAACAGTATATTACGTACCAGGGTGGTAAGTCAATATGACAAGTTTGTCAAATCCATGACTACCTATAAATTGACACTGACCTTTTACCCAGTCAAAACCATGACAACAAATAAACAAACAGTAAGACCCACTTACGGCTTGCGTAACAATTTTACCAATAATGACATACTTACTCAAGTACTTGAAAAAATATTTAGCTTTATCGACAAATTTTACGATATTACCTTACCAGTTTAAGTAGTTGTCAAATAAAAATACAAAACATGTGACTGTCAAGATGTAAACAAATGTATAAAAATTTGTTATTTACATAAATAAGTTTATTGTTATTTAGATGAAAAAGTAACAAATATTGGAATCAATATTTTTTATTGACCTTTTTAAATTATATTACAATGAAAAAGTCCTTATTTATATCCTGGATGGGTACATCATCTGCAAAGAAAAAAAAAAGAATTAGGTTAAGTGCAATGAATAACAATATTAATACAAAATTACTGTATTCTCAGTTAAAAATGTCTTCAGGAAGGAGTATATTATACTCTTCAGGTTTCAAATGTCAAAAAACATCATAGAAAATGTAGAAATTGAATGCAACGTGTTGAATAACAAAAATTTTAAGGTTATGTTTTAAAATTTGTACTTACAATACGAATGCGGTGACCCATGGCTTTAGCAGGTAAATTTCTCTTGAATTTAGCTCGGACAGCCCCGGTGCAACCGTGTGGCCTGGTGACTTTGCCCCAGATAGCACGGACTTTAGTCTTCTTGTTTTTGGGTTTGCCGGGAATGCAGGTCTTGTTCTTGGCTTTGTACACATAAACGCACTTTTTGCCTACGTAGAACCAGCTGTCTTCCTTAACGCCACAACCCTCAACCTTCAACAAGGCAGTGTTTTCGTGTTGGTTACGAAGACCCCTTTTGTAGCCAGTGAAGATGGCTTTTGCGTAAAGACGTCCATGACGTTTGAAGGGACGTTTCTTCAGTTTAGGTTTTTGTTCGCCAGCCGGGGCTGCTGCCTTTGCCGGCTTCTTCTCTGCCTTAGGTTTGCTGGTGTCAGCCATCGCTAAAACACATCACATGTTGGTTAGGTTACACTCACATATTTTCCATCATCATCGTCATTAAATATCACAGAAATTTAACACAAAATAATTTTTACTAGTAAATTAATGATTAAACTTTAATACTGCACTAATATTTTTGTAAATAATGACTTATAATACTTTAAAAATTAAATTTAAAAACTTCAATACACATATCGATACATACCAGACGTATTTACTTTCTGAAAGAACTGCTGGCAACTTCACTACACAGTAACACGCAAAAGTCACTAACTTCACAATGTTTGCAACATTGACATGTGCGTGCGGTATTTTTCTTCTTCTTCCCAGTAGGCGCACAATTTAAAATTTATTAATTATAAATTAATCGTTGATATTGATTTAACAATTCAACGATTGAAATTATTTTTATCTGCGACTAATGTATGCTACATAATGCCATATATTAGTCCTGCAGGGAATAATAGTCATGATTCCCTAATCTGCATCAATCAGATAATTACTTTGCCTGAAACAATTTCTCTGTGCAAATTATTTTTGGTGATAGAAAATAATTGACATTTGAAAAAAATATCTTGTACGTAAAAAATTAGTCGTAGATAAAGTACAGTGTACAACTCGCTATAATGGCTATTATTCTCTCTGATAATTAAAACGATTAAAATTATTCGGGAATAATAACATCTATTATAACATCGTTGTATAACTGTAACGATGTAATAAATTTTTAATGAAACCGTTTAGCGGGCTTGATATTATTTGTGATTATGAAAATGTCGCATTGTTGTATTAATACGTCTAAAAATAGACAAAATTTTAAACCATAGTAATTAAAGTCGCAAATAAATAATAATATAATTATTATTAAATACTGCGATGGATGCAACATATTATAACGATAAAGGATAGTTACATTATGTGAGCGTTAAAAAAATGATCCCCTGCTCGCACAGTTCAAAATAGATGAAAGAAACAAATTTTTGTGTACCTATCCTTTTTTTGTTAAAAATAAGCAATGTTACAAGCATTTTATGTATGTATAGTTAAAATGAAATTATTGTTTCATCCAAAAGATTCAAATTTCCCACAATAATGATTCAGTATGATTTTGAGTGCCGTGCTGCCATCTATGTTGAAAGTCCGCTAAACGAATTGGAAAACAAAGCGAACGTAACTGAACTAACTTCACAACGTTTACACAATGACATGCGCGCGCGCGACATTTCTTCTTCTTCTAACTATGCGCACAATTTAAAATTTATTTATTATAATTTAATTGATATTAATTTAACGACTGTAGTTATTTTTACGATGTAATTTATATTCAAATGGAAATAAATACAAATATTTGTAATCGTTTAATTATATTATCTATTCAATTTATAATAAATTACAATGGCAATAATGAAAGGTGTAAAATACAGTATTGTTAAATCATTTATTTTAACAACTTTAAAATATGTACAGAATTCATACACTCATACACACAAAACACTGTTCATTCCGATATGAACATAAAAACCGGTACGTTCTCAACAATCTACAAGGTAGATCGTTATTTGTAGTTTTATAATCACAGTTAGATAACAGTTGCTGAACTGATCTGTGTTAGTCAAAAGAGTCAAAAGTCCGTCAGTTAAAATGGAATTTGAATTGGAACGGAGAACCATATTGGAATTGATGGAACGGGTGACCTCCACCACCTCCCCTATTGTTTTGTTCAGGATCCAGAGGATCATCTCCATTATCGAACTGTTGTCTCTTTTCGTCGTCAGTCAACACTTCTTTTGCCGCGGCGATGTCAATGAATTTTTTCTCCGCTTTTTTCTTTTCATTTTCGTCGTTCTGGAAGTTATCTGGATGCCATTTTTGTGCAGCTTTTCTATACGCTTTAGTAATTTCTTTTTTGGAAGCCGTTCTTTTTACACCTAAGATTTTATAATAGTCTCGCTTTTCAGCTTGGTGTTGTAGTTTTTGTGCTCTTTGAAGACCTTCTTTTGCACGATTTAACGATTCGTCTATTTGAAGAGCTTCTTTGTAGTCTCTAATAGCATCATCGTACATTTCTAACTGGATATAAGCTTCTGCTCTATCACATAGCACTGGTGGTTCTTTGGAAATATCTAACGCTTCTTTACACGATGCAACAGCTTTATCTGACTGCTCATCTTTCGTGTAACAGGTACATAATAATTGCTTAGCGTTAAATACAATCATTGATTCTGTATTTTCAATTTTTAAAACTTTTTCGGCAGATTCAATACAACTAACAAATTGATTTTGTTCCCGATATGATTCTGCTTCTGATAAGAATTTTTCTACTTTTTTAATTTTCTTGTAAAACTGAAAACAGTCTTTATGATCCGGATCTAATTTTAAACATTCGCGGATTTCTTTTAATGAATCCGAGGCATGGCCAAGTTCGTATAAAAGTTTCGCGAGTTTAAAGTATCCCTGAGTGTTATCAGATTGAAGGCGGTTTGTAGATCGTAAATCAGAAACTGCAGCTAAATAGTCACCATTTTGCATGTGAGCTTCTGCACGTAGTTCCCTTATTTCTGAAGCCCATGGACACGATTCTAAAACTTGAGATAATAACTGGACGGCTGATGAGTAGTCTCCAGCTTCGTAGTAGCTTTGAGCGTAAATAAGAGAATCGCGGGCTGGTTGTATTCTATGTATTAGATCGTTAGCTTCAACATTATACGGATCAACGGTTAACTAAAAATATACAGGTATTTAGAAAGTTATTAATTTTCATTATTAAAAATGTTAAACTTACAACATTGTAAAAATCAAGTTGTGCAAGATCAAAATTAGCTTGTTTCAAATGGACACTACCTCGGCTAAGCCTGGCAGCTGTGAAATCTGGTTTAATTTCTAAGACTTTATCCAAATCACTTAATGCATTTTTTGCTTTTCCTAAAGCTAGATATACAGTTCCTCGTTTAAAGTACGTTAAATAATTACTCGAATCCCCCTCTAATAAAATAATCAAGATTAGGTCAAGTAATATTTTTATGTAATAAGCGCTGACTGATGAAAACTCACCTACAGCTGCATGATAATGGTTTAACGCATCAGATAATTGACCTCTTGCTAAAAAATCACGACCTAATTCTAAATGTTTATTTATTTCCGCTGGTGATGCAGATTTACATACTAAAAAATAATAATTATAAAACTTAATATTATCAGGTTATGTTGTTTTCTTACCATTAAAAAACAATTCGGCTAGTAATAAATAAACAAGAGGTGACATATTAAAAAATACACTTTTGTAAAAATAATCTACGTCGCTAAATGCCATAATGATCTAAACTTTACTGAATAAATGCACGAATATTTAATGTTCGTATAACATTCTCGATCTATGACAGAAATCCTATCTTCAACCACGGCTCTCAAAAGCACCACGCAATGTCAAAGCGTGGTTTAATTTCATTGGTTCAAATCACACGGTGGTTATCTACGTAATCTATTTCACTGGTTCTGCGCATGCTTCAAGTGCTTAATGTGCATAATATTTATACTTTTTATAACTATGTAAATATAATGTGACACTGATACAAATTTTAATTTTACTAAGACATATCTTATTATGTTGCACTCTAAATTTTTCAATTTTCAAAACCCTAACCTACTAATCGGAAATTGTAAAATCCCATCAAAACAAATAAAATCCCTACTGTTATCAATAAACTATGCAGAAATCAAAACAATAATATGATTAATAATTATATTATATTTGTTTCAATTATTTCATTTATAACTATATTTTAAATTTTATTATTATTTGGAGCGGATCAATTTATGAAAAATAATAAAATAAACATTTATGAAAATATTGGCCGCCATTTTCAAGCGAAGATGGCCTGTACGCTTGGAAAAATAAATTTGTGTATAAGTGTACTGTCAAATTAAAACACTGGTAAAACATTACTCAAAATATAACTACAGTTTTAAATTCCAAACAGTTTAAATTTACATGTTAATCAGGAATGGGCGAAGAAGATTTTTGTCGTCTATGCGCCGAAATAACACCACTCGACGATCTTTTAAACATAAAAGACGAATACTGGATTAAAGAAGAGCTAGATGCTAAAATAACACAGTTTTTTCAAGTTACCATAACACCTGCAGACAGACTCCCAAAAAATATTTGTTACAAATGTTGCGAAAAGGTTAAACGTACTTGGGAGTTTAAGGAAAAGGTCCAACAGGCACAAGACACTTTACGTACCGTCCTCTCTGATGAGGAATCTACCGGCGGGACTGATTATGACGGTAGTCTTCTAGTTCTCACAACTATGAAATCCGAAAAACCCGAAAACAACAACCCGCCTCCTGTTGAATTCGTTGAGTGTATACTCAATGAAACAAATCAAGCCAAACTAAGTAAGAACAACATTTTACTTCTATATTCAAGTTCTTATATTATTTTATTAACAGAAGCAGAAAACACCGAACCAGACCTAGAACCTGAAGATGATAATGACATTTTATCAGACGATAATGATGAAGAATATGATGAACCAACAAGAAAACGAAAAATAGTCAAACACAGAAATGGCACAGGGAAACGAAAACCTGGCCGGCCTCCGAAAGTATGTTCCCCCATTTTTTTTTTTTAAATAAACAAAACTAATAAAAAATTGTTATAGGGTCGTAGAGGCAGAAGAAAATCCACAAATGAAACAACGGGTGAAAGTGATGATGACAACATGTCAGTGTTATCCGGAGCAAATGACTGCGAAAAAAATGAAGATGGCAGTTTGATACTTCGTACTCCAATCGAGGGATGGGAGTCATACCCATGGATATGTGTAAACTGTAACGAAAAACTGGACACTGTGGTGGACTTAAGGAACCACTTCCAGTCTATCCACAAACAAATGCCCAAATACTTATGCGAAGAGTGTCCCAAAATTTACACAAAATACTACGGTTTCATAACACACGTCCGAACCCATCGACACCATCTAAAATTCTGCTGTGATGCTTGTAATAAATTCTTCGCGAATCGAAAACTTCTAGAGACCCACAGAGCAACACACTTTGACTCGCGACCGTTCGTTTGTACGACTTGCGGTAAAAGTTTCCGAATGCAGAGCGCGTTGTATGTCCACGAAAGGTCGCATTTACCCGTCGAAGTGAAAAATAAATATCCGTGTGATCAATGTCCGAAACGGTTCGGAACAAAACCGAACTTGATGGCGCATAAACGAATACATACGGGAATAAGAGACTATACTTGTGATCAGTGCGGGAAAAGTTTTATCCAGAAGGGCAATCTTGACAACCACATGCTGACGCATGTCGCGGCCAGGCCATACACTTGTGAAACTTGTGGAAAAGCGTAAGAAATAAAAGTTATTTAATTTTTTTTTCTGATTATTTTTATTTTAGGTTTAAAACACTTATGAGACTGAAAAAACACGGCAGCGTTCACAGCGGTTTAAAACCGCATCAGTGTGACGTGTGTGGACGACAGTTCCGAGAAAGAGGAACTTTAAAAGAGCATCATCGAATTCATACCGGGGCTATGCCCTTCACTTGCGAGTTTTGTGGAAAATGCTTCAGGTTTAAGGGAGTGCTTACCGTAAGTATCACATCTCGTACGCGAAATGCAGTAGAAAATAATCACTTACCTGAAACAAAAAAAATAATATTTTTTAAATGTATAAATTTAAAAAAAATTATGGTGGGCTTCATTTGTTTCGACAGTCGTCGAAGTGATAAATTAAATATTTTACTTTCACATACATATTAATTTTGTTTGTAAAAAAATTATAAAATACGTAATTACCCACTATTAATTTTTTTTTATTGAATTGAGTGAATAATATGTTTTATTACTCACTAGTGAGTTTTTAAATAATTGTTCAATTAAACTTCTTGTACTAGAGATTTTGGCCAATAGAACTTTTCAAGTTGGTTTTATAGGTTATGAATTTGGGTCTCCCAAAATAACACTCATAATATAGGTAGCCCGTTATTAACCAATCTGATTGAGTTCTTCATAATTTGGGTCATTATTTAATTTAATATTTACTAAATTCCTGGGTTCGAAAATTGGTGTTTACGGTTACTAAAATATGCTTATCATTTATGAATCTCAGACCCACCGCCGTCAGCACACCGGTGAACGTCCCTACTCTTGCCAAGAGTGCCAGCACCACTTCACCAACTGGCCAAACTACAACAAGCACATGAAACGCCGCCACGGAATAAACACCAGTGTGACCACCCGAAAGCCCCAATCCATTCCCCCCACGGGGATGCCCCATCGCAACCCCCCAGGGACAGTAGTAGCCCCCAGTGGGCAAGTCCTGGTCATCCAGGATTCCAACAGCACTGTGCCGAACACCCCGGCGTACGTGGAACCCGAACCACAAATCGTCACGCAGAATGTCAATGTGATCGCTAACCAGCAGAGAAATGTGGCAAGCACGAATATTGCTGCCCCGTTGGTTAATGTTCAACCTGCACATTTGACTATGCAGAATTATTATATGTATATGTATCAGTAGATTAGGTTTATAGTATGTTATTTCGCTTAGGAACAGAACCTCGTTTAGTTATACTCGTTTTGGAATGTACAAATTTTATTTCGCGATTTTGTTATACGAATATGTATTCTTTCTAATTATCTTATCGTTCTTTATTATTTTTGTACATTAGGAAGAATTTACTCTGCGTAAAATAATATAAGTCATTATTTGTAATGTTTACTTCGTTCTATAATCGTAATATTTGCTTATTATATACCGTATATGTGTTATATTTATGTTATAAATGCGAAAATAAAATTTCTATAAGATTTCCATGTTTTGCTGCTCCCCTTTTCCCCCCTGCTAAACAAATATTGGATGTCAACTTATGAACTTGAACGGATTTCAATTAAAAGCCATCTATCGTAAATAGCACTAACCATCCTGACAGCGCAACGTCACCCATTTAAAATGGAAGCGCTGTATCACACAACAAACAGACTAATTCAAGAAATACAAGAATGTTTCCAAAGCCTAGAAAGAAACCCAGTTGAGGCAAAAAATATCGAAAATGAGATTCACTCTAAAATAAATGAAGTCAACAGGTATCCACTAAAACACAACATAATGATGTAACCTAACATATCGTCTATATTTTCAGTAATTGTGATAAACTGGACATATATCTATACAAAATTCCAGTTACGCAAAGACAGAATTATAAAATGAGATGTGACCAATTAAAATACGACAACCGGCATTTACAAGTACGTAGTTATAATCTATTTAATAATTAAACATATTGATTGTTGAAATCATTATAGGCAGCATTACGAGCATGGCAACAAAAGCAGTTGAGAAAAACTGCGGAAATAAACGAAAGAGAACAATTGCTAAGTAGGCGGTTTGCGCCGAATCCTGAAAATACAACTATAAATATGGACTACTCAATACAGCACCAAAATTCTCTACAAAATGCAAATCGCGGAGTAGACGATATGATATTATCTGGAAGTACAATTTTAGAATCGTTAAAAAACCAAAGAGACACTATGAAAGGTGCTCATAGACGCATCGTGGACATGGCCAACACCTTAGGACTAAGTAACACTACAATGCGATTAATAGAACGTCGTGTTAGTGAAGACAAATTAATTTTAATAGGTGGGATGTTAGTTACAATATTAGTTATTATTTTAGTGATTGCGTATGTTGCATGAAAGTATTGCATTCCTGTATTGGATATAATAAACCACATTATATATTTATACATCTTGCCTAATAAATTAATGTTACTATTTATAATTGTTTTCATTCACAACCAGGGTTGTAATTTGTGCAACCACGTCTGGTGGTTGGAACAGTTAAACCAGACACATCAGCTTTTTCTTGGTGGCACTTGTCTGGTGTTTCTATGAATCTGACGGTTTTCTTCACGCATGGACTATCTTTGGACGGTTGTGGTCTATCCTCTTTACTAATTATAATATTCTTGGATAATTCTGGATCATAGTTAGTAGATACCGTTCCAGGCAGACATTCACGGTATCGTTTATATTCTGCTGCTTTTAAGCAAGCTTCTTCATGTCTCCGCAAAACATCGTCATAATATTCCTGTAGTTCTTGTTCTTTAGTTTTGGGGTATTTGACTTCATAAGAATCAGCAGAAACTGGACATGGAATTTTTTCATCCAATGGTTTATCGCCAATTATGATTGGATATGTACATTCTTTCGATACTGGTTTGATTCCATACTCGCAGACTTCGTGGTCATATGGTTGTTTTTGTGTGTCAAGTACCATCTTTACTTGATCGCCTTCTGTTTTCATCTCAGCCGCAGCCGCCGGACTAGGTTGCAGTTTTGATTCAATCAATTCCAGACATTTTTCTCTTTCGGATTTAATTTCTTTTAGCTCTTTGCCAATTGCGTCTATGTCTTTCTTGCGCTGTATTTCTGCCTGTTCTCTCATGCTGTCCTATATTTCACATATTATTCATTAGTTGAATTATAAATTGCATACAGTGCAATCTTGCTAATTCGATATTTTATTATGAATTAATTATTAATTACACTCAAAACCGCGTACAAACATAATTTAATTATCAATTCAGTTGTATTCAATATTGGCATGTACTGCGCAGCGTGAACTAAAAAAAATTACTGAAAACCGTACAAAAATATTTTACCCGTCAACACACAGAAGTTACGTAAATTTTATATAACATTTATAATTATTATAACATAATTTCATTAAGAATACACCTACCATAAAGGGCATCAGAAATATATCCTTTTTATATAATATTTAACAAATCATTTAAAAGATTACAAAATGTTTTATAAATATTGTTCAAAGAAGCTTGTCTTTATAATCGGTCAAGTGTAGCTTTATAAAAATAATAATAAAGAAATTTAATTTAACGTAACATTATACATGTTAAATTTTGCATTACATAGATTATGTATTTTATACGTAACATAGCTACATAACTGCGAAATATCTGTAAGCTTTGTTATGTATCATAAATGTAATATCAATTCACTTGTATTCAATATTGGCATCTACTCAGGGATGTAAATGTGTAAATTATCGGGTAAATTACGTAATGAATTACCGTAATAAAAAATGTTTTTGTTTGAAAATGTTATTTTCTATCTGTATCTATGTTCTTTGTATCTTTCGGTTAGAATTATTCACTAAATAATTCGTTCTTAAATATTTTCCATGATTTTAAATTTCCTTGGTAATAATCTCAGTAATTTATGATAATTTAATTTATATAGTAATAAAAATCGATAAAAAAAAATAAAAAAATTCGTAATTTTACATCCATGCATGTACTGCGCAGCACGTGTACTATAACGTATTCGAAATTTAAATTGTATGTTCGAATTATAGAAATTGCACTGTAATCGAATATGAATGAATACCTCTAAATCATCGGCAAGGAATCCTTCATTGAACATATAATTCCTCATATTATCCACTAAATCAGGCGGGAACTTCTCCGGATTAGCTTGCATATATCTATACACGTTCAAATCTGCACCTATTATTCTAAACCTATGAGAATGCACTTCTAAGATCGCGCCGATATAAAAATCTCCCGGAGTGTAATACTCGGGATTTAAAGGATGCGTTCCAGGTTTAGCTACAAGCATATCCTTCAGGAACCTCCCGCCCAGTATTCCAGAATTACGTATGGGAGGTTCGTAGATCTGGCAAGTACCATTAGCTAAGGAATACAACAACAAAAACTTGCGAATACTGTCTTCTGGGTGAACCCAGTCCAATTCCATTTTGTATCGCAAATATTTGTTAGCATTAGTAATAATTCTAATTTCATCTCTTCTAGGACGAGCCGGCATTGTCATGAAGACGTTTTGTAAAGAATCTTCCACACTACCAATGCGTAGTTCACCATGTGGCGGCATGCACTTAACGAAAAGCGGAAAATTAAAAAGCATAACTAAAAACGCAAACTACTATAATTACTTTTTTGTGTGTGGGTGGCTTCTTTTCTTGGACCTCAATTGCAGCACCCTGTGTTAAATGCAATACTTCCCGATAATAAGTACGAGTGAATTTGTCACAATCAAATAAAAGAAAACGTCGTCCTAAAACATAAATTGTGTTGCCTATCATAAAATCTACCGGTTGGTAGTATTCTGTGACTTCTGCATCAGAAAGCTCTAAAAAGACTGATGGAAAAGTTATAGGGCGATCCGTCCAGTTCTTGGGGAGCTTAGTTTTGCGTAAAAGCAATGGACAAGGATCGCATCCATCATTTTCTGTGTGCACTTCTTTTACGGATATTGTATCATCGGCTAAGAAATATAGAATCACGTATTCTTTTAATTCGCCGTATTCTGAATCTCTGTTGTCCCAAACAGCGTTGAATCTAACAAATTTAGAGTTAAATAATTGTAAATATTAAAGTTGTTCTACCATACTTCAGTATTTTTCCGTCATATTCCAAATATCGTCTAAGTTTATCGTCACACGGTGGTGTAACACGTGTTGGATTGGCCACTTTTAGTTCTCGCAATTGAGTATAAGGATCTGGTGGCATATCTTCTGTAGCATTTATTACGATACCTTGACTTGCCATATATTCCTAATAATTTCTTAGTTAATCAACTAATCTTAATCATGTTACATTGATTATTTACCCGTGTAAAACCATCGCAATCAACAGTATGATAAACAATTCCATGAAAACAAAGATCTCTTCCTATGTTCAAATCCTTCCAATGCCAATAATCACCACCGTCAGTTTTAGGAATTCTACCTCTCTTAACAAGTCTTCCTTGTTTATAGCCACAATTCTGCCCACATATTAGTTCAATTCTTATATATTACATCTTATACCTAATGTACTTACTCTCACGAAAGGTTCAATCACTGTTATTGAATCATCTTCTAAAAAGTATATAATGTTGACCTGTCTAATTCTATAATGTTCATCAGGAGATTCAAAAACGGATTGTTTGAAAAAAGCTTTAAACGCCAGACATTTTTTGTCATAATGAGCAAAATGGGGAACGAATTGAGGACGAGTTGGGGCTTTAGTTCGTCCGTATGTCAAAGAAGGATCAAATCTAAAATGTCATCATTTATACGTGTTACATACATCAAATTTGGTTAAAAAACCTTATAGGATCTTGATTTTTTATAAAAGCAATCGAATCAGCATCACGTTCTCTTCCTCCAAATCCTGGATAACTGGACTTTGGAATAGAATATCCATTTACAAACTCATATGTTTGTGAAATTTGAAATTTGTCGATCTACAAAGATTATCTTAACTTAATATATCAAAAAGATATTGTGTGCACTTACAGTAGGGTTACTGAAAGATAATCCCGGTAATTTAGGCAATCCTGTCATATTTATTTAAACAGAATTAAATAACATTGACAAATCTATAAAAACTGTAATCAAAAATTGACAGTTTTTACATAGCAACTTATTTACGTAGCAACGAGAAGTAAAGAAAAGGGAGTAAGATAATTGGGATCCTTTATTTAAAAGTAGGAACATTTATTGTAAAAATATATATGAATACAATACACAGTTGCTTAAATCGTAGATTATAATAAAAATTATAAAGTGTAGTGGTACATTGTCATGTATAATAAAATGCAGTTAATTAAAAATTATAAATCAACGTAAGGTGCCTGTTCAGTCCAACAACTGTGTGTTTTATCAAATAGTTTAGAAGGAACTGCACATTTGGTTTGTAATGCCATCTTAGCAGCCGCAAAACCAACAGACACACAAATGTTCTCAGGACATCCAGACAACATTGCTAAAATAATTCCACTGGCTAAACAATCGCCAGCACCACTAACATTAACAAGTTCTTTAATTTCAGTTGTAGTATAATGCCGTACTTGAATATCAACATCTTTCTCAAAACCAAACAAAGGATCATTTGCAGATCCTTTTCGAATAATCATAAGACCTTTTGGTCCTAATGTAATAAAAATATTATCAACAAATTTTGCTACCAATCTCCCTAATTCAGAAGCTTCGGATAAAATGTCCGCATTTTTGGCCGGTAATTCAATACCTAAACATTTTGCTATAACTCGTAATTCGCTTAAATTAGGTGTCATGTATTTTATGTTTTTAGAATATTTGGAATGAAATGGATTGGCTGCAACTGGAACATCAGTGGGTTCATAGAAAACTGTAAAATTCAAATCCCTGATTATTATGATGCTGATTATCGTTAGTAGTCTACGTTAGTATGGTATGGATTAGTCAGCTTCTAGTATCTAAGTGGCCGTGGTCATAATGCGCAAGAAGTCAACAGGTGGCAACCACCTCGTCAAACATGGCGACGAAAACGAAAACAGGCCTTTGTGCAATAATAATAACAATTGTTGCTTCATTATTTGTTGTTATTTCCTTCAGTACGCCTTACTGGCTTGAAACAGATGGAACACTACAAGATCCGAAATTTGTAAAAATTGGTGCGTATCAGTTACAAATTTTGAAATTTGTCCAGTGGGAGTGGTGCTTGATGACTCAAAAATGTTTTGATTTCGCTAACCCCAAATAATTTGTTTTAGGTCTTTGGGAAGTTTGTTTCCAGGGCTTTGAAGACAACAATCATTAGTGAGTACTTTCATTGTTGTTATCAACTGATAAGTAATGTTTTGTTTGTTGTAGCTATGAATATAAATTTACTGGATGCTGGTGGGTCTTTGAAGAAGAATATTATATTATCTACGATTTTCTCCTGCCACCTTTCTTCGTTGCAACGCAATTCTTTTTCACCTTGTGTTTAACTTTATGTTTAGCGTCTCTATTTTTGACTTGGATGTACTGTTTCTGCAGTAAACATCATGATAAATATCTGTTACTTCTGTTGACATTAGGGTCAACGATAATTCTAGCAGGTAAGTTTCACTTAAAAAATAATTTACAATGTGAAGTTAATATTGAATTCTTGTAGGATTGTGTGGTCTTATTGCCGTTCTGATATTTGGAGCAAATGGGGATAGAAGAGATTGGATGCCCAATTGGGAGCATAACGATCTTTCTTGGTCTTTTGCTCTAGGAGTTTTAGGCTCTCTACTTTCATTCCCAGCGGGAACTTTATTCCTGATTGAAGCCAGAAGAATAAAATACAGAAGATTAAGAGAACAACAACCTCCTCCTTCTCAATATAATATGGAGGCACGAAAAAGTTCTCATACCGATATTTAATTGTAAATTGTACAGTAGAACTGAGTAATGTACAAGATCTTTATTGTTGTTAAACGTAATGTAACAAATTTTACAAACGTATTTTAGATACATTTTAAAATTGACACGCCTTACGACTAGCCTTAAAGTTAGAATAAGCGAATCATAACAAATCTTAATGTTATCCGTCCATTTATTACGTGTACTCTGTTGAAACTATCATGTTTCGACTTTGATAAGATATTTGCATTTATTTTATAGTGTTGTTGATGAATGTTAATATACTATGAATTTTAATTGTACATTTTTATATTTTACGCACTTAGTAAGCGTTTAGACCGTCCATTGTATTGCTTAATTTTATAATGAATATATTTTTATTCGATTTTGTAAGTGAATTGTATATATTTTTCACATATCCTATATATGTCCGACCTTGTAAAATCTTACAGAGACCTTATCATACGTGCATGAGAACCGTTCTACAAAGCACCCATTCATTACAAATAATTTGTTACAAAACAATTGTTTTTCTTGTTATTTTCAATACATGCATGCGAATATTGTGCAACGTAATGTCAGGGAATTACCATAATAAGACAATGAGTAAATATAATTATACATCCTACACCTACGGACTTCAGGCGTCATCCGGGGACCAAATAAATTAAATAATATAGAAGTCAGTGACGTGTTTAATTAACTTAATTAAGCCGTGTCGTAGCGTTTAACGAATCTCGCTGAATTCTAATTGGGAATCCACGAATTGACATACCGAAGATACCTTTTTTTTTAACTTTCTTGATAATACAAAAGAAAACGATCAGGACTTTTCTAAGTTCAAATTTTCAAATCAAGACTGCCAAGGGGCTGGTGTTTAATTAAAAGAGACAAAGTCGGGGCTATGAATCTAGTCAAGGCATTTTTCTGCTGTATTCTAATTTTTACATTAAGAATTAGAGGGCACAATCCACGAATTTAACATACTAAAGATACAATAATTTTTACGGGCTTGAACAAGTAAACGAACAAAATTATACCAAATTCAAATTTTCAAACTAAGACAGGCTGGTGTTTCATTAAAGGGACAAAACCAAGACTACTAATTTAGCCAAGGCCGTATTATAATTTATGTAACTGTCGAGAAATAAAGGGTATAATTTTTATGGTGAAGACATGTGATGTAATAAAATCATATTGTAGTAATTATAACTGCACCTACTGCAACAAATTAAAATGGAATGAGTAAGATCTGTTCCTACATTGCTTTAGCTATATATATATATATATATATATATATATATATATATATATATATATATATATATATATTCTATATTTTTGTGGCGTGTTAAGATGTGTTAAGATAAATTATTGATCCAGTGCAGTAAAAAGTAGGTAGGTCTTTAGTCCCATTCATACGTTAAGTGCTGACCCGATGACCCCCGAAACAATCGAAATTGATTAAACATAAAAAATGTATTACTGTAACGTAACATGACTGCGGCAAATACTTATTTTTAGCTCAACTATTCCTTTATCAATATTTAAACGAACTGCCAATTAAATACTCGTATATAACAGAGCCATTAAGGTACAAATCGCATAGAGAAAGTCAGTTCCTCGTTCATATTTGGGAGAAAATCTCCCGCGCAACATTTCGGCTACCACTGTTCATCAACGTATGCTAAGGTGTGGTAGAGAGGGTAAGAAGCATATGCAGGTGCAGTCGTAAAAAGCGTTTACATATACTTGTTAGTGTTTTGTTTAAGTTGCGGGTGTTAAAAGCTCTGATGTGACAAAAGAAGGGCGTGCCTTATGTTGTCCATAACATCGAAATTTGTTAGAAAGTAGGTGAAAACAAAAACCGCGCAATCAGTTGAGATCTTCGTTGCCAGGTAAACACAGGTAAGATGCTTGTGCAAGAAAACAAAAGTGAATCATGCGTTTAGCTAATGAATTTAATTGTTTTCTAAGGATATCTGTGAAATCAACGGAAATTAATAATTGGTTTGTTTATAGAAGAGAAGTTACATGAAGTTACAACAGTAAAGTTTGCAAACTAGTTCAGACAAAATACAAAGTAAATATTTTTATCCGTAGTAAATACGTTATCTAAGTAGTTCACTACTAGTTTTACTACAAAATTATCTTTTCACTTCCTATTATCTCTTCTAGACTTTTTGTAGACCTTTTTCCTATGTTTACATTCTTATCAGTGTCCTATTAATCATTGTATATTTATATTTTTATCTTTTCAGTGGAGTTAGACGAAATGAAGAAGCGGTCATTGTCAGGGAATATTGGCATAGGGTTTTTCGTCCTAGGCCTCCTTTTTGTGGCCATTGCCTTTGCTACCCCAAGTTGGCTAGTATCAGATTACAGAATCACTGGTGCCAAATTAGATCGATTTGGATTATGGACACATTGCTTTCGATCTTTAGAAGACAGACAGGATGTGTATCAGCGAAGATTTTTTGTTGGATGTAGATGGATCTATGATCCGTTCACCACTGGATATGATCAAATTCGAGGATACTTAGTGCCAAGTATGATTAAAATCTGTTTTAAATTAATATGGTTTACATGTTTTGTGTTTTTGTAGGTTTCATGGTTGCAACGCAATTTTTTTTCACTCTGGCCTTTATTTCTGTGATAGTCGGTGGCATCATGGTTCTGATATACTTTTTATTCTGCAGTCCAGATCAAAAAAAGTTTGTTGTTCTGATAAAAGCAATTGCGTGGACTCTTCTCGTAGGGGGACTCTGTGGTGGTCTTGGAGTTATAATTTTTGCATCCTGTGCAAATCAAAAAGGTTGGATGCCTGGCCATGATAACAATTTCTTCGGATGGTCGTTCATTCTAGCAGCCATTGGAGTTGTGAGTTTAGTAATCGCGGCAACTTTGTTCTTTGTGGATGCAAATGTACAGACAAGAAAACGAAGGCTATTGAAAGAATCTCAGACAAGATTTGAAATGGAACATGAGAGTAAAGCGTGAATCTCTTCCAACCTCTTTTTATATCCGTCCAAATGTACAAACTTAAAAAGCCTTTAAACAAACCGTGTCTTTAAATCTTTATACGAACGTACATTTAATTTATAGTACTCTAAGTAGCATAAGATACTTTAAGATCGTTTTAAATCCCGATTTGGGTCTAAAAGCTGCCTTAATTAAGATAATGATGTTACGAATGTTTCTTATATGTTCAATTTTATATGTTTTACATGAATGTTAAAATACAATAAAAATAAAACATTTTTAAAAAGTTTTTGTTTTAATTATGCATAGTAAACAAAACAATTGAATTTTAAACAAAATGATGAATCAACAAATTGCCTCACTCTGCAGTGACACACGATGGGTGTGGTATTAGTTAACAAACTCGTATCTCTTAGGCCGTGGTTTAACCGTTAAACAGGTAGCCACAAGAAGAGTTAATAAGGTGCGGTGAAGAGGTAGAGTTAAAATTTCAAAATGGCGCTATAAGAAACGTACACAACAACTTGTTTACGTACCTCTTTCGAAATACGATTTTCAATCAACGAATACGTAATTGTTATGGTTTTAACTTAACTCACGAACAATATATTCAACATGACGCTCGAAAAGAATGAGTACCCCAAAGCTTCAAGTGAGTAAATAAAAACAAAAGAATAATAACATTTCACCACACCCAGAATTTATTATTTATTTGCAGATTACCTATTTTTTGGAGGGATTATGACCTATATAGCTGGATTGTTCCTCCTCATAGCTTTTGCGAGGTAAGTTTACCGAATAATTATTTCACCACAAATTATTAACAATGTTTTCTTTAGTCCATACTGGGTCCAGTCCTATGAAGAAACGTTCTCAAATTTCAAGAATATGGGCTTATGGGAATACTGCTTCTATCAATTTCACTATCCGTATAACCAGTTCTATCAGTTGTTCAACGGATGCCATTATATATTTAGCCATGTAAATATAGCCAAATGGACTATGATTCATTGTTTAACACTATTAACTTTTAGGAGTACTACATCATTAGAGAGTGGCTGTTACCTGGCTGGTTAATGGCAGTGCAGACTTTTGTAACTTTGGCCTTCATTCTCAGTTTTGCTTCTCAAGTTATTATTGCAATGCAAGTTTGTCGGTGGCCACTGGAATTTGTTTTGCAGTACGAGTGGATTCTCTCTGCCTGCAACTTCGTTGCTAACGCCACAGCTTGTAAGTATTCATTTTTTTTTAATTGATTCAGTCAATTGTTATGTTCATGTATTTTATTTATTATTTCATTTCTTGGCAACATCGTTCCATAACTTTGTGCTATGTTTTAACGGTTTTAATTATTGTATGGCATAAGTTGTTCTTTCGCCCTGATGAAGATGCAAGTGGTAACAAAATGTTTAACAATTGATTACATTCCTCCTTGTTTATGTTTTAAAATTCATCTATTTTTTTGACACATTCACATCCGTTTTATTTTGTTTCGTTTGTTAATGCTTCAAATTACTACTTGTATTTTTTTAAAGTCCCAGCTTTTGACTAATAGAAGTACATAATTATTTTTTTCAAAATTAACAAAAATTAGGTTAGTTTAAATATAAGTTCCATTGCTTTGACGTCCATTTCATTGTTTATTTATTATGTTATTTATAAAATAAAATAATTAATAGTATCAGGCTAGCTACAAATAATAAATAAAAAATAAACAGTTAAATGGACTTTCAAACCACTGACACTAAAATTTTTACTACCCTTATTTCGAATTTCGTAAAAAATATTCATTTTCTGTAATCAGTATTTATCAAATTACATAACTTATTAAAGTTGTCTTCAGTATAAATTCCTGGTTACAGCATGCTGTCATTCAATTTAATATTAATTATTCAATCTAGCTTATTCTTACTCACATTTAATATGGCAATTACTGGGATGATTTTTTGTCTGCAGTTCATGTAATAAACTCACATTTTCTTGATTGCCATTGTAAAATGTTTGCACAATAGGCAATGTACAATTTTTTTACATAAATGATTTTTTTCAGCGGTGTTTCTATTTCTGGCAGTAGCTGTATTCGGAGGAAGCCACTATCGTCGAGATTGGCTGCAGTATCCCAACTTCAACTTCCTCAGCTGGTCGTACGGTTTTGCGTGCTTATCGTTCTTTTTCCACGCATTTGCAGCAATGTTCTTGTATAAAGAAACTCGTCAGAGCTATGAATTAAGACGTGAGTCTCGTAATTTAATCATGCAGATGCACCCTCAACTTCACAGCCGTAATGGCTTCATGTAAAGCACCTTAGCACACCATTATGTTTATTTTTATTGTTTATTAATAGTATTAAGTATCATCCGTCCAAATTTATAATCTCTCATTAAATGCGAGTGTTTTTTTATATGTATTTTTATATATTTTGTAAGCGTGAAATATATATCTTATTATTATGTATTTGTTTTGTCTTGCACCTTTATGTTATTATTTGATACATGTTTTGCGCATACCTGGTTTCCGATACTTGTCTGCAATTTCTAGCACGCAATCCAGAGTTTCGATTGGAAGATTACCGTCTGCCACGATTAAGGGACTCCGTTTCAACAGCTCCTGTTGAGTCTTAATCTACCAACAAAACAAAAAACCTATTTACTACATTGTCGAATTTATATACAAATAAACATAACCCATGAATAAAAAATTACAGAATACAACACGGTTTAAAAGTAGCATAAAAGATTGTACAAGTTGTAACTAGCTTTTATTATTTTGTATTTTGCATTCATGTGCTATGTGAATTGATTAAAAATTCGATTTTAAAACATTAGCTTACAATTCGTAAGCAGCTATTTTAAATGATCAACTGTTTATAGCTTTTTAAGAACCAATTCGTCACTTGCAAAATACTTTGAAAGGTTATGATTTTTGTAAGCTAAATTCTGAAACACTGAACACTGCACTTTGTACAAAGTGAAAAACGAAAAGACTGCGATATATACATGACTAGATATCAGAGTATTTATATTATTTAATCTTGACAGATTATATAAATCATAAGCTTTGCACAATTGTGATTAAATGCCTAATGTATTTATAGAGTGATATATATTTCATGAAATGTGGTATATTTATACAACAATAAATTATAATATGACACTCACCAAATCAGGTGTTATTTGTTTGTGAATATCCATTTCTCCCAGCAAGAGTTTGCATTCTCCTTTTGAATCGAGAATAACAATGCATTGCGCAGTCGCGGCACCGGGCAGAACTTCAACGCTTCTTGTACACGCCGGTGTTAACAGCGATCGAAGATAGATGCCGTGGTTGTCGTTACCAACAACAGATAGAAGAGACGGTTTGGCGCCAAGCTTTTCAAGAGCTTCTGATATATTTCTCCCAACACCGCCGGCACAAATGCTGAATTTTGTGTAGTGCAATGAGCCGTCCAACTGTAAGAAACAGAAAAATTAAAGTATAATTAAAATTCTGTTAAACAATATTTATTTTAAGTTGCCGTAGCAGAGGTAAGTGTGTAGGTAACTATGTTTATCCAACACCTCTTAATAAAAGCAAAGTAAAAGCTGGCTCATTAGTGGTTTTGATTAAAATTATACCCACTAGTGGGTAAATTGTTATTTTGCTTTTTTGGAAGTCTTCATAGTACTTAACGATGTTTTAGCTTGGAATCTAATATTTTAAAAATATTTAAGCAGTTATTAAGAAGTGTTGGATAAAACGTTATAATAATTTACACGTGGGCAAAACAGAATGGCCCACACAAGAAAATTATTTCACTCAGCCTTCGGCCTCGTGAGTTAAGATTTCTATCGTGGGTAATTCCTTATTTTGCCCACTTGTAAAGTAAATAACTATTAATTTAATAATATCTAAGTATTGTGTTGTGTTTATTTATGTTCATTCTTTTTGCTACGATAAAGCAAATTCTTTACAAAACTAAACACCTACAGTTTCTCCTACATAGAATCACTTTAACATCAAAGGGAACATTTCGATCGTACTACGCATAGTACAAAAGGGACCGGAAGGTTTAAGGAAAGCTTAAGACAGTCTTGTTTGACTTCAAACACGTATCCAATTCGGAGTAGAAAAAGCAGAAAGAAGAGAGCAAAAACAGTCAGAATTTGTGAAGAGTAAATTGACAGCATTTATCAAGGAAGGTTTTATTTACTTCCGACAATTTTTCTGAACCCCAGTGTCCTAATTTCTTTTAGAAATAGTTTATTTTTCATCGAACCTTTAACGAAGGTAAGTTAATCAATTGAATGAAAGTTTATGAGTTGCAGGTAAATGTTGTTATTATTTGCACGAGTGATTAGATCATATTCGGGTGGTGGAATAATGGGAAGAGAACATCAAGGGGATATTACAAATATATGTCGTAGTTATATCCTTGTATGGTTTTAGCAATGTTAAAAATGTGACGTTTGTGGTAGGTATATAATAATGTGATATCACAAATGCGACATCTTTGGGATTAACAACTGTAACATTGCGTGGATGATAGATAAGACATATTTATTGAGTAATAGGATTGAGGTTGAACTTCAAGAGAATATCACTAATGCAAGTCGCATTAATAAATCTCTCTGTGATATAGTTTCAGCAATATTAAATGACGTTCCTGTGATGTTTGTGGTATATAATAATGTAATATCACAAATGCGATCTCTTTCCGATAAACAACTGGAACATCGCATGTATGGGATTTTCCCCCCTGGTAATAGGGTTAAAATACAATTGTTTTGAAAGGATTCTATTCTTTTAAGTATAATAACACGAAATTGGGAAGCGAAAACAGGTGAAATATCGCAAACTTCAAATCATGTGTCGTCTATTTATGTTATCTATGACTACAATCTGCAATATAAAACAGTTAAATCGTGAATTTATTGAAGTGAAGTGAAGTTTTATTGACGCAACATGATAGTTAAGTAGCTAGTTGACAAGAAAGTGTGTTCACAAGGTACTAAATATTTTATCCTGCAATTCAAAGAACCGCCACGAGAATGCGAAAAGATTGTTATAAACTAGTAAAATTCCTTAATTTCAAATGGACGTTATTTTTCCATTTTGGTTTGTTTAGTTTATATCCTTCCTGATTTCTCACTCCACTCCCTGGCGCTAGCTTCACCACCGGCGTCGTCGTTGGACAGGAGGATGACAAAGACGCTTCACGATCAGCTGTCCGCCGCCGCCGCCGCCGATTGCGATGGCCGAGCGGCGTGCCGGCTGTGTGCGCGCCGTTGTCATGGAAACAGTGTCTGGCGTGACGTCACGCCTCTGTGGCGAGCGAGTGGCGTTCGAAACAGTTGACGGTTGTGTACATCGGCAGCCAACAATACCAGCGAGAGGATATTGTTGCAGGGAGAGGAAAACAGGCGCAAGGAAAATGGAGGATGTGGTTTTTAAAGCTGGGAAATAAATAGAAATCGGTAAATGGAACTGGTGAAATTTAGGCGTTATGCCTGAAAAGCGCAGGAAATCATTCATATAAATTTTTTCGACTTATAAATATAAAAGGAGCGATGAAATATAAAAAAGACAGTGTTTTTTATACGGGAGAGGCGAGTATAAACATATGATATTAAAGATGATTGCAACATACAAATTATCATCTACTTTCATGATACATTTTTATTTTGCTATCATAGCGTTACCAACTTGATGCAAGCTTTTTGCTACAACCACTAGCTGGTTCTAGAAGATTCTAATTGCCAAATTAATTAATTTCAACTTAAAACTGAGTGGGTTGGATACCAATACCAATGTAAGCCAGGCCGTGAAAATTTCACTTTGTAACAGTCTGATAGCTTTGTTAATAATATCCCAACTTGGAGTACCTATAGACACCGATCCAAGCTAGGCGAATGGTGAAGAGAGTGGACACCAAGCCAGGCCAAGCCTCCTTATCGCACTTGTTGGAACAGCCTGATAGCATTGTGATTACTTACTTAATCATATATCAACATAGAATTGTGTCTGAAGTATTTAGATACCGATCCAAGCCAGATAACATGGTGACACAAGTGAATATCAATCCAAGCCACGTTGTGGATTTTTCCCATAGTTACAGACTAATATGGGGACGAGAACAATCCACACCTTACTTACCACTAGCCTTACTACCAATCCAAATCAGACCGTGAAAATTTCCTCTTGTTACAGTCTGATAGCTTTGTGGTTCTTTTGTTAATTATTATCCCTTAACTTGGAATGGTGACAGGAAAGCCAGATACCGGTCCGAAACTAGAAAGGGAAAATTCCCGATCTTACTCGTACACATATCCACGAAGTATAATGTAGATTGGAGCGGGAGTGGACACTAGGGCGAAGTGTGACCTTTCTGTTAACCTTGTTCGAGAGAGACATATAATACAGGACTGCATTCTATGAAGATAAACAACGGAACGATGGTATGGTATCGCACGGGCCCAGTAGTGATTTCTCTCTCGCGCACGGTAAAATGTTATACGGATCTACAGTACTGTTGCGATAAGGAGTTACCACCCCTGTGTTTATATTATGCATCATGCCCGCAATCGAACTTAGAACCTCTGATTCCAGAGATAACGTAACCAACTGCAGTCGTTCCGTTAAGACTAACTAGTCAATGAATCCGGTACGACTGAATATTATGGGATCTCTTATACATATACCAATTCAAGATAGGATGAGAAACTTTCCGACCTTACCCGCAATGTAACTAAGAACCTCTGATCCCAGGAATAACAACTTATGCAACTGCAATCTGAGTGATCCACTTATACCGTTCAGACCAATTGGTCAATGAAACTAGTGCGACTGATTATTATGGGATATCTTACCTATATACCAATTCAAGATAGGAAGAGAAACTTTCCGACTTTACCCGAATTCAAACTAAGAACCTCTGATTCCAGGAATAACATACTTATGCATCTGCAATCTGAGTGATCCACTTATACCGTTCAGACCAATTGGTCAATAAAACCGGTGTGGCTCAATATAAGGGATGAACGACGTCTTGTTCTTGTTTTATTTATTTATTTATTTTTGATTGTAACCAACCTACATTTCAACTCCCAATTACAGAATGGTTGATGTTATAATAGTAGAATCCAACCACTCGGACACAGTGGTATTATTGCCGGTTGTGCTGGGAATCGAACTGGGATCCGCTAGCATGCTAGGCGGACTGCAATCTGAGTATCCACTCATACCATTAAGTCCAACTGGCCAAAGAAACCGGTGCGACTGAATCCTAAGGGATGTAACAGTCAACCTTGATGAACGATACTTTGTTCTTGTTCGGTCTTATACGCAACTGCAATCTGAGTAATCGACTCATACCAAGTCTAACTGGTCAATGCAACCGGAGCGACTGAATATTATGGAATCTCTTACCCATATACCGATTCAAGATAGGATGAGAAACTTGCCGGCCTTAGTCGCATTCGAACTAAGAACCTCTGATTCCAGGGATAACAACTTATGCAACTGCAATCTGAGTAATCTACTCATACCGCTAAGTCCAACTGGTTAATGAAACCGGTGCGACTGAATCCTAACGGATGTAACAGTCAACCTTAATGAACGACGCCTTGTTCGGTCTTATAAGCAACTTCAGTGAGTAATCTACTCATACCAAGTCCAACAATGAAACCGGACTGAATCCCAGGGATGTAACAGTAAACCGTGGCGGACACCATCTCCTTGTTCAATGCGCGCTCGCGCTGTGCCCGCGGGGTGGTCGGGCGGCAGATGGGCGTATCCTAGCCTACCCCACCCCGGCTGACGTTAGTCTACCGCGCGCGTTCGTCAGCTCAGCACGGCGTGTCGTCCTGGTGTCCCGCGATCGACTCCTGCCGCTTCTCCTGCACCTCTACCGCCACCAGCACGGGCTCTGTGATGGGATGAAAAGGTGATACGCCACCCGTGCCGTGGATAGTGATCGAGGATGCTAGTGAACATGAAATGGCTATTAGGGAATTGTTAAGGGAGGCAGGCAGTTAGGCATTAGCTAATTGGAAAGCGAGCGCTGGCGTTGAGATTTGTTTTGTTTACTTTATTATTTTGTATTTTATAAATAAATTTTATATAAATGATAATATTTTTTAAAAATTTATATCAGGCACTCGAACTAAACCATAAAATTGTTCAGGTTCGGTTCGTAATTTAATGGTCCGGATTTATCCACACAAAAAGTTCCGGTTTCTGTCTAGAATATTTAGCAATCAGTTGTTATATTTATTCCAGTTTTGGTCAAACGATAAATTCTATATAAATAATAATATATTTTTTTATTTATATCAGGAACTCGAACTAAACCATAAAGTTGTTCAGGTTCGATTCGTAATTTAATGGTCCGGATTTATTCACACAAGGGTTCTGTATAAGAATATTCAGCAATCATTTGTTATATTTATTCTAGTTTTGGTCAAACGATAAATTATAATTAAATCAAACAATTTATTTATAAATGTTTCAACCGGATCAAAGCAATGGGTTCGGCTCCGGTAACAGATTTTTCCGGTTTCTAAGACACAATCGTTATTCCGGTTTTTGTTTCGGTTTGGTTCCAGATAGGTATCTGACATAAATAACTATTATTCGCTTGTTTCTTCAATTTTACGATTGTCAATCAACAAAATTTTTAAGATTATGGTAAATTATGTTTTTAATTTGCCAACTTTAAAATATAAATTAATATAATCATATTATGGTGGTATTGATGCTGACAGAAATAAAAAAATATTATTATAAACTTTACAGATGTATATATTTTACTTTGTAGTAGATTCTTAAAATCAAATTACGGATATTTCTAAATAGTACATAAAAAGATAACAAAATTGCTTTTCTGTCGTTCACTACAAAATATTTATTACAATAATGCCCATTCAATAAAATGATAATGAGAAAAAACGGAACTTATTCCATTTACTATGCTCATTAAACACACGTCCGTTTGTTTAAAACAACTCATTTATTTTCGCTCGCTCGATACATTTTTAATTTCATTAATGTTGCGCATATTTCAGAATTGCATGTTTTCTAACTCCCTGCACTAGTAAAAGACAAATTAAATTTTTTGATTAAAACGCATATATGATTGCAAATTAAAATATTATGCAGGACGCAAAAATTTATATTGCATATTTTTGTAATTACAATCAATTACATGAATAATTAAATAGGCGATCCTTATCGGGTTTTAATTAAATTTGTTTTTACAAACTACAAAAAGTTACCAGCATTACATTGAAGTAAACAGTGCAACCGAATTCTGCTATTTTCTCTAAGCTAATAAAGCTTCTTAAAAATCACGTTTTATGAAATTTGTTAAAAAATAAGGCTGGAGTATTCGATCCAGTTTTTAAATTGTAGATATGTGTACAGTTTAGTATAAAAATGAGAGCATAATAAAATGAAAAGCCATGTTCATGTTTTGCTTTCCCCTATAATCTAATAAAGAAAAGATATTGGGCAATATTTTTAAAGGGATGGTCTTGTTATATTTATTTTTTAGGTCGTACAAATTTAATTATATTTTATAATAACGAGACATCTCATAACGAAGTAAACTTTTAATGATTTTTACGAGTAAAAAGTTATTGATTAAAAGATAATTAGTTTATTTATAATGAGATAAAATCATGTTTCTGATTATAATTCGAATTATCCACTCTATTTAATTTAAACAAAACGCGAAACAAATAATTGTTTGCCAAATTTCACATTTCCTTAATTAAAATGTATTTCGAAAGCGGAAATTAAATAAACTTAATTAAATTTCAGTGCAAGTCTTGGTTAAACATTTGATCAAACAACTGAATGGTGAAATTGTTAAAAACAGTTGGAGGCCAACGAATGAAGATCGTGAATGCTAACATCCCACCGAAAGACGGTAAGTTTGAAATATTTATCGTGTGTACTTATTGATAACTCTCAAGGTTTCTACAAGTTATAGGAAATTTAAAATGTATGTTTATTGCTAAAAATACAGCTTATAAATAATAAACTATAGGTACACATCTCGAGAAAACTTTTTATTGACTTTTTTATTGGTGTTACAATATTTTTGGAATTCAATACCAAACGAGTAATAAATGTCATTGTAAACCCGTATTGAGCGAATATTATTCAATAGAGTAAGCCGAACAATGTGCCAATTTTTCATTCTTCCATTTTGCACTCGATTACGCTTTAAAAACTAAACCCGTATTTTTAAAACTATTAACACAGAACAGATATTACTTTTGATTATGATACGGATAACAAGCAAAAAATGCAACGATTTGACAAATGAATGCAATTACGAAAAGAGAACCAAAATTTTTGTAGAATAATGGCTGATTTAATTGGAACTAAGGTAATTAATAAACTCCACTAATTTGGTAGGAGTAATTAGAGGTCTAATTAACAACCATGGCGGTTGATATTGCAGAAGAATTTCATTTATCTTTTGAAAATCACGGCATGACAAAAATTACATGTCGATCAATATGGAAAGGACTTTAGGCGCTTATTAACTCAACGCCGTGACGCTGGCGATAGGGAGGCAATGAAAATTATGTTTCCAGACTAATTAAAATGGAATGCACATTACTGTGAAATTCTGTATTCGTACATTTAATTACGAGCTCTTAAACATTAATCTTTTCAGCAGCGTTTTTATATCAGCCAGTTTTACATTCTGTACACATTGTTACCAACTTAACATTTTAATGTATTATTTGCTATTAATAAGAACTTACGGAGAGAATATTTTAAAAGAAATTATAAAAACGACTTAGAATTAAAATAATGTTTTCACTTGTAATATCACATGTGCATTCATTCTTTCCGGAATTTTTTTTGAGTGCTTTCCAACAACGTCTTAATTAGCTCGAGTGGTACACGAGAGCTAATTACGTTGTTGGAATGCACGATAAAAAATTTCCTGGACATGAATGAAAATTTTAATGACACGGCCGTTCTATTTTTGAATTCTTTTTATAATAGAAACTTGAAATATTTACTAAATTTATATTTAACATTAATAAATATGTATTATTTACCTTATTATTTGCTTATTTACACTCAAAATGACAATTTAACCAATTTTTAATTTAATGTCAAAGTGACAGGTGACGAAAAATTTCCGTTTATTAATTTCAGTTAAGTTACTCAAGCTACTAGTAAAAAATTTCCGAGAAAATTTTTATATAACCATGGTTACTACTATTGTAATACATTCATCCATAGGCTGTTATTTGTGTCATGCGATTTTCAACGAAATTTTTTTTTTGGCGCAGTCGATACCTCAATCTCTAGACATTATGAAGTAGTAACTGTTTTTTTTTTGCTGGTAACTATTGAACAGGATTTACTTGCAACTAAAGAATGACAGATGTTATTATAGTGGATCTAATCTCTTCTAGACCGATTCATCTTGATGCAATCAGAATCTCAACCCGTGCAATGGCATTGGAAAGTCGAAGAGGCATCGGAGATATTCTTGTGCAACCAAGATATTTTTTTTTCTTTTATTTTTGATGGTAACCAACCTACAGAATTAACTTCCAATTACAAGATGGTAGATGTTATTATAGTAGAATCCAACCACTCGGATTCAGTGGTATTATTGTCGGTTGTGCTGGGAATCGAACTGGGTACCACTAGCATGCTAGGCGGACCCTCTACCGCTGAGCTAACCACTGGCCGTAGATATATTTCATATGATCAAGTGGTCAGCTTGAAACGCCCGAGTGTGATTAAATTGCAAGATGTTTTTACAATTCAACGATAATCACATTTCTGGCCGACAGATTTGAACCAAGAAACTCCGGGTTCGTACCTCATAACATGCAGAGAGCTGTGCTTAAACCCGCGCAGCTACTGCCTCGACATAAAAAAAAGTGATATCATTGATGACAAATAATGATAAATACAGATTTTCAGATGAAATCTGATTTTATCATGTCTGTTAATTAAAATCCAAATTTTAAACTAAAAGATAATAATCATATTACAATGAAAAATAACAATATCAAAAACTCGTCAAATGAAAAATGACAGTATCAAATTTACATCATTAATAATCGTGTTACTCTATCCGTTTTCTGCATGTGACAAATGTTCGAATAAACCAATAGTGGATAATCATTACATTTAACAATATTGAGTTTTATTTAGCGAAATTGTATTGCAATTTCATTTCGTTCGGTTTAGTTTCAATATTTTACGAGAAAAATTGTCATCAGTGACGAAAATAACATTCAATTTGAACTCTGCAAAATCCAATAATTGTGCTGTATATTGCAATGTTTATGACATTATCGCTCAAATTCGATTAATTGTTAATCTTGCATCTGATGCAGGGACAGTGGTAACCTTGATTTTTTTTTAAATTTTTGAGATATCGATAATATGGATATAACTCATAGTACGAAATTAATGTATGGATCTGATAGAATAAATTATGGCTATGTACATTAAAATTTCATACTGTTCTTGAGACACAAGCTATTTTTAAAATATCGATTGCAAATTTATTCGCATATATACAAAATCTGTACGTAACTTTCCATACCTACCTATTCAACTTTAAATGGTTTCACATGTTATTCAGGTTGAAATCGAGATGATGATTTAGAAATTTGGCATTTTCGGGTATTCTATATTTTTTGGCAACTAGCAGTCATTGTAAATATTAATTTACAGAAAAAAACAACCAATACCGTATTGTATGAAATTCGGGATTACATCACATTCAATTTTATGGCATGATGATTACTTATCTATAATGTATTATGCAAACTTGGTGTAAATAAAAAATGATAATTTTTAATTTTTCTATCAAAATTACTTCTTGTCTAAATTTTGGGACACCTATTCATTCCCACCTTTCAGCGTTCCAACTCTACCGCTAAGTTTGTACAATTCAAATTGGCTTCTAGTAAACTGTATTTACAACAAGAGTTGTTCACCCCAAACAAGTCCATCTTGATAACCAAAACTACAATTGCGTGCACTTTGAACCGCGATTCAAATCCCCGTAAGCGGTAATTACCGCGAAGGCACCCTATAATTGAAACATATTTCACGTCGTATGCATGCGCCGTTGCCATTATTCTCCATCGCCAGCAAGGGGGCTGCACTTTGCACTGCACTGAGTGCAGTTAGTGCAGCAAGGTGCATGCACCTTCCAGCGGTCATGCACCGACGACCGATGGAGACCGCGTCGTGGCGCCCCAGGGGCAACAAGGGGTAGGGCATCGAACTGAAACCGCTGCACGCGAAAACGAAATGCATTTTAAAAGGGGAGTTGTAATGGGTTGGGGAATAATTTTAAAACAGGACTGTAGTTACAGTTAAGGTAAGTAGGTATATTAAAATCGTTATACTATCTGGAAATTTTTACTATTTTATTTTGTTTGTTTTGTATCTGGTACATGGCAGATTTGTAATTTTGTTTACTCAATTATTACAGAATAGTATATTAAAAAAGAAAACCTAACCAGAATTTAATGATTCCGTCTCAGTATTATTTTCGGACCCAATATGTTATAGATTTCCGACCATTCGTACCAAGAGAGGTTAAACCTATAGGTTAAGTTGGCTGCGCTTATTATTGCCGGGATAGCCCTCTAGAGGCGTAGCAAGATTCAATATGGGATTGTTTATTTTGTTAAAATGGAAATCCAACTATAATTAAATCATTCGGACCCAGTAAGATATGGATTTACGACCAGAACCAGAATTCAACCTGAGACTCAATAACGGACCATCTATTTTGTTTACTGGATTGAATCTCACTTATTACGAAATGGTGTATATTAAAATGGAACTTAAGCCACAATTTAATCATTCGAGTGAAGTATTATTGTCGGGTCCAGTATGTAATAGATTTTCAACACTAATTCTACCATTCGGACCATTGATTATAAAGATTAGGTGATTAGGTAAGGAATAGCTAGCGCCTAATCGTAAATTATTAATTGTTTATTTATTTATTTACTTAATCATTTCAACAGGATATAAATCCCAATAATAGGACGATTATACACGAGAACAAATAATGTTATTATTCATGTAAATATGTTTGATCGGAAAATACAAGACTAATCTTTTGACTTGTTTTCAAATAGGTACTACTGTACATTATTTAGAGTTGTACTATAAACCAAGCGATTGACGTACGTAATCATGAATTATAGAAATAATCTCAAAAATCAATCCTCGTGTAAAAAGTTCTAGAAACGTTTGCTACAGGTAGTGAAACCTTTAGCAATATAGGAAAGTAAGAAGAAGGTTTGCAAAATTGTATTTCGTATATTTTCTAATAAATGTTTTTTTAACCCTCCAGATCTACGCTGAGATTTCAAACTAATGTTTGTTAAGTTATTGTAATAAAACTAACATTCATGTCAGTCAGTTTAAAATGTTGTTAATTTGTTTGTAAACGTCACGCTCAAACAGATATTCAAATTTAATTTAAAAACGTAAATGAATATAAATTCATTTCACGTTTAATGAAGTTGACACAATCGATTCGTTTACGTCAACCAATTTCACAAATAGAATGGGAGAAATAAAGATAAATTTTCCGAGAACTCTGTTTGCTGTTTACCTCAGATGTTAAAACAGTTAAATTACATTAAAACAAAAATATTGCCAGAGAAATCGAGGAACAAACTACATAAAAGAGCGAGGTGCTATAACCAAACAATTTCACAAATTTTAATTTTGTTAGATTACAAATAAATTCTACAGAGATATACAGATAGATAACCAATACTTACATCCAATTGCAACACAATTCTTTTTTATTAATAACAAAACATGGACATAGCCATTTGATTTTACCATAAACATATGAGCCAAAAACTAATAAAACAATGGCTATTATTATATCACCGAGTTATATTTTACAAGAAATATGTAGATACCTGTTTATTCGCGAATATTCTCACTTCACTTTTCACTTATCTTCACTCATTGACTGTACCTATTAAAACTGTCATTATATTTATGGTGTAACTATAGTTTTCAACAGAAAAGTATGCACAATCAATGTTCACTAGTATAATAGAAAAGACTGGCTGATTATTACCTTTTTCTTCACAAATTCATGATTCTATTGCGTTGAATTTCCCAAATTATACAACGTAGCACTACAGGCGACGATGAAGGAGCAAAGGATGACACGTTAATTTAGAGGTTAGGTGTAAACGCGTGAGGCGCGTAGCGATAAATGGAAATAGTAGCCGTGAAATTGGGAGCAACTAGGAACGCTAACGAAGTAGTTTTTTGCAATTTGTTAGACTTTGGCCCTGCAGCAAACAATTAAAACGAAATTACATCGTAGAAGAAGAAATTTGGAGTGTAGAACAACCTTAGTATATTCCAACAGTATTATAAACCCAATGGCCTAAAATTATAACTATGATAAAGCTCTAGAAGCTCACAAAGAAAAGTAACGAGTAAATCATTATTTTAAAATGTGTATCTATTAAGACAGGTATTGTAATGGGTTAAAATTTTCGAGTATGAGTTTTTGGTGGATAGCATAAGCACGTTTCAGGGTCTCTAGAATACGAATTTACTATTTTCACGATGATGTGTGTGTGTGTATGGACGTGTGGACTGACGATTTTTCGTCCACGATAACTTAAAAAATATCAAACCATTAATAACCAAATTTCATATTTTAGATTGTTCCATGATTACTGGTCATGAGTATTGTATGCTATTAAATTATATGAACGAAGTTGTAAATCATCCTACGTCAACGTCGGTTCTTTTTTTAATTGCAATATTTCTTAACATGTTAACGAGGATATTATTTATAGTATATTCGAATTAATATTACAAATAAATGTGCAAATACTCTCTTGGCAAAATCACAATGATTGCCGAAATTAAAAATGTTTCCAAATATCCGAATAACCATTTGTTTTCATGACCCAGTAAAAACATTCGAAACCCATCAATTTTTATGTCTCCATTCCTAAATTTCTTTTCTCCCTAAAAACCAGGACACGTTTTCAACCCATTTCAAATTCACGTCTCATCCATAACCATATCATGACAACAATTAACCGCGTCTGTTCGGTCATAAAACTGTCGTCAGCAACCGTTCTGGTATTGGTAACATACGTCGCTAAATCGTCACCGAGTTACCGAACATGTGGTCAATGCGAAACTCTACAACCCGAGTGTAGTGTGACCACAATAACCGGAGGGAAACGGTCAATTATTCGGAAGATGAGAGGACATACTGTGCAGAATTATCGATTATATTCACTGTGCACCACATTAGTGCATCCAGAATACGTAACAAAAAATGTGCGGTTAAACGCAAGGAGTATAATATGACAGGAGTGGACACTAGGGCGGATGAAGTGTGGCCTTTCTGTTTATCTTTTAGAGAGAGACAGAAAATACGGGCCAGCTCGGAGCATGCATTCAATGACGATAAACACCGGTAACGATGGTAACGCAAAGTGGCAAAGTCCACGAATCTAATTGCTAAGAGTGTCCACTCCTGTGTTTATATTATACTTCGTAGTTAATCGTTTACTTGAGGGGTTAGCCATTTTAGTATAGCAGTACTTGAAAATGTAAGAATTTTTTTTTGAATTAATCGGTAATGCATAAATACTTAAGAATAAAGAAAATGCTTTTGACAATATAGCATCACCACTATGCAATTATACACTATACTAATTTTTTTATGGCAACCATTCAACAAGATTTACTCACAATTACAGAACGGTAGATATATAGGCGGTTTGCACATATCGAGCATGAGCGCCTTTAGTGGGAGATTCGGCAAAAGTGTTAGGTATACAACACGTTTGAATGTTTAATTAAATAAAATGAGCACTGGTTCCCAGCGCTTTTCGTCAATTCTCAAAATACAATTAATAAATAGATTATAAAACGTGATAAAATATATTTACAGTTATGTAGGTATCTACTTACGAAATTCGTTTTACTCTGTGAATCCAAATTTTTCATCTCTCGTCCTCATACCATCTTATTATAGAACCTTAGAACTTAGAACAGAACTGGTTGAATTGAAACAGTACCTACAACTACTGTCGAACTGTCAAAGGGTTTACCCTAACATTAATACATTTTTTCCCGCCAGGGCCCAGGGCGGCGCTGACTACCCATGTGCAAAACGCCTATAGCTAAATCCAACCACTACCTCTGGTTTGAAATCATGAAAATTTCATTTTTCAACAAAAATGTTTGTTTACATTACAGTACTCCCAATTATTATAGAATGGTAGATGTTGTTATAGTGGAATCCAATAATTTCTAGACCGATTCGCCTTGGTGCAGTGGCAGTCAGAATCTTTTTTCATCCGGCGATCTTTGAAATCCATAGCGGTGTCGTAGAGATTCTTATGCATCCAGAACCACATTTAAGTGGTCAGCTTGAAGTTCCTGAGTGCGATTTATTTTTAAGATGTTTCTGCAATTTAACGACAACCACACACTGCTGGCCGAGAGACTTAAACCACGGAATTCCGGCTTCATAATACATCGTTACATGAGAAAGCTGTGTTTAAACCCGCACAGCTACTCCCTGGGCAATACTGGTATAGCAATCCTGCACTTTCGCAATACTAGTAGTTCTGAGAATAAATTCTTATCTCAAATCAAGAATTTTATTTCAGTTCCGTCCGTGATATGAAAATGACGCAATTCAATTGTAGCAATCTTTACTCCTTTGATTATTATAGACGAAACGAAACAAAATGAATTCGCACTACAATCAAGTGTTTGAAGGGTTCCCCTTTCTGAGAAACTTTCCTCCTAGGAAATAGCTGAACTTCTGTGATCGAAAACCAAGTGAAGTAGGTAACAAGTAAAGTAACACAAGCAACAGAATCGACTGAACTTGCTAAAGATGAACGGTTCTCCAGTTTTTCTTTTTCGCAGTTTTCTTTTTCTTTGATACTTTATCCTGTCGTGCGTTGTTGTCGATACAAATATATGGAGAAGAATGTAGTATTTGTTGTGGAAAAAATTGAGGAGCGGCCAATTTTTTATTGAAGTTTGTTTTTTAGGAATTGAAGACGATGAGGATGAGGGTTATGAAGTTGAGTTGATGACCTATTTATGGGCCACCAGGAAAGTTTATTCTCAAGTCGATGACATTTATTAGTTTTTCATCCACATATAGCAGAATATATCCCAATATTATGTGCAAAATCTTACATTAAGTTGTAGGTAATAGGGTCTCAAATAACGTTGTTTTCAAAACATAAATGGCTATGAACATTGAAACGCGTAATTGCACAACGTATCCTTATAATATATTTTAAGACGAATAGTTTCTTTGAACACCTAGTGTTGGGAATATTAGTGGAAACAGAAAAAGAGTGTAGACAAACATGTTAGAGTAAAATTCAAATAGCTAGGACCCTGGACTGCGCGAGAAGGCAGAGCTTGTCATGTACTGTCCGTTTTACAAAAGCGGAGCTAGCGAGTATATGCTGCGCTGCACTTCACTTAATTTTCAAAGAAAACTAAAATATAACTCAATCACAATCAATTACAAAATTCGCAGGGTTGCACGAAGCAAAACACTACGAATGTCAGCATGAGAATAACAGATATTGAAGCTGATGTTCTGTAGAACAGACAGTAGCGTAGTTTCCTCTTGTTTATCATCTATGCTATGCTTCTCTCTCTAAGACGAGAATTCGTACTTCGCGCAGGGTTCTAGCTATTTTAATTTTACTCTAGCACTAAATTCCAGCATTAGTTTTAGTAGTTATGATTCCAGTCAATGCAATAGAAAGCAATTCTATTTACTGGAACAAGTGGAACTTCCTGTCAACTAAACTTGGGTAGACATATTTTTCGTAGTATTTCATCGTTTGTTTTTAGTAACAATAGTATGTGCAACTAGGGAGTAATAGCCGAGTAATAGCCTTCCCTCTCGTGGGTCACACATTATTTTACGTTACAAGGGTCATTTCTAATTGATAATCATATATGGAGGAAAACATTTGCTTTCCTCACGCGTGGGAGGGAAAGCTCGCTTTCCTCCCTCCATTAGCGGGTAAAAAACACTGCTTTCCTCGCCCCGAGTGACGTAAAAATTTAATACGCCCATCTTGAAATAAACACTACTAGAACAAGTTGATTACTTTGCAGCTATTTAAGTAGACACAAATCTTCTCCAAAGTCACGCTCTTTGAGTACTTGTTTTTAGCGATTTAAACGCCCATAAGATATCGGTTTACGTTTCTCATCACTGATTTCTAAATTTTCAAGTAACAGACAATCCATACCCACGCAGAAAGTTAATACTTTTTGACCACTCCTCACTCCATATTTAAAGTTTTCTGTAGCTTCCACTGCCCTTGCCACGGCCGACCTCCTCTCTGATGAAGGGAAATGTGTCATGATAAGATGAAGGGTAAAGGATCGAATATCTGTGTCCTGTCCTATATGCCAGCATGAGTCTGGCCTTGGTAACAGCTGAGCTCTGGATCTGACAGGATTTTGGTCCAGGGAATAGAGATAGGTTAGGATTTCATGGGCACCAACTTGTGAGGAGAATGATATAAATGGAGACCTTCTCAGTTTTCATTTATTGAAAAGATTTTGTTTAAGGTCTGTCCTAAAATTTTACAGCGTTACAGAGATGTACGCCTTCCACGTTTACTTTAATTATAATTGAAATATAATTATGCTTTTACATATGAGTGAATTAACAGCGGATGTCTTAATGCTTCTATATTTTTATTTTTTGTCTGTGCCTAGGAATATGAAGTAAAAAAATTTAATTTGACGATTTTTGCGTTCTTTTTCATTATTTGATATGATTTTTTCGGTCATTGTAAATTGCAAGAAAAATTTAAAAAGCAAGAAGCATGCAGCTAAGCTTCGTTTTTCGAATTTTTGTTCTACTTAGATCTTTAAAAAATACAGAAGTTATTATGGAAATACTGGAGCCATTTTTACAGTATTTTTCAACTTCAAAATGGCGTTGCATAGCTAGGATGCGGGAAAGTACTAGTTTCGGGCTGGGTTCGAGCAGCCGTAGTAGTGGGAAGAGAGTGAAATAGAAAAAAGTAATATCGAGTGTTCTAGGAATTTGAAAAAAGATAGACGAGTCCCTTCATAAAAATATATTTGGGTACAGTTCTGTTATATTTATTTAAAATACGACGTTTCGGGAACTATGTATTAGGTAAGAAATGATAGTGAACTGAAAATTTCTTTCAATCTACTTATAAGATTTTGTTTATTATCTAGCACCAGTATCGAGTATAAAATATTCTTTTGCTTTTTTACTTTTCATTCAATTTATGTTTTGTGTCGTTTACTTTATTTAACTCTGTGGCATAAAGAAGTTCTGTCAGAATTTGTCTATTCGTTTTCGACTTAATTTAAATGAAACCTAGAGAACATACCACTAGGTACTAAATATACCTAATGTAATTCTGCGTTCAATTTTTAAAAGCAATTCACTTATTTACACGTAAGATGTAGCAGTTCAGTTCATTTCCTGTCATATAAGGTGCGGAGTGTAAAGTTATTATCCTTTGTGATATTGTGTTTAAGGTATTAGTGTGCAAGGTTTGGATCTACAGATATTAAATGATTAATAAAATTCCAATAATCCAGGATTAACTGTAACGTTTGTTAAGTATTACAAAGTGGCCAAACTTACAATATTCTTCATAATCACTGCTTACACCGATTCATAACCTCACAAAAATTGCACAACAATTCGAGTGGAACTGACGGAATTCTACGAGTAGTATAATCTCCATTTCAAGATCAATTCGACAGATTCAGAAAATCATTAAAGCACCATCGCTTGTACTAGTCTCCCAAATTAAAAGCATCCGATCTTGAGTGAAATATTCAGCACACTAGGAACGTGTCATCCAAGTTGTGCTCTTGCTCTCCGATCTCCGTTCTTGGATATGGATTTAATAATTTATTGTGTAAATCTCGCCAAATGCATTTCCTGGTCTGAGCAAGATTCCGTTTATCAAATGATCGATCGCAATGCGGGGCAGAGCACCTGTCACTGGGATAATATATCTCTGCTGCTTGTATTGGATTAGTTTGTGAAAATATGAGACTACAACGGCAGTGCGAGAGAGTTTTTGTCGGAGGAATTTGTAGATTGACACTAATACAGAATTTGACGGGAGATAATCGAAATGTAACTCCTATGGACGATTTTTGTTATTATTGATGGGAAAGCTATTTCTGTGATGTAATAATTTTCTCGACTGTCATGATATAATTTATTTTATATCTGCCACCTGTACTTTAATGACACGTATTTCAACATAAATTTTCATTTGGATACAGATTTTCATTAATCATTACACACCAAGTAAAGTTAATAAAAATGAATAGTTTAAAAAAATTAAAGCATGGAAATAGAAAAAATAATGTATACAACTCGTGTATAATGGCTATTTATACACTTGTGTGAATTAAGACATTCTCCATTGTTTATTTTTATTATTTTTGACGAAGAGATCCATGTTTCGTACTGTGTTAAATTATTGTAATGTTTTTAATATGTACCAAAGTTTTTAAATTAATCACATAAGTTTCACTGTATGTTTAGTTTCTGTAATTGTACATTTATTGTAGCTCCTGAGGAAGACGCATGTGGCGTAGAAACCGGTAGAGGTTGATAGAATAAACTGTGTAGTTTTATTTTTTCCATAAACATTCCAGCCAAGAAAATCATTTATCAAGTATACCTTTCTTACTCGCATATTAATAGCTATCATTATAAACCAGTGAACTCTATACTACGTACCTGGAAGGGACCCGTAGCGCACTACAAAACTGCAGTAGTGAGGCAAGTTGAGAGAGAAACAGACTTATGGCGTATTGTATCTCTAACACTGTCTAACTCATGTAGAACATGGGCAAAACACTCCCGTTTTTAAATACAAACTTGCCTCAGCGACTCTAACAGAAACGTAGTATAGAGTTTACTGTTATAAACTCGTTGCATAATATACTACTTATTAGCAGGTGGGTGTTAAGTAAACTAAATAATAGACATGGATAAATTTAATCAGTTTAAATGATTGTTTAATAAAATAATATTTGCTTACATAATTTACTCGCACTAACTATTAAATAAAACAAGCACAACTGAAAAAATGATTAGGTAGGATTTTTCCAAAGGGAAGCTCTGGTAAATTTATGATAGATTTAATTAAATTTTTTTTTTTGGCATCCTATACTTATAATTTACAACTAATTGTAGCACTACAGTATAAAGGCATTCGATCTCAGAATCCGATTAATTTATTATGTGTCTGAATGGTTGAATTCAACAATAACGTCCACTATTGCAACATTCTATAATTAGGATTTTCTTTTTATATTTATTCTTCAAATTAAGCTTCAGATCCTTTTATAGAAACGTTTATGATACAACACAAAATTCATTAATATTAAAGTGGTATTAAATGTAATTTTATGTAGGTAATGATAGAACTTTTAAAATATTGATGAACTGCTCTACTTATATAGGTAATACAGGCTATATTTCCTATAAACGCGTCGCTGTGCTCTATACTTTTAAAAATTGCAAGAAAATTGTGTACACTTTATGAGCCTTACGTTATTAACCGCTAAACGTGCGACGTGACTTAAATTTCAGTCAAGAGATTTTAGTACCAAAGCCCAAAATATACTTCTGCCATAATTCCTAGCTTTAACTTAAATTCGTGCCGTGCAAAATAATTCCGTATAAAACTAGCTATAAACTACAAAATTTAGTTCAGCAAATTCCAAGATATAAATTTACACTTTCCGCAACTAAAAACCGAGGACATTAATCATAACACATTAGAAAATACAAAGGCTGGATGACTGGATTTATCACGTGTCGCTGTAATTCATTTACAAATTACACAACAGAATGGAACGCAAGTCCAGGAAAACTATTCCGAGATGTTGGACCTTCCGCTGAAATTTAATTTACTACGGGAAGACGAAACAGAGCTGCAATATTCCAGCGGTGGACATTTGTAACAGAAATAGCACCGCATGAGAATAACAAAGCTTTTAAACCCACATTTTGTATGATCAAAAGATGAAAACTGTAAAATGAATTATTACGGGTCAATTTCAGGATATTTAGAGTGTCGGTTGCCTTAAATATTTTATTAGTTACACCAGTTACGACCGATTGGCGTTCTAGGTATGTACCACGTTTTCTTTGTCCCACTCCCTTCTCCACTTAGTTAGCCGCGGTTCAACATTTTTGAAATTAGCATACATAAAATCAGCATCATATTTGTTGGAAGTATTTTGGTGCTCGTCTGACGTTTTGGCGCAGTCGATTCCTCAATCTCCCCACTTGACATAAATCGTCCATGGGATGTTTAAAAATATCCTATTCTTGTACTTTAAGTGATATTACGTAAGTCTATCTTAGCCACATCCTGAGTACGATCAAAAATTGTGTACTCGTACTCAATTCAAACGTCTCAGAGAATTACATGGGACACATAATTGGGATATTATTACCAAATTATTAACATTGGGATGTTACATAGATACTATTACTAAGGGCGGACATTAGCAATCGCTAGGATATTTATAGGATGATAATGGGCAAATATAACAAGTAACCGGGATGTTCACATTCTTGAAATGTTCTGGGGATTTTATTTTGTCAAGTGGGCCTGGACGTTATTAATATTAAGTAACTATTTTTTGCTGATAATCATTCAACTGGTAGATTATTAAGGAAGCAGCCACTTCTAGACCGATTCGAATTGCTGCAGTCAGAATCTCAATCCACGCGACGACCTTTGAACATTATTTTAAAAATAAACATGCTTAGCTACTGCCTCCAATTAAAAAAGAGAAATGGCTAAAGAAAATAATATCATTTGAGACCAAAATGTTTCAAGAAAATTTCTATCGCTTGTGACAAATCTAAGGAAGGGATGAGAGGACCTTTGACGTAAAAAACGCATCCTCTCTCCCATTTGTGTTTTTGTCTTCGACATTTTTCTTGGTTCGTTAGAAATAAGAAACACGAGACTTGAACAGTAATTAAAATTTAATTAGAAATTGTAAGTTGGAAGTAATTGAGTATAAATTACTTGAGGAAATTCATAAACGCCCTAAAGGAAAGGAGAATGCGCGCTGCTGGGCTATTAATTTTATCAAATTTATATTTGTTCAGTGCCGTCAATTAAAACTTGCATTATTTTTCAGTGTCAAGGCGAAGATTCCAAAACGTAAATCAATAACGAGCAATTGGACGAGATGAATAAATGAGGAAATAAATTAGAATACTCCACGTTCATAATTCTCATTCGTTTAGCAAATTTACTAAAAGAATTCACACAAGGATTCTTTGAGAATTTTTTCATGCTGCTGAATTTTCAAAAAAAATTCCTGGTGAGAATTGCCTGATGTAAAATATCGGCGCCGCTAAATTGAATTTTCAGAGTCTTGGAAAAAAAGATTTTCTAATTCATAGATAGCTTTGAAATGGTGGATATCTTTTTTTTTCAGGATGCAAAAAGGGCAACCAGGGCTTTAAGTAAAAAGAGTGACGCTTGTTTCGAAAGCTGGAAAAGTTATGACACTACTACATCATGCGAACAAATCACACGTTTTTAATTTTTTTTTCTCTGCTAGATACGTTATCGACTATATTTATTAATGTATTATTTCATTGATGTATTATTTTACTGACATAATGAGCTATAATGAATAATTTAGTATTATATTGGATTGTAAGAATATAATAATTAAGAAACTGCAGACTAAGAACAAAACCACAATGCAATATTTCGAACTGATGTTTTATTTATTGTGCAACCCAGTGGCGTACTTACGGCGGGAGATAAGGGGGATATATTCCCTCCCAAAGCTCTATGAAAAAAAAAAACTATTCATCCGGAAACAAAGTTGTAAAATTGCTTAGTTTCAATTTATTTTGCTTATACAAGATGCAAAACTGTACTGTTATTAATCTCTGAAAATTTAATTGAAATCAAATAGGAAGGTATTTTATCTTGAACCAAAAAATTATTCGCCTGCGGCGATTTTTCGTAGGCTACAATTATTCATAGCAGTTTTCTCTGTACTAATAATACGGCGAATGATACAACGTTGACTATTATATAAAACATTTTTTTCCTTATCCCCCTCCGAGGCTTATGGGTACGCCACTGCTTGGTATAAGTAGAAATCAAGGAATATAAGCTTGTACAATATGCCCTGATTGCAAGATATATAATTATCTGTTCGGAATATCTAATAACATAATTTACTATATTTTTAAAATCTAGTCACATAAATATTTAATTCACATTGATATTATAAATTTCTCTGTTCCTATATCTAGACTACCTGCTATCATTATGCATTATGGATCATCTCCATAATAGATGATCTATGTATATCACGGAGGCAGTTTCTCATATCTTATATTCATGAACAAAGTAAAGTAATGACAAATAACTTACGTAATTGCTGCGTTGATCACTTCTGTAACAACAACATGAATGAAACCACAGTATAATGAAAATGATATATAACATGCACGATTGCTCAATATTTATAACCATCAAATGCATACTTAAAAGTCATTATCTAGAATTTATCATCATTTAACACACTATAAATAATATAGTGGCGTAGATTATTCAGAGTGATATGAAAAATTTACTGTGAAATGTTCTCTTTGTAGGTAAATTTATTGCCGTATCTAAACATGCTAATGGTGAGTCTTATATGTTCAAATAGAACGTTTATTTTCCCTCTGATCTATAAATATTGTTTTAAATAAATTACATGACAAATTGGGAAAGCAATTTTTAAACCACAATACATATTCTAAGTTTTTTATCAGCCTTATTCATAAAGGATTAATGTGCTGAAGTAAGATAATTTTTCAAGCATAATTCAAATACAGAACGTAGCTACAAAAGACAGTGAACTCTACAAGCTACAAATTTCAAAATGCTGAAGAATTGAAGCGGTTTATTTTAAATAAATATAATTTTAAAAGAAATAGAAAGTCAAATTTAAACATGATTTATCTATTTATTCATAATAACTTCATGATATATAATTTCATAATAATTATGAAGTTAAAATAAAACATTATATATCTATTTCTACAATTTAAATTTAAAGCAGAAATGAAAGATTTGACGTATTTATGCATTCATACGGTATATGACATTATGTAATTTAAAAGAAAAACCAAAAACACGAACCCAAATGACAGAAAAACGTTATGGCGGTTACGCGTTTATGCAGGTTAAAGTAGTTTCCGTAGTTACCGATCTCAGCTATCGAGTTCGCCGTTCAGTGTAAAACTGGCCTACCAATAGCAATACAGTATTTCAATTTCGCGCACATTTGTGGGAGGAGTACCTACTCCATCTGTTCGGCGTCAGGGTATACGTACCTGGAAGGGAGCCGTAGCGCACTACAAAACAGCAGCAGTGTGACAAGTTGAGAGAGAAACAGACTTATGGCGTATAGCATTTGGGAAGTACCTCTATCACTGTCTAACTCATGTAGAACATGGGCAAAAATATTTCCGTTTTTAAATATAAACTTGTCTCAGCGACTCTAAAGCGCGCGTCCTTTCCAGAACGTAGTATGGAGTATTATACTTCAATGCTCTTAAAAATATATTTTTGCTTATAGCATTATAAGGCTTCGATAGATTTAAATTCAAGAAGAGGTTTCTATAATCTTAAGGTTAATCTAAGTTATTTTGTGTAGAACTTCAATATAAAATATTCCAATATTTGACGGAATTAATTCCAGCATTGCTTCTGCACGTTCAGCGAAATTTAACTATATTGTTCATTACGTAAACTATTCAAAACTTTCCGTAGCAAAATTAATAACTGCTTCATCAGTTCTGTATAATTAAATGGAAAACAATTTAAATTTCACAGTCAAGTTCGGAAAATTCAATCCTTTGATATACACGAGTGTCAGCTCTGCTTTACCGTAGACATAGACCACGAAATATAATTACAGATAGGACAGTAAACTCTGCAATAAATGTGGCCTTTCTGTAGTGAACCTGTTAGAGAGTAGTATCCCACTTGACATGAATCGTCCATGGGATGTTTAAAAATATCTTATTCTTATACTTTAAGTGATGTTACGTAAGTCTATCCTAGCCACATCCTGAGTACGATCAAAAATTACATACTCAATACAAACATCTCAGAGAATTACATGGGATGCATAATTGTGATATTATTACCAAATTACAACATTGGGATGTAACATAGATAATGTTACCAAGGGCGGACATTAGCAATCGCAAAGATATTATTAGGATGTTAATGGGCAAATATAGCAAGTAACAAGCCGGGATGTTCACATTCTGAATATGTTCTGGGGATTTTATTTTGTCAAGTGGGATATTATGTATCAAGTTTTATAAGGGTCATTTTAGTCACGAACTTTTAGGAACGAGCGCAGCGAAAAAATGGAATAAATATTTTTGTCGTTCTGTACGTAAAGTAACCTTTTAACTGTACTGAAATGCGTGCGCATAGTAGATGCGTGCGCAAAGTAGAAGCGTGCGGGAATGGCGTGCGGAAAAATTCACTTTGCGTTAAGAAATGGGCCACTTTGTGCACGTAACACAGCCAGCAAGGTTACTTTGCGTACAGGATGACAAAAAATATGTAACAACTCGCCTCGCGCAATTGCCTACTTTGCGCACTAGATACACAATATACCTTCGAGCATATACTGACTAGAGGCCGCCTTACGGCGTTTGTTGTGATCGGAACATATGCGGCAGGGGAGATTTGCGGGGTCGGAAGCCGTGATGCATTGAGGGATGCGTAATTTCTTAGTATTATTTCACAAAGTAAAATAATACTCACAAAACGTCATAAAACTTTTCACAAAGTACACGCAGAATTTGGGTTATAGTAAAATGACATATGTGACAAGAAGTAACAAAGAATAACAGCAAAACGCTGCCCGCAATACACCATGACTTCCAGCCCCGCAAGTCCCCCCTACTGCATATCTTCCGATCACAACAAGCTATGCATTGGTATAGGGAATTACTTCTCTAGTCAGTATATGCTCGAAGCAATATACTATTTTTTCCTTTGAAGAAAAAATATGATAACCGGAACGAAACCGAACCACGATTATTTTCTTGACCATCCTGACAAACAGTTCGTATTTCAGTTGAAACTGCAACAAATTGAGCGGTGAAAAATGAGGATTTAATTCAGAAAAGACGCCATGAACTTTGTGTAACACATGCGCAAATTTTAATTTGATTAATGTCGGCGAAGAAGACAGCTGGGGTTCCCATTCAGGATTCCCGCCACAATTCGTCTTTCATTTGTTCCGGCGTGAGTGTCGAGTTGCGTTTTTCATTTGTTACCCTTTTTCTGCGAGTCAAAAGGAAAAACGCAAACAAAAAAGTGTCAGCTTAGAAAAATGAACGCCGTCTTGGATATTTTTTGTGAATTCGCATCTCCGGTTTCCATTTTCCTGGGAAATCTCCAGCACTTGTTTCGCGATTTTCGAAATTGTTTCGTTTCGTGTTAATTGGAAGCCTGTCGTACGAATTCTGAAGGCTTCGGTTTTGTTCACGGTGCAGATAAATTGTCCGGAAAATTTGATGAAACAATTCGGCAAAGTGGAGACCAGTTCATAGAATTTATTGCAATTGCGACGAAATTGCTAAATGGAATACTGATTTAGAAAATTTCAACGAGGCTGAACATTTCCCAGGATAGCAGAACATGGAAAGAGAAAACCCAATAGCCGAACAAAATGAATTCAATGGAAGTATTATGGATATTAATATAACAAGAATATTATGCGATTTATAATACCGAGGATGTTTCATCCAAGAAGGCTTAATCGCATATATTCGCGTTATATTCAAAGCTTAATCGTATCATCAACGACAGCAATGTTAAAACAAATAAACAATTTTATCTGTCAATTAGTTGACAGTTTGAATATTATGGAAGGTTTTGATGTTATTATGGTTGTATCTAACGTATTAAATTCGTAACTAATGAATTATAAGTATCTAAGGTATTAAAAGTAGCTAATGTATTATGTTGTTTATAATTATCAGTAAATGTTGCATATTAGAAGGTAATAACAGTTGATGATACGATTAATATAATTAACTTACGCGACCCGACTACCTTTTACGAATTTCTAGAATACTGTCGATTTTTCTTTTTTCTATTCCACTCCCTTCTTCACTATACTACTGTTACCCGAAACCATTCCGACCTTAGATCATATAACTATTCTAGATACGCGAAAGGATTTGTCTAACAATATATCAATGCGAATGGACAGGATTAAGAGAGATGGAATAAGGAATAGAGGAAGAAAGAGAGGGAGTCGTGGAATTACCATCAGCTATGCAATGTCATTTTGAAGTTGAAAAATACTGCGAAAGTGTTTTCGTTCCAAGTAAACTGACAGTATTATTAGACTTCAAGAAAATATTTACATATAAACATTTAATAGATAAAGAATAGATCTACAGATTTGCCTTTTTGAAATTTTAAAAATAAATATCTACCTATATTAGAATTTGCATAAATTGGACATTTTCCATCAGTAGTCCTAGTTGAAATAAAAAATTATAATCCTTGTACTGGCCACAAAACACTCGCTATGTTAGTACTTTTTATTTAAGAAGGTGAACATGAACATTCCATTTTACCAATCATTTTACACTAAATGCCAAACCACTTAGTTAATGTAGACCTATGCCATGAAATAGAACATCAGTCCATTAAATATCTGTGCTAATTTTATGTCGATACACATAGCAGACCGAAGGGCATTATGTCAATGACTAAACATTTTTTGTGTACCTTGTTACAAATTATTTGATAATTATAACGGGATTACAACGTTTTAAAATAAAAAATCTACAAAGAAAACATTGTTTTTGTTGTAATTCTCTGGATAATCTAATTACAAAAGGCGATCCTTCCATTCTCCATCCAGGAGTAAACAGAGCCCTATCTCCTTCCCTCTGTTATTGACTTTAAATAAATTAATTTTCTATTTTTAAACCCATTGTCACGCCAAGCAATTAGCTCTATAATCAAGAGTCCTTTGAATACTTTACGAACGCATTGTAGAAACGTTAAAAGTTCCCAGTAATGAAGATTTAAACTAAAGACGTGAGAAGAAAGTGAAAACTTGACGGTATCCACTCAAATTTTCATTATTTCTCAAGAGAAATTAAACCTTTGGAAATTATATTAAAAATTCTCGACCGTTTTTTAGGAACTTCTTTAATATCGGACGCGGTTGGAATCACTTGAACACAGTCTCGATGCTGTGATTAGATACCGTGGATGTTCACTTTTTTGCAATATGAAAATAAAGTTGGGCACGTACAATCATTGCCCGTGAAGTAAACATAAACTGCATTCACATAAGCATTTAGTTTTAAGGTTTATATTTATGTTTACGTTTAAGAAAGTTCAAATTCAACTAAATACGACCATTCACAGCGCTTGAAAGCGGAAAGTTTGAACATAATTCTAAAACTTAATACTAAATGCTTATCTGAATGAGGTTATAAACTAACTATTCGCAAAAAATCCTAGATATTTGATCCTTGTCAACAAAATTACTGAAAACAAAATAAAATAACTACTACAATAGCTTTTTTGAGAACTAAATGACCTAGCTAAAATGTCATCTTGGATTTCTTATAAATGGGAAAATTTGTTTTAGTAATAGCTCACGTTGAGATTTATTACATACTTTGAATGTAGTACCCTAAGAATCAAAGCAAATTTCAAGACACCACAATTTTGAGCTAAAATAATATGAAGCAATAACATATCCAATTAGGTATACATAGAGTGACCATTCATACTGATCTTGTCAGTACAGAACTGATTGTCAGACACTTTGTACTGATAAACAATTTGAAAGATATTTGTACTGAATTCCCCTTCTGGACCCTCATAAAGCTTTAATAAAAAACATATTTTCCAATTAGTATTATTCAAATTCACCATAAAAATGTACAATATATTTCATTATTTTTCTTCACACATGACATCTCAATAATACTACAAAACTGTATTGATTACATCAAAAAATAAATGGTCACTCTAATCCAATACCAATTTAGATACTTCAATAGATATCAATTCCAAGTTTACATTTTCTAACAAAATGGTTGTGAAAATGATGTACAATTGAGCATAGTACAATTTTCAGTGTAAATCACAATTACGACAGGAAAATCTTTTGATAGTAAGTATCTTCTGTTTCCTAGTTTCTTGTAGTTTTGTTTTCCCAGTGAAATAGCACGAATCATTTTCACAAATGAATATACAAACTTTTATGTATTTAACAAATGATGCATTTGACCATTCGGAGAAAAAAGAGCAATAGTTTTTTTTGTTTACACTGTCACTTGTTTACTTTTGTAGCGTGCGCTTAATTTCAGTCGGTAACATAGGTAGCTAGACAATTTCTGTTTTATGTTTCGCAGGATATCGATTTATATTTGCTATATTAAACACGGCTTTACCCAGAATACAACAATATAAAAATAACATACAGATAATAATACTTTTTTGCACTTCCGGGACTAAAACTGTTCTTTAGTCTTTATTTTTAGGGACTAAGGTTCTTAATTTGATCCCAAGGGATTATTTCTCATATTTAATCCCGTTGTCAAGGAATTGAATTAATTAATCCCGTTGTCAAGTAAATACGTGCTATTTGTTACAGAGTATCTATGGTAACAATATAAATATTTGTCATAAAATTTACTGTCAAAATTACAAAATGTGTATTCTTTTAAACTATTTTGCATTCGTTTGAGGATGAAGTGCAAAAAATAGCGTATATACCACAGGACTAAAGTACCTTTAATCCTTCAGGTGATTATTTCCCTCACCTTCGGCTCGTGAAATAAACTTCACCCTCAAGATTAAATCATGCACTTTAGTCCCTCACTATATAATATACTATTAATGCTGCATGGATGGGAAATATAAAAAATATGGAAATTTGTTGATGTTCGCAATCGTAAAGTGCGCACAGTTTTATGATAAAAATAAAGCTTTATCTCGGTCAATATGTAGAGAGGATAGTGCAATATACGTGTAGACACGCTGTCACTGTAAACAACTTTAAGAGTATGAAGCGTCTTCATTCTGACAATAATCCCGTGTTCTAAGTCTTAGTTTTGAGCTTGAGCATCGTTTCAAGTATTTGCTACTCATGAAAATTGCATTTTCTTTTCAAAACAGAAATAAAACAAGATTCTTACAAATATAAAAGAATTCTAGAACGTGCATAATTTTCTTTGCATAATAACTAAAATAAAATTGGAGCATCGTTCTTCGAATAATAATAAAGTTTCGAATAGTAAATAACCTCTGGAAAAGATATACAGGACAAGGTAATTTTAAATTCCGTGCATATATTTTTATGGCATACGTACCCATGCAGCACAAATATATTTTTTTTTAATTCATAAATTGAGATTTATGCACATTTTTTAAATCACTGGATTGTATGGATAAGTATCTGATTAACTATGAATGGAATAAAATCAAATTTTAGTAAATTGTGCAATGGCAATAATATAATACAGGGTGCGGCACAAAGGACGGACGGTTTTTAAAAAATCATAAAATCGGTAATTTTTACTCAAAAACAAATTTATTTACGGATTCGGATCACATAAGTCATGTGGTGACCGTTTTTGACGATGCATTCCTCGAGGCGTTCTTGGAAGTTAGCGTAGACTCTCTCCAACATCGCTTCCTCAACTTGGGCGACTTTCTACGCGATTCACGCGAATTGCCTCCTTCAACTCGTCCAGGGTTCGGGCTTATTTGATATAAAATAAGTCTGAAAAAGGTCATCTGTATTATGAACTAATAAACAAACGGCGTATATATTTATCTTTGTCGTACATGAATTGTCTAATGGTTTATCTTTCAAAAATTCATATTGTTTCGAGTAAGTAACGACATGCATAGCAAAGAGTTGCTCGTTCACCTCAACATTGCTATTGTAACGTAAGTTCAGTTATTATTACTGAATATGACAATATAGGCGGAGCTTCAATCTTACTTCGTACTGTTTCACGATGACCTTTTTTAGACTTGTTTCATCTCAAATACTATAGATTTATAAAAACTCCACTTGAAACAAAAATGGAAACTAAAATTGAGAAAACTGAGTTTAGACTTATAACCACGAAGTTATAAATCACCCTGTATATGGTGTCTGTGAAATTGGGCTGTATTACTACTAAGCTCCTGCAAATTTATTCTTGAAGTTTGTTTTTAAATGTAAATAAAATTTTTAATAGACACCACCATATAATTTTTGGTGTATTGGTACTAGATTATTTACATTTTGCATTCCATTTTAATAATGACAAATTCATTATTAACTATATTCAGTGGTAAATAATGGCTATCAAATATTTACAACCCAAATTACAAATTAAATTCTGCTCTTATCATATTAAAATCATCAACAATAATTTGTGATTGTGGCCAGGCAGATAATAAATTGCTTCCCGCAATTTATTTTACCCAGCAATATCCAATGAACTGGACATAAAATATTGCCAAATGGCCGTATAGTGCGCTAGTCTTTACAAAAATATAATTTATTTATCTGGAAAATATAAATCAGTAGGTCTATCCCTTTGGGGGCAGCTGCATTATTTATGTCTTTCCATTATCAGCTATTAAAAACAGATTAAATAAATCATCTTGCTATTAATAATACAGTGTGTTCCCGATTACAAAATGCCAATAACACATTTTAGAATTGTAGATTCAAACTTCAAATGTCAATAGTTTGTTGACAGACACTCATTTGTCATTGGAATTAATTTGCGAAGTAATAAATTGTTGTTATCATTATCAGATGATGATGAATTGTCTAATGCACATAACGTAATTATATGTGTAGTAATTACATTAACGTGTAGTACTTTATCTTCGTTGTGCTACATATTTACTATTCTATTTTTACCACTCCAACTTTTACCACAGCATTTTTACCACCATTCTTTTTTACCACTATCCTGTTTTACCGTTAACCTATTGTTTACCACTCAATTTTTACCACTCCAACTTTTACCTCTGCATTTGTACCACTATACTTTTTACCTCTATTTCGTTTTACCACTAATACATTTTTACCACTCCGTTTTTACCATTACAACTTTTACCACCATACTTTTTTACCGCTATTCCGTTTTACCATTAATAGTTTGTGGGGCTATAGTACGGTTTTGTTAGTGTAGCAAATACCAAAACCGAGTTTGTGGGGCTCTAGCACGGTTTTGTTAGCTTTGTTAGTGTAGTAAATACCAAAACCGAGTTTGTGGGGCTCTAGTACGGTTTTGTTAGCTTTGTTAGTGTAGTAAAAACAAAAACCGAGTTTGTGGGGTTCTAGTACGGTTTTGTTAGCTTTGTTAGTGTAGTAAAAACAAAAACCGAGTTTGTGTGGTTCTAGTACGGTTTTGTTAGCTTTGTTAGTGTAGTAAATACCAAAACCGAGTTTGTGGGGCTTTAGTACGGTTTTGTTAGCTTTGTTAAAAAAGAGACGGTGGTAAAAATGGATTAGTAAAAAAACACGTTGGTAAATATGTTGGTGGTAAAAAGAATTAGTGGTAAAAATAGGGACGGTGGTAAAAATGGATTGGTAAAATAATACGTTGGTAAATACGTTGGTGGTAAAAAAGAATTAGTGGTAAAAAGGGACGGTGGTAAAAAATGGATTGGTAAAAGTATAATGTTGGTAAAAAATGGATTGGTAAAAGAATTACGGTGGTAAAAAAGGGAGGGTGGTAAATAGGGATTGGTAAATATGGGGGCAAATCCTCATTTGTCATTGGAATTCATTCGCGAAGTAATAAATTGTTGTTATCATTATCAGATGATGATGAATTGTCTAATGCACACAACGTAATTATATGTGTAGTAATTACATTACCGTGTAGTACTTTATCTTATCGGAGGAAAATTATTAACATGGGTTGGAAACTAACAGCGCCAAATGTTTAGCGTATTTGCAAATTAATTGGCAGTGGTTTCAGTTCGGTATACTTGGCATAATATCTAATGATAGTTCAATATTAGAACGGTTCAATGCAGTTCTGGCATTAATACGTTATTGAATTATGCTCTTCAATATTAAATGTATTATAACATCGTCACTTTAGAGTTTACTTGTTCCATATGCTAAGAGTATATTCTGAGATATTCAACTTTATATAGTGCAATTCAAATAACTTGTATATTAAACATTTTTTTGCATAATTGGTCTTTTTTAACAACTTGCCATGCCTGTTTCCAAGATAGTTTGTTGATTTTACAGGTTGCTAGGTAGGCTAAACAAAACGGTATGTAAATTTAATATTAATTACGAAGAAATTAATATTTGCGTATGGATAAAAAAGACCAATAGTGTAAAAAATGATCTAAGCATCACAGAAGTTAAGGAATTACCGATGCCAGACAAAATTGGAGACTGAGCGAAGCATTGTCTTCCAATGGTAAACTGTCCTTGTAGGTACCGTTCTTGATACTTAATATACTATTGTCATGAAATTATTTTTTGAGCTGATAAATTGTGTAAATGTGTTCTGATTTCTGTAACTACAGATGTAAATATACTAAATATTTCAAATTTACATACAAAACAAATTATTAAAGACTTTGACCATATTGCTAATAAAAATAAATTAATCGTAGAAATAATGTGGTATTTTCTTCGGTTGAAAGTATTTTTGCAGACTAACTTTAACTAGTTGAACCCTCGCTGCGCTCGTGTTACAACCTCTAGCCTCAATCTGTTACTTTCAGCCCTTGAAATACAAATACCTATTTTATACAGATATGTATTATTGTCCTGTACTATATCAACGACTGTCATATAAGAACAAAATGGTATCAATTCTTGATTTGTAACTTATATAAAGTAGAAAACACTATCTTGGTTATTAAGGTTATTAATACCGTAGCAAAATAACAAAATAAGTATGGCTTTAATATGACTAATTGTTTGAAGAGTAAGTTAATCTCAAAATACACAAAAGAATCTAATGGAATTGCTATATTTCGCCACAATCTATAGTTTCCCCCATAATACGAGTAAGCAAATATAGCTCTAATTTCCTTGATAAGTATGCAGAATCGATGCATTCTATAGTTCCATGCGCATTATAAAACCATGATACGGAATTTTATGACTGAGTACTTTTAACTGCCCTCGATAATCTTTATTTTTCTATGCAAAGCACAAACGTATGATTTAAATACATGAGGGTAGTTTCGCATGTTTATATTGTCGGAATAAGCGAAATAAAATTGCAGAGCAGAGGTGAGTGATGTAAGATTAGAGAACTTTATAGAGTTGAACTAGATTTTACACAGTGATCATAAATGATAATGTGATTGCGTACTAAACAAAGCACACCGTCTTAACGTTTTTCTTTCAAGCAATTATCGTTCGGCTTCAAAATTTATCTAAAAATAGTATTTGTTTGACGTGAATATTAACCTTTTCGGCAGAAAATAGTTTTGATTAAAAACGAACTTTATAAGTCGATCATTTATGATCAAACTGTTTATTTTTTATGGTAACCATCCTACAGGATTAACTCCCAATTACAGAATGGTAGATGTTATTATAGTGGAATCCAACCACTCGGACTCAGTGCTAGAGTAAAATTCAAATAGCTAGAACCCTGCGCGAAGTACGAATTCTCGTCTTAGAGAGAGATATATAGATGATAAACAAGAGGAAACTACGCTACTGTCTGTTCTACTGAACATCAGCTTCAATATCTGTTATTCTCATGTTGACATTCGTAGAGTTTTGCTTCGTGTAACGCTGTGAATTTTGTAATTGATTGTGATTGAGTTATATTTTAGTTTTCTTTGAAAATTAAATGAAGTGCAGCGCAGCATATACTCGCTAGCTCCGCTTTTGTAAAACGGACAGTACATGACAAGCTCTGCCTTCTCGCGCAGTCCAGGGTCCTAGCTATTTGAATTTTACTCTATTATGGTCGGTTGCGCTGGAAATCGAACTGGGGACCGCTGAGCCAAGAACGTTGTATCGTTTTATAATTTTTAACAATATTTTAAAGCTCATATAAAATTTACCGAGTATTCCTAAAGTCTTTTAATTTTAAAATACGCACTTAAGAATTATGTATTGTTTTAAAATAGATGACATTTTACAGGCTGTAGTTATCCGAGGCTTAGACTTTTAGAACACACGTTATAATCTTTATAAAGCGATTGTACCCGAAATTTAGACACGTGATTCTCGACGTCTTTCACCCCTAAATCCGGGTCAAACCGGAAACATAGAGACGCAGACAGGAAGTATGTAACTAGGCTCACAGCTGATGACACTGACGGCAAACGTCTGGTGAACAGGGTCGGTCAAAAAAAACGCTCAAAAACTTAAAAGCACGAAACATTATTTTGGTCTCTTGAAGTATAAACAATCATACATAGTTGACGTCTATGGTAGTGAACTTGAATTGAATTTTTAATGGAAATGTACTGTACAATCACAACAAAATGTCAACAATATTTTTTTACGCAGAAACAAATATCAGGCGATGCTGGGATTACAAGATTTAAGCGTTTTATCTGATGAATTTAATTTTGAAACTTTAGTACAATTCTTTAATGCGACCAGATAAGTATGTAGCAAATAATTATTCCTTATTCTCATTACAAAGAAATATTTACTCTTTACCATCATTTTGGCAAAAAAAACTGTGACACTCTTCAAGAACTACCACTTCCGGTGAAGATATTTTTACCAAAATCTAATCAGCTCTTCCAATTTGTATACAAATAAAAAATACCAAATATCAAAATCAGCATACACACATACAGACATCATCGTATAACTATCAAAACTAGGTTATAAGCACCCTAATTCGTGCTCATCCACTTAAAACTCACTACTTGATTTTTAGCATGATTCCAATACCTTCCTTTACAGGTATGGCGGAAGGTAAAGACAGATTTATTTATATTCCCAATAAATTATGATAAAAAAGTACCGAAAGTACCAATGTGTTTCACAAGATCAAGATGAATCAAAAATACACATTATATCAATTCCAAAATAAATGAATTATTGTTACCACAATTTTAAATATATTTTTAATACCTTTAATAAAGAAGCATTTACCTTTTAATCTGTTTTCTGGAAATTCTTGCATACATAAATACAAATCGCAAAACAACCAAGCATAATATAAACATTAATAGCTCGTCTGGCTGGAGTATTTAAATACCAACTACCAATGTTAAAATTCTGTACTTATTAAATTGTATCCAAGATGAGCCCAACATCTTATCAACAAATTATTATTCGTATCTTATAACTTGATTAAATTTCATATGCGAATTTGTATTTAAATACGATTTTTATATCAACCTTAATGAAGATCTCTGATACAAAAACGCAGCAAATTCGACCAATCACATTTTACATTTATACACTTTTATGCAAATATTTTATTAATTATATTAAAATTATTGTCAGAAACGAAAGAATATTGTTTTAAGAAATGTTTTATATTTTATAACATACTTGTGTAATTCAACCTTTATGAAGATTCTCAACGATTCTCCCACTCACATTTTCGCAAATTGATAATATGAAGATTATTATCAAAAACGTAAGAATAATGCTTAAATCATTGTTTTCTAACACATTTGTTTAATTTCTGCTACGAAAACTCAGCAAATTATGCCATTCACAATATTTATACACTTTTTCGCATGAATATTGTTATCAAAAACGTAAAAATATTGTTACACTTATACACATTTACACACTTTGTCGCAAATATTTAATCAATCAAATGAATATTATTATCAAGAACGAAAGAATGATGTTTAAACTAATGTTTTATAACATATTTGTGAAATATTTGATAGTTTTTACGTATTTTTTGATAATATTTAGATGCAACGACAACAATACGTTCGCACGACTACAGTTGATATTTAAAAACAAATGATTGACTATAAACAACACGTCACTGGCTACTACGTCACAGGGCCACGTCACAGGACCGCGTCACCGATTCATTTGTTTTTGATTGTTGGAGTGCGGGCGCCGGCGGGCGCGTACTGCTGCATCTAGTTGTTGTCAAAAACCGCTTAAAAACTATAAAATATTACTAAAATATGTGATAAAACATGAAATAATAGATTATTCTAACGTTTTTGATAATAATATTCATTCGATGAATAAATTATTTGCGAAAAAGTGTATAAATAATGTGAGTGACAGAATTTGCTGAGTTTTCGTAACAGAAAAACAAATGTGTTAGAAAACAATAATTTAAACATTATTTTTGCGTTTTTGATAATAATCTTCATATTATCAATAAAATATTTGCGAAAATGTGAGTGAAAGAATCGAGAATCGTGCTAAAGGTTGTATTACACAAGTAGATATACTTTACTCCAAAATACTTAAAAACTATTAAATATCACACAAGCATGTTATAAATCATTTTTTCTGATAATAATTTTCATATTATTGATAAAATATGTGCGAAAAAGTGTATAAATCTGAATGGTCGAATTTCTGCAGCAGAGATCTTCACAAAGGTTGACATAAAATCATATTAAAATACAAATTCGCATTTAAAATTTAATCAAGTAATAATTTATGTATAATAATTTGTTGATAAGATGATTGGGCACCATCTTGGATACAAATTAATAAGTATTTATACAATTTTAACTTAACATTGGTAGTTCTATTTAAATATACTCAGCCAGGCGAACTATTATTAATGTTTATGTTAAATATTTTCGACTGTTTTGCGATTTGTATTTATATAATCATGCAAGAATTTCCAGAAAACATTTAACACGTAATTGTTTTACATTAAAAATATATTAAAAAATCTGATGTGGCCAGCACACAACCTTCCGCTCTATCTAGACTTATAAACATAAATGTATACATACAATCCGGATTTGAGAAATGACCGATCTAATTTTTTTAATTCGTTTTAAAATAGAAGTTATTTGTTGTTTGTTAAAAATAACAAAAATTGTCAAAATTCAAATTAACATATTTCGATTTTAAAGCCAAACTTTTAAATTCTGCATCTTGCATTTTGTACTAGTACTTTTATCTTAAACAATATCTTTAGATTATTATATTTAACAAAACAATAAACGCTGTGGAGTGGCGGGCTAAATCCATGTTTTTGGCTGTTTTCTGGCGAGATAGAGGATCGTCTTAAGGTGTTCGTCTAACCCTAAAATTTTACAGCGTTCCAGAGGTGTACGGTGTACGCTTCCCACGTATACTGTAATTATAATTGAAATATATGATACTTTTACATATGAGTGTATTAACAAAGGATGTCTTAATACTTCAATATTTTAATTTTTTTTCTTTGGCATAGGAATTTGAAGTAAAAAAATTTAAAATGACGTTTTTAGCATGCAGCTAAGCTTCCTTTTTCGCACAATTTTTGTTCTACTTAATTTCTTTAAAAAATACACAAGTTATTATGGGAATCTGGAGCCATGTTTACAGTAATTTTCAACTTCAAAATGACATTGCATAGCTAGGATGCAGGAAAGTACGAGTTTCGGGCTGGTTTCGGGCAGCCGTAATAGTGAGGAAGAGAGTGAAATAGAAAAAAAAGTAATATCGGGAGTATTCTAGGAATTCGAAAAAAGGTAGACGTGCCTGTTAAACAATTAGATTATTGTATTTAACAAAACAATAAACGCTGTGGAGTGGCGCGCGTAATCCATGTTTTGGCTGTTTTCTGGCGCGATAGAGGATCGTCTTAACCTCACTCCGTGCTTGCTTCATAGGTGAGGCAGTGTCACCGCTTCTCGGCACGTTTGGCTTCGTTGATAAGGGTAGTAACGTCGTCGCCGTCGTCGTACTGTCTCACACTGATAACAACCCCCACCCCCGCCCCCACCCCTTTATTGAACCAAGTTTATGTAGGCCACCCCACCGCCCCAGACAAACACGCTGCTACACGTATGAATAATTAAACAATGCAATGTTGGCAGCAGTGGATTTTTACACTGTTAAGCTGATTTATAGGCGAGATTCCTGCCTTGTAATTGGAAAGGGAAAGTTGGTAGACATTGTTCTGTGCTAGATTACTGGTAATTAAATGAAAATGTGATAATGTAATTATGTGAAGGGTTGTATGTAGTGCTCTGTCTGTCATATTTATAGCTGTTTCCTTGGTAGAATGTTTACAAGGGACGGAATGGTTATTCTGGTTTCAAACTCTATTGCCGTTACAATAACTTGACTTGTTTCAAACGAGGAGCAAGTAAAATTGTTTAGAAGTCTTCAAAATCAATATCATGTTTAAAGCCCGTTTTACATTACACTAAATCTTGAACAAGATATTGTTCAATTTTTGAAACAATCTAAATTGTGTAGTATCATACAGCACATTGGGTGAAATATTGCATTGCTTCGTAAATTGTCTGAAAAAATAGAAAAGCGCGGCTGTCAAATTATTATTATATGCGACCTGCGCAGATTCACAAGGTAAATATTATAGGTAGATATATAAAATTGTCTCAGTATAAAACAGAATTCTTTAAAAACAAAGCATTTTATTGTTCAATTTGTTGCGCAATTCCTTGTTCAATATTTAGTGTAGTAGCATATCGCTATTCGCATCTCAAACAAAAAGTCACTCTTCCAATGAGTTTATAAAAATAACACATCAAGTTAAAAATTGCCCGAAGAACGTTTTTAATTTCCGACAAACCAACGAGATAAGTCTGTGAATTTGTAATCCAGAAAGGAGAGATACAAGGTTAAAAGCGTAGATGGAGAGTCGTTGAAAAAACTGGAAAACTGGGCAAAATTAAGCTTTCCCTTAATTATTCCTGATATTTTTTCCCTAAGTTAAATCAATCAACTGTATTTAAACTACCTTTACAAATTAATTGATGACTAAGACACAGCTTATGTTGTCCCATGTCAATGTGAAGTAGAACATTATGTATTCGTTTTGGAATGTTCCTAGAGTAACTTGACACACACTAGAGAAAATCTCCAAATGAAATATTTTTCTTATATTGCTGTCCTACATTCATATATGTATAAACCCTGAAACACGCTGTATATGTTGTAGTTTGGCTATTAATGTTTATCTTAAAATAAGTTACCTGCAAGCTGCAACATACTACAGAAGTAGAAAATGAAACAATACTCTCAAATGAATAGTTCTCCACCTTCGCCAATGTCGTTCCCCTTCCTCTAGCGATCATCTCAATTTGGTTGAACCCTGATCAAGATTCGGATCAATCAATGTATAACTACTTTTGTTTTAACCATTGTTGCCACATCCTCTCAAATGAATATTTCTCCACCTTCGACAAAGTCGTTCCCCTTCCTCTAGTGATCATCTCAATTTGCTTGAGCCTTGATCAAGTTTCGGATCAATCAGTGTATAATAATAATAATAAATCTTTATTGAAGTTAATGTCAAAGGCGAGGTTCAGCCGAAGCTGCTCTTCCACCTAACCCGTACAAAAATATTACAATTTACAAAATGAAAATACAAATAGATTGCTAACAAAACAGGAAATACATAAACCAAAACAAAAAATATACTATACTTGTATCAAAATAAAAACAGGTCATTATAATAATGAAATGGAATATAAGAAAACTTAAATATCTACAAAAATTCCTAACATATATTTTAATTGCGACTAGGAATGTCGTTGTATATTGTTCCCACATCCTCTCAAATGAATATTTCTCCACCTTCGACAACGTCGTTCCCCTTGCTCTAGTGATTATCTCAATTTGCTTGAGCCCTGATCAAGGTTCGGATCAATAAATATATAACTACTTTTGTTTTAACCATTGTTCCCACATCCTCTCAAATATTTCTCCACCTTCGACAATGTCATTCCCCTTCCTCTAGTGATCATCTCAATTTGCTTGAGCCCTGATAAAGTTTCGGATCAATCAATGCATAACTACTTTAAACATCTTTCAACGATAGTTTCCTGTAATTAAATCTTGTACCAGACCCGAAGACGACAATCTAAATTGTCGAAACCGCGGTCGTCATTTTTTATAGTATATGAGTGGAAAATATAAGACAACTACTACTCAACTAGGGGAGTTATTATTATTTAACTACTTTTGTTTTAACCATTGTTCCCACATCCTCTCAACTGAATATTTCTCCACCTTCGACAACGTCGTTCCCCTTCCTCTGTGATCATCTCAATTTGCTTGAGCCCTGATCAAGTTTCGGATCAATTCCGGAGCGATTAATCCCCCGATAACACGGCTCTTTGCTTCTGTTCAGTCGGCTTTCAGCGGACAACAGTGTGGAAAGCTGCCGCTTCCCAAGCCTCGCTTCCTTACGCCACTGACATGACTGATGGAGGCAAGTGTCTGCGAACCCGTTCGTTTTCATTACAAATCAGACGCTGGTTTTATCTTTATTTGATGGAAGGAGCCGCAAACTTCCAGGCAAATAGAGAAGCGTGAGTTAAGTGCAATTTGAACTGCGACGTTGGAGAACGAGAATGCAGTGTTTTATTGCTATGTTCTGTTTTATATTCATTTGCGTTTTAAATACAAAATTTGGAACATGTTTTTATGGAAGCATTTAGACTTAAGGTGTATGTCTACCCTAAAATTTGACAGCGTTACAGAGGTGTACCCCACCCACGTTTACTTTAATTTTAATTGAAGTATATGATGCTTTTACATATGAGTGTACTAACAAACGATGTATTAATGCTTCTATATTTTTATTTTTTGTATTTGGCCTAGGAAATTGAAGTACAAAACTATTTAAAAATGTCGTTTTTTCCGGTTTTTTGTCATTATTTGATATGATTTTCTTCGGTCACTATAAATGGCAAGAAAAATTTAAAAAGCAAGAAGAATGCAGCTAAGCTTCCTTGTTCGAATAAATTTTACTTAATTTCTTTAAAAAATATGTAGTTGTTATGGGAATACTGGAGCCATGTTTACAGTATTTTTCAACTTCAAAATGACATTGCATAGCTAGGATGCGGGAAAGTACGTGTTTCGGGCAACCATAGTAGTGGGGAAGAGAGTGAAATAGAAAAAAAGTAATATCGAGAGTATTCTAGGAATTCGAAAAAAAGGTAAATGAGCCCTTTAAGAAAAAATTGGAGAGTAGTGTTCAAATGTAAAATAAACATTAGAATAATGTTTTCTTATCATGAAATTACCAATATTGAATTCGGATGTAGTCACCTTGCAGATTTTCGATTTCAATATATTCCAAGATATCATTTTACTCGTTAAAATCCAAACACGATACCTCGAACACGTCACCTTATTAAAAAACTTCAACAAAAGAAAACAAAATATCAAATAACACCTCTTCATCTTGGTGTTTCAAATATATTTAAAAACAAATTCGCAACCGAAACTGGTGACCTGATTTCCCTCACGTTTACAATTTCGGTAGATTTCTTCATCTTTGTATTTACTTCTCACTTCGACGTTCATCTGTTTCGGCAGACGTGATTCTGATACGTGAATATGTAATGAAATTGTGAGCAAGCGAGAAATTGAAATGTATAAATCAATATCGTTTCTGGGTATGAGCTGTGGTGGCGCTGACGAACCGTTGAGTTACCGCTACATTGAGGTTATGGATGGTTACAGTATGGTTACCGATGAGAGTATTAATACCAAGGATTGGTTATAGGATAATGAGCCATCGAACTGGAAAAGCCTTTTACTTTAATTTCAATCCACTTGAAATTGACTGAATTCCACTGAACACTTTGGATAATTCAATCTTGAAACGAGCTGGTTTTAATTTATATCAGGAACAAGGTGCCACATGAAATTGGTATTTTAAATATGTAGATATCGAACAGTTTCTAGAGGATTGAAATTGAAAATCGTTATGAAAAATGACGGAATGTGTTTTAAAAAATCAAGCGAGCAGCAATATATTGGATTTTAGCATTAAATTGGAATACAGTTAACAAGCAAAATTAATTAATGTACAATATAAACAGAAGTGTATACTTATGCAATGAAAGGAATTTTCTAAAAGAAACATCCATATAAATCATAAGGCCGGATGCATCTACAAAACTTTTAAAATAAGCTGAAATATAAAAATTCAACAGGATATATAAAATGTTTCACGATATATCAAGTTCTACACGCTTCTTGTAATATTCGTTGATGCAACTTCTACTTTAAATTAAATTCTGTCTAAATTGACAAAAATTAAACTGACTCCTTTGGATATTCCCTTGAAGAGGATTTTAATTTATATCAGAAACAATGAGGTATACATTGTAATATTTTTAATATGTAGACATGGAAGATTCCTAGAAGACTGCAATTGGAAAACGTCATTTAAAGTAACAGAATGTATTAACAAGCAAAATTAATGAATGAGCATCAAACTGTAAACGCACTTAAGGGGCTATGCTTCTTGAGTGCAATAAGAATCAGAAATTTTAAATTAGTAACGACAAAGCATTGTTGAATTGAAAAATTCAAACTATATATTGTTCCGACAACAATTAGAGATAAAAAGAAATTAAACACTAGAATTTAGTGAGAATCTCATGAATGAACTATAAAAGTTATCATTGAGTTTAAAGATTAAATGAGTAGAACATAGATGTAAAAAGGACGGAAAAACAATAAAACTATAATTTTATCATCAGAGTTGCCATAAATTATATCTAAACTTTTAGTACTCTTAGTATTCTTCCTTAATCTACATACAAAAATTCAACATCATACGTATAACAGTATTAGATTGAGATCCTCACAAAAATTACTCGTTTTTTATTATTGCCATGCAATAGGCTCTTAATCAAAATTGTTACAACTCAAATCGTACTTATTATAGTATAGTATATTGCTGAACTCAAGCTATTAACAGACATATGGATGCCAGGTAAGAAACTATCAAAAGGAACCTATAAAATCGAGGCAGTAGCTTCGCGGGTTTAAGAACAGCTCTCTGCATGTGATGACGTACGAACCGGAGTTCCGTGGTTCAAGTCACTCGGCCGGCAGTGTGATTGTCGTTAAATTGTAAAACATCTTGCAAATAAATCGCATTCGGATGCTTCAAGCTGACCACTTGATCGTCTTAAAATGTAGTCCTGGTTGCAAAGAATCTTTCTTTTGTCGCTTTGAATTTTAAAGACCGTCGCAAGGATTGATATTCTGACTGCACTAAGACGAATCCAAGTAGTTGGATTCCAATTCTATAATTAGAAGTTCATCCCAGCAAAATAAAAATAAAGTTATATGAAAAGAATTTTCAGGAAAGGAACTATGTAAGGAACATTCATCCTTCATCCATATAAATGAAAAGACCGGATGCATTTACAAAACTTTTAAAATGAATGGAAATACAAAAATTCAACATGATGCTCCACGCTTTTTGAAATTCGTTGAAGTAACCGACCATGCTGTCTGATAGAATTCATTGTTCTGGTTTACATTGTAACATGAACGGCTATGTAACTACAGTTAATATCTAAAAATACAAAACAAAACACAAATGATTAACACAGTTGCGTGTTAACAAACAGCCGGAGTATCGTTACAGGTTACGAAACAAGTGAAAAGCGGTAATTTCCGACCTTGACATCACGATATTGACATCAACTTTCCTCCTGATACATTAATTGATTAATTCTGGAACGTATAATCTGGATTAAACATGAGGTTGATGGATTAGTTGGCTTGAATTATCGTCTGGTTGAAAATATTACGGCACTAATCTTATGACAACGAGGAGATATATCTTATCTGGGTCGCTAATGAAATTAGCTGGCCATGCCATGCTAACAATTTCATCGGGACGTAAAAAAGTAATATTCTTTAAAGACATTATTATAGGTAGCTTTTAGTAATAACTGAGTAGTGAGTATCATAAATTTATTACGAAGTATACGAAGGAGTAGCTATATTATGAGGTCTTGCAAGACTAAAATATATTGAGTAACTACTTACATAAAGATTTCTCAGGCGGTATAAGGCGATAAATTATGGGAAGAAAAACGTAGTCGCACAACCGCTAAAGTTCAGGAAATTCACGTTTCCTACCCCCTATTTATATAAAAATATTTCTGTTCGTAGATCTTGTTGCCCAGCACTGACTATAACCTATAACATATAGTCTGATTCACAAATTCGTGCGTACCTATATTTTAATGGCATATATAACTCAGCTTACTGATCATGGAACAAAATTTTTATTTTGAAAGGGCAGTTTTCGCAAGAAGCCCATTTTTGAATCCAGAGGGCTATTGATTGTATAACAGATATCTGATCAACTATGTATAGGGTGGGCCAAATGAGACCTACTAATGTTAAACACTAATAACTCTTGTAATAATCGCTTATTTTGATTAATTTTTTTTATACAATGAATATATTTTATGGACATTATGTATGAAATATAACATCAGACAAATGTAAACCATTATTCACGATACAGAGATCGGCTCTTTTTAACGCGTTTTCCATTACACCACGTGATGTTTCTGGTTGAAGGCTCAGTATTTCGTCTCGAATATTCTGCTTCAGTTGTCTAATATTCTCTGGTTTATTAACATACACTTTGTTTTTTAATTATCCCCATAAAAAAGTCGGGCGCTATTAAATCTAGCGAGCGAGGTGGCCAAGGGAAATCTGATTTTTTTTAAATCAGACGTTCGCCAAAAATTTCACTTTTTTGGCCATAACACCACACCAAACAATACATTTGGATGGATTTGCAACTGGTGCTGGTGTATTTCCCTTGGATTTTCAGAGCTCCAAAATCTACAGTTTTGTTTGTTGACATGACCATTTAAATGCAAATGCGATTGGTAGGTCTAATTTGGCCCACCCGATATAAATGGAATAAAATTAAATTTTAATTAATTGTGAATTTATTAAACATCAGCTGAAAACACTGACCCCAAACAGTTTGATAAAAACATCTGGAAACTTAAATCGCCAATTTTGAAAAAATTCTTTCAGTTTCGTGATATAAGTGAGTTGAGCACTACTAAATGCCATTAAAATGTATGCAGGAAGTTGTGTATTACCCTGTATGTCGAAACAACACATATTTGGAACGTGTACTTGTTCTAGAGGTAAATTCATATAAGCAGAACCCTGCGTGAAGTACGAATTCTCGTCTTAGAAAGAGAGGCATAGATGATAAACAAGAGGAAACTACATCAGCTTCAATATCTGTTATTCTCATGTTGACGTTCGTAGTGTTTTGCTTCGTGTAACGCTGTGAATTTTGTAATTGATTGTGATTGAGTTATATTTTAGTTTTCTTTGAAAATTAAGTGAAGTGCAGCACAGCATATACTCGCTAGCTCCGCTTTTGTAAAACGGACAGTACATGACAAGCTCTGCCTTCTCGCGCAGCTCAGGGTGCTAGATATTTGCATTTTACTCTAATAAGAAAAGTGTTCGAATACGGTAAGAGATTTTAGGAGACTGAGGTACTTGTTTATAGGAATATAATATTCATTACATTATTTATTGTGTACACCTACAAATTATTTATACTTTATGATGATGAATATGTACCGACGTGGCAACCCTGCCCTAAATAATTTCATTTAACGTTTTTGTATATTATATTTTCATTTATTTTGTATACTGTGTTATATACCTATTGTTGTAAAAAAACATTTACGTTAGTAACGAAATAAGGTATAAAAAACAAATACATTTTCTCTTCTTTTTACCTTCCGCTTACCTGTAAAGGAAGGTATTGGAATCATGCAAAAAATCGGGTAGTGAGTTTTTAGTGGATGAGCACGAATTAGAGTCCTTACAACTCATTTTTGATAGTTTCCCGATGATGTCTGTATGTATGTGTGTGTGTGTGCGTGTGTGTGTATGTGTGTGGTCCGGGCCGATGCCGTCTGTCGGATAACTCAAATACGAATTACCCAAAAATTTTGATATTTGGTATTTTACAATTGTATACGAATAGGAAGAGCTCATTAGATTTTGGTACAAATATCTTCACCGGAAGTGATATTTTTTGAAGATTGAAAAGATTAAGTGTCAAAAATTTCTATAAATTTTGATAAATATAGTATTTATTTTTAATAAGAATAAGAGGAAAAGTTATTTGCAACTTAGGTCATAAAAAAATTGTCTTTATATGGTAGCATTAAAGAACTGCAGTAAAATTTAAAAAATAAATTTATCAAATAAAACGTTGAAATCTTGTAATCCATGTTCGGTTGATTTTTGTTTCTGCATAAAAAATATTGACAGATGAGACGGATGACAAGTTGGCATACTAGCGCTATTAAGTCATAAGTAAGCTATTAAATGTAGTAACTGAACGGATGATTGCTTCAACACACAGAAGAGTTTTCGTGTGAATGAATCTTTTGATTCAGGTGATACTAATTTCTGTGTTTGAATATTTTAGATTTTTATTTGTATACTTATTTTAAATGGGCACCGGATTGTACGTATACATTTCTGTTTAAAGTCTAGATATGGCGGAAGGTTGTGTGATGGCCACGTCAGATTTTTAACGTTTAATTTTCAATATCAAATATAGCGGAATTACGAATAACTAATACCGAGTTCAGCGTGAGACTGACAAAAACGAAAACTTAAAGAGAATGTTACACTCTGTCACACTCTCGCGCATGTGACCTAAACGACGATCTTGTGCTGATTAATTTAGAGTCGCAAATAACTAAATTATTGAAAAAAATATAAAGGATTATAAAAAGTAGAATTATGTTTGAACCCAAAGGAGCCGTACCTAAGAGTGTACCTAAACAACATTTGACTTACTTTATGACACGACACAAGGGAATGGAAAATTTTTGTTATGAATGATGCTTACTTATTTAAACGAAATAAAAGATATATTGCGCATTGGTACATAATAACCAACATGAAAATATTTAAAAATTTTCGTCCAATCGAAAAAGGGTGTTATTGTAAGACGACACATTAGTTTGTTTGTCTTCTGCACCAAATTTATTTGAAAAATGTACGAGGAGAAGGAGGCATATTCGCGTGCATTGATATAAGATGTCATTAAAATTCTCATAAACTTCATTTAAAACTTAGATTGCTCGCTGATTGTGATGTTCAGTTCTTACGGCATTCCCGAGCATCAAGAAGAATGACAGGTAACGTAAATCAGAGTTTTACAATGCCAATATACGTCGCCGGAATTTGTAATGTGATCGCGTGCCGAAATGAGTAAAAGCGCAATTCAAAAATGAGCAAGCGAAAAGTTCGCGTGCAGAGTAATTACAAACATTGCCTGTTGATAAAGAAAACAAAAGTATTTTCCGAGTGGTAAAAATATCTTGTCGCTAGAAAGCAATTAAACCGCGAGAGTTTCAGTCGTTTTACAATTCGTCTGCAAAGTTAGATGGATATCTAATTGGGTAAATGGAAAATTTACCAGTTTTGCTAGTTCTGAAATTCATTAATGCTTAAACTAATATTTTGATGGCTTCATTTTCATTCCTTTCAGAACATATTTAGATGGCTGTTTCACTCACAGATTCGCAAACCAATCAGGCTTCAGATTTGACTCAGTTATTACTACCACATTGGAGTATACTCTTACATATCGTCGGCGATATGACAATATCTGCTAAGTGAAATTATGCAGTTTTCCAGGCAACTTAAAAAGTGTTTTGTGCTTGACAAACAGAATCTGGTATAAACAAACATACATGCAATAGCTGCTATCTACAGGGTGAGTCATCTAAGTGTTCCCTATTTCATTTGTTTGTAAAGTCTCAAGTTTTTGTGTAAAGTCCGCCAAATTTTTGCTGTAAATACAGTAGCCACTTGAGTTTTTGTTCGCAAAGTTTTATCATTATTGCTCTATTGCTTCCTAATTGGTGACTGAAATAATGATTAATTATTAATGATTAGTCAAACGACTATTTGTAGGATTTTAAAGGACCTTAAGTGGCATCCTTATAAGATTCAAATTCTGCAGGCAATTTCTGAAGAGGATAAAGCAAACCGATTGGAATTTTCAGAAGACGAAATTGAACGAATGAATGAAAACTCTGGTCATCTGAATAACATCATGTTTTCATCTTGATGGTGGATTTCATAGACACAATCATCGGTATTGGTCAGATGAAAATCCCCACTGGATTTCTGAACTCTCCTAGAACGACTGTTTGGGCTGCAATTGGAGATTTTGGATTAATTGGTCCAATTTTCACATTGAAGTGAACCACTCGTGAAGTTTTTGTCTGATCGATTTGAAATTTCGGCAGTAAAAATTCCTTTAGATAGTTCATGTTTTGCAAAAATTTCGTCACTTTCTGATAAAAATTGCCTAAGTTATAAAAAATCCAAATAGGGAATAGTTAGCTGACTTATCCTGTACATTATGATAAAATATTAATATCGGAACATTAAGAAAACTATACTTACTTTTTGCTAATACAAAACTAAATTTAAACCTTTATAATAATAGTTCTATAAATTGTCATTTACGACAGAGCACGACTAAGCACAAGCAGTCATTATTATTTTAAATTTTAACATGACACCTAAGAGATAGCAGATATTGTCACAAATTACAACAGGCGAGACTATGGACAGCAGGTAAATCCATAAATGAAAAGAGTTTTTAAAATAATTATATTTATAAGGTAGTTCTATTAGAATAGTTGTGCGATACACAAAGTTAATTCAAATAGCAAATAAATAAAAAAGTATTTCTCGCAGAAACATATATACAGACGTTCGAAAGTAATTTGCAATCAAGGAAAACAAATTAAATCTTTCAAACGCAGGATCCCAACTTAAAAACTGCTATTCTATTTTCTATTCAGTGAACTGTTTTCTGTATCTTCTGCAGAATAGATCTGGAGCCCCGATAGATAGTTCTGACGTTGAATACAAACAGCGTTTGCACATTTTAAGCTTCAAAGCAAAGAAACAAGAGTAAAAAGAACACATCCACATCAAACGTTGTTTGCGCCCAATTGATCCATGGCTGCAACAATAGAACAATCGCTGACTCGTTGTTTTAGCTTTGCTTTTCATTTGTTCTTGTCTACACGTGCTAAATTCTGAGAAGGGGAATTTAATTTTCCACCAGTTTATTGGATTTTAATAAAATTTAAAATTTGAAATCTGGAATTTCTGTGGAATTTAATAGATGACATAAAGATTTTCGGTACTGGCATTTTTCTTTGAAATGTGGCCATAAAAGTTTTATGTGTCATAAGAAAAAATATGAATGTGGGTATTTGGTAATTCCAGTTTTATGAACAATATGTCATATATGGAAATTTTACACTATAAAACATACTTATTAAATATACATATTTTGTTATTATACTTTTCAAAGTAGCTTAACTTAATAGGTTGTATATTAAAATGTACTACATTTTATTAACTACATTATAAACTGTTCATTGAGCTGACCTGCAAACCATTGAACTACACATGCCAATAATGTGGTTAATTTTAAAATTACGAATATTAATTGATCAATTTAAACGTTCAACCATTTCACAATACACTGTCACATTAAACCATCACTGAAAAATAATGATAATCAAAATTATAAATTTTATATAGCTTGGTGCATAATATTTAATAAAATCCTAAAAATTGACCACTTTTGTACATGCCTTTTCTTTATATGTACATTGTACATATGTGAACTGTAAGGTTATATATTATTGTTTTTATAAATATGTAATAGTATAGATAAAGAATGGATCTACAAATGTGCATTTTTAAATTTAAAAAATAAATGAGATATACCCGTGTTAAGATTACATAAATTGGACATTTTTAAGAATTTTTATAATTTAGTACAATTTTTTTATTAAAATTTTAAAAAGATACAACTTTTTATTGAAATTCTAAGTATATTGTCCTTTTTACCTTCCGCTTACCTGTAAAGGAAGGTATTGGAATCATGCAAAAAATCGGGTGGTGAATTTTTAGTGGATGAGCACGAATTAGGGTCCTTACAACTCATTTTTGATAGTTTCACGATGATGTCTGTGTGTATGTGTGTCTGTGTGTGTGTGTGTGTGTGGTCAAGAGGTGTTAGTCGCATAACTCAAATACGAATTACCCGAAAATTTTGATATTTGGTATTTAACATTTGTATATAAATTGGAAGAGCTCCTTAGATTTTGGTACAAATATCTTCATCGCAAGTGATATTTTTTGAAGATTGAAAAGGTTAATTGTCAAAATTGTATATAAATTTGGAAAAATATAGTATTTATTTGTAATAAGAATAAGAGGAAAAGTTATTTGCAACTTACGTTATAAAAAAATTGTCTTTATCTGGTAGCATTAAAGAACTGCAGTAAAATTTAAAAAATAAATTTATCAAATAAAACGTTGATATCTTGTAATCCATGATCGGTTGATTTTTGTTTCTGCGTAAAAAATATTGACAGGTGAGACGGGTGACAAGTTGGCATACTAGCGCTATATAAGTCCTAAGTAAGATATTAAATGTAGTAGTTGAACGGAGGATGGCTTCAACACAGCAGAGTTTTCCTGTGAATTAATCTTTTTATTCAGGTGATGCAAATTTCTGTGTTTGAATATTTTAGATTTTTATTTGTATATTTTAAATGGGCACCGGATTGTACGTATATATTTCTGTTTAAAGTCTAGATATGGCGGAAGGTTGTGTGATGGCCACGTCAGATTTTTCTTTATAATATGTACATACCGGGAGTTTTTTTTATTAGTAAACATAGGGCATGTCATTACCATAGTTACAGTGTTACAGAATGACAGCAATGTATTGGAGCGTCTTTTTTATCAGTAAACATAGGGATAATTACATACTAAAATAAATATGAAATATAAATTTAAGAAATGATAAATTATTGATTTATATTTTCTACACTTAAGAACTAGGTAGATACCTACATTAAACTAATGAGAATTTTTTAAATCGAATTAAATGCTCAAAATTGGAACCATTAACTTCTAAACAATATCCTAAACGATTATAAAAATAATTTATAGCATTTGCTGGAGAGTAATATTTTGGGAAGCAGCACTAATTCGATTTCTTAATTGTTCAACATTCATTCTGTCACCATTGTACACATTATTTTTAAGTGTCTACCTAGTTCTTAAATTCTCATTAGTTTAATGTATCTACCTAGTTCTTAAGTGTAGAAAACATAAATAAATAATTTATCATTTCTTTAATTTATATTTCATATTTATTTTCGTATGTTCATTATCCCTATGTTTACTGATAAAAAAAACGCTCTAATGCATTGCTGTCATCCTGTAACACTGTAACTATGGTAATGACATGCCCTATGTTTACTTATAAAAAAAACTCTCTGTATACATTGCTCTTTCCCATATTTGCATTATTAAAAAGTGTTTTCGATCCGAGTGAACTGTAAGGTTATTATTGTTTTTATAAATATGTAATAGATAAAGAATGGATCTACAAATGTGCATTTTTAAATTTTAAAAATACATGAGATATAACCGTGTAAGGATTGCAGAAATTGGAAATTTTTAAGGATTTTTATAATTAAGCACAATTTTTTTATTAAAATTTTAAAAAGATGCAACTTTTTATTGAAATTCTAAGTATATTGTCCTATTTTAAATCAAATTTTACCATTCTTGTACTGGCAACAAAACATTTTCTACGTTAGTACATTTAGTATTTTAGGAGGTAGACGAGCCACTTAAGTAAGAAGCTCTTCATTTCACTAACCCTAGGTCTTACCGTTGTTTTTGCGTATATAAAATTTATAACTCCTTCAGTTCAACGTTCTATGAATCGCGCACTCTCGACTATAATCAATTTGTAAGCTGAAAGTTTTGTAGACAATCTGAATGGCACAATCAGATGTACTAGACACTTCAAGGACATCACGTAAAGGACTCACCTCACGAACAATGACCGTCTGCAATGACGACTCACATCTAGAAGGCTTCGCTCCTTAAATGTCAAATGTAATACCGAAATAATGAAGGACGAATCCAGGTTTTATGTGCGCCTTACGATTGCCGGCGTCCCGAGTTCTAAACCGCCTTGATCCATTGTTTATTTTCACTCAAAAACGTGGAATTCAATTTAATAATGGCTGGAATTTTCTTCATATTGAATTTAATTTCGCCATTGGAATTTACTTATCAAATGTTTTATTGATTTTTAAGAAAACCAACTATCGGAAAAATAAAATTTTACTGCTGCAAGGATGGCATTTTGTAATAAAAATAAAAGATATTTTAGAATCCGATGGAACGAAAATCATAAAAGTAGAAGGGCATCGAATATTACTGTTTATTGTAATTTTAAATAAAGAACAGCATATCACCATTATCCCGGGATACGTTGTTACAGCTTCATTTTTTACCTGTAACAATCTCTGTAATATTCCTCTCCATTTTTCGTATATCAATGGTTTTTGTTTGCCGAGTTTGAGTGAAGGTCATGGACCCCAGCGCCAATGTCCGGGGTGGAGAAAAAGTTCAAAAACCTCGAGCACTTGGTTCCTGGCTGTCGTGACGAGCAGAGAGAGTTTTTTGGTGCTGATGCGTTTGACTGCCTATTTGTTTCATCTAGTAACATCGTGGGTTTGGATTACGTTTTTTGGCATTTATAATTCATTTGATTTCCTGTTGTATCTTCGGCACTGAATCCTGTAAGTATTTTTCTGTTTTTTTATTTAACTCATTGAACAACGTCATTTCGCGAGGATCACATCTTGTTTGCCAATGTGATCTAGTTGCAGTGTTACAATTAAATTCACCGTTTATTATAATTTCGTCCTCAAATACTGTGTGTATTTGACGACGCAATTCTTTTTACATGTACTTACAGTTTTCCATGCTCGAATTGTAGTTTTGAGGCTGTCAAAGCATTTGCACCTACAGTTCTTTCCATTCCGCCACCTTTCTGTTGTCACAGGCCTACGCAGAAGCTCAGGCAGCTTGCTGCTATCATTTTTTTTTGAAAATTTCTCATTTGACTAGTAGTTCTGTATTAAATATTTCTGTACGAGTTGTGTTGTCCATTTATCTGTGGTTGACACCAAAGCTCTGGGTTGAGTCTTTGGATTCAAACACAGATAAATTTTGTTGCATCAGCCCTCAGCTATTTTTTTTTTTCTGAATGATTTGAGCACACTACCGTCCCTATCAGAAATCCTGTTGTGTTGATGAATGCTGTGTGAGTGATTTCTAGTACCAAGCTAATTTTTTTTGTTTTCGGTCGCAATAGTTCCCGCTCTGCGATTTTTTTGATAATGTCATAAACCAGTTGTTAGTAGATTAAGTTGACTGTTTAATTTTAAGTTGGGCTCAGTTCACGAACATTTTTGGGTTGTTTTAATTGCGTTCGGAACTGAAATCCTTGGTTTTGACATTATTTTGCGCCGATTATTCAGCTTCGCTGATTTAATTAGCTTCTTCTTTTTTGTGTGTTATCACCGCATGCAACATATTAATGTTAGTTACGGTCTTGTTAGCGTTTTTATGTTTTTCCAGATCCTTGCTTTGCGTAAGATTTCTGTAAATTTACCTTCAGTATTTGCTAGCTCAACATTTGTAAAATTATTGTATTATTATTATTATTTTTTGGTTGCGATACTGCTTTTAGAGATTGGTACTGCCTTATTTTCTACTGTTTTAGATTGCACCAGGGCTAGGGCCTTAGGCAATCGGTGGCTGTGCGTGGGTGGTGAGTCCTGCTACTCGACAGCATCCGGACAGACGTCACTCACGGGTGCAGCTCTCCATTTCCGCCGCTACAGCCTTCCAAAGCCGACAATATAACTGCTAATACATACTACACCGAACTGGCCTGTCGTGCCACCGATCACGACCGAGCCGCAGCAGCAGCCATAGTCGAAGTAGCGAAGCTCAACCGCCAGAGTAGTCAGTCGACTCATGCTCACAAGCACCCCGATTTGCAAGAAGACCTAGCTAGCTGTTACCGCTGTGTTGTATTGCTTGTAAACCCTGGCTTACAGACCGACGAACCACTGCAGGACCTGCTCTAAAGCAAGGTTTGTGAATGTTATTAATTTCAAAATTTATATATTTCATTTGTTAAAAGCATTATTTACTGATTTGTTATTACGTCAAAATTTATTTACTAGAATATATATCCTGAGCTGTATATTTGTTCGTGACTTGTTTTCTTTATTTTCTGCTCGGGTGGCGCCTATCTTATTGAATAAAGAATCCTTCTCGAGCCCTAACCCACAAACTTGCTCCCAATCACCAACGCTAGCCGAGGCTTTATCTGCCTTTATTTCATCTCATCTTACCCCCCGGTTTTGGAATCGGAAGGTAAGTGAAGATAGGAAGAGGTAAGAAACTGGCGCCCAACGTGGGGCCCGAGTAACAAGCACCTTGTTCCTAGAATATTCAAAATTCCATCCTTAAGCGCACCAAGTGTTTGTTAAAGTGATTCTTTATCTTTTTATGTTTCTTGGTAACTTCACTAATTTTGTATGTGATGTGAATACGCTAACAAAAAAACTAACTATCATCAACATATTATTTATTTGTACTAATTTTGTTCTGAATTATTTTGAGGGAACATGGATCCTAAAATTGTTGATTACTTACTACCGGATGAGATCAATTATGAATTGCGAGTACGAGGAATTAATGAGAATGACGACCCACGCAAAGTTTTGAGAGGATGGTTGATGTTGGAAGGAGAGAGCACGAGCTATTCCAGTATGACTGTTACCAATCCTGCTGCCGATCATGGAGAGTGTCTTCAGAAACTGAAACATTTAGCAGGTGAGCTCAAATCATTTAAAAATTTATCCTCCGAAAAGTATCAGTCTATGTCAGCTCGTATGGGGTATTTGAAATGCAGAATTGGTCGTTTAAATAAATATTATCCGTGCTCAAACTTATTTACGACTTTGGCTGCTTTGCGTGCAGATTTGGAATCTTTTCAATCGGTAGATTTTGTTCAAAATTCATTAATCTCTTTTGACGACCCTATATTTCTGCCGAAGTCTTTTCATGAACCTCAAGAACCACAAATTTTTCGTCCGGTTCCATGTGAATCAACATCGTCACCACTCATTCCAGAACTTAGACATCAACAATTAATTAAACCACCGATCGATTTATCACCTTTTATTCCACAATACCTACCGAGACCTCAGCAATCACACGAATCGTATGTACACCTTTGGAAAATTAAATTTGACGGTACTGGTAGCGTAAATGAATTTATAGAGCAAATTAAGGAAACTGCGAAATCCAGAGCTATCTCTTTAGAGCAAGTTCATCGACAAGCAACAGAATTATTCTCCGGTTCTGCCTTACTTTGGTATCGTTCAGTAAGAGACAGCATTCATTCGTGGGAAGATTTAGTTTCACGATTGCGTGCGGCATTTTTAGCAATCGATTACGAATATGAATTATGGGAAGAAATTAAAGCAAGAACACAAGGTGCCGATGAAGGAATAGAGATGTATGTTGCGGTAATGAACAATTTATTCAATCGGTTAGCTACTGCTCCTGCTGACGACATAAAATTACTTACGATCATTCGCAACTTACAACCACGCTTTCAACGTGAAATTGCCGTCACACAATCTCAACATCTACACCAGCTGATTTATATCTGCAAGATCATCGAAAGTACGGAATATCGCGTTTCTAAATTTAAAAATCCTCCGTCCCGTCATCCTAAACTCTTAGAACCAGAATTAGCTTATAACCCACCATCCTACAGCCGATCTCGACCTCCTGCTGTTAACCGAGTGCATGAAATCACCAAGTCAGCTCCAATACTTTGTTGGAATTGCGATCTAACAGGACATATTTCTAAAAATTGCCCTCGACCTCTCGTCAAGCACTGCTTTTCCTGTGGAATTAAAAATGTTACCAGATTTACCTGTCCTGTCTGCACCAAATCAAAAAACTAATTTACCGACGCCGCTTCAGCCGACGGTGTCCACGGTTCAATATAAAGGTTGATTTACCTGCCTGGATTTCTTGGTTATCAAATGTTGAAAATTTTTATAAATCATCCGAAGTTGCTCCTGTTTTGAAACATCCTGGTCAAGATACCCGCCCTTACGTAAATATAGGATTGCTTAACAACAACGTCACAGCTTTATTGGATTCTGGCGCCAACATTTCTGTTATTGGAAATTTGGGTTTACGATTGTTGACGCGTCATGATTTGAAGATATTACCTGCTGATGATGTCCACGTAAGTACTGCGGATGGCTCCGTTCAGACCATTCTCGGTTATGTCATTATTCCTGTTACCGTTGGAGCGATTACTAAAATGTTAAAATTTTTATTAGTACCGTCTATCAAACAATCCGTTATACTCGGTATCGATTTTTGTAATTTGTTTGAGATCAGCTTAAATTTTTCCGCCAACAGTTGGATTTCACACTCTACTACTTCGCAACAAATTTCATCGATTCAGACAGCCGAAAATTTAACTTCTGCACAACAAGCTGCTGCCCAGCGTGTCATTGATGCCTACGCTAAACTTGGAGCTAAAGGACTTGGTTGTACGCACTTATTGAAGTATAAAATCGATACTGGAGACGCCACACCGATTAAGTCACGTTATCATCCTATGTCACCGGTCATGTTGGCTCATCTTCATGCCGAATTGGACAAGATGCTAGAGCTTGGAGTTGTGAGACGTTCTACTAGCCCGTGGTCGTCCCCTGTTCTGTTGGTAAAGAAAAAGTCTGGTGAATATCGTTTTTGCTTTGACGGACGCAAGCTGAATGCTGTTACAAAAAAGGACGCATATCCTCTGCCGTATATACAAGATACTTTGGATCATCTACGTGATAATCGGTATTTGTCGTCGATAGATTTAAAAAGTGCTTTTTGGCAAATTCCGCTTGACGAATCTTCATGCGAGAAGACTGCTTTCACTATTCCAGGTCGTGGTTTGTTTGAGTTTGTACGTTTAGCTTTTGGTTTAACAAACGCACCTGCAGCTCTTCAAAGACTGATGTCAGATGTCATCGGCGATGATCTTTATCCATTTGCGTCTATCTATTTAGACGATATGATTGTGAGCACTAGCACATTCGAAGAACATGTAACTATATTATATGAGATTTTATCCCGATTGGAGAGAGCCGGTTTAACAATTAATTTTGATAAATGTGAATTTTTCCGGCCCAGCTTGAACTACTTAGGATATGTCGTCGATCAGAATGGTTTACGAACTAATCCTGATAAGATTGAATCTATAACAAAATATCCGTTACCTCAGAACGTCACAGAACTTAAACGATTCATGGGTTTAGCGTCGTGGTATCGTCGCTTCGTGCCACAATTTTCAACCATCGCAGCACCTATCAACGCGCTGTCCAAAGGTAAGCGGAAGCTAAATAAGCTAGATTGGAATGAGGAGGCTCGCGATGCATTTAAGAACTTAAAAGCAGCTCTGACATCAGCGCCAGTCTTGACGAGTCCTGATTTCTCCCTCCCGTTCACTATCCAGACTGACGCTTCCAACTATGGTTTAGGCGCCATACTTTCTCAAGCTACTGCCGACGGAGAGCACGTTATTTCGTACATCAGTCGCACCCTGAACAAAGCCGAGAGAAATTATTCAGCAACGGAGAAGGAATGTTTGGCCGTCGTCTTCGCTATACAGAAATTCCGTCCCTACGTAGAAGGTTCTAAATTTACTGTCATCACCGATCATTCTTCGTTACTGTGGTTGATGAATATGACCGATCCTTCTGGACGACTCGCTCGTTGGGCGGTCAAATTACAACAATTCGACTTCAAATTATTGCATCGTCCTGGAAAACTTAACGTTGTGCCAGATGCATTATCCCGAGCTCCTGTCGAGATTGCCAGTTTGGTTGCTGCTGCGAACCTACGAGATAAATGGTACATAAAACTTAAAGAGTCCGTAGAGAATAATCCTGCTGATTATCCTGATTGGAGAATTGACGGCGATGTTTTGTATAAATTAATTCCTAATAATATCAGCGTAAGTAATTTGTCAGCCTGGAAAATTGTCGTACCGTCCGATCATCGAAATAAATTACTTCAACAATTTCATGATTCACCAACTTCAGCTCATTTTGGGATATTTAAAACTTACCGCAAGTTAGCTGAACAATACTATTGGCCGAAGATGAAGTCCAGTGTAGTACGATACGTTTCACGATGTCAGGTTTGCCAGGCGCAGAAGGTTCCTGCTCTGCAGCCGCCAGGACTAATGGGTACACATAAACACATTAAATATCCGTGGCAAGCGATTGCGATTGATTTGATGGGCCCTCTGCCTCGTTCGTCTTCAAACCATGTATACATACTAGTGATTTCGGATTGGTTCACGAAATTCCCTCTCGTTTTTGCCTTGAGGCAAGCTACTGTTGCCGGCATCTGCAAAATTTTGGAAAATGATGTATTTCTTGTTTACGGCGTGCCGCAGATAGTCATATGCGATAATGGGACACAATTTACTAGTAATGTGTTTAAAGCTTTATTGAAGAAGTACGAAGTACCCAAGCAATGGTTTAACGCGAGATACCACCCGCAAATTAATTTTGTAGAACGTACTAACCGTATTGTCAAAACTGCGATTCGATCTTACGTGGACAAACAGCAACGCCACTGGGACAAAAATCTGTCAGCGATTGCGCAAGCTATACGAACATCAGTACATGAAGTTACGGGATTTACTCCTGCATACTTAAATTTTGGTAGGCATGTACCTTTGTCCGGATTATTTTATGGAGAATCCCCCGACGAAATCAGCAGCGATAAGCACTCTGAGTATGCTCACCACTTGCTCGATCTTCAAGACCATTTTAAAACCGTCGAAAAGAAAATCGTCGCTTCACATTATCGTTCTGCTCGGCACTACAACTTACGACGGCGTCAGCTCGAATTTTTTGTAGGAAACAAAGTTTGGAAAAAAAATTACGTTTTGTCTAACGCCGCACAGCATTTTTCCGCTGCTCTTGCGCCCAAATACGTGCAATGCACGGTAAAGAAGAAAATATCGAAATTAATTTATCAATTGGTTGATGCCGACGGACACGATCTCGGGAGATGGCATATAAAGGATTTAAAGCCGATGGAGCTGAAGATCAATCTGTAACTGCAGATACGACAAATTAAATGGGATGACGTCTTTCGTTTTCTTTTTCAATGTTTATTGGGGTAGTGTTACAGCTTCATTTTTTACCTGTAACAATCTCTGTAATATTCCTCTCCATTTTTCGTATATCAATGGTTTTTGTTTGCCGAGTTTGAGTGAAGGTCATGGACCCCAGCGCCAATGTCCGGGGTGGAGAAAAAGTTCAAAAACCTCGAGCACTTGGTTCCTGGCTGTCGTGACGAGCAGAGAGAGTTTTTTGGTGCTGATGCGTTTGACTGCCTATTTGTTTCATCTAGTAACATCGTGGGTTTGGATTACGTTTTTTGGCATTTATAATTCATTTGATTTCCTGTTGTATCTTCGGCACTGAATCCTGTAAGTATTTTTCTGTTTTTTTATTTAACTCATTGAACAACGTCATTTCGCGAGGATCACATCTTGTTTGCCAATGTGATCTAGTTGCAGTGTTACAATTAAATTCACCGTTTATTATAATTTCGTCCTCAAATACTGTGTGTATTTGACGACGCAATTCTTTTTACATGTACTTACAGTTTTCCATGCTCGAATTGTAGTTTTGAGGCTGTCAAAGCATTTGCACCTACAGTTCTTTCCATTCCGCCACCTTTCTGTTGTCACAGGCCTACGCAGAAGCTCAGGCAGCTTGCTGCTATCATTTTTTTTTGAAAATTTCTCATTTGACTAGTAGTTCTGTATTAAATATTTCTGTACGAGTTGTGTTGTCCATTTATCTGTGGTTGACACCAAAGCTCTGGGTTGAGTCTTTGGATTCAAACACAGATAAATTTTGTTGCATCAGCCCTCAGCTATTTTTTTTTTTCTGAATGATTTGAGCACACTACCGTCCCTATCAGAAATCCTGTTGTGTTGATGAATGCTGTGTGAGTGATTTCTAGTACCAAGCTAATTTTTTTTGTTTTCGGTCGCAATAGTTCCCGCTCTGCGATTTTTTTGATAATGTCATAAACCAGTTGTTAGTAGATTAAGTTGACTGTTTAATTTTAAGTTGGGCTCAGTTCACGAACATTTTTGGGTTGTTTTAATTGCGTTCGGAACTGAAATCCTTGGTTTTGACATTATTTTGCGCCGATTATTCAGCTTCGCTGATTTAATTAGCTTCTTCTTTTTTGTGTGTTATCACCGCATGCAACATATTAATGTTAGTTACGGTCTTGTTAGCGTTTTTATGTTTTTCCAGATCCTTGCTTTGCGTAAGATTTCTGTAAATTTACCTTCAGTATTTGCTAGCTCAACATTTGTAAAATTATTGTATTATTATTATTATTTTTTGGTTGCGATACTGCTTTTAGAGATTGGTACTGCCTTATTTTCTACTGTTTTAGATTGCACCAGGGCTAGGGCCTTAGGCAATCGGTGGCTGTGCGTGGGTGGTGAGTCCTGCTACTCGACAGCATCCGGACAGACGTCACTCACGGGTGCAGCTCTCCATTTCCGCCGCTACAGCCTTCCAAAGCCGACAATATAACTGCTAATACATACTACACCGAACTGGCCTGTCGTGCCACCGATCACGACCGAGCCGCAGCAGCAGCCATAGTCGAAGTAGCGAAGCTCAACCGCCAGAGTAGTCAGTCGACTCATGCTCACAAGCACCCCGATTTGCAAGAAGACCTAGCTAGCTGTTACCGCTGTGTTGTATTGCTTGTAAACCCTGGCTTACAGACCGACGAACCACTGCAGGACCTGCTCTAAAGCAAGGTTTGTGAATGTTATTAATTTCAAAATTTATATATTTCATTTGTTAAAAGCATTATTTACTGATTTGTTATTACGTCAAAATTTATTTACTAGAATATATATCCTGAGCTGTATATTTGTTCGTGACTTGTTTTCTTTATTTTCTGCTCGGGTGGCGCCTATCTTATTGAATAAAGAATCCTTCTCGAGCCCTAACCCACAAACTTGCTCCCAATCACCAACGCTAGCCGAGGCTTTATCTGCCTTTATTTCATCTCATCTTACCCCCCGGTTTTGGAATCGGAAGGTAAGTGAAGATAGGAAGAGGTAAGAACGTAAATAAATGAAATTTAGAAAACGGACTTTTCATCCACAGAAATAAAGAAGTTAAAGCACATTGGAGTTGTTCTTAATGGATAATCTTAGATTTTTTGTCAAGTTCTATTGATAATGTAAATGTAGTTCTCGAATACCAATCGTTTTTTTATTTTTAATTACATTTTTAAGACAGAGTTTTGATTGCATTACTTATTTGTTTTTAAGATATTATGTTAACTTAAAAAACGTGTTTTCTTGCTACAAATCTGTACGCAGCGGCTAAAGCTCACCTAGCAGGAGAGGAAAAACTACTTAGTATGTTCATTCTAGACCTAAATTTAAGGCACTACACTTGTAAATCCAGAAGATTAACAATTTGAACGATTCTGGCTGTATTATAAAATATTTCAAATTGAAATTTAACATGAAGAATCATGACTCATTAATGAATCAATAAATGCAAATTATTAATTAATTATTAAAACATCAGTTATTAAAACTTGGAGCTAATTTTTATCATATAATAATCCATATTATACATTGATTAATGCACAAAAATAAAAATTTTCTTTTGAAATCGATAATATACATTAGTCTGAAGACGGGTATAGAGAGATATTATTTAAACAGTTAACCAATTAACTGTAATAATTTATGTAAAACTCGCATTTTTAGCAATGTGCCATCGGCAATATTTAGAATGGGCAATATTGCCACTTTGGAAATGTTACCGACAAGTTGAAAAGATTGTCAAGAATTTTTCTTCTCAGCAAAGTTGCCAAAAGTTAATATATTGTGGCATTTTAAGTTTTTAGGATGTTTTTCTTACCTTTATAAAAACTAATCGTTGATCTATAAACTTAAGAATCAATTAAAAATCAATTTTATTTAATAATAAGTATAAATTGTCCCGTATTTCCATTTTTTGGCAATGTTGCCAGCATTGTTGCCTTGATTTTAAATTGTCGGCAACACTCATAAAGGATATCTTTAAAATTCTTGTTGTGTTCTGTAGAAGGAGAAAAGAAGTTGTGATATATCCCAAAATAACATACATATTATATTTCAAAGTCTTGCTTTGTCGATGCCATACAAAATCCCAAATTCTCATTAATGTTCTTACAATTTCAGTATTCTTTTCTTTTTACACACGTAATAAAAAATCAATAGGTAAACTCCGAAAAAACAAGAAAGACACCCCTAGAAAACTTGTCAAACAATAACTGGAAGCCTTCCAACCTCGACCCTTCATAAACAAGTCTTACAAAAATAAGTTAAGCTGAATTCACGCTTCACTTTCACCGACACCAAAAAGAAAACAAGTATTTATATCTCTCAATATAAGCAATAAACGGCGACGCGGGAAAATATATTTTCGTTACTGCGTTACTTGTGGTGAGATGTTTCTCAGAGACAGTAATGAAAATGAAGGTTTAGGACAAGAGAAAAGAGGAGAAAATCTCATTCAACCTCCGTCGTCAATGGGTTTAACAGATATTTTCACTATTTAAATGTTTGTGCAATAGAAGTCAACACAGTACGTAAACTAGTTAATAAGCTGAGTAAATGATTTTAATGAAGCCGAATCTAATTGATAAATTCGCCAAAGAAAATTCGAACTATGAATATTTGTTTAAAATTTAAGGTATGATTGCTAACATTGACGTACTCTGCATAAAATTTTCTACTGGCAGATTCACAGCTGTGTATAAAATTTCTCAGGAATTTTACATCTTCTTAAATTCAACATCTGGTGTTCCTGAGGGTTCAATTTCAGGACCTCTACTGATTCTACTAACAGATTCACAGCTGTGTATAAAATTTGTCAGGAATTTGACACCTTCTTAAATTCAACATCTGGTGTTCCTGAGGGTTCAATTTCAGGATCTCTACTGATTCTACTGACAGATTCACAGCTGTGTATAAAATTTGTCAGGAATTTGACATCTTCTTAAATTTACCATCTGGTGTTCCTCAGGGTTCAATTTCAGGACCTCTGTCATACATTTTATTAATTGATGAGTTTCTTGAATCATTAATTTATATTATTCTAGATTTCGCAATATTATATCAGTATATTTTAAACAGTGAATTCTATACTACGTACCTGGAAAGGACGTGCGCGTTATAGTCGCTGAGGGGCTGAGGCAAGTTTGTATTTAAAAACGGAAGTATTTTGCCCATGTTCTACATGAGTTAGACAGTGGTAGAGATACTCCTCAAATGCTGTACGCCATAAGTCTGTTTCTCTCTCTACTTGCCTCACTGCTGCTGTTTTGTAGTGCGCTACGGCTCCCTTCCAGGTACGTAGTATAGAGTTCAATGATTTTAAAGCATTCACAAGAAAATTTGATGTAAATATAGATAGCTTTTAATCCTCTTCTGTTTACACCTATTCCATTTTATGATGCAACATTTCAATAATGATTTAAGGTAATATTTATTTTAATTGTAATACAAATTACCAAGGTACACAAAAGACTTGTGTACACCGGCCATGTCGGTAGTATTTATGAAACATAATCTTCCCCGCTTTTCTGTTACTTACCATATTAAATCCATTCATTAATGCAATCATTAGCACCCGAAATACAAGCTTTTTGTTTGGTACACTCAGTGCAAATCTCATTATATAAATCCTACACACACACCCAGATACTCGCAAGCCGATACACTAATCACAAAAAGTCTCGTACTTGTTGCTGCTGGTGTTTGTATAGTCTGCAATTCAATTAAGCGTATCTAATTAGGATTTCTTGGCGCTGCGTTGCCTTTTAATTAATAGTGTAGGAATAACAGGCAACACTGGACTAATATGCCCCCGCATAGAATTTGGAATTTTGGCCGTTTGAGAGCTTTGTTATTTAATGGGAATTGTTGGCGTTTCTGCGATAGTATTCACTTGATAATTAAGTCCAATGTAGTCGGATTTCGGGGGAAAATTACTAATAGTTCTAACAGTAATAATACTAATAGAAATATCGTATTTCGTATGTACTCTCAGGTTTAGGATGCTATTATCACAGCATACTACGAAGGTGCAAATGTATCTTTAAATTAATTGATTGAACTGGAATCCTAAGGTAAATTTCAAAATTGGTCTTATTGTTTACCTGTATTTAAATTAAATATTTGTTTGGAACATTACTAAAGACATTGGATATTTGCAGAATTTATTAAACAGACACATGAAAGCCATGGAATGCGGAATAATGTTTTTTGAAAGCTTTTTGACCCATAGATCAGTCGCATGTGTTGTTTTTTCTGATACTTCAAGTGGCTGTACTAGATCGTTGTTTTCGATTCATGTTACATTTCCAAAATAAAATAAATTGGCTTTTCTTATATTACAAAAAAACTGCAAGTATTACAAGGGAAACTTTTGATTTTAATATGCACGAAAAACGAGTTTAACTCACTTCCACTGACTGTTTTAGTGCTGAATGCATAATGATTTGAGCGTAAAGCGTAATGCATAATGATTATTTATTAGATGGCCATTTCCACCTATTTTGTTTAAGGACTAATTCTACAGATGACATTTGTTGTCGAGGTTTTGTAATTTAATAATTACCAGCATTTTTGCGATGTTAAGGAATGGAATAACTGTTAATTTCGTAAGTAAGGTATTCATTTCCATATGAAGAAATAGACTGAAATATATCTTAATTCGTTCAAGAATTTAAAATTAATGTTTTTTGCACGTTTATTACTATTTTTATAACAAATGTTCAAATTGTCGACCTTCTTCGGTCTCGCAATGATCCAAACGCTTTAACGATCCCCAAATTTTCAATTTGTTGTCTTCCCTCGTGGGACTTTTGAGAAACCTTGAATATAAATAATTGAAGGAATGATACTAAATCAAAATACATTTAAAACAGGATAACCTAGTACACTTTATATGATTGTTATACTATAAATAGAATGGAATTACTCATACACACATGGTCACATCAATATCTTCCACATCCACATGTAAATGTAGTAATTATTTTAAACTTTGCTGGTGGGTGTAACTAAAAACAGAAATACTACATAAACGTTTTTTACTTTTCAAACGCGATCCACATAGCGTGTGATCATAGAAAAATCAATGAGTTTCTGTTTGTAAAAGGTCACATTATAGATTGGACGATATGAATATAAATGTCAGAGTACATGTTCTACATACTGTACAAATGTATTTATTGTTTCACAATAGTAGCGCATTTTATTGTTGGTATTTACATTAACAAATGCAGGCTGAACCGGGGATATATTTTTGAATTATCAGTTATGATGGCAATTTACATTTTCAGGGATGATAATAAAATTTTATATGATGCAAATGATGTGGTTCATATTATAGAAGTATCACTATAGTACGTAATCCTCTGCTTTTCAATATATTCAAATACCTTAAAGCCAAATTCTGAACTTAAAATTTATTTATGTCAAACTATCACATTTTCATGTATATTAAAGAGATTTGAGTGCGATAAATGAGCTATTACAGAATTACACCCACTGCATCGCTATTTTTATCACCTCGTTCTACAGGAATTGTCACTGTTGTTGATATTTTATTAATGCAAGGCAGTTTAATTATTTTCATGCAAATAAAACGAAAAAGCAAAAGCTTGTGTAAAAATTTAAAAAATCTGGTACACTATAAAATGAAACATTCCGCGTTAAACGGCCACTAATGATTTTTTACGGTACTTTGATATGATAAATTGGCTCTTTCGTCTGCGTTTAAAAAAAGATCGTAATGGGCTACTTGCATGATATTGAAAATGAGATTTCAATTACTATTTACCTAATGTTGGGTCGAAAACATTTTATTTACAAAAATCTAATGTGGCCAGCATACAAGCTCCCGCCATATCTAGACTTATAAACAGAAATGTACGTAAAATCCAGTGCCCATTTAAAATACAAATAAAAATCTAAGATATTCAAACACAGAAATTAGTATCACCTGAATCAAAAGCTATATTCACAGGAAAACTCTTCTGTGTTGAAGCCATCCTCCGTTCAATTACTAAATTTATCTTGCTTATGACCGATCATAGATTAAAAGATTTCAACGTTTTATTTGATAAATATATTGCATTATTTCAATACCTCTCTTACAGGTAAGCGGAAGGTAAAAAATATATTTTTTAGTAAATTGTGAAATAGTTATTTGTATCACAAGGCCAGAAACTGACCTTTTGCAAGAGCGAGTATTTTTGACACGCCGAGCCCCAGGCGAGTCTTGCAAATTACGAGCACTAGCATAACAGTTGCTGGACGTGTAATACACAATATTTTATGTGCCGATTTCATTACAAAAATATAAAATAATTATACATAACCTAAAAAATTATGCACTGAATACTTGCATTTGATATATTTATTTATTTATTTTATTTTTTATTTATTATTTATAATATATTTATTTCAGTTTCTATTAACGATTTACGTCTAAAATTTGTCAAAATCTTGTTAATTCTTGTATAAAAAATATTCAACGCATAAAATTGACATCTGCTTGACAACTGTAGTAATGTCAAGATGCCAACCTATAACTTCCGGTTGTTTGCCGGCCTAGGCTGGCAACAAAGAGTTTCTGGCGGATTTTGAGATATGGAAAACGAGCGATGCCGACCGGAGGCATATAAAAATATTTTCTGAGAAGTCAAGCAGATTGGTTTAGCTTGCTCTATGTCACATAGTAGTATTTTTATAAATTTTATCAAAATAAAAAATATTTAATATAAAAACATGCAAGTAGCCATTAAGAATTTCAGGATTTAAATGATTTTATTTCTCGTTGCGTGTAAAGAGCAACGGAAAATTAAAAACTGCTGCGTCTGCGTGTCCCAGTTCAGAAAGGATAACACTCTATGAATTATTAAGCTACTAGGAACAGAACAGCCGGGAAAATTTACTACCTAGCTCTTATCCGCCATCGAAAATGACAGAGGAACTACTTCGCTATTTCGGAATCTTATTATTTATTGCGCGTGACAGGTCACCATTTGCATAACATTTTCATAAAGTAGTTATTGTTTCAAGAAGAGGAGCAATTTTCATAGAAGAGAGACTTTCGTTATTGTTTTATTGCATACCTTGATTTACAATATGGAGAGAACAAAGAAATACAGTTGCATGAAAATGGCGAAATTAAAATTTTAAAACTTAAAGCCTCATTCACATAAGCATTTAGATTTAAAGTTTATATTTATGTTTACGTTTCAGAAAGTTTAAATACATCTAACTAAATACGAGCATTCACAGTACTTGAACGTGGGACATGTGAATGCTCGTATTTATATATAGTGGCTTAACACTCCCGTGGGAGTAGCGCCGCTTCTCATGAAGCTTTCTAGATCCTTTTATCGAAGGGGACCAGTCATCTTAGTACAGTCAGAATCTCGATCCGTGCGGCGATCTGTGGTTTCAACCACAGCGGCAGCGGAGATATTCTTTGTGCAACCAGGACTACATTTAAGGTGAACAAGTGGATAGCTTGTAACACCCGAGTGTGATTGAATGCCAGATCTTGGGCATTTTTAGTTTCACGACAAATCACACATTGTCGAACCATCGATCTGTGACTGACGTCACAGCACGTTAGCCGGCGAAAGCTAGTTAACACACTGGACCACGCTGTCGGGTTATATAAATGTAAACCTTAAAACTAAATTTTATGTGAATGAGGTTTAAATATTGTTCAACTACTGCAATATATTTTTCTGTGGGACTTACATGTTTTCGCGGACTCCTTATCAATAATGTAGTCTTTAAATTGTAGATCCAAATTAATATAGGAATTCTTATCCATAAGATATACCAAATAGTGATTTATAAACCTAAGATAGGATGAAATGTACAGATTACTAAATGATACAATTAATTGAATTTTTCAAAAATGTATGGTTTTGACCACTGAAACTGATAGTTGTTCGGTAGGTTAGTCTATTTAAATTCTAATAGACCGTCCATGTGAAGTTTTTCTTTTGTTGGCAGACATTTTGACGTGGGATTGTTATTCTATTTTCTGAAGTTGCTCTTCTTGTTTATGTTATAATGTCTATATCACAGTAAAAGTTAAATTTAGAAATGCATAGACGTAAATTTTCTTTAAATATGCATAAGATTCAGATATCTGCGTTGTACAGTTTGACACATTATTTTAATATTGTTCAACTTTCCAAGAAAGATCAAAACTGTCAAACAAAAGTTATCTTTAGTTCCTGTTCTCAGAAACCATTAAATTTTCACACCTTAATAAAACAAATCTTTCCCAGAATATAATGCAAATATAAAAGAGCCTGGAAGGACAAAGAAAATGCCATTAAAACTGTTGTTTTTATTCTCTTAACTTATTAGATACATTAATCAGCTTAAAATTCTTTAAAATATTTAATGCAACCTTAAAGAATCTTTCCACTGAAATATTTGCCTGTGAGATTCTAGATAATTTATTTTTAAACCGAAATTTCTACGATATGATCTCTTATTCGAGGATTTAAAGGGTATAGTATGTTTCAACTACATTTGCTTTACCTGGATATTGGGTTACAAGAGGGGAGATAACAGAACAATATAAAGAAACCACCCTATTCTGATTCAACAGAGTTGTATTAAGTGCAATTTAGTATATAACCATTTTTGTGCGATACGAAACTAATGTAATTTTGCAATTGAAATGTAAAAAACATGGTAAAATGTTTAACAAATGAAAGAAAGTTGAACTTCCAAGTATGTCATATTGATTTTTTTTAGTACCAGGTATTTGTATTGGTATTCACTATAAATAAAGGTTAACGGTCCACAAGCAGTACCTCTAGGGTGGTCATGGAAACCTGCTTACTGAAACTAATGTATAATTAAATTATTTAATATAATCTATATTTCTTATTTTATCACAAATCTTATTATTAAATTTCACTTAATACATCTCTGTTGCGGCGGCTTCTTCAGAAGTTTACTTTCTATTGTTAGTGTTATCTCCCCTCTTGTAACCCAAAAATCAGGTAAAGCAAATGAAGTTGAAACATACTATACTATTCTCTTTCTCTATTTTATGTTCGTGTGTAAGTTAGAGCCAGGCGCAGCATTGTACCGGGGAACAGATGTTGTTGAAGACATGAAACATTTTTTATAGATATGAATTCCATATATCACAATCGACGAAGTATACGAGTATTTGCGTGGGCGCACAGCTGATACCGAAGTTCACGATGGTATAAAGCTGGCCCGGAAAGTGCTTCCGAGAAAAACCATTGCGAGAGGACAATTTTACTTGAACCTTTCAGAAAAAGCGCAATTTAGTTTCTATAAATCATCCCGAAACAATTTTTCAGGAGTTTCGAAAAGATAAAACTATATAAGTCTCTTCGGTATGTAGCTTGTCGCAATGTTTGGATATTACATTCCAGAAAAATTTCATTTGGATACCTATTTTTCCTGTGATTTGGTGAATACGTAGAATGATGGTTTAATGTGGCAAGAATAAAATTGATTATAAATGTAACACAAAAAAGTATGTCAAAATAGTAATGTTCGAAGTAGATTGATGTTAATGTTGTATGCTCAAATAGATTACCATCCAAGAATGGCGTGATTTTATGAAGGTATATGTATGTAAATATTAAACATTACATTTACTTTTGCGCATTTAAATATCTGGATATTTCCTTATAAGGTTACTTACAACGTTGATTAATTTACTTGCAAATGTGTTGCCAACCTGATGCAAGTACAACCACTAATTCGATTTTGTGGTTGTCAATTTTATTAGCTTCATTTGGTCTATAATTAATATAGCATCTCCCTTTTAAATTACTATTGTATTGGTAAGGAACTCGAATCAAACCGGAACAGAAACGAAAACCGTTACAAAATGCAGCTATTTTAGTGAATCGGGAATTTGATCCCAACGGATTATTTTTCATATTTAATCCCGTTGTCAAGAAATTGAATTAATCAATCCTGTTGTGCTATTGCTATTTGTTACAGAGTATCTATGGTAACAATATAAATATTTGTCATTAAGTTTACTGTCAAAATTGCAAAATGTGTATTCTTTTAAACTATTTTGCATTCGTTTGAGAATGAAGTGCAAAAATAGCGTATATACCACAGGAGTAAAGTACCTTTTATTATTATTTCCTTCAACTTCGACTCGTGAAATAAACTTTACCCTCAAGATTAAATCATGCACTTTAGTCCTTAAATATATATATATATATATATATATATATATATATATATATATATATATATATATATATAATATACTATTAGCAAACAATTCACCGGAACCAAACCGATGGTTCTGAATCCGTTCGGAACGGTTATACTTTAGTCCAAAACTGTGACGAATATTTTAAGGAATATAAAAACCGTTATTTTGTGGAGTTCGGTGTCATAATGTATTCCACTTTTGGTAGGCATGCAATATTTCTATTCTCTACAATATTTGATCCCATTTTCTTACATAATTTCGTATCACCTCTGTTCTGGTTCTGGGTTATATTTCACTTTGTCTCGTTTGCAGCCAGGTGTACAGGCCCGTGGATGATTTACGTACTAAATGCGTACTACCTTGTCATCTTCCTTCTGTCATAGCAACGTAGGAAATTCCTTTCCTTCCTCTCGTGACCCTTCTCCTTTAACACTGCCCTATCCATGTTCTTGTTCAGTGTCTGCCACTACAATATTTTTTCATGGATATAAAAGTCACTTGATAACATATTTTATAAGAGGATTATACTGGAGGATTCCTTATGGCGGAGGGCTTAATTTACAGGAGAATAAAATTTATATTGTGCTGGTTTTGTAGACGAGAAGAATTATTACGGGTGCGTTGTTTATTTTTAAAGTCCAACATACGAATTCTACTTTAGTGTGTCAGAGCATGCAATTTCATTTATATTGCACTTTATTTATTTTAATTTATTTCAGGGACTCGAACCGAACAGAAACGAACCGCAGCTATTTAAGTAAAATCGAAATCAAACTAATTAAAAAAATTGGTTGAAACAATAACCGATTGTGAATCGGTTTGAAACGGTTCAAAGCATTCATCCTACTGAATTTTTAAGAAAATTGTAGTTTTTTTGAATTTCCCTAAATATTTAAAATTGAACTACCAAAACACCTAGTGTACATTGAACTACGAACCTAACCTGAACCATTATTTTCTACGGTTCGAGTACATTACCTATTATTTATTTTGATGATAACCATTTAACAGAATTTACAATAATTACAGAATGGTAGAAGGATAGTGGAATTCAACCACTCGGGCTCAGTAGTATTATTGTCGGTTGTTAGGATCGAACTAAGGAACGCCAGTATGCTAGGTGGATACTTTACTGTAGAGCTAACCACTAGCTGATATAAGAAATAATTATTTTAATCATGAAAACAACTCGAAGACGTATTGTTATTCACAAAATTAGTTTTCTTTTCATATTAAGAGTTTGAAAATGGGTAGCGAGGGACATCTTAAATAATATCAGTGAACTCTATACTACGTACCTGAAAAGGACGCGCGCGTTAGAGTCGCTGAGGCAAGTTTGTATTTAAAAACAGAAGTATTTTGCCCATGTTCTACATGAGTATGTTTCTCTCTCAACATGCCTCACTGCTGCTTTTTTGTAGTGCGCTACGGATCCGTTCCAGGTACAATATACATAGTTTTAAAACATTTCAGCCTTAAAACTACCGTTGAGCTTGTATTAGCTGATGTAGCAGATTTCAATAATAAAGACAACTCTAAAGCTTCATTCACATAGGGATTAGTGAAATTGGAGTGCGGTTGTATGGTAGTGCGGAAACCTTGTTCTATGTAAATAAATGCAACATTCAGAATTAACGGTAGTGCCGTTGCATGGTAGTATAGAAATGGCAAGCTTTTGCTTTTCCACTACCGCTACGATGCAACGGCCAATCAGAAATAGGTATCTCGGTATCTAATAAACTTTCAGAAATGCGAAATTAATGTCAAATTAATATTTTGTCATTTTGTTGCCGCAGCGCTAAGCCGGTAACTAGTTTAAAATGTCTAGTAATACTAAACTTACAGAATTTATTTATTTACCACTCGACAGCACAAAGTCCCAATTAAGGAGTGTATATAATCAAATACAGAAAAAAAGATGGCGAGAATATACAAAGAAGTACAATATAATTGAGCGATGAGTAAGAAACAGTATTCATTGATTATAATAAACTTATTCTACTTAATTACAAAATTCATTCATTCACATTATTTTCAATTTGTTAACTGTCCATAAAAATATCTAAATCAAAATTTAATTCATAAATGACTTTACACATACGATTGCATGAAATGTTACATTCATAATTGGTATGATAGAACTTAGAATTGCTAGTTAATTTGAAATGTTTGCATGTAACACACGATTATTTACTATTAACATGTTGACGTCAAAGTTCACATTTCAAAACCGCACTACCTTACAAACTGCACTCATACCTACTTAAAAAGTTTTTTTATTCACGACGTTAGTTTTCTTTATAAATCAAGAGCGTGAAAAGGGTAACAAGAGAATCTTAAAATATTTTGAAAACAGCCTTTAAACTCTCTTCGTCTTCCCTGCCTCCTGTGGCATTTTCCGGCTAATGAGAGAAAACCTCCGGGCCCGATAAATCTCAGAGTGCTATGACGGCTCTCCGGCGAACAGACGCGATCACGTGATGTATGGCAGCCATTGCTGCCCACGCCGCCCTGATTACCTAGCGGTTAGTTTTATATCGATGGCTGAGGCTGATGATGTGATTCACATGTAAATACATCAGCGATGGGAAATGACGCTCGTTTGTCATGTTTTTATTTATGAAATGGGAAGGAATTTATCAAATACGGGGCAAGATATGAGGTGGTGGTGATTACCACGATGTGGAAATTCTATATCTTAACAACTATACCTACTGAAAAATTTGTTAACCATATAGGAGATAATATGGGGTATTTTTAAAACGAAGAGTGGAAATTACTCAGGACTGCAGTCTCCAGATGTGGCTTCTTCAGGGCATAGCAAACAATACCATTATTATTTGTGTTTATATTCTCTGACATTTTTAATCAGTTGATTATTGCTTTTGACACTGACATATTGGTTTTTCCCTTCGATCATATACAGGCTGGTTGATTTTTCATTGTCCAGTTTATATCTTCTGAAATGTTAAAGATACAAGAAAAAGTTAAATACAAAAGTTGTTTAATACAACCTGATCTATAATTTAGCATAAACAATTTTTTCCAAGGCTTACTAATTTTCCAGAAAAACATTTAACTTTGATTTTTTATTATCACCGAAAAACGAGGGACTCGAACCGCACAAAATAACGGTTCAGGTTCGGTTACCGGTTCACTGTGATTAAAGTTAGTATTTGGTTTTGTTCTGGATTTCATATTACTATATAAACCAGTTACCGCTTTTCAAAAAGCGGTTCAAGGTTAAGTTCCCCTTCAATGAATTATTAAATATCAATCATTTTGATAAAAATGTTCGTTCCAGTTTTGGACGTAAGTTTGCATCAATCGGTTGAACTTCGGTTATGGGTTAACCAAAATATTTATCAACAGTTCAGGTTTGGTTCCGGGTTCACTATAATAGCAGCGGCTTGTTTGCATTCCTGCTCCGGTTCGAAATGATTCCATGTGAAAATCTGATGTTATGTTTCGTTGACCTTACTTTATTTTAATTTGTTCCTTATTAAAAACAACCACTGAACCACTGGTGGTCACAAAGTATCTCTCATAAAGACGATTTCTGTGCTTAAAATATGACACAGTAAACAATAAATCTAGCGTAGGAAATTAATTTTGACATTTAACTGAAATATGAACAATAACTAAGATTCAATGTCTCCCGATATAACAGTAGCTACGCGGGTTTAAGCACAGGTCTCTTCATCTGATGGCGTACGAACTAGGAGTTCCATGGTTCAAGTCTCTCGGCAGGCATTGTGTGATTCCCATTAAATTGTAAAACATACTGCAATTAAATCTCACCCGGATGCTTCAAGCTGAATATTTGATCGTCTTAAATGAAGTCCTGATTGCATATAAGAATTTCTCCATTACTGATTGGGATTCTGACTGCACATCGACGAATCGGGTGTTTGGATTCCACTATAATAACATCTACCATACTATAATAGGCATCTCCACCATAATCGAAATAAGGAATATTAATGATAAAAACATAAATTAGATGCCCTGTTATGACTAATAGTGAAGAAAACAAGTTTTTGAATAATTTCATTTAAAAGATATAAATTATTTAAGATTCCATGACGTAGGTAGTACAGGGCGTGGTTTGTTTCATATGGAACGTTGTTATTGGCCACAAAAATTTTCGCGCGATGAGAACATGAGAAGAAGAGACATGATGCGGCAGAGAACGTAACTACCATCTGTCATTATTCCATTATTCGTGCTTATTTCATTTGTGTTTGATATCATTTTATACTTTTAACTCCTACAAATTATATTTTTTGGCATAGCAAGACGACTTTTTGATATGAAATAAATAAATAATTTGTTTTAAGAGAAATGTTTGTGAAACAAACTGATTGAGTGCCACTGGAAGTACCACCGACGTCACCACTAAATACCAGACTTTTAAAAAATCATATCTCGCTTAATAAGCGAAATTTTTACATCGCGTTTTCACTAATCGTCTTAGTATCTTATGTAATTTTGTAAAAAAAAATTTTAAAAATACAGTGGAGGAGCCTATTGGGAGCAAATCCTGTGGAATATTTGCCAGCAAGATAAAATAAATAAAAATATCAATAACGTAAACTTCGCGAGAAAATTTACTTCCAATTATTAGTGAAAGGGCTGTAAGTGTTTCGGTCTGTGTAAGATTAATTTAAAATTTGTTTTAAGTTCGGGAAAGCTTTGGAGTAGAATAATACGGCTTCATTCCTCGAAAAGAGCCACATTTCCGCTCAGAGTAATGGAAGAAAAACATTCCCACGTCTCAAGAAAAACCAGAGCAAAAAGAAACCATACATTTTCCATTTCATTCAACACAGTGAAAATTTATTGCTGTAATGTTTTCAAAATTGCCGCGCTTTCTGTGTTGGTATTAATTCCGCGCCGGAAGTATGACATCCATTACCGTGTCAGCGTAAATGACCCCTCCCCGCTCTCTACCTTGTCGTGGTTGAGAAATGTATTACGAACAGACGTTTTTATACGTCTGGCGGTGTACACGAACACATAAATAAGCGGAGTCCGCCAGGAAAACCGCTGCATTTGTGCTGCGGTTCATTTTCATACGGGTGAATGGAGTTGCAACCACAGTTGACATAAATTCAATGCGACCGTTTCTTGAACACGCACTTCAATTTATTTTATTGGCGTATTACAAAATAAATGGAACGAATCGTTCAACAACACAAACAAGTGTCTATAGAAATTCAACTCCAATATTCCAATATCTGGAATGGAATCATCTACCATTGTCAAATTTTAACTGCTATTGATAAAAAAGTTATATACCATATCACCAAAGAATTAGCTCATAAATTATTTACTGTGTACCTGATAGAATATTTCTAACAAGTAAAATAGCGAAACAAGAAATTTTGGACTGAACTTAAATGCATAAATCCCGGTTCATCTATGGATTCTTTGAGGATTCTTTCATGCTTCTAAAAGCGTAAGCTAGAATAGAAAAAATGTTTCGTTAGCTCATATATAACAGAGGTCCTTAATTTTAACCCTGCGGAATACCAGACACTGTACCGCTCAATAGTACTGTCCATGCCGCAAGGATTCTTTGAAAATTCTTTTATGCTTGTAAATCTTGAGAAAATAATCCTAGTGATAATTGTCTGTCAAATAGCGGCCGCTAAATTGAATCTTCAATGAGTCTTGGAAGAATTAAAAATTCATTGATATCTTCAAAACAGTAAATTTCTCATTTTACCAGGATGCATAAGCATGAAACAATCCTTAAAGAATTTGTGTGGACAGAGCCCAAAGAGAAAATTGTACAAAGTGATCATAAATGATTCACCGTTACTTGACTTGAAGAAGTCTGTTTTTCTATCATAACTATGTTCCGTGGAAAAAAGTTAGTACTCATTTTTTACTGTTTATCTTGTTTCTTGGCATTTATTGTAAGGTAGAAAGCAAGTGAGAACTCTATTATTAAGTAATATTGAAAGACAACTGTTATTGTTTGACATTTTAAGGTTAGGGTGGTGAGCATAGTACAAATATAAAAAATTGGTGGAAGGGATCATCTTTACTCCTTTTTATTGCAGCATGAATAAAATTAATCAAGAAAACTGTAAAAACTCCCGTGAATATGTGATATTGATGTTGTTACTTCATCTATACAAGTATTGGTAATTTTATTTTTATTTCTGGACATTATTCTATCAATAACACATCGCGTTAGCCTTGGTTATTATGCTCTTATATAGAAAACAGTTAACATAAATATTATAATAAGCACCGAAGTTGGGGTCTATTTCCGGAGAATCGATAGCAGGAGTAATTTACAAACACGTGGAAAGTAGAATGATTGGATGGTCGGCAGAGGCGTCGCGATACAATTTCATATCCACGAAAGAAAAACCATTTAAACATGAAATTTGATATTAAATACAAGTGTTTTATGATCACAATTTGGAAAAGAGAAAACAGATAACCACTGGTCAGTGTCTGATAACAGCTTGATTATGGTAACGTAACTGGATACCGATTCAAGTTATTCCATAATATTTTATAATTTGAAAGCTATAACAAAACCAAATTCAGACGAAGTACAATAACCTTCCCTCTTTGGAAAAGTTACAATTTTAAATAAAATCAGACTGAAACAGCGAAAAAGCACAGTGATAGAGTGATTGGCTATTGTTACAGAGGTCGAATTCGGACCAGGTGGGAAATTTTCATAACATGATTTGAATCGGCATCGACTTTCGTCACCATTCTAAGTTGGCATACAATTAACTTGGCAGCCACAAAGCTATCTGGCACTGGCTAGTGGTTGTAACAAGGGTATACGCGAGAGGGTTAGATGGAAGAACAGCCTTGACGCCTTGGCAGAACCTTGCCCATTATCAGGAGGCAAATAAAATCAATAATATAAATAAAATAAAACAATAAATAAATTGGTATTCGGCTGGTCTTGACCTCAATCATATATATTCAATAATGAACAACTGGGAGTTTTATAATTATTACGAAGTATTAAATATTCTGACATTTATGTAGTTTCAAATTGCAATAGTTTAAATATATCATAACCATAACAACTATAACTACGTCATGCCTTTACCCTAAAGTTTTATTTCTGGAAAATTTTCCAGCGCACCCATGACGATCGTAATTGATCTGTCTATCCGTGGTAGTGTCGCTGGTCCCTGAACCACGATGAATTATTAATCTGAAATAATTTCACTACTGGGTTGGAGCTCTGCTGTATATCAAACATTTTACAGAGCAAACATACGGAAATAAACAGCTCTTGATCAAATGCAAACATCCAACGAGCAACGATATGTGAGAATTTATCACAGAGGATAAACTTGACAGGAAGTAAGTATCTACTGGTGATGATAATTAAAACATGGAACAGTGGATGCTAGAAATGAAATACTTGTTTGTGTATATGTCACAGGTTAGCTATCAAATCAGACGTTTTATAAATGACTCGACATAGAAAGTCAAATTATTACACAATATGCCGTGGTTTTTTATAAAAACTCTGAACTGAACTAATAAATTAAAAGGATTGCAGTCAAAAAGATATATTTTTTATACCACTCAACCGGTTTCGGCCTCACATGAGCCCTCCTCAGGAGTTGGTATTACATACATAAGTAATACCAACTCCTGAGGAGGGCTCATGTGGTGCCGAAACCGGTAGAGTGGTATAAAAAAATATATCTTTTTGACTGCAACCCATTTACTGCAATCCTTTTAATATAACTTCCAGTCAAGTAAATTCCAACTTCATTGAACTAATAAAGAACCAAATACCCTATTTGAGTGAAATAAAATGATGTAATATTGTGTTTTATAATATGCCTACATGTCTAGGCATTTTATAAAAAGTCTGATTTTGCAAACTTTCTACGAAATATAACAAAAATCAAAAAGATGTCTATGGCCAAATGAAATGCACACTTGAAGAAAATGAAAGTACATAAACTATTGTTCGGAATGAACATATTCTGTTTACAAACTGTTTCTGGCCAAATATTGTCTGTTTGCAATTGCGAAAGAATGTTGCAAATAAAAAACATATAGTTTGCGACCAAAACATTACAAAAAATATTGACAATCATCGTAAACATGATATGTTTGACTCTTCCATATTAGACACTGAAATGAAGCTATAGCCACGGAATAAACGTAAAACCCTGTTAACACAAGGATTCTTTTCATGCTTTTCGAGAAAAATGATCCTGGTAAGAATTGACTCTCAAATGGCGGAGCCAATAAATTGAATCTTAAATGAGTCTTGTAAAAGAATAATTCCAACTTCATTGATGGCTCCAAAACAAATAATTACTTCTATTCCAGGATACAGAAGCGCATGAAAGAATCCTAAAAGAATCCATGTGTGAACAGGGCTTAAGGTTTTCAGTAATCGAACGCGCCACTATGTGACATGAATTATCTATTGCGCCATCGTCCAAACGCAAAATGAATACAGTGGCTCAATAAATATTAGATCATTGAGATCATGTTTAGGATCTAGCTACCTATATTTAAAAATATTGTTTACTGGCGGTCTCAAACTGTCTCGTGTAGAAGAATCATAATCTGGCTGTAAACTTGAAAATCTATAAGGCGGCAAAGTCTTGTTCTTTCAAACACAGTAAAATAAGAAGCAAAGCTAACATTCAGTAAGGTCGTAAAAAATTCTGGACTCAAATTACCATAGTTTTAAAATCTAAAAGTCCGTACGGCTCCCTTATGAAAATATTATGATACGAACTCTAGTAAATTAGTGCTCTTCATGTATATTTCAGCCATCCATTAATTTCTTCTCAGCGGAATAATTTCACCTCATGCTAAGTTCAAAACTTCCGCAAAAGGAACAAAAAGAAAAACAGCTTCCATATTGAGCTGCAGGTCTGTAGGTCAGTTTAATTGACCATCCACTACTGCCGTGTTCACAAATTGGCGGACATTTATTCTCCGAAATTCGTTCCTTTCCTCTTTATTTCCAGAGAAATTCCTCCACGAGAGGGAAAATATTCTACGAAGAGTTTGGCGGTCTATTTTCGCGTAATACGTTCAATGAATTTTGCAAATTGGTTTTTGAATTGAAAGAACCGGTGTCGTGTTTTGTTTTAAACTACTGGCTTTTGTTTTACTGATCATTGATTTCAATGAATGCCCATCGGATATAATTGTGACAATAGATGCAGTGCTTGTTTTGTGTGAAAAAGATTTATATCGATGTTAAACAAATTATTTACGATTCATAAAATTTTGTGCTGTGTATCATCCGCATTTAAAGCATTTTGTTAGGAGGGTCGATACCATAAATAATTTATTTTACCATTGACATGTTGACATATTTAGGACATATACTTATTTGTCTATGTCATTATTAGTAAATATTTATTTTCTGTAGTATTACATAAGAATAACTAATATATTTGCTTTTAAATTATAAAAACATCATCTGATTCCTATAATTTTGTATTTCTCTTGTCTTTAATAAGGAAATGTACATAATATGGATTTATTTCCAAACGGCAATAACCCTTACAACGAAAGTGAAACCCGATGTGTTCAGAACGCGTCGATAACTCATGTCCTAGACCCAGTTCCATCAATCGTTCTTATCTTTCTAAAAATCACGATGTCATCTAATTGCTATCGATCTACAACTGAAAGACAATAGCCATTCCAACATACATTATAGTTCAGAGTTCCACGTGTTGTACCTACATGAAACAAAAACGTTTTGGCAGTTGAATTAAAAAGAACGTTTGCTTTCCACTTTCGTATTCCCGAAAAACTTACTTGACTAAATTTCGTGGCCAATTGGCAAAGCTATGCAATTTTTATTGTATGTTACAATTAGCAGTTTTTAATATTATCGATGGGGACTACTGTAAATTCCGAAATAATAACGGATAATAATAATTTTTTGAATAAATACTTGAAAACCTACCTTCACCTTACAAAATTTAAATGGCTTATTGGCCAAGTGATTAATATGCTGATTTAAGCTTCACAATTTCAACTATTCTGGCTATACTACTAAATTTCGAACTGACATTAAATATGAAGAATTATTAATCATTATTATTATAAATTGCAGTGACACCAATTAGCAAAACTTGGGAGGTAATTTATAATTCAATTTATAGGTTTATTAATATACAAAAATGAAATCTGTAATGTACTATACATTAGTCGGAAAACAGCTAAAGAGATTTTTAAAACCATTAACCAATTGACTGTAAAAAAATGTGAAACTCGCCTTATTAGCAATTTTTAGAAATTATTTTACAAAATTCTGGAAGGTGTTTCACAAATTTCATTATGCAAGGTTTATCAAAAGTCTCGGGACGGAGCTATAAGTTTTGAACGAGTGAAGAAAAAAAATTGAAAAGGGGATTACTAAAGAGTCATAAAAACTACATTCTTATAGAGTAGTTTAGAACTTCCATGCATCGTGGAGTTTTTTAGGGGATGACCCCAACAATTTTAAATAGCAACTCCTGTCGAGTTTCATCTTATTTTAAAGGTAATGAAAAAAGAAACATCCCCATAAACCAAAACCCAATATCTTAATTCTTTCAAGAATTTAATTTTAATAGTAGAAAGAGAGTACACAGGAATGCAGTCAAATTGAATCTTTATTAATCCAGGCCTTAGATTAATAAAGATTCAATTTGACTGCATTCCTGTGTACTCTCTTTCTACTACAACACGCACAGTCGCTTAACATTTTCCTTCATCCTTTAATTTTAATGTTTTTGCACGTTTATTATAATTTTTATAATAGATATTCAAATTGTCGACCTCTTTCGGTCTCGCAATAACCCAAACGCTTTAGTGATCCCCAAATCTTCAATTTTTGTTATTCACTCATTCAAAACTTTCCGGGACTTTTGGGAAACTTTGCAAAATATTAGATCATAGATTTGTAAACCAAAATCGCAAAATAATTTATTGTTACATGCTTTTTGTTTGAACTTGATAGCAAAAGATCCACCGTAAATTAATTTGTATAAACTACGTTATTCAGTTCCAAGGAATGACTTCGAGAAATAATTTAGCTCAGCCTTCCCGAGTTTCCGTATGAGATAGTGTTGGAAAATTACAGCAAATGCCATTGCAAGTCGCTCCACGTAATGGTGCTCGCGGCAAAGGTAGATACGTAGTGTAGAAAGAGTTTATGATGCCATTCTCCGGAGATTGCAGCGAAATAAAGTCTGATATTCTTTGTTGTGATGAAATAAACATTACTGGTATGCCACCTTGGAAAGATTGGCTTCCCCGGTGATTTATTACCGGGAAATTGTAGTTCAATTTTCCATCGAAACTGATGCAAAGCAGCGAGCTAAGCGTTTACCAAAATGAACTGTCAACGTGCCAAACAACCGTCGTCACAACGCAGGGAAATTCGCCGCGACATCCCACCGCAGCCACGAAGTAAACTTTAGTTTTTCACATGAAAAATAGCGACGGTGGAGCTAAACAGACATTTAATATTTCATCTTACGGAGTAAACTACATCAACGAGCCATCAGTGTCAATAAGCTACCAACGCTAAGAGCAGGTGAAGTTGGTGAACGACCGAATGATTGGTGTATCAGAAAGAACAATAAAATGATTTTATCTATACCTACAAGCTTTGTCTACGGATTTATATATAATTGCAATTTTCACAGCCTGTTTTCAATCAATACCAAGCAGTTTCTAATGACCGGCTACAAAGCTTACGTTAGGAGCTAGGCCAATGCTGTATATGTAATTAAAAAACTAGAAATGATTATTACAGTGTTTTATAACTTTAAAAAATAAAAGACAAGTAGTTCTATGACTGTCAAAATAAATACTCATCCTTTAAAAAGATATTTAAAAAAACTTTGTATAGTTTAGAAGACTAAAACTGAACTAGTTCTATGATAAAATATAAAAACATAAGAAGCATTTGAGAATTGGTACCACAACTAGTTCTATGATAAAACATAACAAGCATTTGAGAATTGGTACCACTGAATGTAAAGCATTCTTAAGGTTGTAAATCCATGGGTAGTGACAACTCAAAATAACATACAGCATTCATTACAAGTCGTAGAATTCGGAAAATTTATAGGTAACCGTTGAAATAACGAAGATAATTGAATTTAAAGTTGACACTAAAACGCGCTAAAATGCATTGCGTATATAGAGGTTAGCAGTAGATTTACTAAACTAGTAGAAAATATTGTATCATAACAACTCAACATATGTTTGAAAAACTAATAAGTATGTTATTCTTTGATATTTAAGATATTTATTTAAAAAATAAAAATTAAAAGCCCCCGTAAATTGTTGAGAAAACGCACGTAAAAGGTTTCAGTCTAAAGAAATATTATATTTTTGACGTTTCAGTGTAAACTTTAATTTAAATTATCTTGTTTATTTCAATCGATACCTATGATTTTTAATTTATATCCAAATCTACGATTTTTAATGATTTATTTCTCATTATTTGACTGCTTTGGCCTAACCTCACACCGAAATCACGCACGCTAATGATCGACGGATTTTCTACCTTAAGTAGTTGTGGATAAAATAATATATAACATTTTTTCCACATGATATTTGTGGCATAATAAAAGCCACTATTCAAAATTTTATGTGACTGGTTGCATAAGAAGTGTACATATTACTACAACTACATAACATGACATAAACTATGAGACCAACCACCAGAATTAATTAGTATTATAGGTATGTTTGCTGATAATTTTCAAGTAGTTGTAGATAAAGTAATATTGTATTTGTTCCGTGGCATAATAAAGGCTACTATCCAAAATTTTATTGGACTGGTTGCATAAGATTTGTATAGTCTAAGCATGATATAAGCTATGTGACTAGCCATCAGAATTGGTTTGTAGGACATTCTAAAGTAGTTGTAGATAAAATAATTCGTGCAGAGTAAATGCCACTATCCAGAATTTCATGAGCCCATTTCTTTAATTCCCTAAATTTACTACCTCAATTTCTCCACATTAACTCATCCTCTCCATGAAACTAATTCCGCATTATTAAAACTACCCATTAAATTAAATTCTCTAGCACAATGGCCGCGATTCCTCGCGCCCTCGCGTGACATTTCCCGGGCCATCACCATCATATAAAATGCATTACGGTCCGTTCACATTGCGCCATATTACACCTACAAACTGCTTCCACGGGTCTCTGTCAGTGTGAAACGCGAACACCTTTGACTTTATTCTGCTCTAATTAAGATCAAGTCACTGCAGCTAGATTCCACGACGAACGCGGAACGCACCTGAGACGGAATATAATTATATTTTAACACGGGGAGGATCATTATGCTGACAAAAATATAAAATCAGTTAGAATGCCAGCTTGGAATATTAAACTAGGGAAGATGAGCAGATTTATGCATCTTCATAATGATGATAGCAATAATAATAATAATAATAAAAATATTAAATCAGTTGGACAGGTTAGCAAAGCGAATATATGAAGGTGAGATAGATTGTGAGCAATGGAGACCTGAACTTTTTATCCTTCATTGACTATCCTATAAAAAAAGAGTAAGGATGACCGGCATGGACGTTGTGTGAATGAGTTTCTAAAATTTGATACATACGCGTATTATATAAATTGCGCCTGGTTAATTGACTACGTTCCCTTAAAAAAAAAACTATTGACAACTTGGAATTGAAATTAAATAGGATGATGTAATTATCAGTACTTAATTGGTAGTCACGCCATGCCTAGTTACGATGCCAATTATATAGAAAAAAAAATTTCAAGCGTAGGTAGGATCCTATTTATGGAATCATTAACATTTTTGAATAATTTAAAAAGTTAACCATTTACATACACGTGTCCGTATTCATCTTTATACTGTCTTTATTCAGAAATTTTTATACAACAATCTCGAAACCTAATACCATACAAACTACAGTATTTTCAAATTTTCTTGACACCCACGTTACTTCGTGATGTGACAAATAATCGTAGGTTTCAAATGTGAGATTTTAGTTATAATTTTATTCGATTAACGTAACCGGTTTATAAATAACTGTCAAAATTTAATAAAATTGTTTAAAGAGGTACTAAAGTTGGGGAAAATATTAGAAACATTGTGCTCTCTTTATTATTACTTAAAATAAGTATCAAATTGCTGCTATTATTTATATTACTTCGGATAAATTTATATGAAATTTTGACTTGTTAACGTCAGTTTGACAGACTGAAACAATCGATTTGCTAACTTCCCACTTGACAAAACAAAATCCCCAGAACATTTCAAGAATGTGAACATCCCGGCTTGTTACTTGCTATATTCGCCCATTAACATCCTAATAATATCCTAGCGATTGCTAATGTCCGCCCTTAGTAACTTTATCTATGTAATATTCCAATGTTAGTAATTTGGTACTAATATCCAAGCTGTGGTTAGGATAGGCTTACGTAATATCGCTTAAAGTACAAGAATAAGATATTTTCAAACATCCTATGGACGATTCATGTCAAGTGGGTTGGTTTGCCATTGGGAGCATTGGGAGCTTAAGCCCCCTTACCGCTACGTTTATTGTTTCAGTATATGAAAAGTGTTTGTTAAACAAAGACAGAATATATAGAAGTTGTGCTTTCTTAGAACGTATAAAAGTCACGTGGATATCAAACAAAATTGAAAAGACTACGTGAGAAGGTATTCTTATAATCATAAAAACAAACCTTTATCTTCGATGTTTTATGCAAGCATAATATTTAAACTCATTCTAACTTCATATCCCACCGCTGATCCCGTAATACAAATTTTTGCCATGTAAATCAAAACATACCAGCCTAGCTAATCAACATTGTTCCCCCTAATTATTTATGCGCTATCGATAGGGTAAGTGAATTAAGTCTTACGGTTTCGCATAAATTAAGTTAAAGTTAGTATCGGGGCTGCTGAGAGTGAAGAACCCCGCTCCTTGAATATCAATCGCGTTACCAGCGACACATATACATGCATAATGTACCGCCACGCTCACATTAAATGTACTATTTACTAATTAAATGACTCTACTGTCCTACATTATCGTGATTGCTTTGATTCCTGAACATGCGAATTCCTACACAAATATTTCATTATATGGACAGACTCCGGATGAGTGGGTTGAAACATGCGAAGCAGACAAAGAACAATTTTGTGGTACTGGATGTAGAAATTGCAATAATTTAGCTGTGCCAGCATTATTACATAGTTATTGGAAAATTGTTTGCGCAGTAACTGTAGGTACGCGTTTTCGTAATAAAATATTAATGTGTACGCTATTCGCACGCTTTTAAAGAAATTGTACAAATGTACGTATTTCTGGTAGTTAGGTATTTGACCTATTCCAACAGAAGAATCCAAGAGTTTCGAACCAAAATTATTTGCGAGTAGTGATGCCGTGAGACGAGACGAGAAATAGTCAATTCTCGTCTCCTCTCTTGTTCTAGACGAGAATTTATTATTCTCGTCTCGGTCATTTCTCGACTATTCAATTATCGTCTCAAAGAACTCGATTCTCGCATTAATTTCTCGAAAAACTTTTGTTGCTATCTATTTGAAAAGTAAGAAGTGAATACAGGAATTTTTTGTACATTTTTGTTAAAGCAAACAATTTTTGTTTTAGAAACAAAAAAATGCTACGAACAAATTAAAAAAATGTTTTGCTATTTTCGAAAAGAATAAATAGTTTCGAGAACTATTTCTCATCTCGTAATTTTGAATTCTCGTCTTATCTCGAATATCCGAGACGAGAAATTTATTGGTTCTCGTCTCGTAATTTCGAGATGAGACGAGATATTTCTCGTCTCGGTGGCTTCACTATTTGCGACTATGAGTCAACGTCAATCTCCGTCGGATATAGTTTGGACATGATCGGTAATTGTCTGCTTTGTTTATTTTTCAGAAAGCATGAGCTTCAGAGTTTTATTACTTGCTTTGTAATGTAATTATTGCGTCAAGTGATAGGGAGAATCATCTAAGTCGGAGCAGCACAGAGCAGTAACTTTAAGTTATAGTCTTATAATGAGGATTAAAACATGTTTGATCTTGGAAATGTTTAAAAAATTGCATTGCCTGCATTTTCTTTTCTCAATTTTTTGATCTATCGATGTATGTACGCTTTTGGAAAAATTCAGAATTGGCAACCCTAGCAGTAACTGATGCGTATACTAAAAGGAGGTATGATTACTTACTGAAGATAAAAAATTTCTTTAAATTAAAAAAATGTACGGCCTAATTTAGATCGGTATCGACAGCCTTCTTCATTCTAAATTGGGATACAATTAACTTACAAGGTACGACAAAGCACGAGTTTAGTGGTTTTAGCAAAAGACACGCATGAAAGTAATCAAGGTGGCAAATGTGAAAAAATGTGGCAAGTCACCTTAGGAACATCAGAAAATGAGCTGTAGACGAAAGTTTTTGATTCAAAGTTGTCCACCTTTCCACATTTAACCCTCATGTATTTGTGCGGTAAAATTATTAGATAGGTATACAGAATTTCTCAGGATTAAGTATCCAAGCTTTAAATTTTAATGTAGGACTTCAAAACAGGAAAACATTTTCATTTGGAGATTTTCTTGCAAACGCTTCGTTTAGGAGATATTGGCTTCTGAAGTTCCAAATAGGAATTTGAACAGTTTTGTAAAAATAAAGGGATAAATATTGCTTATTATTGACCTTATTGCTAAAAACAATAGGAATTTACAAAATTTGTTAAAAAATAAAGTAAAACTTCAGCCCGAAGGCAATGGGCTACTTGCATGATTTTTTTATTGAATATTTTTGAAGAAGAGACCTAACATTATGTTCATAGTGATAAAAATATAATTTTCAGTAGGTACCATGCAAGTACCCCATTGTTATCGCATCTGTTCCATCAGTTTATGTGCAAAAATTAAATTGGAAATTTAGGTTCTTAAAGAAGGATGACTCCTATCGTTCCATTTTTAATACACGCATGACCAAATTAAAAGCGTAAGCTTGAATTTTATTTTATATTGTATCATAAAAGACGTATCTACCCATTGTGCGTGTTGTGCAAATCGAGATCTTATTTCTGCTGCTTGCTTGAATTAATTCGCATTCCAATGATTAATTATGTGTAATTACCCTAACGATGTATTTATTAATTTTTCGCAACCTTTTGCATAGAAATCAGTTTCAGCTCCGCCTTTTTGCGTGAGTATATTTACAGATGTTATCAGCTTAACTAAGATTTCCGTAACATTTGGGTCTAACAGCACGAAAACGATTGGATTACAAAAAAACACGCAAGAATTTGTTAGAAAATAAGGCTTCCTTATTTATGCGATATTAAGTTGTCGATTAATGTTTTTCTTTGTTTTTTTTTGCACGCTCCAATAGACAAATATCGACGCGCCAAGGAAATAGTAGCGTCGAGCTAACGACTTGTGAAAGGCTATTGTCCCCATTCAAATATAAAAAGAAATGGACATTGTTGTTCGATTACTTACTGCAGGAAATAGTCTCCAAAACTGAGAAGTAAGAAGGATTTTGAAGTCAATCAACTAACCTGAAATAAAAAAGAAATGGATTAGTAACACAATTTTTACTAAATATATAAACAAAATGAGACTTTGTGACAAAATGATTTATATAAATCAATAACTATAATACTCAGTTCCTTGGTGACCGAGATAAATATTAAACAAAAATAGATTAGGTATAACAATATGATGCATTTGAGCCAATAGTATATTACAGTACAAGTGAAGAAGCTAAGAATTTCGCTCACGCATGTGGCAGTTTTTTGCACGAGCCGAGTGTGCTAAAGCACACAAGGTGAGCGAATTCGTTTCTTCATAAGTGCTGCAAAGCGTTATGTTCAATCCTACGAGTAGTATATTATTTAAAACACTTTAAAAAAACTCATAGAACTTCATTTACAAACTTCTTCACATCTTTTATTGAATAATGAAGAGGGTGCGTAGGTACTCCTCAATCAATCCATTTAAAAAACTTCTTTATCACAACTGGAACGTTTTTTGACTGCATCCCCTGACAAAATTTTTCTATCTATTTGAAAACCTTTCTTTCAATTTTTTAGGCAACAGATTAAACGTAGCAGCATAAACATCTTTAAATTTTGTTTTCTTACACAATGACATCGTTTTCTTGAGCTATATGTTCACAGTTATTTATAATAATTTTATTCTACTTAATTTTTAATTTGGATTATTTTCTTGTTTTATTGGTATAGTCCACGCAGACATCAAGTAACTAATAATCGTTAAATTCTTATTTGCAGTCACACAATGCCCAAAACCGCAATCGTTTAAGATTAGCCCGCAGATAAGAAATATAGTCGAACAGTTCAGTATTTGCCATATTTATTAACCCAAGTATATATTTTACCCCCACTGGTAGAGTAAGAGTTTTTCGAAGCTTATTACCAGGGTTGTATTGTATGCTCTGGCGCATCTCAGGCTTGTGGTTTTGACCATTGTGTGACTGCAATAACCTCCTAATAAACGCTAATGATTATTAGGTAGTTGAAAGAATTTGTACTATAACTATTCAAAAGGATTGAATCCCAATGACAGAATGGGAAATTTTATTATAGTGCAATCCTACAACTAAGTCTTAATGGAATTATTATTGTTTGGTGATATCGAACTAAGGACCGCTAGCATGCTAACACAGGTAATATTAAGAGATTATTTTTAACAGCAACAGTGTTATTATCAATGTTGTGAAAATAAAAATAAACAACTCGATTCTATTCTAATTCACAAAAGTATGTATTTGTTCTGTATCACAACATCGAGATCACAATCCAAACAAACTTTTCTTTTCATGCAAAAAGAAAACTACCCCATTGTCATTTTCAATAGATGTCTGCAGAACTCATCCATTATTCCGATGTAGTTCTATGATATACTCGTAGTTCTATATAAACAAACATTTAACGATTGCAGAAAAAAATCAGTACTCTGCCAATAAAAGTTAAATGAGATGCCAAAGTGTATTTCCATTTTAAATCAGAGAAGGGTTGTTGGGCGGAATCAATGGCACGGACAATATCGCCTATCGTTTCATGAATTTATTATAGACATATCTTGAAACCCGGCTTGATATCGTATTTATGAGATTCGGGGCTGACCCGTCATTCAATTAGGACGGAATCATTTGCAAAATTTTCCTGTTTATAATTGAGACAGAATTAGCAGTCGGCACTTAAAGGAACATGTTGAATACTTTTAAAAATGAACCTCGATATATGGTTTTCCACTATTACTCGTATTTTAAATGTATCTTTTATAATTCAAAATATTTTACTTTTTGATAAATTGAACTTTGAGGATAACAATAAATGGAACAAAATGGGTATTCATTTGGTTAATGTCATCAAATTGTTTAAGATGCTTGAAAAACTGTGAGCCTAGGCAAAAACCATGTACCCAAATACATTCCTAGTAGAAATTTGTTCTAGTGACTAGCTAGTTTTTCTTATCTCATTCGTTAGGCACTTGTTAGGAAAACTTGCAAGTACTCGTAACTTATTCGGATTGTATGTATGTCAAAACCCACGTGATGCACAAATTGTAAAATACTAACGTAAAAATCTAGTAATGCCGTGAGACGAGACGACAATAATCAATTCTCGCCTCGTGTCAAATTTTCGAGACGAGAAATTTAAGTATTCTCGTCTCGGCCAATTCCCGGCTGTTGAATTTTCGTGTCGAAGAACTCGATTGTCGTCTCGCCTCAATTTCTCGAAAAATGTTGCTGCTAGAAGTAAATTTAGGAATTTTTTTGTTCGTTTCTATTAAATTTTGCACTCAATTCTTGTTTTAGCAAAAAACATATTTATATCCAAATCAAAAATGCTAGGAACAAAGTAAAAACAAACAAAAGTTTTAGTTTCAGGAATTCTCGAAATCTTGAAAACTATTTATCGTCTTGTAATTTTGAATTCTCTTCTCATCTCGAAAACCCGAGACGAGAAATTTATTGGCTCTCGTCTCGTAATTTCGAGAAATTTCTCGTCTCAGCGGCATCACTACTAAAATCTATATAACTCTAGATAAATATATCAGAAATTTCGAATTGGAACCGTCAGTTTGACAAAATGCATTGTTGGTGTCTCAAGAAATATATCTTGTGCCACATATTCTTGCAACATCCGCAGTGGACCTTTAAGCTCATTATAGAATTTTATTATTTATATGGTCTCAAAACCATTCTATAAGATATTCCAGCTATCTTTCCACCTCAACGCAAATCAAATTCAAATATTGACTTATCCCTCAAAGGAGGGCACCAGGCATCCCTAAGCTTTTGAATGATATTAAAGAACCGACGATCAAGTTCACGCCGACATCAAAGAAATGTCCGGGGCCAATTTACCCGCAGTGAGCGCACCGCAGTTCTCGGGCCAGACCGCCAGCCAATTTTCCATTCGGGAATCGCCCCTTGGCCCAATCACCTAGAGCTACGATCTACGTGCACTAGCGAGCTTAGGGAAGACTTAAGCTCGAGGCGAAACGAAAATGGAGATGATAATCTTGGGTTGCATATTTTTTATTTTGTATATGAATGATAAAAAATTCGCTTACAGTGTATTTTTATTAGTGGGCACGATGGAGCAGTTTTAAAGAAGTATTTTTCTATTGCAAATTTAATAGAAGCGGATAAAAAAGTTCCTAAATTTACATCTAGCTTTTCAAATATATAGCAGCAACATTTTTTTGAGAATTGAGTTCTTCGAGACGAAAATTTAAAAGCCGGGTAATGACCGAGACATGAATACTTAAATTTCTCGTCTCGAAAAGGAGAAAGATATTTTTGTGAAATGCAACTGAATGTCGCCAGAGTTCACTTTGTGTCACGTAACATATTTTTTTTGAAGGTTGGTATTGGAAGTATCAGATGGAATTTACTTCAATTATTGTCAAACGACAAACCAGAGAACGTACACATTTCAGTATAACCTCCAAATCTGTTTTGCTTAATTAATTCGTTTTTATTCAATAAAATTAATGAATATAGTCATAGAAAACATCTAAGTTCAATATTTTCTATAATGTCTTCACTTATCAACCAGAATAGTTCAGTAATTATATACTTTTACAGTGACAGTTAAATAAATGGCAATAAAAATGTCACCAACCAAAACGTTACACACATAAATTTCCCTAGATCAACTTGGTGTATATTATGACAGTTTAATTTAAATTTTAATATTAAAAAGATACCAAATAGAAAAAATAGTATAAAGAACTCATTTTATAAGATTGGCTACTGCCCATGGAATGATGCACAATATACTGTAAATAAATGATATATTTTAAACTATTTTATAATGAGCTGTTTACGCTGGTCCGCTCGGCTACCGAGGTCGTGGGTCCGAATTCCAGAGAAGACAGACGTTGTACGAGTAGTTGTGAATGTTAAAATTTCACTGAAATACACAAAAAATAAAATTGTTACTGACATTATTTCCGATAATTCATTAAATTTTCATTTATAAGAACAGTCTTTAATAAATCATTAAGTATAAGCAAAACATAAACACTTAAATAGAAATTTGAGTTCAGTGCAACATATTGAATTTCAATCGAATGGAAGCTATGAACAAAACGTTATCATCAAAAGAACATGTTATTAATAAAAATGTAATCAAATTTCGAATCATGAGGGAAATGTAGTATGCTCTTTCATACATTTACATGTAAGAAGCAATATTTGACTCTTGTTGTTACACTATACCGAACCATAAGTGTAATATACTCTTTTCTTATAACCTACCTCAGCCCATATATCTTCTCTTCTACAATAATTACACCTATTATGTAGGAATAATAATTCACTCCCAAGATATATCTCTATATGTATTCGTAAATTAATTTGTGCACTGAATGACTAAATATACATATGAATGGAAGCCAACTGTCAACACACACACAAACGCTTTCATCCCGGAATCTATAATGATGTAATATCAGTAATACCAACCACCAACCTAATGTAGCCACTTTCTCGCGTCTGAATACCCTATGAGAGTATACATCTTGCATTAGATATTACCGAGATATGCAATTATGAACATCATTACGAGTGTAACATGTTGATAAAGTGGGTAATATAATGTGGATATAAATTTGTATGTTCATAATCATAAATTATGTTTTACTGTATGTAGTTTAAATTTATGATGTAGTAATTTTAGTTGAATGTGATGCAAAGAAAGAACTATGGTTATGAAGGTACTTAGAAATAAAAAGAAGCAAAATGGTTACATTATTAGAATAAAAAGACGTTTTTTATTGTCAGTTACTGTACCTGCTAGTGAAAAGTAAATTTTAGCGTCGACAGTGAAAATATATGATGATGATAATGAGAAACTTACTACTTGAGAGAATGAGGTTCCTTGAAATGTTCCGATGTTTCAAAGCACGCGGTTAAAGAATTATTAGATTTGCCAACATGATCTTTTCTAGTGGTCAGAATGTGTAATAGATCTAGGTGTCTCTGGCTGTATCAGGTCATATTATATTGACACTGATTTAAATGTAAAAATACACTTTAATACTATAAATAGTAACTAAAATTGTAATTTAGATATATCTAAGCGGCTATGTTTCATAATTTACCTTTAGGTCAAAAATAAAACGTGTTTGAAAATCCTCAATTTTCTACGAGGGAGATTTTCGTTATAAATAAATAATGTTACAATATATGAACACAGTCTCGTATGCTGCATCTATTCATCTTCATTATTCAGTTTATAAAACGTCGATTTTTACTCATTTGTCCTCAAATTAAAATAACCTATATCCACATTGACAGTTTTTCTGAAACACTTTTCATTATTTCACAGCAATATTTACCTGTTACTTTATAATATAATAATAAGCTCACGTGTTCTTTATATTTCTATAACACTATATAACGCACAAATTATTAGGAACCTAGGAACACCTATGAACAAATTACAACAACCAGGTATGTCAATGACCAGTCGGTAAACCTAATTATTCTTTATCTACGACTAATGTATAACATTAACATTAAATATGTGATGTTTGCTACATAATACCATGTAATAATCCCGTAGAGAATAATACCAGGGAATAATAGTCAGTATTCCCTCCTCTGCACCAATCAGAAAATTACTTTGCCTGAATCAATTTCTCCGTGCACATTATTTTCTAAAACATTGCAATGTTTAATGGTGTAACTATGGTGATAGAGAATTGACATTTGGAAATGTCAAAATTTTTTTTACTAAAATCTTGTACATAATAAGTTAGTCGTAGATAAAGTACAGTATACAACTCGCTATAATGGCTATTATTCCCTCAGATAATTAAAACCATCGCTCGCTTTGCTCGCTCGTGTTTTAAACTTCATCTTCAGGAATAATAGCATCTTTTATAGCGTCGTTGTATAATATACTATTAACCGTGTTTCGAAGCTATAGTTTTTAGTTACAGGTTCGCTTTATTCCCTGATATGTCAATTTCTGTTTTAAATGAACAATTCTTATACGAGTTCTTTCCATTTCTCCCTGTTTTGTGCTTTTCTATTTGCTTCTACCTATGTAAGCTTAGCGTTCTTTAGTTCATTGTTAATGCATCTTCGTTTTTTGTGCACAATAAATATATTGTTTTTTCGTAATATATGCCCAATCCAGTATAAATGGGGCTAGTACTAATTCCAGTGTCATTCAAAGACACTGACAATTTTTAATCGATAAGTCGTACAATGAAAATTCTAATCAATTATGTTCCACTTAGTAGCTGGTATCTTCAAAATAGAATCAAAGTGTTTTACCAACAAAAAACACAATTTAAAAATCTGCCCAAGCATAAAATGATTATTTCCAAACATTCTGTGCACTTCATTCATCGAATTAGGTACACAGCTTGATTTTCAGCACATTTCCTTGTATCGCAAACTCCTTTGAAGTAGTGGGCTGTGCAAGAAGTCAAGCGCGAAGAAACAATGGAGTATAAAAACGTGCGACGCCGACAGTCAATGACGCGTAAACAATGTCACATCGCAGGCAAGGCCAACTCAGGACGAACAACGGAATTTTTCATTGTCCAACTGCCTTGTTCGCGATGATGATTTTTTGTACACTTGGAAATGTCACAGAAAAGAATCGTACACGAGAGACACGAAGAAATGTATTTCCAAGTTCAATATTAAAGTGAAGAGGAATCATATCTGAATTTGAATATCAATAAAGAACTAATTTGTTCTGCGATTTAAATGTGATATTAATAGTATATTGTGCAACTAGGGACGAAAGTGGCGTTTTTCCGACGAGTGTTGCCACCGCACAAGTCGGGAGAACACTTTTGTCCCGAGATGCACAATATATTTTTTTAAATCCCTGCACCGAAAAGCAATAAGAAATTGAAGAAACGGATGAACCGGATGATGCGATGATAACATTGGAAAAATGTATAATAACTCCATAAAATAAATAAAACTAAACAATTTGAATCCCATAAAGCGGGACGAAAAATTCAAGTGGATTCCCGCACAAAGCGTGAGGAAACGTACTTTTTTGCACTTCCGGGACTAAAACTCTTCTTTAGTCTTTAGTTTTAGGGACTTAGGTTCTTAATTTGATCCCAAGGGATTATTTTTCATATTTAATCCCGTTGTCAAGGAATTGAATTAATTATTCTCGCTGTCAAGTAAATAGTGCCATTTGTTACAGAGTATCTATGGTAACAATATAAATATTTGACATAAAATTTACTGTCAAAATTGCAAAATGTGTATTCTTTTAAATTATTTTGCATTCGTTTGAGGATGAAGTGCAAAAAATAGCGTATATACCACAGGACTAAAGTATCTTTAATCCCTCAGGATTAAATCATGCACTTTAGTCCCTCAATATATAATATACTATTCTCCCTAGGGAGGAAGAGTACTGGACGGTCAGAAACACCTCACTTTCGTACCTAATAATACGGGCGAATGATGCGTTTTCGGTACAGGTATTGTAAAAAGTAATTGATGATTAACAAATTTTGTTTGGTTTATAATTTGGTTCTAGCTAGGTTAAATTAAACAGATGAAGCAAAATTTCATAAATTTATTACAGACGAAGAATGGAATTAGTTTTATGCCGAGTTACATTTTCTAATAAATATCTTAATCTTAAAATAATGCATGTAAAAAATTGCTTAAAACTCACTTTTTTATTAATTTTTTATATGGATTCCAAAAAAATTTCAGAATTCTAACTGGGCTAAACCAAGATTAATTCTGTTTTTCCTTCAAATTTTTAATATGCAATGAGTAACGCAGAAACTGCTACACCTCTAAACAAGCAATATTGTGTTATGGAGACCGGACCCTTAAGAGCATAAGTATATTTTAAAACGAAAAACCGCAGATTGCGGCATTGATTTTTTAGCCCCTTGATGAAATTATTATCAAATAAATAGATGATAGAATATTGAACATACTTATCTTAATCCAGATATTTCAAAAACGGTACTTGTACTACCAGATATGGACATGAATATTTATATCTCCTACTCAAATTTCATTGTCAGCCAAGATTTTTCTATTTCATGTTGTCCTTTTGTGTACGCATAAGGTAACTTTACATTAAAAATTTCTTAAGCGAAGAAAACCATCAGAATATAATTACACCCATTCACCCTTTAAAACATAATTATACAATTCCACCCTTGGAATCCGCGTTTCAAACAAAACACTACTACAAAAACAAACTCGCAAGATCAACAACAAACAACAACAATATGAATAATGACTACGTTCTTACGTGCGCAACAGTTTGCAACTTATGTGCGGCGTCTAAATGAACTACCCTTTAAAACTTATGATTGATTGTTTCTACGAGGCAAGGAAGGAAACGACTGACTTTATTTCACCACCATGCACGCGAGCGAGAGAAACATGTCAGCACAAAATCTGCTAATGATTTTTTAGAAGAAACACATTATTAACTTACAGCAAAAGCTTTAGCAAAAAATATCGCTTATGCAATTGTTCTTTAAAAAAATGTTTGTACTCATAACCTAGGAAATGACATATTAAGCACGCAATTGACAATCGGAAATGTCAATTTCCCAATGTAGTCAAACGGGAAAAATGCAAAAACACTGGCTTTCTTGATCATTCTACAATAAAATCATCTTCAAAATACCAAAATTTATTTTAATAAATGTTACTTCCCACGATTTGCATGTATCCAAACCTACAAACACCATCGATATATTAATTTTGAAATAAATATGTGCGCGTTGCCATCTATCGGTAGTACTGAGTACAAAAAAACATCGTAACCCATAAAAGACTAGCTCTGCGATTCCCTACTGTTAAAGCTGGAACTCTAATGTACTCTATTGCGTATACAGTTTGATCGCTAACCAGTACTCCATGATTTTGAAGTTCGCGAGTAGTACAGATTGGGTTTCATGGAGCACTAAGTTGGATGTAGCGGTCTTGTACAGCGGTTGTTATCCGTGCGTTACCATGATGTTGATTACCTCCAGCATCACTATAACGACGCCATAACCGACTTACGACATTTTGTACAACTTTAAATTCGGCTGCAACTTCAGTTTGACGTCGCCCGGCTTATAGCATACTAGTGGCACGTAACATTTGTTCTCGTGATAAATGTCGCCTTTCCAATGAATAAAAAAAACTTCAATTTATACACCGAATTTAAATTTGTTGAACAATGCAGCAAAAACTGGCGTTATTCTTCAGTTAACTGACGTTGTTATAACAATAATGTTAAACAGATGATAATAACAAAGGAAAATCGTCTCATTGGTAAAAATTTCATATGAAAATAGCTTTATGTATTATCTGTCTTAGAAAATGTTTGAATATAACTTATAGGTTACATTTTACATTTAATTATTAAAATATCTTTGTACGAGTTTGAACAGTGTTGTAAACAAAATGTTCGAAATGTACGATTAAGTATCGAATCAATTAAATACATTTTATAACAAAATGATATTTTTTTAATCCAAGACATCCAAGATAACATCCAAGAAGCAATAATCAACCAAGGAAAAGAAATTACTATTATGTGGATACCATCCCACGTAGGCATAGCAGGCAACGAAAAGGCGGACCAGGCCGCAAAAGAGGCAACGATAGAAGAACTACAAAATATTCCAATCCCATACAACGACCTAATAACCCTTACAAAAGCAAAAATAAAAGAAGAATGGCAAAACAAATGGACACAAATTAACAACAACAAACTTAGAGAAATAAAATAAGAAATAAAAGACTGGATAACCCCTGAAGAAAGAAAAACACAAATTGCACTCACAAGACTAAGAATAGGACACACGCGTCTTACACACAGCCATCTAATACAAAAAAACACAACCCAATATGTGCAACCTATGTAATACACAAATCACAGTCAGACACCTAATAACTGAATGTAACAAATACAATATACACAGACAACAACACAACATAACCACAAACCTTAAAATAGCACTCTCAGATGACACCAACAAAATATACAACCAAATTAAATATCTGAAAGATACAAACCTTTTAAATGTAATATAAACAACTTGAAAAATACTGTCCCGGGGTATTAGTGGTCTGAGAAATCGAAATACCCCTAAAAATTCTTAAATAAAAAAAATGATATTTTTGACAAAACTTCTGTTACATACGTTAGAATTTTTAAGAGTGGAAAAGGATTTCTGGATATGGAGTTAGGTATTATAGGGTGGTATCAATATTTTTATTTATGCATAGATATATTTGAATTTCAAATATTGAAATCTTATATTCATTCGATTTTCGGTTCAGTGACGATAATTCGAATAGAATAAATTGAAATGTGATGCCTTGCAACATTTTGCGCATCTTCAAATATATCTTTAAAATGTTTATTCTGCACGTGTTCATATTCATTTTGAACAATATGTGCACTTTAGTTTATTAAAGTTGTTCAGAACTAGCACTTTTGCCTGTTTTAGTATTTTTATAATATAATTTATTAATGATACGACCAAGTGTTACGAATGACATCTGTAAAATATATCGTAAAAAATATCATTCGTCTACGATGTTTCATACAAGAACGATATTTGAAATTCTGAAGGAAATTTATTCTGAATTTGTCTTTGTTGCAAAAATAATTTCCTCGTGTAATTACGGACCAGGAAACTGTAAAAGGCAAAACTATTAAAATGTTTCCAAAGGAATAGACCAGCCCACAATTTAATTTAATTTTATTTTCTCTGATTTTCCATCTCCCAGATTCTTTATGGCATTAGATTAAATTAGTTTCTGGAAGAAATTAAATTTTCAAAGATAAACGATGCAGAGTTATTAAATATTTTAAAGCAAGAAAAATTAAAAATGTTATCTTGTCAACGAGTTGAACTCCGTTACATTGGACTGAAAGGGCAGCTTCTAACCCTCTAACAAACAGGGTGGGATTTTAAATTTAATTTAAAAATAATGATGCTCTTAATGAGAAGTTTTATAGAAGTTTTTATTCCTGCCTTGAACGCTGGATTTTTAACGTTTTAACGGCAATCCACTGGATAACGCTAATTAGTTGACAAAATAGTATATTAAGTAACAAACATAAAGCTTATATTACAAGATGCTCGTGTTTTAATCATCTGGTGTAATGTAGCTATTACATGCGGGTCAAGTTGTGCCTGTAATTTAACTACAACTACTTAAGAATGCACTTGGTATGACATTAACACTTTAACCTGTTAGTCGATCCCAGTAACTCACGAATATGCCACTGAATCAAGTGGTTGGATTCCACTGTAACTACATCTAACATTCGTATAATTAAGGACTAATTCAAATTCAGCAACAAATATTAAATTAAAATAAAAACACATCGATCGTATTAACGTTCATCTTACTACTTTCCTATAGACGTCATAAGGAGACTAGTATTGGTCGAATTTTAGACTTCTTATGCGGTAGTCTTTAAGTCGTCGTTATGTTGTCCAGTTTTAAAACTCCCGCTTACAATATATAGATGTCCTATATTTGTCTCAAAATTCTTGGTTATGACATACAGGAGTCCTATATTGAACAAAGTTAAGTCGTATATTGGTCCTAATTTTATTAAAAAGGACACCATTTGACTGTCGAAAAGGTATTAAATAGACGTCATTTGCATGGAAGAAAATATCTTTTAAACATCCAGAATGGAGGACATAAGACACGTATGTGACGTCTTTGTGGTTACATTTGGATCAGACGTTTTAAAGACATGGACATTATAAAGACGTCTTAACGACGTTTTTGTGTTGTATGGGAAACCAGCGTGAAATATAAAGTTTCATAATTATAATTATGTTACTGGTAATTGCAGTGCTTCCATTATATTTTAAGTACGGTAGGTTTTATTTTACAACGCGAGGTTCTACATTAAAGTACGACGCGAAGCGGAGTGCTTTAATAAAACCGAGCGATGTACAAATACCTAACGCACACATTATATATTGATTTTTTTTGGGCAAAATACTTGTTTATTTAAAATAAAATATTGTATGTTCTATGAGGTTAACGAGATTCATTGGACATTATTAGCACTAAAATTTTGTTTTGTCAAGTAGCTTTGGAACAACTGCTAATAGATGGCACCAGTAAATGTCAAATTTAAAATTGATCTGTTTTAATTATTGAATAATAAATTGTATAAAGTAGCATTTCTGTAGTCTCACAAAGCAATTTTTGTTAATAATCTGTTACATCATCATGATCATGTGTAAAATCGCCACTACCATAGACGTCAACGATGTGTGATTGTTCTGTGTACACTTCAGGACGCCAATAAATAATTTAAATTGTGTATTGAATATCAAAATCGCTTGTTATTAAACAATAAAGTTTTGATGAAAATTTACTTTGCATCAACCTCATCTAAACAGAAACTGCAAATGACCAGCAGTGTAAACATTCTTTTGTTAGTAATAAACAGTTGCAGCGTATAATGCAGCGCTTTGATAAATTAATTTGAAACGTTCATCAGTTTATCCTATACAAATCCATAGACTAACCGGAAAATTTTCCAGGAGAAGACAATATAAAATAATTAGATGCATGCGAATCAAAAAATATATATACTAAAGTAAAAATATTTTTTTAAGTTTTAAAAATTTAGAAGTAGCTAATACAACCCACCCGTGCCTGGGCATTCGTAGGGAAAGATGGGACATTCTGGCCCAAGCCTCCCGGAGGCTGGTGGTCTAGAGCTGTTTAGCTGATTTTATCTGTTCTATATCTGGTTTTAGTTGTTCTAGAGCTGTTCTATAGCTGGTTTTAGCTGTTATAGAGCTGGTTTTAGCTGTTCTAAAGCTGGTTTAAAGCTGTTCTATTGATCTTATGACCAGCCTCCGGGAGGCTTGGGCCAGAATGCCCCATCTTTCCCTACTGGCATTATGTACACATCTCTTATAATTATTCTGTAAACATTTATAAAACCCTGTAACATTTTTGACGGTCCGAAATTAGAATTTCAAAATAAAATACGCAGGTAAACAGAAACCGCCTTGCCCGAGGCGTTATCCTAACAAAAGGACCGTATGTTAAAACGTTATTGGAATGAGGGAGACCCAGTGACGTCACAAATAGAGGTCACGTGACTGGCGTGTCAGTAGCACAACAGCGGCTTTTACAAAAATTAAATTATCATCGAGAAAGAAGTACGATCCTTTCGGAATAAATGCGTTCTTTGTTCAAGAAGTTTTATTTTTATTAAGTTAAAACGAATTTAATAATAGAATAATAGCATTTGTACGGTGTATACTTACTTTGAATTCGGAATTATAAAATATAAATGACTATTGTGTGTAGATACATAAGAATGGGTCAAAGTCAAATTGTTTTATTTTGTTCAACTCCTCAAATAGAATGGTAGATGTTATTATAGTGGATCCAACCACTTCGACCGATTCGTATTGGTGCAGTCAGAATCTCAATCCGTGCGATGACCACTGAAATTCAAAGCGGCAACGGAAACAACAGGACTACATCTAAAGCCCTGTTCACTCATGGACACATAGAAGACACACACGCAACAGTACGAAATACTGTGTGTGTTGCTTGTGACATAGAGGCACCGCTATTTTGTGGCTTCCAGTTAAGTAAAGAAAAAATCAATTTTGAGGCCACAAACCTTCCCCACATTCATTTTGCTTTTGTTGGCTGTGTGTCTTCTGTGTGTCCATTTGTGAACAAAGCTTAAGACGATCCAGTGGTCAGATTGAAGCATTCGAATGAGATTTAAGCCTACCGCGCACTAACGATTTTAAAGTTGATCAATTTAAAAGTTGCTCAACTAAAAAAATGTAGCTTTGAGCTCCGAGCACTATAGACTAGATATTTGCCGTGGACTTGTACTTACACTTGTCGGTTGTCAACTTGTCTTGTACAAGATGGTTGTTACTGAAATAGCATGTGTTTGTGCACTAATTATTAATTATTTAGTTGCTTAGATTAAATAGTTGCCTGCGCGCGCTACCTCATATAATTCAATGTGTTTTATTTTGATTAATTTTAAGTTGCCGCAACAAAATCGCTAGTGCGCAGTAGGCTTTAATTGCAATTTTACAATTTAACGACAATCACACACTGCCGGTCGAGAGACTTGAATAGAACTCCGGGTTCGTACGTCATCACATGCAGAGAGCTGCGCTTTTGATAGTTACCTGGCATCCATATATCTGCTAATAGCTCGAGTGTAGTAAACTCGACAAATTTAAAGACATAGTGCAGTGAAAAGCTGATTATGTTCGTAACTTTGGAAGCTCTAAATTTGAATATAAGAATTAATCAAGCCTAAACCAATCAAATCAAAATTCTCTCATCTGAAATTCAAAATAGAAAAATATTCCCCTTGGAATGATCAATCTTCGTTATAATTAAAAAGGAATTAACCCGAACCCAAATGATGCCACATTGATATTCCGTGCAATATCGTGAACACAAAGCCTACCATATGAGCTGGCTCTGTGCTAGCCTCAGTTAATGTAAATGCCACAAGGGCTCTGCTTCTAACTTCACAGATGTGAGTCTGCCTCTCTATACGCCGGTCGCCGTTAAATTAAATGCCAAGCCCGACATAAATGAAGAAATAGTACGAGTCAAGCGGATAGACGAAAAAATCGTTACTGCAAAAAAATTGGCACGCGGTGGGTTTACATCGTCATGGGCTTTAGGTATTGGAGATTCTAGGGATTTTTAGATTTTATGGATGGTTAGGACCAAGAAATGGGAATATATTGCACCCGAAATAACCTAGATCAAGTTTAAAAAGTCGGTTAGTTTGTTATAGTAAGTGCGATATTCAGGGTATCTAGCAAATATTAAAATTGAAATTCAATGCATTTCCAGGTATTCCAGAACAATTTATCAAAAATTCCAGGTGATTGTATATTTATACAAAAAAATATAAACTGTGATTGAACTGAACTAAACAAACAACCCTTCTTGAGTCTCACATATCTACTCGGATTTGGTATTGGACTGAACTAAATAAAGAACCTTATACCCTTCTTAGACTATTCATAAAAAGTATTATTTTACAAACAACCTACGACAAATATACTCGTAATACGATCACGTTTCATGAATCATGATGCAAAAGATGAGTCATTTTATTTTTAATTTGGATAAATTATAATAATTTACGTAGCAACGTAAAAGTTAAAATATCAGAAAAATAAATTGATGAAATTATATTAAAATTCAAGGGTTTTTAAGGAAATAAAGGACCATTTTTAAATTTAAGGCTTTTTTCAGGTTTGCCAAGAATTCCAGGTCGGTAGACAACCTGGATATTACAACAATAAGTTTCCACTATAATGGGAGTTATCATTTTGTAATTGTAGTGTAAATTATATTGTTGAATGGTCTACATTCAAATTAAATAAAAAAATCTGACGTGGCCATCACACAACCTTCCGCCATATCTAGATTTTAAACAGAAATGTATACGTGCAATCCGGTGCCCATTTAAAATATACAAATAAAAATCTCAAATATTCAAACACAGAAATTTGCATCACCTGAATAAAAAGATTCATTCACAGGAAAACTCTGCTGTATTGAAGCCATCCTCCGTTCAATTACTACATTTAATATTAATATCTTACTTAGGACTTATATAGCGCTAGTATGCCAACTTGTCACCCGTCTCACCTGTCAATATTTTTTACGCAGAAACAAAAATCAACCGATCATGGATTACAAGATATCAACGTTTTATTTGATAAATTTATTTTTTAAATTTTACTGCAGTTCTTTATTAATGCTACCAGATAAAGACAATTTTTTTATAACGTAAGTTGCAAATAACTTTTCCTCTTATTCTCATTACAAATAAATACTATATTTTTCCAAATTTATATACAATTTTGACAATTAACCTTTTCAATCTTCAAAAAATATCACTTCCGATGAAGATATTTGTACCAAAATCTAGGCAGCTCTTCCAATTTATATATAAATGTTAAATACCAAATATCAAAATTTTCGGGTAATTCGTATTTGAGTTATGCGACTAACAACCCTTGACCACACACACACACACACACATACACACACACATACACACAGACATCATCGTGAAACTATCAAAAATGAGTTGTAAGGACCCTAATTCGTGCTCATCCACTAAAAATTCACCACCCGATTTTTTGCATGATTCCAATACCTTCCTTTACAGGTAAGCGGAAGGTAAAAATATACGACAATATAGTACAGTAGAAGAGTGTCTGTTTTTGAAATCTATGAACTCGTATTTGAAATGTAAGTTTATATATAGACTGTCCTTAGGTTACCACATGACGATATTATTGAAATACTTAATAATATGTTGGTAATTAATTAATGAAAACCGGTGAAATCAATCAATTTCGTAAATTTTTAAATATAACTTGTGGCACTTTTCAGAAAATCGCAAGGAATCGATTAAATCAAACAAAGTTCAATTGTATGTATTAATAAAGTAAGAATCTGGAATAATAAAATGCAAAATTGTTGTCGTAACAATATATTATAAGATTTTTTCGATGAAATAATGTTTCATCATTACTCATGTTAAATTTCAAATTTTTATTTTGAACAATAAATCCAGAATTGATGAAATTCTGCTGCTGCTACCGTAGAGAGCGTAGCGGCTTAAGTAAAAATATAACACTCTTGTTGAAGAACGACTCAGATATTTTAAGAAACTATTTCCACTCTTTCTAATTATGTACAAATCCCCAAAACGAGAAAACTAGCCCTTTTTCCTGTAATTTTCCCAGCCATTCTACAAACCCGCACGTAAGCATTCTAATCCAGTGTCCACGTCAAAGGCACTCGTGTGCTGCGGCCTAGTATGCTGTACACACAGCACAGCACACTTGCGATTCTTTCTTTTATTCGACACTTCAGGTTACTAAACACGCCCAGGAGACACAAACACACAGATAAACAAAGGAAGAGCTGCTGAGGTTGCCTAGCAACCGACCGCTCGCGTAATCTACGCAACGCAGAGATGCAGGACTCAAAACTTTACCAACATTATTGTTCTTTTATTTTCAAAGGGGGATTAGGGATTTAAATTTAATGGTTAATTGTTAAAGTTTTATAACAGTTTTTTTTCGATGGGTATTATGGTCAACACTAACAGAGAAAAATGTTTTAAAATGGGATTAATTTTTCTTAAATTAACTTTTTGCTCAACAATATCAATAACGAAATATACGTATACGAGTATATCCATAAAGATGACATTACACAGTGCCAGTTACTTGTTCAAGTCATTAAAATCTATCTCTGGATTCATTTTTAGAACTTGCTTGATGTAGACAGATATTTAAACACTAAATTCCATCATTGGTTTTATAGTCCAGTAAATTTAAATCAAAATCTCTGACTGGCAAGTTTTGGAGAAGTAATTGTTTTTGAGGGCGCTTAACACGAATTTCAGGTTTGCCACCTCTTAACTTTCCTGCTTAAGAAATTATAAGCGAAAAACCATGAAAAAATCGGGTTTTCTCCTTATATTTAAAAAAAATTCATACAAAGTGCCTTGTAGAGAATTATTTGGAGAATCTAATGCAGGATTCCGCAGGTCAATATTTTAATTCGTTTAGAAATGCCTACTCAATAAACAATAAAGTACAAAAATTTCAGTAATTTCTCTAAGGAATTATGTTTGATCTGTGGCTAAACTAGTGCTCCCGAAACGTTGAAAATTATGTACACAACAAAAAAATATCTAAGAAATCGAATATTGAAGACCGGAAGTCGATATCTTGATTCATTCAAAAATAAAAGCAGTTTCTGGTTAAAAAAATAGAAAAATTGGTCAATTACATTTTAACGATTTCCTCGAGAACTATTAATCTATTAAAAAAATTCTATTTTATGGAAAATGTAGGAAAATTTCTCTAGTTTAATTTAATGTAACATATATTTTTTTTAATTTAACCCTGTACCAAATATAAGGAAAAACCCGAGAAAAACTGGTTTTTTCCATGGTTTTCCGCTTATAACTTTTTAAGCAGGAAAGTTACAAGGTGGAAAACCTGAAATTCGTGTTCAGCACCCAAAAAGCATATAGGATAAAAGAAAAAATTACATCTCCCAAACTTTCCAGGCAGAATCCTAAATTTACTGGACTATTAGTTATGATTCCAGTCAAGTAAATAGAAAGAAATTCCATTTAATGGAACAAGTGGCACTTCCACTCTTACTAACCTGTCAACTAACTTGTGTAAAGACAGAATTTTTATTAGTATTTCCATGGTTTAAAATTGTATACGTCCCTCTTGAAATAAACACTACGATTTCAGGGAGCTACTTGACCAAGATGCTTAATTTGCAGCTATTTAATGTAGCCACCAACTTTCTTCAAAATCACTATGAGTAGGTACTGAATTTTATCAACTTCCACGACTTACTGGCACCGTGTAAGGCTGCCTTTAAGTTTTGATACCATTGATTCTAGTTAACTTTAAATATAAAATTTCAATCTAATATTCCAACGGGTTTCAAAATTCTAAACTATCGCTGCAATTTATTCTAATATTCCAACGCGTTTCAAAATTCTAAATTATATTACTTGCAGACAGACTTTAAATTGTTTTAAGTTTTAATAGGATCTAAACATGAAGATTCATGTTCATAATACCTCACATATATTAATAGATTAATAATCTCTAAAATATGTGGATATAGCTTATCAAGATACACACATTCGGATTTTCCTGTGTTAATCGTAGCAGATGCCAGAAATTATAAAGCCATTGAAAAGTATGTAAATTAATGTCCCTTTCTGAACTTTGTTGTGAAGTTATAGGTCTTGCAATTAAAATTTGTTAAGAGTGATGACACCTACATTTCAAATAGGTACTGGCTGTAAACTTGAAACAAATATCAAATTAAAGATACAATATTGGAAGCTTCTTAACTGAAGGATTATTTTAAATAAAACACAATGCTCGGATGCAGTCAATTTATTAAAATTTAATAACCTCTACCGGTTTCGGCCCCACGCGGGTCATCTTCAGGAGGTGATATGTCGTGAAAAATTACAAAAGTATGTCATGATATATAAAAAAATAAATAGATAAATAAAACATTAAATAGTTTAGTCAGAAATGTAAAAATCGTGCACCTCAATGGACAGTAAAAAACTAATTTTAATAAATTGACTGCATCCCAGCATTGCGTTTTATTTATTTATCAAATTAAAGGTATATTTATATAGAGTATCACACCAATTTTTATTTAAATTGATCCAAGCATTCTATTGTTAGAGAATAGAATATTGCCTACATTCAAAGCCAGAATACAAATGAAACAGTAGTAAAGCCGTTTCCACCTATTCACACACCTGCATATTGCTCGTTGTGGTAAGTATTAGAAACGATTTTGCTAATGCTATAGCGAAGACATCCCGACATCCGCTACTAACTACATTTACAGAGATCTTAACTAGTTATTAAGAACAGTTTTGTAAATTAGCCGCAGTGTAATATAGCCTTAATTCCATTTCCCAAACGCGGCATTAGCTTTCCACTATTGCTGTTACACGAAATTCTGAAATTACCAGTTCATATCTACAGAGCAGAAGGTTCAATGCTCGACTTCTGCTTCATTCATATTCACGAAGAGATTTAGTTGTCGCTGCTATTAAGCCAGTCCTGCTAATTTATAAGCTGATCTTTGTCGAGAGGTTATCTCTGAATATTGCCAAGATGTTTAGGAGAATAAATGGACTGATGATTTGTTGCGCGTACAAATGATTCCGAGTGGAAAGAATAAAAGAGCTTGCAAGAAAATGATTTTGAGTTATAATATTATCAATTATCACGGCATCAAACCAATATTGCCAAGAACTAAATAGTTAAACATTAATTCGTTTACAAGAATAAATGGATTTATGTGACTGATGGTTTGTTGCGAGTGCGAATAATTCCGAGTGCAAAAGGAACGAGGCAAAAGAAGTGAATCAGGATAGGAATATTTGGCGAAAATTGCTTGCGTGTTGAGCTTAAATATATGCATATTGACAATGTGTACATTTTTATGATGTTAGGTACTTTAATTTTTATGCAATTTTTACTGGTAACAGTATTAACTCCCAATGACAGAATGGTAGATTCATATCCTTTGAAATTCAAAGCGGAAGCGGTGATATTCTTTTGCAATCAGGACTACAATTTTAGACGATCAAGTGGTCAGTTTGAAGCGTCCGAATACGATTTAACTGCAAGATGATGTTACAATTTGACGATTTAACACTGCCGGCCGAGAGACTTGAACCAAGGAACTTCGAGTATATTATGTCATCACATGCAGAGAGCTGTGCTTCAACCCGCGCTGCTACTGCCTGAGAAAACCATTGGCCGAATATGTATACAGGGAGTTCCAAAAATCCCGGTACGGAGCTATAATTTTTGAACGAGTAAAGAAAAAAAAATTGAAAATTTGGGGATCATAAAAACTACACTCTTAAATAGTTTAGAACTTCCATGCAACGTGGAGTTTTCTTAGGGACTGACTACCCAAACATTTTTAAATAGTAACCCCTGTCGAGTTTCACCTTATTTCAAAGGTAATGAAAAAAGAAACACAGTCCTATAAACCAAAATCAGATATCTTAATTTTTTGCACGTTCTTACGATTTTTATAACAAATGTTCAAATTGTCGACCTTCGGTCTCACAATGACCCAAACGCTTTAGTAATCCCCAAATTTTCAATTTTTTTTCTTCGCTCGTTCAAAACTTATAGCCTTGTCTCGAGACTTTTGAGAAACCATATATAAAACTCGGAGAAATTTTTTTAAAGCAGTTTTTTGCACAAATTGATCGTTACGTAAAGGTTTGAATAGATTCTGAAGTATTTTCTTTCCAATTCTGTAATTTAAAGCCACTTGCTAGAAATTCTATCAATGTCTTGTTTCGTGACACTAGCATCTCAATAGTCAGATTAAAACTTCCATCCAATTCCTTCTTTTTGTTCTTCTCTATCAAGGGACACAGTCTCCTGTGACACGTGACTGTGGCACGTGATCTGGCTCTCTGGCTGATGTTTGTGCAAGTGACAAGTAGATTACTGAAGGACGATTTCCTGTTTGAGGCGCGTAGAGACATCGACTCTAAGGCGCATGAAGATATTTGCATTTATGTGAGGTGTAATTCCGTGAGTTATTTGCGTACAAGACGAGAATAATGATGAAAGAGATGATTAGACGCGGTTAGGGCGGAATTAAATTTGGAACGTGGTTTTATAAATGACGCACGTTTAAAGCACGGTTTTGTAAAAACCACCTTCTTCGCAAGATGCTGTTATCACGGCGAGGTAACAGTGGTAGAGTGCTTGGCTCTGATTACAGATGCCGTGGGTTCGAATCCGGATCAGGTGTGAAAATTAGCATGGCTTCATTTGGATCGGTTTCTATTCCAGTCACTATTATAATTAACTTTGAAAAGCTATCATGCACCGGTTAATGGTTCTAACAAGGGCTTACGAGGGAGAATCTTAACCATTGTCAGGAGGCAATTAAAGTAAAAGAATCATACAAAAGCATCGTTCGACCTTAAAATTAAGTAATGTTGGAGTTAAACTTTATGGCAAATTGCAGTTCGTAAAATTTTCAATAATATTGCAACAATTAACGATGCCTCATCCCCCTGTATTTAAAAAAATAAAATTAGGTGAATCATTAAACCAGATTTTCATACTAATGTTTAAAAATACTGTTCGTGAATCTCGAGCAGACTGGAAGTAAGCTTGAGACTATACATCGACACTAAATGTGCCTATGATCTACACAAGCTAAGTCACAATTTGCCAACTTATTATTCGCCTGAACGCAACTGAGCCAAGAGAAAAACAGAGCCGGACGACTCCAAATACTATATTTCAAGGTAGCCAAGCAGTTTCGAAAAAGTTTGCTGAGAATACTGCCCTCCTAAGCACAGAGGGGGTATCTACAATTTTTTTGAAAAATGAGTTAGAATCGCTTAATAACTATAGAGGTTGTAATATATGTAAAATTAAGGTTTTGAAGCCGTATCTACGCTCGAAAGAGTCAAAACGTTCATTTAACTTATGGGTATGTATAAGCCACTACAAAATTACTACAGTAATAAGTGAAAAACATCGATTATCTCGAAACTGAAACAACTGTAGATACCCCCTCTGTGCTTAGAAGGGCAGAATAGGTATCCGCTCGATTAATATTGTATGCGAATTTGAATTTCCTAAACCCAGTCATCTTTTATTTCACATACTGTAGTATACAGTGCATATAAACTATTAGAATCCAATCTAATTTCAGGACTGCTAACAACCAGAGAACCCAATGGCACTTCTAACTGGCTGTTTAAAAAAAGGCATGGGCTAACGCCACACAGCGTGAACCTAGCGTGAACGAGCGTGAACCGTTTTTTTTGACAAACTAATGCTAACAAAACCCTTCTTGAGTCCAACAGAACTCCGTTTTCTTGACATAAACTAATCTATGCTAACAAAAACCTACTTGAGTCCAACAGAAATCCGTTTTTCTGACATAAACTAATCTATGCTAACAAAATCCTCCTTGAGTCCAACAGAAATCGTTCACGCTGTGTGGCGTTAGACACTCCCTTTAAAAAATCTCAATTCCAAAATATTTCTCGACACAAGTGAAGACCGAACCTTCCCCTTTAAGCTCCCTCCCATCACATGGCCCGTGCCACGTGGCAACTTCACCCCGGTCTCCAGTGTGACATGAAGTTATCTCGATCTCTGTGATATCAGTCACACACGCGTGCTCACAGTTACAGTTCATGTTTGTTTCTCTGTATCGATGACTTGTGATTTGTTCTCGTTTTCGCCGTCGCAGAGGCAAGACTTTGCCTTTGCCCGACCTTGCGATGTCGTAACTTTGATGCTGACAATTCGTGGTAACGAGGAAGCGTTTGATAACGCCGTTTCTCCGAGGAGAATTGTTTAAATAGGAATAGTTGACGGGAATCAAATCAATGCTGAATAGCTGCGTTGGTTGTCGTTGGTGTTGTCATTAACATTGGATAATACATAGACAAAAAACGTTATATTAATGTTTAAATAGATGTTTTCTGAATTTCGCCACAGAAAATAAAAAATATTATGCAGCATGGACCAAAATTATTATTATGCGAATAAACTTTAATGTAAGAGAGACATGGAAAGATGATTAACATTCACAGTATTGTAAGACATTATTGTTTGAAAAAGGATCTAGATCGAGAGCAAGATCTGCACGTCTCATATGATCTAGATCTAGAGACGGAATTAAGATGTTCTATTTAGATCATAAAAAAGATCAGTTAGGTATTATTATTAGTGGTTAGCACAGCGGCAGAGGATTCGCCATGCAAGCTAGCGGTCACTAGTTCGATTACTAGTGCAATCGACAATAATACCACTGGTTCCGAGTGGTTGTATTCCACTATAATAACATCTACCATTCTATAATTGCGAGTTAATTCTGTAGAATGGTTAACATCAAAATAAAAATTTTAGAAACATTAAAAATATTTAATTTTTCAATTACATATAGAGTACAATATATACCTAAAGAACACAGGAACAGACAAGTTAAAACTATTATTATTGAATTAAATTTGACTGCATTTCCAACCCCACCAATAACCTACAATTAAACAAGGAACAAGTTTTAACTTGCATAGCTTAGAAAGAAAATCTGATCTTATTTTAAGATCATAGATCATATTTATTTGATCTAGATCCAGATAAAATGATCTAAGATTTAAAAAATCACAAATTGTCTAGATCATTCACAACACTGCGTAAATACAATGGCAAATTCATTGTTCTATATATAAAGTAAGAAAGAAATAATTTATTAAGGAATAAAAAATATACGCTTGAGTTTTATTTAGTTTTACGCTTCAAGTTTCCTACGATTATTTGAAAATTACAGCACATAATTTGCGAATAAGCACAAGTCGTAAACCCAAATGAGCAAAAAACACTTAACGAACATGATCGTACGATAATTCTACATGCTTCTAGAATAATAAACTTAATATATTCCGTTTTTGCAAACGGCAATCAAACCATTTTACTTTAAAAACATTATATTCCTAATCTTCCCTTCAATTCTCGTACAGATATATCTCCCGCACTCTCGGGTAAAAATATATTTTATTTTTATCGCCGGGTATCAGCCCCGTAGTAAATTATGTAGTTGGCGGTGACCGCAACATATGTAGAAAAGATAATGCGCACGCGCTGCATATTAATTTCCCTACAATGGCGCTGTGGCGGCCAAGCGGCGAACTAAACATTCCACTGTTTCCTGCTTTTATTATATGCGCGCGCGTGTGTATGAAAACGTTCTGCACTATGAGTTAGTTAATGGCATTGAGTTTATAGCGTGAACAACTCTTATGGTTTACAACAGCGGGTTGCTCTATTTTAAAGTGGAATTAGTGCATGAATTTACTGAATAGACACACTAGAGTGGCTTGTTATTATTTTCAAGTTTAATATTTGGTACGTCAGGGTTGCTCGTGGCTAGAGATTTTTGAGAAAGAGAACATGCTATAATTTTAAGTCAAAATGGTTTTGTTTACAAACACAAAACTATAACTGTCTTTATGAAGTGAAATACGATTGCTGACTACTTTGATGTAACATTTAGATAAGAAAATGTTTCTGAAATACCAGACAATTTGGAGGAAATATGAAATCAAATTACAACTGAAAATCGATTAATTTTAAAAAAAACTTACTTACATACATGCAAAACACATTATTCCCACTAAAGGTCGACTATAATAAACATGAATTTAAATGCCAGATATAGATTTATCCCAGCCTATCGTTAGTTACAATAATGTAACTGCCTGTGACACACATAAACGAATGCTATTTTCAATTTATCCAAGGTACACACATTTTATTTAAAAAAATCTCCAAAGTAATTATCTACCAAACAAACTAATTTTATTTTACAAATATTAGCATCCAAATGAAAAATAGTGGTTGTGATTTAAGAGGTTTTAAACCACTCAGACACAGATAATTTTTTTCAGTTGCTGGAGTCAAACTCTACCATTAGACTAACTATTGATCGTAATAACAGACATCGAAATAATGATAATCAAAACAATAGCTCGTTAGTACAGTATCCGAAATAAGGCATTTTAAATTGGTAAACAATATTAATCGAGCGGACATAGATTATCAGCAAATATGTTGACAGAAACCGCTTCGCTGCCTTAAGAGGCGCGTTCGGAAAATACCGAACTCATTTCAAAGTGAGGCGGGTTCAGGTGACGTCAATCCCTTCTTTTTGCAATCAATCGAACAAAAAATGTAGTTAAAGAAAACTGAGCATAGAATGTACTGGCTAACTAGAGAATCTACAATTTCAACAGCGAAAACATAGCATCGTTGTCCCATCATATATCATTTAATTTATAAGACAAATGAATGAAAAAAAAAACTTCTTGCTAACAAACGTTCAATTTATGTCCCTCTCTTTTCAAAAATTTAAAAAAGCTTTTTGTTCACCAGAAAAAAATCTTAAAAATCGAGAAAAATGGCTGATTTCAAAGTCATTTTTTTCCAAAATCATAAGTTAAAAAATCTGCTGTGGCCACCACACGACCTCTCGCCTAATTCTGCTTAATCTACTAATCTAATAAATAGTTTTACTTACATTTTAATAGTTTCATGTTCATGTAATATGTAAATGATAATGTAAACCAATATGCAAGCAAAAGATGTCAACTGTACTGTCACTGTCATAATAATTCAAATTTTATGTAAAAACAAATTTCATATCATGGACAACAAGATAGAATATTAATTGTACTTTATTTTATTGTTAAATACTACCAGATTCAGCAAATTGTATTTATAATTAACTGTGCCCATAGATAATTATATTTTCTCTTATTTTTAATTGCAAAAATTGTCAAATAAATAATGTACCAATATATTTAAAGAAAACTTAATCAAGCTTGAAAAAGTACTACTTCCGGTTTGCGGATTTCTTCCAAAATGTTATCCGGTGTTAAGATACTTATTAAAACCTTAAATATGAAATTTGGTTATTAAAGGTTTGATACTTTTTCAGTTATCGTGGACGAAAAATCGTCAGTCCATACATTCATACAAACACACATACACACACACAGACATCATCGTGAAAATAGTAAATTCGTATTGTAGAGACCCTAAAACGTGCTTATCCACCAAAAACTCATACTCGAAAATTTTGACCCATTACAATACCTCTCTTATAGAATATGAGGCGAGAGGTAAAAAGAAACATCTTTTGGTGACATGTTCTTATGTTGTAAATAAAGGAAAAACCTCTAAATACCAAATGATCAAGGAACGCGCACACCTCTCTTTAAAAAAATTAACTACCAGACGGGCCCCTTAAATAATGTTAACTCAGTTGCCTTCAAGAAATAAATAAGTTGGCGAACTTTGACTCTGTGTAGAACATAGGCATTCCTTCTCTCCCTTAAAGTTCCAATCAACTCTGGCTGCATTGACAGTATGTTACAGTGAATGAACATTTACAAAATTGCAACAAATAAAAAAATGTCGCAGGATTAAATAAACATACGTTTGATTCGATAAATCACCATTCCCGCATAAATATCCAGGCTCAATTGAGCTGAAGATGAACCCCATAGAAGTTAATAGCTTGAAAATAATGCGGTATAAACTGTTCCAGTCATTAGGTTCAAACCGGCAGGTACAACATAAAAACCTCGTGTCCCTATAGGGAGGGCGGCATCGGACGATCGATTAATTTGGCATTCTCCCCGTGGTTGGGATGCTAACCGGCGCGACATGGCATTAACAGGGCGTTAATGCGCCCATATTAACGACCGCGAGTAATGCCACACCGGAAAAGGAAGACGGAAAGTCGAAAGACAAGCAGACGAGCGGCGCATGATTGACGCAAAGTTTCCCAGGAATTAAAATTAGTTTGTTCTAAGTTTTTATACTGTTGAGCTTGACAGTGATTAAGGAGATTTTGTGTATAACTTATAAAGCTGTATCCTGAGCTATCAGATTATAAATTTAGATTGCCTATCAGTTACAAATGACACAATACCGATCACAACAACAAAATTAGGACATCATGTTGATATATTTACTGAATTGCAATTCTGTCATCTAAAATTTAGATTTGAGTAATTGAGTAATAACAAAATTTATAAATTCAAATTGCAGCCAATATGTGTAGCCTTTTTTGGGAATAATAATAACGTTGTTTAAAGGATTCCACATATGTTTTTCATTTTGTTATATTACTGAATTGGATACTTGCATGATTTTTTAATTAGATATTTTTAGGACATCAAAACATTCAACCCATTTCCACAATATCGGTCTCTGTACATTTTGAAATTATCATTGTTATGCTATTTTGCGGCACAAGATTGCTGAAACCCGAAAAAATCTGAAATACCAGAAGTTTTAAAATCCTTATATTTTAAACCTCTTGAACCTAAACCCAAACCTGAACCGATTGTTTTTAATTTCAGCCGTAACCAAACCTGAACTACGAATAAATATCGCTTCAGGTCCCTGTCTCTATGTGACGTAGCCGAAACCAATGAATGGCCGAAAAGCCATAGCAACGACTCAACTAATGAACGCCTTGTGCGGGAATCTAAAATAATCAACCACAGGATACATTCTTAATATGCTATCCTTCTCCTGTTCAAGAAAATAATAGAAATTATTTGCAGTAATAGAAATCTCAATTTCAATACAATGCTAGGAGCCCATTGCAACTCTTCCATCTAAAATTTAGATTCAATTCAAATTGCGGCTAATATTTGTAGCATTTTTTTCCTCTTAATTACGTTGTTTAAGTAAGCTCCTGAATATTTATAAGATGCAAAATATTGCATGAAAGTTTGCACTTATCATTATCACGGTAATACAATAATTGCACTCTTAACTAATAATGTAAATTTATACAATATTCCCCACTAAATTAATTGTGACTTCGTTGTTATGTTATACAGTGAAGTTTTGCAATATTTAGTAGCCCAGAGAGACATTTTTTGTTTGTACTGCAAAACTGCTACGTTTTTTGAATATATTAGCATACATATTTTAATTATTTAGACTGAGTTGCACTTTTATAATGTCAGCGTATTTTTTCCCTAACATTAACAAATTCGCCGCATAAATTAAAATATAAAAATATATACATTTTTATTGTATATTTATTTTCGGCTAAATAATTTCACTATAATTAACAAATTATACTCAATATGCTTTTTGATCAATACCTGATGTATTAATCATATTATGATGAATCTATTCGACTGATTTTAATACTCGCCTGCGGCTCATGTGCTAAACTTTCACTCATGATTGCAATCTACTATTCTACAATTCTATAAATGATTACTGTCAAAGGATTTGTCGTACGTTACTGTCGAAACCACGGACTAAAAACCGAAATAATAGAACAATAGATTCCGTAATGGGTTAACAAGATAAGCAAACGTTGACAAATTATGTAACTGATAAGAACTGTGAATTCTGTGAACAGTCCTTGACGTTGATGGTTTTACTACTACACAGGACTAATGTATGAGAATCCTCTAGAAATAATTAAATCTAGGATATTGCAGTTGACAGCTCTATTCTTCCGACAATTATCTCGTTGATTATTTTTTACAAAGATGTAATTATGCTTAATACAGACTAATTCAGTTAAGTACAAGAAGAGAGCATTCTAAATTATGAATTTAAAAGCACAATCTGTACTACTTTGCGTTTTAAATTTCTTCTACACTAAATACTTCCATGCATTTATAAAAGCAATTACGTGCATGCTAATTTCATATTTTCGTACCATTTTCCATTTCAGAATCTTTCCTCGCCTTGAAAACTGGGGAAGAAAATCGTCTAAGAACATCCATTCGAGATTTTTGCTTTTTACTTTTTCCAACCATCAATTTTTGAGAATAGTAACTTCCAGACAGCTACGAGGTTTTTAGGAAAATACACAAATTAACATTGGTATGTTCCGGATTATACGAGGGTTTTCGATTAGGTATACTCACCAACAACAAAATAGGTACCTATAAGTACCGATAAATAGAATTTCCTTATACTTTTATTTTCCATTATAATATTGTATCTGGATACATTTTTATATCAGCATTGTTTTATTATTTGTTCAAAGCTAAAACTGCTGAAACTATAAAAATCAGCCCAAAATTTACTACTTAGTTTAACTTGCTACACTGAATGTACTACCTAATGTACTTACTTGTAATAACCTATAAACGTATTTCATTAAATAACAATTAAAATTACATCTACTATATCAACAAATTACTATTAAATGAATACAAATATATTACACAATATCTCCAAAACATAACCACTTACTGATCATTTTTTCACAAATGATAAACGAAGACTTCAGCTTTTTAAATGTAATTTCTTTGTTATTGAACCAATATAACACTGACACAACACATACACATGTTTAATTACAAGTTAAAAGTTATTTAACTTAATAATCAAACGAAAAATAGTTTAAAATGATCTGACTGACAACGACAAGCAGAAACTTGTTCCAGTCGACCATCTCAAAACAAAAGTTGTTGACAGTTGACGCCCGGTTTACAATAGCGAAAACCAAAGTATGACGCTTTGAGAATAAAAAATAATATATTATATTATAAGAAAACGTGTCAATTATTGTTATGTTAGTTATAAACAATATTGAATTTAATAACGATAATAAACATTTTTTTGAAATATTAATTAATTAATTTAAAAAGCACGTAATAAGCAATCTTCAAATCACGGTGCAAAATATGAAATAAATTATAAATAATGTAGATATTTAATATGTACCAATAGTCCACAATTTGTATGTATTTATGTATTATTAATTTTTATTCTGAAAAATATGTATGTGAGTGAGCAACAATCACATTAGCGAAATAATATCCTTGATTTGAACTTGAATAATCTGCAAATATAATTTCTTATTATAAACCAGCAAACTGCAACGGTTAACAACATTATTTATAATTAAATTGGTAATATCTCGTATTTTCAATTTACAATTATTGCTGCCTCGTTTCAGGGTTGTTTGACGTATTTTTATCTCAGAAGGTAATTTCAATCTCAACCTCGAATCTCTGGTACAAAATTCAATATTCCATTCGTCGTATTCTTCGAATTGAATTGATTTTGTAAAATGAAAGTAACAAATTGAATATTTGATATATCTGTGACGCCAGTCTACATGTTCTACAAGTGTATTTTTGATTGGAATTATGGTAAGAAGATGTCATTTGACTTCTTTGTTTTCGTTGATGGAAGTTTTTTCCATTAGAAGTTATTTTCTGTTTTAAACGAAAACAGCAATGTTTTTGGATGTTTACTCCTCGAAAGGGCGATGATCTCACACAAAAGACGATAAATGAAGTTGGTTTGGAAAATAATTTATGATTTATTGCAAAAATTTACCGTCAGCTAAAATAATTCGAAAAATTCCCAGAATATTTTTATGAATTTATAATTTTTCACGTGTTGGTTTTATGAGCTTTTTAAGCGTACACATTTTTATAATTATTCGTGAAATTAATTATTTACATCTGAAAACTCACAAAAAATGTATCTCCCAGACAGCTTAATTAAATTTGAACATACATAAAATCTGTTAAAGCTCAGATCTCAATGTTCTAACAAAGAATTCACGTAGAATCACTGGACATCTGCCAAATCTATTAAATATTTTTACTTTTTAGGAGAAACCTAATGTTTTACTCAATTTAAAATGTTTGAGTTCATCTCTTATTTCCCCGAACATGAAACAATTTATTAAAATATTAATGGACTTCCAAAAACCGTCTTCAGATCGTTAGGGAATTTCAGGAATCGTTGCTACATTTCCCACAAAGATTCCAAGCGAATTATTTCCAGGAAAATCATCGGATTTGACAAATAATTCTCAGAATTTAGTCAACAACAATAAAATCAATCAGGGACATGGCGATCGCTAATTCGACCGATTATAAACGCATTTGTCACCTCGCTTACAACGGCCTGTTTCAAACGAATTGTCATTAACTGCGGTAAATGTGTTTACATGATATTAACCACTTATTAGTGCTTCGGTAGCTTATTTTATTTTTGGATTTGTTTTTCTCAGATAATTTTGTTGAAATGTAATTAATATAATATTTAATATTCAGAAGTGGGATGTTATATTTTTATCTGTAGGTATATAAGAAAGTAATTTGTAAGTTTGATAGTAAATTTTAAAATGTTCTTACGAGTGACTTTGGGTCTGGCTATTCTGTGCATCTGTGCTCAGCTTGGTGCTCAGGTATGTATAAAGTTATAATTTTAACTGCTATGAAGAAATACTACATTTAAAAAACTGCTAATTATATTGGAAACTTTTCTGTTTATATCAAGCTAACAATTTTAAGTCTCATTTGGAGATATTTAATTTTGGTCTGTTTTCGAAATTCTTTGACTTGTTCATACATGGATTTTTTGAAGATTCTTTCATGTACCTGAATCTACGAAAAAATTCACTGTTTTAAAGTTAACAATGAATTACAAATTCTTTTCCAAGGCTCATAGAAGATTCCATTTATTTGACAGGAATTTTTTTCCTCAAAATTCAGAAGAATGAAAAAATACTAGGTCCTAGTACACTACCTTGAGGTACACCATTACATAAATTCAGCGGCTAAGATCGAATTTGTTGTTAAAACATCCTGTTAGTAATTATTTTGCAATACTGATGATCTCTCTTAGATCGGAAGGTAAATTTGGAAAAATGTAAGATTTTAGAAGGAACATAATAATAATTTTTATCTTACAGTAGTGGCTATTGATGTACATTATGCATTTGTTTTAAGTGACTAAAAATAACTCTTATTCACAAGTGACTAAAATGATTCATTATACAGAGTACTGTCAGTTTTAAAATTAATTTTATTTATTTTAATATAATATACTATTATAATGCATAGGTTAGGTTGTTAGGTACATACTTTTATCAACAAAAAGGCATCCGATGGTTTAACAAGAAATCTATTTATTATGTCTCTTGAAAAAACCGACGATTTCTAGTTTCATATAATAAGCTGCTACTGTAAGATAAAACGTCGTATATCACACGTGAGTGAAATGTCATTATACATTCGTGAGAATTATCACACTCGCGCTACGCGCTCGTGCGTTAATCATCTCACTCATGTATAATGACTTATTTCACTCACTTATAATATAATGTACTATTATTCAAAGCGGAATTCTTTATCAGTGAATAATTTTCATGTTATAGAAGATATATATCATAATTTCAAATAATTTTGTCATTTTATGCAGACACACGTAATTCCATGCGGAGATGAATCCCTAGAATCAATTGCCAGTACAGCAGTCAAACCATTCTTCTCTATTGAAGCAGTAGTAAGACCCATTGACGAATACCTAATAGAAGAATATGTACCGTACATCGGAGATGACGCATCTTTCGGCGAACTTGAGGTATTTCTACCATTCTCCAAGTAAAATTCTCCTATAACCATTTTCTTCTACAGATTTCCGAACATGACTTAGAAGGTCCTGACCACGAAAGTGTCATAAGCGAGCTGGTCGACAAAACCAAAGCTCTGTTGGCCAAAATCAAAGACTTTATCGCCTCCAAAGTGCGAAACGTAATCAACACAATCACGAAGATCGAAGTACACGCTAAGGTCATCATAGATGCCGGCAAAGCTTCATTTACACGGAAAATGAACCAAGTTGTTGAAAAGGCCAGAGCTTCCATCAAAAAGAAGGTTGCAGAATTGAAAAAGGATGCTAAGGCATGCTTAGCTGAAAGCGAGAAACAATTCAAAGAAATGCTCAAAAAATTCTTAATCGGCGAAGAGCATTGTGTCACTGACGAGTTCCACAAAGCTTTCGATATTGCAAAGAAGACCAAGAACAGTGTTCTCAATGAAATCACCGTTATTACAAATCTTCCAGAAAAAATCACGACTTGTCTTAAAGGTGCAGATAAGTTAAATTGTGTTAAGAAGAATGTTTGGGATGTAGCCAAGACTACGGGATCCGAGTTAGAGAATTTCGTGAGCCACTTTGGTTCCGCAGCTTCCTTCGTGATTGGTTTTGAAAGCAGAGTTGCTAAATGTGCTCTTGACCATCTAACTAATGCTGGAGAAGCGTCCTTGACTATTGTGGAGAAGTTCCCTGAATGTGTTATTGGTAAAGTGTTGAAAACCAAATAATTCTGTTATAAAGAATTTGTCGAATAAAGATTATTGTGAAATGTATTTGCTTATAATTGTATCGAAGATCTTCCAGGTTCCAACCTATAGCATGTGTTCAGATTTCGTCTGTTACCATTAATAAAATGAGAACTACGAAAATTCTAAGATGAGTTATATCGTTACATAAAACTTTTGTTCGCATTTATGTGGTCAACTTCTGTATTTGTTTTGTTTTTAAAGTCAACCAGGAAATAGTGGAAAACGTATTTTTGTTCCCATTAAAATAACTCCTAAACAGAAATATGTTTTTATAAAGGATTCAGACAGAATATTTCACCTAAAACAATTTTTTGTCTTTTCCTGTCGCCCTATTTAAACACGAACAATATTTTGAGATAATCCATTTTCTTTGGATCATAATAATTATTGTAATAAAAAATTATCATCCGTAGCCTATGGCAAATATCTGTGAACACATAACAAGCATAGGCATTTGACATATACTTTGGGACTGATTCCAATATAGATATAATGTTTTTACTTCATAAAATGATGCAGGACATATACAAAATTTATCGAATTAAATGTATGCAAACAAAAGTAAATTATAAAGCAAAGCTTTTGGAATATGATTCTTTATATGTTCATAATAGTTATTTGTATTATAAGGATCGAAACATCAATTATTATGGTCCTAGTAGTGAAGATTATCAGACGAGGCGAAACCAAGTACACGACGTATACCATAATGATTGGTTACGATCCGTATTGCGTACCAAATTTTATCTGCTGGCGGAAATAAGTCAAAAAGGCTAATTAATTATATGGTATTGAAAAAAAAAATTCAAATCTAAAAAATCAGCTATGCTATTTTCATTATGGTCCTTGGCCTATATAATGAACGCTATAATAGTCCTCAAATTGAGGCTTATAATGCTGTCATTATGACGCGCCGATAAAAATTAGTTTCACATTTAGCTTATTATAAAAGAAAAGAGTTTTCCAGATTTTAAAATCCTACTCTAGTAAATACACCACGCCATTCATAATCAAAACGGGAAGTGGTTCTTCCTGGTTCCCAAGCATCTCCAACTCCTGTGGGATTTGACCACGTGAGTTCCTTAATTGGTTCCGGTAATTAATGGCCGCGGTCTCATTATTCCGGAATTAGTCGAACTCGGAATTCCGGAATGAAAAGTGACACGTGATGTGTGCATTCGAGTGCGTACACAACACATAACTAACTAAGGGATCATTTCAAACTGTCTACAATAGGATTATTGCAATTATTTTCACTATAAATAACACGGAAAGAGGAAAAAGTTATGACGGGAGGAATAGGAAATAAAGCCGATTTAGCCAGTTATCAAGTAAAGGTTATTTCAGACAGATAATAATACGGAAGGTAGCATATTAGTACAATATATAACAAAATTATTTGTTTGTTTGACATACTAAAAATAGCAGCAACATGTGACAACCGTTTGTCACATATATGAAGTGAACTCTACCCACTTGACATGAATCGTCCATGGGATGTTTAAAAATATCTTATTCTTGTACTTTAAGTGATGTTACGTAAGTCTATCCTAGCCACATCCTGAGTACGATCAAAAATTACATACTCAATATAAACATCTCAGAGAATTACATGGGATGCATAATTGTGATATTATTACCAAATTACAACATTGGGATGTAACAGATAATGTTACCAAGGGCGGAAATTAGCAATCGCAAAGATATTATTAGGATGTTAATGGGCAAATATAGCAAGTAACAAGCCGGAATGTTCACATTCTTGAAATGTTCTGGGGATTTTATTTTGTCAAGTGGGTTAGTTTCCCTTTAATGAACAATATCTAATTAATATCAAATTGTCAAACGTAGAAATATCGTTGTCATAAGTTCGATTAGATATTTTTCATTTAAGTGACACTTAAAATTTAAGTGGAAGCGGTCAAAATCGCCATAAGCAAAGTAATTATACATTCGTGATTTAAGATTTTTATTAATTTCAAGACTAGCCATGTTTTATACAGATTCGTGCCTTTGTTAGATAAAAATAACTGATTGAATAAAACTTAAAAACACCAAATTTGTACATTCGTAGGCGTGGCATATTCATTTATAACGAAGCACAATTAATCTACGAATAGTACACAAAACTGTTGTTTTTAATTTTATTTTTGTTAGTGCTCATTCAACATGATTAAATCTCAATGAAATATTGGTATACCTACATTATTATAATTGAACTCAACCACTTGGACCTAGTGGTATTTTTATCGGTTGCTGGGATCAAACCTGGGACCACTGTCATCTGCCATCGTAGATTTCATAAAACAGTTTGTTTACTGCTTCAAAATAAATTTTTCTGAATCTATGTGCTGTTTTCTTTATACTTGAAAGGATTTTGTGTATGAGGTTTTCTACCTTCATGGAACATGATAATTTTTGTTTCATCAGTATCGTGGAAATCTCAACACGATATTACTTTCTCCTGTCGATAAATAATTAATATATTTCTTGTTTGTTCCAGGTAAGCACCTCATCAATTAATTTCAACGAAGCAATATCTTCTTCAAGTCTTTCTCCGAAACAAATAGTTCCAGTTTCCATTAGTTATGAACTTTGCTCTGTTTCTATCTCAGCCCGGTAAGTGATTAAATTTATCTCAAAGTTTTAAAGTCACAGATTTATAAATTTGTAGTAATGCTTCCTCTCCATGTCATAATTAATTCTAACTCGGTGAACTTCTGCGAAATGTTTCGAGATAATAGTTTTATCATTTCGCAATAAAAGCTTAAAAAGTACCTGCTAATCTATTTCCTCAGCGACAATAAACTTTGCTAAATGGGTTAGCGTGTTGGTAACCAACTCTGGTGGACAAATTTTATCGACGTTGGTAATAACTGAATTAGAAGTTAGCGAGAATGAGAGGAGGCAATCAATAAGAAAGTAAAACAAGATTTGATCACCCTCCACTAGAGAGTAGGTATGGTATGGCCTTAATGTAAAACTGGCCAAAATCTGAAATATGAATATTCATATTATGTGCCATAGAAAACCAAGCATTTATGTCTCTATTTGACATGCATCTAAGTTTGTATTTTCTTGACACAAGAATCTGTTTTATGAAATACTTGGATACCCGAATTCTTATTGTTCAAATTGGAATAGATATAACAATAATTATGTGTCCAACTAGTAAGGAAAACGCTTATTTTTCTCACTCGAGCTCGAAGTATATGTGTAACGAGCAAAGCGAAAGTGGAAAAAAAGCTTTCCTCTAGTGTTAGACACAACATTTTTTTCACGGCATATTTGAAACATTGTAAATGTTGAAGAAACACATAACTAGAAGTTAGATTATAACTGACATCTGTCAGAATGCCATTTAAAAACAACGAAATGTTAATGTTAAATAATTGTAAAATAATAGTTTGCAGTATATTACTATAAAATAAGAATTTTCAATAATATAATAAATTTACTTACAATTTTAAAAATATTTCATCGTAAAATATCACTGGTGGTAACACTACTTACTTTCCTCTCTAGAGGGAATACTTACTCACTATTTCGCGAGAAGAAAATTGTGCTTTCTCCGCATGTCAAAAAAAATTGTATATAGAAAAAATGTTTATTAGGTACAGATTGTGTCTTTCTGATCGATGTTGTCATTAAAAATTTAATGTCTCTTCAAGACATGACATCCGAGTTCCACACAGTTATGGTTTACTATTATAACACATCATATCATCTCATAAGTAGACTCCCTTCCCATTTGATAAAACCGTCCACCGTCCTATTTGTACAAAAAATATTTTTTTAAGGAACTTAAAAACAATATTAGCTGAATTATTGTCCTTTGGATATACTTTAGTGCCACCAAATTGTGAATAAGACATGTCCATATATTTTTGAGACAACTCTGTATTCATAAATTAACAAATTAATTCATTGCTAATGGTTGATAAATTAACAAAACATTATCGTAGCTGCAATGTGTATAGTTTCATGTTAATTCAAAGCATATGTACATAATTAATTCCCATATGAACAAAATTATTACGCAATATGAAATTCAATCTGTCATTTTAGTTTGATTAGCTACAGTTGTAATTATAGTAATATAATTAAAATATTTATTAGGAAAATAGAATATACGTTTGAATAGCTACATTCACAACAACAACAACAACAACAACAACTATATTATCGAAATGAAAATCAAAACAGATTAAATAGTTTCGAATATAAAAGAAACAAAAGATAAACTAGTTTAAGCACAGTTCCCTCCATGTAATGACGTATGAACCCGGAGTTCCGTGGTTCAAATCTCTCGCCGGCAGTGTGCGATTGTCGTTAAAATTATAAAACATCTTGCAATTAAATCGCACTCTAACGCTACTTGATCGTCTTAAATGTAGTCCTGGTTGCAAGGAATCTCTCCGTTGCCGCTTTGAATATCAAAGGTCGTCACACGGATTGCGATTCTGATAGCAACAAGACGAATCGGGCGAAGTGATTGGATTCCACTATAATTATTACCAACAAAATAAAAATAAAATTGCTCTGTTTTGAAGCTATCAATTAATTTATAAATTCTTCTTTTCCGAGACTCATTGAAGATTCAATTTAGCGTCATAGCTAATTGGACAGGAAATTCTCACAATATTTTTTTTTAAATACAGAAACATGAAAAATTCTTATGTGAACGCCCTTATGGTGCACGCTCCATTTGGCTATATTTGGATGTAGAAGTTTTCTGGCTATTTTATGTACCCCTTGCAATTTTCTATTTCCCTTCTTTGCATCTTAGCTTCTCCCTGACTCTCTTCTTTTTCTGAAGCATCGCCAGCGACACTAGCCGTTCTAATACACAAAGCTCAGAATTTCGCGAGCCTTTGTCATGTAAAATGTCTCACTGCAATTTTTACTCGGCAGTTGTCTTATTTTGTTGTAGCTGTTTGAATCGTATTTCCATAATGCAGGGTATGAAGGTCCCTTTATTGTTCACGGGATATGAATTTTAATTTGGACGTGTAGAATTGAAATGTTGCAATATGGAGACGAGATTCAGAGGCGACAAACATAAAGGAGAACTCGTGAGATGAAATAAATCTCGTATTCCACGAGATAGAGAATTGTAATGAGGCTACTTTTGACTTATTTTCAAATTGAATACTTTTGCTTCATGGCTATTAGGGATTTTATGAGCAGAATATATCAGTCGTTGTATCATTTAACTTTTTCTAATGGTTCTAATATACTACCTTTCATTGAATTATCTTAAAATTATGGATCACTTCATTTTTAATTATCTTTCCTAATATTTGATGTGGTTTTAAATAAATGTGAAACTTTTTGTAACCATTTCGGGCAGAATACAAATTCGTTATATATTGTACAGATGATCTTCAATAAATTCGTATTTATTATCAATGGTTAAGTACGAATTTATAAAAAACGATATAATATTTTGGCATGCTTTTTTCAGTAGTGTCTCATATTACTATATTTTTAGTTCAAATCAAATCAAACAATTATTACAAAATATTTACAACAAGAAGGAATTTTCCAATTATGCTCAAAAATATATGTATTGCAAGAATGTATCTAACGTTTAGAAAAGATATAGATAGATAGGTACATAATAAAAATTAATTGTGATTATGACTTATAACTATTTTTTTTTATTGGAAGGCAATTTTTAAAGCATAGCGCTGCCTTCATCAGGTGTAAATATTTTAATATATTCACACAAAAAAGACGTAGTATTTCCAATATGGTAACATGGATAGAAAATTATAAAAATGATAAAATGAAACATCTGAAATATTATTGACGTATGGAAAACCACCAAAAAAATCTGACGTGGCCACCACAAGACCTCTCGCCATACCTACTTTATTCTTTTAACTTATTATACAAATATATTAATATATAAGTACTACTACTACTGCTACTATACTCACAAATATATTTTAGTCATTTTATTTAAACTGCAGAAGAAGATATAAAGCATATTTTCCTATTGTCACTGTCATGTCAAAATCATTTAAATTTTACGTAGTAACAAATGTTAATCGATCATGGACTACAAGATACCGAAATACTAAATTATAAATATATAGATATTTTAATTATTCTTAAATGATACCAGATACAAAAAAAATTATAAAATACCGATTGTAGGTAATAATCACATAATCTTTCATTTAAAATAAAAAAAATTGTCTTAAATTAAATATTTATCGAAATATTTGAAAAAAATACTACTTCCGGTTTGTAGATTGAAACCAAAAATATATTGGACTTTTAAGAATCGCATTGAAACCTTAAATACAAAATTTGAAATTTTAATGTTTGATATTTTTGAGTTATCGTGAACGAAAAAATTGTAACATACGAACGAACGCACACACACGCACACACACACACACACACACACACAGACATCATCTCAAAAATGTGTAATTCGTATTCTAGAGACCCTAAAACGTGATTATCTGCCAAAAACTCACACTAGAAAATTTTGATCCATCACAATACCTCTCTTATAGAATATGAGGCGAGAGGTAAAAATGGAAGTTCCAAGAATTTGCTGTATTATTATAACATGATGATTTCTTTTAAGAAATGAATAGACAGCATTTGCTACTATGCTAAATTGGAATGTTTCGAATTCAAAATACCTTGCATACTTTGCGCTACAAGATTGAGAAATCAGTTTAGAGCAAGGAGTATATAGAGATAGTAAGCTATTACAGTGGATTAAATTTCAAATGCTCAGTAAACAATAAAAAAAAATTAAGGGAATATGAGACAAGCACAAACATAAGATGCTAAGGAGTATAGAACTCTACGTTGTTAGTCTCTTAATCTTCCTTGTAGCATTATCTTATAAATATTGCATCATTGCGATCTATTCTTGCATCACGAGGCTTTGTCATAAGCTCTGGAACTCGTAGCTTCTCGCACAAAGACCGCAAGCACACCTCGCGTTCTGTGCAACGAGATTAAATTGATCTCGCCACATCCTCTCTTGTTACGGACGAAAAGCCAAAAACGAGTAAAAGACACAGTAACTAATTCACCGTGTGTTAACCCGGTAAACTCTATAAGACTACTAGACGTAAGATGTAATTTAGAATTGTGAACTTCACCTTTTGTTAGATGGGAAGATGGAGCTCTCAACGAACAAGGGATTTTTTTAGAGCAAATTGAAAGTGCATGGAGGATGGACCATGGCGCACGACCAACGAACCAAGAAGAAGATGTAACTGAGAAATAGTAGAAACTAAGTAACTTCTACGGTTTTTAGTGAATATAACTTCTGGACGGGCCACATCGTTATTAATTATATATTGAAGAGATATTGGATTTAGGGCTTTAGGAGAAAAAAATCCTCCTACGTTCGGGCTAATATTCGTTGATTTTCAGTTATTAATTACAGTTTCGAAAGATGCACTACTTTAGTAAGTGTTACTTGACTAATATTTCAAGATTCCAACATCGATCTATTAGGTATTATATGATGAGTAGAGTTGGACTTAGCTCAAAAAGTGTAGCTACTTCTTCACGAACAGGCTATGACATGCCTCAAATAATTAAGGAATCAGTAGTTTATCATTAACGAAAATTATTAATGAGACTGGAATCCTGAGAAATTTCTAGTTTCAATTGTAACACTCAAAATGGAGTTACAAAAAAGTTGGTTCCTTGTCGAGACTGGGTAACTAGTATCAATTAATAGTCGAAGGTATACAAAACGTACAAAAGTATATTATAATAATGACAATGATAATAATGTCATAATAATAATAATAATAATAAATAAGTTTTACGTTAACCCTTATTCCGAACAGAATTTCCCTGTTACCCTAACTCAATCCTATTTATACCCATATACAAGTACTCAGTCATCAAAATAAGTACTAGCAATACACACATATTTATTTTTATTTATTTGGTAACTCTAACCTATTAAATTAAATGACTGCTTCGCACATACTACATTGTGATCACCTGGCCTTGTTACACAATTAAATAATGAACACTTCTATAAGTGATACAACAAAATATCAACCATAGCGTATCAAAAATGTCTTTGTTGACACAGAACTAACTCAGGCATTTGGCATATGGTATGGCCGATTTCATTGCAAAAGTATGTTTTCTACCCGATCATTGGCATAAATGATGCATAACAACATATAAAATACATTTCGAAATCAAGCTAGGCAAAAAGAAGCAAATAATGAAGCATAGCTATTGGAAACTGATTATTTATACGGTGAGAGGAAAATTGTAGCTACTTTTTCACGCATACCATCGTGTATGAAAACTCTAGTTTCAGGCATTAATTTATGCTAACAGGTATTGAATGACTTAAATAATAAGATGTTGAAAGGTCGAAATAATGGGTACACCAGTCGTAGAAGTTGTATTTTGTTCTTTATTAAAAAAGTCGACGTTTCGGCTACTTATTTAGCCTTCACCGGGACAACTACAATCAAGAAACGATATTCAACATACAAACATTTTTTCATACAAGACATAGATACAATATCACACTATTGTGATGCAAAAACGTATATAATATTATTTCGACCTTTCAACATCAAAATTTCAACAGTCAAGATTTCTTTAACATTAAATAATAAGGAATCAACAGTTAAACATTAAGGAAAATTATTATTAATGAGACTGCTGTTCTGAGAAATTTCTACTCTCAGAAGAGAAATTCTTAGCAATGTCACATTGTTTGTAGGATTTCTGTAAAGTGGCACTACGATTAGAAATATTTTAGTATGAATTCTTCATCCATCAATATTATAGCAATATAATATTCGAGTATAATTCACTGTGATGTTATTTCCAGACTGGTAACATTAAATTTGCTTTTGTGAAGTCGACAGTGTATTATTTTGTGAACGTGGCATCCAGTAATGTAAAGGTTGAGGCAATAAACATGTTTCGATTCTAAACGACTTTCAAATTACTGGTAGGAAGCGATACAAAATGAATCCATAAACAAGAATATATATTTGTTAGATATTGTGCTTTATGAAAGATTTTTATTGATACTTTTCCTGATATTGAATTCTAGTCGTGGTATATGAAGCACCTTTTATAGATTTTTATATGAATACTTTATAAAGTTCAAACTTTATTGAGACATAATTCACCTTTTATTAAATAGATTATCACTGCACAGCAATCTAGTAATTAAAATTTTGATGTGTCAAATCCCTTTGGGTTAAATTTCAGCATCTAATATCATCCGAAATGCAATCAACCCTAACTTACTCGACCGTCACCTTGTAAATGAAAATTAAACCGTTGATTGAATGAATTTATATCTAAAATCCCTGGGTGTATTAGTGGCCAATCCCGCGATTCGTTTCATTCTATTTTTCCTTTTTCCGCACCGCTGAAACAGCCGTTCATTTTAAGCTGTTTTTAATACAGTTTTCTCAACTGCGCTCAGGTTTTTTCAACATGTAAATAGATGATTTCGACCTGTCACTCAGAATGAATTGTGGAGGTTATTGATTGAATTTGAAAAGTTTTTAGTGCACTTTGATGTTATCTGGTTTAATAATTAATATGGACATTGGTATTTTAAAACTATTTACATGAGAATTAGTTCTGGAAAATATATTTTATTTATATTACGACGTTTTAGTAGTGACGCCGCCGAAACGAGAAATTTCTCGTCTCGGATTTTCAAGACGAGACGAGAATTCAAAATTACGAGACGAGAAATAGATCTCGAGAATTCTCGATATGAAAAATCTTCAAAAAAATTGATATTATTCTCTCTAATATATTTTTTTTACTTTGTACGTAAATATTTTTTTTTCTAAAACAAGAATTGTGTGCGCAAATTTAACAGAAATGTAAAAAATTCTTAAATTCCCTTTTTGGAAAACCGTGTATAAGTATGTCGGAGTAGGAGCTGAGCGGACAATAGATGATCAGTTACGTGATCAATAAAACTACTAAAAGGCGCAATTATTGGAATAGTTAACTGATCGAAACACAAAATAAATCACATTTATAAAAACATATTATATAAATAACATATTATACAAGTTCTGATTTTTAAATACAAATATTTTTATTGTTCTTTATTTTATTTATATTTATACAAGTAGTATAAGTTTAACTGCTACACATTCACCACTCATGTCATGGACCAGTTAAACGTGATCTACAAACTATGACGATAAGGAAAGGTGGCAATTCCCGGGCACGTGTTAGTCGTATCATCTTCAAGACTGCCGATATCCAACTCACCACATCTAGCACGTAATCGCAGACTTCGCCCAAGTGTACTAACGTAATCTAACAAACACGATCATAACTTCATTAGCACACTTGCATTCCTATCATTAATTATTACAATCAACTTGATTGCTAACCCCGACAAGTATTATTAAAATTACGTAATATTTTGTTTGGCTGACATCGTAGAGTTTTTGATGAGTTGATACGCAGATTTCAATTATTATAAATTATTTATTATTAATACTATATGTATAGATATTCATTTAAAATTATTTGTAGCAAGGGCAAAATTTCGAATGTAATTTATAAGATGAATAATTAAAAAACACATTAATATTTCATAAAACACTGATTATTATCTACAGATTTTAATTACTTGGGTAAATATTTTGAATTTAAAAGTTTATTAAAAATATTACCATGTCATTCTATATGATGTCTGGCTAACTAATTCACTAAATATAGATTGAAAATATTACACTTGCGGATATAAATTTAAAATTCAATTCCACTATATAATTCGCAGAGCAATCATCGGTCTCTCAATCAGAAATGATAATTCCGCGAGTCCATCGGCATAGGAGACGTGCCGTTGCCTAGCAACAATTTTAAACAAAATTCCGTTTCATTGTCAGTGTACACGTTCTCCTACCATTCGCTCATCGATTGTCAGTTTCTGGCTCAAATACGCGATGTTGTGATGTTTTCGCCGGAGACTAGATGAGAGCCAAAGACCGTGGACGCTGCCAAATCGCCGGAATCAAAGACTTGTATTCTGAGAAATGACGGGGAAGTTTTTTGATGGCTTGATTGCCGTGCTGTACATGAGAAATGATTGTTTTCATGTTATTCCAATCTCTCTTTCAGCAACTGTATTACGGTGTTTGCAAAAATACGAAAAAGTAAACAGAAATTTTTGAATAACTTGCATATTTTAAAAAAAGCAATAGGAACCTATTACAAATTGTTTATCATTATCATACGATCAGCAACATACATTCTTGATGGAACATATCCAGCTAGAGACACTCCACATGAAGCACTAATTCAATCTTTTGGTTTACAACTACTCCATCAGAGACGAAATATGAATGCTGTTCTCTTATTCTCAAAATCCTTAATTGCTGCATTGATTGTCCATTCCTTCTTAGCAAAATTATTTTTCTAGTTCCTAGATTATCTTCTAGAGATAACAATACCTTTTATAATCAAACTCCTAAATCGAATTCTTTAGTTAAATCACCTCTTCACTTTATGTTTCCAAGTTATAATATTCTTGAATCTTATATTGATCTATTTTATAACAACATGAGTGACATTCAGAATTGTGTTTCTTATTTCACATGAACTTAGCTATATGTTTTTCCCTTACCCTATAATTGGGCTTACGACTGTTGGGTATTGTAATTAATAATAATTATTATTATTATTATGTCGCACTAATTTATACTTGGTTCCACGAGACATTTCATTAAAGGGACACAAGTTCATGTTGATTCCAGTGTCGTGATTGGTTAGTCGAGCACGTGCTAATGACGTAAACCAATCGTAGCGTTATGCATACGTTTGAAAGCCAATCAGGATGCATGCAATCACGTGGCCATGTGTCCCTTTAATGAAACATTATTAAAAACTGTAAATAATAGGTCAAAAAATTTTAACCTTCAAAAATCATATATACCTACACATTTTTAGTCATATTGATCCGAATACTAAGTGTAACGAATCTTACGTTAAAAAATCTAGCAACAATTTTAGTCAATAAATATGTACACCTTTATTATGACAAATTAGACACATTCAAAAAGTAAGCAATAAAAGAGGGCAATCGAGGCAAATAGACCCGTAGAGAATTGTAGGGTTAAGTTTTCAACAAAATACCATTGAATCTGGGTAGTAAGACCCAGCTATAATAACATAAATTTTTCTGTTGAATTGAATTGTTGACTGTAACATTTTTTATGACGACCATTACTTGGTATTTTTCGATGTATGTCTCTATTTTAAGTTGTTTTTAATTATGTATTATTTATTTAATTTTTTTAATGAATTTTAACATGTACCACAAACAATAATTTATTGTTGACACCACCCTCCTGAGGATGGCCCTGGTAGGGCCGAAACGTTGAGGGTAGTTCCCAAATATATTGTTTAGGCTGATACCCAAGAAAACAGTTGTTTGATTTATAAATTGTTCTGCATGTTGGGATTTAAAATCATATGGAATGCTTTTCCACAAAATAAATAATGCATGTAAAAAAATTATCTAGCATTTAGTTAGTATCCTCATTTTTTACCATCTTTAATATCAGGCACATACTTTCTTTTATAATGTAATGAAAATAATGTGGAACATATTTTACGATAAAATGCACAAGCTTTTATGGACTAATGAAATCACAGGTTAGGATAATGTTATAACAGCGCTTAACTAAAAGCGTAATAGCAGCTGCAAATAGGACATAAATTGAAAATTACATAAATTAATAATAGCTTTAATGGTGTGATGGAAAATCGTTTCGAAACACGCGCAGGTAGCGAAGCTTAAGTTGTATCAACAAATTACTTATTTCGTGATAAATCTGAAAATCTTTTCATTGTTTTGAATTAGTATTCTACAACTTCTTTTCAAACTCTTGTCTTTTCAAAGGCTTTTGTGATTATGTCTTTGAATTCAAATACCCGTTCGAATTCGCTGTATTATTACCCTCGTCTCGGCATTATCATCAAAGCATAAAATATATAAAACAGAAACAATACGACAATCAAAAGAACTCTGGGAAAAATGAACATCCCATCGTCGAATCGATCATCGATAAGTCTCCTCAAAGTTTTGCAGGAGGCGGTGGAAGTAATACCAGAATTCGCGTTCCGTTAATAGAGGACCTGAGAGACATCCTTCTCTTGTTTCTCCGCTTCTTCTTTGTTCTTTTTTGTTTTAACCGATGGTCACGCCCGAGGCACACTCGATAAAGAAGTAATCTGTAACAACTAGAGCAATCAGAACGAACGGTAGAGAACTTTGCAACTCAACGTTCTTTTTTTCTATTTGCACCGCCTTCTACATCTCACACGACATAAGGGTCATAAAGGGTTTTGTTTTTCCAACGTTGGTACTTCAATAGTGATGTATTGCGATTGGTACGACTGGGCGGAATATTGTCTTCTTGTTAGCAATCTGTTGTGCGGAGGTTAAGAGTGATTTTTATTCTTTTGTTCTTTCGATGAGGCAGGCGAGAAAAAGAAATATGAGAAGATCAGACAACTATTCTTAGTCCAGACCATTTTTTATGATACTGCTAATTTTATTCTCAATGAGAACAAATAAGAATTAGAGAAAATCTTTTCTAATGTAATATAAACTTAATATATTTAAAAAAAAAGTAATTTTCTTGACTGTTGCCTTTAATTTAATAAAAAAACAATTACTGGAATTCAGTCAACTTTATTAGTTTTATTTCAACCTCAACCGGTTTCACACCCTACCTAGGTCATCATCAGGAGCTACAATTACAATACAGAAAAATTTATAAAAAACTGAAAAATTGCGTGAAATCACAATAGAAAAATTTTCGTGAAAGTCAAAACATTTTTTGTATAGTATAACATATTAAAATTAACATTAAAATATAAATTAATAATAAATAATTTAAAATCAATGAAAACGTGACATACACAGCACACAAACATGGAAGAACTGACTAAGTCATATTATTAATTACATAAATGACTAGAAACGTTAACACTACTCATACAAAGAAAGCTAGAAATGAGTGAACTACTTAATTTTTGAATTTGAATTTGAAGTTTACATTGTTTTTGTCTGAGTTTATGTATAGCATCTCTAGAGTAAGTCTTTTATGTAGATTTTGTTCTGTGTGTAAAATTTTAGTTTCTTCGAAATTGAAATTATGTTTTTGTGACCTGCTATGTTCTGCTAATGCACAATTTCCACCCGTTTTTTTCTCGTTGTTGCAGTTTCTCCTGTGTTCGTCCATACTTGTCTTAAGAAACCTCTTCGTTTGTCCAGTATACTGTCCTTGGCAATCATTACATGGTATTTTTCTAAAAACCAATGAGTGCGTATTATTATAAAATATTTAAAATAAAAAGAAACCGATATTGTGCAAATGGGTTACCGGTTTCAACTAAACGTTTCGGTTACGATTTTGGTTCGTTGGCTTTGAAATATAACATTTCAGTTTAAATTTCGGTTCGGAGAAAATATAGGTTTTTTCGGGTTAGGGTTCGGGTTCGGTTCCAGGTCCCTGATTAAATCATAGTTGCTACTTTAAAAACGCCTTTTAGATAACGTAGTGTGAAAATGATATATTCAAGCTCGGAAAGTACTACAAGCTTTTCAGCTTTCCAGACCGAGCACAAAGGCGCAAATGAAAAGCTCTTTCTCGCAGTGGACAGGAAGTGATGTAACTGGCGGATGTGATGTCACTGACTTGCTGGTCACGTCTTCAAGAAGATGCTTTTATATCAAAGGTCATCGAATAAAAGGAGAGATGATTGAGAAGATGATGACTCGTGTGTTGTGATCTGTGCCAAAATTGGATGTTTTGTTTGGATATTGATAGATTTTGCTGATAGTTTCGAACATTTCATACCCTGGAAATAACTTTGTTTGTCTGAACAGTCCTGGATCATCGTACATAGTAACAAATCTGTCAGTGTTAAAATTATATAACATTCACTTTGTCCAATTAATGATTGCATAATACTCAAAATAGTGTGGACCTGTTTGAACTCTATTTATCCTTTAAGTTGAACAATTCTACATCTTATAAATTTATTTGGAGTGTGTACACACCCCAAATAAATTTTAGTTTTAAGTAATATCTCATATAATGTAACTTTTCAATTTATCAACATGTTAACTTCTGCTTGAAAATGACCAAGATCCTGGTCGAAACGTCGCAAAAATTATAACTCTTCAATAAAGCCAGTCATCCAAATAAATAGAATTTGTTCAATCCTACTATTGAAATATGTTATTTCTTACTTGGATACAATGCTTGAAACTGTTTGTTTTGTTCACTCCAGTTAATCCTATGGCAACGGGTGGGCAAAAGTAGTGAGTGTAATTACTTTACCCCACTCGTCCTTCCATTACGATATTAGAAATAATCTACAATATATTTCATACCATTTATTACATTAAAATTTATATTTATTGAAAACAGGGTGACTTTAGACTAAATGAAAACTGAAAAAGCAAAAGAACTTAATTTACAAACTTCTTCAAATCTTTTATTGAAATATGTGTTACCATAATGAAGAGGGCGCATACTTCTCAATCAATACATTTAAATAACTCCCTCTGTCACAACTTTTACGTTTTTGACTGCATCCGCTGACGGAATTTTTCTATCTTATTTAAATACCTTTCTTTCGATTTTTTAGGCAACAGATTAAACGTAGCAGCATAAGCCTCTTTAAATTATGTCTTCTTAAATAATGACATCATTTTCTTATGCCATATTTTCACAGTTCTAATTTATAAATTATTTTCAAGACAGTAACTTAACTTTTTTTTTACAATTGCTACTGTTTTTATTTACATGAAACATAACAACGCAATCCGCCGCCTTTGTTACTCAAATTTCATGCAAGTTTTAATGTTTTAATAATATTCTTCTCGTAGGATTGAACAAAACGCTATACAGCACTTGTGAAGAAACGAATTCGCTCACTTTGTGTGCTTTTGCACACTCGGCTGCGCCTCGTGCACAAAACTGCCACATGCGTGAGCGAAATTCTTAGTTTCTTCACTTGTACTGTAATATACTATTATTCATATTTCCAACCTCAGAATTCCAATTTCGGCTTAATTAACAATAAAAAAAATTGAAAATTTCCATTCTTATAAGTAATTTCCATCGTTGGGCACTCGTTGAATGAAACGCTCTACAATTTGTTCATATTCCTCGCTAAGTCTCCATAATGCCTCATGAAATATGTCGCCGCGTTGGCAGTTCATATCGCAGTGTCTAGTCCTAGTTTCCACTCAACTCCGCGGTTGACTAAGTACTACAGCAACTTCGCAACAACATGCGGTATTTGTGACACAAACTGCACAATGTAAATTTCATTGTGAGATTTTTCACATGCACAGGAAGTATAACTTGTTTCCGTGTTAATGTGACCGTGTTTGTAGGTTTAGTGACGCAATTTCCGGCTAGGGATTTCGGGGATTTACAGTTGGCAGTTTAAATGCTTTACTGCACTTTGGAAATGGAAAAATGAAGTGAGACATGTGGCCTGATAGCGCGAACATCAACGCCAAATTATTTTTGATGATTTACGGAGACCAACTGGACTTTAGGGTGCAAATCGCGGTAAATCGTCGTAAAGTGAAATGACATCTCAGTGTCTGGGCACTGCATGACAAGATATAAACAGTATCAAATAAAATTACATAATAACAAGAAAAATTATGAAAGAGAACAAAACTGTTATAAAAATGAGGCAGTATTTTGACACAATTTGCACTAGTAACCTTGACTAACGCGGCACTGATAGGTAGCGTCACAAAGCACATGTGGGTAGAAGCCATACGCGAACTACACATGGAATTTAGCGAACAGGAAACTGTCAAGTTTGTTTTTAAATGAGTTGACGGATTGAGCACTGACAGCTGATTCCAAGTTTAAAAAACAACAAATTTTTGCTTGACGTATGAAGGTGCGTTCGGTTAATCATATGAAGTTGGAGTGGAGTAATGATGGAGTACTTTCCGTGAATCAAGAGTTGACTGGGTGTGTAAGGGCAAAGTTGTTTGTGCGTAAGATCTACATAAGCTAAGTCACAGTTCGCCAACTTATTACTCGCCTAAACGCAACTGAGCAAAGAGAAAATCCGAGCTGAACGACTTCTATATACACTATTTCAAGGTAGTGAAGCGGTTTCTGGCAAAAAATTTGCTAATAATCTATGTCCAATTTGAAATTCCTAAGCCCAGTCATCTCTTACTTCACGTACTGTAGGTTAGAGAGGTGTTGAGGCTGGAATTGAGTGAATTGAGTAAGCAAAAGAGCACTCCGCAATTTTACATTAACAAATAATCGAAATTTCATTAAAGTTACACAAAATAATTTTTGACGTTTTTAAAGAAAATGATGAAGAAAACATAATTTTTAAAATTAATAAGTATTTCTATTTAATTTATATTTTACTATAAAATATGAACTTTAATGGCCATTTGCACCGCCTCTACTAAAATTTAAAAAATAAATAAAAATATCGAATCGAATTAATGACAGCAATGATATATCTACGTTGGACAATTTGATTTTGATTAGTTATTGTTCATTTAAGGAATGTGACTTAATGTGACTTAAACAAAATTGACATTAAAACATTGTCACTCCACCTTTACTAGCATTTGGAGGTTAACTCTATAAACTCTATTTGACACTACACTGCATTTACCGAACGCATATCTTCGAAACTCAATAAAATTACCGAACGATATAAGGGTGCACAAATTAAAAAGTTAACAGAACAGATTTACTGAACGCACCTTGATATTAAAAGTTATAGAGTATGAATTACAGTCTATACATATATTATTCCTGATGGTTTGAACCCAGTGAACTTCATACTACGTACCTTGAAGGGAGCAGTAGCGCACTACAACACAGCAGCAGTGAGAGAGAAACAGACTTATGGTGTATAGCATACTTCCGTTTTTAAATACAATCTTGCTTCAGCGCGCGTTCTTTCCAGGTAAGTAGTATAGAGTTCACTGTGTGAACCTAATTCTGTAGTGTAGATAAAATAAGTTATCTAGTGTCTAAATGGCGATCAGTGCCTTTCTTTTGAAAACATGTGTGCAACGTTTTTGTCCAGAAATGTTGTTGTACATGTACCTCCAAATTTGTTTTACACTCCGAAGTAAAGTGCCATAACGAGGAAACAATTATAATCGCAACACACAAGCAACCCTAAACAAGCTACAAAATTACTTCCAGCTCAACAAAAACTTCATACATATTAATCAATCTACAAACCTGCTAATCCAAAACGCTCTACTCAAAGCGATGTTGCCAATGCTCTGCCTAATGCCGGTAAAGATACGAGGCACGTGCATCAGATGCATGGGATCCATTAGCATTGCACTGGGAATTCGAATTAGTGTAAGAGGATTATAACTTCACCTCTTTGGATTGATTTTTAGGGAGTATTGATCTGGGAATTAGTTGTTAATGGATTTAAGAGTGAAGAATCAAGTTACAGAATCCGGAAACGAGAACACAGGAAATGCTTTTTGTGAGGCGAGATACTTTTTGTGACGGTAATAACCGTATATAAGTCATAAATCAATTTCAGTAGAAATTAATTTACAGAAAAACTAGTGGAAGGTACATTTTTGGTCCATTTTTCATGTCTCAACATATTCATAAATAATTTTAAAATGGATTATTATTGGTAAACAGTGAAAATGTAAATTAGACTACAGTCTTAAGGGGTCTGTCGGTAGGTTTTTTCTTTATTTACAACATATGAATATATGTTACCAAAAGATGTTAGGAGGGCTCTCTGTTTATAATTTTCTTCTTTAACTTATGATTTTGGAAAACATGACTTTGAAATCAGCCATTTTTCTAGATTTTTAAGATTTTTTTCTGGTGAACAAAAAGCAATTTTTAATTTCTGAAAACAGAGAGACATAAATTGAACCTTTGTTAACAAGAAGTTTATTTTTCATTCGTCTGTGTTATAAATTAAATGAGATATGATGGGACAACGATGATATGATTTCGTTGTTGAACTTGTAGATTCTTTAGTTAGCCAGCACATTCTATACTCAGTTTTCTTTACCTACATTTTTTGTTCCATTGACTGCAAAAAGAAGGGCTTCACGACACCTGAAACCACCACACTTTGGAAATGACGACTGACGTTCAGGAGTTCGGTATTTTCCGAACGCGCCTCTTAAACTCTCTTTACTATTCAATATTTTAAAATTGGCGCAGTCGGTAAGATCAAAAGTAAAAAATATTGAAAACATCTTGGAAATCTCGAAAAGGGTTGACGCTTATATTAAAAACAAGTAAACTAGTTTCATATAATGAACTAATTTATATTCCATATTAATTGCATAACCTAAGAAACTATCTAGGAAAACTGCAAGCATCTGCAAAGTTATAATAACAATCCAAGTTAAGAAGTAAAATAATCTTCTTCGCATCCCATACATTAAATCTAATGAAAGAAACTAAGGAAATAAGCTTCATTCCTGGAACTTCTAGTTCAACCATGATATAAATTACTAAGTTGTGAACTAGGAACCACCACAATGTGTAGAACAGTAAATTCTCTACTCGCAGAGCAAAACTGTCACTTCGTTAAATTAAACGCCGAATTAAAATCCGAGAGCAAGCCAAGAGTTATCGGGTCGTGTTACTATCACTACTAGAGTTTGTTTTTATCCACATTCCACAGTGTGTAAGTTTTTCACTTGTTGACCAATTCGAACAACTAAGTTGTAGAGCAATTGTCATCTAGTTTTTAACTGAAACCTGTTATCATACATTGTGTAACAAGTGAGATAGTTTTGTTTCATCAAGAAAATGATAAATTCACGAAAAATAGTAATGTACACAGTTACAACACACGTTCGTCAAATTTATTAAGGAATGATAAATTTTTATTCTCAATAGCAAAAAATCTGACGTGGACACCACATGACTTCCTTGTACCCCTATGAAACTGTTCATACTTTTCTTTAAAAAAATCTGACTTTATTCTTTTAACTTATTATACAAATATATTAATATATAAGTACTACTACTACTGCTACTATACTCACAAATATATTTTAGTTATTTTATTTAAACTGCAGAAGAAGATATAAAGCAAATTTTACTATTGTCACTGTCATGTCATAATCATTTAAATTTTACGTAGTAACAAATGTTATTGGTCATGGACTACAAGTTACCGAAATACTAAATTATAAATATATACTTTAATTATTCTGAAATGATACCAGATACAAAAATATTTATAAAATACCGATTATAGGTAATAATCACATAATCTTTCATTTAAAATAAAAAAAATTGTCTTAAATTAAATATTTATCGAAATATTTGAAAAAAGTACTACTTCCGGTTTATAGATTGAAACAAAAAATAAGAGGTGCACAACTAGATGCTATAACAGTCCTAAATACAAAATTTCAACTTTCTACGTCTAACCGTATTTGAGTTATGCGACACACATACGTACGTACGTACGTCCGTACATACGTACGTACAGACGTCAAGACGAAACTAGTCATAATGGATTCAGAAAAGGTCAAAACGGATATTTCCGTAAAAATCTGAGAACCGAAATTTTTCGCGATTACAATACTTCCTTATTACTCCGTACAAGGAAGTAAAAAGAATTCAATACAAATAAATTTATATAATCACTTGCCTGAAGAAATAAAAAATTAGTTATCAGTTGCCATACCTATTTTAAATTTAATTTTGACGGACTGCTATTATTAATTTGTGATCATAAGAACAGAAAGGAAATCGATATATTTCTGCACTTTACGTGCATGAATGTATGCATATTCAAAGTTTTACATGCAAGTTCTCTTACATCGTTTGTAATTGTAAATTTTCAAAGTGACCAGTCGAGTGAAAATGCAATGTTCAGTGGAAGATGTCGTTCAAAAATGTAAATTTTAACTTCCTGAATTGATTAACGACGAACGATTTTTCAATGACCATTATTAAATTTAAATTTACAATGCGTACATCATAATTCATGTCATTTCAAAGTAAAAAGATCTCATAATGTAATTTGGGGAATAATGGGAAGACTGCAGATAAAAAGTTGAATTCAAAAGCAGATATTTCTGCAAACAAAATTTTTAATTTAATTATTTTGAGACCTGAATCTAAAATTTATTCGCTTCCCTAATAACATTTTTTGAATAATTGAGTTGTTTTCATGAGAGAATCTCTTTCTTCTTAAACTTTCCATAAAAATGGCGGATTCCTACCCAACGTTTGTTAGAAAATTATTCATGTTCATGTATTTTTATAAATTTTATTTTTACGACCCTTGGCATTACATGTTTCATAAATAACTACAACGTTAAAGAGAAATACTTGAAAAAATTATCAGTTTAAAAATACTCCTGCAGTAAATGCAAAAAAGCTTAAATATCATTGAGAAACTTTTATGGGGAACTCTCATGGTTTTAATGTCTTTAACGTTTTTGCATTTACGACAAAACTTTTCTTTTAAAGACGCAGCATTTTTGATGCATGCAGAATGAAGATAAAATAAATTTAACATATTTAAGCCGCTCAACATAGACATAAAGCCTTATAAATGTTTATACAAGTAGTATAAGATCAAAACAGTGCATCCACTTTACTACAACAGTCAATGTCCGACCTTCTTAGTATAAGCTCAGTTGAACAATTTACTAATTCTGAATTTTTTAAAATTCAACCACGTGTCTCACAGTTCACCTCAGTCCTCCACAGATGGCGCTAGTAATATCCTGATGCCTCTCCGGTTGTGTTACCTTTGGCTAGCTAACAACTACCCCGAGGTTCATACGGTTTTAGACATCAGATGCTGAGTTGCACTGACGAGTTCTAATAGAACGAAACAACTGTCTGCAACTATGCAATATCTGTTGAGTGCTGAGGTGAACTGTGAAACACGTTTACTAACAAATTTACAGATTGTTTTGCTATTATTAATACTGTAATATATACATTTGCTAAAATAAGGAAAACTGAAATTTCCAAGATGTAACCTGTGAAGAAAATTTGGCTTCAGAGTTTCAGTACTTCAAGCCCATCCTAATTTAAATGCAAAATATATTTTTCAGGACTGGTGAGCTTCAATTTAATCAACACGCAATCTTTAAATTAGAACCAGAGGATTAAAATGATTGCCATCATTTGTACTAATCAATTCAGTAAATTCTTGGGATTCACTTCCGTAATATGAAAATTCCACCAAGTGAATTAGAAAATTCCCGGAATAATTCTTTACTCCCAAATGAAATCCACCCAAAAAACAAAAATAGTTGGCGTAGGCAAAACACCATGCAGTTGACAATCTATTCCGAGTTTAATCACATTTGCATACCAACAATGGCGCGCTATTTATCCTCCGATGATTGATCGCATCGGCTTAGGAACCAACAATAAAGAGACAAAAGAACACCACAACACGAAGAAGAATGCGTGCGGGGCATTAGTTGCGGCTATTTGGCGGCCCGCCAGCCTACTGCGAAAAATGAAACGGCTACGGTAGCACACTAGGTGATACATTATGCCGGATTCATGAAGCTCAGCTAGGTTACAGGAAGATTTAGTTTGCCAGAGGCGACCAAGCGACAAGTATGACCTCTGTTGCATGTTAGCAACAGTAGATTCTCTGGTAATCTGGATTTGCTTGCACGCCAAGAATTAGAAATATGATACGATAGTTTGGGAGTTGTAAGCTTCTGGAAAGTTTGGAATTGGGTATTATAAGCAACAGATTTAAAATTGAGTTTATAGCCAGCCCGATGCATAACTGAACCTATAAATCTTAAGACTTGCACAGAATTCCAAAAATAAAACGAGAAATTCGGGGTTCAAGTCTTCCGGCATACTAGTGGCTGTCGAGAAAATTGCAAATATATTTTGCAATTATATCAAAGTGACAGTCAGTATAAATTTACTTCTCAATATAACTCAAGTTACATATCTGATACTTTAAATACTTAATTAAGTAACAGAATGTACTAAATAGAAGATATCAAAATGGACTTAGACTCTCCGAAACGTCCGGCAATAAATAAATGTACAAATGGATTCCTAAAACCTTTTATTAAACAAAACTAGATTCGTGGATCCGTCAAGAACAAAATTCAAACTTTAAATACTTAGGTGACCTAAGGTATCCGTTAGGACTACAGTTTAGAACAACTTACACTATTGAGTTAATGTATAGACTGACGTGTTGCAATATATTATCTTCTTTTTATGGAAATTATGAAACAACACATTTCATTTAAATCCACTAATACATGCAGGGACAAAATACTTACTGGTTTTGAGATACTAATTTATTAAATGAATTATTATTTTTAAAACGATACAACAGTAATGATGATTTAAAATGTAAATGTCCATAAAGTAAAGAAAGAGGGTGGGGGACCTAGCACACTACCTTGAGTTACGCCATAATAAATGAACATTCAATATATTCTACAGTTATGCTAATAACAGAAACGAACCTTTTACAAAAAAATACGTATTTGTGTAGCTAGGATACCTAGTTATTTCTGTCCATATAATTTTACATTTTATGAATTCATACACTAATACGAATATTTAAATTACGGCAACAAATACCTACAAAACCATAGGTACCTATAGCTTTTCCAATAATTGTGTATAGCACGAAGTATAATATATGACAGGAGTGGACACTAGGGCGGATGAAGTGTGGCATTTCAGTTTACCTTTTGTAAACAGAAAATACGGGCCAGCTCGGAGCATTCTATGACGATAAACAACGGCAACGATGATAACACACGGGCCCAGTAGTGATCTTTCTCCCTCGCACAGGGTAAACATAAATTCCACGAATCTACAATATTGCTAAGATATGAAGTGTCCACTCCTGTGTTTATATTATACTTCATGGTGTAAAGAATTTCTGGTAAACGATCCCGAAAATAATTTTCCCTCTTCACGTATGGTGCACGCGTCCCAGAATGTAATAAATTCACATTTGATCCCCTGATCCGTTCGATTAAAGGCTAACCTAGTCACCTAGAAACCGCGTATCCCATTTAATCACAAGTGATTTGATTAAACCTAATCACCTACTTCCGAAAATTCATTTCAAGCTTCCGAAATAATTCTCAATGAATATTTAAAAGGCCGGTTTCCTAAGGAAGGTATTTTTACCACCGTTGCTTTCATTGTGTCGGTGGAACTACAACGCGTAGAATTTGTTGGTGCGTCGTGAAATATTCATGACTGGATTAAGGACCACGAACACACATGCATTGTTAAATTCCTTGTTTGGTTCGAGGAGGCGAATTATACTCTTTAAGATGTTTACGGGAAGAATTCTGACATACCTTCTTACGTTCTTGTTGTCGTTACTACAAGACTCAAAGAAGGATAATGGCTTATGAGGTAAACGTGCCTAATGACCTATGCCTGGCAACCGTTTTATTAAAATTTTCAGTTTTTAATACGTGTTTCTAGAGCCAAAAGCTACAAGTTATGAGTAATATTTTGTATGGATTATACACTCCGAATTGACATCAAAGTAATATTATCAGGATTTATAATAAACATTTATAATAATCATTGAAAATAACATTATACTGTAATATGCAAAAAGCTTATGTCCATGAAGCCATCTTGATATAACTAGTAACAAACATTACTAAAAATACATTCCAGACCTTTATTTATATTGTCATGTATGTTTTAATAATGTATGCTGATATTATTTTCATACTATATAAAAGCCACGCCATAGACTCTTAAGCACCATAACACTACTAGTTTGTATTCTATTTCGTAACAGTAACACAAAAAATTATTATCATTCATTACCATTGAATCTCGCCACCTCAAATTTTGTTTATAAACGTTTTCCATGTTGCTTAAGCGGCCCATTTATGTTTTTTCCGAATTCCTAGAATACTCTCGATTTTACTTTTTCTTCTATACCACTCCCTTCCCTACTACTGCAGCTGCCCGAAACCAACCCGAAACTCGTACTTTGCCGCATCCTAGCTATGAAGTTTATTATTGACTTCAACATACTGCTTTTTTAAACATTTAATAAAGAATGGATAAAAGATGTGCCTCTTAAAAAATTTCTATCATGAGATATACCCGTGTAAAAGTTTGTATAAATTGGAAATTGTTATGAATTTTTCGGAATTTTTATAATCATGTACAATTTTTTTTATTAAAATTTTAAAATGGCACAACTGTTAATTCATCCTTGAAGTATATAATCCTGGTTGGAATGAAATTTTACCATTCTTGTACTGGCCACAAAACACTCGCTACGTTAGTACATTTTATGCAGGATTTTAGGAGACGGGCCTCTTAAAGAAAGTAATTAGCTATGCACACTACCTTAGGGGATATTGAAGAAAAAAATTTATCTTGCCAAAAATTTATAACCAGAAATCAATATTAGTACATAGATATTGGCTGAGATTGTCTTGCGAATTGAATTCAACCGAAACATGATTCCTAACGACCGTAAGTAGCTTAAGACCTCTTCCATTGAGTATAATAGTTTAGTTGTGATTTAGTCTTTAAAGATTTCACATGCAATCTATTTCTCTAATTCTATCTCAACAGTCGTCTTTAATAATTCAATTACATCGTCATCATCTTGTATTTGTAAGACGAGGGCACAAGCTCGCATTGTCCTGATGAATGGCCATTCAATGCTGATGTGATGAGCACATGTAGAACCTGAGTTCGAATGGAAAGCAGGCGCGGCAAGTGGAAAGAGGGAATAGAGTGCATGTACTTCCGGTTATTGTTGTTATGATGTTATGTAGCAGACGGTTTATCTTTTATGCATGCGGTGAATAACTACGTGGCTAAATGGTGCATGTGCTTATAAATGGCGTTCTGGACAGTTCAGATTGGAGGAGATACTCAAGGAGATGAAATTTTTGAAGATTATTTAAATATTTTAGTGTAGTGGGCAGTGAGAACGATTGGAAATAAAAATAGATGCAGTGAATATATAATGCATCGATGTGTTACTATTTATGGATATTTCCAATTGCCAATTTATCTTTTATTTATGTAACCAAGATTTAAATTTTAAATCCTGTTGCGCAAAAACGATAGGCTATTTGCAACGTAGTTCTAATTTGCTGAAGGTCATAATGCCTGTGTAATATATAGTGTATGAACAACAAATTTCGTTTTAGCCGCTGCACTTAATAATGGTGTTTCTCAAGGTAGTGTACTAGGTCCTTTATGCCCTGTTCACACAAGCATTCATTCATGATTCTTTAATGTTTCTAAATGTTGGGAAATATAATCCTGGTGAGAATTGTCTGTAAAATAGCTGCGCCGCTAAATTGAATCTTCAATGAGTCTTGGAAAAGAAGAATATCTAATTTATTCATAGTTTCTGAACAGTTAATTTTTTTTCAAAGAATCATTGTATGAACAGCGCATTAGACCCTTTTCACACATGGACACATAGAAGACACACAGCAACAGAAGCTCAATGAAGAACGTGTGGAACGTTTGTGGCCTCAAAATTGATTTTTTCTTTACTTACATAGAAGCCACAAAATAGCGACGCCTCTATTTCGCAAGCAACGCACACAGTATTTCTTACTGTTGGGTGTGTGTCTTCTATGTGTCCTATGTGTGTCCATTTGTGAACAGGGCTTTAGGTATTTTACTTTGCATGTAACTTTTTACACTTCAAAATTCGCACGCTGTACTTTTTTCAAGGAACCAAAAACATCACTACCTTTAAAGGTTGCAATGTTCTTGATTCTTTACTCTCCTATGCATCCAAAATTTTTACTACCGAGATAAAAAAAAATATTATTTAACGAAATTGTGCATTGTATTGCCCAATAAATGGAACTCTCATTCAATACGGTGGGTTGTTCAACTGCTGCTAAAGTGTCTGTGTGTAAAAAGCCTAAGATTCTTTTATTCTATTTTAAAATACATCAATCTAGTAGAATTTGCAGCCGTTTTTGCTACTTAGCAATTCTATAGTTTAAAACAAAACCAAAAACCTCCACTCGTATAAAGTTCTCTCGGAATTATTTCGCTCGTCCGTCACGTCCTCGTGAATGTCGCTAGTCCGTAGTCTGTTGGGAGTGTGAGGCGACTGACTATCAATTTCGAGATTATACGTCTGCGTCGCCTCTGAATTTCTACCGACGCCGACGCCCACAATCACGCCAATTTGATTTATGATTACGGCTCCAGGAGGCCGATGCGTGTGAGCAACAATGCGTCCGTCCATATATTCACTATCTATGGGTTTATTTATAAGCTAGCAGTCGGCCATGAACGTGGAATCTTTGATGGAAACATTCTACAGTTGGCGTTGGATCGTTCGGGAATATTCGTCGCTGCAAAATGTAAATACGGTCTTCTAAGAAACTGGAGTATTGTTGTTGTAGTTGCTCTGATGCAACAAATGCTGGCGAAACGTTGGCCATTTGTTTATATTATTTATTGTAATTTTTCTGGCAACCATTCAACAGAATTTACTCCCAATTGTAGATTAGATTATAGTGGAATCCAACCACTTCGTCTCAACCCGTGCGACGACCTTTTCAACCAGGACTACATTTTATATCAAGTGATCAACTTAAAGCATCCGAATGCGATTTAATTGCAAGATGTTTTACCATTTTTTTAACGACAATCACACACTGCCGGCCGAGAGACTTAAACCACAGAACTCCGGGTTGAGAGAGCTGTGCTTCGACCTGCGCAGCTACTGCCTCGACAAAAATGACTAAATAAAGCTGCTCTCTTGTGTATTTCCAAGATATTCATATGTACAGTACCAATGTAAGGTGCACAAGTTATTTTAATTTTGTTGCATTAAGGTTCAGGAATCTAGCAAATTACTTTTATGTTTGAACATTTTTGTCATAGATCTGGTTCATCTCATCATTAGCTACAATGTTTTTTTTACAAAAACAATTACCTATATATCCTACAAACAGTTATACCCGAATTATCAAATACTGTGAACTGATGCTATGAATAATTATTCAATGTCCAACACACACACACACAAAATAATATTTTCTGCATATAACGGAAAGAGCTTATGTCCCTAAACGGTGACGCAGCTTTTTTATCCGTTTTTTCGTTGATCATCGTCGATTCATTGCAATCAAAACTCGATCATAAAACATTTAATTCTAGTTTTGTGCTGGACAAGCAAAGCAATGCTATTGTATTAGACATGTTGTGGAAAATGTTACATATTTCACATTTACTCTTTTTCTTAGAACCTACATTAAAGGTACCTACAATCCCATTCGTATATGCATACTACCGGGTTGCCCAATAAGAACCAGGTGAATAGTAAATAAAAAAATTATTTCGTTGGTATGATTTTGATGTCTTTATTGATTCAAGCTTATGTTCGGAAACAATTATATGTGAAAGATCGGCTATACAACCAATTCAACAATGGCTTTATTACACGAGAAGTTCTCGAGTTGCATTATCTAAATCGTGAGATTTGACACCGTTGGACTTCTGTCTTTGTGGTTATCTGAAAAGTAAGGTTTATGCCAATAAGCCAGTACCAATTCAAGAGCTGAAGAACGACTTAATAAGGCATATTGGTGGACTAGAGGAGTCATTATGCCTAAATTTAGACAATCGGAGTGCCCAATAATTGTTGTCGATCAATAAGCATGATTCAACGAAGAATATTTTTTTACTATTCATATGGTAAAACTCTTATTGGCTCAAACTCTATATTGTCATACTTTAAAACTGGATCTCAAGATGGAGTGTTAAAAATTAGTTAAATGTAATTGAAATGTAACTATTCCCAGTAGTGCATAAGATGACATTTACTGCGTTTCTATGAAGCTATAAAAGTTTATAAATTACTACAAGTCGTAAAAACCACTAAATACTAACTATAACTTCTTGCGATCTCAATTTAGATACTCGCGTTTAATTTAAAATTTCTCAACTTTTCATTGAGAGCACATTTTTGCATCCACAATTTCAGACCAACGCACAAAGTATGCGACATGCATAAGTTTTTACAGTGCGTTGGAGTTACTCCGTTACTCGCAAGTGACAGAAGTTTGCCACTGGGGTATCTCAAGCTTTGGAAGTTTCCGCGAATGTAACATATGACATATGACTGTGCCATTTTCTGAATACGGAACTACTGCGCATTTCTACAAGAAATATTTGAATGGCGAGTATGTAAGTGCATGAAAATAACGTTATCTTTTAGTATTCATCTTCGCAGCACACAGAAATGTGGACACTTATTGTAGTAGCAACTTTATTACAATTAAAACTTTATAAAAGATATAACTTTGCCTGAGATTTATTTTTATTTTTGTGGCTTTAAAAATAGAGCAATGGAGAATTACATCCTGAAGAAAGTAACATAAAAAATACAGGCTGATTCACAACTTCGTGCATATATTTTACTGACATACAGTACTCAACTTACGCGTCATGAAACAAAAAGAATTTTCTAAAAATTCGTCTACTTAAGGACAGTTTTTGTAAGAAGCACATTTTTAAAACCACTGGATTGTTAATTATATAATAAATATTTGACTAATGAATGGAATTGGCAAAAATGTGCCTATAAAATGTATGCACAAAGTTTGTTTCACTCTGTATATTGTCAACGGTTCTCAGACAAATTCATGCCTAAGCCCATATATAGAATAGGTAGCTAGTCGAATTTTAACCATATTTCAATCATAATTTTAGATTTTTTTTAAAATGCATTTTTCGTGTATAAGTATATTGCTGAGAACAATAATGGTATATAAAAAAAGTTAATATTCGTATTTGTAATCTTAATACATACATATCTAAATAAAATAATAATATTATTGATTTGCCCCCATATTTACCAATCCCTATTTACCACCGTCCCTTTTTTACCACCGTAATTCTTTTACCAAACCATTTTTACTTCCTTGTACGAAGTAAGGAAGTATTGTAATCGCGAAAAATTTCGATTCTCAGATTTTGACGGAAATATCCGTTTTGACCTTTTCTGAATCCATTATGACTAGTTTCGACGTGACGTCTGTACGTACGTATGTACGTACGTACGGACGGACGTATGTGTGTCGCATAACTCAAATACGGTTAGACGTAGAAAGTTGAAATTTTGTATTTAGGACTGTTATAGCATCTAGTTGTGCACCTCCTATTTTTGGTTTCAGTCTACAAACCGGAAGTAGTACTTTTTAAAAATATTTCGATAAATATTTAATTTTAGACAATTTTTTTTATTTTAAATGAAAGATTATGTGATTATTACCTAAAATCGGTATTTTATAAATATTTTTGTATCTGCTATCATTTAAAAATAATTAAAGTATATATTTATAATTTATAGTATTTCGGTATCTTGTAGTCCATGATCGATTAACATTTGTTACTACGTAAAATTTAAATGATTATGACATGACAGTGACAATAGTAAAATATGCTTTATATCTTCTTCTGCAGTTTAAATAAAATGACTAAAATATATTTGTAAGTATACTAGTATAATAAGTTAAAAGAATTTTTAATATTATTTTACATTTTAGTTATTAAGAAAAGTATGAACACACAAGGCGTACAAGGAAGTCATGTGGTGTCCACGTCAGATTTTTTACCAACATTATACTTTTACCAATCAATTTTTTACCACCGTCCCTTTTTACCACCAACGTATTTACTAACGTATTCTTTTACCAATCCATTTTTACCACCGTCCCTATTTTTACCACTAATTCTTTTTACCACCAACATATTTACCAACGTGTTTTTTTACCAATCCATTTTTACCACCGTCTCTTTTTTAACAAAGCTAACAAAACCGTACTAAAGCCCCACAAACTCGGTTTTGGTATTTACTACACTAAAAAAGCTAACAAAACCGTACTAGAGCCCCACAAACTCAGTTTTTGTTTTTACTACACTAACAAAGCTAACAACACCGTACTAGAGCCCCACAAACTCGGTTTTGGTATTTGCTACACTAACAAAGCTAACAAAACCGTACTATAGCCCCACAAACTCGGTTTTGGTATTTACTACACTAACAAAACCGTACTATAGCCCCACAAACTATTAATGGTAAAACGGAATAGCGGTAAAAAAGTATGGTGGTAAAAGTTGTAATGGTAAAAACGGAGTGGTAAAAATGTATTAGTGGTAAAACGAAATAGCGGTAAAAAGTATAGTGGTACAAATGCAGAGGTAAAAGTTGGAGTGGTAAAAATTGAGTGGTAAAAAATGAGTTAACGGTAAAACAGGATAGCGGTAAAAAAGATTGGTGGTAAAAATGCTGTGGTAAAAGTTGGAGTGGTAAAATAGAATGGTAAATATGTAGCACAACGATATTATTAGTATTACAAATAGTGTATAGATGGAACAAGTTCACGTTTACTTGGTTTTCTCGATAATCCCTTTCCATTAGGTGTTAATATTTTGGAGGTTAGCTACTGCACGTTTTATAAACGGAATATTTCCTCTCTAAACTGAATTTTGTAAAATGCAATCATCTCCTTCACTAGTTGTGGTGTAATGTACAGCTCAGTGGTGATTTGTGGGTAATAATATGCATTTCATTTGTTTCACATTTCCGTCCCAACGGACAATACGATATTTGTTTGTTGTGTTCTCTACACGTTATTACTTGCTTTGCGGTCAACTGGTTGAAATGCACGTTTCATGAATAATAAACAATATTTGTTTAATGAAGTCTGCGTACTGTATCAAGTTTAGAGAACTGCAATTAATGGAATTGACGACAATAATCGTTATCTTCAGGAAGAGAGAAAGGAAGTTTAATCTGTTAATTCAAATGGTAATATGTTTCATTAGACAACGCAAACAGGCAATGTATGTACGTACATCAGACAACAAGGTTCTTTTAAAACGATTAAATTTGCATTCAGTATTCCAAAGACTAGTTTCTTCTCCTGTTTATCATTTCTATCTACAATACTTAGGAATTTACAATATTAATCGAGCGAACACAGGTTATCAGTGATTTTTTTGTAAGAAACCACTTCGCTTCCTTGAAATAGTGTAGGTACATAGTATCACTTAAGTAGTTTTCGTTGAAGGTGTGACAACGTTTTTAAGTTATATATTAACGACATTTTTTTGGTTGTTTTAGAACGATTAAACGAAGCATTATAAATTTGCATTCAATATTCCAAAGACAAGTTTCTATATTTATTTTGGTCAAGACAATTGCAACCTCCAATTTTGCGTCATAGCGATTGTGTTATTGACACTTAGAAAGGTGACAGGTAAAAAACAAGTCGCGTATTTTTACATTATTCAAATATATTTTGTTTGTCAGGGAATAACACCCACACTCGGCTCAATATCCAATCAAAACAGACTATCGATTACATGATTACATCACGTAAAATGATGTGTAAATCTATGCATAATAAAAACACCGTGATAATGATTCATTCCCCTGTCGTTTTTCCTATGCCAAATTACAATGTAACATCTTGACATCTTCCCTAAAACTGCATTAATATCCAGAAAGGAAATATCAGAGAATTCATCAAAAATTAAATTAAATTCTGGGAAGTATAACCAAGGCATTTTACTGCTTCCTTGCATAAATTTAATATCAATAATTCTCGAAATTATATTCTCTAATTTACTCCTTCAGGTCACAGTTCCTTCGGGAAAATTCCACAAATCCTTGATAAATGGAGGAAGATATTGACTCGCATACTTTGCCATGACCGTGCGGGAAAATTTCACGAGGAAAAGTTTTTGCAAAGTTAGCTGGTTTACTTATTAATTAAAAATTATAGTCGGCCTTTTTCCTTGAGAACTAATTTCATAGAAGATAAAATATTGCGTTCTGGCACTAATAAATACTTTATAACCTCACATTGCTCAGTACATAATTTAATAAGACTTAACAAGATCAAATTTAAATCATCCACCAATAGCCGGGCTTTGTTTATCTTTTATTATCGGATTACGTACCTTAAAGTTTAAGTTATGGTACCAATGTCATGAAGTAGGTATAAACATATTTTTCTAATGAAATCATACAGTGTTATATTGACATAACAGTTCTACTTATATATCAAGTCTCTGCAAATTTTCTTTTGTTTACTGAAGGAGCACACTGCATAAAGCTTGTTTTATATTATACTTATTTCGGCTAGAAACTGGAATAGATTTTAGAAACTTTTTCTGACTTTTTTTGTGTAGAATCCAAGTTTTGTACTAGTTTCTTGATCAGCCGGTAATCAATGTTACCAACACCAAATTTTTAAACCGTAAATTAATTAGAAATATGAATGGAAAATGTATATTACAAAAAAACATTAAATATTATGAAATATAGGTGCAATACGAAGAAGTCAAGAACCAGAAATCGCTTCTGGTTGTTGATATGTTATGTCAATGTATGTACAGAAGGTTGGCAATGCAAAATGTGCGTTTACTGCGCAGGTCTTGTATGAAACTTGATTGAAAATAGGACCGGAGCTATGTTTTTAGTCGAAAAAAGACGTTTCTAGTAGTATATTTTCGTGTTTTACATTGTCATATTTTGAATTTTAAAATATAGTACGAAACTTATCAAAGTTTCTAGCCGAAATAAGTATAATATAAAACAGGCTTCAAAATCTTGGTTCTTCATGACAGTTTGTAAAGTAAGGTTAGGTGATTTTCCTCCAGCTTTTTTCTACGTTGTGTAAATAATCCCATTCCAAATCAAATCAGGTTGTTTAATCAGCGATTATGGACTCTTGTATCGATAAACTAATTAGTTTCAGCAGTGGAAAGTTGATTCAGACCTCAACAGATTCGGAATGGCTTGTAAAAGGGAGCCTAATGAGTCCAACGGACGAGATAATTTAAATTCGCGCACATCCCTGTATCGATTCGTGCCTGAGATACCGAGGCGTTCTTTTATTTCAAGGAAGGACAAACGACTGACGGAGATAAAATAGTTGAAAGACGTGAATAGGTTTCATTAGAGACAACACATGGCAAAGAACTGAGACATTTGTGTCAATAGAATCGAGATACAACAAAAATTTCAATTGGTTTTATTTCTTTGCTTGTCCACTACACATGCTACAGATTATCAAATAGTTTTAATTTGATAACAAAATGACAAAAAACGCACATAAAATTTACCGCCAGATGGCGCACAATATATTAAGAAGAAGAAGAAGAAGAAAGTGAGAATGGACCATTGTCAGTAAAATCTAAATCAATCTAAGTTCATAGCTGTCAGTTTGTCAGCGGACATGGTGAGAGTAAGTAGTAGAATGTATTTTAAATTTATGATATATGTTTATAAATATTAATTCCAAAAAGACGTATGTAAGTAAAACTAAGTCTTTTTACATAATGAAAATCCAAGACAATAAATGACAGCTAACAACAGTAACTATTATGAAGTTAGACTCACTAACTAACTTCAACTTTACGACGAACATAGTAAATGTCTCATTCTAATTCAACAAGCATGCGCATAATCGACATTGCAAATCGTCCATTAAGTTGTCATGTTATAACGTGTTTTGCTGCAGTCACTATTAAAAGCATTTATGTGTGTTAAATGTAAAATTTAATTTGTTTTAAATATTAGATTTAGTGATAATTTCTCTAGAGCAAACATCTTTAATAGTAAGTGTGAAAATAGTTTATATGAGAACTGTTGCAAAAGGAACAAAACAAGACTGCAGACTTTGTGAGTTTTTTAAAGAAATGTTTGGGATTTCACGGAAACTAATAATCATGACATTATGAGTAAAGTGTACAACGATATTATTTTTATTCTTGTGTGTAAAAAGAGAAATCACTACATACAGATTGGATTTGTTTAAAAAGTTCTCAGTCTCAGCACCTCAATTCAATCCAAGACGGAATGAAAATCTATATACTTTATTCTATCGTTTGTCTACAAACATAAACTAAGACACTAAAGTGCTACTGAAGCAATCCACTATTTATACCGTGGACTTCTTGAAAATTGAGAAGCGACTCTCGGCGACACTTTTTACGCCCCGTTTGGGGCTGAAGCCATCAAACAAGGTTTATTTATATTTGTTTTTCACGGTTCGAAATCGTAAGAAGGGAATAAAATGAAGCAGGGAAATCTGACAAAGCAGATCTTGGGCTTGAGTAATAATAAAATGAACAGATGACGCTTAAAAGAACTCTCAAGGGCATCTTTTGATGATTCTGTTACAAGAACGCGACGAAAGTACGACGAATATTTTAAATAAGCTCTAAATTGAATCTGGCAATAAAAAGGAATATTAAATTTGCTATAAATGATTCTGAACTTAAATTTTCAAGTTTGTTATGAATAAGTAAACACGTAAATAAATTAGAACATCCTTTTGAGGACACAAAAAATATGAACCTACACTCATCTGATGCATAATTCATGAAGAAACATATATTTACTCACATATCTGGAAAATTAAAGGCATGTTCACACGTACCCAATAATTCAAATAGTCAAGTAGTGTAATTTACTAAATCCAATACTTATAAATAATAAACAAGCAGTTATAAATAGCTCTCAAGACAAAACCATATAAATAAAAATCGATTTTCTATGTTAGCGTGGACAAAAGTATCACAAAGTAAAAAAAATAATTCCCACCATGGTCTACAACATCTACATCAGGGCATTCTGGATGACATTATCTTTATCGTTTTCCACTAATGTCAAAATAATAAATTAGTATAATAAATGTGTATGTTTTCGTCTGGACTTGACCCTGGTATAAATAACTAGAAGGAGATGACACTAATGAAGCCAAGATAAGAGAAAGAGAAACAAATTAGGGTACGAGGGACAGACAGGAATAATGTTGATTGCCAGGACCTGGACCAAAAACTGTCATTTAGAAAGGCGCAAGAAAACTTCATATTACGACAAGGGAATAAGAAAAATAGAAAAGAAACTATTACATCGTTTTCGTTTTCGTTTTATGTTAATTCACTAGTGGTTGTTATTTCACAAAAATATTACCAGACAAATAGATAGGTAATTAATTAAACATCATTTTCAGTAAGTGTTATATATTTGGTATGCTGCCGCTAACACTACGTATTCAAAATAATGTTTTTTCTGCGTTTTTTTATACAATTGGTATATGATGTCTAAAGATACCTACAATGAATACGTTACTTCTCTTATATTTAATATACCTTTAATGAAGCTACACTAAATTCAATATAAACATTCATTTGAAAAAGAAATGTCCTCCCTAACATATATATATATATATATATATATATATATATATATATATATATATATATATATATATATATATATATATATATATATATATATATATATATATATATATATATATATATATATATATGCTATCATTCACTATTTCAGATGTTATTTCAGAGATGCTTGCTCTTGTAATTATGTCTTCTGATTTCGGGCCTGATGATGACTTAATTCCTATAAATTTCTTTACAATGAATACTTATAAATCATATGCTAGAGGTATTTAATTTTATTTCACCGGTAATTAATTATTCTATATAATATTGAATTAGAATTGTCAGTGTTACTTAGATATGTAATCAAATTTTAATTGTAAACAACCTTTCAATTTTACTTATCGTTGGCGTAGTCGGTAAGATTCTTAAATCATTAAACAAATATTTCGTTTTACGAATATACGGACATCCAAATTTTAAATCTAATCGCTGTACAACGAATTACAAAATGAACTACACTATAAAATATTGTATACCTGAACGAGTTACTCGTTCATTAAATGAACTAGCCATTAAGAAACTAACTACGCCGTAAACTCTCCTAAATCTTAAAATCTAGAAAACAACCACCATCAATACTTCAACTTCCTGTCGTCCATTTGAAGTTCCTCCTTGCAGTTGCATCTTGCCACGCGATAAGATAAAACAACAGCAGTAAATATGGCAAGTCCTGGCCTGATAACGTGACAGAAGGCGTGCAGGGCCGATAGGGAAGAAATGTAAACTTTACGTCGGAAACTACATGTAATGAGCTCTGTTTCCGTTTGAAATATGGGCACATTACCCGCACTGCCACGCATTGCTGGAAGTAACATGGAATGACCTCGTATAAGTGGTGATTAAATCAACGAATGAAGATGAATATTGCAGGAAGAATTGGGACACGACGGTATTTATTTTGTTCAAATTGCAATTGCAGCAATTTTAAGTTGCTAAGTTTGGCACTAAATTGGAACGCAGATTGTTCTTGTTATCGGTTTGCAAAAGTTTTGTGCCGTTTTTAGTGAAATTGGCAGCTAAAGTCCCATTGACACGATATTAACAAACTCAGCAATTCCACGTATTAAATAATCGATGGAATGAAACTCTAGGTATAACTATTTTCTTGTTTTATTCAAATGCACTCTTAAGGTGATGTCGACGGTGTGGTTACCGACATTTGCAGTTTTGCAAATATTTCAGTTGGAAAGCTAAATCAACTACTGCAACTGATTCATTTTACTCACTTTCGGAGCATGTTTTGAACATGGGCAGGTTAACATTTGTAAAGTATTGTGGGCACTGTTAGGGAACGCGTTTGCGAGGTGGCGAAAATACGAGTTCCCTAACAGTTCCCACAATACTTTATAAAAGTTAACCGGCCCATGTTCAAAAGATGCTCCGAAAGGGAGAAAATCTAATGAATCAGTTGCAGTAGTTGATTTAGCTTTCCAACTGAAATATTTGCAAAACTGTAAATGTCGGTAACCACACCGTCGACATCACCTTAAGGCGGGTCTACATTGTTCGTGTAAATGGGTTAGTTACTAGTACTATGCACTAGTACTGTAGCCAACAGAAGCTAGTACCAGTACTAGTATTAGTACAAGTAGTTGGGATAGTGAAGTAACTAACCTCCCGGGTTAGCTACTCACCTACTAGCCTTCCCCTTCCACATACATTCTGCACTATCCACTACACTCATCTCTGCACTATACCAATGTAAACAGTCACTAGTGATTAGGGATATACTAGTGTGTTTTGACGTCTCATTTTAAAGATAATTGTTTTATAGTTAAATTCGGTATTTTTACTTTATTAAAATGAAATAGTGGTCTTAAACGGAGACAATAAAGTTTGTAGAACTATATCGTGATCATGATTGTTTGTGGGATAAAATATGGGATGTCGATAAATTTTGTTATCTTTACTTTATTTCGTTTAATAATAGATTTTGTACAAGATGATATACAACCACGAAAAGAATTCATTTTGTCACCTACAGAACAACTTGTACTGGTACTAGTCGTCTAAATTGTATATCTGGTGTAAACACCTACTAGCCTAGCGCTTAGTTGAGTATACTAGTATAGTCCGCTACTTGTACCACTAACTGTCTCAGTTACTCCTCCAATGTAAACCCGCCTTTAGTATACTCGTATAATATGCGCCACTCATGTTTGGAACACGAATGTAGTTATGCTCAAAATGCAGCTGAAGCAATTTGACGAGTTTGAAATAAAGCACATAATTTGAATGCAGATTGTTCTTGTTATCGTTTTGTGAAGTTTTTAGTGAAATTGACACGATTTTAACAAACTCAGTTTTAAATTCTACGTATAACGATTCCGTATTAAATAATCGATGAAATGAAACTCTAGGTATAACTATTTTCTTGTTTTATTCAAATGAACTCTTAGTATACAGGCTGGTTTTGAAGTTGGCATAAATTTAAGTGTAAGTAGTATGACTGTGTAGATTACGAAACAGAAAGATTTTTTTTAATCGCAAAATTAATTTCCATGTTCCACAGTCAAAAATTTTTCGTTGCCGCTGCCACTGGGTAGAGTAATTATTGTTTCATTAAAAATAATTAAATTTTGTTTGTTATTTTACTAGTATTATGTAATTTAAGATGTTGATTTATGTTTAATAGGAAAACGAATCCAGTACAGTACTACAAAAATGCTGCAGGTAAACTACCCTTAATTTTTCGAATTTAAAAAAAGTATTTCTGTTTCTTACTTACTTACCCTTAAATTTATGACATTAACTTCTGAACCAGCCTGTATAATTTACGCCACTCATGTTTGGAACACGAATGTACCTATAGTTATTTTGCTCAAATTGCAGCTGCAGTTATTTAACGAGCACAAAATTTTAACGCAGATTGTTCTTGTTATCTGTTTTCGAAAGTTTAGTGACATTGGCAACGAAACTCCCATTGAAACGATAATAACAAACTCACTTTGAATTGCTCATAGGTTCGTATATTATATTTCTTATGTTAAATAAGTTCAATGCAGAATACATTAAATTTATTGATTGTTTCTTTTCTGTTGAAAAATATACTAACATATCAAAATATATGGTAACTATATGCAACCCAAATACCACTTTTTCGATAACTTCTTATACAGTTGTTGGTGTATACGTGTACCATCTTTCATGGATCAAAAAACCATTCATATAGTCGTAGATATGCTTCCTCTAAATATTGAACTCTGGGTATAAATATTTTGTAGTTTTATCCAAATGCTGTGGATATTTTAAATATTCTCTTCTGAACTACTAATTTTTCAGGTTTCATATTTTATGCAAATGCCTGGCTTCTAGAAAATGTATGAAAATAATCTTTCAAAAGCAGAGTATGTTTATTTTTCATCGTTTTATTAGTGTAATGTATACTTTGGCGATAATGAGTCTCTTCTGTCTTACAAATTAAAATGTAGTGCCGACATTATCCATCATAACAAATTTCTACCATATAAATCAATGTCAGAAAGTTTGCCGAGGTAAGTAACTAATATAAAAAGAACTTTTAAATATGAAGTGTACATAAAAACGGGATTAATTGTTCGTTCCTGAGACAGGAAAAAATAGAATACTTTCCAATACCATTAATCTGGTGATGATGCTAAATCTGAAGTAAGTGATTTGGCCCCATATAAAAACATATCTTTGAAGTGACAACTTCTCTTGCAAAATAATCCTGAATATATGGAATGATTTATTAATAACTTCAGAGGAAAAAGTAACTAGACCCACTTCACAAAATAAAATCCCCAGAACATTTCAAGAATATGAACATCCCTGCTTGTTACTTGCTATATTTGCCCATTAACATCCTAATAATATCTTCGCGATTGCTAATGTCCGCCCTTGGTAACATTATCTATATTACATCCCAATGTTAGTAATTTGGTAATATCACAATTATGCATCCCATGTAATTCTCTGAGATGTTTGTATTGAGTGTGTAATTTTTGATCATACTCGGGATGTGGCTAGGATAGACTTTCGTAACATCACTTAAAGTACAAGAATAAGATATTTTTAAACATCCCATGGACGATTCATGTCAAGTGGGGAGTGTTCAAAAAATCTTGAATCCTTTAAATGCATGAAATTTTCATTTCCAATATCTACTCTTGTCACCATTACAAGTTGGGATATAATTAACAAAGCAACCACAAAGCTATCGGGTACCGGCTAGTGGTTGTAACAAAAAATTGCGCCAGTGGGCTTGGCAAAATCTCGTCCATTGTCAGAAGACAAAGTAAATTAAAAAAATTTAACTTTGATTTGTAGAACAAATATCAGTTGTATTATATTAATAATGGGACTACAATCTGGAACCTCAAAATTTAATTGGCATGAATCACATTAAATTTAAAGTAATCATTAAGTTAGAATTATTTTTAAGGAAATAATAGATTGTTTTCTTTAGATTCTAGGATTGTGTTTTTACCTTCCGCTTACCTGTAAAGGAAGGTATTGGAATCATGCAAAAAATCGGGTGGTGAATTTTTAGTGGATGAGCACGAATTAGGGTCCTTACAACTCATTTTTGATAGTTTCACGATGATGTCTGTGTGTATGTGTGTGTGTATGTGTGTGTGTGTGTGTGTGGTCAAGGGTTGTTAGTCGCATAACTCAAATACGAATTACCCGAAAATTTTGATATTTGGTATTTAACATTTGTATATAAATTGGAAGAGCTCCCTAGATTTTGGTACAAATATCTTCATCGAAAGTGATATTTTTTGAAGATTGAAAAGGTTAATTGTCAAAATTGTATATAAATTTGGAAAAATATAGTATTTATTTTTATTTGTAATGAGAATAAGAGGAAAAGTTATTTGCAACTTACGTTATAAAAAAATTGTCTTTATCTGGTAGCATTAAAGAACTGCAGTAAAATTTAAAAAATGAATTTATCAAATAAAACGTTGATATCTTGTAATCCATGATCGGTTGATTTTTGTTTCTGCGTAAAAAATATTGACAGGTGAGACGGGTGACAAGTTGGCATACTAGCGCTATATATAAGTCCTAAGTAAGATATTAAATGTAGTAATTGAACGAAGGATGGCTTCAACACAGCAGAGTTTTCCTGTGAATGAATCTTTTTATTCAGGTGATGCAAATTTCTGTGTTTGAATATTTGAGATTTTTATTTGTATATTTTATATGGGCACCGGATTGCACGTATACATTTCTGTTTAAAGTCTAGATATGGCGGAAGGTTGTGTGATGGCCACGTCAGATTTTTTTAAATAATGTTCTGTTTCAGATTAAAATAAATTGCACATGTATCTAAAGCTCATGCCAAATAGAAATGGGAATGCCAATCATTCCTCGCGCATCTACTGTCTCACACCAGCAGCGTACAAAGAAATAGCATTGGCCCGTTCAAGTAAGGAGGGTGGAGCAAACGCAAATGCGTCTTCTGCGCATCGAATCTCATTCCCATTTCTATTTGGCATGAGCTCTAGTAATGACATTTAAAAAAAATTTAGTACACGGTAACGGTAAATAATTATTCAGAAACAAAAAACATTAATATACATGGCCAGAACGTAGAAATTTTGAACACTCAATTGTATATTTATCTTTTTAAATGTCAACCCAACCAGCTTCAGAAAGAAACATATTCCTTAGTTAAGAATCTAATTTAGTTTGTTTCAAACCGAACAATATCGTCCGTGATTTACTCCATTCCGAATGACATTTAAACTTTGTCACATTCCTTAGCCAGATAACAACATTCAGTATCTTATAGTAGGTTACTCTTCGACCTCGCATGCAAAATGAGCATACATCAAGACCTCTACTGCGCGGAATATAGCCTACTGGATTTATAGATCACTACAGAGGGCAATCAGTTTAAAAGCGTGTGTTTATGTTTAGTTTAATTACTGGAAAGACAGCCAAATAACACGACCATTTTTCATTTTATCCCCATGAGGTACGGTGTAATTTTCTCAACGCACAACGATCTTGCTAGTATTGATTTTGGGGTGTATGCATTGATAATTTACGGGCAAACTAAACGCTAAGTAAATGTAAGGTTTTTTTTATAATTGAGGGTTATGTTGGTAATTTGTCACAGCAAGTATGAAAATTTTAGAATCTGGCTAATGAATTTTACGTAAGTGGGAGTTTTCACACGTTATGAAAAGAAAATTATCAAACATTCGAAAAATAACGTTTTTTTATGATCTAGCTTTTCTAACTGAAGATGGATTAATAACTTTAAAGAATCGATAAAATGAAGCAATTGTTTGAATAGTCTTTAATCCTCTTTGAATTGTAAAACGGATATCTGTTTTTTCTGTTTATATCATAAGTTAGTAGTAAAATGTTTTCTGCTGTTATTATTATAATAATCGACTTTCTCTGTAGGAAGGTTAACTTCCAAGCAGTGAACTCTATCTACGTACCTGGAAAGGACGCGCGCGTTAGAGTCACTGAGGCAAGTTTGTATTTAAAAACGGAAGTATTTTGCCCATGTTCTACATGAGTTAGACTGTAATAGAGATACTACTCAAATGCTATACGCCATAAGTCTGTTTCTCTCTCAACTTGCCTCACTGCTACTAGTTTGTAGTGTGCTATGACTCCCTTCCAGGTATCTAGTATAGAGTTCATTTGTCATCTGATTTTATTTATATTTTATATTCAGTCATAAAACGATATAATCCACTATGATAAATATATCACTTTATGACTCAATACAAAAAAACGATTTCCTATAATTTCTCCAGTCAAGAAAATATCAACTTCATTGGCATCTGTTCTCCATGTGAAAAGTATTTGAAATAATATAACATGATCCATTTGAAATTCGAAAGATATGTAGGAAAATTGAGAATTTTCAGTGAAATAGTCGTAAAAAAATAGTGAGTGGAGTGCAATTCAAACAAGAAACGTTCAGGCCAATGTATGATTGTTCGTATCGACTATGCCAGAAATATCGATAGTCTTACGCATTAAGTATTAAACTGCTTTCTGTTCTGTACAAGCAACTATATTGAATATTCAAATTTACAGAAGGTAGAAATAAAATTTCCGTTTCTTGAATATATTGACTTTACTTAAAATGGTTTAGTCAAAAAAATGTTTAGTTTGAATTCAAATTTTACAGATACATTGTTGTGAAATTAAAAGAAGTGCTCACTTCTATGCATCAACGAAATGAAACTCAAATGCACAGAAGTTTAATGTAAATATAATCCATGATCGTTTGATATTTGTATTTCGTTAAAAAGTGACATTGACATAAGAGGTAAGTTATGATCTAGGTACCCCACTTGACATGAATCGTCCATGGGATGTTTAAAAATATCTTATTCTTGTACTTTAAGTGATGTTACGTAAGTCTATCCTCGCCACATCCTAAGTACGACCAAAAATTACATACTCAATACAAACATCTCAGAGAATTACATGGGATGCATAATTGTGATATTATTACCAAATTACAACATTGGGATATTGGGATGTAACATAGATAATGTTACCAAGGGCGGACATTAGCAATCGCAAAGATATTATTAGGATGTTAATGGGCAAAGCAAGTAACAAGCCGGGATGTTCACATTCTTGAAATGTTCTCGGGATATTATTTGTCAAGTGGAACTGTTTTGTATGAGTAATGTGTAAGTACAAAAAATAGACATGTGCGCAGTCATGTCAGATTTATAAAATGTGTAATTCTAGATTGCACAATCGCACATCTTGCTCCCCAGGGGGGATATTCTGAACAAATTCAGTGATGTGCAGCGGTTAACTATTCACTAACTATGTCTATTCCCGCGCCACAAAACAATGGGGAGAAACACAAAGAGTTTTGAACATTGTTCGATATAACGGCCTTCATAAATTTCTCTGTTATTTTCGCACGCCCGTTTGCTTGTCCGCGGGCTTTAACGGTTTCCACATACTTCATATCTTTCGTATATTTATGGCAATAGTTTCTAAACAAATGAGAAATTGTAGAATTTCGCGGGAGAGGAACGATTGCCATAAATTTGATTATTAAATTGGTCCCTCCCACGAGATATTTTATTTTGCTAACTTTGCGCCATCATCGATAGAACAAGTTTTTATAGCGTTTAACACACAATGCAAAATCACAATGAAGATATACAGGTTGGTGGAGGTAAAATGCGAACATAGGGAACATACATGACAATCGAACTTTCATGCCAGGTATCTTGATATATTTTGAAGTAGTGTCACAAAAAGAAGTAATGTGAATTTGTTTGGCAAAAAGAGTAATCAATAACAGAAATAATAATAAAATCTAAAAGTACATGTAAACTTTCTCGTTCTGCTCGTACACATACATTATTATGCAAAGAAAATATTTTAATGAAAATAAAAATTTCAATAATATGACAGCTACTTTGACATTGACAGTACTTATTCCACGTATATCAAGATGCCTAGCTTGATAACTCCATTGTCATATATTTTCCTATGTTCGCATTTCACCTCCACCAACATTATCATCATTAATCATATCACTGAATAATTGTTTATGTAGTAGAAAATTAGCAAATAATAGTATTAATTACAGTATTGTATGCCATTAATTTGTATTTCAATTAGAATTAACAATTAAATTATTTGAAAGCACTGCTCTGAATATTATTGGGATAAATAATTCCTTTTCATTTTGAAAGACTTTTAAATTAATAACTTACTTTATCGATCGTAATCAGTAGACTGTATATGGCTTGAAACGTACCTGAAACAAAATACAGTTTTTATTAAAAATAAAAATGATCTCATATAGTTACTAGATTATTAAAAGAAATTCATAATTTCTTAAAATATCATTAAGAATGGATCACAATAAGGTCTAGCATACATTATTGTGATTGAATTAATTTTAATCTACGTATTTCATCATCTTGCACAATTCAACTCAAATTTACATTTCTCCTAATACTTTGTTTTATAATAGTAGGTACTATTACAAGTGCGATATTTTCATATTAAGTAGGTACAATAAAATGTACTCATATACGGAATATTTTAATCAATTTTTTAAAGATATTTCAGGGGCTCGTGTAGGTATAGTTTAAATAGGTATGTTAAGCTGGAATAACCCCATTAGCAGAACCGGCCGAAACCAATGTGAATAATTAGTACTCGATTATTACTAATTAATTACCCTAATCCCTAATTTATTACTAAGCTAACAAAACCGTACTAGAGCCCCACAAACTCGGTTTTTGTTTTTACTACACTAACAAAGCTAACAAAACCGTACTAGAGCCCCACAAACTCGGTTTTTGTTTTTACTACACTAACAAACCTAACAAAACCGTACTAGAGCCCACAAACTCGGGTTCGTAAAACCCTCGTTAATTTTTTAAAAAACCACAGTAATAAATTAGGGATTAGGGTAATTAATTAGTAATAATCGAATACTAATTATTCCTATTGGTTTTGGCCGGTTTTGCTAATGGGGTTATTCCAGCTTAACATACAAAGTTTAAATTTATTTCTTAACTGACAGATTTTCCTAAGATTCGCATATATTAATTGCTGCGATATTTTAATAGTGGGTATATAGCAACTAGCAAGATATAATAGTAGGGTTTAATCTTATATTATCATGTATACCGTATACCCTCTTGTAACTGACTTTGTAAAAATAAATAGAAACCGCCTTAAATCTCGTGGCACCCATAAATTACTTAAATAACGCTCAAATAAAACAAATGACACAGCGTCATAACAAAATTTTACGAGACGATCCTCACCATAACAACCAAAGCGCAAAGCATCAATTCAGCGTTCAACTGTCCCCGTTGCTTGTTTACGAGTTCTAATTTCACGATATAAATAAAACATCCGACAGCCACGTTTACCTCCGTTAGATTCGACGCTTTATAGTTTATTTCAGCCGAGGAAAATTCTACAGACATAGATGTCGCCTTTTGAAACAACTCGAAACATATCGATATTGTGCATGACATGGAATTATTTATTAAAGGTTATTTTTGGCCTCGATTTGGTAGAATTCTTGGAGTATGGATTCTGGTAAAAATAGCTGATGGTTTCGATACTGTCAGTTATGTTTTAGTCGGGATTTTGATGGTGAATTGATGTATTAAGTGCGTCATAAAATTTACTCGGGATCAAAATTGTATGAGCCACAAAATTATATCCCTCTACTAAGGATTTATTTTATATCCCTTTATATATAGTAGATATTATTAAAGTGAAATCCAACTACTGGTATTTTCATTTATCGGTTACTGGAATCAAAATCACAACCATTGTAATGTGCTAGACATGGCCAATCTCGGCATCTTTTCAAGCTTAGTTACCCACTTGGCAAAATAAAATCCCCAGAACATTTCAAGTAAGTGAACATCTTGATTTGTTACTTGCTAAATTTGTCCATTAACATCCTATTAATATCGTAGCGATTGCTAATGTCCGCCCTTAGTAACGTTATTTATGTAACATCCCAATGTTAATAATTTTGTATCTATGTAACTCTCTGAGATGTTTGTATTGAGTATGTAATTTTTGATTGTACTGAGGATGAGAGAACGTTTCTGTGTCTAAACAGCAGATGGCACTAGTAGTTTCTTGGTGTCTCCTACCCTGAGGTCGTGCGTTCTGACACCAGAAACTGAGCTGAGTCACACTGACGAGACCTAAATGGTCGAAACAGCTGTCTGTGACAGTGCTCTGTCTGGTGGGTTCTGAGATAAACTGTGAAATGCGTTACTAATTATTATTTGTACTGAGGATGTTGCTAGGATAGACTTACGTAATATCGCTGAAAGTACAAGAATAAGATATTTTTAAACATTCCATGGATGATTCATGTCAAGTGTGTAGGTTACCTTCTATATTCTTGTATAGTAATGAAGACTCGAAAAATATGCCACCTCTTAGACTCAAATATGCAAGAAACTAAGTGCTCTGTAAGTATATTAGCCATGGTAACTTTTTCCAGCCAAACTCAAAAAAACTTTCCCGAGTGACTCTGGATTTTGGAGTCCCCCAATTTTTTTATTCCAAATCCGTAGATTTCTGGCACACAAAAATTGATGCAATAAATTTTTATATTTTTCCATAAAAAATCGCGCGAACCATTTTGGTTACCTGATATTTCCCAGACCCAATTTAAATCTTTAATTTGGATGGTGCAAATGCATACATAACTTATTTATTTAAAACTTAAAATGTACCAGTCATTAGCAACTTTACGTCTGAAAATCTAATGAAACTAAAACAAAATTTCTAGATTTAGTATTTTCTCTTCCATACTTCCATACATTACGAATACTCTCCCAGGCTTTCATATTTTAAACTGGCTGCTGCTCCCTTTTCACATGCCTAAAAACCTTGTTAAACATTTTTTACACTCCATCCCATGTCTCCAGCAGTCGATCGTTCGATCCGATATAAAATCTTATCGCCTCGTTTCGCTCAATCCGTTTTACATTACACATGCGGAATATCTGCAGCGTTCCCGAAATTCCCCCACAGATTTCGCATTTCGGGTGAAATTGCTTTGACATACATTTAAATGCGCGGTTGGCTCATCGGATGTAAAGTAGATCTAACTTTGAGCACCGCTTAAGACCATGTTGAGAAGAATTATTGTGAGGACTCAATAGGTATGTAAAGGTTGTTCTTACGTCATTAAGGAACACTTAAAGATGGATCTGATGTTAGGAAGTCTGGTAGACAACAAGATATGCCAGGAGAATACTTTACTTGTTGTTTATAGCACCGATTGTGATAAAGTATGTAGGTTTATAAAAAATCTGACGTGGACACCACATGACTTCCTTGTACGCCTATTAAACTGTTCATACTTTTCTTAATAACTAAAATGTAGAAATATAATAATAATATAATATTATACAAATATATTAATATATAAGTACTACTGCTACTATACTCACAAATATATTTTAGTCATTTTATTTAAACTGCAGAAGAAGATATAAAGCATATTTTATTATTGTCACTGTCATGTCATAATAATAATAATCTTTTAAATTTTACGTAGTAACAACTAGGTGCACAACTAGATGCTATAACAGTCCTAAATACAAAATTTCAACTTTCTACGTCTAACCGTATTTGAGTTATGCGACACACATATGAACGTACGTACAGACGTCACGACGAAACTAGTCATAATGGATTCAGAAAAGGTTAAAACGGATATTTCCGTCAAAATCTGAGAACCGAAATTTTTCGCGATTACAATACTTTCTTTTACTCCGTACAAGGAAAAAGGAAAATGGTCTTATTTTTTGACATAGACTCTTCTAGTTCAAAGACTGCCAGAATTACCATCATTGTCTAAGAATGTTTAACTTTTTCTATAAATCTAGATTACGTTCTCTATGTTCAATTTGAGCTTTTATCCTCTTATAAAGTATCTCTCACGATACGTGCGCTAGTGAGCTAGTTCCTTTTAACAAACAAACCGTCAAACCTGTGTATGAAACAAATGTCAAAATGCGCGAATGCGTAATAACAATATTTCCGAAATTATTATTTCTGTCATAAGCCTCTAGTCCACAATTAAATTATGTGTTAAAATAACTAATATACAAATTAAATTTCAAGTAACCTTTCTATTAACTCGGTTTTTAGTCCCGATGTTTTGGAACCTGTTCGAAATAATACATATTGTAATAATTACTCATTCGCTACTTGGAACAACTAACAAAATTTTGTATGAGAGCAATAAGTACTTCTAACACCTCAATAGATTGAAAGTTGACGTTTAAATTATTTTATGGATGTGGTTTCGTTTCATAAGTTTGCGCTATACCTTCGATTTGAAAGGAATCTGACCTTTATGTATTGTGATCGAGAGGAACAATATTGTAAGAAACATTAAGATACGAAGAGTTTGTGCAGGTACGTTTCCATTCAAATAGTGGATTACAAGCAAATGAGATAATAATGGAACTAGCATTGCCTACTGTTAATCAATATCGAATAAGGTAAGGCAATAAAGAGTTTTCACAGATTCAATACCTATTTACGAAAAATAAACATTCAATGTACAATTACATTACCTATCTTTTCCGCACTGGATCAAGAACACCAAGTCAATAACAAAGGGAAGTATAATAATACAAGTACTAACGAATTTAGATATTGAAACAAAGTGTGTGGTTATCGAAGAAGAATCGCATTTTTTATCGTTTACACATTGAATCAAGAATATGAAACCAAGACTAAAGTAGAGAACAATATTGAAACTAGAAGAATAAGGAAGAAAGGTTCGAGATTTTCTAAAAAGCTTCTCTGTCAATTATAAAATGTAAGCACAAAATTGAAAATTTAATAACATGTCTCTAATGACGCCCCCTTAACAATTCCTATTCACACTCGCCATACATTTCCGTGACCGCTGGTCTCAGGAATGTCCGGTTGCGTTACCACGGTTACCACATTCCAGTGGTCACTTGACAAATAGTTGAGTCGGATGGACATGTGACCACACTGAGGTCCTCGCTAGCCTTTGACAACCCTGAATCGTCCGAGGAAATGAAATCTGCGTAATTGGATCAATGACGCGGACAGGGTTTGAAATCCAAGAGAGACGGTTGCTTGAATGATTGTAGGAGAGAGAGCTTATGATGCTCTCCTAGATTTCAGTGTTTGACAAACATCGTAGGTACTTTAAGTGAGAACACAAAGGGACAATTTCTCAATATTTACTTATTTGTAATTGGGGCACAACAAAATAAATTATTCTTTTTCCAGGGTTTGAAATCCAACAGAGACGGTTGCTTGAATGATTGAAGGAGAGAGAGCTTATGATGCTCTCCTAGATTTCACAGTGTTTGACAAACATCGTAGAGTGAGAACACAAAAGGACAATTTCTCAATATTTACTTATTTGTAATTGGGGCAGGACAAAATAAATTATTTCTTTTTCCAGGGTTTGATATTCAACAGAGACGGTTGCTTGCATGATTGTAGGAGAGAGAGCTTATGATGCTCTCCTAGATTTCACAGTGTTTGACAAACATCGTAGATACATCAAGTGAGAACACAAAAGGACAATTTCTCAATATTTACTTATTTGTAATTGGGGCAGGACAAAATAAATTATTTCTTTTTCCAGGGTTTGATATTCAACAGAGACGGTTGCTTGCATGATTGTAGGAGAGAGAGCTTATGATGCTCTCCTAGATTTCACAGTGTTTGACAAACATCGTAGATACATCAAGTGAGAACACAAAAGGACAATTTCTCAATATTTACTTATTTGTAATTGGGGCAGAACAAAATAAATTATTTCTTTTTCCAGGGTTTGAAATCCAACAGAGACGGTTGCTTGAATGATTGAAGGAGAAAGAGCTTATGATGCTCTCCTAGATTTCACAGTGTTTGACAAACATCGTAGATACTTTAAGTGAGAACACAAAAGAACAATTTCTCAATATTTACTTATTTGTAATTGGGGCAGAACAAACATAATTATTTCTTTTCCCAGGGTTGGAAATTATTGAAGAAGAGAGAGCTTATTACGCTTTCCTATATTTTACACAAACTTCGTAAATATATTAAATGAGAACACAATAGTATATTAAAAGACGATATATTTCTAAGACGAGAATACGTACTTATACTTAAGTAATTACCCTGGCATATGTAAAGGAAAATAAAAACTAGTGTATGTAGAAGGTCAGGTTGATCTTTTTATGAAATGATATGCACAAACAATGATAATGTTGGTTTATCGCTATCAAGTAAAAATAGAAAAGTAATATCAAGCCCGCGTGCATTATAATGATGTTTGTCATAACATATGTTTCATTATTTATTCAGATGTAATTTACAATAATAACGCACACGTTATCGCCATAAAGTTCTTCATAAAGGAAGGGACTAATAAAATTTAACATTCCTATTTGGTTTTTATTGCTTTAGCTTGGATTACAAAAGTGGTTGACTTATGCTAGCACCAAGCACCTCCATAAACTGAAGCTTTTTACCTTTACTTCTACACTTTTGTTAACGGAAATGTATACTTTCATGGAGCAGTATTGCAGGAATAAAGCATTCGCAAACAGTATTTAACAATTTAATAACTACATAGAAGATTTATCTTAACATTTCAATGTAACGTTTTTATAGCCTATTCCATAACACGTCCATATTTATTAATGTTATCAAAGTTCCTACAGAATTTCAACAGTTTAAAATTATAATTTAACATAAACTAGGTATTAAAATTTTTAGGTGGAAATAATTACTTAATAATTACCTAAAATTTTACAGCCTTACAGAGGTGTACGCCTTCCACGCTTACTTTAATTATAATTGAAATATATGATGCTTTTCCATATTAGTGTATTAACAAAGGATGTCTTAATGCTTCTATATTTTTTTGATCTAGGAATTTGAAGTAAAAAAATTTAAAAATTACGTTTTTTTGCGGTTTTTGTCAGTATTTGATACCTATGATTTTTTTCGGTCACTATAAATGGCAAGAAAAATTTAAAATAGCATTTAAAACATGTTTAAAATGATTACTGTTGTGTGACCTTATCTCATGTATTTCCCACACAGATAATTCTAACCTTTCCACTGATGTTATTTTCGATTACAATCTAGAAATTAGTACACAATATTATCCAGACGATCTTAAATTTATTGGCCTACGGTCGTTCCGAATGAATTTTAATGTTGGCCTGACAAGAAAATATAAATACAAAATTTCCTACTACGATTCAATTTACTAGCAACCCATAAAATATTAATAACAATACTAGTTCGCAGTTACAATATCTGTCTGTAGTCTGGCCAATAAATAAAAGTAATAATTTGTTCAAATCACGTCAACCTACGTTTCATGTTACAATCATGCTAAGATAATAAAAATAATTACCTCCATTTAAATTAACAACAAAACATTGTTAATAGCAAAATAAACCAGACAATGACCTCATGAATATCAAATAATGCCATAATGACAAACTTAAATTAGTTACAAGTTTTCGCGCCAGGCGGAGACACGTTGCGTGGATGGAAGTCGTTTCGTTGTGGATGTTTTAAAAATGTATTTTTAGTGATACTAATAAAATATTCGCGAAGTTTTATTTCTCAAATTTTCTAAATTCTCTCTCGTGAGGTATCTTTAATTTAATAACGAAAATGTAGAGTTACTACCTTCTGGCTGTTTACTTTATTCAAACATTATTATACTGAAGTTAATACAAACAAAATGAACTAGGATTCAGAATTTCTAACAAACCAGCTACATAAACAAGAGTATTATTTCACAGTTACAGCGCGAAAATAATTATGAAGATGGAAATCATCATAAAAACGATATCCCATATTCTATGTTTTTAATTAATTACATTACTGTGATCTGCTTGAAGCATCCGAGGATGTTTAATTTAGACAATCGTGTGTGTCAGTTAGAAATTATCACCTTCAGGTAGGATTTCAAAATAATCTAATGTGTTTAGAAATAGGCGTATAGTCGGTATGATTAGTACACCGAAAAGAAATAATCATAACACTAAATTAATAAATAACGTTAAATTAAACGTTATACTATGTAGAAAATTTTAGTATTTGGCTGTAGAATATCAAACCATTATTTGATTAGTGAAAACCATGTGGCATCAAAACCTATAGATAAAAATTATTTTAGTTCATATCCACAACTGGTATGGATATGATATCCATATCCACACATGATAGTATGAAGATATGGTGACAATATCCGGTATGGAGTATAAAAAGGAATAAATTAACTGTCAACAAGTGCCACAATCAGAAATACAATCAGTGCTGCTATACTTAGTACTGTAACTTAAGTAATGTCGGATACCTACATTCTTGGTAAATAAAGGCTATTAAGGCAAAAAAGTTAAAATGTTTAATGTTGCCAAATGTTTTATCGGGCTTGCCGTCCGAAAGACTTGAACCTCGAATATCTGGAATATTTTCTTACATCACGATGTGCAGTAAATCGTTATGTTTGCAAAATGTAATCAGTAAATGTAAGGCTAATATATTAAATTTAGATTCCAGGTTCATGAAGCTCGATAAAGTCCGAATTTACTAGCTCTACTCTAAATTCAGATCATTCCACGTAATTTAAATTCCTGAATCGTCCTTGAACATCCCGAAATTTCCATTCCCATTCTAAAAACAGTAGCCGATAGAGCTATTCAGAGGAGGCGTAGATGCCAATATTCGGCATCTGTTTCTGTCTTTCCGTGGCATTAATGAAACCATTCCAATATCAAGCGGGCTTGGCAATGTCTGAGTCTATCGGCAACACATGCTTAGCAACGGTTCGAGGTGTGTCTAAGTGTGAAGATAAGGGCCTCGTAATGCCTATAACGACACTGGGACACGAAACAGATCAAGACGTAGAACACGAGAAAAAACGTGGAGAAAATGGAAAAGAATAAAATGAAACAACTACATATATTTGTAAAAGTAAGCTGATTTAATAGTTTTAACGAGCACATAATGTAGGATATAAAGCAATAAGATGAAAGTTTATGTACGAGCTGAAGGCGAGTATATACAGGTGTCTATTTAACTCGGACCACTATAGGTAATTTCTAAACTAGAACAAATACGACTTCGATTAAATTAGACAAAAGTTGCCTTATCTAGTTACCTGTGCATATTTTTGGATAAACAAATACATCACTGGAATGGCCTACTGATAAGGCAACTTTTGTCTAATTTAATCGAAGTCGTATCTGTTTTAGTTTAGGAATTACCTATATAGTGGTCCGAATTAAATAGACACTCTGTATAATCATCCGAGTGAACTGTAGCCATAACATTCGAGTCAAATACGACGTTTTATCTACGACTTTTAAATAAAACATTTATTATTTACCAATTTGTATTCATAATATTACCATAACCTCACATTTTGGTGTAATGACAGTTCATCATTATACAATGTGTTGAATAATGGACTCAAAATACAATAATGTTGAATTATAAATTCATAAAAAAATGTGTCTTATGCAGGGTTGCCAACTGTACGATTTTTGAGCGTACATACACGGTTTCGTAATAAAATATTATTGTAGTAATATACGCTTTTCTGGTAATCAGGTATTTGACCTATTCCCTTGCTTATTTGCGACTGTGAGGCAACATCAATCTCCGTCGAATATAGTCCGGATATGATCGGAAATTGTCAGACTGTCTAAGAGCACAACAAAAGGCGTACGTTTTATTAACGCCTTAACTTCAATTTTTAGACAATTTGTCTAATTTGCTTCATTTTAAAGAACACTATATTATCTAACTTTGCATTAAAACACGTTTTAATCTTGAATATTTTCAAGAAAGCGCCTATGGCGCATTTTCTTTCCTCGATTTTTTGATCCATCGATGTATGTACCTTTTAGTATTCAGAGTTGGCAACTCTAGTCTTATGAAGAAGTTTATCTTATTATAGTTACCTATCGTACATAACGAATGCCATTATTCAAGGGTTGTAGATAAAGTATAAAAGGATATTATGGACAATTGAGAAAAGATGAATATTCGACTGGAGAAGTGATGTGGATAAGAAATATTCGGGGATACAGTCAACAAATCTTTATTTCCTACAACGCCGACGTTTCGACACCACTTGTGTCTTCTTCAAGGCTCTACACACATTAAATACAGTTGTTATACAGTCAAATAATAATAATGAAGCAGTACTTACAGTAGAAAGGTTTAGATATTATTATAACATGTGCATATAATTGATGCACCTAAATATAGTTTAAATTCTGTAGATACAGAATAGTCGTCACAAATATAATAAATAAAACACGTCAGCAAAAATCGCATGTTACTTGTGCAATCCAAAATCACAGAATAACCGTTAAAACCTATAACTTAAGGGAAAGCATGTATATACATGTTATCCTTGGTGACAAAGTACCGATATAAGTAACTAAATACATTGAAAATGTTTATGGTTGTAAAAGAGAACTAAACTAACAATAAACTAGAGCTATGTCGTGAATAATTGAAGTAGATTATAATAAATGTTGCTAAGATTCTGTATGTCGTTACGAGAGTTAACGCTGTTTTCTTCCTTATGAATGTGAAGCATTTCTAAAATAAGACGCTTACGTAGATTATTTTCTTTGTCTATTATGCTGACATTTTCAAAGTCGAACATGTGCTTGTGCTCTTTGCAATGTTGTGTTAGAGCACAGGTGTTGGTGGTGTTTGACGAGGATTTAGTTGCGCTTCTCTGGTGTTCCTTTAATCTCGTTTTTACATAACGCTTTGTCTGTCCAATATAGCATTTTTCGCAGTCTTTACAAGGTATTCTGTATACTACTCCTGATTGCAACGAGGTGTCTATCGGATCTTTCTTATCCACATTATGGACAATGTTCCTCTTTGTGAGGCATTCTTATTTTGTACACCGTAGATAGGTACTACTTAAAATGGAACACTAGTGAAATGTTAATAATATTGAACAGCTCGATACCAACGTAATTACCCATAATTGCTGACATAATTTTTGATCTACGAGTATAACATAAATAATTAAGGTTATGTTTATGCTACAGTAAGTGCATTTCTAAGTAAATACGTATAGAATATAGTGTTCAACATCCATATATTAAATGCTGCTTTTATTCATGGTATAATAATTATAACAAGATGAAATGTGGTAATTCTTCAACTCTGACAATCGAAGGGGAAAATAAATTGAAATGTTAAAATGACAAACGAAATACGAAATGGTAATAACAGTCCTCCCAAGAAAACGTAGATGATTCGCAGCAACCAGAAAGAAATAGCGAATCATTTGAAATTTTGATTATCTCAATTTTATTCATCCTCCAACGTTAAACAGTTCATTGATTTGAGAGTAATACAATAAAGATTTCCATTTCTTATTGAATATTTCAACATGGAATTATATCTCATCGGATTTGAAGTAATGAAGTAAATGTACGTAGCACGTTTTATGCTATTTTTAACTTCAAATTACATAGCAACTACGAGTACTTGTAATTTAAAATCAGAAAAAAGCGACTTGTTAAGAAAGTTCTTGAGTGTAGTACTTATTAATTATTAAACTTTTCTCGAGTTAGAAAATATTACAGAAAATGTTTTACATATTTTGATTACACCGAAAAAAAATTATAAACCAGTGAAGATTGCAAATAATTTTTATTAAAAAACCTTCAGCAGTAAATATCGGAAGGTTAGATATTAAAGGATCGGGTTACCGGTAACATATCGTGACACGCCTTTTTCCGTTACCGTTAACCCTTCCGTAACATTAACCGCTATAAAATTCAGATTGTAATGCAAGATAGGAAAAATGAAACGTTGTTATTTCATTGTACGATGAATAAAATCATTTTTCATGTCGTAAACTAACTCACTCTAGTGGAAAGTTTAAGCTTAGATTAAAATAAGCTTTAAGAAGATACAATCTGGTATTATTTAACGTTTTGTTTAGAATCTTTAAGCTTTAAGAAGATACAATCTAGCATTATTTAACGTTTTGTTTAGAATCTTTAAACTATTGCAAACATTCGTTCTTTGATAAGGAACGAAACAAAAAGTTTATCTGTAAAACGGTTTTAGTTCACGTTTGGCAAATTATCTAAACTATTGAACAGTTCAAGAATAGGAAAAAAGTTCGATTGCGCTACTTTTTTTAAGACATTGGGTGTAACGAGGGAATTGCAGATAAGTCCATGACGTGAGAGGATTTTCTTATTCCTAGTGCACTCCAAGAACGTCCATTAAATCAGCGAACGAATTCGTTTAAAAATAGATCGGTTACCATTAATAAATTAATTTTATAGATTATGGATACTCGTGGAGGTATAAAATGCAGACATGAGAATAATTTAAAACACTATATAAATTGATACACTCTTCATAGGTAGCATAAAAATGTTTTTTAGTTGGTGAGTGTCCGGTAAGAAAATGGATTGATATCATAAATATATTTTTACATATTTCAGGCTAGTTAATTTGTAGGTAATTACTTATATATTTTTCTATAGCCACCAATTAAAATGTAATAAATTTGTTATTTAAGCGGCCCGTCTAGGTTTTTCCGAATTCTCGATTTTACTATGTTTTATATTCCACTTTTTCCCCACTACTACGACTGCATAAAACCAGCCTGAAACTCGTACTTTACCGCATCCTAGCGATGCAATGTCATTTTGAAGTTTTAAAAATACTGTAAAAGTATTTTCGTTGCGAGTAAACTGTTAATTTATTATTGACTTCAAGGTAATGATTTTATAAACATTTAATAGAGAAAGATGTACATTTTTAAAAAATTTTTAAAATAAATTTCAATTAGGAGATATAACCGTGAAATTTTTATGAATGTTTCGGAATTTTTATAATCATGTACAATTTATTTATTCAAATTTTAAAAATGTAACTGTTAATTGATCTTTTAAGTATATAATCCTTGTTGAAATACAATTTTACCATTATTGTACTGTCCACAAAACACTAGCTACATTAGTACGTTTTGTGCTGGATTTTAGAAGGTAGACGGGCCTCTTAAAGAAACGAGCAAAACAATATATAGCGGCCGTAAAGTAAATGCGGCCGTAAAGTACTGCGGCCGTAAAGTAAATGCGGTCGTAAAGTAAATGCGGCCGTAAAGTAATGCGGCCGTAAAGTAGTTATTTTGTCAGATGGCAAAAAAGTGACACTTTCCGGCTGTCAAAGGATACGTAAAACAACTATTTAAGCATTAGCTACCTAAAAAGTATTTTTCAGGTTGGTGTCAACAATTATTAGAGACATGGCATGGCATTAATGTATGCACTCATAATTCGTAGTGTTGTTTATAATTTTAAACAAGAGATACTTACCGTCCTACAAGTAGTTTCTAATCAAAGAATAAAAAAGGATCCGAACAAAATAATAACAAAAAGCAGACCATTCCATAAGCCATGAGGCTCAGCCAATAATTGGGGATAAAATCGAGATACAACAATTTTTTATTTTCGAATTACAGAATGAACAGCGTTGCTAGTTTGTGGTGGCACACAAGTTAGTTACTTTATCGTCTTCCACACACATTCAATTTTTCTTTTTCTCAGTCCACAACACTCGAGAGAAAATAGAACAAAACTAAAACTCAACCGCGTCATTCCGGATTCAGTGCCGGACGTAAGCAGCACTGATTCTCAACGCACGTACAATTCTTCTACTTCTAACCTATAACCGAGCCACAAACATTCCTCAAAATGAGATTCCGTAAGGTTCGTTACATACTCCGCAGTATATTGCTCCGAGTTTCACCTGGAACGTTTTTCAGAATCCGGCGGGTTCCACGTACACTGAATAAACAATGACATGGCGAGAGGCGTCAGAAGAAGGGTCGCGACCCTTAACGCATGTGATAAAGGGTTATGGCGCAGTCAGACCTACAGCGCTGCTTGTGTTTGTCTCGGTAATAAGGTACAATTATGTGTGTTTGTGAGACATTGTGTATGTAATCAACGACATGTGTTCTTCATAATTTAACATGTATCTTTTACTTTTACATGCATGCTAGTAACAGTATAGCTTGAATTACATTATACTTTTTTCACGTATGAGAAGTTGACCCACCCATACTAGCCCGCCCTGTTAAAATCTATCGTAATCGTTAGTTTTACGTTAGTTGAGTTTAGTTTTGTAGATAATTGCGTTAGTTTTGAAAGTGTACGTATTTTTAAAAATAATATTTGGGTGGGCTAACTTCACAACTTACATCAACTAATCAATTAAAAGTTATTAATGTGTTTTCCTCGCACTTTCGAATAAAGGGTTTGGTTGTTGTGAAGTTAGTCCACCCAAATATTATTTTTTTTAAATACGTATAAACTTTCAAAACTAACGCAATTTTCTACAAAACTAAACTTAACTAACGTAAAACTAACGATTACGATAGATTTTGACAGGGTGGGCTAGTATGGGTGGGTCAACTTCTCATACGTACTTTTTTCGGCTAGAAATTATGACAATTTTCATACTTAATTCTAGAACCCACTTGACAAAATAAAATCCCCAGAACATTTCAAGAATGTGAACATCCCGGCTTGTTACTTGCTATATTTGCCCATTTACATCCTAATAATATCTTTGCGATTGCTAATGTCCGCCCTTGGTAACATTATCTATGTTACATCCCAATGTTGTAATTTGGTAATAATATCACAATTATGCATCCCATGTAATTCTCTGAGATGTTTGTATACAGTATGTAATTTTTGATCGTACTCAGGATGTGGCTAGGATAGACTTACGTAACATCACTTAAAGTATAAGAATAAGATATTTTTAAACATCCCATGGACGATTCATGTGAAGTGGGAATGCTCAATTGGATAATGTAAATCAAGAAAATTTCGATCCAAGTTTCATATTAGAACTGTCTTTTTTCGTCTTAAAAAAAGTGCTCGGGATCTATATTTCATCCAATTTTCATACTAGACTTGCGCAGTGGATGTATATTTTGTGTTACCAACCTACTGTATATTACCTCAAAAATAATAAAGTCGAGTGACAGCAGAAATAAAAGTAAAAGTAAAGTCTTGACCCGTAATGGCTCCTAAGAGGTATAAATGGACTGCTGAAATAACAAAAACTCTTGTACAATTGTATGAAATGCAACCAGTACTTTACCAGGTATTAAAACCTCAACAACTAACAATAACAATTACATTTTTTAAAATTTTCAGTTGGCAGTATTGTTCGATAAATATGTCAGTACAAGAACAAATTTTAAAACTAGATTCTAGCCGAATTAAGTATCTAAAAAAAAGTTCTTTTTTCTAGCCGAAAAAAGTATAATGTAATTCAAGCTTATGGTAATCAACATGGCGTATACAGGGTCCGCCAAAGGATCCTGACGATTTTTGATATTCAACTACAAATTTATGTAACAAGATATTTACTTTCACATACAAGTAATAATCGATACTATATTACATGCCATTTTATTTGGAAAATAATTTTGTTTAAATGATGTCCATCACCGCTCTAGCATATTTCTACGAATTGCACTAATTTCATTGCGAATGTTTTCTTTTAATTCCTGAATTGTTTGTGGTTTATTGAAATACACCTTGCTCTTCAGATAACCCCATAGCCAATAATCACAAGCAGTCAGGTCGAAAGACCGTGCCGGCCAAGGAACATTCCCATTTCGCGAAATTACTGCTGATTGGCTTGGAACAGTGTGTACGCGGTGATGGACATCATTTAAGCAAAATTATTTTCCATAAATAAAATGGCATGTAATATACTATCGATTACTTGTATGTGAAAATAAATATCTTGTTACATAAATGTGTAGTTTAATACCAAAAATCGTCAGGTTCCTTTGGCGGACCCTGTACAAATAGGAAAATAAAACACTAGTGTGTGTTTCATATGGGAGCTGTTTAATAAGGGGAAACTTCGACAGTTGAAATTTTGATGTTGGAAGGTCGTATAAAGGGTACACCAGACGCAATTGTTGTAATTTTGTTATTTATTCATACAGTCGATATTTCGGCTACTTATTTAGCCTTCATCAGGACAAATATATTTTACAAAATCGAGTCACAAAATGCCTCAGGGCGTAACATGATCAAATATCTTAGTATATAATAGCCACATCCTGAGTACGACCAAAAATTACATACTCAATACAAACATCTCAGAGAATTACTTGGGATGCATAATTGGGATATTTTTACCAAATTAGTAACATTGGGATGTTGCATAGATAATGTTACTAAGAGCGGACATTAGCAATCGCTAGGATATTAATATAGGATGTTAAATACTTATAGCAAGTAACAGTTTACATTCTTGAAATGTTCTGGGGTTTTAATTTTTTTTAGTAGTCCAGTCGAATAAGATTTTTTAGTGGAAAAAATTAGTAGAAAGCTGGATTTTGGTATTCACCTTCCCAATACCTTTATCAACAATATACCTATATTAAAAGTCTCAATTGAAAGGACTGGAGCTTCGTCCGCCATTTTGAAAAAATGGCTTCCGTCTATCGTTTTTAATTTTTATCTCGTAAATGATTAATATTACGAAAAAAACAGCCAATAACAAATTTTAGAGCACAAAATTTGACATATAATGTTGAATATATTTTTTATGAAAGTGGTACAGTTTTCAAGAAAATCATGAAAATCTATTTTGAAAAAAACGATAAATTTTGATCAAGTATGATCTAATTTGACTGGACTAAAGGGTAGAAATCAAATAACCTATTTGATTAATATGAACATCTTGAGACTGCAGTCCTGAATAATTTCTATACCCTTCATAAAATATAATACACTTCCTCCTTTCAAGCAAAATATAGAAATAATCTCATTCCTCGCTCGCGTACAAATTCAAATCGAAGCTGTACAAGTTCTCGTTCTCGTTCGTTTCGGTCTTAGATGGAAACAGCCAATCAGTGGAAAGCATTCGGAGTCGAAACGAAGTAATTTTCCAGTCGACAATGCAGTCGCCACCGTCAGTGCCTAGCTGATCAATAGAGAAGGAAATGATGATACTCTAACGAGGTCAGTTCCGGTCTTTGACGATTATTCGGGTCTGACATCGCCGACGGATTTATAGACGTTGTATGAAACCTTTGAATTAAATTACTAATCGCCACATAGAGACGGGATTTTCGTTTTGGACTCTGTGATTTCGGTGTCTTGTTGAAACATAGTGTTTTAAGCTGTTATAAAACTTTTGCATGTTTTATGATTGCATAATTAAATTAAAACTGAATTCATAAATATTATTGCTGCATAGATGTTTACGATTAGGTAATACCACAGATAATTACATCTAGCAGCATTTGAGGTACACAGGTAGATTTAATTATTAATTTAAAAAAAATTGGTTTGCTGTAGTTTTACAGGTATAGAACGCCTTCAAAACTAGCTACCTTAGGAGGATGGTTTGATGATGAAGCTACATCTAACCATGTAAATACCTACATGACATCAAATTCATCGAGAAATTATCTAAGTATGGTAAACCAACTATAACTACATTCAATTAACTAATGCTCGTGAAAAATTGTTGAAATAAAGATATATTTCTTCACATGACACATTAAGCCCTGTTCACACATGGACACACAGAAAACACACACAACAGTAAAAAATACTACGTGTGTTTGCTTGTGAAATAGAGGTGCCGCTATTTTGTGGTTTCTATGTAAGTAATTAAAAAATAAATTTTGAGGCCACAAACGTTCTACACGTTCTTCAGTTTGCTTTTGTTGCATGTGTGTCTTCTATGTGTCCACGTGTGAACAATTGAAATATTAGTATAAATTTAACAAAATATTAATAAATTATTTATGGTTACTGGAATAGATTTTTATAAGCATATTTCAATGAATCATTGGTATGCAATTATTGTTCATTTACAAGTAACAAAGTTAAGTCCAAAAATAAATACCGATCGTAGAAAAAGGTTTATTTTAGATTTGATTCGAAGAGATAAAGGAATAAATCGATAGTGTTTACAATAATTAAAGGCGCCTATTTGGAAATCAAAGTATACATTTTAGATATACGTGAAAACATCAGGAATGAAGAGGTTTTTGAAAAATCTGTAATCAAACTAAAATTCAAGTTCAATCTGTAGAAGTTGCACTTGTACTTAATATATTAATAAATAATAAAATTATATAGATCAATAAATACTTTATTTTAAAATTTGTACTTGTAGATCTAAAAACATTCGTAAAAATATAACAAAGTAAACTAACAATATAATAAATACAAGTAAGAAATGCTACAAATCCAACGTTCGGCCAACTAAACGAAGCTGCGGTGTTTTAAATCCCAATTCTCTTTTAAAGAAATTTCATAAAACCTAATGTGTTCCATGTTTTAGTTGTGTCTTTCCAAGTTCGCTATGTGCCATGCTGTTGAAATGACTTGAGGTACGACCATAACTTTATGATTTAGTTAAAAAAGGAAAATGTGGTAGTGATCAAGTTATCCAAGTGATTTTTGATACAGATGATACGTGGTCACGTTATGGGATTAAATCTAAGTTTGCCGGGAAGGCGAGAAGTGTTCAACAAAATTCATTTTGAAGTTCGGAAAGAAAGGATACCCGACAATCTGGTTTTGGACTTATAAGAACTTACTGGATATACACTCTGTTGAAAACCCGAGGGAATAGCGACAGACATTTTATAAATAAACATAATATGGTAGCAACTCTAAGAAAATATTTGCCTACGTATTATTGGTCGGAAATAGGCTGTGGATAATGTTATTTCATACTACGTTCACACGAGCAGCAGGCAAGGTATAATAAATTCCGAGGCAGCAGCTGCGCTTGTTTAGGCACAGCGCTCAGCTATCTGCATGTGATGAACCCGGAGTTCCGTGGTTCGAGTCTTCCTGCCGGCAGTGTGTGATTGTTAAATTGTAAAAACTTCGCTCTCGGACAGTCAAGCTGACCACTTGATCGTCTTAAATGTAGTCCTGGTTAAATAATAATCTTTCCGCTGCTACTTTGAATTTCAACGGGTCGTCGCACAGATTGAGATTCTGACTGCACCAAGATGAATCGGTCGAAGTGGTTGGATTCCACTGTAATTGAGAGTAAATCCTGTTGAATGGATGCCGGCATAATAAAAAATAATCTACATTAATACTAGAAATGGAAATACAAAGGTGACATATGGATTTTTGCAATATTGCCATATTAAAGAAGGCAATCTATTGATTTTAATATGCACGAAAAACAAAAACTAGACCAACAACCAATGGAACAGAAGCATTAACAATGAACCAACGAACACCAAGCTTACATGGGCAGAAGCAAAAATAAAAGCTCAAAACAGGGAGAAATGGAAAGAACTCGTAGCAGAATTGATCATTTGAACCATCGAAAAATTGTATATTAGAGACTATTTGACATTTCTGAATGTCGTCCAATCAACGTAGAATTACACGATAATTTTGCACTAGTGCAAATTATCGATAATTTGCACTAGTGCAAATTACTAATAATTTAAAGGATAGGTTTAAATGTGATTCTGACTTGCTGTCAAAGGAAGTTTTTAAATTTTGCTATATTTTTCATAAGAGAAACAGCGTTTGGCAAAATTTTAATCGGAAAATAGTCCTTCGAATATCCCTCGTGCATGTTATTGTCGATAATTTTAAATATGAATATAGGGTGCAGGTCTGGTGAACCTGTCACTAAAACTTTAGCCTCGGAACACCGTAAGGTGCTATTTGCTCCCAAGTGGAGTAAGGTTCTCATCATCATTTTTAAAAAGATTGTTAATTTATATTTAACTTCTTTTTACAAATACCAAAAATATAAACCACGCTCAAAATAATAATTGCCAAAATTCTTTCGCCATTTCAATCAAATAAATATTCTTCTAACAAAATAAATAATTAGTTCATGTCAAACTTTTGCTGATTTATTTTCTCTGCAGATTATTTAAATCCTACGTTGACACATAACACGTTTATTTAACAGTCCGCAATTAGGCGACAATTTTTCATACCCTAGTCGAGATGACATATGAAATTGCACCGACTGGGCTAATTAATGGCTCTGCTGTTAAAACGGATGTTAATAATTTTTGTTTTTAAATCATTTGCATTTGAAATTTATATCAAGTGACACGGGTCAATGGAATGACGTTTATTGCGCTGTATTCACAGGGTGAAAAATTGGGACAGGCCACCCCGGCACCCTTATGTGTGCAGCGTTTTATTGATGTTTGCAGTGATGTTATGTTTTCATGCGTTTCACGCAGATTTTGGTAAATAATTTAAATATTAGTACACATTAAGAGAGATCCCCTGTTGATGTAATAGCATCAAATTTTTCCATGGTTATTACATTTTTGATCCTTAATACAACATAATTTGCTTTTGCCTGTTTTCTGAATTTTTAATAACAAATCTAATCTAAGTCGGTACCTAATGTTAGGTCGAAAATATATGTAAAAATAAAAATTTTATTAAAAAATTATTAGTATGTTTTTTAGTATATTGAGAAAAAAAATGTGACGTCATTGTCTTGAACAGGAGGAGGGAAGCATATTAAGAAAGTAACCTGTGGTTGACTGTTTTAGCTTACAGCACGAGTTGTGTCGGTCCTATGACTTACGGCCAGTCATTGGTTCCAGCCGTCTCTACGTCACTATTAATATTCAATTTCAATTTTTTTTTACTTGCTAATAAAAAAAAATTCAAAATAAAAAAATACGTGTCCTAAGTTTTGATCTGTGCTTTAAAATATTTAAAAAAAAGATCATGCAAGTATCCCATTGCCTACTGACAATGGGCGAGATTCAGCTAAGGCTGTTCTTCCATCTAACCCACTCGCGCAAGTCCTTCTTTTGTGGTTGCCAAGTTATTGTATATTGTATCCCACCTTGGAATGGTGACGAGAGTAGATCAAGACATGAAAATTTCTCAGATTTGAACCCATGACCTCTGTAACCAGAGCCAAGCACTCTAGCACTGTGCTACCTCGCTGTTATATCAGTTAAATTAAAGTATAAATATATAGACAGAAATATTTCTTAATTAACTGAAATTAATTTCATTATTTCAATAATGAAACACCCATTTTTACAAGTAAACGGTATAAGATTTATGAACATACCTAACATTTCAATATTAATCCTAAAAACAGTCAAAATTATTTTAACAACAATTAAGTTTGCAATGTCAGTACCTACCACATTACGTCTCATACTTCTTTGTTACGTATACAATATGATCTACAAACTTATTTAAAATTTAAAGCATGTTTATAATTTTTTTAATCGTATCAGCAACTGTTACATTACATTTATTAATAACTATAAACAACATAATACGTTAGTTACTTATAATACTTCAGTTACTTATAATACGTTAGATACTTATAATTCATTAGTTACGGACTTAATACGTTAGATACAACCATAACATCAAAACCTTCCATAATATACGAACTGTCAACTAAATGCCAGATAAAATTGATTTGTTTCACCATCGCTGTCGTTGATAATACGATTAAGCTTTGAATATAACGCGAATATATGCAATTTAAGCCCTCTTGGATGTTCAAAGAGACTCGGTTTCACCTCGTCGCTTAGCAACATCCTCGGTATTATAAATCGCATAATCTTGTTATATTAATAGCTATAATAACATTATAGATATAGACGATAGATATCATTTTATCAGTTTGCAGTACCTCATAAATGATAAAAATTATAACAGATTCAATACCAACCTTGAAATTGTAAACGATGCCTGATCCACCACCATGTTGTCCTTTCAGCTGTTTGCAATGTGATAGAAACAGTTCGAAGTTCGAATTATTGCATTAAACGTCGTTCCAGCACTTTTGTTTGTACACACACTTCACTGTAAGTATTATTTACATATGTACACATAACTAAGTACCTCGTTCACTTAAATTAATAGCCAGAAGTCATACAAAGTTTTAAACTGCACAAGAAACGTAGTTTTACACCAAACAATCCCGCACTACTGACTGGCATAAGACAAGAAACATCAATTTTGCAAGTTTGTGCGAGGTTCTAAGCAACAAATAGAATTTATTTATTTAGTTTTAAGGTACAGTACGGGCAAAATTAGGTACAGTAAAAGCAAAAAACTTAAATTTCAATTGTGCAATAAATTAATTTTCCAAATTGCATTATTTAATTGTTGAAATTGCTTTCAACAGGTTTTAAACAAAAGTAATTTATTCACTAATAATTAACAATTAAATTTATTACCCAGGACGTGGACAATTTGTCTATTTATCAAATTTAAATTGCAGAATTAATTGAATAGTAAAATTAAACTAAACACATGTAGCTCTAAAATACGCGAATACGTTTAAATTTTGTGCCGCACCTGCATTTAATTGCACATACATATGAGGGCATAATATTGCATATTTACTTGAACTAAATTTGTTAATTTACATTTCAAAAGGGGTGTTTATTTAGAAAACTGGACTATTTTTATTAATTTCAAAATTAATTGATATTGGACATCAAAGAGCAAATTTGACGAATGCGATTATTGCAGGAATAAATTAAATATTACCTAGTATATAGATATCACAAAATACACGTACTTTGTGATACAGATATACTGACTACTCAACATTACAACCCCAGTTAATATACATAGTAGTTCTAACAACAACATCTTAAATATACATCACTTATTCATAATACATTATTTAAATATCTTATACTAGGTACCTACAGTTTCAATTCTGTATTTACCAACTTGGATTAGAATTTAAAATATTGGATTGAAGCTTGTAAAAAATAAAAATTGTCAACAATTTATTTTTGTGAAGTTGGAAGTTGGAACTGAATTACATGGGATGTGGCAATACTCTATCAATAATAGATCTAATGCAATATTGCAAAGAATATGTTTTAATAATAATTCAAGTTGCTTTATAGATCAAATACAGAATTTTTCATAACTTCGAGTACATACGTTAAAGGTGTTGTTTGATATGCTGATTACAAATCAAAATGAATTTTTTTAATTCGAAAAATGAAGGGTAGGTAGTTTACCTGCAGCCTGCAGCATTTTTTTTAGTTCTGCACTAGATTCGCTTTCCTATTAAACACAAACAATAGAAGTACCTAGGTAATCAACAACTGAAATTACATAATTATTTACATTATTAGCAGTTATTTATAATAGATATTTTATTTCATTATTAACTTTAACATAACCATCTACCCAGTGGCAGTAGCAACGAAACATTTTTTACTGGGAAACATGGAAATTAATTTTGTGATTTTAAAAAAAATTCAATTTGATTCATAATCAGCATATCAAACAACATATACCTACCCTTAACGTATACCGTGTACCCGAAGTATACATAAATTATTACTACATTTTGAGAAAATATACCTACACAGCATTTATTTCAAATCCCTATTTAAGTGACAATGTTATGAAATGAAATTAATTCTTATTTTTTTAAACAAGCAAATGAGAGTACATAAGATGAAAATTAAAAATATCTTATTTCACTGTAATTTGAAACGATTGTAATATTTCATTGGCTTCAGTCTTGCCTTTAGCAAAAATGAAGAAAATACTTTTGCTAGCAAAATGTAGTCTTGTTATTCTGACAAATTAAACCATTAAGTCCTCCAGAATCAATAAAATACAGTCTTGTTGCTGAAAGCTAAACATTTAGTTTAATTAAAAAATAAACGCTTACCTAAATCCCAATAACGCAAATTGATTCTAATACCAAAACCGCACGAATGCGTTTGCAACAACAGTGCCAACTAACAATACTCCCTAACTTGTCCCTAGCTGCATTACACTCCTGGCCTCACTGACCAAACTGTGGACATTTGCATAATTGTCCCTGATGTGGACAACATGCTCGCGATGAATGGGGCTCAGTGTGCTGTGCATATCGCAACAATCGACAATCGCGATCGTCATTATTAATTTACGGGGGGGATTACCCTAATCGTTGCAAATGGCGGGTAATGTACATTAGATGAGAGATAGCAAAAATATTAGGGGGTTAGCTATTGGTTTATGCAATTATTTTGATGAACAACCTCTTCCTCTGCCAAGGGATTATCTATACCCAGGTGCGGAAACTAAAGGAAGGAGGTAATGGGAATCACCTGCCCCTTGAGAATGGAATATTTTTCTATACATTATATTGCAATCTGAAACACTTTAAATAATATATTTCATAAGGAGTATCGAAAGTGGGAAATATCGTGCGAGTGTAAAGTTTGGCGAATGAGGTGCAACCGAGTGAGGTAACACTTTCGAACGAGTCATTTTAATACACATACAACATTCAAATGACATTTCTGCTGTCATTTTAAACAATCAAGAAACAAAGCAAAAGCTTCCTGGGCTATGTTGATTTGGTATCATAATTACGATTACGAGTGTAGTTTGACAAACGAGGTGTAATCGAGTGAGGCAACACACGAGAAATACGATATATACTTTCGAACGAGTCATTTTAATACACATACAACATTCAAATGACATTTCTGCTGTCATTTCAAACAATCTATAAACAAAGCAAAAGCTACCTGGGCTATGTTGATTTTGTCTCATAATTATTACGATATGACCATATCGTGCTAGCACAAAATTCATATCATACTAGTTTATGATATTTTCAACTTTCTTAAGTAGTCTGTTGCCGCGATATCTATTATTTTCTGTAGATGATGTCGTCTAAAAAAAAACTAGTCAAAAAGTCAACTAAATGTCAGGAAATAAAATCAATTTGCCAATATAGGTATGTCATTCATCAACATTTGAATATATTTTCATTCATAGAAGTAGAAAAACCTGAAACATCCTTATATAGATAAAAATCTGATGTGGTCAGCACAGGACCTTGCGCCAAATTATGTTCTTTTTACTAATCACTAGAGAAATAACTTCATCAAATTTCATATTTATATCTACCTAAACCAAGATGCAGATATCAAATTTCACTGTCATGATTGAAATTTTACGTTAGAAATAGATATACGATCATAAACTACCAGATACTGTGATAATTCTGTAATGGTAGTATCAGACACAGAACAATGTTTTAAAATCATCTGTACCTAGATAATTATATTTTCTTTGATTTTTATTGCAAAAATTGTCATAATAAGTAAATAAATTATTTATTTATTTAAAAAAAATTCAAATAAAACCTTAAAAACTTATTTAAATCTTAAATATAAAATTTGGTAGCTAAAGGTATAATACTTACTTACAAACAGTAGGTATCGTGAAAATAGTAAATTCGTATTATAGAGATCATGAAACGTGCTTATTCACTAGAAACTCCTACACGAAAATTATAGACTGTGAGGCGAACGATAAAATGAAGGATTTTAGTACCTATTGACTAAAATAGCCCAATTTTAAGATAAGAAACTTTGGAACATGTACAATAATAATTAATATAACTGGTGAACATCAAGAAATAATATTCTGACTTTTGATAGAATGGTAAAAAGCACATTACCAAGGTAGAAATATATTGCCAAGATTCATGTTGGAAGTCATTACAGTAGTTGAAGAAAACTGCAAATACATTAAACCAAATTATGAATAATAGCCCAATTTAAATTAAAAGTGACACCAACAAATAACTGCAGCAGTACTCCACACGCGATTTTCTAATTTCCATTAAGATAATTCCACCTCAATCAAGAACAAGAACTATCTCATCCTACCACAATTAAATATTCAATAATAACCTCATAGATTAAATTCCACTACTAATAAATTCTGTCGTGTAAAAAGCAATAAAACTCATAAACCAAATTGAAGCAGCAATTAATTCTCCGCATTTCCCAATACCCTACTGCACCGGAAACCAAGAGGTCGATACTTGAAATACCCGCGTTCCGGGACTACCGGAAGTCGTAAATTACGCCGGATGTTGCACGTTACAAAACAAGACCGGCCAGGACCATTACCAGTGTTTTACCTTTTTCAGAGATTAATTTTTTCTTAATAGACCCTGCCCTGAAACATACGAGGTGTTATTTTTGTCGTTTTTAGTAACTACTTGTATTTCACATGACGTACGAAGCTACCAAAAAATATTGTCAGATATGTTGGCAAAGGTTGTTCCAATGTCAAATAAATAGGGTGTGAGATGGATTTTATAACTATTTCTTGATAATGTCAAGAATTTTAAAAGAATTTGCTAAGAATCATGTTCTGATTGCATTAGTTATACCGGGTGTGGAAGTCACAAAACACGATCGGCCAGGACCATTACCAATGTTTTACCTTTTTCGGAGATTAATTTTTCGTAACATATGAGATATAATTTTTGTCGGTTTTTTAGTTTAACTGCTTGTACTTCACATGATGTATGAAGCCACCAAAAAAATTGTCAGAAACGTTTACAAAGGTTGTTCCAATATCAAATAAATATAGGATGTCAAGATGTTTAAAAGAATTCAAGATGAAACATATGTTCTGGTTGCATAAAATGGTGCAATTATTACTTCACGTACAATTGGTGGCAGATGATTACTAATCTAATTATCTGCGTGAGTACTACTCTAAAATATCAGATTATGGTCTGATAATAAGTCATTGTCTGGCAGAGCATTCGAAACAAACTGAATTTACGTTTACCCATGCCATAATTAATTATGCGGAAAGTAATACTGTAATATGAAGGTACCTTATAACTTGAATTAATCTTAAAATATAAAGTTGCTAATTTAATTTCGTCACAGTCATAAGTAAGCTAGTAATTAGATAGAACATTATATTTGATGTACGTTGTTATAAATTGGATATTATAAAGTCAATAAAATGGTAAAGAGTAATCACTAAAAAAGGTATTTCACGAATAGAGCCATGAAAGAAAATAAGAATATTATATGTAGCTATTGAAGGTTTTTTGATAAGTCAGTGTCTGACAGTGCATACGAAACCAACTGCATTTTCGTTTGTCCATATCTAATATATATGGGAAATAATACTGTAACATGATGTCAAGGACAAATCACTAAAAAGGTATTTCACGAATAAATTTATAAAAGAAAATAAAAATCTTGTAGTTATTGAAGGTTGTTTCCAATGAAAATAAAGAATAAATGGACCGGTATGAATTATAAAATATTGAAATTACTAAGGACTGCAGTCATATTAATAGCTTTTTAACCTGAAAAACTAAAGGGCAATATAAAAACACAAAAAATCTCAATATCAAATGTCAAATGAATAACTATCGTGTGAGACAAAAGCTTATGAAATGTAAGTAAAATAGAAATACTTAGAAATTACTAAGGACTGTAGTTTTAATAATAACCTTACCATATTGAAAAGCTAACGTCTCATCAATATTAATTATGATCATTTCATGGCAATTCGAATCACAAAATTCCAATATCAAATTATGAGAACTAACGTGTGAGATGCAAGCTGACCAAATGTGATGATTCCGGAACAATGAAATTTTGCTGAGAACCATTCAACAAAATTGTCTACCAATTATGGAATGGTAGAAGTTATTACAGTGGAATCCAACCACTTCGACAGATTAGCCAGAATCTCAATGCGACGGTCTTAAAAAATTAAATTATACAAGCAAGACTACATTTAAAACGATCAAGTGGTCAGCTTGAAGCAAGATGTTTTATGCCTATGGCACACCGGTCGAGGAGCATCAAGGAACTCCTTGATGAAACGAAAGAACGCACTCCGTCCTCGACGAAAAATAGGGTCGCCGATATTTTCATCGAGTTGTTCCTCGTTGAAACGAATGTGTCTCATTTCAGACGTATCTTTGTATCTGATTTCGCGCAAAACCTTGATGTATTTGTCACCGATGAAATAGAAATCTATCGCGGACGGGTGCGTTCTTTCGTTTCATCGAGGAATTACTCGTCGATGCTACTCGACCGGTGTGCCATAGGCATTAGAAATTACTAAGGACTGTAGTCTCCATAATAACCTTACCATGCCAAAAAGGTAACGTTTCATCAATATTTATTATGATCATTTCAGGGCAATTGGAATCACAAATTCCAATATCAAATTAAGAGAACTAACGTGTGAGATGCAAACTGACCAAATGACAAGATTCTGGAACAATGAAAGAATTATTTTATTTTGCTGGGAACCATTCAACAAAATTTACTACCAATTATACAATGGTAGATGTTATTACAGTGGATTCTAGCCATTTCGACCGATTAGTCAGAATCTCAATGCTACAATTTAAAAAATTGAAATTATGCAAGCAAGACTACATTTAAAACGATCAAGTGGTCAGCTTGAAGCAAGATGTTTTACAATTAACGACTGCTCATACACTGCTGGTCGAAAGACTTAAACTAGAGTAAAATTCAGATAACTAGGACCCTGAGCTGCGCGAGAAGGCGGAGCATGTCATGTACTGTCCGTTTTACAAAAGTGGAGCTAGGGAGTGTTACGCTGCACTTCACTTAATTTTCAAAGAAAACCAAATATAACTCAATCACAATAAATTACAAAATTCACAGCGTTACACGAAGCAAAACACTACGAACGTCAACATGAGTATAACAGATATTGAAGCTGATGTTCTGTAGAACAGACAGTAGCGTAGTTTCCTCTTGTTTATCATCTATGCCTCTTTCTAAGACGATAAGTCGTACTTCGCGCAGGGTTCTGCTTAACTGAATTTACCTCTACAAAACTCCTTCATAAGTCATAACACGCAGAAAGATGTGCCTAAACCCGCGCAGCTACTGCCTCGACAAATGCAGAATATTTCCTGATTTAAGTTCCGTATAAATATCAATGCCCCTAGAGTTGGCTCTCACATAAAATAAATAATCTCTCTGGAAAACTCCCTGGCCGGTTTGATACTAATTCCGTCCCTCGTTCACCTGAAGTGCGGTGGCTATGGACATAAACCTGCGCTCTGGGATCCACTTAATTAATGTCGTGGGGTTATAAATCCGGAATTGCATCGTTCGTAACAATTTGCCGACGTGCGGTTACACCTTGGCCAAGAGACAAGAACTGTGTTTTCTAACTATACTTGAGAAGGCTTTTCAAGAAAGATTAAAGGAGATTATCAAGGATACAGAAGATTAGGGCTAATTCTCAAGTCGAAAATTGAAACTTGGAGATGATATCTACAGCGAAGCCATTTTATAAAACATCATCATTCGAGGGGCGACAGCAGTGCCGGATTAACTTTGAATGCGCCCCTAGGCAAAAATTTCCTTGCCTCCCCCCCTCACTCCACAACAACAATGTATCAAGTTTTATAAACGTCATTTTAGTTACGAGTTTTTTAAGGAACGAACGCGAAACGAGTATCTAGAGAGTTTAGAAACGAGTCATATACTATACTTTTTCTACGACTACAAATTAAATTCATAAATACCTATGTCAAATTTCATTTATATTAATTTTAGGTTAAATCATAATTATATTATACATAGCTACAAAATTCTACTTAGGCAAGCGTATTTAACTTTTATCTTTGTTTTCTCTGTTTTTCACAAAAATTAAATGTCAAATATAGGAGCTAACTTCACCCCATGTTTAATAAGTCAGTTGCTATGTTCAGCCCGTGACTAAAAACGGCCAAAGCCACGGCTTGTCGAGGTGTGTTTAAAATGTTATGTAGCGCCATGGAAACCAGTTAAATGATGTTTTAATAACAGGAGTAGAAAAAAAATTTCATCTGCAATAACTAGATAACAACTACCATCTGTAATCATAACTAAGCACTCTACCACAGTGCTATATCGTCGTTGGCATACATGGAAATAAAATACAGAAATTAAATTTTTTTCACGAGATACGGAGAAAACACAATTTTCCTTTCGTGAAATAGTGAGGAAAGTAAGTTTTCCCTCTCTAGAGAGGAAAGTAATACAGTGTTGCCACCATGTTATTTTGGGATGAAATATTTTAAAAATTGTAAGTAAATTTATTATTTTATTGAAAATTCTGATTTATAGTGAAATATTGTACACTATTATTTTACAATTATTATGTTACGAGTATATACTTTCTTTTTCTACTATTTCAGGATTTTACAACAAATGGCAGTTATAACCAATCTTCTAGTTATGTATTTCTTCTACATTTACAATGTTTTTAAATATATCGTGCAAAAAATGTTGTGTCTAACACGATGGAACAGTAAAGCCTGAACCACTGGTTATGCTGTGCCATAAAGCAGAACATGTAGATTTCCAAGTGTTAACCTTAGTTTAATCCATATGCCAACGATTTTCTCCTTATATAATTTCTATCCACTCATAAAATACCTTCTAAAAATAAATTTACTTTGAAGGATTTTACCACTGCCTATTACTTTTCTCACATCTTTTATCAAATAGCGAAATTATAGGTTTTGATTTTAAATCAGAGTATCTATAAAATAGGTTTCCGATATGCAGTGCTTTATAAATCATGTACGATCCATCATACCGGTATTTGCATGTCAAGTGAACATAAAATAAAATAGAAAAGTAAATAAAAGATACATGACATGTGAAAATGACTGATATCAAAATAATCATACGTTTATAATACACGGCAAAGCGGAGTAAGATTTTCCTCGAAAAATTCAATTTATCTACTTCCGAAAAGTAAAACATGTCGCCGTATCTAAGCTTCCTCCTTGTCGTAAAATACGTCCAAAAATAAATTTTTATATAGAAAAAGGACGATAAGCATAAATAATACGACTTTCCTCCATGAAATATTCCTAAACAGAATTATTATACTCGGCGAAATTTGTAACTTTCCCTAAAAAACCTTATAATTCCAGATATCTCATAAAAAATTCTTCTGGAGAAATATACATCTTCCGAAATAAGACACGGGCTATATTTCATTCAAAGCCGGCAGGTATATTTTACAACTTAGAGCCTAAACTGCGAAATAAACTTCACAAAGTAAAATAAAAGCTTGTATGGCCGTATGTTTTATCAGGAAGCTTTACAATTTACCAAGTAAACAGTCAAGTAGATACCTTTACTAACGCCTAATAAAACGGACATTTCTTGACTACAATCTGACAATCTTGATGTCTAAAATATCCATAAGTACGACAGTACGAGTAGAAAAGGATTGTTCGACTAATAATTTTTTATTTAAATGTTGAACAATATGAAACGATGGCAAACGACTATGCAAATCTGGAGATACAAGAATTTAAAAAAATATTATATTAAAGAACAAGTTTTATAAGACATGATTTTTTCGCATGCGTCCAAATCTTATATAATGAGTTCTTTTAAGTACTATTTTTTTCCATTTGGTGTCTTTTTACCTTCCGCTTACCTGTAAAGGAAGGTATTGGAATCATGCAAAAAATCGGGTGGTGAATTTTTAGTGGATGAGCACGAATTAGGGTCCTTACAACTCATTTTTGATAGTTTCACGATGATGTCTGTGTGTATGTGTGTGTGTATATGTGTGTGTGTGTGTGTGTGTGTGTGTGTGTGTGTGTGTGTGTGTGTGTGTGTGTGTGTGTGTGTGTGTGGTCAAGGGGTGTTAGTCGCATAACTCAAATACGAATTACCCGAAAATTTTGATATTTGGTATTTAACATTTGTATATAAATTGGAAGAGCTCCGTAGATTTTGGTACAAATATCTTCATCGGGAGTGATATTTTTTGAAGATTGAAAAGGTTAATTGTCAAAATTGTATATAAATTTGGAAAAATATAGTATTTATTTGTAATACGAATAAGAGGAAAAGTTATTTGCAACTTACGTTATAAAAAAATTGTCTTTATCTGGTAGCATTAAAGAACTGCAGTAAAATTTAAAAAATAAATTTATCAAATAAAACGTTGATATCTTGTAATCCATGATCGGTTGATTTTTGTTTCTGCGTAAAAAATATTGACAGCAGGTGAGACGGGTGACAACAGGTGACAAGTTGGCATACTAGCGCTATATAAGTCCTAAGTAAGATATTAAATGTAGTAATTGAACGGAGGATGGCTTCAACACAGCAAAGTTTTCCTGTGAATGAATCTTTTTATTCAGGTGATGCAAATTTCTGTGTTTGAATATTTTAGATTTTTATTTGTATATTTTAAAAAAATGGGCACCGGATTGTACGTATACATTTCTGTTTAAAGTCTAGATAAGGCGGAAGGTTGTGTGATGGCCACGTCAGATTTTTAATATTAAAATTTAAATTATACTGTCACAATATACGCAAGTCGATTTAGGGAAATTTATGTGTGAACGTTTTAATTGGTGACATTAATATTGCCATTTATTTAACTGTCACTCTAAAAGTATATAGAATTGGTTATTGTTGAGCCGAAATGGATGTTAAGGAAAGAATTAAAGAATTTTTAATTCAAGTTTTTGGATAACATAGCTCTAGTTTTATTAATTGATATTCAGTTATGTCAATGTTTCGGTCATGGTTATGACCATCTTCAGGTCTGGTCAACTAAATGAGCCTAGAATAGATGTTGATATTTAAAATACATACCTACATATTTGTAGAAGTGATCACTTCCGTAAAAGTATATAATTACTGAACTATTCTAGGTGATAAGTGCAGACATTATAGAAAATATTGAACTTATATGTTTTCTATTACTAAATTCATTAATTTTATTGAACAAAAACTAATTAATAAAGCAAAATAAATTTAGAGGATATACAAAAATTTGTCCTTACTGAGGTTTGTCGTTTGACAATGTAATCTGATACTGGCATACAGTTAATCCTTCTTCAGGTTCAACAAACATACATTGACGTTTTTCATCATTTTGCAAGTGGAGAATCACCTCAACAAATTATAAACAAGTATTATTTTGAAGGTCGAACTGCGACAGAACTCCGGATAGATACAAATGAAACTGTAGTTTGCATCTCTAACTTCACCTCTGATGTGAGGTGGAATAGTAGGTTGCCCCGTGGCTATGAAATTCTGGATTTCTCTATTGAAGTAAATGTCATCTAATACTAGCATACTTCTTCAGGTTGAACAAACATACATCATTTAGCAAGTGCAGTATTACCTCAACAAATTATAATCAAGTATTATTTGTGAAGGTCGTCCTGAGACAAAACTCTGGATAGACAAATGAAACTGTAGTTTGACGTCATTCTGGATTTCTCTATTGAAGTAAATGTCATCTGATACTAGCATACTTCTTCAGGTTTAACACACATACATGGATGTTTTTCATCATTTTGCAAGTGGAGTATCACCTCAACAAATTATAAACAAGTATTATTTGTGAAGGTTGACCTGAGACAAAACTCCGGATAGATACAAATGAAACTGTTGTTTGACGTCATTCTGGATTTTTCTATTGAAGTAAATGTCATCTAATACTAACATACTTCTTCAGGTTTAACAAACATACATCATTTTGCAAGTGGAGTATCATCGGAACAAATTATAAACAAGTATTATTTGTGAAGGTCGTCCTGAGACAAAACTCCGGATAGATACAAATGAAACTGTAGTTTGACGTCATTCTGGATTTGAAGTAAATGTCATCTGATACTAGCATACCTACTTCTTCAGGAAACAAACATACATTGATGTTTTTCATCATTTTGCAAGTGGAGTATCACCTGAACAAATTATAAACAAGTATTATTTTGAAGGTCGTCCTGATACAAATGAAACTGTAGTTTGCATCTCTGTCTTCGCGTCTGCAACATGTCGTTCAGCGTGTCGTAGTCATCGTTACGTTGCACAAATTAGCGTCACTGGAGGCGGCTGTGTTCCGGTGTCCCTGGCAACCACCATGGATCGCCTCCGGCGGCTGTGCTGACGCACGTTACGCTTTAATTTGCTTTAATTAAAACTTTGATGTGTGCCCCGTAACGACGTTCGCAAGCTCTACCTTGTTTTCATCTACTATTTCGTTTCTTGTTTTTGTTTTTATGTATTTTATAAAAAGGAATATTTTTGCTCAAAGAGATCGGAGATAATTTACAAGAGGGTTTCATTTTAAATCGTAACGACTGCGCCAGTTTAATGGATATAGTCTGGTTTGCAGTTCAAAATATATCGACCAGCAAATAAAATAGCCACACGTTCCGATTTCTCATGTCGTGTCCAGTGCCTTGTTGTAAGCACTGCTAGTTCTATATACAGTTTGTAATTTTCTTTAATTTCCGCATCTTATATACAATACCTACCTATAAGATTAGACTAATAATTCGTATAACCTCAACATCTTACGCTTGATTTCAGATTCTCTTTTCTTTTAGTGTTGTGGCAGATCATTTTAAAAAGGATCTAGAGCGAGATCAAGATCTTCACGAGTAATATGATCTGGTTCACATCATAGATATGATTGGACCTTTTAATATATTTGATTGTTACATTATATAACAAATTTTAAAAGAAAACTCATATTACAATATAATTATTTATCGCTGAATTGATTTTGACTGCATTTCTTTTTTAGAATCAAAGATCATATTTATTTGGTCTAGATCCAAATATTAAACGACCAAATGATCTAAATCAGATCAAAGATCACAAATAGATTTAGATCGATAATAAATATCAATTGATCTAGATCAGTTACAACACTACTGATCTCCCAATACAGGTGCAACGGTTAAGAATCGATACTAGTAATTTTAAAACTTGATTTGTACATACTTTGGCACAAAAATGGGTTAACAAAATACAAACTACAAATTCTGCCAGCAAGTTTCATTGCCTCGAGGATTGTTATTAAAAGTGCAAATACATCTTGCAATTTAAAAAACTCGGGAACTTCAAACTGACCATTTGTTCACGTTAAATGTAACAATGAATCTAGAATCTCTCCGATTCTGATTTGGTTCATATTCTAGCTTCACCAAGACAAATTGGTTGTGACACGAGTAACCTCTTTTTCAGTGCTGTTACATCAAAAGCTTAACAAACAGTTATGGTCACCAATACAAGTGCGAAGGTCAACTTATAAAAACTAGCAGTAAAATCAGCTTCCAAAATAAGATGAAGTCGATTAAATTCTTTAAATTGCAGTAATAATAATCTCACTGTCATTATCTCCCAAAAAATTACGCCCATCAAAATTGTCAGCACCAAACAACACAGCACACAAAAAGTGCATTAAGTTTGTCAGTGGGGATCTCCGGAACAAAATGTACTACATAACATTTTATCTCCGGCATAAAGTAAGAAAAACCAAACTGGACGTCGTGGTATCTAACGACCTCTCGGGTTTGTCCTTTGCTAACCGCCGGTAATTTCACTCCCTTCTTGCCTAGAGAGAATTTAGTTACGAGGGCATTAGTGTCGCCCGCAATGAAGGCGATAACGCGATCGCGATGAAATTTCATCATGTGTTGTGTAGTCGGTCGCCAGATGATTATTGAAGTAGTTTAGACGATATAAAATGAGGGTTAATTTTTTTTATGAGATGATGTTTGTGTTTGGAATTGCAAATTTGTGACCTACTTTTTAAGAAGAGGAATTTCGGATATTCTAAACAAAAATTTGGCCCAGTTTGTTTTTTAGAGACACCACTATATCACTTGATATTTTTAACAACAAGGAAGCCGCACATTTTTTAAAGGATATTCTATTTGATCTCGACTTAAATTGATAATACTAACTTTAAATATATAATAGTATATTATATATTGAGGGACTAAAGTGCATGATTTAATCCAGAGGGGGAAGTTTATTTCACGAACCGAAGGTGAGGGAAATAATCACCTGAGGGATTAAAGGTACTTTAGTCCTGTGGTATATACGCTATTTTTTGCACTTCATCCTCAAACGAATGCAAAATAGTTTAAAAGAATACACATTTTGTAATTTTGACAGTAAATTTTATGACAAATATTTATATTGTTACCATAGATACTCTGTAACAAATAGCACGTATTTACTTGACAACGGGATTAATTAATTCAATTCCTTGACAACGGGATTAAATATGAGAAATAATCCCTTGGGATCAAATTAAGAACCTTAGTCCCTAAAAATAAAGACTAAAGAACAGTTTTAGTCCCGGAAGTGCAAAAAAAAATAAAATTGTTAACTATATATTTAATGAAAATGAAAGTATGAACTCCTAATAATTGTGCACCTGTTACAAGAATATTTCAATGGCGGATAAGGAAGGAACTTTAACTACACAATCTAACCAGGTTCATAAAATTTAGATTTTTTTATTAATAAACTTACACTTGAATAGGGCGACACAGGCTAAAACCTGTAAAAAAAACTAAAAATAATCCATTTGCTATAGATTATTAGAACAAGCTGCAACTAGTGGAGAACGAAATCTACAAAGATAATTTAACCAGACATACAATAACTATTTTGATTACTGTGTTCAATTATAGAAGAAATCCAACTAAACAAAATATTACAGTGTTGGTATTGTAATTGATTAGATTATAATTTTAAAATTTTTAAGCAAAAAGTTAGGTTTATGGTCATGTAATCACTCCGTGTCAGGTATATTGTGGAGGATAAAGGTAAGAAGGACCGACTATCCAAATGTGTCCCTCAAATAGCATTAAATTAAGATGCTGCTACTGTACCAAAAGGTATAAATTTTAAAGAAAGAGCTAGCACATTTTTGAGTTTGTTTCTTTAACTACATGAAGTTCATATCAAACCCTAACGCCATTCTGATCACTTATTGAACTGCTATTTAATGTTCTGAGATTGCCACTTTTTCAGTTTGACCTCCTTATCTCTACCTCCATAAAGTATATAAAAAAATAATTTAAATGTAAGTATAGTAATATATTTTTCATTTGGACTTTTATCATTTATGATAACGTGGAAAATTTTCCAGTGTCCGGCGAATTAGAATATGCTCAGAAGAGATTTAGATAAGCTTATGCGATAACATCATTTTGATGTTTATAACCCACGATTCTGGACAACATAAAAAGATAAACTAAAGCATCTTAAGAATATATCATATTTTAATAAGAAGCTTACAACTCAGTTCTCAATTTTAGTTTTATTCTATGTGCGGTGGAGGTCATATAAGTGAGAAAATGTGAAATAAACATATTCAAGAATCGCAATTGTTTCCCCAGCAACCAAATTTTCGCAACGTTCTGTGTCAGTGTGTCAGATCTTGTGTAGCGAGTGCGCGGATGCCTATGTCAAAACATTGGGTTAGTAAAGAGCTAAAGCGTCGCTTAGCTGTCTAAACGGCCCCGCAAGTTGGCTTTCATTTACATTTATCAAATAAGCGAAACATCTGAAGGTCGGGCTTTAGTTGCTCTAGCTTCTGAGGATCAACTGCGGCGTCGACATTTCGACGTTCAGCTGTTTGCAGAAATGCGGTAAAGAGAGAAGAGGAGAGCAAAGGCGTGGGCTTCGGAGCTTCCTCAACGCAGGACCGTATCTATTGAATTTTTTATGGAAATTGCTGATTTTAAATGTAAAATATTTTCGCTGGCTCCATGCGATGTTTGTTTTGTTTAATGCAAAGGGAGATGTTTTATTGATGAAGGAGATCTCGCGAAAATGATTTGGGGAATGATGTGTTAAACGGATAACCTGCACCGTTGAGGACTCACCTGCAAAATAACTAGTAATAGAATTTTTAAAGTTCTGCTGCTTGTAATTCAGTCAAATATTTATCGAGGTTTTAACACGTTTTATGATTTATTTATATTACGAAGAACCATTCGAATAAATAAGTATGTTGGGATCCAAAATTAATAATAAGTGGAGCAAAAAATGGTTTCGGATTTTGTATTTTACGGACATTTCGAAAAGAAAACCCTTTTCATCAACAACACCAAAGGAATTATATCAAAAAATGTCACGAAAATGTTTCAAACAGGTTCATATATCTTCCATAGGTAATTTTTTTGTAAAAATCGTTAAAAGTAATAGTTTTGAAACTGAACTACTGACGAAGACACCATAGTGATTGGCGAAGAACTAAAGAACCATTAGATAAGATTCTAAAATGATGGCCCTATACCTAGTAAAATGCGGCCACTCAGATCCAGTGGTATTTTTGTTAAGTAGTAAAGCCTCATTTCCACCGACTGTTTTAATGCTTAAGAACTATTTTTAATGCATAAGGATTAAGGGCGACGTATAAGAACAAAACTTTGCAAACTCCAAACATAAGAAATAATGCACAAATGATTGACATGTGTCATATTTATTATTTGTTTCGAGCTGGCAATTTCTGTCTGTTTCTAAATATGGAACTGAATAACTTACTTACGAAATTAACAGTTCTTTCATTCCTTAATATAGCAAAATGCCGGTAATGATTAAATTAAGGGAGTGTCTAACGCCACACAGCGTGAACGATTTCTGTTGGACTCAAGAAGGGTTTTGTTTAGTTTATGTCAAAAGAACGGTTTACGCTAGGTTCACGCTGTGTGGCGTTAGCCCATGCCTTAAATTAAACTAAAAGTCATCTCTGTCGAATTAGTCTTTAAACAAAATAGGTGGAAATGGCCATCTAATAAATAATCATTATGCATTACGCCTTCGCACAAATTATTATGCATTAAGCACTAAAACAGTCGGTGGAAATGAGGCTTAAGAGTATTATGGTACACTATCACAAAGTCACAAAAATGTAACAATCCAAACGTAATACAAATCAGTACAAAATCAATATCGCCACGCGTAGATATGTGATAATGGAATAGATTTTCAACAATATAGCCACCCAAACCGGTGATCTCCCTCAATCTGCTCTAATGCATTTAATTTTCAGTTTAGTTTTACCCCTCGTGGCGTAAAACGATAACGCGCACTGTCACCAGTCATTATAATGAGAAAATACGCGTCATAATGACACGGACCAAAAGATAACTATAACCCTATTTCCGGTGACCTTTCCCGGAGGGGTCAAATGTAAACGAGGTCAGGTCAAACACATTTCATCTTCAGCACGTTGGAATAACACATAAAACTTCACTACAATGTTTTATTTCGTGACCGAATACATTGAAAACTACAAAGTTTCCCTCAACAAATGTCATAGATTCCTATCGGCAATTAAAGGAAATTACAGAAGGAAAATTGAAATTTTCTGACGATGTTAATGATGCGCCGTCATCCCGTCATTAAGAGGACATAATTCCACAATGCACTTTGGCACAAGAAAAAATCTGATGTGGCCAGCACAAGACCTCCCGCCATACCCCAAACCCATTTCTCCCTATCCAATCAATCTGAAATTTGGTACATAGACTCGTTGTGACCTAGAATTTACTTTGGCACAAGAAAAAATCTGATGTGGCCACCACAAGACCTCCCACCATACCCTACGCTTTTTAACCTTGAAATTTGGTACATGGACTCGTTGTGACCAAACATTTACTTTGGCACAAGAAAAAATCTGATTTGGCCAGCATAATACCTCCCGCCATACCCTACTCTTTTTAACTCTTTCTTGAAACACACTATCTAAGAAAGAGTTACAAGGAAAACAAAAATATAATAAATATCGATCGAGTCTCATATATAAAAGATTTATAGTCAAAAACTTTGTTTTTACGGGTTCATTTTTTTACTATTATGTGCATAAGAGATGAAAATAGTCCGCTAACTCCAAATTATTCATTTTTCAATGTTGGCAAAATGTTTAATTGCATTAAAAAATACACCCATTTTTGACAATAAATTAAGTGTATAAAAAACCTAAATATTGATATATTACTGAGATAGCGGACTCTACACAACCTTTATTTAAAAGTATACAAAATTTCAAGCTTGTAAATTTTGTTTTTGCGGCTGTATTTTGTTCCAGAAAATGATCAGTTTTTGAACAAATCTTGCCTATTTTACGGCGTAACTCATGATAGTGTCACAAAAGGGCGGCGTTGCAACTTGTATCTGACGTTTTGGCAAGACGGGAGAGGTAAACTGAATTCGTCAAAATGAAAATTCGGGATTCATGTTAGGAATAATATCCTCTTAAGAATGTTGATGATTAGTTTGAGCGACGTTGGCGGCGTGTCTTGTTGTTTTTGATCGTGTTGCTGGTTTGAAGAGACGGTTTGAAGACCGCAACTACTCGGGTACTAATAGGGAGATTATACGCAGCGTAAGACGCAGATGGGGCCGCAGACACGTCTTGTAATTGCAATTCGACGTGCAGAACAGTTTACACTCTCCATGATGAGAAATTTCAAGTTTTCGTTCTGTTACATTATATCAAATAAAAAATACACACAATCACAAATACTCATATTGATCCCATAAGAGTTCAAGATTCAACAACTATTACTCGATAATCAACTGTGAAAAATTTGTAGGAGAAAAGATGACAGGACTGCTGCTATAGCTATTAACTCCAACTCAGTCATATTACACTGTTCGATACGTTTACTAGTATGCAGATGGATAACTGAATGATCATTGTTTTAAGAACCATGTATTGAATTCGTTACTACCATAATAAAATCTATAAAAACCTGTAGTATCCAAATGAAGTGTGAAGGAATATGGAACAAAATGGAAATAAGAAATAATGATTGAATTATATCTATAGCTTGAAGGAACTAAACCCAAATAAATAAATTATGAATTATTCCTGTTTAAAAGTTTAAGCTGAAACCTATGAACTAAGCACTAGTTTAACTGAAGTATCTGTAATAAATCTCACATTGTAGGTTCAGTGCAGGTTCTTAAGAAGTACAGGGATGACTTTGAATCTGCAAGATAGAACCTGGTTACCTTAGGAACGATAGAGTCATAATTATGTATGCGCGAGAAAGTTATTGAAGAATAGCTTTGACTGAATCTCGCCCATTGTTAAAAGGCAATTATTTCAATAAAACTAAATATTTTTTTCCTTCATTGATACGGTTTCTATGGACACTGCGATACGTTTAGTATTTAGATTGGTAACCTGGATGCTTCAAGAAACCATTTATAAATCTATTTTTAAAAAATGTTGAATCTAAATGTGTTTGAAGGCTAATTGCGATACTTTATATATGGAATAAAACGGATTTACAAGTTGAATTGAAACCACATGAAATAAGAACAGCTTTTGTGTATCCTTCCCACACTGAAGCAAAAGTGTGGAATTATCTTAGGAACGATAGTTACACACAACTAAAATAACACTAACGCTCCAACGGTTTTAAAAACCTCTGAAGGTTTTCTGAATCTGTGGAGTTATGTCATCCAATTTAAACCTCCCGTCATCACCAAAACAAAGAATGTGTAATTCCCAACACGGATGAGTAAAAGCAAAAGTGTGGAATTATCTTCGGAACGATAGTTCCACACAACTAAAATATACTAAGACTCCAACGGTTAAAAACCTCTGAAGGTTTTCAGAATCTGTGGAGTTATGTCATCCAATTTAAACCTCCCGTCATCACCAAAACAAAGAATGTGTAATTCCCAACACGGCGTATAATGGTCACAATTGTTGGTCCAGCAAATGATAACGTTCTCGGAGGGACTCTTCCCGGGAACGACTCCTGAAACTCGTCTCCCGAGGGACTCCCCACTTCGCACGTGTCGCTAACGCACACATCGCTCTCATTTGTCTCGATGGCAGCCCGTGACGTCAGCACTCGGACAACTTAGATTCCAATTGGAGTTTAGTTTGTGATTGTCTTTCGGGATTGTAAACAAAGGTTATTTGTTTTTTCGATGTAGGCTCAAGTGGGTTTTAATAAAATATGTTCGGCTTGGAATTGCTGCTTTCAGTAAACACAAGAATTGAGGGATTTCATAAATAATAAAACTTCATTTTGCTTCAAATAATTCCGTAATTGCGAGAATGGAGATATCAAACAAGAATTAAACTGTTTTATTTCTACTTCAAACGGAGAAAGCACAAAAGCATTATTTGAGAATGAAGTATATTAATTTTGTGAAATAATAAGCAGAAAATATCGTGCACTTATTATACACCGATATGAATTATTTGTTTTTCTACATCTGCTTCTGATGTTGAAAGCAGCTGTTTGTCGCAAGTGTGTTGCAAAGTACGCAATTTTCAACACGGTTTTGCTTTTTGAATCGTCACAACAACCTTCATATTTCACAAATATTTAAAAAGTAGACAATAAATGTCAAAACAATTAATGTTAATTTTCGTATTGTTTTGCATTAGTAGAAAAAATAGTGTGTATAACATGTATTGAAAATATTTTGGCAAACTCAAACGATTGCAACCCTCCCTTCGCTCGGGCTGCAATTTTCTTTCGCTTTCTTCAAAACTATATTTTCAAAACTTATTATACAAATAACTATTTTACTTCAATTTGAAACGTGGCCTTCTTATTATGATCATGAACAAAATACATTTCTATTGAAGTGTTCTTCAAAAATAACTAATATGACCCAATTCGAATGTGATATAAGTAAAACATGAAGAATATTGACATCAGGTATTAAACAAAACTAAAACTACATGGATATTTTAACATTTTGACTTTAATTGCCTCCTGGCAATGAATTCATCCAAGGTTGTTCTTCCATCTAACCCTCTCGCGCAAGCCCTTGTTACAACAACTCGCCGGCTCCCAATAACTTTGTGGATGCCAAGTTACTTGTATTCTAACTTGGAATTTGGAATGGTGACGAGAGTAGATATCGATCAAAATCAATCCATGAAAATTTCACCTCAACCTGGATTCAAACCCACAACCTCTGTTATCATAGTTAAGAACATTCTGTACAGGAAGAATATACACTTAAAAAGCACTTTACACGCATACACCTCATCGAGACATGGTTGCACATTTGAACAAAAACAAATTTTTATATGGTAGATAAGGGATAAAACTTCGTTCTATTTTTTACCTCTAATTTTCTCGAAATCAGAAAGTTTTTTCTAAAAAAATAACACTACCCCAACGTAGATTAAACTTTAAACTACATGATTCAAGTATAATATATCATGTTCTGCGAAATATAAAGAAAAATCTGTAGGTGCTTCTAAACCTCTACCACTGTGCTATCTCGCCGTTTTATACGCCAAATGTTTAAAATGAATTTGGACATACTATAGATACTTATCATTTAGATCCAGGCATCCTAATATTTTAAATAATTGTTGAGCTCTTATTCCTGCAATATTTCTCTCTTAGGGGTAAATTTTCCGGAGCCCCAAACAAACCGCAATATCAACTAAGAGAAAACAGCAATTCTTCAAATCGAAACGAACAGTCAACCAAAAACTTCAGACCGTAAGCCACAATTTTACGATTGCGGAAATAAGTTCCACCGCATTTCCGAAACGTGAAACTTAGAAAAAAGCACATCAAACTTTCCAAACAATCTAGCGTTCCAATAAAATTACCAGAATCAAATCTGCGGTATAGGAAAAGCTGATCATATAGTATTCTATCCACGCTAAATAAAATATTTCGCTGCAATGCAATTTCTTGAGAGTGTACCCTTGTGTTCTTTGTTAAAATGTCCAAGTAAATTGCCTAAAAAAACGCCCTTTCAGCCATTTTTACTGGCTGGTTAGAAAGGTTTAGGGTTTTTAAGGTTTACGAACTGTGAAGACTAAGCCTAAACGGTTTTCCTACGTGGTTCGAATGCGTTATGTTCCCAAGAAACTTATTACAGTTACCTTGTTTGAAGAACAACAATTTAGTTCGTTTATAATGACATTCCACTTCGCTTAAAAACAAAATAAACCGGATAAATTAAAAGTTAATTATGGTTCGGAGGCAAAGGAAAGTTAATCATTATTGGTTTAGTTTTAAAGTGAGTGTATTAAAATGTTCAAAGAGATTCTGTTTTATTGGATTCGAGGATAGATAAAACTTTAATGAATTTAAAACGCTTTTTATTCTATCATCCTGTCAGTCTAGCGACATTAATTTATATTCTTTTATCCTTCAATTTCTTATTTAAATAGCTATTACATCTTTTTCAATCAGTATCGCCGTTTCCCGTGTGAACTCTACAATTTATTATTTATATTTCTCATTTCCATAAAAATCCAACAAATTCTTTATCTTCTCACTAGTGTCATAAATTTTCATATTCATGCACCTGATGGTCATCTTATAAACTTCAGCTAGGGTAAAGAGCTGAAAATTCAATTTTAGTTGCAGCAACTGATTATATATTTACTCATCTCTTTCGTACAGTTTATTTACTCAGGTTAAAGTTTGAAAGTCCCATTGAAGGCCCAAGCGAGTGGAGCAAGTCTCATACACGGCGAAAGAATTTTCCAAAACGCAGTTGAAAATTTATGAAAATTCGAGTGTGGGCCACGGCGTATTAAATCACGGTGTCAACATATGGAACCACGCCGTCTAATATGATTTTAGACGCCATGGTCTGCTCCGGAAAATTCTAATAATTTTATTAATCTGTGGAAATTCATAGTTTTCAAATACAACTTGTGACATGGTTATTCCCACATCATATGACATGTGGTTTATTATTTATAGTAACACTGCGTTTAAAAAATGTTTGTACATTTTTTAGAACCATAAAGTAGTTTTTCTATTTGGCGTTCACAAAGTTAACTTTGAGAAACGCGACTGAATGTCGCCATGGCTGACTTTGTGACACGCGACATATTTTTTAGAAGGTTGGTATTGGTAGTATCAGATGACATTTACTTCAATTGTCGATCGTCAAACCTGAGAACGTACAAATAACCTCCAAAGTTTTTAGTCAATATATTTCATGAAATAGTAATAGAAAACATATAAGGTCAATATTTTCTATAATGCCTTCATTTATCACTTAGAAATAGTTCAGTAATTATATTCTTTTACAGGGACAGTATCAGTAAAATAATGATAATATTAATGTCACCAACCCAAACGTTATATACATAAATTTCCCTAAATCTACTTAGTGTATTTTATGACAGTTTAATTTAAATTTTAATGTTAAAAAGACGCCAAAGCCAAATAGAAAAATAAAGTATAATACATTTTTCGCACTTGTCCTTTAGTAAACTCGCCCTCAGGCTCGTTTTACTAAATTTGGACACATGTGAAAAAAATCATGTTTTACAAAACTTGTTCTTTAATATTTTACACCCGTACACTGCAACTACAATATTAGTGGTAAAAATTCCATAATAAGTAAGAGATTATCATATTAACTGAAACACAATAGAAAATACATAGTTTCGATTTAATTTCTATGATTTGTCGTTGAATTCTAAACATTGTTTTAAAGACAGAATGCAATACTGTTTAGACCACAATACAATAAGAGAATATAAAATAATTTTTATTTACTGCATCTCTAAATGAACCCACGAAATGCATTTTGCTCTCCCCGTCTCTGGGATAGCGTTAAACTCGCGCGCTTTACATGAATATTGGCTTGCTTCCGTTTCCGTATTGCGCAGAATGGCTTACATCTGCAGTAGTGCCTTCGTGTTCGTTGGCTTTGACATTTGTCGCGAGCAGATGTTTCTTTTGTAGCACTTTTAACACTGATTTTATCCTGAATGCTTATAGTTATTCAAACTCCTTTTTGATGTGAAACTCAATTTTTACACATGTCTGCTTCGTGTACAATTTGCGCAGGAGTATTTTATAGAAGACAATAACAATTTTGAGGTTATCTCGAGCGAAACAATTTGTAATTGCCGAAGCTAGTGAACTGAATAAAGATTTCATCTCTAAAAGACAGTCTATTACCGGGAGAAACGATCATAAAATTTTGAGGAGACACAAAACTGCAATCGTTTTCTACCAACAAGTGAACTGAACTACAAAGTTAATTTTTTAACATTGTAATGAAGTGGAGCAACATAAAAATGTTCTCTTATGAGTTTTATTTATAAACTTCAACAAGTGCAATGTTACAAAGCACCTGTCTAAAGTTTTAAACATGCATATAGAATAAGTTTTGTGTTCCAGGTCTTCCAAACTTAAAGTTATACATGCACGTGTCCAATATGTGCTTTCTGCTTACCATTTTACCCAAAGAAGTTTACAGTAACTGTAGTTTAACGCAAACAACTTGAATTAAATGTGAGAAATTTGATACTACAGTTGGGAAGATATAAAGAATTTTACTTTTGTTTTAGAACTGAGGAATAACGAAAACGTTTTAGTAGTTTATTTATACTGTCTGGTGCTCTTAACCTTTTCTACGCTTTATATCACCGTTTCTCGTTCCAGTAAAATGTAAGTTTTTTAAATACGCGAAGTAAAATATTTTAGGATTTGCCCCCATATTTACCAATCCCTATTTACCACCGTCCCTTTTTTACCACCGTAATTCTTTTACTAATCCATTTTTACCAACATTATACTTTTACCAATCCATTGTTTACCACCGTCCCTTTTTACCACTAATTCTTTTTTACCACCAACGTATTTACCAACGTATTCTTTTACCAATCCATTTTTACCACCGTCCCTATTTTTACCACTAATTCTTTTTACCGCCAACATATTTACCAACGTGTTTTTTACCACCATTTTTACCACCGTCTCTTTTTTAACAAAGCTAACAAAACCGTACTAAAGCCCCACAAACTCGGTTTTGGTATTTACTACACTAACAATGCTAACAAAACCGTACTAGAGCCTTACAAACTCGGTTTTTGTTTTTACTACACTAACAAAGCTAACAAAACCGTACTAGAGCCCTACAAACTCGGTTTGGTATTTACTACACTAACAAAACCGTACTAGAGCCCCACAAACTCGGTTTTGGTATTTACTACACTAACAAAACCGTACTATAGCCCCACAAACTATTAATGGTAAAACGGAATAGCTGTAAAAAAGTATGGTGGTAAAGTTGTAATGGTAAAAACGGAGTGGTAAAAATGTATTAGTGATAAAACGAAATAGCGGTAAAAAGTATAGTGGTAAAAATGCAGAGGTAAAAGTTGGAGTGGTAAAAATTGAGTGGTAAAAAATGGGTTAACGGTAAAACAGGATAGCGGTAAAAAAGAATGGTGGTAAAAATGCTGTGGTAAAAATATAATGGTAAATATGTAGCACAACGATATTTTACAAGTACCTTATGATTATTTTCATATACTACTCCTCCTTACTCAGAATTATATTATTAAAAATATTGCCTCAAAACTAGCCTAATTTATTAAGACTAAAAAAAATAATATGTACATAGATAATGAAAAGGACACCACAAGAAAATAAGAGTTAAATTCTGATCATTTTTCTTTTTGTAAATTATTTCTTGTAACGGGCTTCAACTATGTGAATTTAATGATTTTTAGAATAGAACGACAAGCTACCATTACTCGAAGCAAATACTTATTTCATGATGGTCTCGATAAATGGCACTCCATTCCTCATAAATTCGCCACAGAACAATTACAAACATTAATGCCACGTTTGGGTTTCTAAACCACAACCATAGTGGCCACAATCATACTTACAAAATAATTAATGTAAAAGTACACACCCTTACAACGCTAAAAACACCACCTACTGCTTAATTAATGAATGCTCCCTAGCACTGAATCTAAAGTAACAAAAAACCTCAAACAAACGAACAAACACACTCCCTTCGCAGTAAAAAACAAACAAATTCTCGCCTACAAATTTTCTCCCCATTATCAGGCGTGAAAAGACCTAATTAAAACGTAATTGAAGGGAAAACAGACCAAAGATCGAGTCTTTGATAGCGGAAAATAGAAAAGAAGAAACTGCACAGCATTTCTTTGCTGGCAAGACGCCAGATATAAATATGCAAATACAAGAGGAGAAGAGGGAAAAGGTCTGGAATTGTTCAAACTGCACCCGTGGTTGAAATAAACTCACAGGAAAGGACCCGAGTAAGAAAATGGTGGTTTTGGGGAGGCAACTACTTACAAGTTGTAAATTTACATAAAAGAGTATTTATTTGTCTCGTAGTTCTCTTAAACTTGACAAATTTGTTTACTTACATTTTACTGCACAAAGTTGAGGCAGTAGCTGAAGGCACGTGGCTACGAAACGTATTGAAAATCGGAAATAGTTTTCAAGAGAGTTGATTAAATTGAAATCATACCTACTGCGCCGATCTAAGAATACTCATAAACCAAATATACCATAAGTATCACGACATTTCCCAGATAAAATTGGCACCATGCACTGACTTCACTAAACAAAAACTTACATTCTCAATATGCATCTATTCAAACATCATTCAGGCTTAAACAGAAACTAAGTTTAACGTTAAAAATATAAACACATAACTATTTTTGAAGAGCATAAAGTATGAGATATCAGATGCTCTATTTTCAATTTAGGTACTGGTAGATAAACAAAAACTTACATTCTCAATATGCATCTATTCAAACATCATTCAAGGCTTAAACAGAAACTAAGATTAACGTTAAAAATATATAGACATAACTATTTTTGAAGAGATATCAGATGCACTATTTTCAACTTAGGTATTGGTAGATAAGTCTATCGAAGCAGTACTTAAATAAGCGTATTAAACCAACAACAAGATTTGGTATTAAAGTATTTCTGTCAGCTAATATAACTGTCGTTCAAAATTCAATTAATTTATGGTCAATTGTTTCAAATTGACAATTTGATATGCGTTTGCCTAAAATAATTGTCGTTTAAACAGATTAAAAATTAAGTTTGGATCGAGTACCTTAAGTCCTTACGTCCTTGGTTCTTTAAGAATTATTACAGAACTCTCTATATTAATATGGCTCATACTTTAATAAGTAGTTAGTTTTTGAAAATAAAATAAATTGTGTATCAAAATATACATAGAAATTTTAATGAAAAATAAACAGCAATTATTATGCCTCTATAAATATCCATCATTATAATATTTATACAACGCGTATTCCTCATTATCTTAATTAAAAATCTTGTTGCAATAAAATAGATTTTCAGAATTTTTATGCTACTACAAGTAAAAGTTGTACAACTTTTCTCAAAAGGTTAGAGTTCAAAATATCTACAAATGCATTAAGTACTGAACATAATAATTTAGATATAGGTTCCGATTGGAGTAAATATTTGTAGAAATGAACCTGATACAAATCAACGTAATGTCTGGCAGTACAAAAGTTAAATACATGTCCTAGAAATTACTGATCCGATTCGATAGAACGACAATTAATGCACCAAGGACTATGTCCATTTTATGGTTACGACAACATGATTTAAAAGTCAGAAGTTCAACTATAAATGTTCCGGAAAATAATTTAAAGAAACAGATATATAAATTTGTATTGATATATTCGTACAGTTGTACTTTTTATAATATTTGATTTCTTTTGATTTGAGTTAAAGTATGAAAATATATTAAAATAATATGCAGTGGTACTTTTTAAAATATTCTCTTTAAGGCGGGAATGTAGCTGTATGAGAAAGAGGTAAAACAGTGCTCTACGGTTTGTATAATATTGAATCTAATACTAACGTAAGATCATTGAAATTTTTTTACGACAATATTTAATATTCATTCTACAGTGCGACGCATCGATTTTTCCAAATTTTTTCATAGTATTGTTTTAAAAAAATGCCGAATAAAGAGAAAAATACTACTTTTACATGTTTAATTTAGGGCATTTTTACTACAAAATCTATTAAAATTCATGCGTTGCACTGTAGGTAACATGTTATACAGTATATAAATATCGCGTTTGATTATTTCTTTTGTCTTATAAATACAATATCATACAAATACGATGTCACTTTTAGAGCGCGTTCGCTATTGCTGCCTTTGTTCGACACACTTAATCTGTATATATCTCTCCTTTTTCTCGACGAAATTGTGGACAGCTACATTGCGGCCTTAATCATAGCTACATGGAAGTCATTATTAGTAGGTATATTTTTGATTCAAATTAAAATATTACAAATATAAAATTATAAAAAGAAACATGATGCATTAATTAATTGAATAGACTTTTTGTAATGGTCTCTGCAATTAAAACCACAGAATTCGTTAATGTAGACAGCAATAAATAAAGGACCAAGTATGCAGCCGTAGGGAACTCCACGTCCTAATTCTTTATAATCAGAAATCTATCTCGATATAAACACTAAATACTGTTCTGGTAAATAAAACATGCAAAGTTTAAAGGATATACTTTTTATAAGTTTCGATGATGTTGCATGTGAGACACAACCATGGCATCAGAAAAATAACAAAGTAACATCACCAAATAATGTTCCTCATCAGGATTCTATTCGGATAATCATATTAAATATGTTTTAACTGCTCGAATTACATATATTTTTTATTATCATCGAAGTTTTAAAGTAATCTATTTTCAGGATTATATGATGTAATTTTGAGAAAATTAGTAAGATAGGAAATAATTTATAATTTTATGAACCATTGAGATTGAGATTGATATTTATAATTTTATGTACCATTGAGATTGATATTTATGAAGAGAAAATACACAATATCATAAAAATATCTGGGCAGATACCAATGGTAGGCCACATATTTTCATTGTTTTGTTTATGAAAACGTCAAATTAAATGTTTTGTCAGAGGTACAATTATTTTTGTTTGTTTCAGGTTGAACAAATTTATGGACCAAAGACTAATCAATACAAAATAAAATTGGTGAGTATGTTTTGTAATAATTCAAAACATTTTTCATGTATCCCTCAATTTATTTGTTATAATAAATAAACAATGGCTCCCGTTTTTAATTAGAAACTTTCAACAGCATCAATGTTTTAATGTAGTAAAATAAACTCCCCTAATTGGTTTTAGCAGAAAACGCGGAACCTCTCCGTAATAAATTTTCAAACGTAATAAGTACAATGTAATTTGCCAGAAGCAATTTCACGAGGTAGCTGAACCACCCCGTCTCACGATACAAATCATAGTAGGCGCATATAACCTCTAATTTCATTTGTTTTCCTGATTACCAGCCTACGTACAGCAGCAAACTCAGTTGTAGTGCAGTTTATAGCGAATGGTCTCGCGATATTAAAACAGAATCTTGCCACGACAAATTGCTTACCGTACGACCTTTGCAAATGGAAATTTTTAATTTAATGGCGTAGATATTTGCAGTGCTCTTCTTATTAACCCAGAAAAATGAATTTCATTTTAAATCTACTAAACACTTGCAATAAGTATAGGGTCTTTCAGTAGGAGTGATAGTTTTTTCAATAAAGATTTCTCGGTTTCTGATATATATTTTATTTACTTCTAGGTGTCAAATTATTTAGTATAGTGTGCAGTTTTCTGATGCAGCGTTTGACGCCTCTAGACCGGTTGGAAATAATAAAAATATATTAGCAAAGTTCGAGCTCAGTTGTGGGTGCTCAACATTTATTCACCCCAAAATTGGGTCGCCCTCACCGTTTCTCTGCGCAGGCTATAAAACGCACTGTAATAAAGTTTGAGTTAACATTACTAAGACAATAAGCCACCAAGAAGACAACGAAATCTTCGAAGTGAGGAGAAAATCACAGTTGTAGCAGCCAATGTTGCGGATGAGCCAAATTCTGCCAAATTGGAGCGATCTTGTGATCAGTGTCAACAAAGCCGTGGTGGACATTTGAACGATATCTTGTTCCAAACATAACTTCATTGTCCAAGCTTCCAAATAAAGCAAAAACTAAATTGATATGTCAAACCGTTGACTTTTAAAATCCTATCACTCTTAATGAAAGACCCTATATTTGCAAATAATTTAAATTAACTTCTAGGAACAGAATATAAATTAAAAAGATGAATGTACTGAAGCTATCCAAATCTTCTCAGATGACAAATCAATATGCGAATAAAAAACAAAACAGAATAAAGAAAATTAAACTTCAAACATCATTACGATCCAAGCAAATTAATTTGAAAAATTGTACACACTTTATCACAAAAATAATGAGATTACAAGATTTTAAGCCGAACAGGACAACATTTCATCCGCACAAATTAATACTGCGTTGATGTGATATCCACAACCTCATCTACGAAATACTGATTTGGTTTTTTTAACAAACCAAACGAAATAATCTTTTCATACTTATTGTATCATATTGTTAAGCAGATAAATATAATTGTGACTGTTTAAGTAAAAGAAGTAAAAAAAATCTTACTGTCTCTCGATCGTAGTAATAAGAAGTATAAATGGAATTGAGACGTACCTGCAAAAAAATAAAAATTCAAATTAACAAAACGTTGAAAACATTATTTTTGCACTTCCGGGACTAAAACTCTTCTTTAGTCTTTATTTTTAGGGACTAAGGTTCTTAATTAGATCCCAAGGGATTATTTTTCATATTTAATCCCGTTGTCAAGGAATAGAATTAATTAATCTCGTTGTCAAGTAAATACGTGCTATTTGTTACAGAGTATCTATGGTAACAATATAAATATTTGTCATAAAATTTACTGTCAAAATTACAAAATGTGTATTCTTTAAAACTATTTTGCATTCATTTGAAGATGAAATGCAAAAAATAGCGTATATACCACAGGACTAAAGTACCTTTAATCCCTCAGGTGATTATTTCCCTCACCTTCGGCTCGTGAAATAAACTTTACCCTCAGGATTAAATCATGCACTTTAGTCCCTCAATATATAATATACTATTTCATCTGTATAATTAATTATGAGTTCAATAAATTTCTATCAATCTATAAAATATTTAATTTCTAGTATCTTTGCACTATTTCTGATATTTTTGTTTAGTTTAAATTGTCACCTTTACAATATTTGTACTGCTGCGAATTTATTGCAATGGGCTATCAGAGTAAAGAAGAACATTAATAGAATCTCTTTCTCTCCGAACCGTCCAGGGATCTAAATTTCAGTATCCATCAATTTTATTACGATCTGAGCCGTTGAAACTACGCCAACGACGCTAGAGTAGCCCGAAGACACTGAAGTAAACATCACTCGTACAGGAACAATATTAAATCTCCTCCGGAAAAGAAAACTCTCCTTGTTTGTAAGAGGGAAAATTGCAAGAAAGATACGGGTGACATGCACTGTATTATTCCCAGAGAAGGAATATTAATAGAACTTCAAACCTTGAACTTTGTTGGAGAGTATTTTGTATTTTTATTTATTAAAACAGAATTGAAATCGTGCATAAACACATTTTATTTGACACATTTAACTTGGAAGAAATTTCATACATAAAAATTTAATCATAGCCAAGATTAAAAGTTGGTGACATCTTATCTGCGAACAGTAGTAGATTCCTTGGCTATGGTAACAGGTCGAGGGTTCGAATCCGGGTCAGGTGTGAAATTTTCATGGCTTAATTTGGATCGGTATCTTCTCTCGTCACCAGTCCAAGTTAGGATACATGGAGGTTTCCAAGCTTACGGCTGTTAGTGAAATATTTATTGGATATCAATTTTCAGCATATCAAAGTGAATATATAATTAATGTATCACGTGACACATATTTGACTAATTTGATTGGATAAAATAGGGCAGTAAGAGGCTATCAAATCGATGATATTTTTATCACCGCTGTTACATGTCAACTGTTTCTGTCAATTAATTTCCTACTGTCAGTTTCTTATTTAAATATTGCTGTTTGTCAAAAATAAGACTTAATATGAATGGACCTGATTATATTCGGTGGGGAAATGCCAGTGAAAACGAAATTGAGAAAGGTAAATAGAATTTAAAACGTTTTTGACAGCTATTGAAAAAATATAACCAAACATTTTGGACTCATTCATTATATATTCTCCCCAAATATAACTCCGGCTATGATTAATCATAGGTGATAATCATAGCACTTGTTATATTACCCCCGATAATATTTTGATAGATTTAGGTACTACCTTTTTATCAAAATGAAAATGTAACTCTTATGAAACGTACTTACATTAAAATGCGCCATGTGTGACGCAAACGATACTGAGACCAAACCGTGAGTAAATTTGTTCGTGTAAGTTCGTTTTTTGTCGTTTTGACTACGGAATGGACGACGGACCTGTGTTGAAATATGCTGAGACCTACGTATCGTATTTGGTCCTTGTCAGCGCGGTGAACATATTATGTTCTCAGTGTCGATGATGTCACACGGTATCGTTTTTCGCGGCATCTATTTCTGTTAACTTTATGAATTGTTTTCTGGCTTATTAGCAACCTTTTGGCAAAAAAAATACGGGTCAAATATTTTAATGTATATGTGGATTAACATATATAAATACCAAAAACCTCCATTAACTTGGCAACCACAGAGCTAATGGTTGTAACAAGGGCTTGCTCCAGAGGCAATTAAAGGCAATAAATATTCTTACTCATACAATGTTTTCAGTAATTATTGTATCCAATTTTACGACAACGTGGTAAGACATCTTTAAAGTTTATCGTACAAAAATAATAACCATTTATGATATCATATATTCTAGTTATTTTATAATATGAATATTTATTTCCAACCTGTTATTACTCATAATCTAAAATGTAGAATAGAGCGTAGTATAATTTGCACGGCGCACTATACCATGGCAATATATTATTCTAAAAATAATAAAGCACAGCTTATATAGGTACTTCTGAGTTTATTCCTAAGTGCACCAAGGTTAATAAAAACTCGAATAAATGTAAACGCAAAACTTTCCGTGCATTTCTCCGTCTCAATAGCGTTCCTGATCTTTTTAAACTACACAACTCGTTATTTTTTATTTGTATCTCCTTTAAAATTCCCAATGGCTTCGACGGAAGCAATAATTTAAAACGATGTGATACGGTTAGATCCAAATTGAGTTTGGCGCGTTTTAGTTTCTGATATGGCGACAACAAAAACAACTGTGACTGTGATTTCGAGTTGATCTCGTGAGGACGTCGATGACGACTGTGGTTGGTTTGTTTTTGTTAAGTAAACAGTATGAATATAAATGAATCATAAATATAATGGCGCAGAGCAAAAACAAGATGTTTATCTTGGAAACATCAGAACTAGGTTGCATTCAGTGTGACGGGAATGTTATTTACCTATGCAGCTATGCTCTATTGTTTCTACGTTGCCTACTACATTTGCATAGGCTGCAGTTGATGTATTGTCATATCCTTGTATGCGATTCATTCATTCATCATTAGTACGTACTACGGTATAATATAAGACAAATATGCGTGCTGAACTAAAGTCAAAGATAAAAGTTATTTTTTATTTATTTCACTATAGTTAGAATCAAATACTTAACTAACAAATTATTATTTATTGTTAAATAACCCATGAATTATAAAATATACTAAAGGTAAGTATTTTAAATTTGATTGTATATCTTGTTTTTAATGCTACAATGTGCACGTGTACGCTAGACTCGCTAGCGGCTAGCCCTGCCAGTTCTATCTCTCTCTAGTAATGCCGGGTTTATACAGCACAAATTACACTAAGAATTAAATTAAATTAATATGAAATGATTTTGATATCTTTCTTCAAAGGTATAAACAATACTTTGTAACAATATTGTTTTTTATAATATGTATTTTCTGTACATTTACTTGTTTTGGGCTCCTGGTCTGTTAAGTATTGTATTGTATTGTATTAGAATTTCGGGATTTGAACCTTTGTTTGTATCCCTAGGGTGACTTGATGGTACACACACAGTATTAAATTGTTTACTTATAATTTGCCACGACGCTTTTTATACTTTATTACCATGTGTGTTGCCAGTCAACCCGGCGCAAGCCCTTGTTACAGCGTTTAGCCGGCGCCAGATAGCTAGAGGTTGACAAGTTAATTAGATCCCAACTTGGAATGGTAACGGGAGTAGGTACCGATCCAAATCAGGCCGTGAAAATTTCCTGACCTGACCGGGATTCGAACCCACGACCTCTGTAACCAGAGCCTAGCATCCTAACTATGCTATCCCGCCGTGTTTGGTCTGTTAAGTAATAAAGCCTATTATTAACTTGGCAACCACAAAGCCATCAGGCACCGACTGGTAGTTGTAACAAGGGCTTATGCGGGAGAGTTAGAATCTCGCTATTGTCAGAAGACAATTTATTTATTTGTCTGTCTCAGATATAGACATTTTAAACAATATCGGATTATATTGTCCAATTATGACGTTTGTTGGCACTAAGGAGAATGCTAGAAAATGTCATTCTATTGCGCAAGGAGTGAAAATAATGCCAAGTTGAAATTAGAGCAAAAAGCGTCTGAAAAATGCAGAGGATAAATTGTTAAATTCTGTGGAGACATAGTTGCAAAACAATTACGGCAAAATTAATAGTTGCCAACAATTTTGCAGATTCAAATGCCTAACATATTTGGCATTTTATTTCCACTTTTAATTTTCTCTATACGTTCTCCCTCGACTGTGGCATTCTACCGTCTGCGAGGTCATCTCTCACTCGTGCATCCTCGCTGGGGTTTTTTATTTTATCTCCAGGAACGGGAATAAAATCCACTAAGCTCGTCTCGCGCTTTAGCGGCGAAAAGGAGCAAAAATGAAATGCTAATTTTGCACGGAGTGTTGTAGGTAGCAAGGAAATAAACACCTACAAAAGAGAACATATTTTTCAGAACGAACTAGTATAATTTGTAGTTATATAGTTTGTTATTACTTTTACTGTTTCTGCTCGAGACAACAAGCAATTCAAATTATGGCGCAGTCGGTTAGATTCATGTGGTGTTTTACTTTACCTGCAGGTTTTATTATTTTGTTTATTACTAGGATTGTTTATTTGAAGATTAGGCTGTACGACTCCCTATCCATTTACACTGTTTCTATGCAGTCAGGATGAATACCTTTAGATAGATCTCTCTGCTGTATCATTGGAGTAGGTTTCCGTAGTGTGCGTGTAAATAAGTTGTTGATGTGTCAATTCTGACGTTTAGTAATGATCTTGTTTTACCTTTTAAAACATTTATATTGTTCATTTAAACTCTATATATAGACCAGGGCGGATTGGGACTATCAAACCGGCCTGGTGATTGCACCGGACGCTTATATGATCAGTCCGCTCTGTATAGAGCTACCTTCAGTGATACACCAGCGCCGCCCAACGGAGGATATGGCGGTGACCGGAAAAATCTTATTAGTATATTATAAACCTGGTTTATTTATGTCTTTAATATGAGCCATTTATGTCCTAAAGCGTTAAGAAGTAAATATGCTAAAACTGACACATCTATAATATTTTCTACCAGTAATAACGAAATTTCCTGTCCGATTCTAGGATATTGAAAGTATCAGTATCATATTCGGAATATAAATAACGTTAATGTAGACAAATTATAGTATTCACCACATTTATTACTATACCCTGTTCCAAATAAGAGTATAGTAGATGGCGCTGCGGGGACAGCCCGTTTTACACACATTAAATAGAAATTTAAACGTAGCACGGTATTTTTTAAATAGTGTTATGTTCCGCGCGTCCCGTGCTACTGACGCTAATCAACGACTCACTTTTTCAACAATACCAGCTGTTACACTAAGGCGTTCGACAGCTAAATGATGCGCACATATCACAAATTTTTCGCTGATGTAAACTTGGTTTCCGGCTAGACCAATCAGAACGTTCAAATCGTAAGCCCTATCTTGCCCCATACTATATTCTTATTTGGAACAGACCATAGAGATGGGAAAACTATCGTTAGTTTTAGAAAGAAAATTACTCTACTATCGATAATTGTGGTGCAACAATAGTACTAACCGTAGTTTCTTATACGATCGTTTTTCCATCTCTATTTATTACCTTTCGAAAAATTTATAATCCCTTTTGCCACTTATTTTTGGTCTAGAAAACATGTCAGCCGCGGAAAACAAACATATTTTTAATTTTCTTAATATCAAGAGAGTTGTGTATGTGTACTTGTATGCTTCTTACTTCCTTGTACAGAGTAAAAAGGAAGTATTGTAATCGAGAAAAATTTCGGTTTTCAGATTTTGATGGAAATATCCGTTTTGACCTTTTTAACAATTTTTTTATTTTAAATGAAAGATTATGTGATTATTAACTACAATCAGTATTTTATAAATATTTTTGTATTTGGTATCATTTAAGAATAATTAAAGTATATATTTATAATTTAGTATTTCGGTATCTTGTAGTCCATGATCGATTAACATTTTTGTTACTACGTAAAATTTAAATGATTTTGACATGACAGTGACAATAGTAAAATTTACTTTATATCTTCTTCTGCCGTTTAAATAGAATTAATAAAATATATTTGTGAGTATAGTAGCAGTAGTAGTAGTACTTATACTTACTTACTTACTTACTTAATCCTGCGCCTTTCTACCTTTCGGTGTAAGGCGAGTACTTATATATTAATATATTTGTATAATAAGTTAAAAGAATAAAGTAGGTATATGGCGGGAGGCCTTGAGGTGGCCACGTCAGATTTTTTATATTATTCTACATTTTAGTTATTAAGAAAAGTATGAACAGTTTAATAGGCGTACAAGGAAGTCATGTGGAGTCCACGTCAGATTTTTTAATTACCTTCACGGTAAGTTCCTCGATTCAGCGAGCAATTCAAATTATGGCGCAGTCAATAGGATACATTTATTTATTTCATCTATAGAATCCATTATTATTGAACTAGAATCACATTCGTTATATACCTCTCCGAATAAAGTAAACCCAATACTGTTCTACTGAACTGGACAAAATGTAATGTAATACCTTTTGGATTAGCTGTTGTTATTCGTTACTTGTTCCTCGAACTCGTATAGAACAAGATATTACGGTTTCCAGTTCAGATATATAACAAACTAGATATATGAGCACATTACATGATAAGGGCCTACTTAGTTATGCGACTATGCGAGTGTATTGTTCAGTGTTTACCGGAAACCGGAGTATTGATTGTATGTTCCGCTTAGTTTGCTTGACCTCTTCACTTGAGGATAAACAGAGACGGACTGCAAGAAGAAATTCTATTACGTTTTGTTTTTCTTTCCGACAAAGTTTTAAATTAAATTTGCTCAGTACAAGATTAGAACTGTAGCTAGAAATTATAATGGTGATTGTTATAAAGACGGAAAACCTAACGTGAAGTTATTGCAGATAGGAGAACTACTTTTTAATAACGCTATAACTCAGCCTTTAAGGGTCTCGTCTCCGTAACAAAATATTGCGTGTTTAGAGGTGTAGCAGTTTCTGTTTTACTCATTGCATATTAAAAATTTGAAGGAAAAACAGGTACTAGATTTTTGTGATAGAATAATCTAGGATTATGCCCAGTTAGAATTCTTATAAAATCTTTGAAATCCATATACAAAATCAATGAAAAAGTGTCTTTTAAGCAATTTTTTACAGCTTTTTCTTATTATTAAGTGATTTATTAGAAAATGTCTAATGTCTGTAAATAAATTTATGAAATTTAGTTTTATCTATAAAACTTCGTGAGCATTGTAGAAATTGCTAGACTGCTTTTCCGTATTTTTAGCGAGCATTTCTATGCATTAACATAGGACAAACGCGATGTTGAGCTACGTGGAGACGATACCCTTAAGAAGGTCAAGTCAAAAAATGAACTTGGTTTAGTCATTATATGCAATTCACGTCTAATTTTGAAGCCAACTACATGATTTATAAGGATAAACATAATTTCTTGGATGCAGTCGGATAATTAAATATGTGCTCTTTGCTCTACTACTTCTTCCAGATTTTAAGAAGTGCAAGACTATTAAATCTCAGTGGCGCACCCAGAAGAGAACCTGGCTTCCCCATAAGGAAAAAATTGAACATTTTTTAAAATCAATAAAAATTAATTGGATGAAAGCTTCTCAGGTAGGTATATTTATTTAAACAAAATTAATATTTATGCAATGTTTTTTGTCTTGTATTTGTTGTATTTCTATAAATACATAAATGAACACGGAACTAGCAGAAAATTTAAAATATTGTTGTTTAATGTTTCATAATTATTATACTATCTACTCGATCCTTAGCCTATCTGTGATCATTGCCGTAACTACACGATGGTTGAAAATTAGTGAGTATTTCGGTGTACGAATTGGCGAACTGCAATATTATGTTTTCTTATTTCTTGGACCTAATACATTTTTGCACATCAAAAAACGAACTGAAATATACAACTTCTCATCTTTGAAAAAATGTAACTTTCAGTATTAAGGTACTTGACCTTGAACCCAAAAAAATTTGCCTGCGGCGCAATTTCTTTTTTAGTCGAAACCCCCGCTTCACAAAAATCCTGGGTGCGCCACTGTTAAATCTTATAATTGAAAAAAGAAAAATACTAATAAATCCTGTGGTATAAGGTACACATTCTAGCCAGATTTTTACCTCTCGCCTCATATTCTATAAAAGAGGTATATTGTAATGGGTCAAAATGTTCGAGTATGAGTTTTTGGTGGATAAGCACGTTTCAGGGTCTCTAGAATACGAATTTACTATTTTCACGATGATGTCTCTGTGTATGTATGCGTATGGACTGACCAAATTTCATATTTAAGGTTTTAATAAGGATCTTAACATCGGATAAGATTTTGGTAGATATCCGCAAACCGGAAGTAGTTCTTTTTGAAGCTTGATATAGTATTCCTTAAATATGTTGCTACATTATTTATTTATGACAATTTTTGCAATTAAAAATAAAAGATAATATATAGGTAATTATCTATGGGTACAGTTAATTTTAAATACAATTTGCTGAATCTGGTAGTATTTAACAACAAAATAAAGTGCAACTAATATTCTTTTTTGAAATTCCAGTATATTGTTGTCCATGATATGAAAGTTGTTTCTACACAAGTCATTATTAGATTAGTAGATTAAGCAGAATTGTGCTGGCCACCAGATTTTTTAAATAATATACGAAATAGATTTTAAAAGAATGACTGAGTGAATTGAATATGGAACTTTCGACTAATACTTGATAGAATATAGCAATCAGAATATGTAGGTATTTCTTACGGAATGAGTGGCCATAAGTAAATTCGCTCGACTAATCCCCCCTGCGATAAAATCCAGACTGCGCCAGTGATGTAGTGAAGTGTAACAGTCTCCAACATCTTGTTTCATACAAGTGGGCTCTGCTCAACATTTGAGAAACCAGGAGGAAGTTACAAGTTAGGAGTTTCCGGCGAGAGGTCAGCCGGAAAATCCGACCTGATTGACCCACGTAATTAAGGCGGCTCCAGCACGATGTGTTAATACACCTAGTGATAATTGATTTGTTTATGATACGCGATAGGGTGATGGCAAACAGCCTAATCTATGCCCCGGGCTGCCATGCAAGGAGAATACGGAACCCTTAAGGAGACTTCGGTTTTGAAGCTGTAATTTTAAGGTTCAATGCACAACAGTTGTTCAATGTTCACTGTGACAAGGCACTATTAATAGTGTAGTAATTAACAAGCTTAGAACCATTCAGAATGAACTTGGGAAGCGTGCAGCATAAACATAACCTTGCTTGTGGTTTTCATTAATCAACTACCTAAAATACATTAGGTGCTTTAATAAAAATAGCAGTTTGTTTACCAAAATAACGAAAAAATGCAGACAAATTCAACACATACAGTCAGGAGTAATTTACAAATTTTTCCTCACTGTGAGGAAAAATAGCGTACTTCACAAGTGGGAGAAGTAAAATGCGTGTCCTGATTGGCCACGAGCAAAGCGACAGAAGCGACACTTGTGACAGAAGTATTTTACTTCTCCCACTAGTAAAGTAATATACTATTAATGCCCTGTTCATACATGGACGCTTTGAAAAATCTTGCATGCTTCTGAATCCTGCAAAAAAATTAATTTATTGTTTTGGAACCATTTATGAATCATAAATTCTTCTTTTCCAACACTCAGAAGATTCAATTTAGCTTATACACTATTCACATATGGATTCTTTGAAGATTCTTTCATTTAAAAAAGTCACTGTTTCAATTTAGCGGCTCTGCTATTAGGCAATTTTCATCAGGATTATTTTTCTCAGAATTCAGAAGCATGAAGTAATCCTCAAAGTACTTAGCCGACACCGATGCTCTCTTTAGTTCATATTCAGGAAAATAAGAATTCTTAAACAAAAAAACCTTGTGACTACCATGGATCAGTATAAATTTTTGTTTAATTGTAACTTGTAAACCTTGTGACTTCCATGGGTCAGTATAAATTTTTGTTTAATTGTAACTTGTAAACCTTGTGACTACCATGGGTCAGTATAAATTTTTGTTTAATTGTAACTTGTAAACCTTGTGACTTCCATGGGTCAGTATAAATTTTTGTTTAATTGTAACTTGTAAACCTTGTGACTACCATGGGTCAGTATAAATTTTTGTTTAATTGTAACTTGTAAACCTTGTGACTACCATGGGTCAGTATAAATTTTTGTTTAATTGTAACTTGTAAACCTTGTGACTACCATGGGTCAGTATAAATTTTTGTTTAATTGTAACTTGTAAACCTTGTGACTACCATGGGTCAGTATAAATTTTTGTTTAATTGTAACTTGTAAACCTTGTGACTACCATGGGTCAGTATAAATTTTTGTTTAATTGTAACTTGTAAACCTTGTGACTACCATGGGTCAGTATAAATTTTTGTTTAATTGTAACTTGTAAACCTTGTGACTACCATGGGTCAGTATAAATTTTTGTTTAATTGTAACTTGTAAACCTTGTGACTACCATGGGTCAGTATAAATTTTTGTTTAATTGTAACTCGTAAACCTTGTGACTACCATGGGTCAGTATAAATTTTTGTTTAATTGTAACTTGTAAACCTTGTGACTACCATGGGTCAGTATAAATTTTTGTTTAATTGTAACTTGTAAACCTTGTGACTTCCATGGGTCAGTATAAATTTTTGTTTAATTGTAACTTGTAAACCTTGTGACTTCCATGGGTCAGTATAAATTTTTGTTTAATTGTAACTTGTAAACCTTGTGACTACCATGGGTCAGTATAAATTTTTGTTTAATTGTAACTTGTAAACCTTGTGACTTCCATGGGTCAGTATAAATTTTTGTTTAATTGTAACTTGTAAACCTTGTGACTACCATGGGTCAGTATAAATTTTTGTTTAATTGTAACTTGTAAACCTTGTGACTACCATGGGTCAGTATAAATTTTTGTTTAATTGTAACTTGTAAACCTTGTGACTTCCATGGGTCAGTATAAATTTTTGTTTAATTGTAACTTGTAAACCTTGTGACTACCATGGGTCAGTATAAATTTTTGTTTAATTGTAACTTGTAAACCTTGTGACTACCATGGGTCAGTATAAATTTTTGTTTAATTGTAACTTGTAAACCTTGTGACTTCCATGGGTCAGTATAAATTTTTGTTTAATTGTAACTTGTAAACCTTGTGACTACCATGGGTCAGTATAAATTTTTGTTTAATTGTAACTTGTAAACCTTGTGACTACCATGGGTCAGTATAAAATTTTGTTTAATTGTAACTTGTAAACCTTGTGACTACCATGGGTCAGTATAAATTTTTGTTTAATTGTAACTTGTAAACCTTGTGACTACCATGGGTCAGTATAAATTTTTGTTTAATTGTAACTCGTAAACCTTGTGACTACCATGGGTCAGTATAAATTTTTGTTTAATTGTAACTTGTAAACCTTGTGACTACCATGGGTCAGTATAAATTTTTGTTTAATTGTAACTTGTAAACCTTGTGACTTCCATGGGTCAGTATAAATTTTTGTTTAATTGTAACTTGTAAACCTTGTGACTTCCATGGGTCAGTATAAATTTTTGTTTAATTGTAACTTGTAAACCTTGTGACTACCATGGGTCAGTATAAATTTTTGTTTAATTGTAACTTGTAAACCTTGTGACTACCATGGGTCAGTATAAATTTTTGTTTAATTGTAACTTGTAAATTGTGTATTAGATATACGTTTAGTCGGTGGCATAACGAAGACACTTATCCACTTATGAAACTTCAACCACAAAAAAGTAAAGTTTGTTCCATGTATGAGTATCCATTTAAATCAATCGTTTACTTAAAACTAAAACCAGTCGCCATAAGGTGCCTCATGTGTAATGTGAATGACCTTATTTCTTGCTATATTCTTGTTCAATTTTGATTTAAATTTGTTTTGACGTCTTCATTAACTATCAATATTCTCTAGCCATTGTTATTTCAAACACAGAGAAAGAATAAAAGTTCAGTGCATAGTATCTAATTACATCTTGTCTAATAAAGCCTAACCGATGCACGTCGTCTTTCAAAACGAATCATCGAATCAATACCCTATTCATTATCTAGAAAAAACACACATCAGCTGCGATAAAAGCACCACAAGTTCGCTCAATGATTTTAAGTCAAAGTTCCATTACTCTCAACTCGGTACTGCAGAGAAAAAAACCTTCAAAAAAGTAATTACAGGGGGTGGGGATAAAGACCACAGGAAACAATGGCAGCAACACAAAGAAACCATTCGCCAGGAAGATCCAAGTGTTAAAAGAAGCATTAGAGCAAAGGACGCTAAGTAGATTACTTTATGTGCTGAAGAGTTCGTCTCGTTACCTCCGCGACGAAAAATTTACATAGAAATATGCAAACTGAACTTTACAATAAAAGAAAACTTATAAGGAAATTTTTCAACTCCTGTTTGAGATAGTCGCGATTATTCTTGTAAAATAGTTTTGATAAATGAATTATAAACTGGAATAAAATGTAAAGTTTAAATGTTTGATTATAATTTAATATGAAAATATGCGATGTTTAACCTAATTTGGTATTTGATACAAGTGACACAGTTTGCAGTTTTAATTTAAAGTTAGACATGCAAATTTCAAGAAAGACATCCTTCAGAAAAACTTCGTATACAGAGGAAATATATTAAAAAAAAAAAAAAAAGAATAATATACAAATAGAAATAGAATTATACAATAACTTAATTATTTTTTTAAAGGGGAAACCCCTATGGCTTTAGGTACCTTGCCTATCAGCCAGTAACATTTGCGAATTAGATTATACATATTTTATATAAATCAATGTTTAAACAATCACAACGCCCATGCTCTTCAGTGGGATTTGAACCCACAACCTCGCTGCCCGCTCGGACCACAGTGAGTCAAGTCACGTTAATCCGCGCGGCCATCGTGGCCGGCAATAACTTAATTCTGAGACAAGTTTGCTCTTTTCTCTTATATCATCATAAGAGTCGGTAATCAAAAACAATATAAATACTAGAAACAGTACATTTTAAGACGAACATAATATTAAACTTCTTGTATAATTAATTTGATGACTGTTAAGTATTATATGTACGTGTTTTTCTACCTTTGGACGATTTCTGTATAATAATTTACATGATATTCTTTAATTTTTAATACCAATTATGTAAGTCTGCTTACCTATTGTATGATTGTATGTTTTTGTATGTCATCAGCACCCTGAGGAAGATCGAATTACAGTAGAAACGTCGGTGTTTTACTGGATTTAATTAAATTAATTGCTTCTTCAAAAATCTTCTTTTTATTCGTTTTTACACTTTACAATAATTTTTCTCTGATCTTTCATAAATTGAGCTATTCTGTATTTAAATCCTAATTGCGTCTATAGTTCTTAAAGTTTAAAGTAGAAACTAAGAATTTTAAAATAGGTGTACTTAATGGAAGAACCTGGTGTTTAGTTCCTCTATATTTAATTCTACTATTGATCTCTGATACTGAAAGCATTATTCCCTTGACAAAATTCTGGCCATATCACACACTTGTTCATCAACACAACTTTAAAAAAGCAAAAACAATAAACATACAGATACAAGTTCTGCGTTCCAAAAAATCTATTAATAATTCCCACTTTCTTATCTCCTCCGTATATTACCCACTATCTCGTTTCTTTTTCGCAATTTCCCTTCTAGTTTCCCCACCCATCCATCCACTTTAAAAAAATCTTTTTGGTGAAACTACTCCGCCCATCAAAACAACTTGCCGCCTCTGCACCTCTGCCTACGTGGGCGTAACATGTAAGGGAATGTAAAACAAATCTGTCACATTTTCACAGAGTGCAAACACGACAAGAAGCAAGCGATCGATGCGGGAACAAATTCTCACGTGGTGTACTATCACAGGCATATATCACGGCCCCTGAAGCCGGGGTGAATCTCTCTCTGAAGTGCAGGGCACTATAGATGACAAACAAGATGAGATAAGAGAAGAACCATGCGGGTGGATCGATTTGTATTTGAACTGCGGAGAAGAAAGGTAGACGAAACATAGGAGAATGAACTTGGTTAAGATTTATGTTAACGAAACTGCTTTAAGGAGGTAGTCTACCTTTTTTCGAATTCCTAAAATACTCTCGGTATTACTTTTTTCTATTTCAGTCTCTTCCCCACTACTACGAATGCCCGAAACTCGCAGTTTGTCGCATCCTTGTTGAAAAATACTGTAGACATGGCTCAGTATTCCCATAATAACTTCTTGCTTTTTAATTTTTTTTCATTTATAATAACCGAAAAAAATTATATCAAATCGTATCAAATAATGACAAAAAACGTCTTTTAAATATTTTTAAATTCAAATTTCTAGGCCAAAGACAAAAAATAAAAAAAACTAGAGGCATTAAGACATCCTTTCTTAATACTCTCATATGTAAAAGCATCATATATTTCAATTGTAACTAAAGTAAACGTGGGTGGCGTACACCTCTGTAACGCTGGAAAATGTTACTAACGCCTTAAGGTTTAAGAGGATATAATTCCTGACTGCATGGTACAACATATAGTATTAATTTTTTACTATTATGTGCATAAGAGATGAAAATAGTCCGCTAACTCCAAATTATTCATTTTTCAATGCTTGCAAAATGTTTAATTGCATTCAAAAATACACCCATTTTTGACAATAAATTAAGTGTATAAAAAACCTAAATATTGATATATTACTGAGATAGCGGACTGTACACAACCTTTATTTAGAAGTAGGTATACAAAATTTCAAGCTTGTAAGTTTGTTTTTGCGGCTGTATTTTGTTCCAGAAAATGATCACTTTTTGTAAAAATCTTGCCTATTTTACGGCGTAACTCATGATAGTGTCACAAAAGAGCGGGGTTTCAACTTGTGTTTATCTCTGACATATATTTCTGACCGTTTTGGCAGGAGGAAGGAGGGGTAAACTGAATTCGTCACAATGAAAATTCGGGATTCATGTTAGGAAGAATATCCTCTTAACTAATCTCAGAATATATATTTTAAGGATGGGGATTTCAAATTTGTAAAAAAATCTTTTCTCGTCACCATTTCAAGTTAGAATCCATTAATTTGACAACCACAATACTATCCGGGCACCAGCTAGTGGCTGTAACAATGGGCTTGCACCTAGTTGACAACTGGTATTTTAGTAAGATATTTGTAAAGGGAAATAAAATCTATTGTGTGTGGCAACCCTCTAGGTTCATAAACTCTAGAAGGTTCAAATCTCAAAACTGACACTAACCTTAATTCATTTGTTCATTGTCAAAAGGCAATTAAAGTAAATAAATTAAATAAATAAAAATCTTTATCCGTAAGTCAGTTGCATAAGCAGAATAATTTGTTTTGAGAAAAACTACTGATTATAACATTATAATACTTTAACTATAACTATCAGCTATTTCTAATTTCAACACGGTTTTAAAATTAATTGCAGTTTCAGAATATATGAATAATAAAACATAAATATATAGAAAGTAAAATTCTTCAATAGTCGAGGGCTCATTTTCCAGGAAAGAAGTATTCGATCTAATTGACTTCACTCCATTCTGCTGTTATTCTATCTCCAAGAATGAAACTAACAAATGGTAACACTAAAATATCAAAACATCTAAAGAGCATTTGATTCCTCGGAAACAATGAAAAGCGCAGTCACCCTAGCAGCACAAACAAACAAAACATCAGCCAGTAACATTCAATACTCCTCTACGGTAGAGTTTAGCTATAAGGAAAGAGCAAACACAACCGTTTCAACCGTTTCAGTCCACGGTTTCACGACCATTTTCTTATTCTTCTTGTATGAGATCGGAATGTTTGCAAAAGGAATATGTCTATATGGATGGAAAGTGTTCCCTAACACAAAACAACAACGGGGAACTAAACACGAACTACATTCTTTTGTTAATGAAAAGAATAACCTACCACTGTACACTAATAAAGTCTTTATTGTCAATACATTAAGCTTCTCATATTATACTTTTCACATCCAATAGCCAATTATTTTTAGAAGTGCTTGCATAAACGATGCATATAAAAAAATATTAATATAGAAAACATTATTTATTATGTAGGTATCACGTAGTACATAGTTGAATAATTTGATTGGCTAAAATAGGGCAGTAAGAGGGTATCAAATCTAAATAGTATATTATATATTGAGGGACTAAAGTGCATGATTTAATCCTGAGGGTGAAGTTTTTTTTCACGAGCCGAAGGTGAGAAAAATAATCACCTGAGGGATTAAAGATACTTTAGTCCTGTGGTATATACATACGCTATTTTTTGCACTTCATCCTCAAATGAATGCAAAATAGTTTAAAAGAATACACATTTTGCAATTTTGACAGTAAATTTTATGACAAATATTTATATTGTTACCATAGATACTCTGTAACAAATAGCACGTATTTACTTGACAACGGGAATAATTAATTCAATTTCTTGACAACGGGATTAAATATGAAAAATAATCCCTTGGGATCAAATTAAGAACCTTAGTCCCTATAAATAAAGACTAAAGAAGAGGTTTAGTCCCGGAAGTGCAAAAATATTTTTTATCACCGCTATTACATGCCAACTGATTTTGTTTATTAGTTACAAACTGTCAGTTTCTCAATCTGAAATTGCTGTTTGTCAAAAATCAGACTTAACTTGTGTCAGGATAGAGATAATAAAGAAGAACACGACAAATTGAGAAAGGTGAACAGAATTTAAAATGTTTTTGACAGGTATTGAAAAAATATAACCAAACATTTTGGTCTCATTCCTAATATATTCTATATTTTCAAGTTGATTAAGCTAGAGATTGACCAGCATAATGTATATTTTTCATAACTACAACACTCGCCTTTGTCTCTCTCATATGTAATACCTATAACAAGCATAATATTTTTGTTAAGAAATATGGTATTCCTTGATTATAATATAATACCTAAATTATTATAAGTGTTTCATTTATTTCTGTATCCATTTTTCTATTTGTTTGAAGTTTCTATAAATCAATACTGATTGTAGTAATATATTTATAACTCTATGTTTAGGGGGGAAAATAACCTTGCATATAAATAATTGAATCGATAGTCAAGTATTTCTATTTTCGAATAACTTGCAACGTAGTATTTTATTATTGGTAGCTTATTTACCTTAACAGCCACATCCGAAACTGCGGTCATTCAATTACAAGGTGAGGAAAACCCCGAAATAAATATTTCGCATTTAAATCTTCTTGACTTTTGATTTTAAAACTGCTTTTCATTATTGAACCATTCAGCGACATGACAGATCCTTTTTCCGATACTTGATACACAATATGCAATGTTGAAGGCAAAGTACATTTACTCACACATGGCCATGCAGTAGGATAATTATTGTAAAGTCATATCCGCTAAATTTTCCAAAAGTTATATTGCATAAGTAAGCATATGACCTTACGTCAGAAAAGGAAGTTATGTTGGCAGTTTATGAAGAGCAACTGCAGGTTTTGCGAAATATACAATTTTATGGAATTTTTTCACTGCAGTTGCTAACTAAATTGATGATGTAGATAATATTGGCAGGCTGTTGAAGAAGAATTGATTCGGCAGTCGGCAACCAACATCAGAAAGTACAAGACTCAGTTTTCGGTCTTTGATATATTATATTTGTGTTAGTTTCATTATTTGTATGTATTGTTAAATTAGTTTATTCACAATCGGTTGGTAATATGTGCGTTTCCAACCTTCTAAACAGTTGGGAAGCGAGTCATTGTTTACTTTACTTTAGCGGGGAAGTGAGCGTTTTCCAGCTAGGTAAACGTCACTTTTCAACCAATAAAATATCCCTTTTTTGCAGCTTCTCGCAGTTCTAAAAGAATATTTTCGTCTTCACCATCTTCACAATCAGACAACATGATAATTAATATGCTCGATCTCGATAAAAAGCAACAAGATACTAATTATTGACAGAATCAATAAACATTTTTTCAAGTTACCTGGCAACCCTAGCAACTTTTTCATAGATCTCTATGTTGAAGTATCAAAACAAATTATAATAAAACTGTCATAAAATATGAATAAAATGAATATTTAAAACGGGCATATCAATAACCAATTGGATTGTGAATAAAATAGTATACATACCTCGCGGGAAGGCTCATTTCAGCCTCGCGGGAAGGCTCATTCCAGCCTCGCGTTCATAGATGACTTCGGTGCAAGCACCTCAGTCATCTAATGAAACGCTCGGCTGTAATGAATCATTTCCCCGCTCGGAATGTAATATACTATTATTTAAATTGTTCACAATTAAATCCGTTTTACCTTTTCTTTTAAAATATATTTAAATTTAACAAAACGTCACCTTGTTATTTAAATCCTAGATCCGACAGCTCATCTGATTAATCACCTATCGATTTGGCAAGATCTCAGTTTCAATATTTTAGTGGAAGGTATTTTACCAACCATTACATTATTCTAGATTCAAATTCAGCCAATCAGCCGATTTCAAGCCCAACCCATCTCATCCTCGTAACTTTGTTGACATCACAGAAGCTCAAATCCATTTGGAAGTCATGCAAATCATGCATGAACTCTATATCCACACGTGGCAGCGGTGTTAACGTTTCAACCAGATCCTGAGGGAATATGTTACTTCCTTTTTCTGTCCCCGTTCCTGGACCGCTGTTCCAGGAAACCAGCAGAGTTGAGAGTGTAACAGTGTGGACAGCATTCTGGCGGTGTAGACACCTGCATTGACATATTGCCCTCCGGAGAGAAGATTGCGCCAAAACGGTTTTAAATTGGACAAGAGATTTAATTTTTATTGCTTCAAATGGCAAGAAATGCTCGAAACTGTGTCATGTTGTGCAATATAAGTTTTTATTTTATACACTGCGTATTTTGTTAATAAATCTTGTAACACGTGATATCGATAATAATCATACCGACTGCGCACATTTAAAAACTTATCAAACTTGGTGCATGTTTATTTCTTTTGCATGTTATTAGTTAAGAGGATTGAATAATTATTATTATTATTAAAAATTTGCAACAATAGCAATGCGAATGATAAATAATAAACTGAGCAGATTAGAAACAAAGGTAAAATATTGTAGGACATTTTAAGGTTATTGCCTAGCAAAATCGATGACGACAGAAATAAATAAATAAATTATAGAGCATTTATATAATAATACAATTTAATTGGCAAATTATTAGGACAATCGTCAGTTTCGTTTGACAATTATGAGGCTATCAAGTTGACCTCTTTTACATTGCAAGCATAGGAAGGTGATTTGAAATCGTGCGTTATTAAATTGATTTGCTCCCATATATACCAATCCCTATTTACCACCGTCCCTTTTTTACCACCGTAATTATTTTCCCAATCCATTTTTTACCAACATTATACTTTTACCAATCCATTTTTTACCACCGTCCCTTTTTACCACTAATTCTTTTTTACCACCAACGTATTTACCAACGTATTCTTTTACCAATCCATTTTACCACCGTCCCTATTTTTACCACTAATTCTTTTTACCACCAACATATTTACCAACGTGTTTTTTTTTCAATCCATTTTTACCAGCGTCTCTTTTTTAACAAATCTAACAAAACCGTTTTTGGTATTTACTACACTAACAAATCCGTACTAGAGCCCCACAACCTCGGTTTTTGTTTTTACTACACTAACAAAGCTAACAAAACCGTACTAGAGCCCCACAAACTTGTTTTGGTATTTGCTACACTAACAAAGCTAACAAAACCGTACTAGAGCCCCACAAACTCGGTTTTGGTATTTACTACACAAACTATTTTTACCACTAATTCTTTTTACCACCAACATATTTACCAACGTGTTTTTTTTTCAATCCATTTTTACCAGCGTCTCTTTTTTAACAAAGCTAACAAAACTGTTTTTGGTATTTACTACACTAACAAATCCGTACTAGAGCCCCACAAACTCGGTTTTTGTTTTTACTACACTAACAAAGCTAACAAAACCGTACTAGAGCCCCACAAACTTGTTTTGGTATTTGCTACACTAACAAAGCTAACAAAACCGTACTAGAGCCCCACAAACTCGGTTTTGGTATTTACTACACAAACTATTAATGGTAAAACGGAGTAGCAGTAAAAAAGTATGGTGGTAAAAGTTGTAATGGTAAAAACGGAGTGGTAAAAATGTATTAGTGGTAAAACGAAATAGCGGTAAAAAGTATAGTGGTACAAATGAAGAGGTAAAAGTTGGAGTGGTAAAAATTGAGTGGTAAAAAATGGGTTAACGGTAAAACAGGATAGCGGTAAAAAAGAATGGTGGTAAAAATGCTGTGGTAAAAGTTGGAGTGGTAAAAATAGAATGGTAAATATGTAGCAGATTTTAACGAAAAACTAACCTTATAGTAATTAAATATAAAAGAATTGTCAGTTTATAAAATTGATGTATAATAATTTTAAAGACAATTTAACGAAGAATTGAGGTTATGAAGTATCAAAAAGACAACTACATTTCTATTCTATAAAACGTATTTCCTCACTAATTCATCCATTTGCCTCTGTGGTGCGGTAATGCCAAATTTGTTTACTTTTTCTTCTCTGTCCGATTTAAGCTACACTTTATAAAGCTTACTGTCCGGTGTCACTAGTTTCGCTGGGAAACAACCTTAAAATAGATACATATCCGGTAGGCTTTTTTACCCAACTGAATGCTGACATGCTGAGCCTCACAAACTTTAAATCATCGGTATTTATAGATAATTACTTTACTATGTGTGCAATTACTAGCCATAAATTCACGAATGCTTATAGTATTTTTGTATAAAAAAATACCAAAGAAGTAAATTTTACATTATATTTGATGATAAAAGAAGTACTTATTATAAGTTACCATTTTTAATGTGACAGAGCAGTCAAGTCAATCCTCTTAATGTAAATTCCCTCATCACATATTCCTGTTAAAATTTCCTGATTACTTTCCGGATTAAAATTTCCGTGCTAGTTCATATTTATTCATACGCTGAGCAAAATATGTTCTGTACAAAAAAAGGATTAAACGTGTGAAACTCATTCTTTGCTTTCTGAATTTGGAGTTCGTACAAGAAACAGTAAAAAACTCATTGTATGTGAAGTTTTAATGAATGCGATGAAGATTATTCACGTTTTTATTCCATAAACGAAATTAGTTTTACACGATGAATATAAGCTTCTTCCGGATTAATTTTTACACTTGAGCGCTGATCCTTATGAGATTTAAAATGGAAATTCAGTATTTAACACAGCAAAATCAAGAAAATCGACACTGCTACGATATTCACCTTAAGAGGATATTATTCCTAACATGAATCCCGAATTTTCATTTTGAGGAATTCAGTTTACCCTTTCCCCCTCTTGCCAAAACGGTAAGAAATTTACGTCAGAGATAAACACAAGTTGAAACCCCGTTCTTTTGTGACACTATCATGAGTTACGCCGTAAAATAGGCAAGATTTGTTCAAAAAGTGATCATTTTCTGGAACAAAATACAGACGCAAAAACAAACTTACAAGCTTGAAATTTTGTTTACTTCTAAATAAAGGTTGTGTAAAGTCCGCTATCTCAGTAATATATCAATATTTAGCTTTTTATACACTTAATTTATTGTCAAAAATGGGTGTATTTTTTAATGCAATTAAACATTTTGCCAGCATTGAAAAATGAATAATTTGGAGTTAGCGGACTATTTTCATCTCTTATGGACATAATAGTAAAAAAATTAATACTATATGTTGTACCATGCAGTCAGGATTTGTTCCAGAAAATAGTCTATTTTTCGAGTGGAATTATGTCCTCTTAAAGGTTTTTTAAGAGAAAATTGGTATTCATGGAAAAGGCTCTCGCATGAATCTAACGAAAAATTATATTAAAATCCGTCACATGTCAAATGAATATATAATTCAATTGTACGTTTTCATCCCTCCTCAAGCATCCGGTGAAAGCAAACATGTGTTTCCTGTTTAAAATTCCGCGCACGTATGACTTTCTACTTTGGGAAGAAAAAGTGGTCAGCACAATAGACCGATCTGCCAAACCAAATGTTTTATAGATTCGTAAAAGAAAGCACCCATCGACGAATTCAGTTTTTTATGTTTTGTTTTTTGCGGATTTCAGATTTTTTGCTGAGAGTCGAGGAAGACGTCATTGAAATATCAAACAAAGCAAAAAAATCATATTTTATTAAATTGGAATGAAACTTTTGTCAGAGAGTTTAATTTGTGGATTTAGGAAATTATATTCATTGCAATTCAAACAATCTGTTCAAATTTATTACTCGTCTGGAAAATGTAAACAATACTTTATGTTGTACAATAGTGACATCAGTGAAAATAATTACGGCTGAATGTTTTTCCTTCTGGTAGGTTGAACAAACGTTTAAAACACATTTAAATGAAGCGATGCATGGCCAATATAGCGTTTCTGCGGTGGTCAGCAAACATATCACGTCCAAATGATTGCAACCTGTCGTAAAAAGACTCTGGCTACACGTGCCATTGGCCATTACGTCATTGGCACGTATGTTTGTGATCGTGTGTTGGTAGAACTGTTAGCCTACATAAGCGCACAGAATCGGACTGAACAAAAGTAGTTAATAGACTTCAAACCAACAAAATAATTTCTTCAATTGCGGCAAAATTTATACGACCACCGGAATTGGAACCCATTTCTTTGATCGGCGCGGACCGAATTAAGGAAAGATTATCATGGTTTCCGGTGTGACGTTAAGCCCTGTTCACAAATGGACACATAGAAGACACACACGCAACAGTAAGAAATACTGTGTGTGTTGCTTGTGAAATAGAGGCGCCGCTATTTTGTGACTTCTATGCAAGTAAAGAAAAAATCTATTTTGAGGCCACAAACGTTCCACACGTTCTTTTTTTTGCTTTTGTCGCCTGTGTGTATCCTTGTGTGAACAAGGCTTTAGTCTAAAAATTTAACGTCCTGGCTTCAAGTCACGAAGTATGATATACTTATACACAGGAGTGAAAATTTTGTCATCTTAGAAATACTGTAGATTCGTTGCGTTTCTGTTTACCCTATGCGAGAGAGAGATCATTACTAGGCCCGTGCTAGAGGTAAATTAAGTTAAGGAGAACCCTGCGCGAAGTACGAATTCTCGTCTTAGACAGAGAGGCATAGATAACAAACCAGAGGAAACTATACTACTGTCTGTTCTACAGAACATCAGCTTCACTATCTCTGTTATTCTCATGTTGACGTTCGTAGTGTTTTGCTTCGTGTAACGCTGTAAATTTTGTAATTGATTGTGCTTGAGTAATATTTTAGTTTTCTTTGAAAATTTAGTGAAATGCAGCGTAGCATATACTCGCTAGCTCCACTTTTGTAAAACGGACAACACATGACAAGCTCCGCCTTCTTGTGCAGCTCAGGGTCCTAGATATCTGAATTTTACTCTACCTCCGTTTATTGTCATAGCATGCATGGTCCGATCTGGCCCGTATTTTCTATCTCTCTTTAATAAGATAAACATAACATCCGCCCTTGTGGCCACTCCTGTCATATTATACTTTGGGGCGGTCATGTGACTTTTCCTAACCATATAAAGTAATAATATTTTGTTTTCAACCATTAAGGAATTGTATTCCAATTATAAAATGAGAGATCTATTTATAGAGGCATGAACCAACAACCTCTTAGACTTAATGTAACTTGCTGGGTTCAAACTTGGGACCACTAGAATGCTAGTCAGACACTCGACCGTTAAGCTAACTACTGGCTGTTATAACGTATCCTTAAAATACAACACACCTTAAAAAATTCTCCTAAGGTTGAAATTATCGGTTGGTATTTTTCTCAATCAGACCCTGTATGTGAAAGAACATTTGAACGTTGTAAGCGCGATAGCAAATAGTGCGAATGACAATTTTATGTTTAAAAACAAAAACTTATATTGCGGTGTCATGGAGAGATATTTACGAGCAATAAATATAAGTGGGGACTTTTATTTCGGGGCTAGCACTTTGTAATGTTTTCCATATTTCAATAAAATATAGAGATGCGAGCTTGCCATTATGTGTTTACATTGTAACATTGTGGTAACTTTAGTGCAACATAAAAATAAATTGATACACTGATAGGCATAGGCACTGCTAAGGTTATATTTCTGCACATTAGAGATTACCAACTTTAACTACAAATTTTCGTCACCTTATTGTGCAGAACTACTCTAGAACTATGTGATTTATTTACAACTCCAGATAAAGATAAACGTACCAGTTTTTAAAGATTTTATTCATACGTCTTAATTTTGAACAAAAAAATTAAAAAATGTATTAAATACTTTTACATACGACAGCATGTTTCAGTAGTGTCCTACATTTATACATTTTTAACATTTAGGATTGTTATGCATGGAATAAAATATCGTTAAATTACTAAATAGAAAACTTTTGCACAAAACAAATTTACTCAGAATTAAATTAAGAGTAGAGACTAAGGCTAGTACTGCACTGATAATACAATATTCTTGTCTTTGTGTATCTTTTTTCATACACAACTCAATATGGTAAAAATAGACTTAGTAAGATTGTACGACACATTATCCAAACCATTATTTGTAGTGATTTTTTTTCAATATCAATTATTTCCGCGAATTCTTTTTTCCATTGCCTATTTTCCGCGTATTCTTTTTTTCCAATATCCATTTATTCCAATTTAACCTAACCTAAATAACAATTTTATTGGAAAAAATTTGGCATTGGAAAAATGCATTATTAAAAAAATTATCATTGGAAAAAACGGACTAGAAAAACAGATTGGAAAAATGCATTATTGAAAAAAATTATCATAGGAAAAACCGGACTGCAAAAACAAAATTCTTATTCTTAAGTCAAAGTGACGTTCGTCACTTCTGAATGCTCCATTTGTGAACTGATTAAGTCGTTAAACTTATCGGTGAACACGTCCTTTCCCGGTTGAATTTATTCATCAAAAGAACTTCAGAAAACTGATTTCCTCGTTTTAAAAATAAATGATTCTATTAGTCGCTGTCAAAGCCAGTTGGGGTTCCTGCATCACTCAAAACTCATGACCAGGTAGGTCGGGATATTGATTTCTGCGGTAAAAAATAAAAATTACAATCCGCGAATGGACATTTAAAAGAAACCCTGCAGTTTGACAGTTACATATCGCCTAGAGGAAGTGGAGGCGGCGGTGGTTCTGTTCTGTCCAGCGTCATCCATCATCGGGTGTGTGGTGTTCCTGTTGGTTTGGATGTTCCTGTAGGATTTGCGAGCCCATAAATCACTTTTTAAATATATACAAGTGCAATATTGAGTGCTTGGGAGTTGCAGGTTAACCGTTTCTGTTACATATTTGATTTTGTTGAGGCAGTAGTAGAGTAAAATTCAAATACCTAGGACCCTGAGCTGCGCGAGAAGGCAGAGCTTATCATGTACTGTCCGTTTTACAAAAGTGGAGCTAGCGAGTATATGCTACGCTGCACTTCACTTAATTTTCAAAGAAAACTAAAATATAACTCATTCACAATCAATTACAAAATTCACAGCGTTACACGAAGCAAAACACTACGAACGACAACATGAGAATAACAGATATTGAAGCTGATATTCTGTAGAACAGACAGTTGCGTAGTTTCCTCTTGTTTATCATCTATGCCTCTCTTTCTAAGACGAGAATTCGTACTTCGCGCAGGGTTCTGCTTAAATGAATAGACTTGTTTAGTGGTTACGTCACACTGGTTCCAAACAACGTTCGTTGTTAAGACCGTTGCTATGCAAGTCGGTAAAACAGGCTGGTTTGACGTTTGCCGTTTGACAATAACTGCGTCTTTAAATTTATTTTGAGATTTAATTGTTTTAAAGTGGCTTAAAAACACGTAATAAAGTTTAGTTCCGTAATAAATTATTTTATAAACGATTTTTGATTGTCAAACCAAACTGTTTTATAGACTAGCATAGCAACTACCTTAGCAACGAGTGGCCATTTTCTTGTTTGGAACCAGAAAGTGACGTCACACTAAACAAGTCTATAGATGAATTTACCTCTAGCTGAGCGTGCTAAAGTTTATTTAAGTATGAAGAATCGAAATGCTAGGACTGTTAAAGTATTTTGCAATTTAAAATCACATTTAGCATCTCTTCGATGGTTTGATTACAACCTTTGACTGAGATTCCAACTGCACTAAGACGAATTGATTGTGAAGTCAACTTATATTGAACGATCGTACATTACATTTACTTGCTCTGTTTCCAAGGCAGTATGTTAATTTAGCAATAATGAAAAAGAAAAAACCTTACCAGATAGCAAAAATGCTGCGAGAATATTCTATGAATGCCATTTTTTACTTTGGATATTCGGAATATATTATTATTATTCCTATATCAGATAAATCATTCTGGAATATCCTAAGTAAAATATACTCAGAACTTTTAAAATTAATGTTCTTAGAATATCTATTTTCTATAATCCATTAATGAATCATCTTAGAATATTCTATGAAAAATATACCAAGAATATTTAAAATTACTCGTAATTAAGCAACAGCATCAGCAGGCAAACAATAATAACGTTTTTAAGATTATAGTTAAATTTTATTGTATTGTATCGATCGTACAAAATATATAAGCATCACTTATGTTAAGTGTATTTTTTACTGATAAACTACACCCTCTTGATACATAATAAACAATTCAGACATTCGAAGTAGGTTCTCATCATACCGACTGCGCCAACTCTCAATAACATAACATATTCACGTTTCTAATAATTGTACAGTTCAAAAGAAGATAAATAAATTATCAAGAACTCATCATTTTAAAAATATCAACGCTTTAAGACGTGATTTTTTATAGGCGCGTCGCCAAAGGTTTTACAACGCAGAGTATAATAATATTTGTACGGAAAGACCAGTAAATTTGCCTGCTCCAATTACAAATTCCAACCACAAACCATCAGAAAATTGATTAATCGACTAGAACTGAATAGTGCCCACACTTTTCATTCGCCATAAATCTCCGAAATTAATAAACTATTCAAAGCCCGGAACACGCCACTAAAATAAAAGATTCATCCGTGCGTTTTAATCGCTAAATCAACTACTAATTAACCCAATTTGGAATGATATATTCGTGATTTTAATCATAAATCAAGTTCGGGTGCATGTGATTAAAGTGGAGCGTCACTGATGTGATGCTCTGATCTTCCATCGCGACGTTTTACGATCGTGTGATGCTGCATTATTTATTATGCACCCGGGCTAAATGCACGTTAACGCTGTTTTACTACGTATTTCATGATGGTAATCTCAATGCAGGCGCGGAGCTAGTTCAGGATGATAGTTTTGAGTTAAATTGACGTCTACGACTGCATAAAGAACCTTTCACATAAACCTTAATCTGAACTTCTGCTAGTACCTATACCAGTTTCCTATTTAAGCTAGAAATGTGCTCTAGAATATTGAGATTTTGGAAAGTTATAAAAGTTACGCTTATGTTAGAACAAACTTGCTTTTTAAATCTTACATAAACAATTTATCGGTGTACCTATCTGTGCTTAGATCACATAACTGTCATTTATTTTTTCGATTAACATTTACGATATGGTGTCTAATCAATAATACATTGTCACAATTTCATATACGAGTATTATTTATTATTTTGAAGTTGCCTAAGTTGGACTATTTCAGAAAAAATCGAAGAATTCCGATTGTATACGAATAGCTTGGAAATAAAGTATGAAACTCGAACGAATCTCGGATGAAAATCAATCCAGAAATCTACCATGAATCTAGACGAAAAAGTATATTGTATACCATGAATCACATACTTAAATAGGACACCTTATATAAAAATCTGATGTGGCCAGCACACAACCTTCCGCCTTGTCCAGAAAATTGAATTTTTAACGGAAATGTACAATCACTACAAAATGTCAACAATATTTTTTTACGCAGAAACAAATATCAAGCGATGCTGGGATTACAAGATTTAAACGTTTTATCTGATGAATTTAATTTTGAAACTTTAGTACAATTCTTTAATGCGACCAGATAAGTATGTAGCAAATAATTATTCCTTATTCTCATTACAAAGAAATATTTACTCAAATTTACCATAATTTTGGCAAAAAAAACTGTGACACTCTTCAAGAACTATCACTTCCGGTGAAGATATTTTTACCAACATCTAATCAGCTCTTCCAATTTGTATACAAATAAAAAATACCAAATATCAAAATCAGCATGAATAGAAAATACATACACACACATACAGACATCATCGTAAAACTATCAAAAATAAGTTATAAGCACCCTAATTCGTGCTCATCCACTTAAAACTGAATACCCGATTTTTAATATGATTCCAATACCTTCCTTTACAGGTATGGCGGAAGGTAAAGAAAGATTTATTTATATTCCCAATAAATTATGATAGAAAAGTATCAAAAGTACCAATGTGTTTCACAAGATCAAGATGAATCAAAAATACGAATTAATAATACACATTATATTAATTCCAAACTAAATGAATTATTGTTACCATAATTTTATATATATATATTTTTAATACCTATAAGAATCACTTACTTTTTAACCTGTTTTGTGGAAATTCTTGCATACATAAAAATACAAATCGCAAAACAACCAAACATAACATAAACATTAATAGTTCGTCTTGCTGGGGTATATAAATACAACTACTAATGTTAAAATTCTGTACTTATTAAATTGTATCCAAGATGAGCCCAATATCTTATCAACAAATTATTATTCATATCTTATTACTTGATTAAATTTTAAATGCGAATTTGTATTTAAATACGATTTTTATATCAACCTTTATGAAGATCTCTGCTACAAAAACGCAGCAAATTCGACCATTTACACTTTTTCGCAGATATTTTATTAATAATATGAAAATTATTGTCAGAAACGAAAGAATATTGTTTTAAGTAATGTTTTATAACATACTTGTGTGAAATTTTATAGTTTTTAAGTATTTTGGAGTTGAATATACCTACTTGTGTAATTCAACCTTTATCAAGATTCTCAATGATTCTTCCACTCGCATTTTAATAATAGTATGAAGATTATTATACAAAACGCAAGAATAATGCTTAAATCATTGTTTTCTAACACATTTGTTTAATTTCTGCTACGAAAACTCAGCAAATTTTGCCATTCACATTATATTTATACACTTTTTCGCATGAATATTATTATCAAAAACGTAAGAATAATGTTTAAATTACTGTTTTATTACATACTTGTTTCATATTTCTTTGTTATTTCCGCTACGAAAACTCAGTAAATTCTGCCACTCACATTTATACACTTTGTCGCAAATATTTAATCAATCAAATGAATATTATTATCAAGAACGAAAGAATAATGTTTAAAGTAATGTTTTATAACATACTTGTGCAATATTTGATAGTTTTTACGTATTTTTTGATAATAATTAGACGCAACGACAACAATACGTTCGCACGACTACAGTTGACAATTAAAAACAAATGAATGACTATTATAAACAACACGTCACTGGCTACTACGTCACAGGGCCACGTCAGAGGGCCGCGTCACCGATTCATTTGTTTTTTATTGTTGGAGTGCGGGCGCGTACTGTTACATGTAATTATTGTCAAAAACCGCTTAAAAACTATAAAATACTACTAAAATAGGTGATAAAACATTAATTAATAGATTATTCTAACGTTTTTGATAATAATATTCATTCGATGAATAAATTATTTGTGAAAAAGTGTATAAATAATGTGAATGACAGAATTTGCTGAGTTTTCGAAGCAGAAAAACTATGAAATATTAAACAAGTGTGTTAGAAAACAATAATTTAAACATTATTCTTGCGTTTTTGATAATAAACTTGATATTATCAATAAAATATTTGCGAAAATGTGAGTGAAAGAATCGTGCTAAAGGTTGTATTACACAAGTAGATAGTAGATATACTACATATACTTTACTCCAAAATACTTAAAAACTATAAAATATCACACAAGCATGTTATAAAACATTACTTAAAACAATATTCTTTCGTTTCTGACCATAATTTTCATATCATTAATAATATCTGCGAAAAAGTTTATAAATGTGAATGGTTGAATTTGCTGCGTTTTTGTAGCAGAGATCTTCATAAAGGTTAATATAAAAATCGTATTTAAATACAAATTCGCATTTAAAATTTAATCAAGTAATAAGATATGAATAATAATTTGTTGATAAGATGTTGGGCTCATCTTGGATACAATTTAATAAGTACAGAATTTTAACATTGGTAGTTGTATTTAAATACCCCAGCAAGACGAACTATTTATGTTGATGTTATGTTTGGTTGTTTTGCGATTTGTATTTATGTATGCAAGAATTTCCAGAAAACAGGTTAAAAGGTAAATGCTTCTTATAGGTATTAAAAATATATTTAAAATTGTGGTAACAATAATTCATTTATTTTGGAAATAATATAATGTGTATTATTAATTCGTGAATCTTGTGAAAATCATTGGTACTTTCGGTACTTTTCTATCGTAATTTATTGGGAATATAAATAAATCTTTCTTTACCTTCTGCCTTACCTGTAAAGGAAGGTATTGGAATCATATTAAAAATCGGGTAGTGAGTTTTAAGTGGATGAGCACGAATTAGGGTGCTTATAACCTATTTTTGATAGTTTTACGATGATGTCTGTATGTGTGTGTATGTAATTCATTCTGATTTTGATATTTGGTATTTTTTATTTGTATACAAATTGGAAGAGCTGATAAGATTTTGGTAAAAATATCTTCCCCGGAAGAAAAAGTGTATAAATCTGAATGGTCGAATTTCTGTAGCAGAGATCTTTACAAAGAGTGTGAAACTCTTCTATAACTAAAATGTACTCTCGTGCGGCCCTGGCACATCGATATCGGTTAGCGATATCTCGCTAAGCCCAATGGATGTGTTTAGGGCGACACGGTGCATGATCCCCCCGATATACGGCCTTTCAGCGTTGCAGATAGGCTACACTGCTGCCGTTAGGTCCTCTAGATTCACAGCCACCGAACAGGGTCTAAATCCCTGTCGTGCATACGCCACATCCAATATCGTGTTTTATAGTCAGTTGCATGGGAAATGCGCCAAATCGAGGGAGGAATAGTGCAACCGGGAATAGATTGAAATGAGATGTCAGACGTCATATTGTTTCATTTCTACCTCTCGCTTCATATTCTATAATAATAATAATATATTCTTATTTCCATTGATCAAGTACATATGATATTGAAAGTGGCAAGAAAAGCAGTTACAAGTTAATATAATACTGGGTGAAAAAATTACATAAGCAAGAATAAAATAAGAGAGGTATTGTAATGGGTCAAAATTTTCGTGAATAAGCACGTGTCAGGATCTCTACAATACGAATTTAATATTTTAACGATGATGTCTGTGTGTGTGCGTATGTATGGACGTATGTGACGATTTTTCGTCCACGACAACTTGAAAAGTATCAAACCTTTAATAACCAAATTTCATATTTAAGGTTTTAATAAGGATCTTAACACCGGATAAGATGTTGGTAAAAATCCACAAATCGGAAGTAGTACTTTTTAAAGGTTGATATATATATTTTTTTAATATATTGGTACATTATTTATATATGACAATTTTTGTAATTATAAATAAAAGATAATATAATTATCTACGGGTACAGTTAATTTTAAATACAATTTGTTGAATCTGGTAGTATTTAACAATAAAATCATTTGTAACTTATATTCTACTTTTTTGAAATTCCAGTATCTTGTTGTCCATGATCATATGAAATCTGTTTACACAAAAAATAGAGATATTAGAGAATATATACGAGTACTTATATATAATATTGAAAAAAATTTAAATTTCATTTATAAAAGAATAGGAACGTAAAATAACGTTTATTCATGAACGAAGGAAAAACATTAAACTTCACATCCCTTAAAAAAGTGTAACTTTTAATTATAAGGCATTTGACCTTGAATGACAAATTATTCGCCTGCAGCGCATTTCAATTATTATCCTAGATGAACAACAATTATTTTTAAACGCTCTTCTATACATCCATATCTGCCTCAATAATCTTATAGCTCGTTTTTCTACATGCCTTATCCATTACACTTCCTATTCTCTTTATTGATCTGTTACTATACAATACATAATAATTGTGAAATATACCCGAACTAGAAAATCCCTTTATGAATGTTCTTGTTCTTTTAATAGAATTTTCGATTACATGATGATTCAGTTTCGTTCAATACTCTTACGCATTATTTTATGTTTAGGTATATCAAAATCATAAATCTCTTTTGTAGAAGACATTTAGAGATTACTTGTATCATAATATATTTTGCAATTTTTAACAATCACAGTATCACAAAAGTTGGTCATTGGCAATATAAAATGCATGCATTATTATGTATAATAGTTGAAATCCACATGTGATGTAAATAAAAATAAAACTACCGTATCTAAAATGTGCAAATAAGTTATGCTCTTTCTTGTGTTAGAGATTACGACTGTACTTGTATCATAATATATTTTGCAATTTTTAACAATCACAGTATCACAAAAGTTGGTCATTGGCAATATAAAATGCATGCATTATTATGTATAATAGTTGAAATCCACATGTGATGTAAATAAAAATAAAACTACCGTATCTAAAATGTGCAAATAAGTTATGCTCTTTCTTGTGTTAGAGATTACGACTGTACTTGTATCATAATATATTTTGCAATTTTTAACCATCACAGTATCACAAAAGTTGGTCACTGACAATACAAAATGCATGCATTATTGTGTATAATAGTTGAAATCCACATGTGATGTGAATAAAAATGAAACTACTCTATCTAAAATGTGCAAATAAGTTTATTCCTATAGAGCGTCCTTCCTGCAATTTTCACTTGTTTTCCTCTCCGAGTGAAAGAGTTTAATTACACTTTTCCCCGCTTTATTTGCACTGTACTCATTTACAAACTCGCCTAGTAATGTCTTTGTAAATTATGCGAAAATGCTTTTAACAAGTACCTACCATTTACTCCCAGTTCTTTTATTCTCATCTAAGCACCATTTGAACATTGGAACTTGTTCTCTCTCTACTAATCCTAACATAGCGATTGCGATCGTAAAATTTCAAGGAGGATTAACAAACTATTTTACTGCAATCAATGAGACAGAACTAAGACTGCCATTGGTTTTATGGAGGTGATTTTGTTGGAGAAAGTCTTATAATCACTGATTTTATTGGCATTAACCTTAACGAATGGGGCATCAATATCACACTGATATAAAAGATTGTACGTTTTTATGTTTGCTCAATTGCTGTAAACTGCCAGTACACGACAATTTTATAACTATTACCTACCTACTGAAAAGCCATTACAATATTGTAAATATATTATTGATGTATTTTCTTTCAACTGCATTAAATGTGATGAAGCATCAGATTGTATTTAAACTAGAACTAGTTTTTGTAATTTATTGGCTTTTAATTTGAAGCTTGCAAATACCGCACTGTAATTTTTATGAACATCAGTTCCTTAAAAAATAAAAATAAATTAACGATTTATAATACCTTATAGGTAATCCAAAGAAAAATTTTAAAATACTTTTATAAGTACAAATGGGGTTCCTTCAGGTATTAATGTTGCTAAAAATATATTTTTAACCTTTGGAAAGTGCTAAATAGAAATGAAAACTTTTTTTAAATCACTCTATTTAAAACACCTCAAATTCGTGATGGCAAACATTTTGGTGAAGTCTTGTCCAAGGCTCGCCTCTATAAAATCCGTCAACATCTAAGCGTCTAACGCCAAACGCAAATAAAACTTAACTAACTCATTCGTTAAATGTTTGATGTCAGATTTTATGCAATCGCTGTTTCTGATTTCAATGCGTTCGAAAAAAATGCCTATTTCAAAGGTAAAATACTAGCACATCTTTGAATTTTCAAGAACTTTAATTTTACAATTAGTAAAATTATGTTGTTTTGTTCAATATTTAGTAAAATTTATTGAAAATTTTAACTGAGTAAACGACTCCTTTGAACACTATCACAAGATATCATTAAATCTGCAAAATCACTTATAAATTCAATTATAAAAAATAATGGTCCGAGAATGTTACCCTGCAGAACTCCACGGTGAACTCTAGTTTGAAATCAACGAGAAGACTATTGCTAAAAGAACTTTGTGTTTTATTTTGTAAATACGATTTGAATAGATTTAAAAGTAGGGTGAGTCAGCTAAGTGTTCCCTATTTCATTTGTTTGTAAAGTCTCAAGTTTTTGTGTAAAGTCCGCCAAATTTTTGCTGTAAATACAGTAGCCACTTGAGTTTTTGTTCGCAAAGTTTTATCATTATTGCTCTATTGCTTCCTAATTGGTGACTGAAATAGTATGTCGTACTCAATTATGGAACGTGCCAAAGTTGCTTCCTGGTTTGAATGAACGAAAAGCATTGTTATGGTGCAGAGAAAGTTTCGAACGGAATTTAATCGTGATCCACCATCGAAACATAGCATTCACAAATGCAACTGGATCTGTGCAAGATGTTAAGCGAAAACGGAGCCATTCAGCTAACACTTTGGAAAATTCAGAAGTTGTCATTGAATTGAACCATTCGTGAAGTTTTTGTCTGATCGATTTGAAATTTCGGCAGTAAAAATTCCTTTAGATAGTTCATGTTTTGCAAAAATTTCGTCACTTTCTGATAAAAATTGCCTAAGTTATAAAAAATCCAAATAGGGAATAGTTAGCTGACTCACCCTATATAAATGTAAAAAATTGTGTAAAATAAAGCTGAAGGCTTTGGACAGATCACAGATTTTGATGGGAATATTTGTCAATCTAAAAGTTCAAACACGTGTAAAATGTAACAATAAATACAGGAAAAGTTCATAACGCAGAACATGTTACAAGTTAAGTTTATACAATAAAAAATTATGAGAAACACATTCGAAAGGTCTGAACAATTTTCAAATCATGAGAATATCAGCCAGTACAACGGAGATGTAGTTAAGTTCATATAATAAAAAATTATGACAAACATTCGAAAGCTCAATTTACAAATCTTGATGAGAATATTCACCAGTGTTCAAGCACGTGTCAAGTGCGGTAGTAAATAACATGAAAAGTACGTCGGAGATAATGTAGTCAGGGATATTTCTCACTTCACTTGTCATCGCCAAGTGCAGATGACACTTTGTTTATTGTCGCCATGGTGTCCGTGTCTGGTTACATGACAACGATGCACTTTCAAAATGTTGCACTAACTAATGGATCACTTCAAGAGCTACACAGCGAAACTAATCGAAAATTCCATCAGAGGTGTATACAAAATGTATACACGGTGTACACACTTTAATATTTATTATTTTGTTGAGTAATGTGCAGTAATAGATTAATTTTAATGTGATGAGGGTTCATGTTGTATATTTTATGTAACAACTATTTTACCACCGAATGTGCTAAATTTGCATATTTATTTTAAAATTCTGTAGAGTTAGACAGCATATTTAAAATGCCATTTTGAAATAGTTTTCATGATTTTAAAACATGTAAAACTATATAATTTAAAAAAAATAATAACTAAGAACTAAGCCCTGACTGCTACTTATAACTTTTCTATAACTACAAAATAATACCTGCATTGTACACTAAATCTGCTTATTGCATTAGTATAATTTTAAATTTCATTAAATAATTTCTCTAAGTTGCTAGCATATTATATGTTTGTATTTTTTTGATCTACAAAAGCTATAAGTCAGTGTCAGTATGTTTATGCTACTTCATGTCCATTCTTAAAAAGTCGTATAGTTACGGTGTAGTATATAATAAAAAAATGAAAGTGAATTATATGTCAGAGTAGGAGCGGAGCGGACTTAGATGATCAGTTACGTGATCAATAAAACTACTAAAAGGCTCAATTATTGGATTAGTTAACTAATCGAACCACCAAAAATCACACATTCACCACTCATGTCATGGACCAGTTAAACGTGATATACAAACTGTGACGATGAGGCAAGATGGCAATTCCTGGGCTACGTGCTACTCGTATCTTCAAGACTGTCGATATCCGACTCCAACCTAGCACGTAATCCCAGACTTCGCCCAAGTGTACAACGTAATCGAACAAACAAACACGTTCATTTCATTAGCACACTTGCATTCCTATATCATTAATTATTTTTACAATCAACATGATTGGTAACCTCGACATATAAATAAAGCGTTTACGTCACTCGGGGGAGGAAAGCAGTGTTTTCCTCTTGCTAATGGAGGGAGGGAAACGAGTTTTCCCTCCCGCTCGGGAGGACCGTACTTGTTTTCCTCTAGCGCGGGAGGAAAACACTGTTTTCTTCCCGGTACTGGCGGGAGGAAAACATTGCAAGAAAGGTGATTTCGAGGCCCTCGTGACGTAAAATATTGTGTGTCCCACGGGAGGGAAGGCTATTCCTCCCTTGGGCGAAGCCGGCGCCCTCGCTCGGGGCGCCGCTTGGCTCGCGGGAGTAATAGCAATTACTCCCTTGGGCGAAGACGGCGCCCTCGCTCGGACTCGCCTGCGGCTCGCCTTCGGCTCGGGTCGCCGCTTCGCCCGCGGGAGTAATAGCTATTACACCCTTGAGCGAAGCCGGCGCCCTCGCTCGGACCGCCGCTTCGCCCGCGGGAGTAATAGCACGCTTCCCTCCCTAGGTGCACAAAATACTATTGTCTTATTCACACTTTTCTAGTTTATTTTTATTTTACCTACTTATTAATAGTATTTGATTCGCTGCCTCACCAAATTAGAATAAAAAGCATGATAGATAACGTATTGAATGTATGTACTACAAGAGTACTTGAAGTATTAAATATATTTAAGCAAGTACCAAGTAGGTAAATTGTTTCAGTACTTTTATTCAAGTACTTTAAATACTTCAAGTATTAAAATTACTTGAAGTAAATATGTTTTACTTCAAATATGTTTTACTTCAAGTACTCATAAAGTACTTGATGTACGAATATATTTAAATAAGTATCAAATAAATTGTTGAAGATGTGCAAGTATCAAATTATAAAAATACATTTCTTGAAGTACAATACTTGCAAAATCAGTACTTACAGTAATTTTAATTGAAGTAATGCCCAGCTCTGATTCCAAGTTTGACGTATCATCATTATTCATGTACCAAATTGTATCAAAACATCACTGGTCACTTTTGCTCCCTTGAAAACATTTCCCGAAATTTACAGTTTAATATCCCTGACTTCCTCTTCCCCATATGTTTGTCCGCTCAATCACATGTCACACATTCAAAGGTCAGCTAGATTTACACCCGGAAGTGTCTAATATCACCACCATTCTTCTTCCTCTCCTCCCATTAACACTCGCCGTGTCCCTTTGCCTCCTCTTTCGCCCTTTTCCTCGCAGTGACCGTGGGATGTCCAGCGTAGTCTGCAGGGACTACGGGAACCACGATACATGGAGCAATGGAACGGAGTATTGATCACGTGTCACTGGGATTACACGTTTTGTTGCTATTGGGAATTGGAGGAATAGTGAGCGTAAAATTTACAAGATTTGTGATTTTGGAATTTTGGGAATATGGATAAAACATCACGCAACTTATAAGTCGATTTTGTAATTTACAACTTACATCCGCCGATAGGACGAGTATTTCATTACAATTGAGATTCAAAACCTCAATTTATAACATGTCACTTGATGTTTCAAAGTAGTGATTGCAACAATCCCACATCATACACCTGACGCATTAGAGATTTCCATTGTTGAAATCTACACTGTGGTCGACACCTGGATCGACACATTAAATCATGATTACCACCGAGAATTGAACAGGACCAGCATAGCTCAGTGGTTAGAGTGTTATAGATAGAGGTCTCTGGTTCAATTCCCGGTGGTGGTCATGATTTTTCGAACATTGTCAAATTCATCTATGTTATAAGTTGGGTGACTAGAATTGGATATACGAGTACTCTCTGGCGAGGTTGCGTGGTATTATAGGACAGAAACATGGTATATGCTGAAATTCCGTTGTCTAAAGTGAAGTTATCTCGCAAATTTTAAAGATATAATTAGCTTTAACTAGAGACCAATAAACTGAAATACGAGTACGTATTACAGTTTATCATTTTCTATTGGTTTCGTATCCATATTTTAGTCCATATTGTTCGTTAAAAAGCAGATGAAAATCCTTAGCATTCAGTCTCATTAAAATGTCAGGAAGAAATGCATATGAAAACATGGCCAGAGTATACTGTATCTTAAAATCTGTTTTGTTTACATTCTTTTTCCAACGTTTAGTTGCTGAATTTGATTCCTTTCTAATTTTTCGTATTCTTATTGATTTACATTCAGTCTCATTTAAATGTCAAGAAGAAATGCATATCAAAACATGGCCAGAGTATACTGTATCTTAAAATATGTTTTGTTTACATTCATTTTCCAACGTTTAGTTAAAGATAACAACAGGTATGAGTGATGCTGAATTTGATTCCTTGTCTAATTTTTCGTATTCTAACTGATTTTCGTGTTCCATGTATCCTATTTTAGTTACACTGTAATTCCCATGTCACACCTGTAACACACTGTATCATGTATGATCAAACCTGTGTATGAAGAAAAATAGAAGCGCTGCTATTTCCGTCATACACGTCTTACCGAATCAGACGAAACCGTTTGCTACTCCAAATATAATTTTTCATATTATTTTTATCATACAAGTGTGACATCCAGTACGAGAGATTTTCGTCACACACGACAATTTTCATCATACATAATACAAGTACCAGAGGTGTGGCATAGGCATAATGTAATAAAATAGGTAATTTTCCACTGCACACTACCTTTATAAACAGTTGTGGCTCAATAGTTAAACAATCGCTTTCGGACAAGAAGTCTATATGGAGCACATTAAATTTAATTGTTGTTTGAAATCGAATTTGGAAGCCACATTTTGCTGAGGTTCAGTGTCCAGTATAAATTGTAGGTTCCTTGCAGGCTTTAAGTGGATCACTCATTCCAATCAATGCAAGTAAAATTCTTAAAAAATCAGTAAAATGCATCTCCAAAAAGTGACTAAATGATGCAGCTAATATACAATAATAATCTTTAATTCATTTGTCGTTCTTTTGATTTCAATAGCTTAAATGCTCATTGCACACTTTTAAATTGTCACTATTGGTATGGTATATATTTCATAAGAATCCAAAGAATAGTAACAGCAAGTAGATCATAACTGCAAAACTTTTTTCTGTTTTGAGCCACTCAATGAAAATTGATGATTCATCTTGTTTATAAGTTCCTTGGTCTTCGCCGGATCCGCATTTCGAAACCAATTTATCAGAACAACAACTGCGTCATTTATCGCACTTGAATCTGCATCACTCTCATTTTTCTCAATTTGTGTTTCTTGCAATAAATCCAAGTTCGACCACGTGACAATGGTCGTCTTTTTCTCGGTTCGCTTATCGAGCGACGGAAACATCAGAGGGTGGGTGTACTTCCGGTCCCTCGGGAACACCCTGTAGTCCCCGTAAAGCCTTACACAACCGGCACGCTATTTTCAGAAGTCACAGTTTTCAGTATTTCAGTCCTCTGTTGTAAATAATTCACTTTCGTCTGACATTGATCTCAACCCTCAACGCGTTTATGAAATTATGTGCTCGGAGTTTTAAAGCGATGTTTTATGATGAAATTCAGCGAATTTTATTCAGGAGATTTTTTGCTTTTAGGTTGTAGACCATTACTGTAAATCTAGAATTCATGTTTGTGTTTTCTTTGTATTCTTATTTGTTTTTTATGTCATCAGTGATATCCGCACAGTTCTTTATAGCTAATATAGGGTCTTTCAATAGGAGTGATATTTTTTTCAATAAAGATTTCTCGGTTTCTGATATATATTTTATTTACTTCTAGGTGTCAAATAATTTAGTATAGCGTGCAGTTTTATGATGCAGCGTTTGACGTCTCTAGACCGGTTGGAAATAATTAAAAAATATTACCAAAGCTCAGTTGTGGGTGCTCAACATTTATTCACCCCAGAATTGGGTCGCCCTCACCGTTACTCTGCGCAGGCTATAAGACGCACTGTGATAAAGTTTGAGTTAACATTACTAAGACAATAAGCCACCAAGAAGACAACGAAATGTTCGAAGTGAGGAGAAAATCAAAGTTGTAGTGGTCAGTGTTGCAAATGAGCCAAATTCTGCCAAATTGGAGCGATCTTGTGATCAGTGTCAACAAAGCCATGGTGGACATTTGAACGATATCTTGTTCCGAACATAACTGCATTGTCTAAGCTTCCAAATAAAGCAAAAACTAAATTGATATGTCAAACCGTTGACGTTTTATTTAAAATTAAAATCCTATCACTCTTAATGAAATATATAGTTTATATTCCTGTTCATTGTTTTGTAAATAAAACCTTCATCACTATGAATCTTACTCTAAATAATACTCTTCTTAACTAGTGTAATAATCTATGCATCCTATTTTAAATCGATAGTAACAACAAGCTAGTATTCAGAGCGTAAGCAATATGTTTGTAGTTAGTTGATCCATGATAGATATAAGTGAAAAGTGAGGTTATATTTATGCTTTAGTAAGTGTCGAGAAGTATAATATAAACACAGGAGTGGACACTCCGGATCTTAGCAATAATGTATATTTGAGGCGTTTTTGTTTACCCTGTGAAAGAGAAAGATCACTACTGGACTCGTGCGTTACCATCGTTACCGTTGTTTATCGTCATGTAATGCATGGTCCAAGCTGGCCCGTAATTTATGTCTCTCTCTAAAAGGTAAATAGAAAGGCCACACTTCATCGGCCTAGTGTCCACTCCTATCATATGTTATACCTATAATTTTTAAGACTTTAAATGTGTTTAAGTTTCTTTTGATAAAAGGGCATGCAACATTTTTGTGCAAGTGGAAAAATGCAATTTTCCATATGACCGAAAAGCGTGCAAAGGTTTAATACCCGCTTTTCTTTGTCATAGGGTTTATATTCTATCCTCCAAAAGGCATGCTGTATGAAATCGGAGACCATCACCTGCCATATAATATGAAATATGAATGTGCGTTCTTAAACAATAATTACTACACAAGTTTTTATTAAGCTACAAATGAACAGTATAAAACAAACAAAAATATATCCAAACTTACGTTTCATACAAATTAGTTGCAATATAGATGAAATTATGTAATTGTTAAAGAATACATCAATCTTACAAGTACGCCAGGAAAGATAAAATTCAATGTATTGGTCTACAATGAAATGTAGTAGAATTGCTACAGCATCCATGCAACAATGCTTTTTTCGAAAATGGTATTTCTCATGTCGGTTTCAAATGATGCATTGTGTAAAATTAATTGAGCGTGGTAGATTCAGCTTGATCTCCAAGGATCAGAGTTATTCAGCAAGGTATTATCCAGTGGCAGATATCGCATCTATCATCCTGAACTCAGGCCAAAATATTACTCAAAAACGCATTCATTTATCAATGGAAATTTACAGCCAGCATCCGTTAGCGTTCTGCCAATAAATTATAAACAGCCAAATACAAAATTCATCACGTTGGAGAGATCAATATGTGAATGACGCTGTTTAACCTTAAAATTTCGTAGAAAAAAATTATATAAGCACTCTTATTTCATTTGTTCCAAATATCACTTCACAATTTTTAGCTAAATGTAGCTATTATCATTTAAAATTAATATTTTTTCACTAAAATTCACGTCGCAACCAAGGAGAAGTACTTATGCACACAGAAGTACAGTTGCGCATGTGTATGCGCATTTTAAATATACTTGTACTTGGCGTATGCAATATAGAAAATGGTTTATTTTCATATGGTTTTATGTGTTTTAAACAAGAAATATAGTCTGATACAACAAATTAATAACCACTATAATACTTATTTTGTATATAAACACAGACATTTGAAAAGTAACATCAGTTGTAATACCTATTAAGACTTGAGTTTGTTTCTTGCACAGTAATGAACAAACTACCATCTGCTATCTGCTTTATGATTCTAGTCGTTTTAGCCGAATGTAGTGCTAGTGTTATTTGTTAGTTGGTTTGTTTTGTTTGCCCTATATATTTTTGTATATTTAACTTCTTATAGTTAATGTTAATTTTAGCTCTACCTTAGTACTTATTTAACTATCTAGTGTGTTCATTGTCGAGATTATTAATTGCCTATTTGAAACACATAAGTTATACCCTGTTTGAAATAACGAAAGAATTTTGACAGATAGGTTCTTGAGATTCTATTGGTTGCTATGTTCTGTTGTCAATATCGGCTTACACAAACACAATTCAAATGTGATTTCATTCTTTATAAGTGCTGTTAGTAATTTGTTGTTGTTTTGTCGTTTTTAAATTTTTTCAAGACATTTTTATGTATTGTTCTCTCAAGGTTTTGCGAACTATTAGTGCTTTTTTTAAACATCGAAAATATTTTGGTGTAAACTAAACTCAAGAGTTGATAAATAAATACGAAGGGCGTCTAAATTAGATTTTAATGACAGACAAAATAAACTAGATTACCTACTTTTTCCGTATTTATGATGCCTACTATTAGATTAAATATCAAATAGGTATACCTGGAAGCGATAACCCTGTCGTAAAGCTTAAGGAATTAGTTGGCGAGCTCAATATCACGTTTAACTCTAGAAGCAAAGAAAACGTAAGCAAACATGCTTAGTGAGGAGCAGTAACACGCTGGTTAACACTTCCACCTCAGACTCTCACATCACACATCAATCTCAACATCATACCACATTCAAACATTCGTATCTCGTTGGCAACCTGGTTAGGGCCACTCCAGCCCCACGGCTGCTCGCTACACCGTTGGCAATCTGACTAGGATTACTACAGCCCATAGTTGCTCGCTGCATCGTTGGCGGCCAGTCACGGTCCACTAAAGCCCAAAGCAGTTCGCTGTATCGTTGGCGGCCAGTCACGGTCCACTACAGCCCAAAGCTGCTCGCTGTATCGTTGGCGGCCAGTCACGGTCCAATACAGCCCAAAGCAGCTCGCTGTATCGTAGGCGGCCAGTCAGGGGCCACTACAGCCTAAAGCTGCTCGCTGTATCGTTGGCGGCCAGTCACGGTCAACTACAGCCCAAAGCTGCTCGCTGCATCGTTGGCGGCCAACCACGGTCCGTGTACCTCAACTCTTATCACACTCTACACATCATAGACACACACGGTTCAACTCACCAGGCCAGATCAACACGGATCTATTTCACATAACCATATACACTGATTTTGGATTTGTTCTTCTCGAACACTACCATTAGACTGAAATCTAAGAGGCCAGCTAATGAATTTTATTGTCTGAAGAGTTTGTAGTACTCTTATTAAAATAATATCTCATAACAAATACTAGTCATTAATAACAAACGATCAACGAAAAAAAAATAATTATGAAAAAACTATTATGAGCAAAGAAATGAATATCAACAAAAATATGTGAATATCGACAAAGCTATTTTTTGTTCTAAATCACGTTTAATCTCGAATACTTAACAAATTGTCAGCTAAATTTAGCCCATTATCTCAAATCTCCTACAGGTAAAAAACTGTAGACAGACAATGCTCTCTAAAAAGCAAATAATTTCCCTTGGAAATACGACGCAGACAAGAAAACAAGTTACAGGCATATTCTTTGTAAAAGAGGAGCTAACAACGGTATCTGTGGAGATGCCATAAAAACTTATCTCTTTGAGCGCTGCTGTTGTGTAAACGCAGTTAATTACTGAAAAATCAACAAAGTAAACTGATAATTCCCCCAAGTTTTGCTTCACGAGGCGCGGTTTTCTCAAAATGTCGATTTATAAGATGGACCGTAAAGAGGATTGGAAGCGAATGGTTTCTTTTGCGCATAATAAAGGAAATTTATGTCAATTGCTGACCTATTTATGTAATTAAATTTCCTTTGCTAAACTAATTTGAGAGAGAAATACTGCTTAATTTATTTTCCTTAATTCAATTTTGTTCTTATTTAAAATGTACCATCTGTGGGACCTTCATTCAATGAAAATAAAACATAATTTCACTGCCAGAGGAAACAAATAAAATTTTACAATCTGGTGTGGCAAACACGACTTTAACATCAAATTATTAGTGAACTACATTTGACACACATGTTAATCCATCCCAGGATACTTTTAATTTGTATAGAGTTTTCAAAATATAATATACACAGGCATCAGGCAAACAAAACAACAAACCAACTTTTTATTACACTTTTTAATTTCAGTTGAGTACCTACCTATTAAGCCCTGCACATATGGATACTTTGAGGACAAAAATTTAAATAGGTATTACCTCCATTATCTCTATTATCATAGGTATTTATTAACTTGATTTACGTGGTTTATATTATATTCTATTTAATTTTGACATAACAGTAACATGTTGTTATGAATTTATTTGTGCAAGTCTGAAACATCAATAGTTATTTGTCCAACTAGAGAGGAAAGCGCTTCTTTTTCCCACTCGAGCTCGAAGTTTTTGTCACGAGCGAAGCGAGTGAGGCAATCGAGCAAGAGTGGAAAAAGAGTTTTCCTCTCGTGTTAGACCCAACATTTTTTTCACGACATATTTATGTAGAAGAAACACATAACTAGAAGTTAGGTTATAACTGCCATCTGTCAGAATGACGTTTGAAAACAACGAAATGCAGCCAATATGCCAAATTAAATTTAAGTTATAAAATCGTGAAATAGTAGAAAAATAAAGTATATAACATAATAATTGTAAAATAATAGTTTACAGTATATCACTATAAAATCAGAATTTTCAATAAAATAATAAATTTACTTACAATTTTTAAAATATTTCATTGTAAAATAACACTGGTGGTAACACTGCTTACTTTCCTCTCTAGAGAGGGAAAACCTACTTTCCTCACTACTTCGCGAGAAGAAAATTGTGTTTTCTCCGCATGTCGTGAAAAAAATAATTTTACAAGTATCTAGTGCACATGTGAATAAATCTTTATTTAAAATTGATGTTAGTGTTAAATAATAGTCAATAAACGTCCTGAATAATGAAACTTATTATAAAATACAAGTTTAATTTAATTTTCATTCATATGCTTCCAACTTCCTTCCCATATAATACAAGTATATGAAGTAAATATTATGACAAATGTTGTGTGTAAATCGTAGATGGTTAGGGTGTGCTGCAGGAAATTCAAATATAAATAGAATAATATTGAATTAAGTATAAAATTTATATGAGATTTCCAGTTGGAAACAAATTTCATATTCCGGCCAAGGCTGCGTAAGCTCATAAATATTACAATTGTCAAATAAATTTTAAGTATTCAAGTGTATGAAATGTAGAGTAAACAAATACAGCAAACTTAAACGGTTAATAAGTATTCATTGTGCGGCGCTAAAACTCTCAAATGTACCTTAAGCGGGCAAATATATCAACAACTTCCATCATGCCAAGTTGATCCTTATTTATTTATGGTTTAAAAGGGCAAAGTTGGTGAGAACCAAAGCTCGAAGCTTTCTTCTCTGGCTTGAATTATGAATTCAACGCACGAGCTTTAACAGTTGAGAAGGAGAAGTTATGAAGCGGTCGTAGAGGCCTTGATGACTGTGACATGCTTGCTGCTTCCTTCAGTCAGCGCCAACTTGTTCCGTCTTTTCAAGGACCACTCGATCCTAATTAAAAGCTCATGAGCACGACTTGCTTCAATTATTCAAGTGATCATTTTGAGGATTCTTAAGCGGTTCATTTGCATTCACTGGATATCTGTACCCAGTTCATCTACTCACATATTACAGCCCAGGAAACTACTTCAACTTAATTTTATAACTCAAATTTACTGGACTATTTCGGGAACAATGACTAATTCGCGAAGCAATATTTTTTAAAATTACTTATAAATGCAGTACAGTGCTCCAAAGGGAAATTTTTATGAAACGGAACTCCGGGCTTCTTGAAATAGACATTATAATTATTTTCTAAGTAAATATTGTAATTTAACATATATATGCTTTAATGTATATATTCTTTAAAAATTGTAACCAGAAATGGAATAATAATAATAAAATACTTTATCTACAACAATAGAATAATGTATTCATTATATACGTGAAAGTAGTATAATTAACCCCTCCATAAGGACACATTATGAAATAATGAATTCATTATTTCACACTGTTAAATAATGAGTACTTTATTCTCTCGAACTGTCAAACTGCCATCACATCTGTTACATCAAGTTATCATTTTATGAAGTTGTAAGCAGAAACAGTAAAAATAATAAAAATTTGTAATACGCTGTATAACAAACTAGCCTATAATAGTTCTAAATTACTCGGATAAATTGTCATGTCATCACACCAAAGTTTGAGGTTAGGTTAATATCAATACAAATTTGTAGTAAGAAAATGTTGTTTTATTTTAAAAGTTGTAGATAAAACGTCGTATTTGACTCGAAAATAATGGCTATAATTAACTCGGATGATTTATACACTCGCCTTCGGCTCGTGAACAAACTTTCATCCTCATTAATTATAGCCTACATTATTTACTCGTTAAATAATATACTATTATTGACAACTAGGTAGTCAATAGCACGGTTCAGCTAGAAGCTGTACTTCCACCTAACCAATACAAAATAAAAATAATAATACAGAGAGTTATAAATAAACAAATTTTATGAGACGAAACGGCTAAACTTGTCAATTTCACTAGAAGAAACGATATATTGGTCAATTTCACGAATCGGAACAGCGTTCGAGCTAGAGATGGGCACGGATCGTGAAATTTTCGGGTCAGGGCGTTTTTGAAAATTTGGATCGCGAACGGGCGTGAGCATGAGTGACATGTAATGTATCGGGCGTAAGCGAAATATTTTCGGGCGTGAGTAAAAATCACAAGTCACGATCTAATACACAATTTGCAAATATCAACACAAAACAAATGATAATTTACCGGTTATTGCTACTTATACTCCTTAAAGTTCCTGTACACAGGCAGCGCACAGATTGGTAGAAAAAAAAAGTTGTTCAACTATTTATGATTTTGCGAAGTTAAAGTACATTATTGTACAATTTCATAGAAATATTTTAACGTTATCGGGCGTGACTAAAAACAAATTTGTCAGCGTGAGTGATCGTGAGTCAAATGTAAATTTATAACGTATAAATGGAATAAACTAGAACTTAGATTATTAAGTACCTGACACGGAAATTTCTTTTGTCAGGCACCAAAAATACTTTACTTTCTCTTATAAAATGAACTAAAATCAAAATATAAAACAATTAAATAATTTATCATTACTTATTTACGTGTATTCTTCTTTTGTTCCTCCTTCTAAGATATTAAACATAATGGTCCTCTTGATCTCTAGCTCAAAAAATCTTACATCCTTTGACAGATTAATTTCCCATCACAAAGTTCAACAAAGCCCCAAAACTTTCATCGCGGCGTAGTACAAGACTATGGGCTTGGGATTCGCATATCAAACATCGACATATTAGCAATATTTTCTTTGGTCCATTCATTCAGACCCACATTCATCGCGAACTTTTCGTATTTTTGCCGACGAAGCTTTGCAAACTTCGATGTAATGCCATTGTGGATGATGCAGAGCATCTCACATAAAATGAAATGAAATACTTATAACTTTGGACGACGGAGTTCTCGCGCTTCAATTAGTTTCTAATGCAGATTGAAGACGAAATAGGCTTTGTATAGAAATTGGTATTGATTTACTTTATAAATGATGAGAAAAATATATAAGCATCCGTTGTATCGATAAAAAATCTGATGTGGCCAGCACACCACCTCTCGCCTAATAATGCTTATTCTACTAATCTAATAAATAGTTTTACTTACATTTTAATAGTTTCATGTTCATGTAATATGTAAATGATAATGTAAACCAAGATGCAAGTAAAAGATGTCAACTGTACTTCACTGTCATAATAATTCAAATTCAAATTTTGTGTAGAAACAAATTTCTTATCATGACAACAATATACTGGAATTTCAAAAAAATAGTTTTAAACTATTGTCCTATAGTTTATAAATGATACAGAAAATTCTTTTAAAAAATTTTCTGTTATATTTAATGAAACATAATATTATCATAAATGCTTTATTTATCGACATAATTTAAGAAAAATCATATTGCTCTATATGAAAAGTCTTACTTCCGGTATATGAATTGGTACCAAAATACAATTGGTCTATTGAAAATCGTATTTAAACCTTACATATAAAATTTGGTACCTATTTATGTTTGATATTTTTGGAGCTCGTTTACGAAAAAATTGTAACATACAAACACACGAACGAACGAACTCACACACAGACATCATCTCAAAAATATGTAATTCGTATTCTAGAGACCCTAAAACGTGCTTATCTGCCAAAAACTCACACTCGAAAATTCAGACCCATCACAATACCTACCTCTCTTATAGAATATGATGCGAGAGGTAATAGGTAAGGTATAAAGGCTGGTTTATAATGTAAACTGGTGTCTTATTCTAGATTCTGTTAAGTTGAACAAATGGTTTCAAAGTTACGGCATCGTGTCATTATGAATCGTAGCATACAAACGCCTATAAGTAGTTTAATTTTACAGAACACGAGTGATCATTATAAACCAAATCTAAGGGATCCTCCTTAGCAAACCGGATTAAAATCCAAACGTTATTACTCAGGGCTCGTCCATTCGATATACTTGACCTGCAGTAATCGATTTTAGAAGCAATGAATTTATTTATTGTGACCGGAACATAATGTGCCAATGTGTCAATAAGTTTGGACGGTGGTACAATGGAACACTAATGCAACACAACCGAAAGGCTGACATTGTGTTCAGTATAGTTCTGTTTAAATCCATTGCTTACTAACCCAACCACTTGGTCACAAGGTGTTTCGACGTGTATAAAACATGAACAGTAAAACTGATGACATGCTTTTTTGCTAAAGGTGGATTTAAAAACGATCTTTCTTCAGAAATCCTACCATTTGTCAAAGTGTTATTTGACTATAAACACTAATTCTTTTTTATGAAACCTTTAATTTGTACACTTTTTCGGGAAATACATAACAATTTTTTTTAAAAGCTTCCAAGATTTAATACTGGGCACACCAATCGCTATCTACATAAATGAAAGATACTTAAATTACAGACTTACATTTTGTTTTCTATATTATTGACAAAAAAAATTTGGTGCACACCAAATATAATGCGAGATAAGTTTTTACTACAAAGTTTCTTGATAGTAAAACAAATTGGAATTATTTGAGGCCCGAAGGGCCGATTTTTTCTAGGGTCCGCGGAGCTTGAGTCCGCGAAACAGCCGATACCCCCTTGTCGCGCGGCAGCGCGACCTGGCCAAAGACCCGCATAGCGGGGCCTGACGCTAGTCTCTTATATACTAAAAGGCATGTGTATGTAAATATATCACGCATCAACTAACATTTATTATTTCACGTTTTCACAAAAACTATATTATTAAATTGTATGGGAATTTTTTTGTACATTTAATCAAATTGAGATGCATCATCTTTGAACTTTGTAGATTTTTACATTCGGTAGATTTTTTACAAGAAAATTAAGAAAATGTTAAATTTAAGAAACAATCATTTTTTACATCGTAATACGTTTGGAAAAAATTTACGTTTGACACATGTCACTTATATGTTGAAATAAAAAAAAACTGTCAATACCGGTCATACGGAGAAACTGTGAGGGAAAATTATTTCTTTAAAATAAATTAAAGCTAGTGATCTTAAATAATAATAAAAATAATTATATTCCCCTTCTGTATTGACAATTTTTTTATTACAGTTCCTAGCACTTGTGTTACTTTTAACAAGCTTTTTAAATTTTCAAATCAACAGCGAGATAGTACAGTGGTAGATTGCTTGGTACATAGGTTTTGGGTTTGAATCCGGGTTAGGTATGAAATTTTCATGTCGTGATTTGGATCAGTATCTACTCTCGTCGCCATTCTAAATACAACCACTTGGCGGTCCGGCTAGTGGCTGTAACTTTGTAACAAGAGCTTGCGCGATAGGGTTGGCCTTATTTGAATTTCTCACATTGTCAGGAGGCTCTTAAAGTCAATAAAAAATAAAGTCTAGCCATAAAAAATAATCGCTAATTATAGGTAGTAGCAGTAGGTACAAAAATAGAGATTTTTCCGATTTACGCTGTTGGCAACTGAAAGTTCCGGTAAGCTTCGAGTTGCTGATTAAAAGCTCGCAGAGTTTACACCGCACATCACTCCACAGGTCACAGTCTAAATTGAGAACTCCTGTTCTAGGCCATTATTCCCAGCCGCAAAAAAAACCAAAAAAACTTTAAAACCTCCTATCACACTGAATGAATGATCAGCAGTGAAACACAAATGCAATTTGACTTTTATCAATAGCGTCAATTCCGTTTCAGGCTTCGTCGCTTTCGAATCCGAGATAAGAGAGGCAATTGGAGTCCTTCAGGCACGTGGCGGACGACGATCGATATGAAAAGCCGCCAAGGAAAGTCCAGTCGAAAGAATAAATAATAACAGAAGATTATAGTTTTCTACCCTTTGATGCCTTCATGAGGAAGCTTTAATATATCGTAGACTAAAGGCATGTTATGCATTTTTCATACTTCACTGACACAAGATTCACATATTATATCAACTGCCACTGTATTATACCAACGAAATTATTTATTGGCTGAAACATGCACATATGCACAAAACAATACCTAAATTGATTTATTTGCGATTTAATTTAAAAACACAAGGCAATGCATGTCAACGACTTTAACTGTCATCAAAAAAATTAACCAAGTTTGGAAACTATCTATATTAGGTTAATTTGTTAATAAGGTGGAAGGATCCAAGAATTATATTTTGAGAAATAATTGGAAGGAAGGTCTTCAGAATCCATTTGAATTTGTTTAATTAAGACATATTTATTTATTCATTAGAACGTTTCGAGAACCAACTGTTCTCATCATCAGCTTGCGTAACATTGGTAAATAACCAAGAATATTATAATCAAAAAATTGGCTTCGTTATACACTTTAGACAGATTATATTGTAGAAGAGCACGAAACTATCAACATCGTGCTTAAATTCAAATGGATTCTGAAAACCTTCCTTCCAATTATTTCTCAAAATATATTAGGTTAAGCGGCTCGTCTACGTTTTTACCGAATTCCTAGAATACTCTGATTTTACTTTTTTTCCATTCCGCTTTTTTCCTCACTACTAGGGCTGCCTGAAACCAGTCCGAAACTCGTACTTTGCCGCATCCTAGCTATGCAATGTCATTTTGAAGTTGAAAAATACTGTAAAAGTGTATTCGTGGCGAGTAAACTGTCAGATTATTGACTTCGGGATAGAGTGTTTATAAACATTTAATAGAGAAAGAATGGATCTACAGATGTGCAATTTTTAAATCAAAATTTTAAAAAGGCATGTCTGTAGATCCATTCTTTCTCTATTAAATCCTTGTTGAAATAAATTTTTACCATTTTTGTAGTGGTCACAAAACACTCGCTATGTTAGTACATTTTATGCTGGATTTTAGGTAGTATCATCATACAAAAGAGAACACTTTCCATTTTCCAAACGTACAGAATACAAAACTACATAGGTAGACTTCTTTGTAAATAATCACACAGTCGGTTATCCACTCTCTTGATATTTATCACTTGAGAATAACACGGTTCTCTTTCTGACGCAGTACTTTATTATCTTTCAGATAAAATTCTTCCCTGCTATGCCCAAAAGGATGAAAATTCTCCGAGAAGAGGAGGCGAGTGCACAGCATTGTCCGTTGGAAGCGAAGCCAGTATGAGCCAAGGTGCATTGAGTGCGTGAAAGGGGAACGCACACGCACGACCGGAACCGAATAGAGAGCAGGGAGTGATAACGTGGACAGCGTGGCCGCGACCGGTTTCAGAGACGGATCGAGGGGGGTTTGCACCAAAGCCACGGAGATCAAATTCCGCCTGTGATGACCGGCAGATCGCCCGAACGACAAAAACCATTCTACAGCCTCAACAACAACGTCAAACAGCAGAGTTGCGGTAAGGGTAGAAAAAGGATAAGCATTCGCTAAATCTTTTTTTCAGCAAATGGACAAGTATAGCAGAAATGCAGTGATGAATTTTTTAGTTCGTTAGTAGTACGACAATCTCTACATACAAAAATATCAATGCATAACAAAAAATAGTATTATACAAAACATTTCATCTTGCGGCAGCTTTAATGGCTAACCATATACAGGTTGGTGGAGGTGAAATGCGATTATAGGGAACATACATGACAATCGAACTTTCATGCCAGGTATCTTGATATATTTTGTAGTAGTGTCACAAAACGAAGTAATGTGAATTTGTGTGGCAAAAAGAATAATCAATAACAGAAATAATAATAAAATCTAAAAGTGCATGTAAACTTTCACGTTCTGCTCGTACACATACATTATTATGCAAAGAAAGTATTTTAATGAAAATAAAAATTTCAATAATATGACAGCTACTTTGACATTGACAGTACTTATTCCACGTATATCAAGATGCCTAGCATGATAACTCCATTGTCATAAATATTTCCTTATGTTCGCATTTCATCTCCACCAACCTGTATACGATTGAAGATTACAATCCTCTATTTCTGCTACTCTTGTCTATACAGTGAGTTTATTTTACCGGGAAACATACTTTTTCATATCCATGATTACGACTTTGACAGCAATGTATTAGAGCGTTCTTTTTAAATGAAACATAGGGAATCAATTTAACTATATTTTCTTGAACAATATAAGATTATTTGGACAGCTGCAATAGTTCCAAGGAATTCTTTCCACTTTTTACTTCCTTGTACGAAGTAAGGAAGTATTGTAATCGCGAAAAATTTCGGTTCTCAGATTTTGACGGAAATATCCGTTTTGACCTTTTCTGAATCCATTATGACTAGTTTCGTCGTGACGTCTGTACGTACGTGCGTACGTGCGTACGTGCGTACGTGCGTACGGACGTATGTGTGTCGCATAACTCAAATACGGTTAGACGTAGAAAGCTGAAATTTTGTATTTAGGACTGTTATAGCATCTAGTTGTGCACCTCCTATTTTTGGTTTCAATCTACAAACCGGAAGTAGTAAATTTAAAAAAAAAATTGATAAATAATTAATTTTAGGCAATTTTTTTTATTTTAAATGAAAGATTATGTGATTATTGTCTACAATCGGTATTTTATAAATTTTTCTGTATCTTCTATCATTTAAGAATAATTAAAGTATATACCTACTTATAATTTAATATTTCGGTATCTTGTAGTCCATGATCGATTAACATTTGTTACTAGGTAAAATTTAAATGATTATGACATGACAGTGACAGTAGCAGTGACAATAGTAAAATATCGTTTATATCTTCTTCTGCAGTTTAAATAAAATGACTAAAATATATTTGTGAGTATACTAGTATAATAAGTTAAAGAATTTTTTATATTATTCTACATTTTAGTTATTAAGAAAATTATGAACAAACAAGGCGTACAAGGAAGTCATGTGGTGTCCACGTCAGATTTTTTTAACTGTTCATAGTATAAATCGTATTTCCAGGTAGCAGCAATATGACACCAATTAACAAATTCAAATTTATTCCCTATGTTTCATTTTGAAAAGAATGTTCTAATACATTGCTGTCAAATTCGATACCATGGATATAATAAATCCCATGAATCACGTTAAAATAAACTCACTGTATTAACATCCATATTATTTAAATACATCATTTGTTTTTTAAGTTCTGTATTTTATTTATTTAATAATAACGTTATTATTTATTACTTTATTTATGTATATTTATTTCTTTTACTCCTTTTCCCCATTTTTTTATTTGTATCCTTTTTCCCCCAAATGTAACCAAATATTCCAGTTCATAATAATATTTTCTCATTTAATAAATCCAGTCGATACTGTTGTCATCTTATCATTTTTAAACCTCCATTTCCATTTAAAGATCCAACTCGATTCTATATTCTATTACTTCGTGAACAGTATCATAAATCAGCCCAATCTTAGTGTAATGCATCCCACTTTGTAGGTAGAGATAACACATACTTTTTACTGTTATTATTCGATACCATGGATATAATAAATCCCATGAATCACGTTAAAATAAACTCACTGTATTAACATCCATATTATTTAAATACATAATTTGTTTTTTAAGTTCTGTATTTTATTTATTTAATAATAACGTTATTATTTATTACTTTATTTATGTATATTTATTTCTTTTACTCCTTTTCCCCATTTTTTTATTTGTATCCTTTTTCCCCCAAATGTAACCAAATATTCCAGTTCATAATAATATTTTCTCATTTAATAAATCCAGTCGATACTGTTGTCATCTTATCATTTTTAAACCTCCATTTCCATTTAAAGATCCAACTCGATTCTATATTCTATTACTTCGTGAATAGTATCATAAATCAGCCCAATCTTAGTGTAATGCATCCCACTTTGTAGGTAGAGATAACACATACTTTTTACTGTTATTATTGTTCTTTATCTTAACAAGAGGAAATTTTATTTTATAACTTTTAAATATATCAACTTATCATACTGACTGCGCCAACTTGCGACAACCACACTCACATTTCGTTCTAATTTTACAGCCCAAAAGTAAATCAGTCTCACATTTAACTAACTTGAATAAATTTTACTCCGGTTTTCAACTTGGTAATCGAGAAATCATTTCTTCATTACCATCACAAATTTTCTTCAACATTTCCAGATGTGGAGACGTGAGACATGCCTTCAAAATTAATAAATCATTATTCATGAATGGTTTTATCATCTCGAGTTCTGGTCGTCAAACAGCAAAAACAAATCTCGAATCTGCTCTAAGCGGTGTAATAATGATATTTCACTGGCGAATTACTTCTGGATTGTCGGTTAAGGGCTGATGAAAAAACTGTTTGTTTGAACCTTCAGCTATAAATCATTTAACGAGCAGATAAAATTTTCATTCTCGTGACTGGTTATTCTTCAAAAGGGTTTTAATCCACTTATTCAATCGATTTTACAAAAAGTTCCATTGGAAAAGTACTAAAATAACTCGAAACCATTACCATGAAGATAATAATTTGACCTTTGCTGGAAAACAATGAAAATGGGTGTTTCCCTATGGAAGCATTGGGGTGTTAAGCCTATTAAAAAGAGGAAATTAGGTACTCATTATTTTAAAGTTTAAAACAAATTATTTATTAGCAGAATATTATTTCTTACTTTCATTCAATTAAATAAGAAAGCATTCCATATCCTTGTTTTGAAATGTATCCAGCAATTATAAACTTTTCTTTCTTGATGGTCCTTCTGCCTGTATCGAACATTTGATCCGAGATTAGCAGCCATAGATTAAGTTTCTCTTCTCGAGGTCACTGATATAGGACAACAGAGTAAACTTGGTCAATGTCAATGTTTGGCAAAGTCTTGTGACAGCGAAAAGCGAAAAGCTAGCCTTTGATGTCAAAGTCACTGTCCCTAAATAATGTTGTGTACAGTCAAGCAAAAAGCAGAAACTCACAGAAGTTTTAATTGCTTTACAACTCACTACAAAGAAATTAACTTGTTCTCCACGTCTTGAATAATAAAATATTTTTGATCCTATTCATTTCGCGGCTTAAATTATTTACCATTCAGGTTCTTATTTCTTCTGAACCGTTTATCGGATTTCAATTTAAAGAAGTTTGTTTTCCTTTTTTCACTTCACGCGTTAAATATTAGTAATGCCGCACCGTTGCCAAGTCTACTATTAATTGAATTATATCTTTCTGCAAATTTTATTACTTCACAGACCTATACACGATTCTGCAGCATTATATATTATACCTTATATAGTGTTCTTTATACAGATTATCAAAATGAACCCTTCATGAGGCTTTCATACTCGATTTTTAATATTATTACAGATTTAACATGTATCTGCAATTATTACTCTCAAACTTCATACGGTGAGAACGCGTCTATAATATTCGAATAAGCAGCCGGGGCAACTATTTACGAAATCTAGTCTATATACTTTGGTTCAGTTTTGCCAAAATAATTTGACTGTACATATTTTATTTTTTAACTAAGTAATAATTCTTATTGATATCATGTCCAATTGGATCGTTTGTTTCTCTTCTGGTTTAGTAATGGTACACTAATGTGTTGGCTAGGGCAAGTTTCACTGAAGCAAGAATGTTCATCTGTTCTAAGTTAATTTCAATTGCTTGTTCTAGAGCACTGTAGAAGAGTCAGTAATGATTCGAAACGTTTGCTAGTAGGAGTCTTATTCATTTCCTTATCCATCATCCGGCGATCTAGATCATATCTAGTTCTGTCCAATTTGTACGTTATTCCCATTTCTACATATCTTGGATTTGTATAATGGTTTACACTGACGTCATAATCCAATCTGATTGTTAGTCCTTCTTCTAAATATTTTGGTTTAGTAATGGTTTACACTGATGTCATGTTTAATTTGATCGTAAGTCCCTCTTGTATATATTTTGGATTATTAATGGTTTACACTTGTGCCATGACCAATATCATTGTTAGTTTGCCTTCAACATATTTTTGTTTAGTAACGTTTTAAACTGGTTTCGCATCTAATTGATCGTTAGTCCCTCTTCTATATGTTTTGGTTTACACAGGAATGTCCAATTGGATTGTTAGTCTATCTTTAACATATTTTGGTTTCATCGTTTACCCTGATGTTATGGGCAATAAGATAGTTGGTCTCTCTTTAACATGTTTTGAATGTTAGTCCTTTTTTACATATTTTGGTTAGAATGATGTGGTGTGTGCAGGAGAGCCTTCGGGGCGCGAAGAATGTCCAATTAGATTGTTAGTCTATCTTTAACATAATTTTACCCTGATGTTATAGCCAATAAGATTGTTTTCGTTAGTCTCTCTTCAACATGTTTTGATTTGACATAATTTGGTTAGAATGATGTGGTGTGTGCAGGTGAGCCTTCGGGGCGCGAAGAGTGCACGCTACGCGAGCGTTTCAGGGCGGGCAGAGCACGAACGAGAGACCGAGAGCCCCGCCGAATGCCGCTCCGGAAGGTGACCGCCGGGACCGCCGACGACCAGCGCAGAGCCGTGCCCCGCCAAGACACCTTGGACCAGATCCTCACCAGCTGCAACGCCAGAGCGATGCGCTACTACCGCATATGGATCTACACGTGCAACGCTGTGTTGTTCCTGAGCGTGTTGGCCTTCTGTGCCGTCGCCGGCCGAGTGCTCGTGGCCGACTACCGCCGCTACCTCATCCCCAACCTCACGATGTACCAGCCCAGCTTCCTCTACGCTTACCTCGCGCTCGCCACGCAGTCCGGGGTGCTCCAGGTCATCGGCTGCATCGGCGCGCTCCGCCTCAGCGAGCGCCTCCTCAACGTCTACTGGCTCATGCTGCTCATTCTGCTCTTCGGCGATGTCGTCATCGGCATCTTCTGGATGTTTCGCTTCGACAAGATCTGCCAGGAACTCAAACCCAACTTGCGCTTCCGCCTGCACACCGAGTATGGCTACAACAACGAAATGACTCAACTGTGGGACCGGCTACAGATGGACTTTGGCTGCTGTGGAGTTTCCAGTGCTATGGACTACGGGCATCTTAATCGTACTGGAGCCCACATGTTGGCTTGGATCGCTGAACCTACGCCCGGTGCAGTCACAGAAGCTTCACCTGCTTCTCCAGCATACATTGTTCCAGTCAGTTGTTGCACCAGTATTACAGAAGAACGTACACTAACTGGTAACTATCACTATATCACCAATCCACTTTCACTATTAAATGCTAACTGTTCTTCTAGGAAATGCTACAGAACCAACGTCCAAAGAGCAAGCACATCGAAACGTCTGTCAAGAAGTCCACACAACGGGATGTGAAGAGAGATTACAATTATATCTTCGACAAACAGCGGATATATTATTTATACTCGGATACTGTGTTATAGCCTTCTTAAAGTTATGCTTCTTAGGCATCCTGAGATATGAAATTAGGGAAATGATACAGAAGATTAAGATCCTGCAAGCAGAAATGGAAGCCCGGCCGTCGATAATTAGTCTTGATAACAACTCCAGTCAGAATCTGGGCATGAGCAGTCCGTCGCATACAATACTCATAAACACAGCGAGTGTTAATGGCTCGGTAAGATTATCTCATGGGATAAATATAATTTACTGACCAGAAAAAGCTGCTGAGTGTAGAGACCACGATTCGCCTTTTTCAGGGAATTATTTTGAGCAAATCGCGTAACTTTACATAGACAATCAGAGAGGTTTTGTAAAATTTTATTAGAGTAAACGCTACGTGGTTCACATGTTGGTGCATGATGAACTAGGTGCTCCTTAGCTGGAATATAAAATTTTGAACGAATCGTGGTACTTGTTAAACTAAAGTTTCGAATGAGCGGGTAACTCTATAGCCAATCGGTAAGGATTTGCGAAATTTTACTAGAGTAAAAGGTACGTGGGGCACATATTGGTGCATGATGAACTAGGTACCCTCTATCTAAAATATAAAATTTGGAGCGAATCGTGGTAGTTTCAATTTCTGGTCAGTAAATTAAGCTCTACCGGCTTCACAAACTAGTTATCATAAATTTTTCTACTAATATCTGTGTGTATTAGGTGCCGGGAGGAGCAGGATGTTGCGATTCAACCCGAACAAGCACGCTTCACAAGCCGAGCTACGAGAGCACAGAGAGCGAGCGCGAGAGCCTCCTGGTGAAGGAGCCGCCGGAGCAGCCGCCGTCACCACCGCCGCATCAGCGGCCAGCGTCGGCGACGCGCGCCTTCCTCAGCGCAGAGAACCTGGAGTACCACCAGCGCAGCCTGCAGGAGACGTGCCGCGCCAAGCTCTTCCCAGGTACTGCCCCGAACTTGAGCAAACTGTTTAGGTAGTACACGATGTGATTGATGATGATGATGTCCACCGTCACGAACTGCTTGTTGAGACACGAGACACATTATATTTTTTCACACACTCGACTCGCCGGAAGATGAGGAGGATGACTGGGTATGTGACATGTGTACACTGCCGAGCTTACATGATACAGACGTAGATACACAGCTGAGCCTTTTTCAGTAGATGTAGATTAGGTTCGCACGATGTTCTACAATATGCCGCACTGAAATACCACTAACTGGAAATCGCCTTCGGCTGCCATTTGGGCGACTCGAATTTTAGAAATTACTGATAGCTTTCCGACTTCCGAGTCGTCCACAAACAAGCTTCACTCTAGCATAGAGTAAAACCGCGCCAGGCAACTTCCTGTTAGTATATATTTCAGTGATATATGCCTTCAAATGGAATGCTGTTGCTTCGCTGCGGAATTTGTACATTTGAAGTTATCAGGGGGCTTATTCTATAACAGTTGCGACTGTCGCTTCTCAGTGTCGTGTCGCATGTGATTTTCGACACTGCACATTTGGTATTCTTTAACTTTGTGATACTGTACTTTACGCGGTGTCATGTCGCATTTGGTTCAAATATTTGCGACATCAAAAAAGGTCGCAATTCAAAAGTAATTTCACTTTTTTAGGTTTGAAGTTACCGTGTTTATTTTGCTACATGTTAATACATAGAACATTAGCCAATTTTGTGGTACGGTGCATCAACTAAACAAATCATTATTTTTTCTGGACGATTGCTATTGCTCCTTTTTTTAAGAAAAGCAATAAAATACAATACAATTTGTCTCCATGTGAGAAAGCATTAATTTCTTCTGTTCTTTTATTATATTTTTATTGCGAACCTTAATGAAAATATAAATAAGCATAAATATGCAATCACACTTTATTATAATTAGGTGTTGATTGTTAATACTAATACAAACAATCTGTAAAAATCAAAAAAGTTATTAAATATAAATGTAATTTGTCGCAAAGTTAGCATTCTGTAAGAAAGGGATAGTGTAAAGAGATATCTGCATAAGCGAAAGCGACACGACACAGTCGTAAGTTTGATAGAATAAGCTCCTAGCTCCTAGATGTACAAATGCCGAATGGAATAGTGGGTAATATGTTGAATGTTTCATATGAATTAAATGGCAGGTGACGCAGCAGCAGATTCGGACACCAACTCGCACTGCGCCCTGCTAGTGGAGGAGACGACATCATCACCCCCAGCCCAGAGCCATTTAAAAAACCCAAACGGGAACAACAACTACGAGCTCCACGAGTTCCGGGAGCAGATGCAAGGCGGCAGTGGCGGCCAAGCGACAACATCAGCGTCGCGTTCTGGACGACTGAGCACGCCAGACACCTCCATGACGCAGAACATCTGACTAAAATATCACCTGGAGAACCTCTTCAGCAAGGGCCGCTTCAACCGGGCCAAGAAGGGTCCGCTGGCCACGCCGCTGGAGGAGCTCTTCAAGCGGCGGCCGCGGCGCCAGAGCAAGGCCCAGCTGCCCGACTCTTCCTGTTGAGGCTCCCCGGGGGACCCGAAACAACTGTACCACTGCTAACCAACGAGTTACTCATCTAACTGATTAGTAGTTGTAGAGTTATTTCACTCGTAATAACAACCATGTGGTGTGAACTCATGTGCTCCTCGGAATTCCAGTAGGCTTCCGTCGTATGCGAGACGATCCAGTGAGCGTGTATTGTGCAGTGACTGACTATAGACTAGACAATTCGTGCGTGTTTACCTATATACATCATCATTGGTTCAACTGTCAACCGTAGCGAAATTGTCAATCACACCGTCAGTTAGACAAGTAATATTCATAACATCACCGCAACTAAACTACATTAGAGACTTAAGTGTATAAATTAATATGATCTCAAAATTGTACCAAGTCATGTTGACCTAGCTTTAAATTAATAGAGTGTATTCAAGTGAAATTCTTCCCAAATTTACAGAGATAAGCGCGGGAACTGGAACTAAAGTAAACAAAAGTAAGGAGTTGACAAGTCAAGTAAACGCTTAGATAGAATGAAAAGTGAAATGCTAGTTTTCCCATTGTCCACTGTCGCTTTTCCATGACAAATGGAAGCTTTTGTTACTTCCAGAATGTGAAAACATAAAAATACTCCAACGATTTAATATATTATTACATAAAGAAACAAGAAGTGATGCAAATTAATGATATATTAATTATATATTATATATACATACATAAAAACCGCTAAATTCTAATATTTATATGAGCTTATTTAAAATAGTGCCTCGTACTAAGGGAGTGTGACTATGCTACCCTACTATACTGTTATTAACTATTAAAATTGTACTTTGTTGTTCGGGAAACTACTAACATAAATAACTACTGTCTAACTAAACTAAATATTCGTTCATTTCGTCTATTGACTATCGGATGATTTCTGCAAATTGCAACGACTATAACGACTGTCAAATCGACCACGATCGGCTTCTGATCAAACGTAACGTAACCGGAACGTAAATATAACGTAACGCAAACGCAGCGAGACTAAACGAAACCAAAGGATAATAATTAATCGAGAGTGCGTGTAACTTAAAAATTATTTATCTAAAGATATTAAAGTGTATTATCGTAAGCACAAATTTAACTAAACAAAACATAAAAAGGTACTCGCAGTAGTTGATTTGAACCCCACACAGAAAGCAGCTTACCAAATAGAAGACGGTGACATGCAACAAACCATTTGTAGAATTCGTTGATTGTGTACCTCTTGTTCGGCCTATGTGCGTGCAAATTCAATCGTGTTTTACCCAAACGTACGTTAGTTTACTGGCTTTACATAGATGTTCATAGTTTCGTCGGATATTTTCTAACCAAAATGATTTGCCGCGTGTACTTGCATTGCCGGCCGCCATATTGTTCGCACATAACCTTTACCAGTCTCATCCATTTTTTACACCCATCATAATGTTCGCAGAATAATCCAGGTAACAAGCAAAATTAATTTTCGTTCAAAATCAAACAAGTTCATTTAAATTTAAAGAGGGAAACTTATTTTTTGTGCAAGCAGAGCTAGCCTAACCTAAAATATTTGTCTTTATTATGTTCGTTTTCTGTTGTTTATGCCTACGCATTTTCCGCTATTGTAAATCAACCAAACTCCAGTGAAGGGCAAGTCCCTTTATCTCTGCGGTCGCCTAAGACACCAATCTCGAATTTAAAAAAAAGTAAACGTAAGATAGTTTTAAAATATTTTAATACTTAATTGTTTTTTTAATAAACATTGCTGTTATGTATGTCTAAAATTTGATCTTGTGGATTCAAATAATATAATCGATGGATCACGTATTCTCTTTTAAATATTCAACAGTAAATATGTTTTAAAATATCGTCCACAAGTAACAGATCTACCTGTTGTCAGCTAAATGTTTTAACATGCGATCAAATAGTTCTAAGTAAAAATCGTTGGTGTTATATTATTTTTCTAAAAGTTAAAACAAATGTTAAACATTGTTGTAAAATCTGAAATAAGGCGCTTACTAATGATATTGACGGAATGGTTAAGATTCCAGATTGATTGTAGATGGTGCATATACACGTCGGCAACGTTTTAACAGTGAATAATTAGAATATATTAAAGTCATCGTCATAAAATAACAAAATCTCTGTAATCCATAAAAAATAATTACTAATTAATACTGATAGGCAGGTCCTATTAAATTAACTCAGTTGCTAAAGCAGATTTAAAATTGTAAACAAAACCTGTTCATATCGATAATTCGAATTATAAGATGCAAAAGACCAATTTTTTCTTAAGCGCTGTTTTAACTAACTCGGTGGAGATGATAAGAAAATTTTGATATTTTTCTTCAAGCACCAAATTAACTAACAAATTCATATTTCCGTAATGATATAAGGGGGGTATCATTCGGTTTTATCGTTTCCACTGAACCATACATGCTTCCTGAAACTACAAATAATGCAATGCTGTTTGGAAAATCATATTCGTGTGCAACACAAATGTGATTCTCTAGTGGCATTATAGAAAAATGTATATTCATATTAGAGTTAACTATTCTGTTAGATGCTATATAATTATGTTGAACCATTCAAACTGTACTCGGTACCCTAAAGTTGTATATAACTATTGAAATTTAATAAATACAAATGTATTGTTAACTTTTCTTTCATTTTTCCAGGATCATTCTATAAGGCACAGAGACATTTATGTTATAAGTTCGCAAAATAGAATTTTAGATGACGAATCTAGTGACGGACGAGGCACAAGCCGAGTCTTTAAATTTGGTGAGTCCTACTCAGTTTGTGTACGTGTTATATACACACAAAAAATAGTATATTCTCTTCAACCCGACAGCGTGGTCCAGTGCGTTATCTGGCTACTACCGGCTAACGTGCTGAGACGTCAGTCAACGTGAGATCGATGGTTCGAGTCTCCGTCGGGCGAGAATGTGTGATTTGTCGTAAAATAAAAAAAATGCCTTCGGTCTGGCATTCAATCACACTCAGATGTTACAAGCTATCCACTTGTACACCTTAAATGTAGTCCTGGTTGCACAAAGAATATCTCCGCTGCCGCTGTGGTTGCAAACCACAGATCGCCGCACGGATTGAGATTCTGACTGCACCAAGATGAATGGATGAATAGAGCACAATCTCGACTCCTGATATACGTACGGCGACGCGACAACCGTAACTACGGCTCCGTCACGCACATAGTATATCAAGAGCATACTAAGAGAGATGAGAGAGATCCAGCCTTACACTGAAGGGTAGATAGGCTTTAGGATTAAGTAAGTAAGTATATATTCTCTTCAAATTTGTTTAGTAATTATTATAACTTTAAAATTAAATTTTAAATAACATAGGCGATGAAACAATGAAAATCAGTGAAAATAATCTTATAAAATGTAAATAACAGTTTATCGCCTAGGTTACGATATTTTATAGGACTGAATAATATTATTTTGCGGCCTCAAAGCAGTTCGGAAAGTAACGTAGAGAGTATATACTAAAAAATATATTAAACAAATTGAAAAATCTTACCTTAATTTCAGGATCCTGGATAGAAGCACAGCAATCAAGAACACAGCCACCAATTATAACCTAAATAAAACATTGTTTAAAATATGAACACTTCATAAAATGATTTAATAGTTCACAAAATAATGTGTATATTTAAATGAAATTTGTTCACAAAGCACTTTACACAAAAACAAATATTTTACATCAAATTTAAACAAAACAAAACTTGAAATTGTCTTCATGTGTTTGACAAGAAATAAACAACAAACAACTTGTTTTTCTCCCGCTCCTACTCAAGGACTAGCACGTGCTAATTCAATTCACAGAGGGCGCGAAAACAATTTCATATCAAATAACAAATCATTATTCCTGATGAAGCCTTAGGTGGAAGTACTTACCGGCGATGCAATTTCCGATGATTTTCCCGAAGTTTCCTCAGTTTTCACTTTTTCTTGTGACCTACATTTGCTTAATTCCACGGCTATTTCAGCCCCAACTTTTGCATTGTTTTTTATCAACGCCATATCTGTAATCAAGTGATTAAGGAAGTTAAAAAGTGAAAATTTAGGAATGCTTAAAAGTAGCTTAAAAGTAATAATCTGTTTGTCAACTTTTTGACAGTGAGAGATTATCGTGTAATCAACACGGGGAATTTTAATTTATATGCTAATTTTTCTCGTTTGTCTTTTAATTTAAATTTATCAATTAAAAAAAATATTATAAATGAGTTTTAATTAAGAAATGTTTGTTTTGAAAAGTAACGTTATTAAATTATCAATTAATTAAAAATGTTGGGCTATATTCTAGAACGAAATATAAGGACCGACTTTAGTCGTATAAGAAATACTTTTAGACAAACACTGGTCATTTTTGGTGAGCAATTGATTTAAATGGATTTATACGTTAGCAGTGTTGTGACTGATCTAGATCAATTTGTGTGATCTTTAATTTGATTTAGATCAAGATCAAATTAATATGATCTATGACCTTAAAAAGTTCCGATTTTTTTTCTAAGCTATAGAGGTTAAAATTTGTTCGTTGTAAATTAAAAATTAAGAAAGGATAAGCGATTTTTAAACAATTAAATATTTTAATTTATAATAATAGTTAGGTACTGATCTTATTTTTTATCTAAAAAAATATCTATAATTCCTGATCTGATCTAAAGAAAGATCCATAATTCCTGATCTGATCTAAATAGATCAATAATTTCTGGTCTAAGCTAAAAAAAAAACGTAGTAATCATAAAAATGTAACTATTAGCTAATCAAGATCATATTAGACATAAAGATCTTGACTTGAAGCTCTATCTAGCAAGATCATTTTTAAAATGACCTGTCACAACACTGTACATATAAGTAACGTTAGCTTGTCGGTATTTTAATGCGCCTATATATCCGGCACAACGAAATACAGTGCTGCATCCGACCAAGCTGACGTTGATTCTGTTCTGTTAGCATAGCTCAATTTAAATATTACTCAAACCGACCACTGGTGGTAAAAAAGTGTCAACTTAACACATGGATTCTCTGAGGATTCTTTAATGCTTCTGAATTTTGAGAATAATAATCTTGATGATACCTATCAAATAGCGGTGTCGCTAAACTGAATCTTCAATGCGTCTTGGAAAAGAAAAAAAAATTTTAATTCACTGATAGCTTGCAGGATTTAGAAACATGAAAGAATCTTTGTGAGGGCTGTAAAAGTTAGTTCCAGAGAAATGTCAAATTTGACTACTAAATTATTTTTTAATTTTTTTTTAGTATTATTCAAAAATTTTGTTAGGAATGGTACTAAACCAAGAGTGTGAAGCTAAAGGATACTTGTTTGCAACGATTTTCCCTGGGTGATCTTAGCAACAGCACTCAAGAGAAAAGGTGTCACATGCTTCCCCGCGATTCCTTGCTCTTCAGCGTCCTTGAGAGCTTGTTCAATAGCTTCTTGTAAAGGTCCCTCATCAAGGGCTGCATCTTCGGGAACGGGAACAGCAAACAACATCCCGGATTTTAGGCCAAGGGCTAATGAAGCCTCAATTATTTCAGCGGCTTGTTTTGCCGACCTTACATTGTAAGGTGCATGGCTTCCACTCGTGCGGGAATAGAATGCCGGGAAACTTGTGGAGGCACCGAAAGTCGCCACAAATACGCCTTGAGTTTCCTTTATTATAGCCATGCAATAGTCAGTTTTGACGAGTGATTCATAATGTGTAATAAAATTAAACAGTGTATTGAGAGTATTTATTAAAGATATTTATAGAAATGTTTAAAAGATTATTTTCAAAAAAAAATAAACAGACCTATCTACTACTTTCATATAATATTGTTTTTACGTCCAATACTACGAGTAAATGAACATTACTGTACATCTCACAACGTCACAACTATGTAAACTTATTTTTACACACAGTCGTTTGTAAATTCACAATCACACGCTGCTATAGGAACTGGTTGCTTTGGTAGGTAACGTATACTACTTTATAGAAGTAAATCATTGTGTAATTTTCTCTGGAAAATCATTTAATAAAATGATATTTTTGCTGTTAAGTAAATACCATCGTAGAAAAATTGCAGTATATAACTCCAGTTGTAAAACAATATTACGCACTCGTTACCTTACACACGAGTGCGTAAAAAATACACACAATCTTACACCGAAAGGTAAAAAGGCATAACATTAACAGTTAACACTAAGAAAAAATTACCAAACAATTTCATACTAGCTTACGATACTTGTGTTATTTTTTCACTAGTGCGTTAAATGCTTCTTACAGCTTTTGGTAGGTATACACACATAGAGTTGAGACTAAGAAAAATTTACACACTCGCTTAAGACGCTTGTTTTTTTTACAACTGTTGGTGCGTAATATGCAATTAGGTACTTAAAATGATCCACTCAACACACTGTTTAATTTTGAATGAATTTGTATTTATTTCAAACTTACCAAATATTCTAATGTTCTAGGGATGTCTAATATAGATTTAACACCACTAGAAACGACAGCAATTGAACTTCGTCCTAGTTCAGTTAAATCAGCAGAAATATCTAAAGTATTTTCACCTTGTCTATGAACACCCCCAATACCTAGTTAATAAACGAATGAAAATCTACTTGCTTTTGTTTTCAACAATGTTTCTTACCGCCTGTAACAAACACCGGTATGCCAACTTTTTCTGCAACAATAATAGTACCCGAAACTGTTGTACCGCCGTTTAATTTATTACTTAAAACAAAGGGAAAATCTCGCCGTGATGTTTTAATTGATTTATTAGTATTAGTGTTTGCTAAATAAGAAAGCTGTTCATAATTCAACCCGACGTTAACTTTCCCGCTAAGTATCGCTATTGTCGCCGGTATTGCACCCTATCGAAAAAATTTGGAATTACAGTGACACATGCATGAAAACAATGGTTTGATTACCTGTTTTCTAATTGTTTTTTCTACGTCTAATGCACATTCCAAGTTATCCGGATATGGCATACCGTGAGTGATTATAGTAGATTCTAATGCAACAATTGGTGCACCTGATTCTAAGCCATGCTTAACCTCTTCAGATATGGCAAAATTGTAAGCACGTTGTAAACTATTTGTATTTATATTGCGTTTGGAAACAAATGGTTTAATAAATCTTTGAATTTTCCACATTTTCACTGTTTTATTTATTATAAGATAAACTACTTTGTATCACTTTATTCACTGAGAACACCACTTCTAATTTAAACTTATTGTTGTATGTGGGTTTCATGTACTTTATACCGGTGATAAAATTATTACTACGCGCAATAGTTTAAGTCAGTTATTGAAAAATTAATTCTAATAAAAAAAAGAGTTTTAATGTCATTATATTAATCTTGACCTACACTAACATTAGGGCAAGAAGTGATAAAACAAATATTATAATAATTTATTAAGCAATATAACAAGTATAATAAATATGAATACAATTTAGTTTATGTCACTGATTTCCCAGTCAGAAATATCGTCTTTAGCTTTATTTTGTTTAGTTGAAACATTAATTACAGCTTTTGTGCTTATAGTATCACCTTTTCCTTTTAGAGACTGATTAGATCCTTTTTCTTTTTTATTTTCTAAATAAGAACTATCAATGCTTGACGAACTAACATTCCAATCACTTGTTTTAAACAATGAATTTGGTTTAACAATTGTTTTCTTTATTGGCGTTTTTGTTTGAACAATATCTTGTTCCTCAGTCTCTGTTTTTGGGTCAGAATGCAAATCAAACAAAACTTTCTTTTTTACTGCACTAGTGGCAGCAATATTTTTTAACACGCTTTTTTGTGTTTTCTCGTCGTCTTTAAATTCATCCGATTCTATATCAGATGATGAAATAATGTTAAGTATATTTTTTTCTGTTTCAATCTTTTGAATTATATTTGCATTATTTTGTTCCGGTGCTCTTGGAGAAACTGCAATAACTTCATCTTTAGCATTATCAACTGTATCTAATGAACTGACTGAATACACTTTTTCAATCGAATTTTTAAGCTGAGTAGCTAATTCTTTTTTCATTTCTAAGATACTATCTAATGATCTCGCCAAGTTATTAGTAGAAGTAGTTTTTGGTTTTATTTGTTTACGTTCTCGTTCTTGATCAGAAAATTCAGCAACTTCTATACTTGATTCTGATTTGCTTTTATTTATATTTTTTTTCGTTGATTTAATTTTCTCAACTGTTGGAATTTGTTCTAACTCAGAATCATCAGATTCAGTATAATACATTTTAGATTTACCATCAGGTTGTTTCAGTTTTAAACTCTTCGGTGGCATTGATTTTGATTTACTGATTTCTTTAGGTTTTTCTGGAGATTTTTTTATTTCCGGAGAACTCTGATGTCTCTGTATCGTTAATTTATAAATTGGCGTATTCGGTGTTGGAGCTCTTTCAGGTTTCATAATAGATTTAGCTTTATTTCGCATATTTAGAAGTAAGCTTCTAAATCGCGACGGTTTTTGTTCCAGCTCTGGAGTTGTCATATCTCGAGATTCTCGACGTTTTAAATCACTTACTTGTTCTTCTAAATTTTCCAGAATGTCGTTACGAATATCCATGAAATATTTAACATTCTAAAACGTATAAAGAAATAATTAAAAGTCACTTTTTGAAAGATCAAGCCAAAATGACAGATGAATTTTATTGGTTGCCAACTATTGTGCGCAATCTAGTGCGCAGGTGATGCGCAGTACATCATTTGCGCAAAAGGTGCACAAATTCGCTATAGCCAGATTTTTTTTCATAAAGTTACTGTAGAAATATTCCACGCAATGTAATTAATTTTGTCCACAACTGAGGGTATAATAGTTTCAACATTAACTTGGCCGCATCAAAGTAAGAGAAAATGTAGAATTTGAAGCTCTAAATTAATTAATTTTTTATTGACTTATTTTCAAAGAATTCATGTTTAGAAAATGTTTTCGAGTATCTGTCATGTTTCGCTCATAGTTCAACATATTTTTAATTTAAAATTAGTACCTTTGCTGCTAACGTTCGGTGATGAGTAACAATTTCAATATTTTGTTTGTATGTTTTTTCTGGTAACTTGGTCCATTCTGGGTCTACACCTAAATCTTTTAAACGACTAGCTACTATGTCTTTCATATCTTCTCGAAGTTGTATTAAAATATCAGGATTCATTCGAAGAGCATTTTCCAAACTATACAGATAACATTAGTAAATACTCACAGCTAATATAAAATAGTTCTTACCTTGTGATTGATCTATTTTGTAACGTACTGATTCCAGTTTTTGATGATTTTGTACCCTCGGTGGTGGGTCGTTGCGATTTAGAAGACGCAGTAGTAGTTTTTGAAGGTTTGACAACAACTGGAGTTTCGGTTTCAGATTCTGATTCTGTCTCATATTCAGTTTCAGATTCTTCTGAACTAACTTCAACTTTTGAAGATTTTGAATAAATCTGTTGTACTGTCGGTTTCTCTTTTTCTACAATTAGTTTTTTTGGTTCGGCAACAGAATTACGTTCTTCAACTTTATTTTTCAGTTCCGCCATTAGATTTCTGGCGATCTTGTCGTTCTTTTGAACAGATTTAAGAACGGATTGTGGTTTGATAATTTCGGCTAGTATTTCATTTTTGCTACTTTCTGTGTTAGAATCATCATCTGGATCTGATGATAATTCGTGAACTACTGTGACTTCATCAGGTTTAATTGTTTCTTTCTCAGGTACAATAGTTTCTTCCTGTTTCTTAACCGAAGTAATTTGAATTTTCTGTGGTAGTCTAGTTGGTCTAGTTATTATAATTCTTTGTTTTGGTTGAGGTGTTTCTCGAACAATTTCAGTTTGCAGAGGTTTTTTTGGTGATATTGTTAAGATTGATTTTTGTTGTTGTTTATCCCGATCAACTTCAATTTCTTGAAGCTTACTCCAGAAGATTTCCAGACGACCTTGAAGTACATCAAATGTGCTTGCAATATTTTCAGAAATTTGTAAGCCCAGTTTTTCAATGTTTTGTTTAGCCTTTTCTTCTAATTCTTTTTCCATTTCGTGTTTTAGTTTCTCAACATCGACTGGTTCACGTTCAACTATAGGTTCTGGAATATTTTTTTGTACCCTGATTTCTTCAGGTTTAACTATTTCTTCTTTTTCAACTATCTCTGGTTCTTGTTCTTTTATATTTATTTCTTCTTTATCATTATATATTTCTTTATCAATTTCAACAGCAGTAGGTGGAACAATATTTTGAACTGTTTTTGAAGTACTTGCTTCAGTTATTTGATCCTCGATAACTTTTTGTTGTATTGGTTCTTTTACCATTTCTTCGTCATGTTCTTTCCTTTCATCCAATTTATGAAAGAATTTTTCCATTAATTCTTCATACTTGTCTTGTTCAACCTTTTGTGTTTTTAATACCTGCATTTCAGATTCGATTTGAGTTTTTAATAGCTCAAATTGATGATGTAATTCTTCTACATGTTTGTAGTATTCTTCAGATTGCTTTTTTGATTCTTTATCATCTTTATCTTCATTGCTAGGCACAGTTTCTGTTTTGTTCTGGAAAAATCTCTCAGTGCTGTTGAGTTTTTCTTTTAATTCTTTTATCTCCATTTGTAGTTTATCGGTTTCTGCTTTATATTGAGGATGAACTGAATTAATTTCAGTATCGTCTTCAGGATTTTCTATATGTTGTAGTTCGGTGCTATCTGGATGTCGTTTTAAAAAATGTTTTTTTAGATATTCGGCGTTAAGAAATCCCTTTTTACATTCATTACATCGAAATGTACCTACTGGAGCATATGGTACTCCAACTGGATATTTTTGGTGAATATATAATGTTGATTTCAAATCTTTTACCTTTTTCTTAAGTTTATTTATTTCGTGTTCGTAGTTTACAATATCACTCTTTAATTCATCATTTTCCTAAGAGCATTTTCATTATGAATATGTGTATTATATAATATATTATAATTTTATACTTACTTCATTAGATTTTTGTAACTCCTTTTTTAATGTGTCGGTGGTAGCGTCTAAATACTTTTTACAAAAATTTAAATATTCTACAGCAAGTTGACTTAATCTGAAAATCTTAACGAAATTAGGATCCAAAATTCGCGCTTCTTCTGATTCTAGCGAGTATTCTAAAACGTTTTGAATATGATGTTCAACAATTCCGATATCTCTGTCTCGTATAATTCTGTCGATATCTAAAAGAGCTTAAATTGGAATGTTGTGATTGTACTTTCCATAGAAAGGAATGCAAACCTATGCCATTTCGATCGTAAGTTTTCAAACACTTTTGATTGTTGAAGCAGAATCCTGCGTCCCACAATATTCTTGTATAGTCGTAATGCCATCGATGGGATTCGGTAGACATGGATATAATTAATTAACAGTAATAATGTAAAAGGTAATTTTATTAACTCTAATTGTAAAAACATAAAATTAATTTTGTTCTACAATCAAAACAAAAAAAGTTACGGAAAGCTCCGTTAGTGCAGTGGCGCCGCTGGTTGCCTTATATTTATGTTTATGCACAAAAATTAATACCTATTATGTTTTACAGAATTATAACTATCACTGAACACCGTTTAATTATTGCTTATTAATTATTCAACAACACAGTATTCCAAATTCGTTATTTACAAACAAATGCAAGGGTAAGGTTGCCTTGTGCCTAACTTCGCACTTAAATTTAAAGTTTACAAACAAATTCAAATTTTTAGTCACAGTTTTTTACAATTTATATAATTAATAAGGTCTGAAGCGATTATTGTGGCCCTCACGATGACGGTCATATCTTGAATCACGGTCTCTATCCCGAGAATCATATCGATCCCGGTTGTCAAAGCGTCCTTGTCCTTGGTAATTTCTGTGTCCGGAACGAGCAGCTGTCAACCTGGGGCGCCCGTGCCAAGGGCTGACAATTGGAGGCTTGGGAATTCCTCGGTCATAAGATTTCTTATAATCTTCATCTGCCTCCGAAAATCTATCTGCAAATTCTGTCAGACATTCCTCCAGAAATTCTTTTTGCTCACGTGTCAGGTTAGTAGCGTCCGACATTTTTAGATGTTGTGACGTAGTAAATCACATGCGCATTTCATTTGCGCTGTACCGACGAACCTGAAGGTGGTTATAGGAGAGATGTTTCAAACAAACGCAGCTCACCGAAGTGGGAAATCCCATAATATGAAATATTTTAGTTTTTAATCTAATTCCCTGGTTTTTATTTAGGTTCTATTGTTTATTAATATTTGTTTGATTGATTTTTTGCGACATTATCTTTTTAATATTGTTTGATTTTTAAAGAAATGGGGACACAAACCGGTACGTGTGACATTTCACGGAATAAACTATTGAGCGATGTCCAAGTGCAAAATATACAACGTGTGTGATTTTGACGTGGCGTGACGAAGTATCTCAACTCCGTCCAATGCGGCGTTAAATGAAAATAGTCGTACGATGAGTGGGTAACCAATCCAAACGTTGAGCTTGACGATATTCTTAGAAAGAATAGAAGGGCAGACTTTTAAAAATGTACCTAATATTGTTCAGCATTTCGATTTAACAAAATGTTATCATTGCCGTGTTTTATCAGTCCAAAAAGTGTAAACTATTAACCACAATCTGTTAATTCGCATGGCTTTTACGTAAACTTATGACCTTAAAGAGTATTATTTCTATTTCCGTAAATTAGCACGTGCCCTAATTGTTATTTATGTAAGTTCTGTCAAACTGTGACCCGGGCGTGAAAGTGGTATGATGTGCAAATATTTGTAAATAACTTTTTATACTACATTATAAAAAATTACTAGTGCATAACATTAGCCAAGAATTTTTACGCACAAATTCCCGAAACGTCAAATCGGGCGGATAAGTTGCGTCATGTTTTTTTTCTAAACTGTGTCTCATCAGTAGTCTGTTAGACCAAATCATGAGAGTTTGATTTTATCTGTAAGTCTCATTCAGTTCTGACCTTCGTGGTAATCGGTTATAAATTTTAAATATTTCCTTTCTCGATATTCCTATATTTAGCGCATAGGAGAAATTCAATTTCACTGCTAATTAATTTTGTTTCGTGCACATTTCAGTATCGAATTGCATGTGCTGTACTATAAACCCAAATGGCTACTACCATGTCTCGTAAAAGAACCAGAAGTTACTCAGAAGATCAGCCAGCAGCCAACAATCGGGAACACATACCTTTTCATCACGTCAACGGAGTTCCTTCCTTTAAAATGGTAACTATTTCGGGCGGTATTTGTAGCCTGATTTTATCAGAAAGGTGTATGGTTGTTATCACAAACTGCTGACTGGGGTTTGATAAAGCGCGAGAGCATATATTTCGTGCTGTGGTGACTATGTAGTCAATGCAAGCAAAATTCCTCCGGTGCTTATTATGTTCTTTTGAACTTGTTGACATTCGGTTCGCTTTGACCTTAAATATTGATAATATTTGATAATATAAATCCGTGAATGAGTGTCATGCGGTCAGATACTGAGCAGAGTCACACCACTCTTTATCTGACAGCAGCCAGGATGCCTTCCACGCGAGTTCTCTGTAGAAAACGAACTCACGAATTTGCATTTGAACCAGTAAGTACTTATTATTTCATTACGTTCTCTTTTTAATTATCATTTATGTTGTAACTGTATATTTGCACGTATATTCTCCGATTACGTAGCATTTTTCTGATTTAATTAAGAACTAAACGGCTCATTGTTTATTACAATAATGGCATTTTAATAAAACATTATTTTGTATATAGCTGACTGAGCTAAATAATTATTCCATTATTCAAAAACCGTTTCTTATTTGTTGCCTTCAAACGGGATCTTTTTTACTTTTATAAATTATGTTCCCAGATTATAATATGAAATATGTTAGGTGCGCCTTTTTATTAGATAATTTTTAAAATAAATATTTATATTTGATAATATTTAGTACATTTTTAATGATATCATTTTTGCTAGATAACTTTTTAGAAGGTGAAGATTATACTCTAGTTTTTATTTGATTTATTATAATCAAAATATTATCATTCCAAATTATAAACAAAATTTTGTACCACACAATCAATATAAAATTATTATTTACAAATTGTATAGTTTAATCTATCATATTTATTATCATAATTAGGAGCTGTATTAAAAGATTATTTTTTTTATGAAATGATATCATTGTACTTTACATATTATCCTTGATATTAATTGTCTAATTTTATCTCTAATTACTCTAATTTACAAATATTCAGTAAGTTCAAAAATATTTAATCTATGTTTTTCTTATGATAAAACAAACTAATTCATTTTTACTTTACTAACACTGTAATTTCCTAAACCAATTTGTTAAAATTGCACGTACTATTCCAATTAATTATGTAGAGCTCTTTGTAATTGAATTTGATTGTTTAAAAACTAAATGTATGTTTTGTTTTCACTCTGTCTTCATAGTACAAAATAATGGTAAACAATAAATTGTTATTGGTTTTCAAAACTATAATTTTACTTGCATTGCAGCATAAAATTAGTTTTACGTGTCTAAATTTACGAAGTGACCTTAAACTTTAAAATAACAATATGTGAGGTCCAAATGAAGGTAGTAACATACTTTTTATTGTCCTAGAATTTTACCACTGGAACAGTTATTTAGATTTAGAACTTTGAGATTAGTTTATATCCTCATTAGATACCATCTAATCTCATAAATAAATAATAAATTAAATAAGTGCATGTGTTCCTATTTTTGTACGTCAGAAGTAATTTTGACAAGCAATTTGTTTTACGGGACGATTGTTTCTATTTTTGTCTTTGATGAAAATAGATTTTTTTATCGCTTTATTTTTTATATTACGTATTCATTATAATAGAGAAAATAAGTTGGTTCATTTCTTTTATAATGAAGGTCAACCAGAAAAAATTAATACTGTTCTTTTATTCATATTCCGTAGATCATTATAATTGCACAGTTATATAATTTTTATTTGAATGTATCGAGAATTCATATAAATTATGTAAGCAGCAAAATTACTGTTCGAACACCAAGACTATTTGCAGTGATACGAATATTAATGGCTTGTACAGTTCACTAAGGGTTTGTTCTTTATAAGTAACCTAAACAATTGCCTATAACGGTTTGTGCCATAAAATTTGTACTCAAAAGTAGAAATTTTGCTTGCAAATTAATTTATAGGTTAGGATAGGTTAAGAAAAAATAAATGTTCTATAGTAGAGGCACCGAATCAGACGAGGTGAGGATTCAAAAGAAGTGGCCTATAAATGACTATGATCTATGTCGTTATCAACGGTGCCTCTACTATATGAATATCTTCATAGCAATTATCTTTTTTTAAGACTTTTTTTATTATTAGTCTATCTGCAAAGAGGCTCCCTTCAGCGATGAAGCTGCTGCTGTCAGAGAGCGTGAGTTGTGCGACTATACACAACGGATAACGTATAAAATGGCAAAGAACGGCCAAGCCACAAGACCCATCCGAGTCTACGCAGATGGCATCTACGACCTCTTCCACCAAGGCCACGCCCGACAGCTCATGCAAGCCAAAAGCCTATTCCCCAACGTTTATCTAATTGTCGGAGGTACAGTAACTAATGCTTACTCCTTGATAACACTCGCTCATGTCTGTGATGTCAGTTGAATGGAAAGGCAAATAAAGTAGATGTAAATATTTATATGTAAATACGTTTAAAAATTTAAAGAGGCGTCATTTAGGTGTGTTTGTTTTGGCATGGGTGAGAGAAAATCAATTGTAGTTCAGCTTTATCCTTGGTTTTATTCATAGTTTTTTCCTGACTGTCATACTCACGTTTTACGTAAAGTTTGAAGATGCAATGACGTAAAAGTTCAATTATATTTTTTTCAAATCGAAAGTTAAACACTGACTCATTAACACATATGACATGATCAGTGACGAATAATAAATTGATCTTTAAACTTAACTACTGCATCATTTCCTTTAATACTTATGCATGACAGTTCAACAATAACGAACGATCAGCTGATTTCGGGCATACAAACCAAAAATGTATCATTTATGTGTAACAGAAACTGATAGTTATCTCACTGATGACTGATAATATGATATGCAATAATAACTATGTAATAATCAATCAAACAATCAATAACTCGAACCGTACAAAATAACGGTTCAGTTACCGGTTCACTGTGTTCAATTTGTTACGGATTTCAAATTTATATTTCATGTGAACCGGTAACCGGTTTTCAGAAAAGCGGTTCAAGGTTCGTAAAATATAAAAAATTCTAAAACTAGACCTGAAAATACTGCACTTTTCTTAAAAATTCATCAGCATTTTGATGAAAAAATATGAATTTTTTTTAACGATTCCGACGGATTCAGATTTGGTTCCGGGTTCAATAAAATTGTTTCATTCAAGTTTTCGTTCCTGTGCAGTTCAGTACGTGTCCTTAATTTATAATATAAAAATGGCTGCTCCCAATCAGCTGATTGTTAAACTTGTCACGTGCACGTGCACGAAAACTAACCAAGAAATACTTTAATTTAATTGTATCAATTTTTAATTTCTAGTCTGCAGTGATTCCTTAACACACACCAGAAAAGGTCGCACAGTTATGAACGAAACAGAACGTTATGAAGCAGTCCGACATTGCCGCTACGTTGATGAAATCGTACAAGACGCACCCTGGGAACTCGATGATGAATTCCTCGAGAAACATAAGATCGACTTCGTGGCTCACGACGAAGCGCCATACCTTACAGACGAAGGAGATGATATCTACGCACCGCTAAAAGCCAAAGGAATGTTCGTAGCCACAGAACGCACCGAAGGCGTCTCTACGTCAGACATCGTAGCAAGAATAGTCCGCGATTATGACATTTACGTCAGAAGGAATCTCGCAAGAGGCTACTCAGCCAAAGAATTAAATGTCGGTTTTTTAAATGAAAAGAAATTTAGGCTACAAAATAAAATTGATGATTTAAAAGACAAAGGCAAAAGAGTCATGGAAAACATTGGGGAGAAACGGGTAGACATGATTCAAAAATGGGAAGAAAAATCAAGGGACTTTATCGATGCCTTCTTATTGCTCTTTGGACGAGAAGGACGATTATCACACATTTGGAATGAATCAAAAGGAAAAATAATGCAAGCTCTCAGCCCGCCAAGTTCACCAAAAGCGAATGGATCACCAAACTCATCGACGCAATCGTTGAATAGTGAGAATGATATATATGAAGACGCTTTACCACCACCGAGAAAAAATCCTAGATATGATTCTCCTTCTCGCAGTGCTGCGAGTTCACCCTCATCTAGTCGAAAAATAAATAACAAATATTACTCTGATGAATTCTCGGATGATGAAGACGGTCAGACATCAAAATAGAAATAAAAATTTTCTGTGCTGGGGACCAAATCAGTTCAGTTTCTAATTTCTTCGGTTGATAGAATTTATGGTTCCTCTATCAAAGTGATAACTGTTTTGCTTTTTCTTGTTGGTATCGTCTTTTTTCCTTGATGTATCAGACAGCTAAATTATAAATTATATTTTTTTTACCCGCAGAAACTGACTACTTAAGTGAAATTTTTTGTTTTTCTGAAGGGGTTTTTTGAAATTTTAGTGATACAATCACTTATGATATTTCGTGATCTATACTAGTTTTGACGACGATGTGCATTGTAATTTTGAAATAGTCACAGAAAGGGTTGTTCCCTTTCGAATGATAACACCACAAGTATAATTTAATAAATAGTGATATTTTAAAACCACTATGTTTTTTACATGTAACATGTTGTATAATATGATCATTATTCAATAGAATATCTTTGACCGTCTGTCGAAGTTCTTATGATGAAAATGAGTTGTGACGAACATATTTATTTAATATTATTTATTCCCGATGATGTGTAGCTGTATAACTTAAAATTATATATACTGTTATATAATTGAAATAAAGATACATTGTTAATAAAAAAATTTAACCTATATTATTCAGGAACTTGCGAAAGATCAAACTGGCATGTTTATTGTTGATTTAAGAACTCAATTCGAAGTAGAGTTAATGTCTAAATTTGTCTGTCGTTAATTTGATTGTTTTATATTAGGAAGTGATGAAAATGATGTTCCTGCCTTCTATAAATAGCGCTTGTTAAATTAGATAATTGAATTTTTTTATCTCGAATATTTCAATAAAATAACCGTTGTATAGATTTGAATTTACATACCGCGTTGACGTTTTCAATGTCAACAAACACGTGCATTGATGATTCATCCAGGTAATATCAATTAAAATTTTACCTGAAATTCCCTCTTGAATACTGCGGTTGGTACCGATTGTCACCGAGCGTGTACACCGGTCTTTTCCGAGATGGTGCAACCAATCAGAAAACAGTAATTCCGAGCCAACTGACTTCAAACGTTCGCACCGAAGGCAAAACAACGAAAAAAATACGCGAAAAATGTTACTGATAAGTGTAATCGTGTTATTTTGTAATAAAAACATTATTGATAGTGTGAAATATTTGTGTTAGTGTTAATTAAAATTAAAATAAATCGTTTAAACGTACGTTTTAAGATAAATCTTGTGGTTCGATGTTGTAACCAAGTAGCATCTCCAAAATGGACGAACCTAACGTTCAAATACAAATATCGACAGGTAGCGATTCGACCAGTGAAGAAAGCACGAAAAACGACAGTAAGAATGAATTATGCTCTTATTTTGTTATGAATCTTACAATATCATTTAACTCCATGGTTGTTTTACAATGTTTGACACATTCTAACCAAACCTTTTTCAATGTACTATTGTACAAAATTACGCCGTGACAAATGTCATTCGAGTGCATTCACACCCCTGTTTGAGCTTATATTTCTCTTTTTCTTATTATGTACACCAGAAATAATTCCTAGAATGTTCTTTTATTTAAAATTATTATTAGACAGACATATTAATTTGTAACATATCATTTCACACAAGTTACTATGCAAACTGACCTTTAGTTAATATAAACATGACATTTTACAAACGTTTATTCAATGCTTTTACTAATTTTGTATTATTCACGCCTCAAATAAGGAAGGCGGGAACATGAAATACCTTTATCATTAGTAATTTCGTTATTTTTATCTTTGTTTATAAAGGGCATTGTTGTTCAATTTTAGCTGTACCCCTGCCCTTAGACAAACGAATATGTCTTGTCGGGAGTGCAGTAGAGGACCCGGTAACTTGTCGAATAGCACAAGACTTCGGTGTACCCGTTCTAACATCAGAGACAGGCCTCGAGTATGTCCACGATGTTACCTGCACCACCATATTCGTGTTGGATGACTTCGAAAATTCTAACTTAAAAGAATTGCAGAAGTCTCCACATCGAGTATTAGGTTCGGTAGCGCTGCAACAGCTAGCTGCCAAAAAAGAAAAATTACCACAAAACACCAGGCCTCTGTACAACACGGCCATGGCTGGTGTTGTTGTTTGCTTTACCGGGTTCCGAAAGAAGGAAGACCTGGTATGTTATGCTCTTTTTACACAAGGGTCCTTTCATGCTTAATCTGTAAAATCTAGAGTAAAATCCATCAAATCTTTTGGGAATCTTTAAAATCACGTAATATTCTTCAAATCTTTCAAAAAATTATTAAAATCCAATCAAATATCCTTAAAATTTATAAAATCTTTTGGAAAATCTATCAAATCCGTAAAATATTAATAAAACCTCTTTAAAATCTTTAAATCCAAAGTAAAATCTATAAAATCCAAAGTAATATTTGAAAAATGTTGGTACCTAAAATCTTTAAGTTCATCTAAAAATCCTAAATAAAATCTTATAAAATGCATACAATCTTTGTAAAATCTGATCATAAATCCATAAAATTATAAAATCTTCAGAACACTGGTTTTTAAATAAGATTCAGAAGCATGAAAGGGCTTTAAATAAATTAATAAACTCAATATATTCTATAATCTTTAATTATGTACAGACACGGTTAATACCTTTAATACATCACATGGGGGGCTCTATACGAAAAGACATGGTAGCTAAAGTCACACATTTAATTGCGAATTGTTGTGGCGGTGATAAATACCAGTATGCAACAACTTTCAAAGTACCTGTGATGTCTCAAGCTTGGGTCACCGCTTGCTGGGAACAGAGAAGAGACCTCGAATTAAGTGCTACTACAGAAGAACTCATAGTAAGTTATTGTTAAATAAAAAAATAACCATTAACCACTGTTGTTTATTTATTTTTATTAATGTTTGTGCTACAAGAATATAATGGATGTTTTTAAGTTGTAAGTATAAGAATTGATTAATCTATGTTTAATGGATGTAAAAATAAAAATAGTAATCAATAAAAATTTTAAAAATATTATATATTTTTTTCTCATTTATAGACAACTCACAAACTAAAGCCATTCTACGGTGCTCGAGTATGTTTCATCGGCTTCTCAACAGAAGAAACGACGCACATGCACGAAGTTTTAGAAGCGAATGGCGGTACAGTCACCAAGCTGGAAGATCCTTTATGTACACATGTGGTAAGCACACATTTTTGTTAATAAATGGTTCGATTTTATTTTTCGCACCCTCTTTCTGAACAATCACTAGATCTGATACGCTTATCTTATCACCTGTTGCAATGCACTTTTAAATCATGTGCTTTTCGCCACCAAGATTAACAAAAATCGGGGAAATTGAACAATCCAGATTGTTATCAAAATGATTAATTGATATTTCGAACCAAAATCTGTTATACTGAAAGATAAAATTGTATTGTTTGAATATTGAAATTTTTGCGCATTGCATGGGCTGTTGAGCAAATTTGTGGTTAACATCCAACTGACGGTGCTTGGCTCTAATGGTTTTCAGGTAATGGAAAATGGAGAGACGTACACTGTTCTATCGCCACGCACAAATCCTAACACTCCTCCTGTGTCTCTGCCGACGTCTCCTGACCCCAAAAAGACTGAAATTTTCCCCTGCACCTCGTCTCCCCACCCGACTGATTCCTCTGCGGGACAACAGCCCAGTGATAACTCTGAAAAAATTGAAAAAATGTCCGATTTTATGTCGAAATTGTCCCCCGCGCTTTTAGAAACTATTCAAGAATCCCCCCAAAAACGACGACGTGATTCTCCCGATCAGTCAGAATTTGATTTCTCGTTTAAAAGACGGCGAAATTCTAGTTTTATAGCTTTTGAAACCCCTGGTAAACGAAAATTTAAAGATATTTTAAAAACCCCAGTTAATTTATTTTCCCGACGACGTTCTGTTGCAGCAACGGTTACTTCATTAGATAAATTAAACGAATCAGTTGCTGACACAATTGAATCCGAACATAATGATTTATGTTCAAATTTGAATCAAAGTTTTGATTCAATCAAAACTTCTACTCCAAATGTCACAACTACAACGACAATTTCCAATTTTAAAAACGATGATAAAAATTTTAAAAGTCCGTCATCTTTGAATCTATTCACAACTCCAAAGCATAAGAGTTTTTTCAAGAAAGGTTTTCGTAAATCTTTCATTTCGGAAAAGAGTTCTTTGAAGCATATTTCGGAGTGTGATCCGAATTGCTCGATAGACGATGTTGACGTGTCGATCTGTGAAAGTGTTAAGACGACTCCAGGGTTGTTTTGTCGCGAGGAACAAACCCCGTCCTCTGTTCCGATTCCCTCGAGCTGTGATGCTGCTGGACCTGACAGCTGCGGACTCTCTACCAGTAGCGTTCGGGTACTAACTCTTACACATTATTCATTTCGGTATTTCTTCGGTAAACTAAAACATATTTTAAATATAGGTTGATGAAATAAACAAACATTTAATCAACCTAGTACAGTTTCGGCTAAACTAAAATTTACTCATCTTTTAAATGTGTCACCACTGCAAATAATTTATTTTTATAGCTTAATTTTATGAAATATTTATAAATATTTTTTATTTACCAAAGAAATGCGACGTAAATAGCGCAAAACGTGTTTGAAGTGTCATTTTTATTACCTCAGCCATTGTTTTCTTATCTTTTAGTTATGATTTATACATTTTATTTTAAATAAAATTAACATTCCTCACATATTTAAAATTTTATGTCAAGGGTTTTTTATTACATATATTTATTTAATAATTAAATTGTTTGAGATAGATTCGTATTCTGATAATAAGTATTTACATTTCGATGCACTATCTAAGAATTCGTAAAATAAATATTGCGTTAGGTTTAAATTAGCGTGAGAACAAGCATTTCAAACACTTTTTGCGTGCAAATTTCATTTGTGTGGGGTAGTTGTGAATGTTACTTCTCTGCTAGAGCCCTATCTGTTTTGCTTTCCTTTGTTTGTAATTTAAATGAAGAGCCAAGCACAAATTGAAAAACACGTTTTATATTATGCTATTTAATTATTCTAATAACTACCACACACCCAGTAACTGTTTAGGCACACATTATCGTCAGTTTAAATATGCGTACAAAATTCACTACACTTTAAAATGCTGTCATTGGCACCTTTCAATAAAGTTATCATTTTGCATGAATTGGTAAGTTTCTTTATAATGAATGCTAGTTTAAAATCACACAATTTTAAATGATTTGGGCTCTAGTGAATGTACACAATACATTTAAAGTAATGCTGCAACACTAATTAATGATTTGTGAAACTTTTGACAGGTTGTAGATGAGAGTTCAGTTCACGAACGACCTGATGGTCCGCCCAAGGCTTTGCTGGTCAAAGCAGAATGGTTTTGGGCTTCGGTACAAAATGTGGCCTGTGTCGACGAGAAAGATTATTTATTCGATGATGTAAGTAACGATTCTTCATCTCTATCTCTTCATATGGGAATCTTCTACCGATTTTAAATTTTAAAAACAAAGATTATGCAATAATTGTACGTTTCTGCCAGTTTTGATTTTGAGGTTCTGTACGTTAGTATAGAATTGACTGCAGTAGGTAACGGATAAATGATGTTTATTGTCATTAGGCGAAAGCATGTTTATGTTTTTAATTCAAATCTAAACGGGGTAGAACATTTTTCACAATGATGTTGGAAGCTCGAAATAATGGGTACACAAAAGTTTTAGATTTTGTTATTTATTCATTTGTAGCCGATGCATCGACTTAATGAATAAATAACAAAATCTACAACTTTTGTGACTGGTATACTCATTATTTCAAGATTCAATTTATATTTTTAACAATAATTGATTCTAGCGTTGAGTAATTTTGATTTGTTGTAGTATCTAGAGTGCGTGGTCTCTCCAGGGAGAAGAGACTCTCACGCAGCAACTCCAAGTGGTTCCAGCCGCCGGAAACGGAAACGACTGCACGAGACACTTTCCTCCTTAGTTAGGAATGACTCTCCGGCGATTCACAAGCGGCGGTCTTCGGTCAGCGATGCGGGGCTGCTCAGCGTGTCAGGCTCGTTTCTTGACTGCACGGCTAGTCCGGATAAAGCCTTACTCGACCAGGCCGAAGCCGCTGCCTCCGAAACTCCGAGGAAGATCCTCAGCCCTCGACAGCAAGTGTTCTTAGAGTTGATACAGACTGAATCGAATTATGTTAATATTTTACATACTATTATGACTGTAAGATTATTATAGTTTTTATTGTTGGGTGATTTTTAAAATGTTTTCATTTTTTACAGATGTTTAAGAGCCATTTAGAAGATATGCCGGAATCCGAAGCATTGTTAAATAATACAGAACTGAAAATTATTTTTGGTAATTTGCCGCCTATTTATGAAACTCATAAACAAATGTTGGAAGAATTACGGTGGGCTTCGTCCCATTGGTCAGAAGATACGTCCATAGGTACGTCATTTAAAAATATTATTTTCTTTATTTATTAATAGGTATCACTATAAACTCGTTACATAATATACAAGATTACAATTATTAATGTATGCATTTTTAGGAAATATTTTATTAAAGTATTCGAACGACTTATTAAAAGCGTATCCACCTTTTGTAAATTTCTTTGAAGCAATGAAAGAAATGTTATTACAATGTGATCAGAATAAACCTCGGTTTCATGCCTTCCTGAAAGTCTGTCAGACGAGACCAGAATGTGGAAGGCAGTCCTTACAAGATTTACTCATTAGACCTGTACAACGATTACCTAGCATAAGCCTTTTATTAAATGGTAAATAAACTGCTAACTCATTCAAAGAATTACTTAGTAATTATTTAATTTTATTGCAGATATTTTAAAACATACAAGTAAAAATAATCCAGATAATGCAGCGTTAGATAAGGCGTTATCCGCAATTAAAGAAGTCATGACGCATATTAACGAAGATAAACGAAAAACTGAAGGACAACGGGTGATGTTCGACATTTTCAACGAAATTGATAATTGCCCGGTAAGTACTTTTATATCACAAGTGCTCATTCAATCACAAATGCTATTTTTTCTTTTTATCAACAATTTATTACCTACATTGCAACAAATTATTTATACTATACCACGCAATCTATATTATTTATTTACTTTCTGATACGTTTTTTTAAAAATTTGATTATTTACTACATTGTGATATTTTGTATTACAATACACATTTTATTTAATAACTCAAAATATAAAAAACAGGAATCAAAATAAATGAAATTTTTATTCCAGCCCGATTTAGTGTCATCGCACAGGAGTTTCATCACGCGCTGTGAAGTCACCGAACTTTCCGACGGCCTAAGCGGTCGAGGAAACCCTCTAGTTCTTTTTCTCTTTACCGACCAATTAGAAGTCGTAAAAAAACGGTCAAAAGCATTTAACACTCTAAAAAGTCCAAACACAGTAAATGGTTTCCATTCGGCGAAAGCAAGTTCGAAACCTTACAAACACGTCTGTATGATGGCACTAAACACAATAAAAAGAGTGATAGATATTCGGGAAACCGAAGAATGTCAGAGAGTATTTGCGCTTGTAACGAGGGACCACCAAGAGCTGAAGGAGAAATTGTTTTCGTTCACAATGACTGATGATGATGTTGACAAATCTGCTGTGTTGAAGACCTTGTGCAGGCATATCGCCAACACTGCCTACAGTGCCGATGCCGTAAGTTTTTTTTACATTTATATACTCAAAATCACGCCATACCCTCAAGCACTGTTCCACAGATCCATATTTAAAATGACAGATTTAAGATGACAGATCGGGCGCCATATTGAGTAACGTACGTATGATCCAACGAATCAACCAATTGCAATGCACATTGTTACTTCATTGTGACGGAATCGGTTTGTTCGCTGGAAGGACTATACCATCTGCGCGAGTGCGCAGTTAATTTGATCACAGGACGTATGACATCAATTTCAACGAATCTGATTGGTAAATCATTTTACCTTACTCAATATGGCAGCTGAATAAATGGTGCGTCATTTTTAAGGAACATTTCCCATAAGCTATTCACACAAATTCTTTGAGGATTCTTTCAACCCTGTAAAGAAGGATATTCACTGAAATTAGAAATTCTTCTTTTTTAAGAGTCATTGAAGATTTAATTTAGCAATGCCGCTATTTGACAAGTATTTTTTACAATTATGAACATAATATCTCACCATACCCCTTAGGCGTTCGTGCTTCTGAATTCTGGAAAGAAAGAAATTCACTGTTTTGAAGCTGTCATTAAATTAGAAATTCTTCTTTTTTAAAACTCATTGAAAATTTAATTTCGCGGCGCCGCTATTTGACAAGCAATACTCACCATAATTATTTTTCTCAGATGCAGATGACCACTTGTTTGTCTTATTTGTAGTGCAGGTTGCACAATAAACTTTTTTACCTTACGTATATGTAGTGCAGATTGCACAAATTAATTGTTTGCCTTACGTATATGTAGTGCTGGTTGCACAAGAAAATTTTCGATAGTGATTTTGACGACTTTAGGTACAAGTTATTGATAATTGTTGTGAATAAGAACGGTTTGAATACAAGTGGGTAATGTGTGTGTGGTTTGTGTGTTGCAGGAGAAGTTCCTAGCATATTTAGAACCGCATCAACTAGACATCGATACAAGTGACGTAACAATGGGAACGTTATCAAAAGCTTTTAAGTTCGCAACGCGAACACGAATCAAAGTGGGTCGCGCATTCAGCTTTAACAAAACGCCGTCCAAACTCAAACGTGCCATGTCTACAATGATGTCGCCCTTTGGCAGCTCCACAAATATTACCCCAGCTTCACAACTTGCAAACATGCGGCTAGCGTCATATAATAACATCAATGTAAGTGCACTTATCTGATTTTTTTTCTAATCGGTATTTTTTCATATTACGGGTATTTTGTATTTTGATTTAGTAGAGAATTACTAATTTGATTATTTGAACGAAGTTAATTTTGTTCCGTTTTTTATATTCGTACAATTTTATAATAATTGCTATTCCACGTTTCTTATTAACATCAACGGTATTTTAGTTTTTGTAATTTGAAAACGCAAGATAGGTTTATGTTGTTTGTACAATTTGTTATTTTTCTAAATTTACATCTGTTCCTTTTGATGATCGAAATTTGTATTTTACTTCCATAACGATGTAAATTTCTTTGGAAAAAATAAATTTGGGTATTAGGAAAGATGTTAAATTCTTCAACCCAATCCTGATTCGTGTTTGGTTTATGATGGACGGGGAAAGAATAAAACGCTGATCAGCGCTGATAGCTGTAACGCGCTGAACTGCGAAAATGCACAGGAGCATGCGAAAAATAATAAAATCAATCCAAACCGAGTATGTGGTATTCAAGAAGGGTATAAGTTTTTTTATTTAGTTCAGTTCAATTAGAGTTTTTACCAAAACCAAGTATGTGGGACTCAAGACGGGTATTAGGTTTCTTTAACTGATAATGTGGGACTCAAGAAAGGTGTTAGGTTTCTTTATTTAGTTTCGTTAAATGTAAATCAGCGGGTTATTATGTTCATCTGTGCATTTCTTGGCAGATCAGCGCGTTTTATTCTTACCCTGATGGATGAGAGTGTAATTTAGCATCTCATGGCAATGTATATATAGTTGTATTGGATTTGATATTTGACTGTGAATTTTACCAGGAGCTGGGTAACACGACAGACTCGGGTAACGAGGCTTCCTCGGGCGAGACTCTAGTCGCCCCGATGTCCGTCCAGCCAACACGAAAAATGAAGTGTTCCTCGCTAAGTGTCACAGCACTAAAACGATTATAACCGAACCCGCTCTCTTTTACACACTATTTTTATCTCTTTTACTCTCGAATTTTATTATTTTTAATTTCTTTCAGATCTCTATCACTTCAGACTATTTATCAAGTTGTGACTTTTAATTTGTACATAAAACCTTATAATTATTATACAATAAATAGGATATACGTCAAACGAATTTTCGACCTTTTATTTTCATTAAGTATTATTTTTATTTATATCGAAATTATTTGTATTTAGCTGTATATTAAAAAATAAAATAATATTTTATTGTTGAAATATTCATTTTCTTTATTTTTATCATTATTGGAACAATCTTTAAATTCAAATATTGTTCTATTTTGCTGGAATTGGACTAATCTCGTAATTTGGTTGAAACTTGTCAGTATAGCTTCGTCGGGGCGAGTGAATGTTTACAATATGTTTAGTCTTATTGAATTGTAAATATATGTGATTTATAAATAAACAATACCCGTTCTATAAATATATGTGTTTGTTTATAATAATAGTTAACTTAAATATATTTTTATTACGATGATATTGATCGCGATTTAGCTTTAAATGCATAATAAACAAAATCGATTTGATATAAATGTGTTAAATTTTTATATTTAAGGTTGGTTATTTTTAAAACGGTTCTTCACAATAAATCTGAAATAAAGATCGTGTGAATTGTGTGTATATTTCGTTGTGTAATAAAAGTGAAATAAAACAGTAAGGTCCCATTCCAATGTCAAGTGTTAATGTTTGACATAAAAAGGACTTGTTTAACGATTTCAATTTATTTGACAATTTAAAGTATGTGCCTTAGTTAAAGTGAGTTTTATTGAACTATAAAGTTCCAGTGTTAGAGTAATCATCGCTGAGAATTCAAGGTAAGTGTTTATTTATTCATTTATATGTATTTGAAAATCTTTAAACAATGCTACTATTTAGTAATGCTATTAATTTATTTATATATTATTTACATTGGGTACCTGAGTCACCTTCAGTATATTAAAAATTAGTCCTTTTATTTGTCTAGTATTTAGTTCAACTCTTTTACATGAATTCGTATTTACATAGTTACAACAGAGTCATAAGAACAATGTTAGAGAAAGAAGAGTTAAATACAAATACTAGACAACAAGAACGTTGGTTCCATATCTGACGGTAGTGTACATGCTTAGGAAACAGCGTACAGTTTCTGGATTTTCGGGTACTTTGCATAGGTTGCTGCCTGTGAATTATAATGACTTGTTTTATTTCAAGGAAATAGCTATAACAATTATAAATCGCTCCTACTTAGTTTCGAAATGAATTAGTAAACTTGAGATTTTCGATTAGGTATAACTACACTTAATTAATTTCGTGTGAGGAAAATTGAACTCTATTATAGTTAGTCGATATCAGTGGATCTCGGGACTAAATACATTTGTTTGCTAGCTAGTCAACATTCCCAAACAATACATTTTTCATTTTTACAATTACGTGGTAGAAATTTACAAACAGAAAGTTTGAAAACCGTCGTATTTACTCGAAAATTGTATTAATTAAAAAATGAAGGTAGATTATTATTTAGCCCCGAGCTGTCAATAATTTCCGAGTATCTTCCTTGTTTGAAAACTTTTCAAATATTTGTTAAGCTTATAAAATATCTTTCAAAGAATAATATTTGTATGTTAAATAATTCTCATTAAAAAGTTATTTTATAATACATTCTTTATAACTTCTAGAATTTTTAATTAATCAAAAATCTGCGATTATATTTTCCAACACAACAGCTGTGTCCTTAAGGTAGCATAAGAAGATACTCGAAATACAGCCATTTGATATGAGCTTGCATATTCTGTATTCATAAGATTCTTGTTATTACTTAAAATAGTAACATATATAAATGCGATTTCATAAAACAATTTACATAGTTCAACAATGTTATTAAAATTATTATAATTTATATAATAAACATAAACATTTTGTTACATTTTTGGACGCAACGTATGATACAAATAATGAATATCGAAAACTTACACAACAGTAACATGTAGGCAAAATGATCAACAATGACAAACAATTGTCCGGTCACGTACTTAACTAAATACATTTGACACAAGATTGGTCTTTTGGATAATTTAACAGTATATATAGGGAGTTATTTACTTAAATACTTCATAACGGCATGACAGTTTATGTACATAAACGATTTTATTAATAATTCGAAGCAGGAAACGTGTTTTTTTTGGAAGGAATATTGGAAATAATTTTAAGATGAGGTACTTAGGGTGCAGATTTTTATAGCAACATGGTGGCAGTTTCCAAATCAAAATCGGTATGGTTGAGTCATGTCCATGGTTTTAGAAATACTTGACCAAAATGCCCGAAAATTTCCCGACTTTTGGGTTTATTTACATAGAAAATTGCGGCAAATTCGGAAATAGCTGTTACTTGGAAACAATTTCGTCTGATCGTAGAAGATGAAATAAAGTTGATGATCGCATATTCGTATAAATTTCAGTTCTTTCAATGATTCCAAATAAAATTTGAAATGTTAGTAATAAAGATAGTGCACCTATCAGTTTTTTAAGAATTCTGTCAGCTCGTAGTTAATTTTTTCCTAGAATTTTGTAGTTTGGTCCCTGCATGCTTATGCTGCACTGACTTTATTATTCATTGTTCACACTTTGAACAATATTATTCAAAATTTTAAGATAAATTAAATGTGGATCATCGTACACAATTAATAATAACTTTTGACGGTAATTTACATTAAAGACAATCAGATTTTTCTCGAGTCAATGGCAGTCTCTATTTGGGCTGAGTACAATATCAAAGGAGAGAAGATCCATTAGATTTACAAGTAGGAGGTAATACACCAACCAATATAATGACCGATCATAATTCATAGCGGATGTTGTCTGTAATCCCGGTCCAAGTATTAGTACCAGTTACCGGTATCAATCGGTAACCAATATTGGTTTTACCGTTGAACTCCAATTGTAACCGATGGAAATTAAAGGAAATTTATGCGTAATATTAAATTCGGGTGTTAGAGCCAAAAATTAAAATTCACAGTATTCTGATAAATTTACATTTAGATGTTGAATTAATTAATATTAAACAATAATTAATATACCATATATTATATTTTTCATTTTTAATATTAATCAAAATAATTATGTAGAAATAAATAGGTACATTAAATTAATTACCAGCATATATTAATTATTGAGTATATATTCATAAATGAATAATAAATAGAATACTATGTTTCATTATTAAAATATTTTAACTTTCAGTATTATTTAGTTATATTTCATTGCAAATATCGGTATAGCCATGAAGCACATTGCGCATGCGCGTTGGGTAACCACTAGCCAGGCAGGCCAGGCAGCTTTGTTTTGTTTGTTTGTTTATTGATAATGAAATGACAGTAATAATTGTGGTGCGTATCAGGTGCGTTGTGCGTATTGAAAAGTGAAAAATTATGTAAATTGAATGAAAAAGTGTATAGCGTATAACATTTTGTTATATGAAAACGTGTTGCTAATTTCACAGTAAAATTTCGATGAAATGGTAGAAGTAGTTGATTGTTTGAATGTGTATCATGAGTAAATTGATGTTATTTTTTTGTCTTCTAAAAAATAGTGTTCATGACTTGCTCGAAATTAATATCGTATTGCTTGTTTGTTGATTTGAAAAAGTGTACGGCATTTTGTTATATGAAAATCTGTTGCTAATTTCACAGTGATATTTCGAAGAAATGGTACAAGTTGTGTCAAGTTTTATTCTTGGTGTAACTAGTAAACAAAAACATAGCCAGGCAGCTTTGTTTTGATTGTTTAAAACGACAATAATAAATTGTCATTTGATAATTGTGTGTGCATCATGAGTAAGTTTATGTTAGTTTGTTTTGGTCGTCTAATAAAAAAAACGTTCATATATTCACAAATGAATAATAAATCGAAAACAATGTTTCATTGGAAAAATATTTTAACTTTCAGTATTATTTAATTATATTATTTCATTGCTAATATCGGTATAGCCATGAAGCACATTGCGCATGCGCTATGAGTAACTTTTACCACTAGCCAGGCAGCTGTTTTATTTGTTTGTTGATTGTTTGCATTTTGCAATGACAGTATTTGTGGTGCGTTGCGTATTGAAAAGTGAAAAATTATGTAAATTGAAAGAAAAAGTGTAGAGCGTATAACATTTTATTTTATATGAGAATCTGTTGCTAATTTCACAGTGAAATTTCGATGAAATGGTAGAACCGAGTAGAAGTTGTTGATTGTTTGAAATGTGTGTGTATAATTCCCGATCACAATGAGCATGTTAAGTATAAAAACTACATAACATAAAACGCAAAAATATACGTATGTTCTCAATGATCATAAAGCGGACATAAAGCGAATGAATTAAGTGATTTTTAGATGTGAACTTGGTATAGGGTAAATATTATTTTCTTGTTGGCTGTATTAGTTCATTGTGTTTAATAATAAATAATTCTCAATACTTGTTGTTATGTAATAAATGTTCACTTGACGCATGCGTTTTGTACAAAATAGTACATAATTTGAACATAAAGTTGAACTGATTGCAACTTTAAATTTTTCTTAGCGCTCATAACTCGTTCGAAGTTAATATAAATGTGGCATTGCTCGTTTGTTGACTTGAAAAAGTGTATGGCATTTTGTTATATGAAAAACTGTTGCTAATTTCACAATTCACTGTGAAATTTCGAGTTGTGTTAAGTTTTATTTGTGGTATAATTGGTAAACAAAAATATAGCCAGGCAGCTTTGTTTTGATGAGTAAATTGATGTTATTTTTTTTTGGTCGTTTAAAAAACGTTCATAACTCGCTTGAAATTACTATCATATTGCTCGTGTGTTGAATTTACACTGGCACGATATTTTTCACTTTCGATACTCGTTATGAAAAAATAAATGCACCGTGCTTTATGCCACACCTGTGTGACAAAGGCATGCTTCAGATAAAACAACAAATAAATATGTTTCCGATTAACAATAAAATATAAAATACTGTATTAATGGATCAGCCGGTTTTAAAATCTTTTGAACTTATTGAATTGGGGATTTGATACTCCCATAACAGAGAATGCCATTGCGTCGAATTCGTACAGCCATAATACTTTGCATGCATTTATCGTAATTATTGTACCGATTTTCGAGACGCACTGATCACCAAAGTCAACCTACCGTAATTCGTAGCTCCTGTAACATCGGTCATCAATCGACTAATCAAATGTTAACGGTTTGTAAGATGCATTGTAGTTACTCTAAAATAAAAATTTGGCAGTCAGTTCATTCAATGAATCAATAAGTACTTGACTCGGGTTTAAAATTTCACTAAGCAGTCTTTGGGCGTGAACTGGTGAACTACACAGTGTTCAGTAACTTTGAGTTTGTTCACGATTCAAATTTGCCGCGCTTACACTATGTACTGAACAAAAGCGTGCGCATGGGCGTTCAGTATGTTGTAAGGCAGCGCATTTTGTTGTTAAATGATGCTTTCCCGGTTTCTTTCGTTATCTTCGAGGCTCGAAGTGCTACTTCCCCCACAGATCTGCATTTCTATCTCCGCTAGCCGGTGCTCGAGTTCCCACTGCTGCTGGTTGAGCTTCTCACTCATGGCGATGTTCTCGGTTTCTACGGTGTGGAGTCGTTCGCGGAGTCGCTTGATTTCTGCTTCGAGGGCTTCGTGGGAGCCGAGCAAGGGGGTGGCGTCCTCGGATTGCACCAGCTGCGTCATACTGTCGCACTGCATCGCTGTTGCTGAAAGCACATTACAAAGAAACGTGGTCAGAATCAAAGAATATGAATTTATATTTCCGGTGTGTATTGAACGCTAGCATTTGGTCTTGGTGGTGCTTTAGTTCACTCGGGTAGAAATATATAAATGTAATGCATTTTTATGCACGCTTCGATTGCAATTTTGGGAGAACGGTATTCAAAAGCCATCGCTATTCGCTACGTTGCAGCGGTTCAATTTCGAATGGTCAATAAAGTTAAACTACTCAATCTAGTTTTGAACTTGTGTAATATTCAACATAAGTTAGTCAACGCTGATTGTTTTGGTGTAGTTAACATAAACGAGCTAGATATTTCATCCTACTACTGAAGATTAAACTTGGTGCAACATGAACATAACCTTACTACAAACTGCAAAAAATAATGCTTTTAATTCTGTTGGTGCAACATAAACATAACCTTACTACAAACTGCAAAAAATAATGATTTTAATTCTGAAAAGTAGACTGGAATATGGTATTTCATAGTACACTTGAGTATTATAATCAGCTTTGTGTATTTAAAGTAAAGCCTTTTTAACTTTATACTTTTTTCATCAACAAGCAGAAGCGACTCCGGGTTCTTGACTTCTTCATATTGCACATATATTTCATAAAGTTCAATGAATTTTAAATTTTGTTCATATTTTTAATTAATAACAAAACGCCAAAATTGGTAACATTGATTACCGGTCTATCAAGAAACTAGTACAAAACTTGGATGTGATTCTAGACAAAAAATGTCAGAAAAAGTTTCTAAAGTCTAGTTCAAGTTTCTGGTCCAAAAGATACATAATGCAAGTACTCGTATTAACTTCTAAATAAGTTTATCTACTTTTACAGTAAATTGCATTATGTTGAAAAAATGTCTTGAAAATAATATAGAATCATTTCCCTACAAAGTATCCCTTCTTTCGCGCTTCCTGCGGAAGTAAGATCCAGCAAATCTTATGCAGGATTCTTTATTTTCCGGATTCCGGAAGCCAGCGGATCTTTTGTGCATCCGGTTTGATGTGTCTACTCCCACGCGATTGTGAGATGCGACTGACATTATGACGGTGACAACAAAAGTGAGATGTATGGGATGTATGTACGTCGAATGAATTTGTGATATGATTTGAATGTCACGTTATGAGTTTTTTCACTACACGTGGTTGCTTAGAGACCGGGGAGAATCAATCACATTCAATTCAAATATGACTTCGTAACAAAAAGGTTATAGCGTCAAGGTCACTGCACTGTTAAATAGGCAAAAAAGTCGAAGTGGTTGACCTCTGGTGGCATAAAAATAAGCTGCAAGTGAAGGGTGTTTTCAAGATTTATTTTTATTGTTAAATATTACATCCCCATTTAAATAAAACGTCAAGAAGATTGTCTTTAATTAAACAAAACACTTAAATTACAGCACGATATAATAAAACGATGTATTGTTACCCTTCACTCGAAGCACATCGGTGCTGCCTCCTATAGTCAGCTTTTTTCACCTATGTAAATATTATTGAAAGATTTTTAAATGTATTCAAACAAATTGGTTACAGAAATATTATACCAATTTTATTTCATTCGTTAACAAAAATGTACAATTTTTAAGTTGTTGTCCTAGTTATTTAGTGAAAGACAATTTTTCAAGGTCACTACACTGGTACACTGATGTCTACTGGTGGTTTATGCAGACAACAAGATCAAGAAAGAAAATAAACATTGTTTCGTATATAATCCTTTATAAACTGTATCGTTCCTTAACTAAGAAGTTGGCTATTTTCGACTTCTTAGTTAATTTCTAAATTTTATAATGTTTGCACATGCGCAATGCGAATATAACCTCAAATTTGTCGTTTGAAGCGTGCTGGTTGTTGTGATTAGTACTAACACACGCGCAAATTGTGCATTCCTATTGGTTTATACTTTAGATTTAACACTGCATTTATAGGTAATTTAATTTTCTAGTTAAGTGGCCTAATTTACTTTAGTTACTGCATAAACCTACTTAGGTTATAAGACACTGGCAAAGTGGGGCTTAATATTTTTGTTGCCAACTATAACCAAAGTTATTAGCTACACGTATACCAACATTAATCTCCTAGCTAATAGTACCTACACGCTAGCGCTAGTGTATAATATAATCCTTCCTTGGTTTACTAGTTTACTACATTCATGCTGCATTGCACCATATAATGGAAGTAACACCACTAACGGTGTAACAACGTTCTAGTACTAGATGCACTGACAAATTACTAATCGAAACTCTATGTTCATGATCCCGCAAGCAATGGGTTTCGGATTATAGCAGCGGGAAGGAATCACACCGGTTAATCTCATTTGATCCTGGGTTTGCGGACGGTTTGCTCGCGGATTAATCCAGATTCGATCGAAGATGAGTTTCGGAGGAAAATAAATATAGCTAATTAGAACTACACAATAATTTTGAATCCCTTGTCTACTTTATATTGAAAATTTAAAGTGGTGCCAACTGGTTCACAAACGAGGTCCCGTCCTAACTTGTTCAATTGTGATCTGTTCTGTTCTGTGCGTTCTTAATTCTCGTTTTGGACAAACTAGATGTTACATTTTTGTTGTGTATTTGAAATTTAATCAAATTTTTTTGACTGCGTTTCGGCCATTTATTTTTTAAGTTTGATTACGACTAGTGGTTAGGTCAATATGCTAGCAGTCCTCAATTGATCCCAGTAATCGACAATAATACCTCGAACATTTCACTGGGTTCGAGTGTTTGGATTCCACTATAATAACGTCTTCCATCCTGGAAGTGGGAATTTTTTTGAATGTTATTTAAAAAAAAAATGTAACAATTTCTGCAGGCTACTCTACTCCCACTCTTATGGTTGTAGTGCTTACTAGTTGGGAACTATAATTTGAGCAACATGATTGGATTAAAAGTTTTTATTAAACAAGCAAAAAACATCCACATCAAAACAAATTTGGTTGTACTAACTAAATTACAAAGTAATTTGAAACAATTATCACTGCAATTAAATACAATTTAGTAGAAACTAATTTTCACGGCACAGTTTAAATTACATGGAATTATATATATTTAAAATAATTTATCTACTCCCAAGAGCAAACCATTAATTTTCATTATCTGATATTTATTTTCATCGCTTCATTTTTATATTTTTCCTTTTAATCCTTATACAAATACTGCAGTATCCTTTCTGTACTGGGATTTATTTACCAACGTTTTGTCCTTTTTACTGAAAAGATACAACTAGGTACATATTCTATAATCTGTACAGATTATATCTCTTGAACCAATAAAGCAACAAAAGCACTAAGTTCTTAAGTTCACATAAGCCAACGTTCAGTTCAAGATCTTTCTAGAGATTTGGGGATTGGAGGTACAACTCAAACTTGAGTGGTATCGAACTCCAAATGGTCATCATAAAGTCAACAACACACTTGATGCAGGGATAGATAGATAGCTTTTTACACAAAATACCAACAATTTTACAATGCTTATTTATTGATATCTAAGACACATACAATTAAGTAAGGTTATGCTTATGTTTCTCCAACACCAAGTAATGTATTTAAATATTATCAACTGAAGCAAATATAATATTCTTATGTTGCTAAATTTATAAGTACCTACTTATAAACTTAAATATAAACAAAAATAAAAGGTTGATGTTGCTATGCTACATTTACTACTGCTGTTGCCCTCTATCGGCAATTATACTACATAGGATAGGAAGCATAAGTAGTCATCATTATCATGGTTCATGCAGTGCAAAATAATTGGTTATTACCGTTATGGCTTTTTAATTTTTTGTGAAATGAGACATTGTATCATAAAATTAAATTTAATGAAGATTATGATGTTAAGCCCTGTTCACACAAGCATTCTTTAATGAGTCTTGGAAAAGAAAAATATATAATGGGGGCTTAAAGTGGCGCTAGTGTTCCAGACCCAAGAACTAAAATTTTTACCCCCTCCATATATTTGACGTTTTAAATATCAGATATCAGATGTTTGTATTTTGAATTTGTAATTGTAATAATTCCATTATTAATTTCTATTTACTACCATACACCGCACTGTTTAAAATACTTGTTTACAATATTTGACATTTCAAATACACGTCTGATATGACACAATGTGTATGCGTTCATATATCACATTTTTTGGGACTGGATCACGGCTGCCATCTGGAATAGTTTGGCCTGTAAGCCCCCATTATTTATTGATAGCTTCAAAATAGCCAATTTTAATCCAGGATTTAAAAGCATGAAAAAAGCTTTAAGTTGATTTGGCGCAGTCGGTAAATGGTTTCAAAACATTATTCTATCGTTTATCTGTTTATCAAACCATGTAAACAGGGCTTAATACATAATAAATATTAGTGAAATATCCTATAGTAATGTTGTAATAAGCAAAGCAATAGTTTCATAATGTTCTGTGCATTGGTATTGGTTCTTATTAACCCCCCATTGTAGAATGTGTTCGTATTTGTTATCCAGAAGACAGGTCGATATTTTAGCTGTCATTGACATAACTGGGATACTGGGAATGACCAGCAGGGGTGTTAGGCTGCATAATAATGCCGCTGTGTTGGTCTCACCATCGCACAGCAGGTGTACTGCCTGCAGATAGCATAAGCAAACACCATACATTCAAAAGCAGTGACACTTGCCAAGGTGTGAAACGTGGGAAATTAATGGCCAGTGTTTACTTGCTGCTGGAACAGCAAAAATTTGTATAAATAAACAGCAAACAACGTGGAGAATAGAATAATATTTTGTATACACCTTTGTGTGTTTGTTGACTCGATACGTCGTTCTTACCGCATGAATTCACAACTAACCTTACCGTATGAATTCACAAAAAAATAACCTACCAGAAGCTAGATGGAGTGGTGTATTTGGTTCGACAGATGTGATTAAATTAATTATATTGTAATAGAAGCCAATATTAATATTTCTATTTTAAGTGCATAGTATTTTATTACCGGTTATTACTAGCGTGAAACAAAAATAAAGTGACTGTTCAAAGGAAAATTAAATTTTGAGTTACATTTTAGGAAAAAAAAGAGCAACACGTAACCTTTTTAAAGGCAACTGTTAAAATAGAATATTCGAGACATAGCATGTGATGACGTAGGAACCCGGAGTTTTGTGGTTCAAATTCCTCGACCGGCAGTGTGTGATTTTCGTTAAATTGAAAAACATCTTGCAATTAAATCGCACTCGGATGCTTCAATATGACCAATCGATCATCTTAAAAAAATGTAGTCATGGTTGCATGAGGTCGTCGCACGGATTGAGATTTTTACTGCACCAAGGCGAATCGGTCGAAGTGAACATACCACTCTATAATTGGGAGTAAATTATATTGAATGGTTACCAGAAAATAAAATAAATAAATAAAATTCTTAATTTCGCTTATTAGTAAATTCATCAAGATCTCAAATGCATTACTTCTCGAACTTTTAAAATAATTTCACATTGCATTGCAAAAAATTCAGCTAAGTTAGGATACTAAGATGGTTTTTTCCAATCATTCAATTTTATTATGTCGAGATTCATAACTGCAGGTTTATATATGAAACCGTTCTTGCAAACAACTTACGACATAAAAGTAAAATTGACAAGTTTTTCGCCAAAGCAAATCGCATATTAAACTCCAACACAATGAGCTGCGCGTTGCGCGCTACGTTCGGAAAATCCGAATCCGATTCCGCATCCTTTGAAATTACTCAAATATCGAAATGTCAGGAGTCGCGTCAGGCTTTTTACTTCAGTTCCACACTTCGGCGGCACGTGGACCACCGTAATACAAAGCGTGCACTGTTTGTCACGTCTACAGACTTTTGTGAGAAAAAATGAATTTTAAATTCCCCCAGGCGTATGCGGATGGTAAAAGAGCTGTTTGGTTGCTACAGACACGAGAAAATAACTGATAAATGTTTGGAAATGTGCTCGATGCTTTGCAAAAACACTTTTTACTTTGTGTGAGAGAGGGATCACAAAACCTGAACATGAGATAGGTTTCAGACTATATAAATAATATTCTATTAGAATGGTAACAGGATGGAATGACATGTGTCTTTATTTCGTTAATAATGTGTCAGAATTACCCAGTATTGATCTGTTATTGCCATTGTTGAACATGGCGTGCGCCAAGGTTTCATTTTGGGTCTAGTTAAACATGGTGTGCTCTAAGGTTCCATTTTGGGTCCAATCATCTTGTAATATGAGGATGGTAAAGAAGCTCTTTGGTTACGATGGACATGAAAAAATAACTGATAAATGTTTGGAAATGTGCTCGATGTTTTGCAAAAACACATTTTACTTTGTGTGAGAGAGAGTATCACAAAAGCTATCAACAACATAACATTAGCTAGGTTTCATACTAAATTATGATTCTATTAGAATACTTGCAGGATAGAATGACGTGTCTTTATTTCGTTAATAATGTGTCAGAATTACCCAGTATTGATCTGTTATTGTGATCGTTATACATGGTGTGCGTCAAGGTTTCATTTTAGGTCCAATCATCTTGTAATGTAATGTCTTACACATAGCTCTTTTGCTGTTGATACCGTATACATACATGTAGTGAAGTTTAAAGTTTATTTAAGTAAACAAAACTAAAATCACTGGTACTACAAAATATAAATTTGCCAACTGGAATGGAGATAATCTAAACTACTATATAATCTCCTTAATTTAAATCAAGGATTCAAATTTGCAAAAATGTGTTATTGATTAGCAAAGATTAACAACATACTGGATTACTTGATATAGCTACACCAATATAAGATAATAAAATGACTTTTAACAATTTAATAGATACGGATGCTAATTCTTTAAAATAATTTCAATAAAATGCGAATTTATTTCTAGAAAAGTTTTCTATTGAAACAGCTCTCGCTGTTCGCAACAATAATCTGAAATGTCTGAAACCCAAATGGTCAAACTTCGCTTATACAGCGAACTAAATCACGTAAAACTGCTAGTACGAATGGCGTAACTATCAGCTGGGAAATTAATTACGTCGTAAATATTTTCAGAAATGGATACGATACAAGAAAAAATATAATATGTGTTTCTAGATTAACTTTCGCGAAAACTCGAACACAGCATTTTTTTACCGATGAGCTTTGTGTTTTGTAGGAACGCTCAGTGACCAGAAAGCTTTTTTCTTCATTTTAACAGAGAAATAGAGAGATAATAATCTGTTATAGAGTGATCTTCAAATTATTTCCAGTACATAAGACATTAACTTCATAAAATAGAGAACCAAAAATGTTCAGTTTTAATTAAATCACTAGCGTAGCAAGAAAGTAATATTTCTGATGCACGAGTGAGCGAGGGCAGTAAAAGCTGAGGAATGTAATATGCCGTAGATTCCCGTATAGAGCACAAGATATTTTTCCGCATCCATGACCATGGCAAGCACGTATTAAAAAATATTTATATAATATTTACATACACACCTCAAGTTATCTATTTCAAGCATAGACAACCCACAATACGTAGGTACATCAATCGTGAAACGTCAAACACTTCACGCGATTAATGAACATAACCTACAAATTTTTAAATAATAAAACAAGAAAGTTATGTTGTATGTACACTGGTATATGAATATAAATATGTAAGTTATTGATTAGTTATACTTAAATAGATAATAATTCAATTTCTCAAAGAAATAGCGTAACAAACTTAGTTCAAAGTTTGTCCGCTAGGTTTGTAAGTCTATGGATAACTCATTTCGTATAACTCGGAGTGCTTCGTAAATACGAAACATACACCCAATACACGGAGACTGATGAATCAGATACGTCACTCAAAGGAAATTTGAAATTTGAAGTCGTTCTTTAAAAATCATCACTTATGGATCATAAATATACCTACTTATCAAGTTCGACGTATTCTTTCTTTTTCTTCTCAAGAATAAAATAAATAAAAAATTGTGAAACAACTTCATAATACACCTTTTATTTAGTAGCGGTTTGGTAAGCCTGAAAGCCTTTTCTTTACTACGCCACAGAATAAAAACGTTACGTTAATTAATAAAATTTCACAAGAATGCTAAATTTTACCTAAATTAAATTTGAACGTCGCAGTGTCTTCCTCTTATATTTTATTTAGTCGAAACTTTTCATGTGGATACAGCGTTTTAATTAACCATCTAAAGGGGGTAATTATTCGTCATGGCGTGACGTCATATCCTGTTTTACACGTCAAAAACTGAATTAGCGCCTAGCGTGCATACATGAGCGTGCAGCAACGCGGCGGTTTGAAGGGCGCGGAAGATGTAATTAAATTGCGACGGGCTAGGACCGGGCCAGCGCCGTGAAGTTAGTTACAATTCAATTGTCATATTAAATGTCTTACTCCATTATACACACGCTGTTGGCTTTGCCTTTAGCCTAGGATCCCTAGGATAAACAGATGCTTGCGGAATGACGGAATTAACCATTACGAGTTTTCATATTTTCTGCATCTGTTTGTTTACATTTTATACTAAATATTTACATTGTTTATTTTATGACTATATTTTATTTAATTTGGCTCTGATGAAGTCACAATCACAAACGAAACAATCTACGCTTAGCTTTGCGCTAAGGGTCTCATAAAAACAAAAATGATCTCCTCGTGTAAATAGGAAGTATTACGTGGCTAATTGTAAGACGGTGTACAAATGATTTAAATTAATCTCCACGGGATGCTGTATGTGAAAAGTAATTTGACAGTTAGTTCAAATAAAAAATATAGATGTCATGAACCGGATCCCCGGTAAGGAGAGACATCTAGCGGTCAAATATCTGAACTAGCCCACTTAAGATGTCAACCATGTCAACTTCGAGCAATGCTTTCATATGGTTGTGACATCACCGTGGTGCTACCTAATCTTCAAAAATATTTCATAAAAAAAATAATGCAAGGAGGCCATTGATCAAGTAATTTTGACTGCATTCCCGCAAGTCTTTTTCTCTTAAAAACTGCATTCGTTTATTTTTAATTTACATCATACGTACTCGTATAGAGTTCATTATTTGATATTGACGTATTGCTTTTTTACTATTTATTCGTGCGAGGCGATATAAATGTATTTAATTGGAAAAATCTATTTACTGAAACTTTAGGTACTTCATAAACTCGTTTAATAAAATTGATAAAATTGTGCTATTACAGTTTTGTTTTGAAACAAAAATAAATTGGTTTTTCAAGCGTTAACTAACTTTGAAACGAAACTCCAAATGTGATGTTATATCATAATGAACAGCATTATTTTCAATTAGAATGACCTATTATTTTTCATTTCGCAAATATAATACGCAAGGTTGTTATTCAGTTTAAAATGGGTGTTCATGTTGAAATATTCAGGAAACATATTTTAGTTATTCAGAACTTTTTAGTTGTTGTACCTATAGCAGTCGTTCACACACAATCCTGTCATTCATATCCATCCATTTAAAAGTTGTACTGGAACTAAAACTAGAAATAAAATAGAATAAAAAAGCAAATACTGTTTGTGTTCGGTATGAGGCAGTGCCGGGGAAAGAGCATTTCTCTTCTAACTACAACAGAACAACTTAAAACAACAGAACAATTTAACTCTGCTGCTCTTTTCGCGTTTTGGATACACTTCTTATTCTTGGTATCAACACTTTAAAAAAATATTTGCTTAGCATGCAAAAGGCACAACAATTCTCAACTATTTGCTGCACAAAAATCTTACATACATTTTTAGTCACTTTTAAGTATAATGCCCATGTCACACTTTTATATAGACGTATGAATATGACAAAAAATAATTTATATGACAAAAAATAGGGGCGCCGCTTACTTCGTCATATACATAGGATGAAATATATTGAACCAACTTCACATGAAACGACATGTTCAAACTTTCTACTAATATTATTCCACCTCTGTGTTTAAAAACATTTTTATAGTTTGTGTTAAAGATGGATAAATAATTACAAATTTTGTTAAATATTAAAATACTAGTTTTGACGACTTGGGACTTGTACAGGTTATGTCTTATCTTTTTGAAGTAGTGATATTTTACTTGACACGTGACGTATGAAATTATTGAGGTTATAGTTTAATAATTTTCCAAAAAAGTGATATTAATAAATTTTGATTCTAATTCATCTTGTAGAGAATCACACTAAACATAACAACTCTGTCAAATGATACAAATCCACTCAATCCACTTGACACTAACTGATAATACTGCGCCGGCGCAAAAAGTTGAGATCGAAGCAACTGTTATGTTATGTCAAAAGAAATAACATAAGCGACATAACCTATTTGAACCACTTCATTAGTTTACTGTGTGCTCAACATAATATTGACATAACATAAGCTATGTGAACATAGCTTTTCAGATAGGGTAATAGAGAAGTTTCATAGTTCAGTTGCGTTCCGGTTATTATTATTATTATTATTATTATTATTAAATATACATTAAGAATTGAGGAGTATGTTACACATACACTTGATTTAATAACTAAACGGACAAACTTGAAGTTGTCTCGCTGAGCCATATTTACACTGTGTAAATACAAGAAAAATATCACCAGATTTTTTTGGGGGCAAATTTAAATTTGACCTATCAGCGGGAAAACTCGATACAGTCACTGACAACAGTTGACAAGACAAGAAGAAAAACATTCGTTTGTTTACATTACAAAGTTTGTGTGGTGTAAAACTGTTGTTACATCAGCCAATCAAAAACGACCAGTTTTAGCATTCCAATTTCAGATTTGTCCGATTAGTTTTTAAATAGAGTATAGTGTGACATGAGCATAAAGCATAAGTGTAACAAATACGATTTAAAAAACCTAGCATGTGCACCTTTATTATGAAAAAGAAAGTCAAGTCAGTTATAACAATATAAATATAGGATTGCAGAGGGCGATCGGGTGAAATAGAACAGCAGGGTAAAAACAACAGCAAGTCTCTGCCTTCTACCTGGTCTTGTGGGGGCCGGCGGCTGCTGGTGGGACCTGGAGCTGCGGCCGCTGGAGGAGACGCTGCCCGCGGGCGAGTGGGGCGCGGTGGCGGCAGCAGTGGGGGGCCCACTCGAGGCTGCACCGGGGGGGCGCGCGAGGAGGCCCGGGCTGCAGAACACCCCCGCGCCCACGCTCGTGGAGAACGGCCCCTGCGGCGCCACCCACATGTCCTCCAGGGGGATCTTGCCCCGCGACTCCACTAGCCCCGGCGTGCTGCGGCTGCGACCGATCGCGGCTAACAGAGAAGAAATCAGAGATCACCAAGGGCTTCAGAAACTTAACTTACTATATATTATGTCTATCACACGGTGTGTTGTGTGTTCCACCTTTTGTGAAATAAAGGGAGAAGAAATTAAAGATAACCTTAAATAGTTCATTTGGCTTCCAAATTGTTCAGAAACTTAACTTAGTAGGTACATATTATGTCTATCACACGGTGTGTTGCACCTTTTGTGAAATAAGGGAGAAGAAATAAGAGGTAACCGTAACAAAAATCATTGGGCTACCAAATTATTCAGAAACTTAATTTAGTACATATTATGTCTACCACACGGTGTGTTGCATCTTTTGTGAAATAAAGAGAGAAGAAATAAGAGATAACCGGAACTAAAATCATTCGACTTCCAAATTATTCAAAAACTTAACTTAGTACATATTATGTCTATCACACGGTGTGTTCCACCTTTTGTGAAATAAATAAAGAAGAAATAAGAGATAACCGTAACTAAAATCATTGGGCTTCCAAATTAGTCGGAAACTTAACTTAGTACATATTATGTCTATCACCTTTAATTATTTGGGAGCCCAATATAGAAGAAGTAATTTTGAAAGAACAACAGAAACAATTTTAAAAATTGTATTGCTCCAAAAAAAGGAGAAAACGCACGAAAATGTAGGTACGAACCAAAAGTATTTGTAAACAATTTGTATAATGGAACCAGGAAGACCAATGAAGTAATGGATGGATACGATTGATGGATAGTTGTATGAACGACGAATAAATGGTTTAAAATGATCATATTCGAAAGTCTCGAATAAACACATCAAAATCTAATTCAATACCGTCCTCCGCACCACACTTATCAAACAGATCAGAGTATGTTAGCCCGGGTTTAAATTATTTGATCTTGCGCTTACGCTATCGTCACTAGAGCTTAAGAAAATTTATTGCGAAATCCGGTTTCGTCCCAAGAGACCCGAACGTTGTGGACACCAACACCATCCGACCCATGCTCGTGAGTGTGATCTCGCGCTTTTAAATATTTCATCGTTTTCGCCACGTTGCCGCTGATGTCGCCAGCAGTACCGTCCACCGCTATTTTCACTGCGCTTGATATTTTTATTTTAAAACTTTGAATTTTGTTTTATATTTCATGACGAGTACGAGTGGCAATGCGCTTTGATGCTGGGAAAAATAAATACGGGTTTTCAATAAACATTCGTTGCGGATGTTTCAAGTATTCACTGTTTAGTCATTGGTTTGAATTTAAATTAAATAGTTAATATTTTATTTCAACTGCTCTCACAGATAAATTTTTCCATTTAGACTGAAACACATTTCTCTTCATCTCCTCAAAAATCTTTAACCTTTTAATGGTTACGACGGTAATGTTGATTTTTGTTACTGTTATTGGTTAAGCAGCTTATGACTTTATAAAAATGTGACTAGATGGCAGCATAGAAGTTGAAATGGTATATTCCTCATTTAATAGAGTAGGAATGCTTTGGAAATTACTGTAACCATATGGTTACAAGTCCGAAAAAGGATAAATAAATATTTCAAAATATCAATAAAGGGTATGCTGATCATGACAACTGATGTTACAGATTTCAATAATTTTATCCAGTCATTTTTAATTCCACTAATAATGTCTATTCTTGTTTGTGTGTTTTAACTGCGACATAATGGGTGGGCCAATAAGAGTTTCATCAAGTACATAGTAAATAAAAAACGTAGACAACATTGAAACTAAATCGTGAGTAGATTTGTTCGTGTAAGATCGTTTTTTGTCGTTTTGACTACGGAATGGACGACGGACCTGTGTTGAAATAAGGTAAGATCTAAGTATAGTATTCGGTCCTTGTCAGCGCGGTGAACGTATGTTCTCAGGGCCGGTGACGTCACACGACATCTTTTTTTTTGCAGTACCTATTTTTTTAAAACTTTATGATTTTTTTGGGCTTATTTATTAGCAACTTTTTGACAAAAAGAAAAAAATACGAGCCTAATATTTTATTGTATAGATTAACAAAAAAAAAACAAAAAATCGTGGTAACCCCCATTGAGCATGATTCAATAAAGAAATCAAAATAATTCCAAGGCTTTTATTTACTATTCACATGGTGAATCTCTTATTGGCCATCCGCTACATTTAAAATATCCCGCCAAATATATCTTCTTACTCCCCTGTCTAAAATGCGTTCCCTCTAAAAACAAAGACAAAATCACTAGCTGATTCCACAAGACATTGGTGTATATTTATAGGAAAGTGACGCCCTTAAATCATAAATAAGCCAGGTCCGGACCGCAGAAATCGCGAATATGCCCCTAACTCGCTGTCAAACGCACGCGACGCATGCTAAATAACGAACAGCGTCCGCCGGCCGTAACTCAGAATCAGCGCGAGTAGTAGAAAGAGTGAGAAATAGAGATAAAGTCATTGATATATTTCCTACTCCAGCCCCAGGGTTGGTTAGCTCTTCATTGATCACTGAGACTTAGGTATGCTAGGGTAAAATGACAAAGATATAAATATTGCGGTTTAGATACTGAAAGGGTTATTTATATTTTGTACAGACATTGGTGGCCTAAATAAGGAAACCTTTTCAGTAGGTAGAACTTTTTTATACTTGTAGGTATACAAACACAATAATTATAATGTATTATAAGTTTATTACACTGGACTATATAAAATAACGGGAAGGACGATCTCTATAAGACATGTACATTAAAAGTGCTTACACCATAGAGTCCTCCATTTTGGATGTATTGGCAGCACTGCTAACTCCACAATTAGTGTCTTTTATGCCGGGTTGATTTTAAAACCATTGATTTAAATAAAAAAATAAAAATACTAACGCCTAAAGAATAGTTAATATATCGACGCTGTAAAGAAGGATTTTTATTACGAATGTAGAAAGCACTGGCCGAGGAAAATAACCACGCAAATAATAAAAAAAAATTTAATTAAATGAAAATACATACCTACCTAACAGAGATGTTTTAATTATTGTAAATACAAGTTTTATCAGCCATTTTTATGTTTATATGACTGTTTTACACATTAAAAATATAACTATCGTTTATAAAGTAATTAAAATAATAATGTATCAATTTTTTCCAATTTGTCACAGGAATTTAAAAAAATTAAATTAATTTTAAAAAGAATCAATGATTTTAGATTTTTTCAAATCATGATTTTTGCTAACCCTGCTTATATTTTGATGCCCAAAGTTGGCGAGTTCTGTAACGATACATCACGGCGGGTCGACGACAACCGATTTTATATTGTATTTTTTCGTACGGTTTGTTAATCTTTTTCAGTGTTTTTGTGTTATCCGTTTTTGGTTTACTATGTTCTATTTTGGTATATTTTATTTAAAATGCCCGCCATTATATCAACAATACAGGCAACCGCTAAAATGAAAGACACTAGATATGGGGTTAGCAGTGCAGCCAATTTATCCAAAATGTAGGGGTCCATGCTGGAAGTACATCTCTGTGGTGATCGTCCTTCCCGTTATTTTATATAGTTCAGTGGTAGTTTTGGCAGATTTTTTAAAATAGTAAAAATGCGTTTCTGTGCGCAGCATTTCTGATCAGCTGAGCTGATTTGATCTAACGAAGCTATTGATATGTTCCATCTGATGAATTTTTTTCATTTGTAGGAAAATCAAGTTCTATTAATAATTTTTTCCGCTTTTATTCGATGCAAACATATTGCTAATGAACTATTGTATAAATCGTGTATTTAGTAAAAAAATTTAGTCCATTGTTGAAATCATTCATAGAGAGTGGTATAATTTAATGCAATGATATATTAAAATAATTAATAATGCCGTCCTAATTCTGCGTAATTTATGTCTCTTCCAAAAATTTTCTTAAGGTGTCATTAATTTGTGCCCTGCAAACATTAATTTAAATGTAGAAATTTATTATAAGTGCTGACGATCTGATACCTGCATTTGCAGAGATAAAATTTTTAAGGGTAAGGCGTAATTCCCAATTGTAGAACAGGGTTGCTTTAACGACCTTTCTCAGACAGTTTAATACAATGCCAACGAAATTAACAAACAGCCTCCGCTGGGAACGGGTTCGGCAAATTTTATTAACGGGACTTTACGTAAATTAGTTTGTTTTATTGGCAACCCTGCCTTGAAACAGACGAACTTCACATGTAAGCCACTAGGTGAGATCGGAGAGGTTCTAGAAACGCAACGGCGCAATGGAAAAGTGAAATTACTTGAGAAGAACACCATGAAGCTTTTGAAACCGCAATGCAATTTAAGTTTGCAGTAAAGACTGGAGGAATGAATTCTGGCGGAATAAAATTGGATAGAGCTTTTACGATTTTGTGCTAAACGTCTAAACGCTGCAAATAATAAAGATTTGTTGGGAATTTCGACGTTTTACTACCTTACCTATTTTACTACATTGTTGTACACGTTTCTTTCTTTCCAATTATGTTGGGGTATTAAAAATGAGCGAAACTATTTTAATAGTTTTTTACTACAATGAACACTGAAAAAGCACAATGCTTCCAAAAATTGAGAAAAAATGCGCCGTTGGCAATTTTTGAGAATTTTCAATGTAAATTTAACAAATTGTTAATAAATGTAAATTATCGCAGTGTCACAGTCCGATAATCTCAGATCATGTCCGAACTATATCCGATGGAGATTGACGTTGACTCACAGTCGCTAATGAGCATGACTCAAAGTTTCGTACAACAATGAACACAGCAACAAACACAAAGCCAGGCTTACACAGTACACACAACATTTTAAAATCATACCTTTCTCCAGAGGCGCCCTCTTGTATTTCTCCAACCTTTTTACAGCGATGGCTTCTAATCGAACTCTTGCTGCAGGATATTCTTTAAGGACATCCCACATGTCCTTTTTACTTAGAACAAATAGATCACTGTAGCCTACCGAGCGAACGCTTGCCGTTCTCCTGTTACCTGTAACAGTGTAATCGAAATTTCTATGTGAAAACAGAGTTTTTAAAAGGAGACCCATACAATATTAGAAAAATGAGGTTAGAAAACATTGAAAATAGTTTAAATATATGAGTAGATCATGCAAAGGAAAAAGTTTAATGAATATTAATGCATTTTGTAGTGCAATATGTTTATAAAGAGGTGCAATATTTAGAAAGTTAATATAAATATAGAAATTAATTATTAATTATTTTTAGTTGCCGCATGGTTGATACAAACTGTATCCAAACACAAGAATAACTTTGTAAGGTTATGTTTGCACATGTAGAGTTAAAAACAGTGACCTCTATTAATATTTATATTTATTTAATTATTAGAGGTCACTGGTTAAAACTGTCTAGACTCTACTCGTAGATAATGGAATTTAAATATAAGGCGGATACTAATTTTATCATTACTTACAATTAATTGAAAAATTTTCTGTAGTAAGCAGGTACTTAATCCCAATTCATAATGAGAACTACATAAGAAATGACAAACATAAAGTCGTTATGTATTTCTTACGTTTATGTCACGTTTATGTAGATACATAAGAAAAACGTAAAGTTGGAATCAGTTCAAATTTATGTCAAAATTATGTACTATTTTGTACAAAGCGCATGCGTCAAGTGAACAATTATCTGCATTCACGACATGGCAGCGTAAATCTGACAGATAGATGTGTATAACAAGAAGTATTGAAAATGATTAATATTGAATAATTAATCATTATTATTATTATATTAAACTAAACAATGATCTAATACAATACAGCCAACAAGAAAATAATATTAACCCTACTTACTACCAACTTCACATCCAAAAATCATTTTATGTCCGCTTATGTTTATGATCATTGTGAACATACATATTTTTTTTACGTTTTACGTTATGTAGTTCTTATGCTTATGCTCATTGTGAATTAGGAGTTGGTTTATAAGGTTTAAGTTTAAACCGGAGGTTATGTTTGAAGGTTAAATTTTTCGCTGGTGTTGCCAACCTAAAGTAATTAAAGCGACTTTAGCACTTAAAATATAAAATAATAAATGGTAAAACTTTATATTGCATTTTATTTCACCATGTATGCAATATTGATTACTGCATCTCGTTTGTTTACAAATTGTAAGTAAATGCAATTTTTTTAAATAGGTGTCTAGATCTCTAGATCAAGATATAAATAGTAAATTTTGATTAAACTGTGCATGTTATGAACAGTTCTAAATTATGAATAATAATTTTTATCAAAAGCTATTTGCAAACTTTCCAATCAACAGTAAACCTTGTTGTATCCATACGCATATTCATACATAAATAACTTTAATACAACAGTATAAAATATGAAACAATCGAGATCGAGCTGAAAAATTGAATTCGTCTCGTTTATTTATGTTGTCGTGGCCACCAGCACTCCACACCCCCTCGCAAGAACGATTTTTCCATAGCAGTTCTGCCAACATCACAGATCCCCTTGGCGCCTGGCCAGGGGCGCCAACCCCTAACGCCCAAACACCCTTGTCAGTGTCAGGACCGGTCTAGGGAAATTTCTCTCTGTATGGTTGATTTTGTGTGTGGGGAGATGTGGAGCAGTAGAGGTATTCTGTGGATGACTGGACGTCGTGTGAAAAATTAATGTTGGGAACAGAGATGGCGTTAGGAGTTAATTAATGGTTTTAGACGACAAGAAGAGGGTTAGATAGTATTTAGAATTATGAATATTGCGGGAGAAAGCACCGTGATTTATATAGAATTTTAGAGCTAGAAATTTGCTGCACATAAATTAGCACAAGTTCATTATGCCCTGTTCACACGTTGCTACTTTGAAGACGCATACGTGCTACTGTAGCATGAAAAGAAATTCAAATCGAAACAATTACCGCAAAAAATCGCTATCTACACACACAACGGTCAACGATGTGAAATTATCAACGAGTAGTTCTTGATACTTTGATGCTACAAATTAGCAGCGCTGCTATTTGACAAGCGACTCAGATTTTTTCATGCTACAGTAGCACGAATGTGTCTTCAAAGTAGCAACGTGTGAACAGGGCATTAAACTCATTTTTTATTTTGATGGTAATCATTCAGGATTTACTCCCAAATGATATGTTATCGTAGTAAATCGAAGCCCCTTTAAGCCCTGTTCGCACGGCGATCTTTGGAGATTCTACGGAGAGTCAAAGTCACGGCAAAGAAGAAGTTTTTTTCTTTCTAGTGATAATTATGTGGTTTTGAAACAATCAATAAATTATAAATTCTTCTTTTCCAAGACTCATTGAAGATTTAAAAAATAATTCTCACTAGAAAGAAAAAACTTCTTCTTTGCCGTGACTTTGACTCTCCGTAGAATCTCCAAAGATCGCCGTGCGAACAGGGCTTTAGACTGATTCTTAGTTATATGCAACCTGGAATACGAACAAGTGGTCACTTAACTTTTTGTTTTATTAGGCAAAAGTAGAATACCAGATTCAGAGAGTTGTGGTAAATTCCGCGCAGCCAGTTTTTTTTTCTGGTATAGAATAGAAGGTGCATGAAAATGCTACTTTTTTACGATTTTTAAAATTCGTTTTATGCCTGTTGCGTACTTTGTCTTTAAATTGAATTTAAACTTTCCCCATCATTTTGAAAATTTAAAATAATTGTCAAATTCAACCTAACCGCACTTTCTTTTGTCACAAAATATACTGCGCATTAGTTTGCTGTTAGTTTGTATCTATCGTACTATCGGGTGCCCAAACCCCAAACATGCGCGCGCAAGTATTCCATACAATCTACAAAAAAGTGGTAGTTTTATTGTCATGAAGTTAGGGCCGGTTGGTTGGTGGAATTATGGGAATGGCATCAAGGATGGAGGTAGTAAATTCTGAGAATTGTTAAATTTTTCAATGGCTGATGTCTTGTCCAAACTTTCCTAGTTCGGTTCTGAGTCCTTTCGTGTCGTGATGTCCTCAATGTATACATGTGTGTGTCCATTTGCGTGAGGATGTATATGTGTTTATATTATGTATCGTTAGACAGCCGCGCTGCGGAAATTTACTCTTCTGTTCCTTTTATGGACAACTCTGCTCTGCACTCCGCTGTTCGCAATAATCAACATACGCGTCGCTGACGGACTTCAATTTACAATTTTACTTCAAACTTCAATATTTAATCTTTCTCTTCATAGAACTCGTAAATCAAATTGAAGTCCTATAATTTTAAAATAAATTAACTTTCCGTCAGGTACGGAATATATTTTCTTTTATTGCAAATTAAAAGGTGTGTGCTTGACACATTTTAATTTAAAATTGAGGTTAGGATTATGTGAAAATGGTAATTCACGCGGGAATTTCGAATTATTAAATTCCATTTAGAATTTTTGTTTTGGTACAGGGGTAGGCTTTTCATTTATGGCTGTAATTTTTGCATTGATTTGCACCCTCCTGTATTAAAGGGGCGACCGCTACTGCAAAGTTAATTACATTTAAAAGGGGATCATTAAAGAGTACTGCGGAAGTTAAATCGAAATGGATGCTATAAATATACATTTCATTTATTTGTAAATGTTATTGAATTTGCATCAAATATGAAAGCAAAAACAATATTCTGCATTTATTAATATTTATGCATTATTAAAAGTATTAAATATTTCATTTGAAACGCAGTGATTCCTAAATAAATATTTAACAGTCCATAAAATTATATTAATAATAATTTGACAATGTCAGCCGTGTCAACATTTAAAAACGTACATTAATAAATTTAAATTTCTCTTTAATTATAATTAACGAACAACACATTTCGATATATTTAATGGAATTTAATATGCTACTACATGCTGAAAATTCTGTGGTTCTTGCTTATTAATATGGGTGTATTTATACGTGAATACACAAATGTATGAGTATTTATTTGTGTTGCAAAATAAATTTCATTTGTGTTTATAAATTCAAATTACACATGCATATAATTAATTGCGAAATGTAATAAAATCACCAATATGAACAATATTTACTTGAATATTTATTTTCATTTTATTTATTCAAAAATTTGCAGAATTTTATTGTAATTCATTTTGCAAAACGTGCATGCTCCAGTAGGTTGGACCGTAGCTGTAGTTAACACAATTTTCAATAAAAAATTTAAATTTTACTTCATAGTACCTCAATTACAATTTTCCAATTTAGAAAGAGGTTAAAAAGTCGGCCATCTTAAAACACTATGACGGCAGTAATAGTGGGTTTCTGCAGTAACTAAATTATAAAATTAAATTAGACCACTAAACTAAACTAAAGAATGAAGCCGCGTTCACATCTCGAAATTTGGCGTAATTCGTAACACTGAAATTTGAAGAAATTAATTTGACTGCTCACAGTGTGTTGGCTGTTTGTCTTGTCAGTGTCAGCAGCAGCACAGTGTCAGTTTGTTTTTGTTGATGAAAACGTGATAAAGAAAAATGAAACCAGAAGAAGATTTTGTAGATATAAATTGCCAAATTTCCGTGTTTGTACGCGATATTTTTTCTCAATTAATAGAACGAACCCTAAATTTACTAGAGAAGTTTGGGGTTTGGATACTTTTCTACGAATTTGAATTTCAAGTACACAAAATATTTCATTTTGATGAACCAAGTTCACATTGCCTATGACAAGATTCCAAATTTCAATTTGAGAATGCGGCTTTATCCAATAGAAATGCACAGTTTGTTGGTGCTTATACCAAAACAGCACACTTCAAACCTCAAGTTCGAGGTTATGTTTGCATTGCGCATGTACAAACATAAAATAAAGTAATTACTAAGAAGTTGAAACTAGCAAACTTCTTAGTTTATTGATGATATTTTAGTTTGTTGGTTTAGTTGTATAAACGTTTGCGTAGGAAACAATGAAGTCTTCTTTCTTAGATTAATTTCTTAATTTAATGTCTGCATAAACCCACCATATCACTTATTTAATGTTAATATTAACACTTATTTAGGAATCATTGAAGGTGGTAATAAAAGCTCTACTCATGCTATTGTTCCCTACAGTGCCAAAGATTTGAAAGGGTAAAGAAGTGACGTATATAAAAGAGAGTTAAATATAGGTTATGTTTGATACCGCGGCGCGCTCCGCTATTGGATATTTACCAAGACGTTTACCTGCTGTGCCCATGTTTAAGATGGAGATCTCTCCGAAGTAACTACCCGCTTTCAAAGTTGCCAGAACTGTTCTTCCGTTATCGGCCACTACTTGCAGACGGCCACGGTTCACTATGTACATCTCCTTCCCCACTTCACCTGAAAAAGAAACAGTTTCAATCAATTGCTACCCGCATAAAGACACAAGGAAGTCAAACAACTTAATGAGATCGTTCACAGTTTGATGAAAAATCTTAAAACCTTTTTTAAGACCAGCCTCTTAAGCCCTGTTTTCATGCTTCTGAATTCTGAGAAAAAGACTCATGGTGAGAATTGCCTGTCAAATAGCGGTGCCGCTAAATTAAATCTTCCATGAGCCTTGGAAAAGAATAATTTCTTATTTATTGATAGCTTCAGGACAGTGAATTTATTTTTTTCCATGATTCAGAAGCTTTCTTTTAGCGTACATCCGCATTTTCGAAATAAAATATTAATGTGTACACTACAGAAGAAAGAAAATGCAGAAATGTACGCTTTTCTGCTAATCAAGTAGGTATTTGATATTCTAATGCCTATGACTGAGGCGCTCGCCTATGACCGAGCGCCTCGCTATGACACACCGGTCGAGGAGCATCGAGTAAATCCTCGATGAAACGATAGAACGCACCCCGTCCTCGACGAAAAATAAGGGCGCCGCTATTTTCATCGAGTTGTTCCTCCATGAAACGAATGTATCTTATTTCAGACGTATCTTTTATATTTGATTTCGCGCAAAACTTTGATGTATTTGTCATCGATGAAATAGAAATCAATCGCGGACGGGTGCGATTCATCGAGAAGTTACTCGATGGTCCTCGATGCTCCTCGACCGGTGTGCCATAGGCATATAACAGTAGAATCCAAGAATTTCGAACTTTGCTAATTAGCGCCTGTGAGTCAACATCAATCTTCGTCGGACATAGTTCGGAATTAAGACCTCTATGTTATCTTACTTTGCATTAAACACGTGTAACCTTGAAAATTTTTACATCACTGGCGGAGTTTCTTCTCGGAATTTTTGAATCCATTCATGTATGTACGCTTTTGTGTTGGCAACCCTACATACTCCTATGCAGTTTTAAAGTGAAGTTAGGTACTTTAGTTGCGCGAATTTTGTGTTGGTACTACAAAAGTTTGCAATAAAACTCTTTATTAAGCACTTGTAAATTCTTGCTTTTACACATGAAAATAAAAATAAACTTTTCTTAATGATCACAATTCAAACTAATGCTTGTTGTTTAACGTTATTTGTTTTTCATTAATGCGTCTCTTTTTGGGAATGAAATATTTTCGCGCGAGTCTCTTAATTTTAAAACTTCGCAATAATCGTAAACATCAAATGATACAATTTAATATTCGTGTCAGTTTGGGTGCAAGCAAATAAGTTCCGCTGCCACAATCCCTTACCAGATGGCAGGGTTGGCGCCACTGTCGACGTGCGACAAAGTTTATTACATTTATGACGTATGTGAGTTGTTAGTTCGACAAATAAACGCCAGAGGGTCGAGATGTAATTCGGTTAATTTATTGTGTGTATTAATAGTACAGCTCGGTCGGGATATTTATGTAGGGACACTAAGTTGATAAACTTGGCACCATGTTTATTGTTTTCTTTTTCACTTCATCCTTGGAATTTTCCTTTTCCTGCTCTGAAAGCAGAGAGAGTATTTTCTGTGGGACGTGTAATTTCTGTTATGATCTACTGTTTGATATGAAACGGAAACGACCAAACAATGTAGCACGAGAACCGGAAGATAAATATAACAGCCACACATTAGAATTTCCAATTGTAAAAAATCTACATTTAAGGCGCTAGTTCTTGATTTACATTTATCGCTCTTTCGATTTTATATTCATGTTTTATTTTTAACATTGCACACAACAAATTATCAAATGTGAGTGTTGTCAAACCTTTTACATTTAGATAATAAATTTTTATGAAATTGTACAATGAGTTACTTTAGCTCCGCTAATAGTGAAGAATACAATTTTACCTCCGCATTTTTAGACCAATCACATTGCTGACGAGAATCGCTCCTCCGATTTTATAGTCATTTTATATATTTAACATCACACAACAAATTATCAAATGCGAGTGTTGTCAATCCTACTTATAAATTTAATTAATAAACTTTGTATTCAGATTGAGTGGTGTGAACAGTTATGCCTATGACACACCGGTCGAAGAGCATCGAGGACCATCGAGTAACTCATCGATGAAACGAAAGAACGCACCCCGTCCTCGACGAAAAATAGGGGCGCCGCTATTTTCATCGAGTTGTTCCTCGATGAAACGAATGTATCTCATTTCAGACGTATCTTTTGTATTTGATTTCGCGCAAAACTTTGATGTATTTGTCACCGATGAAATAGAAATCCATCGCGGACGGGTGCGTTCTTTCGTTTCATCGAGGAGTTACTCGATGGTCCTCGACCGGTGTGCCATAGGCATTAGTTTCAATAAATTCCCATTTATGTTTAATATACACCATGGTGCTAACTTCATGATGCTAACGCTTCTTAGGTTCGTGCTAGTGCTTTCAAGTTTATACATAGTTTGACATGTGCCTGTGTTGTTTAATTATTTGAAATAAATAAAATCATTTTATAAATCTACCGTAATTAAAATATCGATGTACTTAAGTAAAGTAATTATTTACAGTAGGCACTTTATGCGAAGAAGACTAAAAAGTTAATACTGAATTATCAATTGTCATTTCTGTGTAGCTACAGTGTTGTTTCATATACTAGGCAGTGAACAAAGAATAGATCTAATCTGTTTAGATTCAAATATACGCCTCAACCTCAACGTATAATCAAATACAAAGTAGGGAAGCAGAAGAAACGCAGCCACTAACCACGTTACATAACCTCACACCGCAAGCTCCACGAAGACGGTAGCTGTTTTTTGTTTACAACGCAGCCTTCCTAAATGAGTTGTTTCCTTTATAAGACAGTAAACAAGAACTACATCTAATTAATCGCCGACACGTCGACAGGTATTTGCTTTAATCTAAAACTCCGAACGCGAGCAAGAAGCGCAAGTGGAATTACCATGGCAGGTTGGGTATACTGTGCATCTACCGAGTGAGATTATTGCGCACTCGTGATTAGGCTGTCTAATTGCTATGTGAAGTGATGTGCAAAGTTTGTATGCCGCGAGCACCAATGACGCTAATGTAATGCGACAGACATTCAGTTGATGTTGATGGTGGATGCTATTCAAGCTGTTGTGTCCGTGATCGGTAGCTTTGCACTTGCACAAGCCACAGGATATTAAGTGGGAAATTGCGCGCCATTAATACAGAATGTGCTCCACGAAAAGGATATGATTAAATAAATTTTACCCAGATACTTGCATTGAAATTTACTTTAGGATGAACACATTTCATTTTAGAATCGTTATGGCAGAAGGGATTGTGAAATGATACAATTGAAGTTTTAGCGCAGCGCAAGTAAATATGGCTTTTTAATAACGTAAAGTCTCAGTCATGCAGGCTTGATAAACGAAAAATGTACATTTGCCAACGAATAGTGTAAGTAGAATTAAGTTGATTTAAATACACTTTTTACCTCTCGCCTCATATTCTATAAGAGAGGTATTGTGACGGGTCTAAATTTTAGAGTGTGAGTTTTTGGCAGATAAGCACGTTTTAGAGTTTCTAGAATACGAATTACATGAACATGAAATTATTAAAATGTAAGTAAAACTATTTATTAGATTAGTAGAATAAACAGGATTTGGCGAGAGGTCGTGTGCTGGCCACATCAAATTTTTTATATAAGTTAAGTAATCTCACATTCCGATTCGCATTATTTGGTGGTAAAAGTGGTTCATTCAAGGCTATATTTTATACCATTCAACCACTTCTAGACCGATTAATCTAGGTGCAGTCACAATCTCAATCAGTGCAACGACCGTTGAAATTCAAAGCGGCAACGAAGAGATTCTTATGCAACTAGGTAACTAGGACTACATTTAAGACGATCAAGTGGCCAGCTTCAAGCATTCGAGTGCGAGTTAATTGCAAGATGTTTTACGAAATAACGACAATCACATATTGCCGTCAGAGAGACTTGAACCATGGAACTCCGGGTTCGTATGTCATCACATGCAGAGCGCAGCAACTGACTATAAAACAAAAGTGTGATATGGCTCCCATTTAAATGAAAAATGTCGTCAGGCAGTAATGAAAAGGCTTATTCCAGGGTAATACTGTGATTTTTCTCGCGGCATATTCGGAAGGAAATAAATTTCAGGGTAGAAAATTGCGTATATATTCTTCAATTTTGGCGTAATGAAGTCGGTTAAGATTCGTGGAGCCGGAAGTAAAGAGCAAAATAATCCAGGTGAGGTATTAGCGTCCGTCTGTGTGTTTCCTCTTTTTGCCGGGAGACCGCGTGAAGAACGCGAAAACAAAAGAGACGAGAAAGATGTTGAGAAATGAATTTGAGGGCGGTGATTTATGAAGTAATAAGGAAAAAAAGGGTGAGAGAATTAATGCGTCGGCATAAAAATAAGGAATGAAAATGAGATAGAAGAAGTGCAGAACGTAATAGAGTTAAGTTGAGCGAAACAAGACGCTGCTAAAAACACGAAAGAAAAGAGAATTTTTCATGAAACGAAAATAAAATGTAATAAAAAACTGGAATTATTAAAAAACGCTTGGCGAGATGTCATCGTATACGAAGCTGCCTAATTAAGGAATCGTTAAAAAGAAATTTTACTCCTTGTCAAAGGAAACTGTGCATGTTCACAAAAAAGGAATAAATTTACTTCTCTGATATCTAGCTAAATTATAGAACAAAAGATGCTACAGCTCTTTGAATTAATAAATAATTATTATGGAAATGGATTTAGAAGCAGGAAGCTAAAAAGATAAAAATACCCGTATAATATTTAATTACTGAAATAAGGGACTACAACGGTCTGTCTAAAGTGTGGAGTTTCCCTTGTGTTTTGTTATTAATTAGCCTTAATCTTAATCACAAGAACTTGTGGTACTATCTAATATAACAATCTTGAAATGTTCTGGGGATTTTATTTTGTCAAGTCGGTTACCTGTATAACAAACATTCACTGTCATCTACTGTGCGTGCAGCCAGAGTTGGCCGGACCGTAAGGGAGAGAAAGGATGTTCTACACAGACCTGAGTCAAAGTTCGCCAACTTATTACTTTCTTGAAGGCAACTGAGCCAAGAGAAAAACCGAGCTGGGCGACTTCGTTATACACTACATCAAGGTAGCGAAGCAGTTTCTGCCAAAAAATTTCATGATAATCTGCTCGATTAATATTGTATACCAATTTGAAATTCTTTAATCCGGTCATCTCTCATATCGCGTATATTAAGTACATAGAAATAAGAGGGTGGAGAGTTGTGGCGAGAGGCTGGCCACATCATATTTTTTATCTGTAAAAGAAACATTCTCACAGTGGCGGCTCGTAGGTAAGGGCTGCGGGGTTAGAGCACCTAGTAGAAAATGAAAGTGTGCTGGTAAACAACATTATTTATCTATCCATCAAATATATCTTTTTAATTTAATTTAAAAATTTGCGCTTGTGAGTCAACGCAATACTCATTTTCATTCTATGCTACGGGTGCTGATTTCCAAGCAGCACCCGAACTTAGTCAGAAGTATGTGTGCGCGGTGAGGGGAGTGATAGCCAATGTGTCCATCCATGCTGCTTTGTACGCAGCGCTGTCGCTCACGGTCAGTGTTGTGACATATTTTTTTAAAGGATCTAGATCTAGATGTAATATTTTACTGTTGAATTACATTACATTAAAAGAGAGATAAAAACTAGTGCACAATCTACAGTTTAAAATTAAAACATATAGTATAAATTAATTAGCTGTATTAGGTACCTTACTTAATTTTAACTTGCATAACGTAGAAAAAGATCTAAAATTCTGATCTTATATTAAGATCATAGATCATATTTATTTGATCTAGATCAAGATCCTTAAAGATAAGATGATCTAAATCAAATAAAAGATCACACAACAGTCACAACACTGCTCACGGTGAACATAAATACGTGTACTTTAAAAGTACAAAATAGTTTGCGTTGAAATTATAAGGCGTACAACTGTACATTTTGAAAGGTGTATTGTTATTTATTAAATTAATTGTGATATTTGATATAATTATGTTTATAATTAAATTTGTATTTATTTGCTACGCCGTTGAAGAGCAATCTCGCGCAAGATGCGATTGAACCTCGGCCAGCTTCAGGTGGAGAAGGGGTGGGTGTAATATTTGTACAAAACTGGGATAAACTGTAAAGTTTGTCTTCTCTAATAAAAATTAGCTTTAAATATAAAGGTATTTAACCTTGAAAAAAAATTATCCTGCAGCACAACCGCCTCTACAGTCTACCTACCCTTCCTGCAGATGTAATCCCCCGGCGAGAACAACACCGGCCGGAGCCTGAGCACCAGCTCGCACAGGAACCCCGCCTCGGTGTTCTGGAAGATCTCCACCCGCTTCAGCGTGTCCAGGTGCACGTTGATGGCGATCTCCGCTTTCAGCTTGTCCGGCAGGCACGACACGGCCTTCTCTTCGTCGGAGCACTTCTGCGTGAGCCACAGGTAGTCGAACCACTTGATGACCTTGACCTGCAGGTGGTTGGGCACGCGCCGCATGCGCATGTACGTTTTTACCCCGTCCAGTTTCGCTGCAACCAGAACAAGAGTGTTAGTTGTTGGTTAGATGGGGGGAGGATGGCGCAGTCTTTGAAACACTAACCGTGGATGGATAGTGATTGTTAAGGAATGGGGTACATGCTTTGAGCTGAGTTTAGGGTGCGAGCACGATAGGGCAGTGATACTCTTGGTAGATAAAACAATACTGAAAGTCTATATCTTCAGGCTCCTTTCGAATGAGCGTGTGGTTAGTGGTTACTTATTAAATGCATAACTAGCCTATTTCGATTGTTTTATCAACAGTATACTAGCTGTATGTTTTTTTCGGACTTGTTTTGAATAATGGAAAGTCTAAAAAAACATCAAAATTCATAGTTTACCAATAACACTTTTGTCGATTGAAATATTTTAAAAAAAATACATCATCTGCTGTAGTGTCTGTTTTTTCAAGAAACGTTCCTCATTTTAAATAAAAATAACCAAATCTTTTTTGAAAATTATACAGGATTTTTGTAAATCAATTTTTTCACTTATCACATGTGCATTAATTCTTTCCTGAAATTTTTTGAGTACTTTCCAACGTCTAATTACGTTGTTGGAATGCACGATAAAAATTTCCTGGTTATGAATTAATGCACGAGTGCATATTCCGTAAGAAAATCGCATTGACACCGCCGCTCTATTTTTGAATTCTTTTTATACTAGAAACTTCAAATATTTACTAAATTTGTTTATAACGTTAATAGATATGTATTATTTACCTTATTAATTGCTTATTTACACTCAAAATGACAATTTAAACAATTTTTAATTTAATATCAAACTGACATGACAGTAAAGTTCCCGCTTATTAATATCGGTGAAGTTCCTCAAGCTACTAGTAAAAAATTTCCTCTAAATTTGTTATAACCATGGTTAATATTATTGTAATCAATTTTTCCATTGGCTGTTATTTGTGTCATGCGATTTTCTTTAAAATTTTACTAAATCAAGTTATTAGTAAACTACGAGCGCCTGTCTATAGGTGTACCATAACTTGAGGTACTGATCATGCAACAAAAAGATTTTTTTTCAAAATTTCAAAATTAATTGTTGAGGTTTGTGAAATATAGAATAAAATTTAAACAATTTTTTGTGTACGTATCAACACATTGGATTTATATCTAGATTTGACTGCTATCTTCAAGTAGTATCACAGCTCTGTTGTGCAAGTATCCTACAATAATTAAGCTTCTTCTGATAACTAAAGAAATACTTAGAATTTGTTTCTTAAACATAAATTGAAACATACGGTTGCTCATATTTTGATAATTTATTGTAAGCTTATTTATCGGAAATAAAGAAGGAGTGTTCGGCCCATTATATTTTATTACTTGACTAAAAGACCTCATCCAATTTTGCGTAATATTTTATTAATTGCTTACTATTTTAGAGACGATTCGAACCAGAAAAATATATAAGTTCAAGCCAAAGTAATTTAAACAGAAGCAAATACCTGTATTCAGTAGGTATGCAAAAATAGATAAAGATAAAAATAAAGAATAAAAAATGCTGATGATGTAAATAATGTGAATATTAAATGCAACTGGAGTATACATTTCAAAAACAAATGCAAAATCACGAAACTGATATTTAGTTAATGCATTAAAATAGAAATAAAGAGTATGCGTTCAATATAAACAAAAAGTCAATAATGAATAAAAGCAATTGAATTATGCATTATAGTGACAAACTGAAAATGAAATTGCGCGTTACCTATATTAAAATAACATAATTAAAAATAATTGTGTGGGCAACAAAATAAACTAGAAGTAATAGTAATGGTGATGTATTTGAGAGGAATGCACAAAGCACAAAGGAAAAATATATACAAAAGGGAAATTAATATTATACGAAAGAAATGTTATTTACAATAATATAAATAGCAGGTAAATAATTCTGTTTCAAGTGTAACTACAATGGAAGGGTAGTAAAAAAGGTGTTGACAGATTTGTGTTTCAAAGAACTGCCTCCAAACATCGTCATATAATAAACTATGAAATACTTTGTGTTGGGTAGACGATACAAAATAGGAGCGGTGCAAAAAGCTAGACATACAAAATATGTTTTTATTTTTTCGTTTAACTGTTTAATTTTATTAATTAATTTTTAATCTTCTTTTTGTTTTCTACATTCGTATCCTACTATAGTACTAGGAGTAAAACACTCATCTAATAAAGTACCTATATAGGGTTTAAGGAATTAAACTAAGCGTAGCTAATTACTAAATACATTATTTTCCGGTCTTTTATATACAAGGAAATCCCATTTTTTCGCCTCCATTTGAATATTTCAAAGAACGTTTTGATGAATCATTTATCTCTTTTTATCTTATCCCCTAATCATTTTGCAACAAAGGGGATAATGTAATTAATCGTGCAATAAACAGCATTAATCAGGCGTCCTAGTTTCGCACAGTTTTCATTACTTCATCATAATTGTATAATTACATAACCATCATTAACTTCCCGTGGTACCTACTTAGTTTATTAAAATCATTATAATGCATTCTGCCAAGGATATAAAATTTAGGGATTTTGTTTTTAAATTTCTCAGGTGTTGTTTTTTTGGCTATAAAATTTCTTTGGGAAGTCATAAATGAACAGGATACTAAAATTGAATATGAAAGGCTATAAAAATTTATGATGATGCGAAATGACACTTCTCAATGGTGTAATAAATAATAATTATTTTCATTTAACTGTCAAATAACAAAAGTTAGTACTACTTTACTACTTTGATAATTACACATTACACATATACCTTGTTCATCTATTCTATTAATAAATTTAAAAACATGAGAAAAGTTATTTTAATCTTCAGAATGTTTAGAAACGCGATGAACTTGCAATCGATGGCAGTTAAAAACCGACTTTATAGAGATGAAGATAGAAATCCCCCTAGAGAACCTAACCTCTAAATACAACCGTTAAACATGGCATTATAACATATTTTCCACTATGTGAATCGCTATATTTACAATCGCAAATATGATACATGATACTAAATTTTGTTTCTGGGAAATGTACAAACAAATTCATGTTTGATTTCCAACTATGTAACTATTGTTTTGTTTATACTCTTAAATTTCAAATTTCAACTGCAAATGTTAATGTTATCATACATTTCTAAACAAACTTTTTGTTCTGTTAATATTTATGGATTCTGGATTAAAGCCAGCTGGCTAGAAAATGTATGTACGTATATCGTAACTATATCTCCCGGAGTAAATTTTGCTTCCTAGAAGGAGGTTAACCTTCCTGGCACTGTCTCTTCAAGCGGAGAGATTAAAGTTGTTACGTTTTTTATAAAATTAATGTCACTGACATAGTGGAACGTGCCATTACCCTTTTTAAAAAAAATTAAAATACATCAAGAACATTCATTTTTGGGTTAGTGTTACACTATTTAGCGGGTGCTTCCAGAACTCGAAGTAAAGCATACAGTTACCTATCAAGTGATGAGCAATGAATCTGGAATTCACTAGATTTTTAAGGTTTTAATTTATATAAGAAAATCAAAACACTTGGTTTGTCCACAAAATTATTTTGTGGACAAACCAAGTGTTTTGTTTTCTTATATTCATTATGTTGCACCAAGTACCGACTACTAATTCCCTTTCAAGTTTTAATTTATTAATAATAGATAGTGCAACGATCTTAAATTTATTAACAGATGGCGCAACCATCTTACATTTTAACCTAAAAAGTTTTTTGTGTAAAATCCACTGAACTATATAATATAACGGAAGGGCGATCACCACAGAAATGTACAACCAGCATGGAGTTCTCCATTTTAGATAAATTGGCTGCACTGCTAACCCCGTATCTAGTGTCTTTCATTTTAGCGGTTGCCTGGCGGGCATTTTAAATAAAAAAATATTGAAATATGACAAAGTAAACCAAAAAAGGACGAAACAAAAATTCCAAAACAAACCGAATAACGCAAATACAAAATAAAAACGGCTGTCGACGACCTGACGCGACGTATAGTTACAGATGTAACCAACTTTCGAGAAAAAAATAAAAATCACTAATTATGGGGTTAGCATTGCTGCCAATACATCCAAAATGGAGGGCCTTAAAATGGAAACACATATACATGTCTTATGGAGATCGTTCTTTCCGTTATTTTATATAGTTCAGTGCTGTCGCTTCAGAAATTTGGTAGAAAATATATGAACCCTATTGACAGCATTCAGCAATCGATGTTTGGTTTTGAAGTTACTTATAAATAAGAATCCGCGATATATCAGGTTGCGCATTGAACTTAAATATATTTGTAATAGATGGCGCAACGATCATAAATTCAATTACAGATGACGCAACAATCTTACATCTTAACCTAAAAGTTTTTTGTTTAAAATCTCCGTGATGTCGCTTCAGAAATTTGGTAACAAATATTTCAACTCTATTGACAGCATTTTGAAAAACGCATAAATCTCCCATCAATATAGAAGTTGAAGCTACTTATAAATAAAAATCCGCGAGGCGTCATCGCCTGCTAAACGTCACAACTTCGTATTTCCGGTAAGCAGCTACGGCGGCAACTTCACACTGCTTCGCATCTTCTTGCTCCTCACTTCGCTCTTTACTTCGACGTTTAGCGCGCGCGGTACTTTGTTTTTCTCGCCGCAAAATCGGTTTACTTCACATTGTGTTTTTATAGAGTCGCGAGTTGATGCGCGAAACTTCACCGACGGATTTTCCAGCAACTCGGGATGGACGACGTTCACAACGTCATGAAAGATACATGCCATGAATATCGTATTCAGAAACCCGATGGAGTTTAATAAGTTTGTCAAATACACGCGGGGACACATAGTTCGGTCTGTGAATAGACAGAAGCTATATTTTCAGTTAGATTAAAATTAACTTTTAGGATGATCATGTGCCAATGACTTCTTATTTTATAAAACTAAATAACTTATCATAATTAGTTTCGAATTCAAAGCAATTTGTATTTAAAACCCGTGTTTTTTTAAAGTAGGTAATTATGGCGGGAAAGTGGGGTCTTTTACTACTCACAAACAGTGTTGTAACTTATCTAGATAATTTTATCTAGATAAATCATCTAGATAATATATTTGTTGTTTATGATATAGGTAACGGTAACAATACAGTACAAAATTGTTATACTAATTGATAATATAATTATTTTCGTCTCGTATTTGCACTAAATGGATAATCAATCGTCAAATAACAAAATTTCAACAATGATATTTAAAAATAGAATGTTATTTTAGATTTGTAGAAGTATCCCATACAACACATCGATCGTATTAACGTCTGACAGACGTACATCTTGTTACTGTCTTATAGACGTCATAAGGAGACTAGTATTGGTCGAATGTTAGACATCTCATGCGGTAGTCTTTAAGTCGTCATTAAATTGTCCAGTTTTAAATCTCCCACTTACAATATATAGGAGTCCTATATTTGTTTCAAAATTCATCTTGGTTATGACATACAGGAATCCTATATTGATCTAAATTAAGTCGTATATTGGTCATACTCATAACTTTATTAAAAAGGACATCGAAAAGGTATTAAATAGATGTCATTTGCATGGGAGAAAATAACATCTGTTAAAAATCCAGAATGGAGGACATAAGACACGTATGTGACGTCTTTGTGATTACATTTGGATCAGACGTTTTAACATTATAAAGACGTCTTAACGACGTATTTGTGTTGTATGGGATCAATTAACCAGAAAACATGCTTGTAGAATCATAGTTTTTTAATTGCTTTGGTATTATAAGTAACGAAATTGAGAAACTATTCCAAATTTAAATCTCATTCCGCATTCTGTAATCGAATCCGCATATTGTATTAAGTCCGTTTCGCAACTTAAATATTTAATTACTCGACTCGTAAAAAACGAATAAAATCCTTTTACGTTCAAAATTACTGTCTGCTAGATTCTACTTTTTTCCAATTAACAAACTTGCACTAAACCTAAAACACTGCAATGCGAACTCCGCATAATCGGGCACGTTCCTTCTACCTAATAAAAATTTCATTCCCTCTTAAAATATTGCAATGATTGCAAAACGATAAGCATCGATATTTTTTCATTAAATTCGCCTTAGAATAAAATGATGAGAACGAACTTTCGGGTTGTATTTTTACTTTGAGATCAATTTTCGTTTGGAGTGAACTAATGGTAGAATTTGTAGAAAAGATAGATGAAAGGTATCAGATTACCGGAGTGTTGACAAATAGATAGATTACTGCGCTGAAAGATTTCCAAACTTAGTTCAGAGGTTAAGAAGATTAGCTAGTTTTGGTTATTTCAAGTGTAATAATAGTAAAACTTCTACAGAAACAAATTCAATTTATGTTGAATCACTCACTATAATGCTTTACAACAATACTCGATTTATACTTGACGTATCATTATTTCTATCTGTTTGCAGTAGTACAACTTATAATCATTAGCCGAGTTTTAACGGTTCTAGCAAGTACCGTATCCCGGGAAGAATCAGACTACCAGAATATATACAAACAAGTTAGTGTCATTCTTGGTGTCATTCATATTTTTAACTCACGCGAGTAAGGAGGTTGTTTCATCTATGTATCTCTATATTTATATATTATAGGTAGGTTCGTTTATTATTTGTGTGCTTGAGCTGTGCATGAGTTGTGTTACGGTCACGTGATAACTGTGCACTTCGTGTATAAAGGAAATAACCGAACGGTCTCTGAACTTGTGTGCAGTATTTTGACATATCTACTGTTCCATTTTGATTTTCATCATTCATTGACTCACAATTTGGATAATACTCATGTCACACCTTATGATTCTGTGCGATGTTGATGATATGAGTTATTTATTAAGAACTTCGATATTTTCAGACATTGACAAGAGACTTATTAAAGCAAAAAGCATATTCGAAATTAATTATTATACATTATCTGACGAATATGCAGCATACAATCTTCGTTCTGTTCATTCTCCATAATTATGATTGTTTTAACCTCCAAAAGTGACATGCACGCTCCGTGCCCAACAGTCCGAGCTTGGACTTGTTGTGCATACACAGTGCGCACAGCCGAGTATTTTCCGAACGCATCCTGTGCAGTACAAAGTGCACAGAAGTGAATAAACGAACGGTTACTGTGCAACATGTTAAAAATGTGTTCACAGAACTGAATAAACGAACCCACCTAAAATACACTGGTAAAAAAAAAAACACTTGAAATTCGTGAAATTTCGACCATTTTCAAATCGATTTCAATGAATCTTTGCGGGAGAAAAACTTTGAAGTGTCTACTTTAAGGTCATGCATGCGAATTTTAGCACACTCCTTCCACCCTACTCTAGCACCCCTGTGAAAAAAAATGTTTTTAATGGAAAAAATGTCCAACTTTGACGATGTGTACGGAGTTGAATTTTTTTTGACTCGATCCACAAAAAGGGCACTAAAATTTGTTCAATTCTCTGTGCAGGACTCAAAGAACGAAGTTCCTACTACGATTTGGCACAAAGTTATGGGTGTTTGAAAAAAATAACTCATGTTATTTTAATATCGTTTTGTGACAACAATGTAACAGATATCTTTATAAGTTGGTACCACGGACTTCTTAAATTATGGACGGCTGGAGCTGTCTAACAAATGTATGCTAAATTGAACCTCGCGCATGACACTAAATTCGGGGAATTTATGGTACCAAATTTAAATATACCAAGTAAAATCTGTAAAATTTAAACAAAAAAAGAATTATTGTTATTAATGTTAGATTATAAACTTGTAGTAAAAGTTTTGAGTATTATAAAATATTGAATTTTTATATAAAACGAAATAATTTAAAAATGTAAAAGAGGTTATTGAAACTGACAGCAGTAGCAATCTCGCCTTAGGTAATCTCAGACATGACGTGCACGATTTGATTGCATGAAATGCATGTCTGTGATTATGTAGTTCGTCTGCGCAGTGGTTCTGCGACTCCCCGAATTTTGCTCCATACGTAGCATATACTTTTTCAAGCCATCTCCCATATACTCCAGCAGTCCATAATTTAAGAAGTCCGTGGTTGGTACAGTATCAATTTAATGTAGAATGAACTGACGGGAAAAAGAAAGTCATATGTTTGAAATTATTCGAAAACAATAAGGTACAGTTGAAAATTGAAAACAGTTCTTGTTTCAGAGCAGCAAAATTTAATGTAGAATGAACTGACGGGAAAAAGAAAATCATATGTTTGAAATTATACGAAAACAATAAGGTACAGTTGAAAATTGAAAACATTTCTTGTTTGAGACCAGCAAACACAGATGTGTTAAAGTTAACCTGTGATGCTATGTAAATTAATTATGTTCCTTATGGAAATGTTCACGCTGAAATATCAACTTGTGCTGAAAGAAACAATATAAAGTTCCAGTAGCGTGAAAACAAGACTCCTCATCGCGTGGAGTTTAATTCTGCAGGTTATTGTTCTCGTAACATATTCAGTTGTTTTGTAACTAACGCAAACGCGCTATGAATTACAAAACATCTCCAGCTTTCACGGTTTCATTGGCAACGTTCACAGCTAAATTAAAACGTTTGTTATTGTTCCGTCCTGACATTTTGGATTTAAATGACTTATTTAAATAAATATGTGTACTGACGAATGATGTTTCACTCTCCATGTCTGTTGTTGTGACATTGTGACGTGACTTTTCGGAAATTTGTTGACAATGAAAAATTAATTTTATATTTAACTGATTCATTGATCGTTTGTTGATGTCCTAATTCAAAATGTGTCATTGCGTCCATTTTAATTTTAAAATAACGCTTTTCACAAAGAGTGGGTATCTCATTAGAGGTTAATGCAACATTATTATGTGGAAACGGGTTCTTGATTCAACTCCAGAAAATTTATAACTGTGTCTGCATTTATGCCAAATCTAAAGTTTTGAATATTCCTGTGAATGAAAATCTTTTGATGCACGCATTTTATTGCTTATAACTTTTCTACATTTATGTTTTCCTATGTATAAATATTCTATATTTTTGTATTGAATGGGTAGGTAGGTACTCGTTTGAAGTGTAAATTCAATTAAGAATTTAGCATGGATCTTTATATTAGGCTATCGGGCTTCCGAAATTATACTTAAAGCCCTGTTCATACATAGATTCTTTGAGGATTCTTTCATGCGTTTGAATCCTGAGGAAAAGAATCATGGTGAGAATTGCCTGTCAAATAGAGGTGCCGCTAAATTGAATCTTCAATGAGTCTTGGAAAAGAAGAATTTCTAAGAATGTCAAAATAGTGAATTTCTTTTTTCTAGAATTCAGAATAGTGAAATAATCCACAAAGAATGTGTGAACAAGGTCTTAACGGTAGCTGAACAAATCTTAATTTCCGTGGAAATAAAATATATGATAGATCTCAATTGAAAATATCTCCGTTATCATCAGTATTTTGCTGTTTGCTTTGCGCAGTTATAATTATAATTAACTTCCACAAAATACAATTCAAATCTTCCAAGAATTCAAACGCAATTTAACATCAATAATGACAGTAATTAACGTTCAAAATTAATTTCGTCATAATAACTGAATTATCGCTTTTCAAATTCCAATATTCCATCTTCACTTAGTTGTGTGTGTGGTAGTTACGTTGGTAACCTGTGGCTGATGTGATGGAGCGCATACAGACATACATGAAGACACACACGGACACAGCATGACACTTGAGTGCACCACTCCATTCCTAGCACTTCAACTTCACGTGGTTTACGTTCGCACCTCGCTTCATGTGGATGTTGTGACGTCACAACAATGGAGAAGCTTTGGGCTGAAGTTTATAAGGTTACTCTGTTTGAGAGGAGCTGAGTTTTTCAAAAAGAAAAACAAATTTTGAGTATAACTCGTCTCCTGGTTGATATGTCGCCAGCAAAGTACTTCTGAGTTCATGAGAATATAGTTTACTGTTTTCCAATTCTTCGATCAACAAGACCTTTTATACTCCAGAAATTTTGTGACCACCACTGTCAACAATAAGTGTTCTTATAGACCGGGCTCTCATGATAGGTGATGGTCTCCGATTTCATACAGCATGCCTTTTGGACGATAGAATATTGACAACTATGACAGCAAAGAAAAGCGGGTATTAAACCCTTGCACGCTTTCCGGTCATATGGAAAATTTCATTTTTCCACTTGCACGAAATTGTTGTATTTTTCTCTGATTTAATAATGCATGGTTTTTCTCTGATTTAATAATGCATGCCCTTTTATCAAAAGAAACTTAAACACATTTAGGCCCGGTTGTTCAATCTCAGCTTAAACTACGTTTATGTCAAAACCATGGTTACGAAGTTGTCCTATTGTATTGTGGTATCTCATTGGTTAACGGTTTTATTTTAACACTGGAGATTGGCTGAGAAAACTCAGTTTAACTAAGCTTGAATTTATGTTTAAACTGACACTAAACTCGAATTGCACAACCGGACCTTAAAGTCTTAAAATTATAGGCATGCGATTCGCAGGATCCCAAAGGGCTCAAACGGTCACGTGATCTTGTAATAAAAAATATGATTTTCCGAGTTTTCATACAGCATGCCGATGAAAAGAATTAATATTTGTGTCATAAAACACCTATAACCTAATTGGCATGCAGTCCTCGTTTGCCCAAGGGTGGAAAAATTCGGAAAAGTTTTGTGCAAGTGGGAATGGAATTTTCCATATGATCCGAAAGCGTGCAAAGGTTTAATACCCGTTTTTTATGTTGTCATAGGGTCAATATGCTATCCTCCAAAATGCATGCTGTATGAAATCGGAGACCCTCACCTGTCATGAGCTCCCGGTCTATAGGAATATAATTTCAAAATCAATTCTATTAGCAAATATTCCATTATCCCAACCATGTATTCTATGTTGTATATTTCTATAACACAATATATTTCGTATGGAATAGCCCTACCTACATTTAAATATAAACCGACAACACATGTCTCCTGTGATCGTATGAAAGACTTCGAAAAGTTTTCATTCAAATCTTGTTATATTAAACATGAAATGCGCAATATCAGTTGGGTAACATTACAAGTTCTATTATTGCATATAACAGCAAGTAATATAGGGCTTCAAATTATAAACCAAAGTGTATTGGCGGTACTACAGTGACTAGTGCCTGATGTGATAGGTTATATTGATTGCTCGTAATTGTACTCGAAGTGTTCAAGCGTTGTGGTAAAGAGCCGCGCTCTGCTCTGATCAAATTAACTTGAGATGCAATCATAGACTATTACCTATTATATTGGTTGCACGTTGTTCCATTATCAACAGGAGCTAGGAGCTACAATGTCACTTTGGTAATAATAACTCTTCGCTTTGACGACTTTACTGGCAAACAGTATAAAACTGTTTCACAATTAGCACAAACATTTCATTGAAGTAATCTGTTGTAAAAGGAAACGCATATTTAGAAAGCATGTGCAACTAATTAATTGGCGACCATTCATTCCATATTTTATTCATTTGACCAGTGGCGCAGCTCCGATGGACTTAGACTGAGGAAATATTATTTCTCTTTGAAACTTACTCTTTTAATAAGCATATGATCATTTATTTTATTAAACTATATGTTTCCGTACCTCTATTAAGTCGCACGATTGTAAAATCCAGTTCTAACATTATTTAACATTTGTGGCGTAATTCTTGCAAATGCATCTAAAATTTGCAGTTTGCGACAACAAACTTGTTGTGTGCTCTACCATGTGTTATGGGGGACAGGCATGTCCCTTCTTCAGAGTGCGTGTGTGTAAGTGTAGTGTAACCCTATCTGTATGTGTTGAAAGTTAGTACTGCGTATTGTATTGTCAATGCCCTCCCTCAGAGATCAACGCCTAGCGTTGATACCACCCGAGTGACACTTCAGCTGTGCAAGGAGCTTGCAGCCGCAGAGAGGTGTCGTAGGATTACTATTATTATAGTTATCCTGTGGGTGGCCGAAGCGTGACGTGTGTATTGTATAGTGTACCTAGGCAGGGGAAACCGGAGAACCCGGAGTCGCTTTTTCTTCTTGACAACTATAAATTTTAGATTTAATATAACACCACAAGAAAAAATCTTGGGGAGCTAAGTCCGCATACCTATCTGACCAAGGAATTATTCCACGGATAAAATAAAAATTTCAGTAATATAAATAATAAATAATAAATAAATATAAACTTTATTGCCATATGTCAAAGGCGGGGTTCAGCCAAAGCTGCTCTTCCACCCAACCATTACATAATATAGAATTTGAAATTTTTACAATTAGAAATAACGATGATGAAAAACTTAAACTATAATATAATATATGTCAAATACATTATTACAGAGATAACGTATATTACTCAAAAGTTTCCGATTTTATATGAACTTTAAATGAATTTAACGACAGAGACTTCAATTCGTCTGAAATAGCATTATAAAACGTAGGTGCTAAATAAGAAAATGAATTTTTAAACTTAGATTTTTTGAAAGAAGGTACAACAAATAAATCCTTAACTCGTAGACCGTATGGATAGCATTTTAAATTTAGTTTCTTCTTCAAATAAGACGGAGTACCAGTAATTTTGATTTTATGAGTGAGGATAAGGCTTGGTTCACATAGCTTATGTCATGTCATGTCAATATGTTGAGCACACGGTAAACTAATGAAGTGGTTCACATAGGATATGTCTCGTATGTTATTTTTTTTGACATAACAGTTGATTTGAACTCAACTTTCACTGCTATATGTCTATGTCTATATCTGTCAAAATTACACATTTAATATTAATATAGATAAAAACTTACCAATAAGTTAGAATAAAGCTTGTATGATAAAATAAAAGCTGATTATGAAGATAATAAAATAATAAAAGCAATAAAAAGTAAGCACAATTTAAAATATACCATTCCCAATTTTATTAAAATGTTTCTTGTAAATTTACTAATACAAATTTATCTTATTTTCCATTAGTAAATGCCTGCGACTCCAAATTAATTTTCTCCGTTGTGATACTTTACACAAAATGTGTATATAATGACATGACACAGACATGACATGACATAAGCTATGTGACCAAGCCTGAAAATGTCTATGTCAATAGAAATAACATAATATAATGACATGACACAGACATGACATAACATAAGCTATGTGAACATAGCTTAAGATATGATTTTGATACTTTGACATTGACAATATTTCACGTATATCAAGATGCCTAGCATGATAACTAAATTGTCATATATGTTCGCATTTCACTTGCACCAACCTGTATAATACAAAATGTGTGCGATAGGTATTTGTACATCACTCGGTTTTATGAAAGCACTCCTCTTCATAATGTAATATAGAACAATATAGAACACTTTGTAATTCCAAATAAAACCTGTCGCACTTGTATTGTAAATAACTATTTTTTTACACAGTATACAAATATTTATCGTCCAAAATTGTTGACTCTTTCATATTGCAAACGTGGTTCCAAATAAACAATCAACTAATATGCACTTATAAAAAAGTCTTGTAAAAAATTCATCTAATTCTGTATTTCAAAATGGCGAAATTGGGTAAGTCTGATAAATGTCATGCAGCCACATTGTGTAAGGTTAACAACAGGTGAAAATATGACCACAATTTATCGTCATTAGTCCGACATTTCTATTCAAACATACGCTAACACAATAAACCCTATTTAGTCATTCATTTTCCCGGAACAATTCATCTCAATATGCCTCTTCAGAGCCTAATAGCGGCGGGATAACCTAGAAAAAGTTTGAATTACGGTGGCTGCAAAATTATTTCTGGTTAGTGGGAACTACGCTGTTACGTCAGTGCATGGCGTAACCGGCAGTTAATTCTGTAGTGGTGGTTGCTATGTTCTGTGTATCGTTGCAGATAAGCGCCATGGAAATCTCTTCACTAATTTATGTAATTCACGAGAAATGAATTTGGATGGTGGAACCACTAAAACTTATTTATTGCGGGGAATATTAATTGTTACGTTAAATTAACGCCATTTTAGGCAGGAATAATGTACCATAACCTATTTCACTGCAATCTTCACTCCATGTATTTCTGTTGCTATTCAAAAAAAACTTCTGTATGTAGGTAGGTAATATGTTAATTCATATATAATATGGAACTTTAATATGTTATTGATTTTATAACCAATTTCCAGAAAATACGTTTTGAATGATTTCAGCTGTTGATCAATGTCAGATATAATATAAGTAAGGTTATGTTTATGCAACACCTTTTTACTTCCTTGTACACGGAGTAAAGGAAGTATTGTAATCGCGAAAAATTTCGGTTCTCAGATTTTGATGGAAATATCCGTTTTGACCTTTTCTGAATCCATTATGACTAGTTTCGTCGTGACGTCTGTACGTACGTACGTACGGACGGACGTATGTATGTCGCATAACTCATATACGGTTAGACGTAGAAAGTTGAAATTTTGTATTTAGGACTGTTATAGCATCTAGTTGTGCACCTCCTATTTTTTGTTTCAATCTATAAACCGGAAGTAGTACTTTTTTCAAATATTTCGATAAATATTTAATTTAAGACAAATTTTTTTATTTTAAATGAAGTATTATGTGATTATTACCTACAATCGGTATTTTATAAATATTTTTGTATCTGGTATCATTTAAGAATAATTAAAGTATATATTTATAATTTAGTATTTCGGTATCTTGTAGTCCATGATCGATTAACATTTGTTACTACGTAAAATTTAAATGATTATGACATGATAGTGACAGTGGCAGTGACAATAGTAAAATATCGTTTATATCTTCTTCTGCAGTTTAAATAAAATGACTAAAATATATTTGTGAGTATAGTAGCAGTAGTAGTAGTACTTATATATTAATATATTTGTATAATATAATTCTACATTTTAGTTATTAAGAAAAGTATGAACAGTTTAATAGGCGTACAAGGAAGTCATGTGGTGTCCACGTCAGATTTTTTAAGTAATATGGTAGGAGTACTTTATCTCACTACCTATTTACTTGTTAAATAAGTGTTCTCATTTTTTTATGCGGAATTCTTTTAAACATTTTTAGTAACAATAATGGTAGCTGTTTATCGTAGGAAACTTCCATTAATTCATAACGATTCCTGTTGCAAAATTGTCGATGTAATACTGAATTATGGAACTCGTGTGTAATTTTTCAATGTCCAATTATTTTTTATCAGTTCTCTGCGAACATCTGAGTTTTAGTAAGCTTACTCTGACATTCAAAACTTTTTCGCCGTAGTAATTAATCATTTTTATTTAGCGTAATGAACAAGCAACGGGATGATTATTTATGTAGATTTATTTATTTTTACTTGGTTGCGCCAATAATTAAGTCACTCTCCCTCAATGTGAATTATGTTGTATTGGCGCAGTCGGTAAGATATTTATATTCTTTCAAATTTCAAAATATTCTTCTGTCGTTCTTTATATAATAGAACAAGTATTTTGTATATTAAGTTATTATTGTAGTTTAGATTTATTTAGCCCAATTCACCACTTATTTGATTTTTTTATTAGTGGTTCTCTTGTGACATAAATTATGTTGTTTAACAATTTAATTTTGTATTCACATACACTTCATCCAATATAATATAATTTTATGTTTCTGTTGCATTGAAATTTTAAATTAGAGCTAGAAAATATATGTATATTAGTTTGTTATTTTGTATATGCACATATTTATAGCAGTATTATGAAAATGTATGTACCTGTTATGTTGTTCTTATACTATGCCTCGGAACAAAGCTACAAAGCAAAATTTGCATTTATTTATATTTTATTTTGTTTCAGATGGAAGTGGATGTCTAACACCTTGCTACAGGTAGGACATAACCTAAAATTTTTCTTTATTGTTACGCCATTTTCTGGGAACTAATTTACACGTGATCGTTTAGTTAGAAAATGATTTTTTACGGCAAACGTGCGGAAAATAACATACTGACACTCAGAATAAGTGCGGGAAATAGCCAATTCCAGCACCAGTCCGAGAAATTGAAAATGTTTTATTTCATTATTGTTATACGAGACATGTCCAGAAAGTAAGAATAGTGTCGAGCTCTTGCGCCGTGGATTTTTTTTTTAAATAGTTGGCAATACTGAGTGGTACTGGGAATTACTCTGAACACAACGAGCGCCGGCAACCTTCGTTAGCACCGACACTTGCCTCGTAGTGTCCGTTTCTGTGAAATATGTCGATCAAAAATCCCGCCAAGTGCGAAGTTCGCGCTATCATAAGGTTCCTTGTCGCGGAAGGAAAAACGCCGACTGAAATTTTTGTACGGATCAAAACTGTTTATGGCGAAGGTGTTATGAACCAAACAAACGTGTGTAAGTGTTGTCGTAAGTTTATTGAAGAAAGAACGAATATTCATGACGTGCAAAGGAAAAGACCTTGCTCGTTGTGTTCAGAGAAATCCCCACTACTACTCAGTGTTGTCAACTATTGAAAAAAAATTCCCACGGCGCCAGAGCTCGACACTATTCTTACTTTCTGGACATGCCTCGTATAAGGAAACGTCATGATGCTTAAAGATAAGTATAGTTCATTTGAGAATGACTGACAGTAATAAATCATTATTTGCAAGAGTAGTATTGGATTTTTGCCAGCAATGCGGCAAATAAAACTACCAGAAAAATCAGTTGTAACTACACTAGGATGGTCAAAATAAGCCGCACGCTTTGTACCTGAAACGAAACTTACTTCTCGAACAATAGAAATACCGTCATCCCCTTCGGACTGTGTCATAGACGTAGATAGGAGTGATCTGTTTATACATTTACTAAAAATAAAAGTTTTTAATATTCAAATATAACTTTCTCACTCATTATTATTAAAATAAATCTTTTCCCTGAAAAACAACTTAGACCTAAAACGATAGTTCTCTACCGAATTTAGTCATTTTGACTATCCCTGTGCAAACAATTATTGACGCTCCATTGGAATGTCTTTGACAGAATGATTTATTACTGCCAGTCATTCTCAAATATAGTATAGTTACATATAAACTGTCCAAAACTTGAGTTTATATTTAGCATTATGTTTTTGTAATACTTAGATGCGAAAAACGTGATTTTGAAACGAATGCAAGAATTTACATAGAGTTCCCACACTTATTACAAAAATTACTATTTTATTTTTTAAATCAGAAAACCCAATAATGGCGATAAATTTATGATGTACCAACATATTAAACAGTAATTTGCAACCACAACAAAATGATTATACCCACGTATGTATCCCGTTGACATTTCCCGTTCCGGCCACAAATGAAACACATAACCTCACAATTTCCTGAAACATAACCAATATCGCGTAGTGATACCGCGGTTAGCCACTAGATAAACCGCCATCACACTAACCGATGTTTAATTAAATAGTGCACGTCTGTTGGGCTGTGCAGCTTTACAAACACCTCGCCCCCCCAGGGCTCGACCAGAGCCACCTTGATGTATTATTCACGCAGCCACGTGCCGCAAGAATTGCGCAATTTCACCGGCTCTGATTTCGCGCGTTCATTGTTAACTTATTCAGCGGACGACGCGGCTTAGCGCCACTGTGCTACGGTTACTGCAATGCGGAAAGAGGAGAGACCGTGATGTAATCTACTAATTTTCAGAGTTTTTTGAGGTTATAGTAGGCTAGGACTATTAAAAATTGAATTGGTGTAATTGAATGGACTCAGAGTTTAGTTGATTTATGTGCTCGGCACAAAGAAGCATTTTAACTGAGTGAAAAACGTAGCTGTTTTATGTTTCAACTGTATGTGGTGTAGAAAACTACTGAATCAATTGGAGCGAAACTTTTTGTTTAAAAAATGCTGTTTAGACTTTAATTTGCCATCTTAAAAACGAAATACTTGCAACATAAACATAATGACACATTTTTCGTAATGTAATATACTAATTTTCAGAACTTTTTTGAGGTTATAGTAGGTTAGGCCAATTAAAAATTGTATTTTAGGCACATAGCCAGTTTATGGTTCTAGGAAACATTTTGTAGAAAGGTTAATATTGTTGCTGTTAGAAGAAAGAAATGCGCCGCTGGCAAATTTGTTTTCATTCAAGGTCAAATGCCTTATAGCTAATTGAAAGTTACATTTTTTCAAAGGATTTAAAGCTGCATGTTTTTCACCTACTTCATGTGCAACAATAAAATGTTGGATAACAGATGCCCAGAAACTTTTAGAAAACAAAATATATTTTTTTAAATTTTGGTTTTCTTTTTACCAAATCGAACGCCACCGCGCGATCCTGGCGCGACGGTAATATGAGAATATGACAATGATACGTAATGCCAATGCCATTTGTCGTACCACGGTTTCTGATTTGATTCGTATTCCATCGATATATTTTTGCAGATAATAATATAAGTATTAATTTTCCAAGATTTTTATCTGTAAAATGATGAAAGGAGGTACAAATAAACTTTTCAGGTCCGATTCCTGATCAGGAGTGGAATTTGATCTCGTCACCATTTTAAGTTGGTATACAATTAATTTGGAAACCACAAAGCTATCGGGTACTGGCTAGTGGTTGTAACAAGTGCTTTCGCGATTAAAAGGAAGAGCAGTTTTGGCTGAATCTCGTCCTTTGTCAGGAGTCATAATTTAAAAAAATAATAATGAATTACAGCTATTTAAACTTGAGTTTCTCATTTTAAATAAAAACGAAATTGAAGCAAAAACATTTTGCAATTTCTATAAGATACATTTATATTAATGTATGACAGTTTCAACAAACGATAGATTGCGAGCAAATATATTTTGCTATATAACATAATAATCTTATTATACTTAATGTCATTGATAACTTGATTACATACAATTGTTATTGCATGTCATATTGTCAGAGGGATTACTGTCAATTTACGTATCAACAAATGGCTTAATGATAAATTTCAATTTGTTTGCCCGATATCATTTGATCTGTAATAATGGTGACAAAGATTTCCCAATCAATTTTAAAACTTGAAAAGTTCATTCTTTTATTTAGGTAGGGTTTAATTTTTTTAACAACGTTGAAATCAGTCATGTGGAAAGGATACTGCTGTGTTAAAGTTTCTAATAATTTTGTGCGTATATTTCTCTCTTGTACCATGAAAATAATAACGAAGTTAACAACGTTCTGATTATAAGAAGAATCTTTAAATTAAAATTTCCATGTAATGCATAACAATCTTCTCCTCTGATATGCTTCTGTGTTCAAATTAATAAAAGGGTTGGTTCTTGGTTATTGTGCAAATTCTGTTTTAATTAAATGAGATTTTTTCGGTTTTTCGTTTTTATACTGTTTTTAATAAAATTTGCGTGGACTTATCTTTCATGTTTTCTAAATGATTCTAAAATAGCAAACATAATAGTAAAATGTCTGATAGTTGTCTCGTAACGTATTATTATATATTATACATTTTACGTTTTGCTGTTATATTTTATGACAGCTTGTAATAAATGTTTTACGTGATATGATGTACATATTTGACATAGGTATCATGTACGTATTATTTGTTATAAAATATTACATAACACATATACATAAAATGGTCTGATGAATAATATAAAATATAAAAGCTTATTCATAAAACTACACATAAAACCATTTTATTATGAATTAAGAGCGAGTTTGTACAGAAAAAATACTCAAATAAAAATATACGTACATAAATATTAGCAACAGAATGACAAAATAAAAAGAAGAGTCAATTATCATGAAATGTTTATGTCAAAATAAATTGAAAACCTCTGTTGTGACGCAAACTATAGTAAGATAGCACACATAAAATGTATTGTTTCAAATTTAATAGCATTCCGAATTTAACAGCGCTTGTGACATTGCTCTTTTCATTAGTTTGTTAATTGAATTTTTTTAGTGTTGACATTATTTTGTAGAACACTATCACAAATTTTCCATTATCTGCCTTAATATTACTCTCATCTAAATTTTACTTTACTGTTATTGCCAACAGTGCCAACAACATTTTTGTTACATTACCTATTAACTAAACGTTATCTAAACGTACCTAGTGAAACTGAATTAAACGTGGAAATCGTCATGGAAACGTAACCTTTAATAAAATTAAAATGGTAAACTCAAAGGTTGGCAACGACAAACCTAAGAAAAAAACCCCTAGAATTCCCTACAAAGTTGTGGAATAATAGAACACCTTCTATCAATTTATTGCTGAAGAAAAAATTGATGAAATTTTTCGTATTACACACAATAATTTGAAAACAAAACTTGGTCAATTTATTGATCAATAAATTGAATCGTGTAAAACAGGTATTATATAAATAAATAATGAATCTATTACCATGTTTGTAGCTCACTTCAAAGAAGCTCAGACGTTGTATGAGAGATAAATGATTTACATAATTTCAACAGTATTTAATAACATACAAAAATAATATATGACATGCTACGCAGATGCAATGCAGCCGATGCAGCCTTTTGGTTAGTCGTCAAATTTCTTGTTTGCTCGACAGTAATTAAAAACTTCCGCGCATTTAGTTGCTGAAAGTTGCTCCTACTGTGGATCATGCAGCCACATGGCCGATTGCACAGACCGCGTGCGAACCACAATTACACAGTGCTCGATTCACGTAGATCGCAGAGGTTAGAAGTTTTTGTGTCATGTTGTTTGCTGTGTTACTCACAATAACTGCAGTGTAAATAGTGGTCCAAACTGTTGACTGAATGTGTTACTGGTTGTTCGTGCCACTGGGCAATTGATAGATGAATCGGAGCGGCGCGACAAGCCATGAAAGTTGGTGATTGACAGAACGGAGAAAAAATGTGGAGATGGTTTTGTAAACCAATATATTCATTACCTTTTTTCGTAGAGAACCAAAAGTATTCTTCATAATAGAAGCAATAATTGTGTATTAGTGCAACATTGTACTGGTTAATTATTGTACTGTACTATTTTTTTTTATTTCTCTTGAATAGGTATTTTATATTCTTTAATAATAAGTCAGATTTCACAAGTTTAATGTTCTGATTTATAATTTATATTGATTTAGTTCCGTTTCTATGCTTGTCTACAAAAATGTGGGTGTTGATACTACTAATTGTGTATTAATGCAACCTTGTACTGGTTAATTATTATACTGTACTATTTTTTTTATTTCTCTTGAATAGGTATTTTATATTCTTTGATAATAAGTCAGATTTCACAGGTTTAATGTTCTGATTATAATTTATATTGATTTAGTTCTGTTTCTATGCTTGTCTACAAAAATGTGGGTGTTGATACTACTAATTTTAAAATTGTTTACTTTAATTTTACAAGAATTAACTCGAGTGAATAATGTATTGGCGCAGTCGGTATGATATCAAAATAAATTTAGGTCAATATTTTCGTAGTAAATTTGTAACAAACAATAGGTGAGCCCTTTCAATAATAAAATTATTATGTGATTGAAAGCCATCAATAGCCGGATTATGGTTTTGATTATTGTGTATTTTTACAATACACTTTAAAAAAATTTGTTTACAGGCCAGCTCTGGTCAAGTATAGCGTTCTTTGTTATATATTGTTTACAAGCGAATTCGTTTGGTCCCAACTGAATTCGAGTTCTGTTCTGTTTTGTTAGGACTATTGCAGTCAATCCCGGATTATTTATTTTGTATCAAGTATTGAATAATGATTATTTCAAAACTTGGTAGAACCTCCAGTTTGAAAAATGGGCACTGGATATTATAGGCATTATTCACTCTAATTTCTGCCACATCAGCTATACTTCAGCGACCAGTGAACAATCTTGAATCTCAATTTTAGTTCGTTTTACTTATTCGGTTCCTTGATAACCTCTACTAATATTATGACTGTAATTAATATTAATTTAGTTTGGTTTTATGCTTGTCTACAAATGTGGGTATTGATACTACTAATTTTTAGAGTGTTCACTTTAATAGACCGAGAATGAATTCGAGCTGTTTCTCTGCCTCTACAACTAGGTTCAAGCGTTGCTAGTATAAAAAATAGTTCAGTTTGTCTCCAGCAAGTTGACCACTCACACGATCTAATACAAATGAGCATCAGTCCAACGTTCCTCTCTCCGTCTAAGAGAAGTGCAAATAGAGTCAGAGTATAAACTCTAGATATAAGTTTGCAAACTACAAAGGGAAATTGTCTCGTTTTATAGTGTGATCTTCGCTGAAGCGCTCAATACGTAGTAGAAACTTTGTAACTCGCGGGTTTTCGTACAAGTCGTGGCGTGTTGCTCATCGTCATGACGACACGTCATCGCGTCATCACTACCACAATTCCATATCTCGTACGTTACGTTAAACGTGTTATTTGTGCTTAAAATAGCGAATTTCTCTTCGTGACGTCGCGATCAATATCACAGGTCGCGGCTAAAAATAGCTCCGTCCTACATTCGCGGGGGAGGGGGGCGAACGGCGCCAAACGTACACGGCGGCGACCGTGGTGGAAGGATGCTGCTGGAACGGATGTCACTCTGCAGATGATGAAGGACAAGAATAAAGTAGGGTTACGGGTTACGAGGTCCGGTGACCTCCAAAGGAAATTAAAATCTTTCCATGTCAAATATTCGCATTGAATCAGAGATTTTTTACTTGAGAAGTTAATTCAAATGGATTTTGATATCGAAAATGAGATTTCAATTATTTAAATTTTGTCTCGGGTGCAGACCAGCTCTATGAGATAGGTATACATTTAGTTAATCCTGGATTATTTTATAATGACAATTCAAAAACTGTATATTGCCCACTAGACACAAAAAACACTACACTATTTAAGGAGGTTGGGGACTACTGCAGTGGCGTATGCAGATATTAAAAAATATTTTTCATAATGTAAAACAAAATTCGCTCAACGCGCCTTGGCTGATATTGCAATTCGTTCAGTTGCGGTGATATATTTTTACAATAATTACTAATTCACTAATGAAAAAATGCTTGGTATGCTAACATTTTTCTGAAATATCTTGCAAATGGTTTAGAAAAAGTACACAAAATCTTCAGGAATTCATTTTTGAAGGTTTATAGGAATACACGTTCTATTCATATTTTATCACATAGATTAAAGCATGCAAAACAAAAATTTAGTGAATTGCCATAAGAAACTATGTAAAATGAGCGTAATTTCACATTCAATGACTCAAAAACCGGATAGACGAAAATTATTTTTTTTAGAATCTCAATAGTGTAATAAAGACACTGTATAAATTTCAGTCTCTCATCAACATTTTAATATATATATATATATATATATATATATATATATATATATATATATATATATATATATATATATATATATATATATATATATATATATATATAAAATGCTAGTACAGATGGAGTGACAAGATTTTAATGTCAATTTTGTTTATGTCACATTCAAAGTTCAAATTTCAAAGTAAAGTAAAAATTAAATACAAATACCTACAACATCATTTTGTTTACAAACTCCAATGAATAATTATTGTGACTTTTAAAGTATTATTTGCCAAACAAAAATTCGGAGTGCTCTTTTATTACTCAATTCACTCCAGCTCCAATAGCACTCCACCAATACTGCAATATATATATATATATATATATATATATATATATATATATATATATATATATATATATATATATATATATATATATATATATATATATATATAATACATATATATATATATGTAATATAATATTATTTGCCAAACAAAAATTCGGAGTGCTCTTTTATTACTCAATTCACTCCAGCTCCAATAGCACTCCACCAATACTGCAATATATATATATATATATATATATATATTGCAGTATTGGTGGAGTGCTATTGGAGCTGGAGTGAATTGAGTAATAAAAGAGCACTCCGAATTTTTGTTTGGCAAATAATACTTTAAAAGTCACAATAATTATTCATTGGCGTTTGTAAACAAAATGATGTTGTAGGTATTTGTATTTAATTTTTACTTTACTTTGAAATTTGAACTTTGAATGTGACATAAACAAAATTGACATTAAAATCTTGTCACTCCATCTGTACTAGCATTTTGAGGTTAGTCTAATTGAGATAACTCTATTTGATACTACACTGCATTTTCCGAACGCACAACTACGAAACGCTTTTGACTAGATGAAATTTCCGAATGATTAGAAAAAGCGAAAAGAACAGATTAACCGAACGCACCTATTTATTACACTTGGACTGTCTCATGTAACAGAATGCAAACAGGTGACGGCACATCACATCTTTAATCTATTTCGTAGCACTTTCCTTTTCGTGATTTATTTGAAAATTAGTGTAATGTTAACCACGCTATGAACTATTATCTAATCTGCAATCTAACTCAATGTCAACTGACTAGTAGTAAAGCATAAATAATCTGTTTACACATGTACGAAGATTAAAATAAGCTTGAACCGAAGGGTTAAAGTAATAAATATGAGCTAACTGCGAAGGAACCTCGCGAACATTTTGTGTCAAGTTTATAAATTACCTAAAATATTTGCGCGCTTGTATTCACCTGTGGCTCACCCTTCACTTTCACCCTTGGATTTTATGGAACTTTTCCACAACAAGAAGACATTAAATAAAACGAAAAATAATTATAACTTCCTTTGAAATCACATTATCTGTTTAACCCTTTCATTTTAACGCGTACAATTGGTGAATAAACATTGTAATTACAAGTGTTGTGTATTTGGCAAAGCGAGACATTTTTACGAAAACATACAAACGTAATGGAGAAGAAAGTAAACAGAATACAAAATGCGCCAAATACGCAAAAGACTGGAACGCCAAATAAAGGGACCGGAGGGTTCAGTGGGGGATTAGAAGATTGTTTCGGGTGATTTTCGCCGACCCTAACTTCACTAGCACACCATTAACGTTATATTTAGTCCGGACTGAAATTACTACTGGGAATAAAGAAACACAATTTGGATCTTTGGTTATATTGTCACACATAACCTAAATAATCGTTGATCTTTGTACAAGTCTACCATGATTGCCCAAGGGGCAATCTAGTATTCTAACCTTACTTTTAGATACGTTTAATTAAATTTTTAGTAGTTTATATGAACTTATAATTTCAACAGTAATTTTATGTTACACAATATGTATGAAATTCTGTAGAAACATTGATTACTTACATAAATACTTACAAACTCGTATATAAAATAAATTTGAAATAGGTACTGTAAACATCAGTCCCACAGTAAACATACGAAAAAGAAATTTAAAATGTTTCATACAAGAACAATAATTCTACTATTCCTGATTCAATGTGGACTCTTATGTCGAACTATTCACTGTAGAATAAAATGAAGTATTGAAAATCAAAGAAATGTAAAATTTACATTGCATAATGTACTTAACAAATGCAATAACAACAGAAAATTACGAATGTTTCAACATTTCATTATGAAATACAAAACGTTCATAAGAATAGAATTGCTTGTCCAGTCCAACACTGAACCCATCGTGTGGATTCAAAGTATGGTTATTTCACTATATGAATGGTGGTCCCTCTTAAGTATTATGACAATGAGAGCAAAAATCAAAGAACAATAACATTTGTATTACATAAATATACTGTTCTTAACAAATGCTATACCCAACAATGGAAAATTACCAATGTTTCCACATTTCACTTCGGTACACAAAACGTTCATAAAATAGGGTTACTTGTCCATCATACACGAAACTCAGAGTGTGGATTCAAAAGTATTATTATTTCACTATAATTGTTACCTCTCTTAAGTCTTTGCTACATATGGGATTATAATATAGACGACTAGTTGTAACACACTTGTCCACAAAATGCTTACAAAATAGTGTATAATAAATTGTGACCCACCTTATTTAGAAAAAAATCTGATGTGGCCACCACAAGACCTCCCGCCATACTCACTCTATTATTTTTTCTTTTCCAAATATATTAATATACAGGTACTACTTAAATATATTTTATGTAAGAAACTCATGCATCTGATAACATCAAATAGGTACGGCGTCACAAACACACACACACACACACACAGACATCATCTCGAAAATGTTAAATTCCTATTCTAGAGACCCTAAAACGTGCTTCTCCACAAAAACTCACTTGAAAATTTTGACCCGTCATCATACCTCTCTTATAGAATATGAGGCGAAAGGTATATTTAAACTTTTATCAAGGGTCGTGAAAATGGCAAGAATGGTCAGACCATCAATTTATTCAGTTTTATATTTTAATTAAATTCGCTTGACATTCACAGTATTCCCAGCTTCATTTCGTTTAGTTCCATTCCAATCACAATCTCAACTTCAGTTTCAGTTCCATTTAAAACTGAGTGTATTTCCGATTGAATAGATAAAACTTCATCGCGTATTGGCCGGTGAAAAGTTCCCCGGGGTTGTCGCGAAGTCCCACTTCGCACCGGGCGCCAGTTTAACTTTAAACAGCCGTTAAATCGGCCGACAATTAACTTGGTGACAAAGTTGGCTGTGCGCTGGGCCAAGGCAACTTTCTGTGCACACAACGCTGAGTTTTACTTCATCCATTAGCCCAACGTGTCGCGATTTGTTCAACCCCGGATTTGGGGAAGTGTTAAGTAGAATAATTTTGCTTGGGCGCACGCATTTGTTAGGGCTGATTAATTTTGATTAGGACCAGCCACTGCATTAAATAACCTCCAGAATAAATGGTATTTTATGTAGCATTATTTTGACGTAGTTAATAGGGTAGCAGCCAAATTCTTTTCTTTTCACAGAATGATTCTTTGAAGATTCTTTCATGCTTCTAAATTTTGAGAAAAGTACCTTGAAAATTTTTTGGTTAAATAAATATCCAATGAAATTCTTCCATTTTTGATCACGTGCGCGAAATTGACCAATCAGACCAACTGACAGTAACCCATGGGACATTATCACTTTTGTCAAAATCACAGAATTATTGACGTTTACGTAGGTAATTTAATAGTATTGTTTTAAAATTACTTTCGTGTTTTTAATAAATAATTTTGTTACAACTACCTTGCTTTTAACGTTGCTTTTAAGTTAACAGTTACCAAGCAACGTGCTTTCGAAATGTAACAAAAATTTTCGTAATTATCAATGGCCTTGGGTTACTAAAGTTGATAAGTAATGTCATAAGTGGTAAACATACGAACATATGGTATGATAAATTACCATAGTTTCCATGAACGAATAAATGTCTTGTAAGAAATTTTGTCAGATTTCTTTTTTTTTATGGTAACCAACCTACAGAATTAACTCCCAATTACAGGATGGTAGATGTTATTATAATGGATTAATTTTGATTAGGACCAGTGTTTTTGTAAAACTTGTATAGTATTACTCAATGATATTAACATCTATGGCAAATATTTTAGTGCAACATTGTACTGTTATAATACAACCAAAAATTTTCTATCCAAAGTTCGAAATTTCACCGCCGTAAAGGCCACTATTTTCTTGCACAGTCCCTATTAAATTAAAATGACAGCGACAACAACAGCAACATGCATTGATTTGTATAGTTGCAGTACTTACAGTTAACAAATAATAAGTAATAGTCATTCTAACGAGTTACTAGATGGAATATCCTTCAGTAGATAACTCTCTCTGTATTGGCGCAGTCGGTAAGATGTTTCAAAACATTCTTCTATCGTTTATCATAAAATGTTTAATTGTATAGATCAGATATTTTGTTTACAACTATTTATTGTGGTAGTAGTGGTACGGAACCAGTGTTGTTCTATTTGTTGAAACAATCTGCACGTAAAATAACTCCTTGTCCGTTTCTCAACAAAGCTTCCTTTCAGTTTCATTGTCAGCTGTGCCAAGAAATGAGTAAAAAATATTGATTTCAATAAAAAATGTGAGGTAAAATTTTCTTTTTCGCGTTGTTTGAATTAGGGGTCCGGTACAGCGATGGAGGGATCAACTTTGCGTTTAATTATTTCATAATTTAATCCCAACTGATGATGAAAGAAGCACAGGGCATGAGATATAATTGATGAATCCAATTTTGCATATCGGCTATGTTAATCCTCTTTAAAATCCGTTATTGAGCATTAATTGGTGATATATTCACGTAAAGTACTTTATAATATTCGGTTAAACGCATCCCTCAACCATTCAAGATTCTGCGTTGGGCCTTAAATAACCTAATTTACTTGCAAAGTACAGATTAAAATCTACATAACGTGGAATCTATTTCCACGATTTAATAGAATCCTCTTTCTTTAATCGTGACCCCTTAAATGGAAATCTAATTTTCGTCTCTCTGAACGCACAATGCTGAATCCTGCTACTTTCCGCCCCTCTGCGAAGTAATAAAGACACAATTTAAAGGACACTGCAGTAACCTGAGAATTTATCCTTTCGAGAACGATAAAACAGATGCTGTTTAAAGGTGCACCAGGAGATTTAATAGCGTTTATGCGAACCTTGTTAATGGTCCGATAGTGACTTTAGTGCGGGATTTTTATGTTGGTAGCTCTGATTTAGAGGTTAGTTGTGAATAGATTTAGTTTTACTGTTTTATTTATATTTATATAAGGAAGAACTTTATGTGGGAAATAAAGCTGTAGGCTTTATAGCTTTTCTTTGTTGTGGATTTATTAGTTTTAGCCAACGACTGGAATTTTCTCTGGATTATTTTTACTGTTCTGTTTAAATTCTGCTGTGCTGGCTTTCTTCTAAATTAATTAAAACAATTTTCTTAAGTTACATCACTTCCCTTTTTCATATTTAAAGTGGAACAGACATTCAACAAACTAAAAGAAAAAGTAGACGTAAAAAGTGACTGGCGTACAACCCAATGGTCAAGTCCTGTACTTGTAATTATGTATTTATTTAAAAGCCTTTACCACTTCTTAAGAGGAACGGTTACTACCAAAATTTATCGGTCTGGGTCGGTTATTATCAAAAGAGTAAATTTCTTAGAATTTTAATAAGTGTGCCCAATACGACTCTAGCTTGGAGGTGGAGCTAAATTGAAATTCGAATATTTACCGCTAGAGGTGACACTGCCTGACCTTATTTTTGTGTCAAAAAGGGGTTTAGTTTCACCGTAAAATTTAGTCTAAATATTAAAAAAAATGAACAATTTTTTTTTAATTTGTTGAAGAAGGTTGGTTCTGTGACATTTCTGTATTGAATTTTAAAATGCAAAACATAATACACTTTAAAATGAATTACAAAATTGCCAATGTTTATAACGCCTATAATAACAAATCAAGCAAAAATTTAAAATTGTAATACACAAATGTCCTACAAACAACCTTCTTCTACAAATTAAAAAAATAAATATTTTAACATTTAGATTAGATATGATGGTGAAAACGAAACCTTGTTTTCACTTGTACGTTGCACCAGTATCCGTTCCTCTTAAGTTTCTAAGTTTCTTAAAGGCATTTTCTTCTCGGTATTATATTATTTGATCAACGTTGCAGGGGCAATATTTTAGTCGGAAGTTAACAATAATTCAAAGTAAAAAAATAAGATGTCAGTAGTGTTTTACGTCGCTTGCTGTGGTGATGTGGGAGACGTTACGATAAAGGCTCCCTTTATGCTTCCGCTGGGGCCTCGCTGCTCTGAACTGTGCCCTTTAGTTACTCTTTAAATAACAAATAAAATACGAGTGAATCGTGACACTGCCACGCAAGGATGAAACAGTGGAGCGTGAGATTAGATATGACGGAGAACATTCTTTTAAGGTATTAAGGATATTAAAATGATATACAATGAATACATTGATGACGACATCCTGCTACATGATCTACGGAAACAAAACGACTTACCAGAAAACTCAGAAATAAAAATTATAAAAAGACTTAAAAACAAATTACAGAACAAATTCAACGTAGTGATTAAAACAAATGGAGATACTTTCAAAACATTGATGAGTAACAATATGAAGATAAACTTAGGCTGGTTTAAATGTAGAGTAGAAGAAAATGTACCAGTATACAGATGTTTTAAATGTTGGAAATTCAACCACGTCGCGGACAAATGCGAATCGACTAAAACATGCGGTAAATGTGCCGAACAAGGACATGAAGATAAAACATGCAACAACCCAATAAAATGTAGTAATTGCCACGCAGCGAACAAAAATCTAAAACTAAATCTGAACACTGATCACTGTGCATGGAGCAAAGATTGCCCAGTATATTTAAAGAGGGTTAAAGATGCTCAAAGTAGAACAAAATACCAATAGCAATTACAGAAATCTGATGACAACAACCATCAACTATTACCCACTAACTGGAGTCCAAAAAATGTTCTCTCAATATATCATCAGAACATACAAAGTATCACAAACAAAATTGAGCAATTAGAAGTCATATTTGAATCAAAACAATACGACGTCGTGTGTTTATCCGAACATTGGGTTACGCAAAATGTCGAGTGGAATCTGCAAATAAACGAATATTGTTTACAAAGTATTTTTACGAGATCAAATATGATACATGGTGGTGTTTTAATATTAACTAAAAATATAATAAATGCTGAGCCTTTAAATATTATAACTGAAATGAGTGTCGAATGTATTTTTGAGTGCGCGGCTATAAAACTAAGACTCGAAAATGAAACATATGTAATAATGTGTGTATACAGATCTCCAAGCAGTATAATTAGTGACTTTTTCAACAAACTCGAACAGTGCCTTATCAAAATAGACTCTATGTACAAAAACGTTAAAATCATAATATGTGGAGACTTTAACATAGACTTTCTACAAGACTCGCCCGAATCTAGAGACTTGAATATATTACTGAACAGTTTTGGAATCCATGCAACCATTTCTCAGCCAACTAGAATAACTCGCACATCAGAAACTTGTATAGATAATATTTGTACCAATTTAAATGTAACCAATTATTTTGCTGATGTTGAGGTCAATGCATTATCTGACCATCTAGGCCAGATTATGCTTTTAAATAAACCTATAACCAATGAAACACATAAAATTTTCTATCGTAATTATAGCACTTGTAATAAAGAATATTTCAGGTTTCTCATTAGCAAAGAAACATGGATTGACATTTACAATGAGGCAGATTTCAATAAACAGTTCGATATATTTTTAACAATAGTATTACATTACTTCAATGTGGCTTTTCCCAAGAAACATAAAGTAATAAAAAATACTAATACTCATCAGCAAAATAAATGGATAACTTCGGGAATTCGAAAATCTTCCAATGTATTAAAACAAATATACACATTAACGTTATCTGGTGATCAAGCAATGATTGATTATTACATAAAATACAAACGTATATACCGAAATGTAATACAATTAGCAAAAAAAAAGTACTACAACAAAACTATTGCTTCCGCTAATAATATCAGTAAAGCAGTATGGAATACGATAAATACTGCATGCCATACTAAAAAATCTAACAAACATAACAATAACATAATATTAAATGAAAATGGGGAAACCCACAGTGATCCTCTAATTGTAGCAAATAAGTTCAATGAATATTTTGCAAATATTTCAAGTTCTGTAATGAATTCAATTCAAACCCCAGATGTTACATTAGAAACTCTACAGGACAAAAATTTAAGCACAATATTCATCGAACCCACAACTGAATTTGATATTCTCAAAATTCTATCTGGTCTGAGGTCAAATATAGCTCCTGGCTTAGACGAAATACCATCTCATATAGTAAAGGAATTTGCTGACTATTTTGTCATTCCGTTAACATATTTAATAAATTCATCTATCGATCAAGGTACTTTTCCTGAGAGCCTAAAAATAAGTAAAGTTATTCCATTACATAAATCTGATAATCAAAAAATAATGTCAAACTACCGTCCTATAGCACTGCAATCCATCTTCTCAAAAATTATAGAAAAATATGTTTGTAAACAATTAATAAACTTCTTTATTAAATATAATGTTTTAAATAGTAACCAGCATGGTTTTCGCCCAGGTCATTCCACTGATACTGCAATATTGAATTTTGTTAACAAATTGTATGATATTTTGGATGAAGGTGATCATGCTTTAAGTATATTTATGGACATTAGTAAAGCATTTGACTGCATTGATCATGCAATATTGTTAGATAAACTCGAATTTTACGGAATCAGAGGAAAATGTTTACAATGGCTAAAATCATATTTATCTGAACGTAGTCAAGTAGTATTTGTAAATGGCCAATACTCAGACAAAAAATTCATCAACAAAGGAGTGGTTCAAGGGTCGGTCCTAGGACCTCTCCTTTTCAGTATATACATAAATGATTTGCCGAATTCAACACCTGATTTCATTACAATGTTCGCCGATGATACTACTCTTTTATGTAAAGACAGCACAATCGAAAATGTAGTAAAAGTTGCAAATAATGCATTTCATAATATGGCATCCTGGTTTGCACAAAACAAACTATTATTAAATGCCAAAAAAACCGTATCGATGAAGTTCGAAATAAAAAATAAAAATGACTTCTCTGTGTATATAAAATGTAACGAACATAGCATAACTCAGACGCCAAGCACTAAATTCTTAGGCCTTTTCATTCAAGAAAATTTAGCATGGGAAATTCAAATAACTTACAATTGTAAAAAACTTGCTACTGTATGTTATGCTATGCGTCGATTAAAGAATCTAACAAATCTTAAAACCATGTTGACCTATTACTATGCACAATGTTTCTCAAGATTAAGATATGGCATTATATTCTGGGGGAAATCTCCTCTTGCAACTAAATTATTCATTATGCAGAAGAAACTAATTCGAATAATGGTTGGCTTAAGATTTGACCAGTCATGTAGAGATCATTTTAAAAATCTAGAAATTTTAACTCTGCCCTCATTATATATATATGAAATAATATTATATGTTAAAACCAACATCTGTCATTTTAAAACTGTAGAAATGAATCATGACTATTCTACACGAAATAAAGACTTGCTACTAATACCTAAACATAGGCTGCAATTTTATAAAAATAGTCCGTACTACAATGGTATAAAATTGTACAATAAACTACCCGAAGAGTTCAAGATAATCACTAATTTAAAAACTTTCAGAAATCGGGTGAAAATGTTCCTTGTAGAAAATTGTTTTTATTCAATTGCAGAATATCTATCCCATTAGAGTACCTAGCTTATATTATATTAATTGCTATATATGTTTGTAAACCTTATTGCTATTATGACTAAATCTATATCATGTGTTATGATCCTTGATTTAAATAAAATAAATAAATAAATAAAGAACTTACAGGCGGCATACTTCGACCATAGATACTCACACGCAGCCATTTGTTGTGAGCCGACAATAGGGTACTTTACCATAGTAGCAAATTAGCAATCCAGTCAATTATATTGAAAGGAGACCTCAAAAATGAGTTATTGCCATGAAAAAAGTTTTGAAAAAGTTAATAGTTCTTTAAATATTTGAGATTTTACGTATCGATACATCTACGTCACAGTAATGCGTTTTCACGTGTATTCTTACTTACAGTAATAAAGAAACTACAAAATTGTATTTTATATTTTGTAACATTTAGAAACAGTTGATTTTACATGGAGTACATTTTAATTCCAGCCCCTGTTTGAGATGATTTTCAGCTATACATCTACGTCACACAAACTTTAAAAATTAATTACAGCTTTATTAAGAACAATTAAGGCTTATCAGTAAAATGGTAAACTACCCTATTATTTATTAGTTATGTCATGGCCTCCTTTAGTTACAGGCCGGAGCATAGACAGTGTTGCCGCTAATTCTAGTGACGTTAGAGGGCCGACCGGCCTACTGACAGCTTATGCGATTCAGCATTTAAACTCTTATAATTACTTGTGCAAGCGAGAACACAACACTTTGCAGGCATATTTATTAATTAAATAAATATTAACAACAAAACTAAAGCAACGAAGGGCGGAATACATATACGAGCAGTAGCAGACGGCCCCCTAGCTCTGTTGCCATTTAATACATGCTCCGGCCTGTAACTAAAGGAGGCCATGGTTATGTCCAAAGTTGGTGTAGTGCGAGTTGCATTATTATTTGACAAGTGACAGTCCGTGATTCGTATCATTGTTAGTATCCAATAAAACACAATCAAAATTCACAAAATTGTGACAGATGACTACAATAATTAAAGAAATAAATGTCATAGTAGTGTGAGTAGTGAGTACAGTACTAAGTGATAAACATTGTAAGACAAAGTTCGCTCTAACCAACTGAGCTACACTGGTCCTGTTCTAATCTCGGCGGTAGTCTTGATTAAGGAGTGTTTTCACTGGAATAGATTTCAACAATGGAAATCTGTTTTGCGTCACATCTGGACGATGTGAGGAGTCAATACCGCTTCTTTTAAACATGATGTGACATGTCATGTTTAAATCGAGGTTATGAATCTCGGTTTGTAAACCAGTGTAGCTCAGTTGGTTAGAGCGTTACTCCGGCAAAGTAAGCTCATTCCATTCCACCGCACTGTTTTGTGCCTTTTTTGCTTCTGCCCATGTAAGCTTGATGTTATTTAGTTCATTGTTAGTGCTTCTTTTACATGTTTTATGTGCATATTAAAATCATGAGCTTGCCTTACAATATTTGCGGGTTTAGTTTTTTTTAAATGTATGACCAATCCATTTCCATTTGCGTTTTTTAAGGTTTTTTACCTTCCGCTTACCTGTAAAGGAAGGTATTGGAATCATGCAAAAAATCGGGTGGTGAATTTTTAGTGGATGAGCACGAATTAGGGTCCTTACAACTCATTTTTGATAGTTTCACGATGATGTCTGTGTGTATGTGTGTGTGTATGTGTGTGTGTGTGTGTGTGTGTGGTCAAGGAGTGTTAGTCGCATAACTCAAATACGAATTACCCGAAAATTTTGAAATTTGGTATTTAACATTTGTATATAAATTGGAAGAGCTCCGTAGATTTTGGTACAAATATCTTCATCGGAAGTGATATTTTTTGAAGATTGAAAAGGTTAATTGTCAAAATTGTATATAAATTTGGAAAAATATAGTATTTATTTGTAATAAGAATAAGAGGAAAAGTTATTTGCAACAAACGTTATAAAAAAATTGTCTTTATCTGGTAGCATTAAAGAACTGCAGTAAAATTTAAAAAATAAATTTATCAAATAAAACGTTGATATCTTGTAATCCATGATCGGTTGATTTTTGTTTCTGCGTAAAAAATATTGACAGGTGAGACGAGTGACAAGTTGGCATACTAGCGCTATATAAGTCCTAAGTAAGATATTAAATGTATAGTAATTGAACGGAGGATGGCTTCAACACAACAGAGTTTTCCTGTGAATGAATCATTTTATTCAGGTGATGCAAATTTCTGTGTTTGAATATTTTAGATTTTTATTTGTATATTTTAAATGGGCACCGGATTGTACGTATACATTTCTGTTTAAAGATATGGCGGAAGGTTGTGTGATGGCCACGTCAGATTTTTCTGTTCGTTTTCCCTAGTTTGCTCTAGTAATTCTTCCGTTGAATTTTGTTCTCGCCAGTATAGTTACATTGTTTATTCTTTTACATGTGTAAAAATATGACTGACACAATTAACATAATTTTAGTATTACAGATGTCAAAATCTTAGTGGTTTATTTATGATGATAATGATTATAAAAACTGAAACATCGCAATTAAAATTTAGAATAATGTGAATTATCCAAGAAAAAGGGTTTTTTCTCATCAATCCTGAAGATGATGCAATATAAACATGTTGTTTAACTGATGAATAATGACAATAAATGTAATGGACTCAGACCGTCACAAATTGAATTATCATTAAGTCATTGTCATTACCATTATTGATTACTAACTAATTAATAAACGATGAACAGAGGCAGGTACAATTCCGTAATTAGCACAAAGTTTTGTCATCGGATCAAATTAGTCTATGATTTATTAATCATTGCGATCCTGAAATAGTACCTACTTGGAAAGATGGAACAATATACTGAGAACACTTGTTTCATAATATTTACTATACACAAACATTATCTATGCACAAAGAAAATGCAGAGCGCGTAGCCCTTGATCATCGCTCAACACCATAGCTTTAGAAACTCGCGCCTGAAAGCATAATTACCTCTTTGCTGGCGTCCACGTCATCGAGTTACACGGCCGTTAAAAATAAATACTGTTATTAAAAGAGCCGGCAGAACAAGGGCGCGACCAGCCGACCAAAATTTAAATCAATAATTTAAAAACGAATTTAACCTGACCGCAATTTAGATTAAATATTAACATTAAACGAGAGCCACGCACGGCCCAGCTGCAAAATAAATGTTTCTTTTTCGTAATAACACGAATTTGCATACAAATTCATGACATTACTCCGTGAAAAATCTGCAGAGCCAGCGTTGGAGAAACAAATGCCGAGCGGGAAGCTCTTGTCCGGTTGCGCAGTCGCTGTGATGCGTTGCTAAGCGACCGGAGACAATTTGTCAAAGCTGAGATGTTAGTTCTTGGCTAGGATTATGGTTGCGAGTTTGTAATTTGGTGTGTACAATTTTTCTCTTTCTCTTTTTTTACTGCAATGTTTCCTTTGTTGTTTTGTGCTTGTTTTGAGATAAAATAATACTTTGTATGGAGTTTTAAATCTCTCCAATTAGAGGACGTATTTTATTGTTGACACTAATTGGCATAAACCGATTTCATTGTAGTAAAGTTCAATACAATATTTATATCTGTTCCAAACTCAAATGCCACATTCCTTTCAATTCTAAAAACAAGTTTCGTGTTTACTGCTGGTATTAAATGCCAACTGGTTTCCACTGCGCTAAATAATATTTTGAACACATTTTAACAAGCCATGGCTTTGAACGTTTGTAGTCACGGGTTTAACATAGCAATTGACATATTAAGCACGGGGAGAAATTGGCTCCTATTGTTTGTTTACAACTTGGTTACCATGGCAGAAACATTTGCTTTACGCCCTTGAGCGGTAAAGTAGAAAAACGCGCCCATGGCCGGTTAAGTAAGGAATTTGTCCAATCAAAATTAATAGATTGACACATGAAATGATGTTGTTATCATACGCCATCTTGTAATTTTATAGTAATACGTATTTTTGCGTGTTTTCAAAAACGAATTACGAATAATTCACAAGAATTTTAAATACGCAGTTGGCCGAAAGACAGATTACACCCTTGGACGAATAAAGGCCCTCAAACTTCGTCCGCAGGCATTTTTTTTTCTTCTTTCGGCCCTCTATACGTAAATAACTATTTTGTGAAAATTTAGGAAAATCCATGACAGTTAATGTACACTTAAGCCTCATTCACAATACGAAATTAGTAGTTATTGTCAGTAGGTATAATTAGAAGTTATAGTTAATCAGTTAGTTTTGACTTGTCATTCACAATTACATAATTACTGTTGTAGTTAGCCTAGTAAAATAAATTAGTTTTGAAATTAATGCCAGAAGTGTCAGGTTGTTCTCTTATTGGAATATTTTATGTTTGGTTTACTTAAAGTTGCCCTTTATAAAAACCCTTGTCTATAAATAGCTGAAGAAGCATTTATAAATATGGTGCAAAATTGTAAATGTCTCTATGACAAAAGTGATCTCGAATTTAAAAATATTAATGTCATCTTAGACGTCAAATGTCAAAATCAATTCTCGTTTTATATTCTGATTGGTTGTTCATACAGAAATTCAAACTCAGGTTTGGAGTTTGCAAATCCCTGCGCTAACTATAATTAGCGCAGTGCAACTTGGAGCTAATTTCGTTATTGTGAACGCTACAAGTAAAATGCATTAACTATACCAAATGACTATAACTACTCATTTCGTATTGTGAATGAGGCTTTACAACTTCAATTTTCAAATTATTATACCTTTCATATTTATGTCGTTTAATTTGTGATGCACACCTGTAGGGTACTTTACCATAGTAGAAAATTAGCAATCCAGTCAATTATATTGAAAGGAGACCTCAAAAATGAGTTATTGCCATGAAAAAAGTTTTCAAAAAGTTAATAGTTCTTTGAGATTTTACGTATCGATACATTATAATACATATTTTGTGAGGTTAGAAATAGTTTTGTTGTGAAACGAGCTGCTAAATTACGCCTCAATTAACTGTCAACATTCTTTCGTTATTGTACCCAGAGAGAGAAGTTTATGGCTGTCCAGAATTTATTTTCCATGAGATAATTAATCTTACAACAATAAGTTTCTAAAACTTGTCCAAATTTCGTTGTTCTTCTCGCCACAAACTCCATATTAACTCCGTCAATAACAGCCCTCGCCACAACTCCATAAGTGCGGCACTGGAGGCAATAACCGCGTACCCCGGAGGAAACATTAGCCCACTATTCGTGACGAATAGCAAAGCGGTTATGAGAGGCTCTCTACCCAACGATGGGTAGTTTACTTATGGATCTTAGACCATATATGTTCTAGACACGTAACGCCTATTGTACAGTGGGTCTTGAAGCCAGCGCTTAGAGAGACCAAAGTATAATAATCGTAAAATAATAGTTTACAGTACATCCCATACAACACATCGATCCTATTAACGTCTTTAAGACGTACATCTTGCTACTGTCGTCTGGACGTCATAAGGAGACTAGTATTGGTTGAATTTTAGACGTCTTATGCGGTAGTCTTTAAGTCGTCATTATGTTGTCCAGTTTTAAATCTCCCCCTTACAATATAATTATATGAGTCCTATATTTGTCTCAAAATTCATCTTGGTTGAGACATACAGGAAACCAACTCGTATATTAATCAAAATTAAGTTGTATATTGGTCGAAAAGATATTAAATAGACGTTATTTGCATGGAAAAAATAACATCTTTTAAACATCCAGAATGGAGGATATAAGACACGTATGTGACGTCTTTGTGACTACATTTGGATCAGACGTTTTAGAGACATGAACATTATTAAGACGTCTTAACGACGTATTTGTGTTGTATGGGATCACCATAAAATTTTCAATAAATTAATAAATTTACTTACCATTTAAAAAATATTTCATCGTAAAATAACACTGATAGTAACAATGCTTTACTTTCTTCTCTAGAGAGGAAAATCGTACTTTCCTCACTATTTCACGAGAAGAAAATTGTGTTTTCTTCGCATGTCGTGAAAAAACTTTTTGGCGGGTTGCATATAAGTTGCCTATACATGATGGTGAAACACTTTTTAATTCTATGGATTCTTTAATTCTTGTTGTCATATCTGTTACAATCAGGAACTCGAACCGAAAAAAAACTCGGGTTTGGTTTCGGTTAAGATTTTTATTGGTTCTAGTTTAGGTTTTGGAAAATTTCGTTATCGTTTTTTGACAGCAAATTGACCTTCATACCTCACATTCAATCCATCATGTCCTCTGCTAATAGAATGCTTGGATTTGTTATCCGTAATACACGTTCATTTCACATTATTCGGGCTATTTTCTCACTATATTTCTCACTAGTTAGGTCTAAACTCGAATATTGCTCACTAATCTGGGACCCATTTTATGAAGTTCGCAGCAAGCTTGTAGAAATTGTTCAAAAGAAGTTGCTTAAGTACATTTAAAACTATGAGAACTTATCCTGATCAACGAATCTCGTATGAAACTCTTTTAAATATCTTTAACATGAAATCTTTAGCTTTCAGACGACGTTTAAATACAATTGTCCATCTTTTTAAATTAATTCATAACGCTATTGATGATCCACTCTGTTTAAGTACCTTGAATTTCTTTGCTCCTATATTTCATACCCGATCCTCCAATAATTTTTATATCCCTGCTGCTCGGACTAATGTTCTCATGTATTCGCCTATTATTCGAATGAGTAAACTGAGTAATCGTTACTCTGTAGAAGTAGACATATTCTTTTTTTCTATGAATAATTTTTGTAAAAAATTACATACTCTCGATCTATCATTGTAAGTTTAGCAGTCAAGTTAGTTTATTTCTCTTTGTTTGTTTTGTAGTCTTAATTGCTTTGTGTAAATTTTTCCTACCCTTTTATTAGGCTCTGCCTGTTGGGTAGCTGTATTTAAATAAAGAAATAAATAATGGTTTCGGCCGCATTTTGGTCATAACTATCATAATAATTATCGTCCCCACAACAAATGACTGCATGCGAGGTCTAAGGTTCTATGGTCGAAGTTATGGATACTTCGCGAACTACAAACCGCTGCTGCGTTGTTTTAGCCGGCTGATGTTTCCCAACCTCCAAGTTCTGTGATGAGCCTGAGATGATGTGAAGGAAATTTGCTGTTTCGGTATTTCTCCATGCGGTGACACACTGTTATTGAACAACTTTGTTACTCGAGGATGGTAGTTATGGATCAGGTTTTACGGCCGTTATTTACTGGAGGGTTTTGGAATTTATCTTGTTTAAAGTTGGATTAGTGGTTGAGTTTTATTGATTTTGTTTTGTGATTAATGTTATGGCTTTGCTTTAATGCTGCATTTGTTCAACTACTAACCAATAACTTTTTCACTTTAAACTCGATGTGCGGATGCGGACAAATGATTTGTTCATGCAGATTCAAATTCTAAATTAATTTAATTACTAGAATATTGTTAACATCGAAATTGTTTAGATACTCGCTTTAATAGCATATTATGTACCAAGTTTTATAAACGTCATTTTGGGTACGAGTTATGAAAACGAGTCATAGTTATACTATACTTTTTGTACGATCACAAATTAAACGACATAACTATGAAACGTCAGAGTACATTTGTAACCTACAAATTTGCAGAGTACGGCGTGTAAACTCTAGAGTACATCTTATGCATTTTGGAACGAGTTTGGAGTAAACCCGTAGAGTATGCTCTTTAATATTGGAACGATTTTTATACTCTGGAGTAAATCAAAGTAGGGTTTTGGAACGCACCCCTGATAATGATGCGCAGAGAATCCATCTGTCAATGCCAAACAGTGTGTAAGTGCGTAAACTAAAGTATCGTTTACATAAGACTTATTGTAACGGTAGTGCAGCGGTCTTGTAGTTATACAGGGTTTGGCAAACGCAAAGCAATGGAAGCGTTTACAATGATTTAACGCGTTGGTAGTGTCGGTGCAATGCGTTGCTATAGTTTGTAAACTCCAAACATTTACAACGCACAGCACCGCACTGCCAAGCAGCAGCCAATCAAAATTTAATGTGGAATTTAAAAGGTGGCGAAAAAATTTGAATTATGACAAATTGTCATTGGAATTGTCATTGACTTTGAATTTACCTATTTTTATAGATAAATATGAGTGTAGACAGTAAATTTGCTGAATTGTTGGTACAATATCCAGATATTTGGAACAAAAAATGCTCATTGTACTGAGAAAATATAAAAAACGAAAGTAAAATTCTTGCATTCAAGTTTAAATTTACAGGTAATAATTATTTCTTGTTCTGACATTTTTATTAAATTAAATCTCAAAATATTTTTAGGACAGCAATTTCAATTTATGTGCAACACAACAGAATACTGTATTACCTGCAACAACGTCACTAAGTTTTTATGTGAACGCTGTCCTTATCAATGCAATACCAATGCAACACCGCTCTAACAAGGCAACGGCACTAAGCTCTATGTGAACGCAGCTTAACTGTGATTATTTATGGAGAGTGAATTAAAGTAAATTTTATGTGATTAGAGTGTTTCGGTCGTGTTTGGAACTAACTTTAAAGATTAATTATAAAGTGTCTGCTAGAAAGAATGAATTCCGGGGAATCATGGCACGCATAAATTTAAAATGATGGAAGTAAATACAGTACACAAGCAAATTAGGCTGGATCAACAGAGCTAATTAGCGGTCTAATGATATTTCAGAGGAGTAATTATTCTTCTGCCGTCAGTCAAATTATGCAAATTTCACAAAAACAGATGTCGGGCCTTTGGGTGTACACTTGGTGCGCTAACCCTACTTACAAGGCAAAGTTAAGATTCATGAAAGAGGCATAAAATTGGCACTAAAGTTAAATATTTAATTTCCAGCGAGAAGCATGCCCTCGTTCTCGTTCTGAAATTCCGTCTCATCACGGATCGGCAAAAGCCAAGCGAGAGAGTACGGCCTTCTGAAGTTTCTGCTCGTCGTAATGTCATTCATTGTACGGTCAGACAATCGCGAGGAATTACAGAACTTTCCGCGAGAACTCCCAAACAATGTGCAAAATACACGCACAAAGCAAATACTGAATATTCTGCACAGCAAACAAAAAGCTACACCTCACCCTATGGAGAATAGATAACGTTCATCACAAGAGGTTAACACTTCCATTGCATATTTCAATTCAGAAACTACAAACAATAAAAGTTCTACACACTACATCAAATATATTTTGTAAGTTCCAAATTACTTTACTACAATAATCAGTATGGGAGAAACAAAAAGAATTACTTGTTGCTACCTTACCTAACCTAACATACACTTCTCGTATTGTATTGAGATATTAGACCAATATGATAGTTTCTGATCTACAAAAGAATAATGCATCTATTTGGAACAAAACCAGATATAAATTATTAATGTGACCATACCAAGAGAAGAACAAGCAAACTAATATTCTACGAGATTCTAAATTCTTAAAATGCAATAAACAATAATAAGGAAACTGACAAGTAATAATATTACTCCAAAAGATATCAAGAAAAGATAAACAATAAAAGTTCTACACACTACATCAAATATATTTTGTAAGTTCCAAATTAGTTTACTACAATAATCAAATCAGTATGGGAGACACAAAAATAATTGCTTGTTGCTACCTTACTTAACCTAACATACACTTCTCGTATTGTATTGAGATATTAGATCAATATGATAGTTTCTGATCTACAAAAGAATAATGCATCTATTTGGAACAAAACCAGATATAAATTATTAATGTGACCATACCAAGAGAAGAACAAGCAAACTAATATTCTACGAGATTCTAAATTCTTAAAATGCAATAAACAACAATAAGGAAACTGACAAGTAATAATACTACTCCAAAAGATATCAAGAAAAGAAACAAATAGAATTATTACTTCAACCTTTAAGTTGGCGAAAACTATATCAGATACAAATTATAGATTCTGTCTCAGAGAATCATTATGCATCGGTCTAGAGTAAAAAAATCATTACATGATATAAATTATTCATGTATCGAGAGAACACAGATGATAATGGCAAAATGAATAAATAAAAAGAAGATTTTGACGAGGAAATTGCACTGAGCCATAATTTATTCAAAATGCAGAGCTAATATCCAGACTTTAGCTCATACAAAGCGAGCGTTCTTAATTTAGACACTGATTTTGACATTACCTAAATTGAAAGATGGTACATTATACATTCATGAACTATTAGAGCACATAACCGAGATAGCAATTTTAAATAGATCTACTTTCGTCATCGAGTACGAGTACTATAATATAATACAGACACCACTGAACTTAAAAGTAAATAACTTGTTTTCACGACATGCGGACAAAACACAATTTTCTTCTCGCGAAATAGTGAAGAAAGTAGTTTTCCCTCTCTAGGGAGGAAAGTAAGCAGTGTTACCACCTGTGTAATTTTCCGATGAAATATATTAAAATTTATTATTTTATTGAAAATTCTGATTTTATAGTGACAGTAAACTATTATTTACAATTATGTTTCATACTTACTTTATTTACAATTTCACGATTTTACAACTTAAATTTAATTTGGCATATTGGCTACAGTGAAACTTTTCATTGTTTTTAAACGTCGGTCTGACAGATGGCAGTTATAACCTAACTTCTAGTTGTTATGTGTTTCTTCTACATTTACAATGTGTGTCAATATTTCGTGAAAAGAATATAACACGAGAGGAAAGCTCGATTGCCTCACTCGCTTCGTTCGAGCTCGAGTGAGAAAAAGAAGCGCTTTCCTCTCTACTTGGACAAATAACTATAGAAACTCATAAATTCACATCGTATTCCTAATACCACTCACTTTTTTACACTGCAAAAATATACAATTTGATTGGACATATCCAAAATAAAAATAAGAACCACTTTTACATAAAGAGTATACGCTTTTGTATTGACTACATTTGTATTTATTTTTATTTCTCGTAAAACAACAATTGCTGATATTTAAAATAATATGACCATGATAATAAAACGGCGATGTAACTTGAACAAATACTTTAAATTCTCCTTCATTTGTAATATCAATACTAGCATTATATGATATGATTCGGGCATTTAGGGATCCAGCACATTCTGTGCTCCATATAAAGCAACTCAAGGAAGTTTAGTGGTAATAAATGAATCAAACATGTTTGTCGATAAAGTTCTCGGAACCGTTAATCCAGAAAACATCGAGATGTTTTTATTGATGATGAAATAGAGGAGCCCAAGGTACATCATCCGGGATTTCAACAAACATGAATTTTATGGATGCAAACTTATAAGTGATGGAGTTGTGTATGCACATCTGCAGAATTGTTGCGAAAAGGTTGCTCTATAGAAAGCATCAGTAACATTTTCTGATACGTATTGAAATGGATGTTTAAGTTAATCCAGAATATCGTGAATGGTTTACCGATGGTATTGATATACAGCAATGGATTTTTGGTTTTATAATAGTTATTTATATATTAAGGGTGTAAGGAAGCTTTTATGGCTTGAGACGTGATTTTGAGTCCGAGCGCAGCCGAGGGCTCAAAACACGTCAAGAGCCATAAAAGCAAGTTACGCCCGTGGTACATACCCAACTTTATGCACGGAAATTACCAAAAATTTCTAAATTCTTTGACTGTTGCTAAGATACAAAAAAATCCGTAAATAAACAAAAATCTAAATGTCAAAGTTGTCATTATCGAATTAAACATTTACGAGATAATTTATGTTAAATGTAAGTAAAAATGATGTTATTTAAATAAAAAATGGTACAATTAATTATAGAAAATGATTATTTATAGAATTATTAGTAGTTCATATGAGGAAAATTGAAAAACTAAATTGTTTGCATTAATTTGACGTTTTTTATGGCGCTATAAAGTGGTTCGTGGGCTATAAAGTGACGTTTACGTCAAAGAAATTCGTGTATAACTGTCAAATTATGATATGATCGTGCATAAATACATTTTATAATATTATATTAGTTGTTAACAGAAAACGCAGATTCATCTTATAGCATAACCTCGAGCATAACTAAATTGTGTCATATTTTGCCTTTGTGTAAGCAGTGGTATAAGGCATATTTCACTGTTAAAGTCTAACACAAGCAAATTGAAAGGGCACTCTAAAAAATAGACCTCATAAATATTAAAATCCCCATTTTCGCATCTCTTATCAAATATTCAGTCTCACACGCACTGCTTCAATAATACACAAAAACTACTCCAACCACAGAGTTAGAAAAACTTCATCCCTAACCTCAAACTTGTGACATCTCCCGTACATATGTATCACTCCGCCGCGCGTAATCTGCCGTAGAAAAACCCTCGGCAGAGGAGCCCTGGAGCACCCAACGAGCGCTCATAATGATTTCACGACGGCGGCTGCTTGCGGACACTGGTGGGCCCCAGCCGCCCCGGGGTAGTAAATCCATTTGTCTTGCAACCCTTTAGACGCGTTTAAGCCCCGCTGCCTTCGCACGTCGACTGTGAAGCCTGGGATGAGTGCAAGTGCTGCTTATTCCTCCCAGGCACGTATTGAAGACTGATTTTTCGTGTGATTTCTAAGAGGAGGTCTTTATTTTTAAACTGAATTTAAATTGTTTGCTGCGAAGGTACTACAGTAAGTATTAGTGACAACACTATAACAACATGTAACACGTGGTTATATAACCTAAAAATTACTACAGTCTGTATTAGTGACAACACTATGACAACATGTAACACGTGGTTATATAACCTAAAAATTACTACAGTCTGTATTAGTGACAACACTATGACAACATGTAACACGTGGTTATATAACCTAAAAATTACTACAGTCTGTATTAGTGACAACACTATGACAACATGTAACACGTGGTTATATAACCTAAAAATTACTACAGTCTGTATTAGTGACAACACTATGACAACATGTAACACGTGGTTATATAACCTAAAAATTACTACAGTCTGTATTAGTGACAACACTATGACAACATGTAACACGTGGTTATATAACCTAAAAATTGTTTCTTACCCACGTGTTGTAAGAGGAAAAAAGTTCAAATGATGAATTATTAATAATGTACCTAGTATTTTAAAGATGTTTAAGAAATGTGCTACATTAGCAACTCTAAAATATTGCTGCCAGTTTAATTGTGTTATGTTGAATACATGTATAATTTTTTAATTATATTTGCGAATGCTATTATGTTGAAAAAGGGATTTAAATGATTTTTAAAGCATCACCTAAGTGAAACTTGCTAAATAAGAATGATGATTATCCGAAATTGGTACATATCCACTTGATATGATGTTTAAAAATATCTTATTCTTGTACTGTACTAAATGATATTACGTAAATCTATCCTAGCCACATCTCACAGAATTATATGGGACACAAAATTAAGATATTATTACTAAATTACTAACACTGGGATGTTACGTTACATAGATAATGTTACTAAGGGCGGATATTAATACGATGTTAATAGGCAAATATTCCAGGGATTTTATTTTGTCAAGTGCATAATGGCCTAACTTCGGTGATGTTACATGATCGACACATAAGCTTCCAATTACAATATCGTTAGATTGGATTTGTTTTTGTTGATATTGATATATAGTTTTTAATTCTATTTTCGCCAATGAAAGCAAAGTTCCCGAAACGTCGTATGTATAAATAAAAATTACAGAACTTAATCCAAATAAAATAATTCATGTAGTTTGTCTAAAGCACGAACAGAACAATACTGTAGTGACTTCTGAATGTAATATAGTGGTTATTACCTTTAAAACAATATCATACCTAATTTAATTATAATTATAATTTAGTTATTATTATGTAGGAACCAGATTAGAACATTTTTGATTCAGTCGAATTGAAACATATGAATTGCAATTCTTGTATAAGTTACGTTTTTCTCTTTCATATGAACCTGAAATCATAATGTATTTCTAAAGCGACGTTTATGAAAAATGCAGCAAATAATTAAGTTAGCACCAGCTGTGCCATTAGAAATCCAAAATAAAAAACTCTCATAAAAACTGCACTGAATTGCGCACATTATCTCAATCTCAATTACTTCACTTTATGTCCGCTCTCAAAAAAACTAAAACAATACTAGGTAATAATCCGTTCGATGAGAAATGTTTCTAGTACGGGTCTGCAGCCGGTGAACTCGTAACGTTGGTAGTTAACCCAGTCTGAAACCCGGTTGGTCCATGTAATATTAATCCAGCCTGGTACCTAGCCAGAGAAGGAAGGGAAATAGATCCTCTGTCCTTTTACAGGATTGTCTTCCTTGCTGTATTGGTCCTTACTAAGGTTCACGGAGTTGTTTTTATTAGCCTTTAATAGATACTGAAACCACTGCTGAAACATTCCGTTTTTCATCTAGAGTTTAATAAGTGCTGGGGTCATATACTCTGTGCCATGTTCTCCGGAAGAAACGACTTTCAAATCTAAGAAGGAATCGTGCAATCTTAAAGCTCATTCAAGACTTATTATTTAAAGAAAAATATTTAATGAAACATTGTCATTTATCTAGAAGGGTTTAGTACACACTAGTATACCTACTTAATATAATACCAATGAACTAATAGTAGAGTAATAGTAGAGTGTGCCGAAACGTCGGTATATTAGAATAATAAAAATTTCTTTAAGACTGCATTCCTGATTAATAAATTCCTTACATTTCACCAGTCGAAAAAAAAACCTTTATTCAGTATATTATATATGAAAGGACTAAAGTGCATGATTTAATCCTGAGGACGAAGTTTATTTCACGAGCCGAAGGTAAGGGTAATAATCACCTGAGAGATTAAAGATACTTTAGTCCTGTGGTATATACGTTATTTTTTGCACTTCATCTTCAAACCCATGCAAAACAGTTTAAAAGAATACATATTTTGTAATTTTGACAACGAGATTACATATGAAAAATAATCCCTTGGGATCAAATTAAGAACCTTAGTTCCTAAAAATAAAGACTAAAGAACAGTTTTAGTCCAGGAAGTGCAAATAGTTACTTTATTAATTCCAAGCCAAATCGTACGACAATAAAGCTTTATTAATATTTTATTTTGATGGAAAACATTCTACAAGATTAACTCCCAATTAAAGAATGGCAGATGTTATTATAGTGGAATCCAACCACTCTTTCCAAGGACTTCCTAGTTGAATTATTGTCGATTGTTGGGAATCAAACTGAAGACTACTACCGCTGAGCTTATCACCCCTGTGATTTTTTAAAGTAAAATTACATGTATTATATTTTTATGAAATTCGTAGTTCTTTTAAAAAACAACATTCGCTGATTTTGGTATTAATGGCACCTACGTAATAAAAGAACATAATAGCCCATTTTTCTGAACGATCTTTTGACAAATCTAATGAATTTCATCTAAGCCAACATCTTTCCGTTTCATGCTGTGGATTGTGGTTTAGTTATCATCGTTTTGTGAGTAATAAAAGTAAGTATCCATTACAACAACAATTGATTATTGATTGGTAATGTGTTAACCTTTGCAGAATCATTCGAAACGTAGTTTAGATTCTCGCCCTCATAAATTTTTACAATGATTTCTCGCTTCATCAGATAGTGTTTTAAAATCCTAGTTTAAGTCTTGTATTTATGTTTGTACACCGTTCTTTTTCCTCCCATGTACGTAAAATCTTTTGAAAGGCTGCAGTCTTTTGTCTTGCCATGCATACGATCTTTTGTCATCTCAAGTTCTTGGTGAGTTGACGAACATTTGAGATGAATGGACTCGGATATTGCTAGCGGAACTGCGAGATTTTGAAGTTTCTAGATGGTTAGATTGATGGTGAATTTGTCGAGTTTATGGTGCATAGGAGTGATGACAGTATATTAAGGATTTCCTACCCTTACCTTCTTATAGTTTCTGAATTATTAACAAGTTTAGAATCTTTGCAAGTTAGGATTTGTTCCATGATCGCTTTCGTTGTGCTACATATTTACCATTCTATTTGTACCACTCCAACTTTAACCTCTGCATTTGTACCACTATACTTTTTACCGCTATTTCGTTTTACCACTAATACATTTTTACCACTCCGTTTTTACCATTACAAATTGTACCACCATACTTTTTTACCGCTATTCCGTTTTACCATTAATAGTTTGTGGGGCTATAGTACGGTTTTGTTAGTGTAGTAAATACCAAAACCGAGTTTGTGGGGCTCTAGTACGGTTTTGTTAGCTTTGTTAGTGTAGCAAATACCAAAACCGAGTTTGTGGGGCTCTAGTACGGTTTTGTTAGATTTGTTAGTGTAGTAAATACCAAAACCGAGTTTGTGGGGCTCTAGTACGGTTTTGTTAGCTTTGTTAGTGTAGTAAATACCAAAACCGAGTTTGTGGGGCTCTAGTACGGTTTTGTTAGCTTTGTTAGTGTAGTAAATACCAAAACCGAGTTTGTGGGGCTCTAGTACGGTTTTGTTAGCTTTGTTAGTGTAGTAAATACCAAAACCGAGTTTGTGGGGCTCTAGTACGGTATTGTTAGCTTTGTTAGTGTAGTAAATACCAAAACCGAGTTTGTGGGGCTTTAGTACGGTTTTGTTAGCTTTGTTAAAAAAGAAACGATGGTAAAAATGGATTGGTAAAAAAACACGTTGGTAAATATGTTGGTGGTAAAAATAATTAGTGGTAAAAATAGGGACGGTGGTAAAAATGGATTGGTAAAAGAATACGTTGGTAAATACGTTGATGTAAAAAAGAATTAGTGGTAAAAAGGGACTTGGTAAAAATGGATTGGTAAAAGTATAATGTTGGTAAAAAATTGATTGGTAAAAGAATTACGGTGGTAAAAACGAGACGGTGGTAAATAGGGATTGGTAAATATGGGGGCAAATCGATTGCTTTATCTGGAACGAATGTAAGTATATTTAAGTTTAAATTCCAAACACATTCTTTGTTTCCATTTCGGAGAAAATCCCAACACATTATTCTAATAATCCAAAACCTTTTTTATATTCAATCGGACGAGCTTCAGTTCTTGCAAACAAATCAGTTTGTGTATCGAAAGCATTTCGTTCGCTTCGCATATTGGTGTCATGTTGTTTCTACCCGTTCCAGTTCGTCAATCGGCGTACTGTCATTTATTTACAAGATTTATATGCTTGTCCTTTTAGAAGCGAGCATTTTACTTGTTTTGAGCTAGTGATAAATATCGCCTATATGTCAGTTAAATTTTTTTGATATGGGTATCTTACAAAAACGTTATTCCTAAACGGTAGAGTGCAAATTTTCTTCGCACACGTACAAAATGTAAACAAAAAGAAATAGGAAAAGGAAGATACAGATATTCGGATCGCGCATTGCGGATAACTCTGTGTTTCGCAGCTGGATTTTGTGCTTGTGACCGAATCAATCATCTGATAGTAGGACGCGTGTGGATTGTATTTTAAACGAAACGAGGGTTTCAAACCTACAAAGGTTGTTTTGAGCAGAGGATATGTTCCAGTTGAGAAATGATATTAGGATTTTAAAGCTTTTATTGAAGGATGTACCAGCAGTGTTATTGAATTTGTAGTTTTGCGCCAAGAAATTTCGCATCGTAACCATTTCTACAAAGTAGTCATAAAGCAGCATTCTTGCATTTACACACAAAACTGTTTAACTTTAATATCCTAACTGCATTTGTGCAATATTTATAGCCAATTCTGATGATCTCCTGTAATAAATCTTGGGATTAACATGAAAAAAGAAGTGGACCACAATAAATTGTTTGAAATTCTACTGAGTAAAACCCTCGTGATAGTAAGAAGCGCTGACGAGACCGAACCGCTGAACAAGATGTCTGTTAGCGTGGCCGATAGATGTCAGCACGGGCGGGAAGCGATAAAAAGCCGCCCTTTCCGGTTCCTTGGGGGATGGGTCCCTTGCTGCCCTTGCCCTGCCACTCGCACGCCTATGTCTGTCTATCAGTGGCAACATTCCGAAGAGCACGCTCACGCTCACCATTGCGCGCATTGCTTCCAATCTACGTCGTCTTTTATTTCTTGTTCTTTTATTTCGTTTCTCCTCTGTTTGGATTTTTATGTGCTTTGTTTTCTACAGACATTTCGTTATTGTTTCTCGGCAACATTTAATTGCCTTTTTATGCAAAAGTGATGACTGTTATGAATATTTTAAATTGCTATTTGGGAAATTTTATGTCATTGATATTTCAAAACTACTGCGCGCAAATTTCAGTAATTTATTCTCCAATTGGTGAAATTTCACAGATGACAGCTTGATGCTAGAATTATTAATTTTGGTTACGAAATTATTATTTTCCATGGAGATAAATATTTTAATTATTATGATAGTGATTAATTATACGGTTTGTTAATCAAGATACTCAAATATTTAATTTCAGTGATTTGGCGGATTGATACATATTGCATATTATATATATATATATATATATATATATATATATATATATATATATATATATATATATATATATATATATATATATATACATATTATTTTTAATAACACCACGAAAATGAGGTTAACATGACACAGATATTATATTTGGCTCACTATTGTCGAATAGAAGACTTGTACAGATGGCAGCACTTAGCATCTTGCTGTCATGTTACAGGATACTTTAATTATTAGTAAAGATTTTATGGCTTTGCACTAAATTTAATGATTGGTTCCTAAATTATCTGAAAAGGGTATTATGAAAACTTATAAACTTTGAAAACAGAGAAATATATGTGTTCAATAACCTCACTTAATGCGATGAAGCTAATGGTGGGTTTCTGTTCAAATCTGTAAGTTTTACAAATTTGTAAATCTTTAAATATTGAACAAAATCACATCAATATTTTGTTGACAAATATAAAAATGTTCATATGCTTGTAAATTCTATTGCGATTTTGGTTAATATTTACAGTTTTATAGTTCTGTAGCAACTACAGATTTGAACAGAATCCCACCATAATATTGGAAGACGAAAAATAAGTCGCCTAGTGAGAACAAAGGGATCTCATTAAACTCTGAAATCTAACTTATGTGCTTGGGAAAGTCAAGTCACAATGTGACAATTTGGTAAAGTACGTTTCTTTTTTGTTCAAAACCGATCACATTACGGAACGCTGAAGCATCTAGTTCACTTTAACGGTTAATGAATAGCAGAGAATTGTGCACAGGGGATCACCTTTTAAGCTTCGTCAGATCATTCGAAAAATAAGCAAAAAAGAAGACTTTACTACAGCTTGCCATTTGGAGTCGGATCTTGCTCTTCTAGTTTTCACAATTCTCAAGAAATCTTCTCTTTGATACACAGCCATGTGTAATCCCGAGATTAAAGCAGTAGTAGTTGCTAGTATGAACAAAATAATTAGCAAACATTATAAATATGATATTACTGTAACAAGATATCACTTGTATTGATGATTATATTTTGTTGTGTTTTAGTCTCATATTTCATCAAAATCACATCAAAAAATCTGTAACTGCTACAGATTTATTAAATTATTTTATTTTGCTGGTAACCATTCAACAGGATTTACTACCAATTATAGAATGGTAGATTTTTTATAGTGGAATCCAACCATTTCTACCGATTCATCTTGCTGCAGTCAGAATTTCAATCCGTGCGACGACCTTTGAAATTCAAAGCAGCAACATAGAGATTCTTTTTGTAACCAGGACTATATTTTTTAAGACGGTCAAGTGGTCAGTTTGAAGCATCCGAGTGTGATTTAATTGCAAGATGTTTTACAATTTAACGAAACACAATGCCGGATGAGAGACTTGAACCACGAAATTCCGGGTTCGCACGTCATCACATGCAGAGAGCTGTGCTTAAAAACAGTTTGTCAAAATTTATAAATTTGGACAAATATCCACAATTAGTTTAGTTTACGTGCCAGATTTGTTTATGGTGCATTTCCGTGAAAATCTGTAAATGTTACAGATTTATTAAATTATTTTATATTGCTGGTAACCATTCAACACGATTTACTTCCAGTTATAGAATGGTAGATGTTTTATAGTGGAATTCAACCACTGCATCTCACTGCAGTTAGAATTTCAATCCGTGCGACGACCTTTGACATTCAAAGCAGCAATGTAGAGATTATTTTTGTAACCAGGGCTACATTTTTTAAAACGATCCAGTGGGCAGCTTGAAGCATCCGAGTGCGATTTAATTGCAACATGTTTTACAATTTAACGAAAATCACACACTGCCGGCTGAGAGACTTGAACCACGGAACTCCGGGTTCGCACGTCATCACATGCAGAGAGCTGCGTGCTTAAAAACAGATTTGCAACTCTGCAAAATTTATAAATTTGGACAAATAGCCACAGTTAGTTTAGTTTTCATGCCGGAATTTTATTATGTCAACCAACCTTGTACAATCATTTAAATTTTGTAATACGTAAATTGCAAAATGTGTCTGATCGTCACTCTCATTTTCCATTATCTCTACCGCTGATTGATTGTTCATTTTTCTTTTCTTTGTTCCTTCTTATTCTTCTTGATTGCTCTTGAGCAGAGACGGATAGCTTCAGCACCCAATTATAAAGACGGTTTGTGACGCAAGAAAAATAGAGTTTTTTATTTTTGATGTGCTGGATATAAATCTTGACAATATAGTAGACACTCCTTGACTTCGTGATGAATGAATTGAGAGCTTGTTGTGTACCTTAATTCCAGGAGCAAATTGCCCCGCGACGAGAACCAAGGTTGATGAGAAAAGAGAAGATTCATTTTATTGAAAGTTAATACATTTTTGAAGGAGCATTGAGAAGTGTTTTTACGAGGAAGGTACTCTATTTGGTTTACGAATTTAGTAATGGACTTTGCTCACTTGGCTTGGCAACGTTTTGAGGTTAAGTAGGTATACTTTAAATAGTTATTTGTATCACAAGGCCAGAAACTGACCTTTTGCAAGAACGAGTATTTTTGACACGCCGAGCCACAGGCGAGACTTGCAAATTACGAGCACTAGCATAACAGTTTCTGGACGTGTAATACACAATATTTTATGTGCCGATTTCATTACAAAAATATAAAATGAATTTAATTAATTTGTTTAATATCAAATATTGTTGTTGTCGATTACATTTTTCTGTATTTTATTATACATAACCTAAAAAATTGTGCACTGAATACTTGCATTTGAGCTTAAAATATATTTATTTCAGTTTCTAAATTTGTCAAAATCTTGTTAATTCTTCTTTAAAAAATATTCTACGCATAAAATTGACATCTGCTTGACAACAAACTGTAGTAATGTCAATGATGCCAACCTATAACTTCCGGTTGTTTGCCGGCCTAGGCTGGCAACAAAGAGTTTCTGGCGGATTTTGAGATATGGAAAACTTGCGATGCCGACCGGAGGCATATACAGGTAATTGTTTCTAATGTTAATAAATTGGATAGCAAACTTACTACTCAAATTCATTAAACAGTTTAGTATTCGTATTTACTGCGTATTATGGTGTAATTATTTATGTATTAGGTCCGGAAAAAACATTATTTGGTGTGCAAGCAAAAATTACAATCAATTTCCGTACAAACGAACAACTATTTACTGAAATAATTTGCATTGCAGATTGAACATAAATTAGCTTGTTTTACTCAACTAACCAACAAATGGAACCTAAAAAAAATAAAACATAAATTGAATATTGGTAAATTTATTTACTAAACTGAATTATAAAATAATGAATACAGTACTCCTAAAAAAAGTATTTTAATATAATGATAAATTGAATTTTAAATGAATATATTAAGGATTTAGATAATTGCATACATTGTCGCACAATAATCCTTTTAATTGAGGATATTCTGTGAGCATATCCGGCTAATTATCATTATCATATCTATCATATAAATTTATTACCAATAATCCGTTGGCAACTACAGGGAGCATTAAATAGCGTCATGTGCACCATATGCACACATGCATTTTCATGGCTTACAAATGGCATGTTTATTATGCATTTGCTAATTATATAACGACCTTTGATGACTACATTTTAGATTCAGCTTAGAACAAAGTTAACATAATGGTTGTTCGTTGTTGCGTTGCTGTTAAAATTTTTGAATAAACCAACAGCCAGTGCCGATAATTAATTCTTAGGTTATAATTAAGATTAGTTTTTTAAAGATATCAAGGCCCATTTCGTCTTCTTTAATTTTTACCTCTCGCCTCATATTCTATAAGAGAGGTATTGTAATGGGTCAAAATTTTCGAGTATGAGTTTTTGGTGGATAAGCACGTTTCAGGGTCTCTAGAATACAAATTTACTATTTTCACGATGATGTCTGTGTGTGCGTGTGTGTGTGCGTTTGTATGAACCGACGATTTTTCGTTCACGATAACTTAAAAAGTATCAAACCGTTTATAACCAAATTTCATATTTAAGGTTTTAATAAGTATCTTAACATCGGATAAGATTTTGGTAGAAATCCGCAAACCGGAAGTAGTACTTTTAGAAGTTTGGAAAAGTTTTCCTTAAATATATTGGTACATTATTTATTTATGACAATTTTTGCAATTAAAAATAAAAGAAATTGTGATTATCTATGTGTACAATTAATTATAAATACAAATTGCTGAATCTGGAAGTATATAACAATAAAATAAAGTACAATTAATATTCTATTTTTTTGAAATTCCAGTATCTTGTTGTTATTTTACATAAAATTTGAATTATTATGACAGTGACAGTACAGTGAGTACAGTTGACATCTTTTGCTTGCATATTGGTTTACATTATCGTTTACATATTACATGAACATGAAACTATTAAAATGTAAGTAAAACTATTTATTAGATTAGTAGAATAAGCAGAATTAGGCGAGAGGTCGTGTGGTGGCCACAGCAGATTTTTTAAGAAATGTTTAAATTTGTATTGCAAAAATAGTTTTTTTGTATAGAAGAAATAAGTTCATTTCTTTGGTGTTAACCATTCAACAAGATTTTTTACTCTCAATTATAGAATGGTAGATGTTATCATAGTGGAATCCAACCACTTCGATCGGAACCTTTTTGGTACAGTTCTCAATCCGTGCAAGGATTCAAAGTGATTATTAATTTAGCAAATAGTGATGCCGCCGAGACGAGGTAATTCTCGAAATTACGAGACGAGAACCAAAAAATATTTCTCCAGAAATCAAGAATTCTTGAAACTAAAACTTTGAAAAAAATTTGATATTATTCTTTTCGAAAATGTGAAAATATATATATATTTTAAATTTGTTCGTAGCATTTTTTTGTTTTGATATAAATAATTTTCTTTCTAAAACAAAAATTGCGTGCAAATTTAACAAAAATCTACAAAAAAATCTAAATTCTCTTCTAGGTTTTCAAATAGATGGGTAATTTTTTTAAAAATTGAAACAAGACGAGAATTGAACAGCTGAGAATTGACCGAGACGAGAATACTTAAAACACTCGTCTCGAAAATTTGAGACGAGACGAGAATTGACTATTTCTGAACAGATTTCCAATTTTTAAGGGTCCATTGGCCCCCTCTCCGGATTTCATTGCAAACGGCTGTAGGCATATTAAAATCATACATCGGTGAATTTTCCGTATAATTTAAATTCTGATTTATTAACACTGACCCAAATATAATTAAAACATAATGCTCAGCTGGTATTGACATCGCATTTAACGAGAAATTTATATCAGATGAAAATTTTCAATAAATACAATGTGGTGTAGGCTCAGAGGCAGGTTACAGGGGATTAAAACCTCATAAATTCTTCCGCGTTGTAATCTGCACGGCATGGTTCACTGGCGGAACACGCAACTGTGATGAAAACTTCATCAACTATTCGTTCACATTGTTCTATATTTTCCACTGCTGAATGCTGGAGCATTGTTAAAAGATTTACCGAGCGCTAATTTGTACTAATGCTAATGAAAAAATATTGTTGCACATTTGCGTTTGCCGGTGGAATCATATATACATCTTCTGGAATATAAATATATCATAGTAAATTATGTTTTGTTCGATGTACAAACCGTTGAAGCTAATCCCGGATCAATTATTCAATAGTTTTTCAAAAACCGGACAGAATGCACCCTAGTGCTATGTATCAAAAATATTTCACTACACTGCTTAGCCCAGTTTCTGGCAAGAGTTGCACTGTCCTTTATCTGCCTTAATTCGAAGTTATAAATTATTTTACGTTCAGTGGATTCTCCGGACCGAATGCCAATACGTCCTAGTTCTATGTATCAAAAACATTGCACTTCACTTACTCCTGTTTATTATGTTTTGTTGGATATACAGGGTGAGTCAGCTAACTATTCCCTATTTGGATTTTTTATAACTTAGACAATTTTTATCAGAAAGTGACGAAATTTTTGCAAAACATGAACTATCTAAAGGAATTTCAAATCGATAAGACAAAAACTTCACGAGTGGTTCACTTCAATGTGAAAATTGGACCAATTAATCCAAAATCTCCAATTGCAGCCCAAACAGTCGTTCTAGGAGAGTGCAAGGATTGTTCAGCAATCCAGTGGGGATTTTCATCTGACCAATACCGATGATTGTGTCTATTAAATCCACCATCAAGATGAAAATGTGCCTCATCAGAAAACATGATGTTATTCAGATGACCAGGGTTTTCATTCATTCGTTCAATTTCGTCTTCTGCAAATTCCAATCGGTTTGCTTTATCCTCTTTAGAAATTGCCTGCAAAATTTGAATCTTATAAGGATGCCACTTAAGGTCCTTTAAAATCCTACAAATAGTCGTTTGACTAATCATTGATTAATTAATCATTATTTCAGTCACCAATTAGGAAGCAATAGAGCAATAATGATAAAACTTTGCGAACAAAAACTCAAGTGGCTACTGTATTTACAGCAAAAATTTGGCGGACTTTACACAAAAACTTGAGACTTTACAAACAAATGAAATAGGGAACACTTAGCTGACTCACCCTGTACATTAAAGACTGTTGAGCTTAATCATAAATGAAGTATTCAATAGTTTTTCAAAAACCGGACAGAATACCAATACACCCTAGTCAAATGTATTAAAAACTACACTTAGCCCAGTTTCTGTCCTTAATTCGAAGTCATAAATTATTTTACGTTCAGTGGATTATCCAATCTTTAATCCCTATGATCCGTTTTCCTATTTTTGCACCTTTTTATACAAATAGTTCAAGTTCCTTTTAGAAAATGCCTCTATAGAGTCAGAAAATCTTTTCCTATTTGTTTGCACCTTTTGATACAAATAGTCCTCATGTCAAAATAGCTGCACAGTTATTATTCTTGAGTGATTCGAAAGTCTTTTCAAGTTATATGTTGCCCAATTGTGTTATTTAATACAAGTTCAATTTCCTTTTAGAAAATGTCTCTATAGAGTCGGAAAATCTTTTCCTATTTGTTTGCACCTTTTGATACCAATAGTCATCATGTCAAAAAAACGGCACAGTTATTATTATTGAGTGATTCGAAGGTCTTGCAAGTTATAAGTTGCCCACTTGTGTTATTTAATACAAGTTTATGTTCCTATTAAAAAGTGCCTCTATAGAGTCAGAAAATATTTGAAAGAAAATGATCTACTATTAAAGCGACGTTATCTTCATTCAAGTGTTCAATAAGTAAGTATATAGAACAAAGTTCTGAGTCGTGCAAAAACATAGTTCGGTACATGTGCTGTAACACTACATGGTTGTAGTAAAAACACAGTAATTCTTATATATTCGGAAATTCAAATATCAATAATCAATCAATGATTGACAATCAACTTTGTAATGCAGTACTGTGGCAGCAATTTTCGTACTTATATCTTTTTTTTAAATATTCAAATAAAATTATAAACAGTTTTGCATGTATCATTCGTTATCTAAAGTCAAAAATAATTAAGTTTGTGATTCAAGCTTTAGATATCTATTTTCTGCTATAAGATGGTAGTAAACAAGAAAATATTTTTATGCCTGGATTACAAATTAAGTTAAAAACGCTTCTGCATTTAAAAATTCGTTTTCGAGCAATATTTTTCGCAATTAAAATCATAACTTCTGCATCAAGTTTCCAACTGAGCTCAGCTTTCACTTAATCAGGACGTTCATCACAACTTTTCTGCCTCCTTGATAGCATTCCTTCTTCGCTCCTCCCGGATAAACACTTCACTTCACCAGTCACACAACCGAGTTCGCCATTCCGCAGTGACTTGGAAAATTCACTCTAATTGGTACGTTAATTTGCAACCTAGATTAAAGTTCTTATTCTGTAGGCGGTGGAGGAATGATATTTCGAGGGATACTTCGGTCATCTAGCCCAGGGAATGCAATTAAGTACCTGAGAACCTCCTCCCAGATGCTAGAGACTCTCGTAGGGGATATGTTTTGAAGGAGATGTTGTGATTATGACTTCGGGCTTTCTCTATCATGCTTGATTACATCCTCTCGGATTTAAATTAAACCATTGGATACAGGTGGAATCAAACAGAAACTCTGTAACTGGATGTTGACGATGATTACGTATAGGAGGTATAAGATGGTCCTCAAACACTTACATTATACATGTTACTGCATTAAATCGATTTTAGTTGGTGTAACTCTTAGCTGCACGTGAAATAAAAAAATTTAAACAGTCATATTAAAATCAGTTTGCGTCGATGTCCTACATTATTCACCATTTTGCGAACCAGTGTGTCACAACTTGATAAAATTTAGTGGACATAGTCAATTATTTAAAACTGTACTTACGGGTTAATTTCAACATTTAAATTTTTAGTATGGTAAATATTTAGTAAATTTGTTTAACTGTCAAGGCAGTAATTTAATTATTTTTGTTATTATTCTGGCTCTAGCGAAGGCCCACTCCCTTCTCCACTGGTAGTTAGCCGCGGTTTAACCGTTTTTGTGCTCAAGATAACTCTTAGAGTTTTGCACGTAACAGTAAGTGTCTGCAACTTAAGATATGCACTTGGTGTAGCATGATCATAACCTTACTTGCATTTTGTATCTGTCATATATAATTGTGCTTGCAGTCTGAGAATATGCTAGTACAAGTTTTGTGGAATATAAAATTTTATAATACGTACAGCTTTATGCAGTGAATTTATTTTAACGTCGTGAAACATATTTTTACATAAGTACATGATTACGAATTTGACAGCAATGTATTAAAATATTCTTTTTAAAATGAAACATAAATACAATGTATACTTCAAAGAAATTAAAATAACGAAGATATTATTTTTCAAAGTGATGTAGATGATTAGAATTTCTCTGTGCAATGTGGAAGCAGCACTGTTTATCTCGAGTTTATCTATAAAATGTATAAAGAACATTGCATTGGAATGAACATTAACATAATTACATTTCATAAAGTAAATAAGAAATGAGATCTTTCGTTCATGTCGCAAAGCCAGTGATAATAATAATTTGAAAGGCCTCTTTACATCATTGGGGATGTTATAAATCAAGCAATGAAACATGTCCCCCTCCGGTTTATAACTTGCTAACTGCGTCGTCATAGTTAAGACGACTTCCGTTTCCGTTTTATCGTCTTCTCCATCCGGAACATCGGGTCATTCATTAGAGAAATTAATTTTCACTTGTTTCTAAGATAAACAACGATCCACCCGGAAACTTCTTTAGAACTGTTATCCAAGCCCCCTTCGCGTTTCGTCGTCGAATTATTTTGCTTGGAGAGATAAAATTCTGTAAATGACTTCGCAACTTTAGAATCCGATATTTGAAAATATTTTCGCAAATAAAACTGATTGAGGAGTGATAGCAAAATGGAGGAATTCAGGTTTTTAGAAATATTTTATGGATTTCATTCAAATTCACGAGACCATTTTGGAAAAACCTAACAACTGTTTGTGTTCTCAGGTACGATAAAATAACTTTGTAAGGTAAGAAAAGTCGTTTTCTAAGATGGAACAATTTCAAAAGTATTTTAAGGTCACTGACTCGAAATGGATATAAAACTGTTTGCTAAAACTTTTATTTTTAAATTTCTATATAGCGTAATGTGATATTTTTCTAATAAAAGTTTATAATATGAATCCACAGTTGAATAAATTTACATTCGTTTTGTGGATCGTAAAACTTTTGAAACTATATTCAAATTTATCTTGAAATAATGGAATATTTATCTTTAATAGTCTTATTAGAATATAAAATTTTGGATCAAAATTTATGTAGTGCGCCATAAATAATAACCATTTTATAATTACTGTTAAAAAATTTATGCATAAAATGAGAATTAATAATCCATAAATTACTTTACTAGTCATAAATTTAAAAGTAGTAAAATTTAACGTATTTCCGATTTTTAGCACTGGAGGATAAAAAATTAATTACCTAGTGAACTGTTGTTCAAATTTACAACTAATTTTCAGTAGATAACACGATACAATATCTGAAAAAAAAGGAACAGGATAATATTATCTTCTTTGTTATCATCTGGCCTTCAGAAGAGTAGAATTGTAGAAAATTATAATGTGTAACATGTGTCGAAGTGCTGACATGCTCATTTTTTTGGGGAACTCCCTTTCAGATCGAGCTAAAATGAAACACTCGCACTCTCTTATCTCCTTTTGTTACGCAATCGCAATATACTATCTTGCTTTTGCCTGAGTAATTTTTAGAATTTTATATTTTGAGAAAAAGGCAGTAATTGTTACAAACTGTATACATATTTTGTTTATTGGCGATCGATTTCGCTAAAATATCAAATTAGGCTGTGCGTCAAAGCTGAATAAGATATTAAACATTTATCTTATGGAGATGTCATAAGATATGATATAAATGATTGAAACAGAGTTACCTACTCTATGTTGTCAGAAGGAAGAATTATATTGAACTTTTTTATTTTTATTTATTTTTCGACTTTTAATTCCTTCTGACAATGGGCTGTTCTTCTTCGCAAGCCCTTGTTACAACCACTAGCTGGTGCCCGTTAGCTTTGCGGTTGCTTAATTGTATCCCAACTTGTAATGGTTCCGGAGTAGCTATTGATTCAAGTATCCAAGTCAAGCCATTAAAATTTCACATCTGACCCGAATTAGAACCCACGATCTCTGTAACCAGGGCCATGCACTCTACCACTGTGCTCTCTTGCTTAAATAATATAGGTATAGATACTTAAAGCTGACAGAAAAAATATTTGAACCTTTGATGTACTTTTAATTTGGCTGGCCCAATTTCCTGAGGCACCTATATTTGGAAACAATGTACCCGTAGTAGTGTACAGGACAGGGTACAGAAACGAAATAAGAGATGACCGGACTTAGAAAATTTAAATTGGTAAACAATCTTAATCGAGTGGACAACAAATTTTTTGACAGACACTGCTTCGCTACATTGAAAAAGTGTACTAAGAAGTAATAAGTTGGGGAACTTTGACTCATTAATGTATTAGAACATAGGGATAGGGCTTAGAAAATTTAAATTGGTAAATAATATTAATCGAGTGGACATAGATTAGATTATCAATTTTTTTTTGGCAGAAACTGCTTCGCTACATTGAAAAAGTGTCCAGCTCGGATTTTCTCTTGACTCAGTTGCGTTGAGGCAAGTAATAAGTTTGACTCAGCACTGTGTAGAACATAGGCACCTTCTTTCTCTTACAGCTCCGGCCAACTCTAGCGGTACACGGACCAAAGAAAAATGTTTTGATTTACCTTTAATTTGCTGGCCCAGTGCCTGAGGTAACAGTGGCTATATTTGGAACAACGTATCCGTAGTAGTGTAAGGACAGGGTACACACGGACAACTCTTGGTCTTGCTGGAGGCTATTTTGCATATTAACCACCCTCCATGCTCCATCCTGTCCGTGTCAGGCAGTCAGAACGCTGATTTCGCATAACGGTTATCCCTTAAGTCAACAGAACCGGAAGACGCCACGCGATAAGCAGCGCCACCGTCGCCGTGCGGTAATTCGCCCAACTACCCGATCGGGAATTTGCAACGGCATCGTGGTAATGGCGGTTAATGATGTAAAACAAAGATATCGTCAAGCACACGACCTCGACTTGTGCTTTAAGCTTCGCCCTTCGGAGTTTTTAATTTTTATTATCACTTTGTAAATTAGCCAGATAAGGCTCAAGTTTTAATGATGAAGTTTACGTGCTTCTGCTTTAAGTGTTCGCACTTTGAGATCTTTAACGGGATTTATTCACCTAAAATGTGCTACGTGTTGAATTTCTTACGTTCTTTAATGCTACTTATATCTTCTGTTCTTTGTTCTTTATGAAAAAATGAAAGTTTACAAGAATGAACATCTCATTGTAAAGGGATGAATCTAATTTACTTACCAGAAAAAAAAGCTGCTGACCCAGTATAAAGAGTTCCACTATTCGCTCAAAACTTTTTATTCTAGCAAAGGAGCACATATACTTTTTTTTTTAATTCCGCACTTATAGACCGGGCGCTCCGATTTCATACAGCATGCCTTTTGGAGGATAGCATATTGACTCTATGACAACATAGAAAAACCCTTGCACGCTTTCCGGTCATATGGAAAATTGCACAAAACTTTTCCGAAATTTGTACCCTTGGGCCAACGAGGACTGCATGTCAATTTGCTTACAGGTGTTTTATGACACAAATATTAATTCTTTTCATCGGCATGCTGTACGAAGCCGCGGAAAATCATATTTTTTATTACAAGATCACGTGACCATTCAAGCCTTTTGGGATCCTGCGAATCGCATGTCTATAATTTTTAAGACTTTAATGCATTATTAAATCAGAGAAAAACACAAAAATTATGTGCAATTGGAAAGCGTGCAAGGGTTTAATACCCGCTTTTCTTTGTTGTCATAGGGTGGCATCAAATCGTGGTACTCTATGTATATACCCGGTCAGCAGTTTTTTTTTCTGGTTGTAAATTAAGCAGAACCATTGTACAGAAATCTAACCTCAATTTCTTACAGACATCAATGATACAACCACAGATATAAAATGGTAGATGAATAAACACATGTAGGTACGACCTCTGATTTCATGGACAGCTTAACTACGCAAGGCAGTACATTATTTGAACTTCAACTACTTTATAACTTTAAAAACAACAATATTTCACAGCATAGACCTATATTAATAAACCTCAAAAATATTAAAATATCACTTGATCACTTGTAATCGCGTTTATAACCAAACTTTCAAAACTGTTGGCAACGCTGACAACTGACACTAACAATTATTTGTGAGCATATGGTGGGTGTGGTTTTATGATGCACTAATTTGATTGGATGCTAGTTTAAATAAAGCGGCGGGAGAGATGCGTGCGCAATTAGCGTAGTTTTTTCCATTAAATCACAAAAATTTTATTTATATCTGTGGATACATCATGTTTTCTCTTCATTTTCTCATTCGAAGTAAAATGTAACAATATTACAATGCCAATGTTTATTTCATTTATTTTTACGACGAGGAAATATTTTTGTAGTGAACAAGAAAATTGAGATGTACATTTATAAAATAGAACTAATAAATTGCTCGAAAATAAATTCTCTACCAGATAAAAAATACTCGTTCACTGTGTAGGATATTTTCCTTTATTAAATTGTTTTGCACTGCTGTTCTGTTATATTTTCCGGATCATATTATTTTAAAATATGTGCATAATGCATTGCCTTGTTAAGCGAAAAAAGGAATTCACCGTTGCCCAACGAAAATTTATATTAAACTGCGTAGAAACGAAAATTAAATAGTCCGGGTACGCGTGATTTAATTAAATGACCTCGGTTCCACCAGAGCCGACGGAAGCAATATAAACATTTGTCTTATTCGCCATATTTAGCTTCTTTTGTGTCTGATACGCGCCTAGCCGCGGAAAAACAAGCAGACTCAAGATTTGCTTCTAAATAATTCAGCCAAAAACACGTTAATATCAACTCCGCCTGGGCTTCATTTGTTTGTCTCGCTGCCGGAAACAATGGACCTTCTAGGCTCAATCAACAATTAATTATTTAAATCAACAAAATACAACATCTGACAGTCTCGTATTTATCTAAGCTTGGATAATCAATTTTCCAGATTTCTCTTTAACGTCAAATTCATGAAGTTTGATAATTGCACGTCTACAAACTCGTACTCCATGATTCAAGAGTTAGGCGAGCTTAGAGGTGGAGTATAAGAGCAACACTCTAATGCTACTTCACCGTAACTTAAGATGAACATGCTGCTAAACTTATTCAAGAAGTAGCTACAAGAGTGCAAGAAGTTTCCGAGTCATACCTTCAGTGAAATTGAATAACTAATGAATATAATCCAAACTTGGATTCTATACTAACGTACGTTTGTATACAGGTATGTGAGACGTCATTTCTTGAGAGTTTTACATTCATTTTTCGCAATTGTAAGAATGTTGTGTATAAGATCAACTTACATACAACTATAATCAACGATTATCATCATTATTGATATAATTCTCAGTGCCAGTTCTACAAATTTGGAAGCCTGAGGCTGAAGGTAATTTTTAAAAATCTGATGTGGCTAGCACACGACCTCCCGTCTTAACACTGTAATTTATGAGAATTTGGTTTTAGTTATAGTAGTCCAGTCAAATTAGATCATATTTTGTCGTTTTGTGGAGAAAAATAGTAGAAAGATGGATTTTGGTATACACCTTCCCAATACCTTTATCAACAACATACTAAAAGTCTCAATCGATTGGACTGGAGCTTCGTCCGCCATTAGTTCTTTAATTAATTATGTGCAGTTAATAATATTTACATTTTTTTAAAATGGTGCCACAAACATTTCAGAAATTGTGTATAGGTCTGTTCATCTGTCTCTTACATTGTAAAATTAAAATCAAAGTGTAAATAACGTTTCGATCTCGATTATAAAATGACAGTTAATAAGAAGAGCTGCCTGTATCGTAAGTCACTGTGGAAACTCTATATAGTTTTTCTTATCTATTTATAAAGTTTTCTTAGACATTTTCAATGCTTTCAATCAGCTGAAAGCGGAAGCGATGTCCCAGTCTCTTCCCTCGCGTTAAATCTAAAACTTCAGATTGTACGTTCATACAGATAGCGGTAGAGCAATTATTTCTTGATTTTTTTTGTTAGATACATTTCGCTTAAAGTGGCAAATCTTACACAGATATACACAACTTAGGACAAAAATAAAGGGTATATATACTGTACGACGTGCTGATTATGAAACAAAAAGAATTTTTTTTAATTCGCAAAAATTGCATCGTATTTCAAGCAAATACTTTTTTGCCACTGGTCGGTAGTTATTTTTAATATATTTTTAAAATCTTCTACAAGGAAAGTAATTGTTTACATAATATCTAATACTAATAAATGCCAAATTATCAAATATACCATCAAAACAGTGATTCTTAAAATGTACACACTAGTCTAGTCAACAAGTTCAAAATGGTGAAAGATAGAGCTAAAGCTCATAAAAATATGTGCGATAGCTCATTGGATCCGAAATTTTAACCATTTTCCAGCATCTAACAAATTGCAAATAAAGTCGAAAAAAAGGTATTTAGTTAGTTAACTACTTACTTTAACTTTGCGAATTAAAAAAAATGATCAGCACGTCGTATAGTATATACTCTTAAATTTTTTGTCCTAAGTTGTGGAACACCTTTATATGATTCACAGTGACGACAGATACATCAACTGAATTTTATTGGGTCACTAAACAACGATTAAACTTTATTCACGTGTAATATAAATCGTATTTTTAATTCATCTTTATCTCGTGAACAACAATACTTTCGTAGTTCAGTAGAATGGGAATAGAAATAAATTGGCCATTTGTAATGCTGTTTATATTACTATAAAATACATACAATCACGAGCTAAAATTGTAATATAGTATCAGTAAAGTATCAAAAATTATTTTCTGTTTCTACGTTTTCGTTAAATATTATAAGACTAATCGTTTCTTCTTATGACGAAAATACACAGTGTACATCCATTTCTTCGTAAACAATTGTAATAGCTCTTTGGTAATCGCTCTGAATGGCCAATCGACGTGAAGTGTTAAGAGCCAATGTATCAAATCGTTATCATTGGATCGCTTCTCGTTATGATTTGATAAATAGCTGAATGCATCGATATCAGTGGAGTATTTATAGCGAACGGTTGTGTGGCGCCATGTGCTGCCAGGTCATCAAGAAGCCCGCGGAAACATCGAAAACGCATTCACGAAACCGAAACGAATCGAATCATCAGCTCGTTATCTGATCGTCCTATATATCTATAAGAGCAGAGAACGTGTATTGGGAATGTGCTGGGTACCTGTGCTACTTTCTCGTGATGTCAGTTTCTTTCAGAGGCTCGAATCGAACCGGAACAGAACCCGGAACGAACGCAGATATTAAAGTGAACCTTAACCAGTGATTAATTGTTTAAACGGTTAAAAAATAATTAGGTAATTTGCTCTGTACCTGTGCTACTTTCTCGTGATATCAGTTTCTTCCAGAGACTCGAACCGAACCGGAACGAAACCCGGAACGAACGCAGATGTTAAAGTGAACCTGAACCAGTGATTAATTGTTTAAACCACGGTTAAAGAATAATTAGGTAATTTGCTCTGTACCTGTGCTCTTTTCTCGTGATATCAGTTTCTTCCAAAACTAGAACCGAACCGGAACGCAACGAAACTCGAAACGAACGCAGATATTAAAGTGAACCTGAACCAGTGATTAATTGTTTAAACCACGGTTAAAGAATAATTAGTTAATTTGCTCTGTACCTGTGCTACTTTCTCGTGATATCAGTTTCTTCCAGAGACTCGAACCGAACCGGAACATGAATGAAACCCGGAACGAACGCAGATATTAAAGTGAACCTGAACCAGTGATTAATTGTTTAAACCACGGTTAAAGAATAATTAGGTAATTTGCTCTGTACCTGTGCTCTTTTCTCGTGATATCAGTTTCTTCCAAAACTAGAACCGAACCGGAACGCAACGAAACTCGAAACGAACGCAGATATTAAAGTGAACCTGAACCAGTGATTAATTGTTTAAACCACGGTTAAAGAATAATTAGTTAATTTGCTCTGTACCTGTGCTACTTTCTCGTGATATCAGTTTCTTCCAGAGACTCGAACCGAACCGGAACATGAATGAAACCCGGAACGAACGCAGATATTAAAGTGAACCTGAACCAGTGATTAATTGTTTAAACCACGGTTAAAGAATAATTAGGTAATTTGCTCTGTACCTGTGCTCCTTTCTCGTGATGTCAGTTTCTTCCAGAGACTCGAACCGAACCGGAACATCAACGAAACCCGGAACGAACGCAGATATTAAAGTGGGCCCGGGCACTGAACCTGAACTAGTGATTAATTTTTTAATCCACTGTTACAAGTATAATTAGATAATTTGCTCTGTACCTGTGTTCCTTTCTCGTGATATCAGTTTCTTCCAGAGACTCGAACCGAACCGGAACAGCAACGAAACTCGGAACGAACGCAGATATTAAAGTGAACCCGAACCAGTGATTAATTGTTTAAACCACGGTTAAACAATAATTAGGTAATTTGCTCTGTACCTGTGCTACTTTCTCGTGATATTAGTTTCTTCCAGAGACTAGAACCGAACCGGAATAGCAACGAAATCCGGAACGAACGCAGATATTAAAGTGAACCCGGGCACTGAACCTGAATCAGTGATTAATTATTAAAACCATGGTTAAAGAATTATTAGGTTTACCGACTTGCCACGTTTTTCATTGACAACCCCGGTCAGAAATTGTAATTAGTTCATAGGTGTTTCTAGGGTTTCTATGTGTCTCTGCTGATCACTAATTGCTTGACTAGTTGTACAAATTCATTCTGTCACTTGCTGTCACTGAATAGTATTTTTTAAATGTAACAATTTGTGGGTTATATAGTTAAATAGAAATATATGTAAAATATAAAGAATACGTATAGTAACAGGTAAATATTGTTGTGAAAAAATGAAAAGTGTTTCAGAAAAACTGTCAATGTAGATATAGGTTATTTTAATTGTAGTAGAACTGAGTAAAAATCAACAAGTTTTAGAATAGATGCACTACGAGACTGTGTTCATATATTGTAAAATTATTTATTTATAACGACGATCTCCCTCGTAGGAAATGAAGGATTTTCAAACACGTTTTGTCATAATATTTTTGATCTAAAGATAAATTCTGGAACATAGCCGCTTTGATATATCTAAATTACAATTTTATATACTATTTATAGTATTAAAGTGTATTTTTACATTTTAATCAGCGTCTATATAGTATGACCTGATACAGCCAGATACACCTAGATCTATTACACATTTTGACCGCTAGAAAAGATCATGTTGGCACACCTAATTATTCTGTAACAGTGGTTTAAGTCCATAACCGGAACCAAACCGATGGTTCTAACCGGCTCGGAACGCATTAAGTAATTTTTTTAAACTTTTTAATTGAAATCCTGTTGAATTTTTGTATAACACCAGTTTGCTCTATTATATAGTTTTTTAATTTTCTTCAATCATAGACTTTTGTTTACATGTTCAATTATTTGATCGTTATTTAATAAAGCATGAACCGCTTTTCTGAAATCCGATTACCGGTTCATTTCAAGTAAAAATATGAAAACCCGTCTCAATATCGAACCATGTAAGACCGGAAACCGCTCCTGAACCGATATTTTGTGCGGTTCGAGTCCCAGGCTTTTTCAAAACGTTATTTGTTGTAATCTCGTTTGCATCAACAACTTGCAGTTAAATCAATAGCACTTTTCTAGTCCAGCAAATAATCCTGCCAAAATCCAGCGTAGGAAATTTAAAATCAACAAGCTTGTAAATCCACGTCCACATCCAGTGAGTAACATTCGCTCTACAAAACAAAAGTACGAGGTTTGGTCGACATTTTCAAACGTAAACATGTTGGAAACAACAACCAGGAACCGCCTCGTGAACTTCCTTCTCTGGGGTGGGCGGACGAAGACTTCAGTATTCAAAGAAAGTCAAGTTAAACATTTTCTGAACGCTACCCGAGGGAATGTTCCATGCATGCAGGGAGCGAACTGATTTTTTCCGGCAAAGCTTTCGATACACAAAACAAACCCAAGTGACTACCGTTAAACAAAAGTGCTTTAAAATTACTTCACCGACCTATAACAATCTTCTTGATGTTGGACGTTAACCCAAAGATCCAGAGTTTAATTCTTTCACTGGAGATTGGGGCTGTCGTAAAAATTGTACAACACTTGCAATTAAATGTAGTAAAATGTAGTTCTAATCTTTTCGATTCCACTTTGATTATATGGGGTCTTTCAATAGGAGTGATAGTTTTTTCTATAAAGATTTCTCGGTTTCTGATATATATTTTATTCACTTCCAGGTGTCAAATTATTTAGTATAATGTGCAGTTTCATGATGCAGCGTTTGACGCCTCTAGACCGGTTGGAAATAATAAAAATATATTACCAAAGTTCGAGCTCAGTTGTGGGTGCTCAACTTTTATTCACCCCAGATTTGGGTGGCCGTCACCGTTACTCTGCGCAGGCTATAAGACGCACTGTGATAAAGTTTGAGTTAACATTACTAAGACAATAAGCCGCCAAGAACACAACGAAATGTTCGAAGTGAGGAGAATATCACAGCTGTAGCGGCCAGTGTTGCGAATGAGCCAAATTCGGCTAAATTGGAGCGATCTTGTGATCAGTGTCAACAAAGACGTGGTGGGCATTTGAACGATATCTTGTTCCGACCATAACTTCCAAATAAAGCAAAAACTAAATTGATATGTCAAACAGTTGAAGTTTTATTTAAAATTAAAATCCTATCACTCTTAATGAAAGACCCTATAGTTGTGACTAAATAATAAAGGTTGATTCTGACTGCACGAAGAAGAATTTCTGGTGGAAAGAGTGACAAGGTACTTGTGTCTTTGCCCTTTATAAGAGCTATTAATTATTATGTTAATTACCCTATTCATTGTACGTTTTAATACAGTTAAGCGTTTATTTTTTATTCGTTCGTTTATTTTATATTCTTATTCGTGTTTTATCACTTTGGTTTCAATGTACTTAGCGTACCAATTGCACCAAGATAAATCAATGACAAAACGATCTTTTTAATTATTATCTAGAGAAAATCACTTAACGTATTTCAATTTGTTCCTATTGTACTTCAATAGCTTTCAATAACTTTTAGAATTTGCACAAAGGTTACAGCCAATTTTTCATCAACATTTCTTGTATTTATATTATGAAACATGATTCCACTCTCTACTAGTTAGATAGAGCAGCAACCCGATTAACTGTTACATAAACTAATATTTATTTGCATCAAATTATTCAATAGTTTGATTGCTCAAATCACAGCCTGCAGCGAACTGACGTTTTGATTATAAACCTTTAGTTCGAAACAGAAACCCAGTATTGAACCCACACCTAACCCCCTAGAAAATTATTTTGTATAATTTGAAGCTTCATAATTTCATAGAAATATATTTCAATATTTTGATGCGCTAGTGTACTCTTAATTAATATTATTTTACAAACCTTATTTTCTGTTCATTCGTTTATTTTATTCTTATTCCTTTTTATCACTTTGGTTTTGGTATACTAATCATACCAACTGCGCCAAGATAAATCATTTTAGTTTCTGATTATTATCTAATGAAAATCACTTGCCTCCTTTCAGAATATCTTGTATATTTTACAGCAATAGCTTTAAATAACTTTTAAAATTAACACTATGCCTAGTATATTATCAGTTAAAATTGTCGCAAACAACCAATCACTTGTAACAGTGTTGAAGTGTTCTGAAGCCTCCTCTTCAATGAGACATTATCAGTCCTCTCATCATTGAGAGGGTACCTCAAGTTCCTCAGCACTCTTTTCTTCCCTCATTTCATCTTATTCCAGTCTCTTGTAACGAAGACCAAAGGTCTCCACTGTGCTCGAGACTTTGTGAGTAGTGGCGCCACGTGCCTCCACGGAAGGACATGGAACTAGCACTTGTAGTTTAGGAGGGTGGAGAGAATAAGGTTGTAAATTGTGGGAGGAGATAAGGTAAATTACCCGAGTTCTTTATAGGGGTTCGAAAGGTAGTTTGGATAAGGAAGGTAATTGAGGTGTTTAGAAATAATAGGGATGATTTTTAGATTGAAGTTTAAATGGATTGGAGGATATCCGTGACTTTTAACGCTAATAAAATTGATTACGTACTATTGACTTTTACTTACTGTGCCTTTGTCTTGATTGCATTTCGTCACAGTCAATGTTTCATCAATTCTTGTAAGTGTTTTTGTTATTTAAAATGAAACATTCTGATTCACTCTACAAGTATACAAATAAGATGGAATAACAGACCAATGGTTTCGTAAGTCAATATTTACTTAAATTAAATCATTGATTGGTTTAGTTGCTCAAATCACAGTTCGCAAGGAACTGATGGTTTAGTTAATACTATTTAGTTCCAAGCAGAGACGCTGGATTGAACTCACACTTGACCCGCAAATACGAAGAAACTTTTCTTCATTTCTACGTTATTATGTATTATTATGTATCTTCATACTATAATATTTTGAAGCGCTAGTGTAGGTACTTGAAATTACCTACAATATTTAACAAACCCAGTTTTAAAATTCAAAACTGTCATCGTTTTGACCTCAACCCGAACAAAATTTTCTTTTTCGTATGTTATGAAACTTGAACTAAAATTCTGAATCTCTGGTTTTTAATAATATTAATTGAAGTTGCTGTAGGCACTCATTTAAAAAATAATTTATTTAATACTTCGGCAAAGATGCCATCATTTGAAGTGAAAATGTACATTTATATATCATTATTTATTTAGATACATTGAGCTTCAATAATAGGTAAATCAAGGATATTATTTGTTGTTTCGTTTTTATATATTGACCTAATTTCGAATTAACGTTGGTTGAGACTAGCACTAATGCCACTCTACCTATGGAGCGACTCCAGTGGCGGATTTAGAAAATTTTGACAGGAGAGGCACAAACCTAAACATTGAAAATAGGTAATATAAGTAAATATGAATTGGAGAAAAATATTAACTTTATTTTATTATTCTAGGACAATATGATTAAATTACGCAAGTATCCAAGTTATTATAATTGGAAAAGGAGTGATTATTAATTATCTGTATGAGAAATTTTTTTTTAGTTCAAAGTCAAATACCTTTATAGTGTCATTTAGTGTCATATACCTGTTTTTCTGCATTGTTTTTAAAAAAGAACAAAGCAAGTTTTAGTTACAGAGGGGGCACGAGCCCGGGTGCCCCCTTCCTAAATCCGCCACTGAGCGACTCTTAGATTCTATTATAGCGAATCATACCTTATTCTCCAGTTATGATATCAGCAACCAGTAGTTCAAATACAAAAATATCCTTGTTAAATTCTTCCTCTCACCCAAACTCCAAGAATCTAAAAAACTATCCCGGTCGTCTGGAAAGTAATAACCTCTTAAGAGTCAGCCCTAACCTCCATTGAGTGAAGGACATAACAGCGACAGTGACACGCACACAACAGGAACTTTCCACGTTAACAATCGAGAATCGCGTCGATCAATCTTTGAGAAGGATCGGTTGTTCGGCTGCCGCTTCTTGGACAAGGAGCGAGGACTATCATTTCAAGTCAAGCGGCGTCGCATCATCTTATGTACCTTCTGCGCCCGTTCCGTTGCCCAACTTGTCGTTGCCGAGGAAGTGAGGTTAGGTTAGGTTGGTGTAATATTGGGGGAAGGTACGAACATTGAGACGAAAATTAAATTAATTTATTGGTGTTTAAGAAAGGAGGGTAATGTAATTGAACGCGAGAGAACGGATTTCAGGGTGGATAGTGTGGAAAGAATTTGATGGTTTGTGAAGTTTGAGCAACCTTTTTGCAATGTTACCGTTATTCTCAAGGCTGGTTTATGATGGATTTAATTTACGAATTTAGATTTGAAATGTACAATTTTTTGACTGGTTTAGGTTGGATTTTCAAATTCTGTATCTAATATTTTTCTTCATAATCATGGATTTTTAATAATAAAGAAGATGATGTTAAATATATCGAGAATGTTAACCTTCATTCAAAAAACAATAATATTCGTCTGTGATTGTTCGGATTTGAAATTTAGATTTAGAAATATAAAATATGGTCATATTTTAAAAATGTTAATTCTAAATCATAAATTCCTTAAATTTATTATGAACCAGCAAACGCAGATAGGTATGTACATTTTGTACAAATCTAAATTTGTAAAATAAATCCATCATAAACCGCCATAACACCCAGTATTGTACTAATTTAGTATATTAAAGAACAAGTTTCATTATAAGTACATGATTTTTTCGCACGCGTCAAAATTTAGTAAAACGAGCCTGAGGGCGAAGTCTTATAAAATGAGTTATTTATACATTTTTTTCTTTTTTGCGTCTGTTTAATATTAAAATTTAAATTAAACTGTCATAGTGTATACCAAGATGATTTAGAAAAATTTATCTGTGTAACGTTTTGGTTGGTGACATTAATATTGCCATTTATTTAACAGTCACTGTAGAAGTATATAAGTACTGAACTATTCTAGGTAAGAAGCGAAGAAATTATAGAAAATATGGCACTTATATATTTTTCATTACTATATTCATTAATTTTATTGAATATAAACTTATTTATTAAGCAAAACAGATTTAGAGGTTATACTGAAATTTGTACGTTCTCATCAGGTTTGACGTTTCACAATAATTGTAGTAAATATCATCTAATACTACCTATATCAACCTTCTAAAAAATAATATTGTTTGTCACAAAGTGAACCTTGGCTATGTTCAGTTGCGTTTCACAAAGTTAACTTTATGCACGCCAAATAGCTTTAATAATATTAAAGACATCCTTTTCTGAATCATTTAACAAACATATACAGGTTTTTCTGTTCTTATGGATCAAACTTTAAGGGTATATGTAACACGTTCTACTGATAACGGAACAAAAAGAATTTTTCAAAAATTAAGGGTGGTTTTACTTAAAGAAAACATGTCGAGTGCCGTACACAGGATACACAAATCAAATACTGTTCGCTCTAATTATTTTATCCGAGATTGAACATAATATAGCAATGATTTTCGCAAGCACTTAATTTGTGGTAAACTGGTCGACTGATCTCGTGTTTATCATCACGCATTGGTGCTTTTGAGGACCACATTCATGCGTCCACTATCCCACCCTACACACGTCGGCTAACCCAACACCGCAAATGTTCCAAATGTCTTGAGCATTGATCGCGCGGAACAACACCATGACCACAACTAGGAATTGAGGACGTGTGGGCGCCGTATAGGTCCAGATTGCCGCTGTTTTAAGCGCCTGTGACGCTGTCCAACAATACTAGATTGTTTTTTTTTTGTAAGAGGATTACATGCGATACGAATTTTACTGGAATACATTGAGATAAAATGTGATACCGTCACGAATACAAAAGATGCAGTTGCTAAAAGCGGAACTAGAGGCTTAGTTCGATGGAAAATCGGTTTAGTTGCGTTCTACCAATACACAATGGAGCGTGTGTAGTTTTTTATTTTTTGGTGAATTTATTTTAAAAGAATTTACAACATGCATATAGATTTTTCAGATATATTTATACAGATAAATAGAGAAACAAGCTTAAGATTGCGTTTCCATAGCAATAAATACTAACATATTTGAAATGTGTGTGAAATTTTACTTTAAAATGATGAAGCATTTTTCTGTAATTAAATTTCAAAAAAATCTGATGTGGTCAGCACATGACCTCCCACCAAATCTAATAATTAATTATACTTACATTTTAATAGTTTCATAGTAATGTAATATGTAAATGATAATGTAAACCAAGATGCAAGCAAAATATGTCAACTGTACTGTCACTGTCATAAATAATAATTCAAATGTTGTGTTGAAACAAATTTCATATGATCATGTATACAACAAGATACTGGAATTTCAAAATAAGTAGAATATTAGTTGTACTTTATTTTATTGTTAAATACTACCAGAAAAAATTGTAATACTGTACCGCTTTATTTAAGGAAAACTTTATATCAAGCTTCAAAAGTACTACTTCCGGTTTGCGGATTTCTACCAAAATCTTATCCAGTGTTAAGATCCTTCTTAAAACCTTAAATACGAAATTTGGTTATTACAGGTTTGATACTTTTTAAGTTATCGTGGACAAAAAATCGTCAGTCCATACGCACACACACACAGACATAATCGTGAAAATAGTAAATTCGTATTCTAGAGACCCTGAAACGTACTTATCCACCAAAAACTCATACTCGAAAATTTTGACCCATTACAATACCTCTCTTATAGAATATGAGGCGAGAGGTAAAAAAGTATGTCGCCCATAATTGGGAAAATCTCTAAACTGGAGTATCGAACAATCATTAAGTACTGAAAATGCTTAAGGGGTAAGCAAATTTACGAAAATATGTTTGAAACATTGGGTGATCAATGCTCTTCATATACTATAGTGAAAAACTGGGTTGCATGTTCCCAGTGAGGTAAATTTTGCGTTAAGATGAGAAGAGACCAGGACTCAGAAAATATTTGTTTAGATATTGATTGGAAACAGGCTTTGGCATATGAAGTTTCATGTCGTTATACTAGTATATAATACAGCTGTGTTATATGAGCAGCCGCATGTATTTATAATTATAAACATCTACATGATACCGTGAGATATATAGTGATACTCTAGGAAGTTTTCATAAAAGTTGGCGAACCTTACTGTTACAGTATAGGTAAACGTCAAATCCAGTGTCATTATAAACCATAACATAAAAATACCTATAACTCATGTTAACAGAACACAGAAGAAGTCAACAGTTACATCCATTACCAACCTTTAGATACATAATGCAAATTTTACAATAATTTGAATGGGTAGAATCTGATATAAGTAGCTATAACTTATACGAAAGCTCTCTTCAAATATGTGTTCTAATATTTTTGTTGTGAAATAGAACCTTTCATCTTTTGTATCCGCGCATAGTTTCAATTAGTCTTAACATCGTTGTTCATTTATTCCCTTTGGAAAACATACTTGTATTTGAAAAACCAGGTCTATAACTATACCCTTTAGAAATTGCGATTCCCGTTTATAATTAAAAATTTTATATACAAACTTTTATTTCGTTTCAAAACAGAAAACATAATAACGTTTCAGTAATTTCAATTCACAAAGGAATTACAGAAAGATATTTTCCAAGGGCAAAAGTGTAAAAGTACGGAAAAATTCTCGTTATCCGTATAGTATTAGCGCCCTGCTTCGAGAGTTGTCCATTGCTGCCGATAAAGACCTCTTTCGTCCATAGGGCGATATTTACGATATTCCGCTGGTTATGAAACGTCGGTTAAATGGCCGCACTACCACATGTTAGATAAGGGCTGTTTGCTGCGAATAAAAATATTTTCTCAGGAGGATATGTTTACGCATACTTTAACTCCAACTTAAACGCGTGGAGCCACTCATATTTTTCGTGTTTTTACGTTTTATGCGTGCTTATGAATATTGTAATAAACGATATTGTTTATTTTGACCCGCGGTGAAGTTGAGAATTACGAGCGTTTTGTAGCTCACATACGGAATGGTAATGGCCATTATGGATATTAACGTGACGTTTTTAATCATATTTTCATCCTAACGTGAGCACTCTCCTGCAGACGACGTAGCCGTAAAATAAGTTACATTAATTTTACTGTTTTTCACGAACACTTTTACCGTAAAACACATTATACTTGCCACATTGGAATTACGGGCGATCAGCTAGTTCTAACTTCTGTTTATCGTGGGTCAACAGTGAAATAGAAAGTTAGTCAATCCAATCCGAATAAACTTATTTATTCATTGCAATTTGCAACATCACTCGTACCACTTACCGATTACGGCTAGCAAATGCACAAACGCGGTAATGTTGGGTAAAATTCAAATCCACTTAACGGGAAGGTTCATATTTTATACCAAATCGACATTCCTGGTGTGGCTGAAAGGATGAGGCACTTACACTATTCAAGGATGTTTCATTAGTATTATTTTACTCGTAATTGTGATTCATGTTATAATTATATGACTATTTTACTGCATGTTGTCGTTTTATACTTAAAGGAAGGTTCATATTTATACCAAAATCGATATTCTTGGTGGCTGACTCAACTCTTAGTAGATTTAAGGATTTTGAAAACCTTTTATTTATAAATATAATTAAATACATCAAATCCTCTCAACAATTTAAAATATTTACTAATAGACCGGGAACTGGTGATGGTCTCCTATTTCATACAGCATGCCTTTTGGAGGGTAGCATATTGACCCTATGACAACATAGAAAAACGGGTATTAAACCCTTGCACACTTTCCGGTCATATAGAAAATTGCATTTCCTCTTGCACAAAACTTTTCCAAAATTTTCCACCCTTGGGCCAACGACGACTGCATGTCAATTTGGTTATAGGTGTTTTATGACAAAAATATTAATTCTTTTCATCGGCATGCTGTATGAAAAAAAAATAATATTTTTTTATTACAAGATCACGTGATCGTTTGAACCCTTTGGGATTCTGCGAATCGCATGCCAATAATTTTTAAGACTTTAAATATATTTAAGTTTCTTTTGATAAAAGGGCATGCATTATTAAATCACAGAAAAACACAAAAATTTTGTGCAAGTGGAAAAATGCAATTTTTCAGATGACCGAAAAGCGTGCAAGAGTTTAATACCCGCTTTTCTTTGTTGCCATAGGGCCAATCTATCCTCCAAAAGGCATGCTGTATGAAATCGGAGACCATCATCTTTAAATTGTTATTAAATTGTGAAGCTCCTGGATTAAGAACTATTGCGCCTTTTCATTCATTTCCATTTCACAATTAATTAAATATTTTAGTTCACTCCAGCAAATGTGTTTCGATTTGAATAGTTTTATCTTTATTTATGTCCTGCTATAATTAGGTGATCTTGTTTCCCCGTTTTAATTTCTTCCCGGAAGCAAGTGGACTCTCGCAGTGTAACAGTGACACTTCCAGTAGTTCAGGGTCCCCTAGGACGTTCTTTTTAATCACGCTTGTCTCAAGACCTTTGCACTTTGCTCCGCGATACGAAGCGACACCTCGCCGCGGGTTGATGATGACACAGGAAGAAATATTGGATTTTTTCCACCCAGGATGAAAGAGATTAAATGTAGAAGGATGTCGTGAAAATAATTACGTTCGGGTGATGAAGAGGGAATAAGAGCTATGGTCTCATCAACTAATTTTCATTTTATTCTTTAGCAGGTAGTTGGTAGTGCAACTGAAATAATGGTAATTTCTTTAGAAAACACAAATTGGCTAAATCTTTTAAATTAAAAAAATTTATACCTTGTGCAGTACCTACCTATTACAAATTTTTATAATTCTCAGGCTTGAATTACATTATACTTTTTTCGGCTAGAAACTTTGACAATTTTCATACTTAATTCTAGAATGCTCACTTGGATAATGTAAATCAAGAAAATTTCGATCCAAGTTTCATACTAGAACTGTCCAATTTTCATATAACCTCAAAAATAATAAAGTTGAGTGACAGCAGAATCAAAAGTAAAAGTAAAGTCTTGAACCGTAATGAGGTATAAATGAACTCCTGAAATAACAAAAACTCTTGTACAATTGTATGAAATGCAACCAGTACTTTACCAGGGTATTAAAAACTCAACAACTGACAATGACAATTACATTTTTTTTAAATTTCAGTTGGCAGCAAGAACAAATTTTAAAACTAGATTCTAGCCGAATTAAGTATCTAAAAAAAAGTTCGTTTTTCTAGCCGAAAAAAGTATAATGTAATTCAAGCTTCATACACAGTTCTTTAATTTCATTTGATTTCATAAAATTGTAAAACCTCATAAATCATGTGTACAATTTTTAGTTTACACATTTTATTGTTTAGATGATTCTCATATACAGTTCTTTAATTTTATAAAATTGTAAATAATGCCTAATCATGTGTACCTATAATTTTTGCTCGTCAGTCATTCTCATCGTTAAGTTTAAAAGTTTAATTTTTGTCAAATGGTCATCGAAAATTTGATTATGTTACGCCCTGGTCCATTTTGACTCGATTTTGTAACTTTTCATTTGTCCTGAAGTAGGTAAAAAACGTAGATGAATCGTCGACTTATGAATTAATAACAAAATCAACAACTTTTATTACTGGTGTAGGTACCCATAATTTCGACCTTCTAACATCCAAATTTCAACAGTCAAGATTTCATTAAAATTATTTTTGTTCGCACAGATTTATATTGTTAGACGTCCACTGTGTATTTTTCTTTTGAAATAATTTAAGTTCTTTACTATTGTTTTGACTATAATTCCATTTAAAATCGTAATGAAATAACAGTATTTTACTGATATTTTTCTCATTTTACTGAACCAACTATCGCCTGATAAAAGCGGTAGGCATTACTTCTAATGATTATCAATCTTTTTTGACAAAACGTATTATGTTATTAGAACTATTGCCATTTCATGTCAGTACCACAAGTGCGTAAAAATATTGACAGGTGACACGTTGGTACTAATGCCAAGTCATAAGTAAGATATTAAAATGTATTAATTGAACGGAGGCTGGCTTCAACACAAAAGAGTTTTCCTGCGAATGAATATTTTGATTCGGGTGATGCAAATTTCTGTGTTTGAATATTTTAGATTTTTATTTGTATATTAATTTAAATGGGCATCGGATTGTACGTATTCATTTATGTTTATAAATCTAGATATGGCGGGAGGTTGTGTGCTGGCCACATCAGATTTTTAAAATTCTTATTTAAATCTCTCCTGTTTGTCTACATTATTCAATACTTAGGACTGGTTTATAATAGACTTGTTTAGTGTGACGTCACTTTCTGGTTCCAAACAAGAAAATGGCCACTCGTTGCTAAGGTAGTTGCTATGCTAGTCGATAAAACAGTTTGGTTTGACAATCAAAAATCATTTATAAAATAATTTATTACCGAACGAAACTATATTACGTATTTTTAAGCCACTTTAAAACAATTAAAACTCAAAATAAATTTAAAGACGCAGTTATTGTCAAACGGCAAACGTCAAACCAGCCTGTTTTACCGACTTGCATAGCAACGGTCTTAGCAACGAACGGCCATTTTCTTGTTTGGAACCAGTGTGACGTAACCACTAAACAAGTCTATTGATATATCCGGTTACTGCATTCTGTCAAGTTAAACAAAGACATTTTTATGTTATGGTTCCATGTCATTATGAACCGTAACATGGAAATGGAAAGGCATATATATTTCAACTTTCCAGATTATGGACTAAGTATGCACCAGCCTACAATTTTTCTTTGCTAGTGTGTCATACTCGACTGTTTATTCATTACTACACAGCAACTATGCATAATTTAACTGCAAAATTCATGTTTCTTATTTATTGCTTATGAATATTTTCGCCAAGAGTTATATTCCTTATCCGCAAAATTTTACGACTACAACTCCACAAATTCCAGCAACAATCTTTGAAAACGCATTCACTTTACTCGCAAAAAACCCATAAAAAAGATTCCAATCTTCTGGTTCGCAATTTCCACTAAATAAAACATCTCTAAGCAACCTCAAGCTTGTGTTGAAAGCCAGGCGACTGCCGTCTTCTGCTTTCAGACTCGACCAACAGCAACTGTTCTGCTCAGCGCCGACAAGTGTTGTAGTTTTAAATTCGATTTCGGTCGCCCACAACGGTCAATTGGCTGACGGAACGACGGAAGTTAGCGGCTGCTTTTGACAGCGCTGCCCAAGGGACGATGACGACGAGAGAGAATACCATTGTTGAGAATGTCGAGCATTGTACGAAAGGGTGAAAGAGATCGCGAAAATGGAACTGTTGTTGTGCTTCTGCGATAATAATACCAGGAGATAGTTTTCAGATGCTCAATCTTGCTGTTCTACATGTGCTTTTTTCAGTTTCTTTAGTCTGTTTTATTTTCAATCAGAAACATTTTTATATCTCACATGTGCATTAATTCTTTCCAACAACGTCTTATTAATCAGCTCGGGTGGTACACGAGAGCTGATTTTATTTTGTTGGTAACCAACCTACAGGATTAACTCCTAATTACAGGATGGTAGATGTTAGTATAGTGGAATCCAACCACTCGGACCCAGTGGTATTATTGTCGGTTGTGCTGGGAATCGAACTGGGATCAATTGATAAATTATTAATTAATTATTGAATATTAATTAATTCCTAGTTTTTAAATCAAGTATAGTAATACCGTCATTTCGTCATTATAAATTGAAGGGGCAAGTGGATGAAGGTGCTAAGTAACATTTTTATAAAAATTAAAATTTTGTTATGGAAGAAAGTACATATCTATTACGTACAAAAGTCTGGAGTTGTTATATCGCATAGTTTTAAAGATATTTTGTGGAAGAAGGTGCTATGTCCCTAAATTTGTACAAAATATATTGGAAGAAAGTGTTACGTGCGCAAAATAATGTAGAAGTTCCGTGAAAGAACTTGCTATGTAACACACATAACACCTTCATCCATTGAAATTCGGTAAGTACATGCTTTGTAAAATTTTAAGGCTGACATACTTCTTATTTAATGAAGGTGTTATGTACAATAGTGCAATTAATTCCCTATGTAGATATAATTAACTAAAGTGACAATTTCATAACAAAATACTGTATATCTTTTATATTTGAGTTATGAACCTGTTACAATGAACACATGGTTCGTATTTTCAATCAATAAAAAATGATAAATAAAATACTTTAACCTAAATTATCTCGAAACTATGCTTTTGTTAGTTAGCCCCTTCATCCACTTGTTCCTTCAATTATAAAAGTATTCAGTGCACCTCACCATACAAGTAGAATAAAACGAAAATTATTCTAATAAAAAAAATCTGCTTCATTCACGTGTACTTCTTACAAAACAGACCCTCTACAGCTACAGCTGCACTCACACTTCTCTCGTTCTTTAGTGCCAACCGTTGCACATTAAAATTCCCTATATTTACCTTCATTACTTTCACATTATAGCGCGTTATTCAAAATCTATACATGCTACAATTTGATGGATTCTGCAACATTAACTTGTTACTCTAAAATTAGGAATGTGTAAATGTTCATTAAATTGTTGCAACTGAGGAATTTTCAAATGAAATTCAACAAAGGTTGTTCTACAGCAGTTTAACTACTACGAGAACTATTTTAAATTGTATTAGCATCACATGCAACCAAACCAGTATCAAATACTTTTACATACACATTAGCATTACATCCAGAACAAGTTAGTATGGAATTTTCCTGATATGCGACAATTTTCTAATTAAAATCAAACTACAAATTGCCAGTTACTGATACACTAAAATTCAGATATTTAGGACCCTGAGTAGCGCGAGAAGGCAGAGCTTGTCATGTACTGTCCGTTTTACAAAAGTGGAGCTAGCGAGTATATGCTACGCTGCACTTCACTTAATTTTCAAAGAAAACTAAAATATAACTCAAACACAATCAATTACAAAATTCACAGCGTTACACGAAGCAAAACACTACGAACGTCAACATGAGAATAACAGATATTGAAGCTGATGTTCTGTAGAACAGACAGTAGCGTAGTTTCCTCTTGTTTATCATCTATGCCTCTCTTTCTAAGACGAGAATTCGTACTTCGCGCAAGGTTCTACTTAACTGAATTTACCTCTACTCCAAGGCGGAGCAGGTCACGGCGTATAAAATCACGGTGTCGACACATGGGGCCACGGCGTATAAAATCATGGCGTACATATAATTTTTATCCCAACCACAGAGGTCACGGCGTATAATTTCACCGTGTTTAAAAGTCGTGAGAACCCATTCATCAGTATTGTCCCTTTTTCTGTTGTTGAGATGAGATAAAAATGAGGTACAATTTCTTCTCATAATATTTCTTACTATTCTAATTATATAGTAGTATATTTATTATAAAAGTTCAAGTAAAAATATTCAGTATTGTGTAATTATTCAAATATAATTTTTCTACTTTTACTATATTATTTATTATTTCATTAGTTTTTTATTCCAGTACTTTTACTTACTTATTAAATAATTATAATGGGTGATTAGTACTTTCATAAACACTCTGCTGTTACAATCAAAACCGGATAATGTGGGATGCAAGAAGGGTATTGGGTTCTTTATTTAATTCAGTTCATTCTAGTTTCTACCAAAACCGAGTAACAAGACTGATGAACATGTTATTATACGCTGTGGCCCCATGTCCACAACTATTGAATAATGCATTTATTATACAATTGTTTGAAGGGAATTTTAAATAGTTATTACATTGGCTCTTTGACCAATGAAACTTCCTATATTTAGGCTTTTTACCAATAGAACTTTTGTATTAGAGCATATTGAAACATAATAGTCCGTTGCTAGATACCGTAAACAATTTTTTAAAAAAAATTACAGCTGTCAGTGCAAATATAACATATAAAAGGAATGAATTGTTTAGCATAATCGTGGATAAAGTGTCGTATTCTATAAACTTTTATTCTCTTGAGTAATGACCACCATTAAACTCTCATCGAATAATAGACTATTCCAACGTATGCATAGTGAACCAAGCAAATGTCTGCAGGAAATTAGCATCTGTAAGATTTCATGATCCGATTAGAAGTTTTCGTGAAATCTGACAGAATGGTTTTGACTGATAATGTTAAGTTTGACGACATCAACTCAAGTTAAGCAGCGCTTACAGTTCCAGGTTTCCGGCAGTCGAGTATGAGAAGACGAGCCAGATTTACTGGATCACTTGATATACAGCGGAACTGACAATTTACTACTACATCCAGAGTTTATCTTACAAGTTACCGATTGCGATTCCATTGTTTCAGACGAGATAAACAATCTTACTATTTTGTTTTGCTCTTTTTGTTTAGTTGTATCTATTTTAGAGATTCGTACGTGATATAAAATGTATCACTTTCCAGGTTCCGTTACCGGATATATTGATAATACCACGTGCTTAAAAATATAGTGTTTTACTTATAATTTAAAGTTAATACAAAAAATCTACTAACTGAAATGAGTTATTCCACATAACTTTAACGATAGCTACGTTTTCTTACTTTATTTTTAGATGAGTGATTAAAAATATGAATCGTATCATCAACTGTTATTATTATTACTTTTTAATATGCAACATTTATTGATAATTATAAACAACGTAATACGTTAGTTACGTATAAATACGTTAGGTATTTATAATTCATTAGTTACGGACTTAATACGTTAGATACGGCCTTCGACCATATATACTGGTCGAAGCATACGGCTATAATAACATCAGAACCTTCCATAATATGCGAACTGTCAACTAATTGACAGATAAAATTGTTGATTTGTTTTAACATCGCTGTCGTTGATGATACGATTAAGCTTTGAATATAACGCGAATATATGCGATTTAAGCCCCCTTGGATGTTCAAAGAGACTCGGTTTCACCTCGTCGCTTAGCAACATCCTCAGTATTATAAATCGCATTATTAATAGCTAGGTATAATTGGTTAGGTACTTTATTTGGATTTTTTGATTTAATTGAAACTACATAAACCTCATTTCACGTGAGAAAAATGCGTTGGGTAAGATATACTGAATCTGATTGGTCGAGATGAGCAGAGCAAACATTTTCATTTCCGTTAACATTACTTATACCTTCTTATTTTGAATTTCCTAGTTACATCAAAGTACTACATTATTCTATAGATGACAGCTTATTCACAAAACATACGTTTCGCCAAATTTTGAACTATTAAAATGTGTGAGTGTAAATGAGGTATAGTTGGTTTTGAATTGGATGTCAAAGATATGAAAAACAATGAACGAAACTTGTTGTTTTACTCTCATAAAATTATATAATTAATTGGCGCCCAACGTGGGGCCTGTAAACCAATAAGCAATTGTGTCAAGAAAGTAATGTGTTTTGTTGAAGACTGTTTTACATTATACTTTTACTTTAGTGTAGAACGGACTGCATTCGCAGTGTCATCTGCTTTTTTCTAAGCTGCAATGAGGTGAATGAGTGTTGTGGACCCTTTTATCACCTTCCTATTTAGCTATACACTGTAAACTTTGCTTATAAAAATTAAATATGTTTAGTTCAATTACTAGAATTTCTAGCTTTCCATCTATTTATTTACTAAATGGCAAAAGTTTGAGTTTATACAACAAACTTTGCACCCATTAACTCGTTTAATATTATCTCGTTGGACAAATTATAAATGTACATTTTGTATTACAAAGAAAACAAAATACAAATTTTTATTCACAACTTCTATTCAAGTCGTTTACATTGCGCGCTATTTGTATTACTTATTCCGCATTTAAATTTGACCTAATTTTATTTAACCCTTATTTTTCACTTGCTAAATATTACCATACATCAAAAAAATTATTACCCTGACAACGAAAGAGACAAATGAAACAAGATTAAATTTTAATCACGTATTTTTTATGAAAATCGTTAATCTGGAACATGGGTCATCAATCCTCACGTCGAAATGCGATGTTTAGGTATGGCACGTCAATATTCATTGAATTTTCCATCTGTCAAAATAATAAAAAGATAGTATACACCGGGTGCCCCGTTTTATCAATATATGATACCAAACACGACAGAAACACGAGGGAAGAGTAGGCCGTCAGATCGGGAAAGGGATCGTCAACAAGGATATTTTTCTCATTTTGTTCTTATGATAACAGCAAATACCTGAAGGACCTGAACCTTTCATAACAACAACGAATACGGATGATGTTTTGAAATATGAAATATGTTTCTAGAATGACATGGATTATTCCTTCTGATTCTTACATTTAGAATAGTTACATCTATAAAGCCTTTTGTAAACATATGGATTCTTTTCGGATTATTTCACGCTTCTGAATCCTGGGAGAAAAGAAATTCACTATTTTGAACATATAAATAATGAAATAATATTGTATTCTATTTATAACAATTGCAATAAAAGATAGACATAAGATATATATTTTATATGCCTCCGGTCGGCATCGCTAGTTTTCCATATCTCAAAATCCGCCAGAAACTCTTTGTTGCCAGCCTAGGCCGGCAAACAACCGGAAGTTATAGGTTGGCATCTTGATATTACTACAGTTGTCAAGCAGATGTCAATTTTATGCGTTGAATATTTTTTATACAAGAATTAACAAGATTTTGACAAATTTTAGACGTAAATCGTTAATAGAAAATGAAATAAATATATTTTAAGCTCAAATGCAAGTATTCAGTGCACAATTTTTTAGGTTATGTATAATTATTTTATATTTTTGTAATGAAATATTGTGTATTACACGTCCAGAAACTGTTATGCTAGTGCTCGTAATTTGCAAGCCTCGCTCGGCGTGTCAAAAATACTCGCTCTTGCAAAAGGTCAGTTTCTGGCCTTGTGATACAAATAACTATTTTCTACTCCCTACTGGATATTGGAAACATATGTTCATACTATCATGTGTGGATAGGAATGTCATATCCATACCAGGTGTGGATATGAAATTCAAAGACAAGTACCTACGTCAAAAAAATTATTAATGCGTGCAAATTATGTTTTTATCATAACAAATAATTATTAAAAATATTAAATCAACTGTTATTTAATAATTAGTTATGTTTAAAAGCATGATTTTATTGCAAAAAGAAATTCTTCTTTTCCAAGACTCATTGAAAATTTGGCGGCGCCGCTATTTGACAGACAATTCTCACCATGATTCTTTTTATCAGGATTCAGAAGCATGAAAGAACTCTCAAAGAATCATTGTGAGAACATGAATTATGCACTCGTTACTTCCATAGCATTAGGATTTTAAAGATTCTATAATTCAAAATAATTCTAAATATTAACTAACATTATTAGTTAAACAAAAATTTACACTTTATATTGTTAAGATCGTAGATATTAAAAACAAAGTCACTATACTATATATTATTATATAACTATTTGTTTTAGTGCCAAGTACCTTTAATAAAAATATAAGGAAAAGGGTAAACCATGAAATGTTATATATTTATGTTAAATATACAATATCCTCATGAAAACATTTTGATGGTCACTGATACTTACTCGAAAATTTATTTCTAATAATATTTCTTTCAATCTTCCACGGAATTATTAGGTCCAAACGTGTTCGTACAACAGATTCCAGCGTAAACCAACGGCAACTCCTTCGCATACGTAGTAAGAACATAGAAGTTAGTTCTGTATTACATTTTGTGGTGTAAAGTAGTGATTTTGTGGTAAAAAACTGGAAATTAATAATTCTAATGACAATAGTGCCGCGTGTTTTGTGATTTGTGATTCGCGTTATATTTGAGGAGTCGGGCGATAGGCTGAGAACAAAAAGTAAGCATTTGAACATTTATCAAGAGTGACCTGTTTGTTTTAATAAACACATTTTGTTTTACAAAGCATATTCTTCGATAAATCAGACATGAAAGAATGGAATGTACATCGCGAATTTTTGGTTATTGCATTTGTTTGTTGTTAAATAAAACACAAACTTGTGTGAAGCATGTTTTGGTCATTTAGGTAAACGACTCTTAATAGGGTTAAATTTCATAAATTTATTGTTGAAATAATGTGCAGTACATACATTTTTCTCAAGAAACATTAGGTACCAAAGATATCTACTCGTATTTCATTTTATTAATAATTTATGTGGATTGTATTATTTCGTATTTTATTTTTTGGTTAGGTATTTGTACTAATAAACTGGACAAGATAAAAACTTATCTCTCAGTATAGCCGATTGAACTTTATGATGTCTTAATTTTTTTCTACTCTCATGGTATAATTTAGTTATTTTATATCTATACCTTATTTCAACATAGTTTTTTATTTCGATACAGATTTACATTTTGATATACAGGCTGTTTCATAACTTCAGGTACATACGTTAAGGGTATAATATAGTTTGATACGCTGATTACGAACCAAAAAGAATTTTTTTTTTAAATAGCAAAATTAATTTTCATGTTTCCCAGTCAAAAAATTTTCATTGCCACTGCCACTGGGTGAAGTAATTATTGTTTTATTAAAAATAATTAAATCTTGTATGTTTATTTTACTAGTATTATGTAATTTAAGATGTTTGATTACCTATTTCTCTTGTTTGTGTTTAATAGGAAAACGAATCCAGTGCAGTACTACAAAAAATTCTGCAGGTAAACTACCCTTAATTTTTCGAATTTAAAAAAAATTCTTTTTGATTCGTAATCAGAATATCAAACAACATAATACCTAAGGTATGCACTCGAAGTTATTATACACTCTGTATAGACACCCGCCACGGCTCGTATCGTAAATTTCATAATCTCGTAATAGCAATCATTATAAACTCGTTGCATAATATACTATTCTTTACCCAATAAAAATGTTACAAATTGCGAAAATCACCTCCAACCTCCGAGAATAACTGTAGCCTCGCTGGCAGCATTGTAAGTTATTAACCGTGAATAAAAAATGCTGGTCTTATTTCTCTGGGCACAAACAGCAACAGCAATAAAATGATTTCATTGCACATTTCTTCCGCAAAGGTAGAAAATTGTATTAAATTAGAAAGTAACCAAACTACATCAAAACTTCAACAATACAAACTTTAAAAACAACTTCACTCGCCAACTTCAGTCGTAATGTCTCATGTCGCATATGCCGGGGTTTTTTATTCTCATTCGGTGTAAAACTCAAAGTATAAATTATTGCAAGTTTTCGTAACCTCCAGAGATGGAGTAATACAAAACTTAAACGTCTGGCAACACTGTAATAAGTATAAAAACATGCAACATTGCGCCCTGGGAAATCACGCGGCCTCTAGTCAAAGAGGATTTACTTTCCCTGGGGGTGATGCTTCCTTGTTTTTTATTAAATTGCAAAATTCGAACTGGCATTTTGCCTGCAAAAAATATCATCATATTCACCACGAATAATCTCTACTAAATCTCTGAGGTTTGACTGACATTTTCTAGAGGATTTGCCTCAGTATTTCTTGCAAATAAAATACATCAAATTCAAATGCGAACAATATAAATATTTGTGAAATCAATCAAATATTACAATTGCTTTCAAATTATGCACAGTAGCACAGTAATAAAATAGTAACAAGCGTTTAAGGTGGTTGGCTTCTAGCCGATAAAATGGTAAAAAGTATGTTTAGTTTTCCCATTAAAATTGAAGTAAGAATTGAAATTTTCGAATTAACTAAGATATTTTTGAAAAGTTTAAGGATGCTTGCTCTTTGCTCTAATGCCAGTTTTTTTAGTTTTTTCTTCAATTTTTTTATGTGCATGGCTAAACATGTCCAATTTTGTGAACATTTCATGTGTATTTTAATACAATCCTACATAAATATTCAAAAACGTGGCATTAGAGCAAAAAGAGGGCAACTTCAAGCTTTTCAAAAACGTCTTATTTGTTTAAAAAATCTTATTTTTTAAACCAATTTTATGGGGAAAACTGCATGTTGTTTTTCGCTATTTTGACGGCTGGTGTTGATCCATTTTAAATTTAATTTTCTGGAATACAAAATTCAAAAAGTGTTGAATTTATTTATTCAGATATATAATTTAAATCTTTGTTTATTAAAGTAATACAGAGCGTTCAGCAAAACCTATAATTTGACTGCACAACCGCCTTAACAATGGTAATTACTCATGAAAATAATTATAACAACACAACACAACAACACCAAACCGTACATGAACATACAACGGTCAAGATAATAAAAAAATTCTTTGAAATTGTATACCTAAACATAATTAATAGGTACTTAATTTAAACTAAAAGAATTTTCTTTTTTACAGATCCTGAGAGCATCCTGCTCCTGCAACCTCGGGATTAACAGTAAGTGCATTTTTTTTCTTAAAGTCTCTTCAAATTAAAAGGATTCGATCTCTTCTCCTACAGAGTTATTTATTACACATGCAACAAATCAATTTTTAAAACACGCATATGCGTGCAAAATCATAAGATTAAAACACGCTGTGTTTTAAAGGTTGCTAAGTAACAAGAATTGAAACTGTAACTCTCTCCTTTACTTTTTAATTTCATGTATGAATTAGCAATAATTAATACCAATAATTATCCAACAAAATTACAAAACAAAATGCTGTCATAATATCTCAAAAATTATTTATAAAATTATTTTCATTGTGTATCATTCAAAATTTATCGTGTGTAAAACATTTCTGATATTTTTGAGCAATGACAATAACTTGACAACAATAATTAAACATCAAACGAATATATTTATAAATATTAAAGTTGATTGTATTTTGATGCTGTCTCCATGGTTTTTGATTCGTTTTGACCTTACTTGTATTTCCTTTTAATAATAAATAGAACATGCTATGTTGACAAAGGATCAGTATATGTTCAAAACATTCTGTTATACAAAAAATATAATTGGAATACTTTTGCAATAAACTAGTTGTGTCATATTTCACTGGTTTATAATTACGCCCTTGGTAATTATTCGTTTTACGGTTCGAACTTTGCCAGACTCATTTATTTAATATATCTAAGTGCATCGTTAATTAAATTAACTACGTTATGCTGTTATTACAACTAAAACATGAGTAATACTATATGCTTCTTTCTTTTTTAAAAAATATACGTTTCTGTTATGCGCGGAGATTTCGTTTTTGTGACATCCATTTGTAAATGAGGATTATGGGTGACAAAAAAAGGGTATGAAGATAACATTATTAAAAACCTAATTTAATGGTTGCGAAAGAGTTATTCAAAATATATTTTGAAAACTATCTGTCGATGTGGATATTATACAATAACTTTGAAATTTAATTAACATAATGTGTTGAAAATTGTTGAAGCAGAAATCCACATACTGCGGTTTTAGTTTTTCTCATTTCGTATTAATTAACAGAATGAAATTTCAATTAATATTTTAATTTTAAACGAAATTTTAATAATCAAGCTCATGCTATTTTAGTTACATAGCATCTATTATTGACGTATGAAAAACATTTTCATATGTTGCAGGACAGGGGACAAAAAGTAGCTTAGGGTTGATACCATGCCTATAAAAGGAGGAATCTTATTTAATATAATAAAATATCCAAAACCAAATTGATTTCAATAGATAGTTGTCAATACAAAACAAATCTTAACTATGTACACTTTTTTGCTAAGCAGACTTATTCTAGAAATGTTGCTTAAGATTTTTTTTCTTGATTTCTTATGTCATTAGTTTAGTTTTTGTCAAATTACATTACTCCGATACTCTTCATAAAATGGTTGTACCTACCTATACATTTGAAGTACAATTTTAGGTTAGGTCTCCCAATTACAGGCTATTGTAAGCAATTTGGCTTTGAATTTATTTTAGAAAAATCGAATATTTCACCATTTCATTACAATAAAAATAGATAAAGCAATAACGGTGAAATACTCTTAAAATGCCGTCCACATTAGACGCGAATTTCTCTTAACTTTACAACTGCCATAACAATAAAACGCGCATTGTTTTAAAAACAAAAAGAACGTACTGCATCCAATGCGGACTCATCAGACATAAAACAAAAGGATATAAACAATAACAGTTTACAGATATAACAAAAGCAATAATATAAAATCACACTATTATATTAAATATATCATAATAAAGACGTAAGTAAATGGACAAAATACACAAAGCGCCAACCACAGCTAAACATACGGCGAACGCAACCAAACAAAAGGTGGCAAAGTCCCACCCCTCAAAATTCTACTTCGCAATCAAATACTTTTTGCATTTTCATAAAATACTACACCGAAACTTATTTGTCAGAAACGAAGAACAGATTTGTAGGTTAAATTTTAAAATTATACTTTGAACTACTGTGAATATAGTCACACATGTTGTTAAGTTCAGTTATTAACACAAGTTCATAGTATCTTTGTTCAATATTTTTAAGAACTATTGTTCAGTATGTTTCATATAGGTAAATTGTTTAATATTAAGATTTGATTTTAATTATTGTTTGTCTTTTGTGTATGTACATCGTGTATAATCTTGATGTTTGGATAGGACAAACCGAACGTTTTTTAAACGTTCCATTTAAAACAGACTAACTTCATTTTAATTTAAAAGACTGTATTTAGTTTCTATTTTGTTTCATATGAAAAAAACCTTCTGTGCTTTTTCATTTATTGTTTTTACTGAACAAATAAATACTACTCATTATAGGTTAAAACACTGAACATAAAATAATGTGCCTTTAAATTTGTTATTTTTATTTTGGACTGGTTGAAAAGAACGTGCACCGTGCAGAGTAGAATCGTAAGGGGTAGAATTGGGTTGACACCAAACAAAACAATTCGTAGAGAATGAAACATGAAATGTGGTGAGGTTATACTCGGGGCAAGGGTAAGACGTAGATTATCTGAAATTTCCTACTCACATATTGCCGAGTTGTCTGCCAAAACAGTACACACAGAAATTTTATTACTTTAGTTCATGGAACTATATTGAAAATAATTAAGTTAAAATAGGGGTAGTGTATTATGTGTGTCGCTCCTTTGACGTATTATTGTTCTAGTTGCTAGGATTAATTTGGATATGAAAGGATCATTCACAGCAAAACAAGATTCACAAACATGTTGGACAGTTTCCTAAAATAATTTATGAGTGGTTAAATTATTGCGCAAAATATAAAAGCTCCAGTTACAAAAATATAGCAGTTGTGAAACAGCCAAAACAATAAGCAACTGTCACTTGATTAATTTAAGATTAGACGATTTCAAATTGATTTAATTACTTACGTGTATATAAAAGTGATGGAGGTACGTATTTTAAAAATTACGTTTTAATGAATTGCTTGTAATATTGTAAAGCCACGTTTTAAAATAAGTTTTTCTGGTAAGGTTAAACTAACCTCAAATATTAATATGCAACCGTACGCTATGTTTTGTTACAGAGTTTTGTCTCTACCACTTAATTTCAATTATAAATTTTTGTTTAAAACATTATGGTGAATCTTGTATCAATAGTTAGCCTTCGTTAATAATAAATTTTTAAATTGAATGTTATTTAAATTGTCATTTCAATTATTTAAATATTGTGTATTTTAAATCTCCATTATGCAAAACAAGAAATAAATTTCAACAATCAGATTCAATGCATGGCACATAAAAACTAGATTTGCATTTCAATATAGTTCCATAACCAATAATTATTTACTACTGGTGCATAAATCACGTTTTTTCAATACAAAATACAAAAGAATATTTATTACAAAAATATGCCGGAAGCTATAAATTTGTACTTTTGTTTTATAAATTCAAAAATTATTACCAAAATAAAATAGTGAGAGATGACATTTTATAATAATTAGAAAATGTGAATAGTTAGTTTAGATTTAAGAGTAGATCATTAGTTTCAGGGAAAGACAGAAGGATCAAGGAATAAATTATATTAAAAATTGGTTACAAACTTTGTTCCTATTCTGTAAAATATTAAAAAACCCATCAAGTTCGCAACTTCTAGGTTAGGTTCGCGATTTAAATTCACCGCGGCGTCCGTATGATTGCCATATGCGTTGAAATTCGTGATGTTGGTACACGTGAGGCGCGAATTCTACCGGAAGTTCTCCCACGCTTCCTTGAAGAATTTGTGGGCCTAACGGAAATGCGTGAGATTCGTGAGAACTTTCACTCTTCTCAACATACTGTGCCTACATTCGTGTATGTTACAATATCACCCAAGCCCTACGGCTCAAGGGAGAATAGACTTTTTTAAAAGAATAGAATTCAGACAAGACGGTCGCAATATTTTTTTAATATGAAGGATCACTGGTTTCCGAAATAGCATCGGATACACTGTTAAAAATGTTACTGGAGAAATCATTAAATGAATATCTTAGAATTTTGATTGTAAATTTATATTAAGAATCATTTAAAATTTTGCATAATATATTACTACAACAACAAATTGAATTTGTTCCGAAATATTTTTGTCTGCTTCAGTAAATAATGAAGGATGATACATTTTTAAAGGTTACCACAAAAAGTTCATCAATTTTTAATGTATTAAACAAACCTAATATGTCAAATTTAAATATACTTCTGGCAATCCTTCCTAATAGAGGTTAATGTCAAATTAAAGAGATTTATGGCATTCCACGTATGGAATATAAAAATATCATTCGTCTAGTAATGTTCCTTTCAAATTAAATCTTGGAAACTCTTCCATTTATTTTAAAATATGATTGTACTACCGCTGAACCTTCTTTAAACGAATATAAAATTAAAACTATATCAGCTCTCTTGGTTCATCTCCTTCAAGAAACCATATATTCTGGAATCGTTTCTCGTTTGTAAGATTGTAAGTAGTTATTGATCTCTTCGTAGTCTAGACCAGTGTTACATATTTAAAATGATTTAGATTGCTCAGCGGATTTATTCATAGCTCAACGCCTTCGGATGCATCGAAATATGAAATTTTAACAAAAATTTTTACCGAGTTTAAAAGTAATTTCATTTTGCTAAAATGTGTGTTCCCTTTCGAATGATTGATTTTATATGAACTGTGCTACGAATTTAATATATTTGAAAAGAAATAGAGTTGATATTAAAATTTTAAACGACATAGTAGTAGATTGAAATTATTGATTCTAAGAAATAAAACAGACGACTTCCTAATTAAATATATTGAATGATACGCATTAAAACAATCTTCCAACTTAAGCCGCAGAAGAGCATCAGCATTGCGTCGTTAAATTCGGTGTACATTGGCGTTTCCTGCAAACGAAACAACTGAATTTGCATTACGGAGATGCGCTGTTATCCAGTAAATCTTAGTTCGCGCAGAACTTTACTGCCTGATACACATGCGCAACTGCATCTCGATGCATTTAAATCGAAATTAAATTCTAATCCTACTAAACCTGTTCGGGAAAACATCACGACTGTCTTCGAATCGAGAGATGGAGAGGAAGTCAAAGAAGCGACACACGGTACACTGCGGGGAGAATTTTTCGAAAGGGATTTGCTTCTACGATTTATCACATTCATCAGATGAATCTAAGTTACTGACCAGAAAAAACTCCTCACCTGGTGTAAAGAAGTGCACGATTTGCTCGAATCTTTATATTCTAGCTATATCCTGTTTTAAATAACGAAAGTATTTGACAGATAGATTCTTGTGATTCTATTGGTTGCTACATGCTGTTGTCAAGAGCGGTTTAAAAAATACAATTCAAATGTTATGTCAGGTCAATAATTGTCAGTTCTGATTTAATTCTTTGTAAGTGTTGTGCGTTATTTGTTGTTGTTTTTTAAATTTTACTTGGCTATTTGTATATATTATTCTCTTACGGTTTTGTGAATTATTGTCGCTTCTTTTTAAATATTGAAAATATTTTGGTGTAAACCAAAGTCCTAATTAACTGTCATAATTCTTTAGTTATTTCAAACAGAGTATAAAAGGTACCAACATGTGAACCACCTGGCCTTCTTCAGAGGGTTACTTTCCCCCAGTAAAATTTCACAAAGCCTTGCTGACTGGCTCTGTAGAGTTATGCGATTCGTTTGAAATTGCATATTATGACAAAGGGGCACCAGTGGATCAAATGTTGATGTGATGCTCTTTAGCTAGAATAAAGTTTCAAATAAAAGGTGTACTACATAGCCAGTCAGCAAGATTTTGTGAAATTTCACTAGAGTAAAGTACCCCTCTGAAGAAGGCTGCGTGATTCACATGTTGGTGCATGATATGCTAGGTGTTGGTTAGCTTGAATATAAAGTTTCGAGCGAATCGTGGTACTCTATATATTCGGGCAGCAGTTTTTGGTCAGTAAATTAGGCATAACCACGAAATATAATACACGGATTCCAAAAGTCCTGGGACTGAGGTATAAGTTTTGAACGAGTGAAGAAAAAAAATGTACATTTGGGGATCACTAAAGCGTTTGGGTCATTGCGAGACCGAAGAAGGTCGATAATTTGAACATTTGTTATAAAAAGTGTAATAAACGTGCAAAAAACGTTAAAATTAAATTCTTGAAAGAATTAAGATATCGGGTTTTGGTTTATAGGGATGTTTCTTTTTTCATTACCTTTAAAATAACGTGAAACTCGACAGAGATTGCTATTTAAAATGTTGGGATGGTCATTCCATAAAAAAACTCCACGTTGCATGGAAGTTCTAAACTATCTAAGTATTTAGTTCTTATTTTTTTTTTCTTTACTCGTTCAAAATTTATAGCTCCGTTCCAGAACTTTTGGGAAACCGTATATAAACACAGGAGTGGACACTCCGTATCTTAGCAATACTGTAGATTGTATGCTCCGAGCTGGCCCATATTTCCTGCCTCTCTTTAAAAGGTAAACAGAAAGGCCACACTTCGTCCGCCCTAGTGTCCACTCCTGTCATATATTATAACCAATTTATCGTTTACTCAAAAGTGAGATCATCGTAGAAACATTCCACTTGATATTCGGTCAAGATGAATGATTTCCAAATGCATTTAACCATAACTAAAATAATAAACACCATAAAAAATCAAAAGAAATTAGATATTAGAAGATGACTCACCCTGGAATTCTTTTCGGGCTGCTGACACCGAAGTAACAATGTTTGCCACGTGCCCAAGGACAGTAGCAAATAACAGCAGCCCAAACAGGAGCTGCAGAATCACAAACAGATACTCTCCTTTACTCCTGGGCCTGGGGAGGTCTCCAATGGTCGTCAGTGCCAAAGTGCACCAGTAGTAGCTCTGCAGATACTGCTTCACAACGTCCGAGCTTTCTGAATCGTTGAACACCCAATTTTTAGATCCGAACCCGTTATTTTTATAAATGATGTGGTACAAACACCCGTTCCAGTGGAAAATCACAAGGAGGTAATGAATCAAACTCGTGGAACGAAACAAATTCGGGTAATTCGTATGCCTTTCTGTCCTGTCCATGAACGCCCAGAACCGGTAGATTTTCACCAATCGAAATGAGCGCAGAATGGAATTGAACCCGATGGAAAGGTAGAGGAAGTCAAGTGGGAGGAGACACAAGCAGTCGATGTAGAACGTCGTGGAGTTCATGTAGTGCTGACGAAGCTTCGTGGAGTCGGTCTGTAAGACGCCGTCCTCCAAGTACCCGGTGCGGAAGTGGAACATGATGTCCACGAGGTACAGGAAGTCGGAGAAGTAGTCCAGGCAGAACCACACCAGCAGCGTTTCATCTGCACACAAAAATCATATATCATTTAATGCTAGAACTTCATTATAAAGAAAGAACTTGACATGAATCGTTCATGGGATGTGCAATAATATCTTATTCTTGTACTTTAAGTGATATTACGTAAGTCTACATCCTGAGTACGATTAAAAGTTACATCCTCAATAGAAACACCTCAGAGAATTCTATGGGATAGGTACACAATTGGGATATTATTACCAAATTATTAACATCAGTATGTTACATAGATAATGTAACAAAGGGCGAAAATTAGCAATCGCTAGGATATTAATAGGATGTTAATGGGGCCTCTCTGGTAATTAAATTTATAACAAAATAGATGTACGCGTCCCATGTTCATTTGATATTTATTTGAAACTAAATGATTTTCGAAGGTAATCTCTGTTTTCATTTTTCTTCTTTACTTTGAAATCGGCCATTTTTGAAGCACACCTTTTTTTTAAAATAATTTTTGTTTGATTTGTGTTTAAAAGTTATAAAGTTAATGAGATATGATGGGACAACGATGCTGTTTTCGGTGTTGAAATTGTAGATTCTTTAGTTAGCCAGTACATTCTATGCTCAGTTTTTTCCCTACATTTTTCGTTCGATTGACTGCAAAAAGGTCTTAACGTTTCCGAACGCGCCTATCTTAATGGGCAAAAATAGCAAGTAACAAGCTGGGATGTTCACATTCTTGAAATGTTCTATAGGGAATTTATTTTGTCAAATGGATATACAACCCGAAAGTAACAGTAACTAAATTCCAATAGATTATAGATTGAAAGAAATTTTCAAAACTCAATAATAAATGATTTATTAATTTGGGAATTAGTTCTGTTATATTTATTTACAATACGGCGTTACGTTAAAAATGTGTTCGCATCATCAGATAGTTAGCAATAGACTACTTTGTTTGAATATGCTGTATAGCTATAGCATGGAATGTTATTATGGCCTATAGCATAATACAAGAAGTTTTATTAATCAAAAGCATATTGAGTAATTTAGAAACAAGTACTATAGAAAGTTTGTGGAAACAAACATGATTTTATTTTATTTAGCTGGTAACCACTCAACAGGATATACACCCAATTATAGAATGGTAGATGTTATTATAGTGGAATCCAACCACTTCGACCGATTCATGTTGGTGCAATCAGAATTTTAATTCGTGCGACGACCTTTGAAATTCAAAGCGACAACGGAAGAATTTCTTTTTCAATCAAGATTACCTTATTTACATTTAACATTTAAGACGATCAAGTGGTCAGCTTAAAGTATCCGAATGCGATTTTATTGCAAGGTGTCTTACAATTTAACGACAATCACACTGCCGGCTGAGAGACTTGAACCATGGAACTGCAAAAAGATGTTTTTATACTCACGCAGCTACTGCCTCCACAATAGTCGTGGGTTGTAGTTCAAATACAATACCAAATAAATATCTATTTCATTTGGTGTAATGTGATTCCACTACATTTGCTACAAATATGTAATGAGTTCAAAATTCGATCAAATCCATATTAATAATAAATTCAATATTCAGCATTTTGATGGTCGTTATGGCAGCTGAAGACATTATTTTCAATATCCAATAAATGTAAAATATACGCTTGAACAAATAGTTGATGAGAGCTGAGAGAAAAGCAGGAGACCGGTGAAAATACAGTCAAAATAGCGAAATATGAAAATGAAATGACGCTGGTGAACTGATGCTCATTGTGCTGGATAACGCGGCGTAATTGCTCGTTAAGCTGCAGTCAATGGATAGACCCCGCAGTCAGCCAAACACCACAGATTAGCGATTCATTATAATTTGTTTGTAGTTTGTACCACACCAAAAAAACTTAATCCTTTAAATTTCACAAAAGATCTAATGACTGTTTTAGTGCGTTTACTGTTTAAAATTTCTATAAGCTTTCGCTGCACCCACTGAACTACGTATATAAAATAACAGGAAGGACGATCTCCATAAGACATGTGTATTAAAAGTGCTGGAGCCCTCCATTTTGGATGTATTGGCAGCACTGCTAACCCCATAGTCAGTGTTTTTATTTTTTATGTTGCTTGAAGTTGGTGACTTCTGTAACGATACGTCACGTCGAATCGTCGACAGCTGTTTTTATTTTGTATTTGCATTGTTCAGTTTGTTCGTTTGTTTTAGAATTTTTGTTTGGTCCTTTTTTGGTTTACCGTGTTTTATTTCAGTATTTTTTATTTAAAATGCCCGCCAGTATATCAAAAATACAGGCAACCGCTAAAATGAAAGACACTAAATATCCAAAATGGAGGACTCCATGTTGGAAGTACATTACTGTAGTGATCGTCCTTCCCGTTATAGTTCAGTGGCTGCACCACACAATTTAATGTTAAGTGCAATGTGGAAACAAACTCCTTATGGGCAAGATAAGTAAACTAAATTAAGTAGTCTCAATGAAATTGAACAAATCACAAAAGACATCACTGGAAACCTTTTTTGTGTCACTTTCATTCCGTATTTTCTTCACTGCCAAATAATATAAACAAAAACAAATATTGAAATTTATCGTTAGTAAATACAAGAAATATATCTCTGTGATTTTAAATTCAAGATTCATTTATTGAATGGTTGATTTATGTTTTAAGATACAAAATTATGAAATAAGAGGTCTCGAAAATATTTTAGCAATTGACTATTTATGGTATTATGAATATGATGTAGTACAGAACGTTATATTAGCCAATCCAAATTGCACAAAAAGTATACGTCTATAAGTCAGGCAAGTAATTTTAAAATATTAACTTGTTATTTCCAAACTGAATACAAACTCATAATGAATGTTATATTTAACAGTCGCAGGTAAAAGCAAATTCACATGCATTAAAGTCAGTTGTTTCCCGTCATATTTTCCAAAAATTTAAAACAGGCAGTAAATATTAAACAATGGCTGGTTAAAAAATAAAATTTTATGATGTACATGGTGGTGTATTATTGGCAAAATGACGCTACCATTATTGTGTGGGTGTTTTAGCCAATCAAGAACTGTGTTCTGGTGCGACTCCGGACAAATAACAATTTATTGACGAACTGCCGAACTGGAACCACTACCACTATCCGATACAACGAGGATGCATTTGTGGTCGCAAACCGTTCAAATCAAAAAGACAATAGCGCCACTGTGGTTCTGTTGACATTGTCACTGTGACGTTTGGCTGCGCAAAAGTGTTGCCAGTTATATTTACAGCAACGAAATTGATGTGAGGAAATTATGACTTCAAATTGCGTCGGATGAAATTTTTCCACGTGATGAGAATGAGAATTTATTTTTAGATTGAAATTATTACATTTTTGCCCTAGTGCACCACGAATTTAATTTAAACGATGATTATTACTAATGAAACCTCACATTTGCCTCCGGTCATTCTAATGGCACATCATATAAAACGCAATATATTAATTCATTTTACCTTCCGCTTACCTGTAAAGGAAGGTATTGGAATCATGCAAAAAATTGGGTTGTGAGTTTTAAATGGATGAGCACGTATTAGGGTCCTTACAACTCATTTTTGATAGTTTCTCGATGATATCTGTATGTATGTGTGTGGTCCGGGCCGATGCCGGATGTCGCATAACTCAAATACGAATTTTATATTTGGTATTTTACAATTGGATACGAATAGGAAGAGCTCATTAGATTTTGGTACAAATATCTTCACCGGAAGTGATATTTTTTGAAGATTGAAAAAGATCATTGTCAAAAATTTATATAAATTTAGATAAATATAGTATTTATTTGTAATAAGAATAGGAGGCAAAGTTATGTGCAACTTACGTTATAAAAAAATTGTCTTTATCTGGTAGCATTAAAGAACTGCAGTAAAATTTTAAAAATAAATTTATCAGATAAAACGTTGAAATTTTGTAATCCATGTTCGGTTGATTTTTGTTTCTGCGTAAAAAATATTGACAGGTGAGACGGGTGACAAGTTGACATACTAGCGCCATATAAGTCATAAGTAAGATATTAAATGTAGTAATTGAACGAAGGATGGCTTAAACACAGAAGAGTTTGCCTGTGAACGAATCTTTTGATTCAGGTGATGCAAATTTCTGTGTTTGAATATTTTAGATTTTTATTTGTATATTTTAGGGACACCGGATTGTATACGTATACATTTATGTTTATAAGTCTAGATATGGCGGAAGGTTGTGTGCAGGCCACTTCAGATTTTTTTAAATAATGTTTTATTTTTCAAATTATGTGTATCTGAATTGGTGTATTAAAATGTGTTTCCCCGAATAGTACCAAAATTAGTTCAGTAATCTGATAAAAGTAATAAATATAAAACAGATAAGCATAAAATATGAAACTTAGCTCTGAAAATTTCATTCCCATTAAAATTCCACCAAGGCCCAAAAACAAATCCGTTATCGTTTCAACAACGTATTATGAATTCCCATTTCAAGTATACGATAAAACCAAACAAACGCAGGAAGAAATATCGAAGCTAAACATTTTAAAACAAGATAAAATCACGGCAAATGACAAACGAGCAACATTTGTATCTCCCGGATAGAAATTTTTCACACCATCTTTTGTTAAAAACTAATTTAACTATTACAGGAGCGTTTTTGGGGCCAAATGGCATGATGTTGGTGATAGTGCGGTGATTTTAGTGCTCGGTGGCAAGTTTGAGAACTATATTTATGAGTGAAGAGTGATGCAGTTGCTAATGGCTCGGATACCGACCTCCTATTTGCATTGCTTGGATAATGACTGCTTTGGAGCAGTTTGGGGACAGGATCTAGTAGTTATCATACTACGTGCTCCTAAATATTTTAACCTGCAATTTGTGCATTCCTCCGCACTACATTTGCGAGTTAACGGCTTCCAGGGAATTTATTTTTCCCTGCTTTTAAGCGATATATTTTTAGAAATAAAAGAAACAGAGAGCGTAAAACAAGTGGGAACATTTTAACACTGAAACATTACTATCTGTAAATTTTTCAATCATTTGCAAAAAAAACTATTTATAACAAATATTTTATTAGGACCGGATATCATTTTAATTAATCTTTGATGCTACAGCATAAAATAATCAACAATATCAATACCATAATATTGTTATATTATCTCATCTAATTTTGAATATCTATAGATTAATTAAAACTGAAGTGTTGTTAAATGAATCAATCAATGTTAACCGAAATCGGATTTTTGGCATAGACGGATTGTTTCTGCAAATGCGTATATCCCGTAGAAACCTACCTGACAAGTGACAAAAAATTATAAAAAAGGGTTTAGAACCAAATTCAAATAATTCCTATCTTATAACGTCAAAAAGTGGTTCATGCAGTAGCCATTGAGACAGTTTTTTAGTCTTCCTGTAGCATTTGACTCAAAAAGTGATTCACAATATCTCTAATTACTCAGTTGCCATTGAGACAGTCCTGTATTAGTATTTGTAAGATGGGAGGAATTGCCATATTTCATATGACCCATATAGAGTTATTCAAGTTAGGCTTCCTGATGAAAGTATTAAACGAAAACTACAAAAATAAAAAGTGTATGTAATTTTTTATTTGATATTTAACTTCAATTCAATACAATTTCTTAGGAAAGATTTTTTGTTTAAATAATCGCCGTGTCTCCTTTGGCAAGACGTAAGGAGATTATCACAATTTTCGATTATTTCACAATATGTCTTCTATTTTGCGTCGTTTCAGCTCAGCAATCGTATTCGGTTTGCTCGCATAGACTCTACTCTTTAAATAAATTCATAAAAAGATGAGTTATTTACATCTTCAAATTTTTGGCGCAGTAGCGTGATTGTGACTAGTGGCACCTTCTTATTTAAACCAGATATCATCGATGTTCATATATTCTAATAGACCATATTAATTATTCAATGCGCATGCTCAGTAATCACCAATCAGAATGCTGTGAGTACTACCGAAATGGAACTAATGTTTCCTTATGGGAAAAAGTGAATTTTTAAACTAATATAGTAATTCATGCAGACAAAATCGCATAGCCGTTTTTTAATATCAGTTATATTTAATAACGAAGTATCGAATTTTGCCCCTGTTTAATATAAATGATCATTAGTTTATTATGTGAAAATAACTATGAAAATTTGAATTTTTTTAGCGGGATCCCAACATCTCGAGTGATAGATAACTTAAAAGTGTGTTTTTCTTTTGATGTAGTGTCATATAATTTATATCAATATGCTTAGTTACAAATATTGTGTTTCAAATCATGTTTTAAAATTAAAAAATTAAAATTTTTAACACCGAAACGGCTGATCATTGCCAACTTTATTTAGAAAAATAAGAAATTGTTGGCATCCCTGGCATCACTTTTTTACATCGCAAGTCAGCCGGAAGAGGCGCTATAATAATTGATATGGTCTATTGGTCCCACAAATTGTTCGCTCAAAAGGTCGATTTTGTATACTAAAATATTCTGGTAGATCACGCGGTATGCCCTTCTACATTTTCATAATAAGCTGTGATAATTTTAACGCGATTTCCGTCGAGTATTGCTCCATGATTAATTTTGTACAAGATTCTAGTCAACAAAAGTCACTTTAACACTAACAAATACTTGCTACTACCATGAGGTGCTGACTGTGAATCACCTTATCTTATGTCCCCTTATTGGACTAATTTCTTAACTTTAACAGTTTGTAAGGTAAAATACTCACCATTGATCTCCTGGAAAGCGAACCTATAGATGATAACCCAGAAGTTGTAGAGGAAGGCAAGGGAAACCACCATAGACCAGTAGTAGCACAGCCGCCCCGCCGGATCGAAGACGAACGACCAGTTGGGCGCTCCGGTTCGGAACCGCTGGTGATACGACTCGCTGCGCCGGAAACCGTACCTGCTGCGCAAACCGGAAATCACGCGTTACAATCATATCGCTGATTACTTTTTTCCGCCGTATCCCCACCTCACAATGTGAATTGATAATTTTTAACGGAAATTACTCGTACATTGCGTTTTGCGGCTGATGTTCCCTTCCGTCACCTCCGGAGAGATCGGCGGAATAAATGCGATGTGTTTACCGAAATGTACACGGCCCAAGTGCCATTGTTTCAGAGGTACACGCTTGCCAAATGAAATTCTAACCATATTACCCGAATTACAAGCGGTCAAATTTGAATTGGAAATTGATTATTAAATATTTATGCTGAGACACGTAGCTATTTATATTGAACTGGACTCCATTTACATTATGTACAGGTGCAGTGCAATATTTATAATCCGGATACACGAATACTTCGCAAACATTTTTATTATCCGAACACATTCATACGGTGCAATCGGTTGGAGGTCACTTTTCCCCTGCAATTTTTCCCCTGACTATTAATTTCCCTCATTTTTTCCCACGGCTACTAAAAATTTTAAAAACGTAATTATTCATTTTTTTAATCCTGTCAGAAAACAATATTTATTTGAATTCTTCCGTTGGTTGGGGTTAAGTTCAGAAAAATGTTAGGCAAGAATATTTTCTAGTTTTAAAAAATTAGTAGAAAAGTATGAGTAGAAAAAATGGGTAGAAAAACTGTCGTACAATCGTTAGGTTAGGTTAGGTTAATGATGATTACAAGGATGGAGGAAGACAGGGGAAAATTGGTCAGGGGAAAAATGAATTAAGGGAAAAATGTCGCAGGGGCAAAATGGGACATGGGAAAAATGGGGCAAGGGAAAAATGGCAGGGGAAAGGTGTACCCCAATCTACAATGCATGAATACGGTTAATACAATATAGATTAATTACATGATACACTTTGTGATCAGTTTCTGTAAACAATAGATCTAAATGGAGTCATATGAACAGAACAAGTACCTACTAATCGATTGTGCCACAGTGTTAGTTGTGTGTTATTTTAGCGAACAAACCGAACTGTTAAAAATTATTTGGCAAACCCATAACCAGAGCCGAACCGATGGTTGTGAACCGATTCGGAACGGATTATTTGAAATTTAACGTTTATAATTCAAAATATTTTAATTTTTTAAATTAATTGCTTCATATTTTATAAATTATTGAACCAAAACCGGAACTTCAATCGCTTTTTTGAAAAAAAGAAATTTGAAAACCGGAAAGTGGAAAACTGTACTTCTTTGTTTCGAAAATTATTAAGTGTAAAGGTAGTCCTCGTTTTGCGGGCACTTTGGCATGGTCCACTTATTCTCTACGGCCGGTTAAGAATAAAAAAAGTCATTTCACGTTTATAAGACTTTGCAAAAATTACAAAGTTTTATTAACACGCGGTAGAAATTACATTTTCACGTCATCGCTATGGCTCTCGGTTTCGTTTCTTGTAAAACTCGCGACTTTCAGGTGTGCTCTAAATTAAAATGAATGCGTTCCAATTAGGGAAGTTTTTTCTAAAAAGAGTTTCACGTTCAAAGTTTGTGAGATGTTTATGACCAGAATTTGAAGTAATTCAGAGAGAACATCCAGTAAATTTTTCACTTTTACAGGATAACTAAATTATACAGTGTATTGGGGAAGGGAGTATTTTGTGCGAGAAATGTAGGTCCGGAAATATTTAAAATTTTAAAAATGTATCTCATCAAACACATTTCTATTACAGCCCGTCAAGATAAACTCATTTGCCTTACAAGATTATAAAATAGATATGGCTCTAACGAAGATACCGAAACTAAATAAAATATAAACAGCTGTCTACATAAGATGCGTCAACATTTTAAACCACTTTTCTCTCTGTTAGTCGTCGAAGTTTCTAGCCGAAAAACGTATAATGTAAAACAGTCTTTTAAAAAACATATTACTTTCTTGACACAATTGTTTGTTGGTTTACAGGCCCCACGTTGGGCGCCAATTAATTATGTAATTTTATGAGGGTAAAACAACAAGTTTCGTTCATTGTTTTTCATATCTTTGACATCCAATTCAAAACCAACTATAAATTATTTCAGCTGAGAAAAAAGCAGATGGCACTGCGAATGCATGTTTTTTAACATACGACGACTTTTTAATATAAAATAAATAAATAATTTGTTTTAAGGAAAATGTTAGTGCTGAATTAGCGAACGATTTCCACTTGTATCGTTGTCGATGTCAACAACACACATGTAGCGGGTCACTAACAATTTATATTTACACAAGAATTGAATGAATCAGAGACAGGTTTTAGAAAAATATATAAATTACAGAATTAACTTTAAGTGAATTTATTGAATATAGGTAAACGACACCTTCGACATTCGCCTTAAGCATTCAAGGGAAAACCAATAATTGTATAAATAATTATTGGCAAAAACCTCGAACAAAGGTGGTAGTGAACTTTAGAAAAAAAACACAATATAAAAATATAATTATTATTACTGATTGAGTGTCACTGGAGGTACCACAGACGTCACCAGCAAATACCAGACTTGAAAAATAAGCGGGATTTTTACATCGCGTTTTCACTAATCGTCATAGTTTCTTATATAGTTTTGTAAACAAAAGAATTTTAATACAGTGGAGGAGCCTATAAATAATGTTTGCTAGTGTAAATCCACCTCTCATCTGGACCAATCAGATTCAAGAATATCATCGCGCTATCTTACCCAACGCTTTTTTCTTGAAATGAGGTATAGACGTTTATATCGATGTCATATTATACTTTAACAAAGTAGTTAGTTACCTCTCGGTTCCAAAGCAACTGCTGGTCGAGTTGAGATGATTCGTGCTGGGCGGATTGGTCCCAGCCGCAGACCCTGGCGCTGTGCCTTGCCAGGTGCCCAGCAGTGGCGCCTCGCCGCTCGACGCGAGCGCCACCGAAGTTGGTAGTTTTAACCTGGAGCGCAGATGTCGCGAGCGGGCTTTCCTTGACAAGTCTAACTCGCTGGCGGCCGAGGAGACCGTGGTGGCGCCCTCGTACGCCACCTGGGCGCCTAGCACGTCCCCGTGGCTGTGGCCGCTGTGACCGCTGCCCAGCGTGCCGCTGCGCGACACGTAGGCGGAGTAAGGCGGGCGGGGTGAGCGCTTTGGAAGGCCGAGGGTTGCGCTCACCATTTCTAAAACAAAATAAGATATTTAGTTCTTACAGAAGTATGGTCAATGGTCATTTCTATTTCATTAGCAGTTTGTTGTAGATGGGCTTAGTGAAAGCTAGACGAGACGAGAAATAGTCAAATTTTCGAGACGAGAATTTAAGTATTCTCGTCATTTATCGTCTCAAAAAACTCTCGTCTCATATTCTATAAGAGAGGTATTGTGATGAGTCTAAATCTGTGTGTGTGCGTTCGTTCATTCGTTCATTTGTATGTTATATTTTTTTCGAAAACGATAACTCCAAAAATATCAAACATTTAAATACCAAATTTTATATCTAAGGTTTAAATACGATTTTCAATAGTTCAATTATATTTTGGTACCAATTCATATACCGGAAATAAGAATTTTCATATAGAGCATTATGATTTCTCTTAAATTATCTCGATAAATAAAGCATTAATTTTCTTAAAGAATTTTCTGTACCATTTATAAACTATAGGGCAATTTAAATCTACTTTTTTGAAATTCCATGATATGAAATATGTTTCTACACAAAATTTGGATTATTATAACAGTGACAGTACAGTTGACATATTTTGCTTACATTATCGTTTACATATTACGAGTACATGAACATGAAACTATTAAAATGTAAGTAAAACTATTAATTAGATTAGTAGAATAAGCAGAATTAGGAGAGAGGTCGTGTGCTGGCCACAAATAAAATTGTGCTATCTATTTGAAAAGCTGGCAGTGAATTTAGAAACTTTTTTGTACATTTCTGTTAAATTTTCACACAATACTTGTTTTATAAATAAAAAATGTATATCAAAACAAAAAAATGTTACGAAGAAAGAAGAATAATATACATTTTTTTTAATGTTTTAATTTCGAGAATTCTCGATTTCTGGAGAACTATTTCTCGTCTCGTAGTTTCGAATTCTCGTCTCATCTCGAAAAATTTATCGTCTCGGCGGTATCACTAGTGAAATCGATCATGCAGTATAATAAGCTAATAAAAATATGATTACGTAATAATTCTTTTAATATTATTGTAAACTTAATAAGAGTTGTGAGCATTTTAGGATCGGAGCATTGAGATAGTAATGTTGAAATTATAAAGCCGCTTCTATATCTGTGGACTAGATAGCAAAGGACATTTGCAGGTTCTTATCACACTGAAAAGGGAATATTAATGCCAAGAATGGCCGATAGGTTCAAATAACCCTTGAAATCACCAAACACGTAATCACTACCCACCACGATTATAACACTGGTTGTGATCTTCACTAATCTTAATAGAATATTGTAATTTTTATGCTGGCTTGATTGCATAATAGAGGTAATTTTGCAATATATTCTAAGAATGTACTATGAACAAGTTATGTTTATGTAAGATGTTATTGTTAGAACTAATATATCAACTGGGATTGTAATGTTGAATACGAGTGGGAAATAAGTGTTAAAAAGTATACGTTTGTATGTTTAGTATTGCTTGTGATCATTGTGTTTCTTACACTTAGATTTATGTGAATCACAATACAAGAAAGGTTTTTCTTCACCATATTGTGCTGCATTCTTTACCCATCCCGTCAGGAAAAACGATTTATTTTAGCTATGCACACGATAGTACATCAGGATTATAATTATTCAATATATAGAGAACCTCTTAAGGCTGGTGTAACTGTTGACTTCTTCTGTGTTCTGTTAACATGAGCTATAGGTATTTCTATGTTACGGTACATAATCACACTGGATTTGACGTTTACCTATACTGTAACAGTATGGTTCGCCAACTTTTAAGAAAACTTCCTAGAGTATCACTATATGTAAAGAGATGGCCATAGCGCTTTATTTCAAACAAGTAGCCACTCTATAAAAATATGGAATTAATGAATGTTTCACTGTAACAATATGATATCCATAAATTAGTTCAGTATCTAACTTTTAAACTCTTCATGTATTACCAAACATATTATTTTATTCAAATATAGTTTACTGAAATCAGCCATACCTCAGTATAAAGCTCGTCTGTTACATACTTCACTTTCCACTTTTTCCCAACAAATAGCAAGCAAGTCCTATTTGTTCTTTGTTTACATTATGATGAGTATTATATATTTTTCTACAATATTTATTGTTATAAACATTGCAGATCCAACTAACTTTCAACAAACGGATCTATTTCTGACAGTTATAAGAAAGGTTATGTCGTCAAGTTATCAGATTACTGAAATGATTATGAACCACACACTGCTCATTCACATCACAGATCTTACAGAATACAGAAGTAAACGATTACATCCATTATAAACCAACCTTTAAGCACAAATCGCTACTCTTAAAGGCTGGTTTATAATAGATGTAGCCAGTTACTTATTCTGTATTCTGTAAAGTTGAACTATAGGCATTTATATGTAACGGTTTTCCCATTTTTGAAGATTTCTTAAGGATAATGTTGGATAAATCTTGTACCCGTCGGAATTTTGAGCTGAAAATTGGTACACATATGTAATTCGGCGCGAGGAATTCATTGGTGAATAAATTAAGTCGATATATTGAACCATTTTTGAGAAATCGAGGGTGGTCTGTTTTTGGGAGGTCAAGAAATTTCAAAATTTTCAAAATTCTGAAAATTTGTTTATAGGTTAATTTAAGTGATAGAAATACAATGCTAGACTAGAGTTTGATTTCTCGCTTAGTTCTTGAAATATCGGCCTTTAAATTTAAAAAGGGGAAAATAGAACATCAATTTTTTTTCAATACTATCCTCCAAAAGGCATGCTGTATGAAATCGGGGACCATCACCTGTCATGAGCTCTCGGTCTATGAGCTGCGCATTTAAAATTAAAAAACCAGCCTATCTGTTTTCCCCTGTACAAAATTTGAATTCTCCCACTGGCATGTCACCACCGCATCCTCGAGCCCTGCAGTGGCGCCACTATCGCCACCGCCACTGACAAATGGCGATACAATAAACACCGCCACCGCCGCCGTTCGCACTGCGCCACGCCGCACTCACGTTCACACTTTCCCTGCACGCTGCGGCGTCGCGTCACCAAGATTTATACCCGTCGCGGTCGCCACCGAGAACTTGTTACCACCGAGGACCTGAATTCTGTAAACTAAGTGTGAACAGTACACCGGGGGAAATTTCACTTGGACAGGAATGCTTATAGTTGTGCTGTTTGTTCGGTGCTCACTTGATGTATAAAAAAAACTTTGAAACAGGAGTTTTCAAAAATACGGCTCATAACAACATAAACGGTTGCTAGACACAGTTTCCCAAAAGTCTAGAGACGGAGCTATATGTTTTGAACGAGTGAAGAAAAAATTGAAAATTTGGGGATCACTAAAGCGTCTTCTTCCAACGCATTTTCTCAAGTACAAATTTTCAGCATAAATAACTATCAGGCCAACTGCTTTCTTCGAGTACGTGCAAGCAATTTTATACCTAAGGCGAAACTAAGTTGCCTGATGTAAGTTAGGACCATTTTCCTTTGCTATTTATTCTGCCATCCGTGGTTATTGTTGCCTCTAAAGATGGAATTATAAAGTCACGAATTTGAAAATGAACCGAACTATACTTTATTCAGTTCTATTCCACTTTTATGACACGTGTATAAATTTTGGTAGCTTGATTTCTATCAGTATCTACTATCGTCACCATCACCATTCCATGTTGAGATACAATGGGTGCTTACAGGCCAAACTATTGTAGATTGCAGCAGTGTTCCAGTTCCAAAAAAGGGGATATATGAACGCATATAAATAATGTAAACATAAGTATTGTAAACAGTGCTTTGTAGATTAATTATTACAATTTTTGATGCAGCAATAAGGCATTTTTGCAAAGAATAAAACTTGAACCACCAAATTACAAATTCAAAATACAAACATCTGATATTTAAAACGTCAAATATATGGAGGAGGGAACAGTAGCGCCACTGTAAGCCCCCATTAACTTAGCAACAACACTGCTATTGGGCTCCGGCTAGTGGTTGTAAGAATGGCTTGCGCGAAAGGGTGTCCATTGTCAGGGTCAGGATGCAATTAAAGTTAAATGTTTGTTTGCCAATGAATGACTCTGACACTGTTCTTACCGATGAGATTGGTCCCGGACATGGTCTTGTGCGGGCGGACGCTCTCGACGCTGCCACGTGTCTGCACCACGCTGAGCACGGGGGAGCCCGCGTCGAGGCGCGCCTGGCTGCCACCCAGGTGCTCGTCCACCATCCCGGGCCCACCGCACGTTCTTATCACACCTGCAACAAAATATATCACATTTAGTTCTTACTTCGTCATTCCTGATGCAACATTCAGCTGTTATTCAATAGTATATTATATATTATTAAAGGAGTAAAGTGCAGGATTTAATCCTGAGGGTGAAGTTTAGTTCACGAGCCGAAGGTGAGGGAAATAATCACCTCGGGGATTAAAGGTACTTTAGTCCTGTGGTATATACGCTATTTTTTGCACTTCATCCTCAAACAAATACAAAATAGTTCAAAAGAATACACATTTTGCAATTTTGCAATGACAGTAAACTTTATGACAAATATTTATACTGTTACCATAGATACTCTGTAACAAATAGCACGTATTTACTTGACAACGGGATTAATTAATTCAAATCCTTGGCAACGGGATTAAATATGAAAAATAATCCCTTGGGATCAAATTCAGAACCTTAGTCCCTAAAACTAAAGACTAAAGAAGAGTTTTAGTCCCGGAAGTGCAAAAAAATTATATTATTCAAACACGAAGTATAATATACTCAGAAATAGAAACTCCGTATCTAAGCAATACTGTTGATTCATTGCATTTCTGTCCGAGAGAGAGAACAATACTGAGCCCTAAGACCAAATATTAACTAGACTGGTAATGCCCTATACAATAATTCCATTATAGAACTTAAGTCAAAGATTGTCGAGAGAGATAGAGATAGTTTTAGGTCACTGAAGATTACTTTGACCTTATTGGCTGTTAATGACGTAATGAAAATATGAAATGACAAGTCAATTCGAAACTTTGCATACATATATTTTAATTAATAGAAAACATTGAGCAGTATCGAATATTTTATTGTATTTGTCTAAGCGAATCAAATATAATTAGAACATTTTTGAAGAGAATTGAACAGTTTTCAAATTTATAAAAATAATGTAAGTACCTATGTCACGTTATGAAAATGTCAAAAATTTAAAATTACAAAAGTGTTTAATATCCATTTTCTTAGATTATTATTTATCAAAAATTCGAAGTGCTCTTTTGGCTACTCAATTCACTTTAGCTCCAACACCTCTCTAACCCCGGTACTCGAACATCACTCCATAATTATTCCAACTCCATATAATTTACCGAACGCATGGCCCGCATTTTCTGCCTCTCTCGAACAAGTTAAGCAGAAAGGTCAGATTTCGTCCGCGCTAATATCCACTGCTGTCATAAATTTCTACCTTAAACAAGTTCTATTTGAGGGCGAGTTAGACTTAGAGTCAAGAGTTCTACTTTAGAAAAGGTTATTCTTTCAAGTATTGTCATATTTTTATATAAAAGTATTTATCAAAACTAGTTAGAATCGAAACAATAGTTTCTAAGTTTATTCACAGTGGGTAATTCCGTCGTGTGTTCTTTGTGAAATATCGCAACAATAACAGAGTATCAAAATGTAAAATAAGCAAAATCCAATTAGAACTATCCAGGATTCATACAGCTTAATCTAAACGCGTTGATGTATAATTCCGCGAATTAAACAGTTCAGATCACCCGCCACAGCGATATTGAATGTAAAGCCGATCAACTGCCATCATCCTATTGCTGCACTCCCATCGTCTGTGACTGCGGTGTCATTCTCTTGCAGCACGAGAAGTCTAGTGCATAACTTCATTGTGCATTGTGTGCTATGTACGGCATTTCGAATGGAAGTAACAAATGCGACATTGTGCCAAGAAGATAAGTGACGGGACGTGGATGTGGCTGTGGTCATTCCGAAGTGAGGTTATGTGATGCTTAAGCTCGGGAATTATTGCATTCGATGCCGCACTAATTCGCCAGACTAGTACAGAGAATACAATTCTAAAATAATAGTGCTTTCTATATTACGGTTGTGCGATTGTTAAGGTTTTGAAAGAAGTGGTCATTTCGAAGTGAGGTTATGTGATGCTTAAGTTTAAGAATTATTGCATCCGTTGCCACACTAATTCGCCAAAGATTAGTGCAGATAATTCTTTATAAAATAATTCTAAACAGTGTTATGACTGATCATTAAAGGATCTAGATCAAGATCTTCCGAGTTAATATGATTTAGACCAGACCATAGATCAATTTTTATGGTTGGATCTCTATTAGATTGGATCAGGATTTTTTTTTGGATCAATATAAGACATTACATTAAATAGCATAGCAAAAATCTTATTTTAAGACTATAGATCTAGATCAAAATCAAGATCCTTACAGATCAAACATAACACTGGTTCTAAAATAAATAAAATAATACTACCTACCGTTGTACGATTGTTTATGGTTATGGTTCAAAAAAGCTTAAGAGGTATAGTATGGGAGCAAGCGAGCAAAGCTCAATCTAGTTTTGCGACAGCTGTATTAGCTTGTTATATAAAAGTTTTGTGACATCATCTTCTGTGCTTCAGTGCAATTTGAGAAGTTTCAAAACTAATATCTCGTGTACTATAAAGAAATTTTCAGTCCGCGGTTACACTAACGAGTTCTATTTACTACCTAATATAAGATTTTAAATTCTACGACATAGATGTCGTTCTACAGATAATATAATTTAACATTCCAAATTTGAACATCAGATTTCTAAGTCTTAGTGCAGCTGGTGACTGATGTATTTGCTTAGCAAAAAGTTGCAATTAACTTAGCCTTTAATCGATTTAAATCCAGCAACGTCCGAGACACATTATTAAATATCGCCACAATTCGATAAACTAATCACTGGCCCCATATTAAATCATTTCCTCTATTTCACTTTTGCGCCACGTATTATCGTATTGGGAATTCAGGTCAGGTATTAGGGTATTACCATAATATAAGATTTTAAATTTTACTAACTACATAGATGTCGCTTTATAGATAATACAGTTTGAAGTTTCAAATTTGAACATCAGATGTCGCACATCGCAGTCTTAGTGTAGAGTACCGCAATCTCCGCCATTATCACTCCAAAAACGAGGCTGTCATTTACTGTCAAAAAATAAACACAAGCATTTCTTAGCAAATATATATTTTAAAATAAACTCTCATAGTCACACTTTTATTAATTGTTATAATAGTTTCTTCAAAATAAAGAAAATACTGAACAATCAAATGTAAAAATGGGGTTAAAATCCTCTTAACCGTCACTAAAATCAACATCCGGCCGCCATTTTCACTCCAAGGTCACCAAAATAGTGGCGCAGTCAGTTGCAGTATCTATAAAGGGACTCTATCTTAGTGAAACTGGTGTATTTGCTTCGCAAAAGATGCAATTACTTGACCTTATAATCGAGTTCTAAATTTGCTCGATATACTCCAGCAACATCGGAGACACATTATTCAATAACGTCACAATTCCAGTCCGCCGCTCTTGTTCTCAATTCCAGGGAGCGCGCAAATAATTCTCCCCTTCCAACGTTCCAGGAAAAGTTAGCTGTAGCACTGTAGACAGCGATGATAACTACAACCAGATAAAACCCATTCATGCATTTTTATTTCATACAATATTCAAATTGACTCAGAATACAAATTCACAAAGGTTCTTCCGCATAGCTGAACGCTCGCTATTTCGATAAGGGCCTTTTTTCCTGTCGAGGCAGCCCTTCAACTGCGCCATCTTCTGCAGGATGTCGTATAACGACCTCTTTGATTATCGACATTATTAAACCGACGCTGAAGAAGCGACTCGGCAACTCAGCGGAAGTGAGGTTATATCTTTCCAGTGTATGTTAGTGAAGTGTGTTTGTCAGATGCCGGTTATTTATCGTCTGTCATCTCGGATGTTGGTTGCGGAATTGTGAACATTCTGTCAATAGGAAATCATCAATTGAACACCTATTTTTAAATTGTTGTAATTAGGTTTGAACAATAATTTCATCGTATACGCCGTAGCGAGTTTAAGCACCCGTATTTCCGTGATTGTAAAACATCTTGCAAATCGTACTCGGATGCTTCAAGCTGACCACTTGATCAGCTTAAATGTATTTCTAGTTGTATAAGAAAATCTACGTTGCCGCTTTGAATTTCAAAGATTGTTGCAAGTGGTTTCATTCAACTTTAATAATATCTACCATTCTTTAATTGAGAATGAGAATATATAATTCATGTATCACGTGATACATATTTGACTAATTTGATTGGCTGAAATAGGTTAGTAAGACACTATCAAATCGATGATATTTTTATCACCGCTGTTACATGTCAACTGTTTAGCAGTTAAGAACTATCAATTTCTAAAAAAGAAATTGTTGTTTGTCAAAAACAAGACTTAAAATGTATCAAGATAGAGATAATAGAGAAGAAAACGCCAAATTGAGAAAGGCAAATAGTTTAAAACGGTTTTGACAGGTTTTGAAGATACATAACCCAACATTTGACCTCATTAATTATGTATTCTCCCCAAATATAATTCGGGGTATGATTAATCATAGGTGATAGCATTTGTGAGGTCTTCAGAAAATTGAACTCGGTTAGCCTAACTGTCAAAACATCGTTATGTTGAAATTATCATCTGTCACGTTGAAAACACCACAGAAGCCCACAAACACAAACACTGTGGTTTGTGTACACCGCATGGTCAAATTTCAAATGAGTAGAACATCGAAAAATACTTATTTAATAAAATTTTTATTGATAAACAGTGTGTATAATATTCTATAATAAACGTGGTCATATGCAGCGTAATATCTGGAATAATACCTGTTCTATGTACACTCGCTCGTATTCAAATGTAATGATTTTAGTGGTAGTAATATCCACGGAACACCTATTTCAGACTCCATTATTATACGAAATAACAGTCTTTAGGCTACATTGCTAAATATCAAGCTTTATTTAAAATCCAAACCATAAAATCGACCGTAACTGAGCATGAAATGATATTCATATAAAATGTTCTATAAAATGTAATGGGTTTTGGAGAAATGTTCACCGTTATTCTATTATAGTTGAATAGTAAATTTTTCCGATGGAAATAGATTATGGAAACTATTCCTCCATTTATACTATTTTAACTGAAGAAAATAGTTGATAAATTATCAAACTTTCAAAAACTGCATGGAAGGAATTGCATCTTTTGTCGACGATTTTGTTCAGAACGTTCTTTCGATATCGCTCAGGACAGTAACGAAAAGAATGGTTTTCGAATTTCAAATTAAAGAATGCTTACTGAGTATTAATATTATTTACCCTTGAATTTTTTTTTTAATTATAATGAAGTATTAAAGGTATAACTGCTCTACTCATCCTTGTAAAATGTATGTGTCAATTTAACAGTGCTTGACCTTCAACCAAAACCATTAAGCATTTTGTTCTAACACGGCGGGATAGCATAAGTGGTAGAATGCTAGGCTCTGGTTACAGAAGTCGTGGGTTCGAATCCCGGTCAGGTCAGGAAATTTTCACGGTCTGATTTGAATCGGTACCTACTCCCGTTACCATTCCAAGTTGGGATCTAATTAACTTGGCAACCTCTAGCTATCGGGCACCGGCTAAAGTCTGTAACAAGGGCTTGCGCCGGGTTGACTAGCAACACACATGTTAGTAAAGTGTACGAGAAAGTGGCAAAAATATATAAAGTAAATACTGTGCGTGTGCCATCAAGTCTCCCTAGGGATATATAACCCATGTGAGGTTCAAATCCCGAAATCATAATACATAAAACCATTAAGCATTTTGTTCTTTATTAGCGTTGGTAGGTTCTTTTCACCATCAAATGGTAGTTCATAGTTATTAGGAATGATACTTCTGAAGTAAGAATATTATACACAACACAAGTAATATAAAATCAGTTAAAGAATTAGATTCCAACCGTTTATTAGGTAGACACTAAGAAGTAGAAACATTGATTTAGAAATCAGTAAGTGATAGAAAAAACTCTATAGAAGCTAGACGGCAAAGTATCAATTGATGTGCTAGATACTATAACAACACATTATACAGAATCCTAGAAAATGCGCCCGTAGACTCTACTGCCATCTATTATCCGGTGCATTTTTTACGTTTCTTCGCTCATAAGGTTCTCTCATTTTATATGTATAACCCTACTTGAATCCGTATTGCTTACTTAAAACGACAACTGGTCAGAAAGTGTCGATGCAGTAACTGCGCGGGTTTAAGCATAGCTCTCTGCATGTAACGACGTAGAAACACGGAGTTCCGTGGTTCAAGTCTCTTTGCCGACAGTGTTAGTCCAAGAGCTAGCGGTCAAATTAGTATAGACATTTTATTGAAAGGTTTGGGCCTTGCATATCTGCTGAAGATGGAATGTCCGGTCTGCCAGTCCTAAGTGGCCGAATTAGGTTTCCTCGTACTCGTACTCTTGAAATATAGTCATGGTTGCTTAAGAATCTCTCCGTTGCCGCTTTATATTTCAAAGGACGTCGCACGGATTGAAATTCAGACTTCACCAAAAACCAAGTCAGTCTAAGTGGTTGAATTCCACTATAATAACATCTACCATTCAATAATTGGGAGTGTATCCTATTGAATGATTACCAGCAAAATAATATCCTTAATGCTATCCCGATGGCAAAATTCTGGATACGCTTCTGGCATTGGTCACATCGTCACCGTTTCAAACCGTCCGTCTTGAAAAACTGACATGTCATTTGTCAGCAGTGAGCGATAGTTCTATCTCTTTTGCTCTGGCAGTCATCTGCGCCTGAAATTCTGCGGTAGGAAAAAACCTACACGCGTAATTCTATACCCGGCAGCGAATAATGACTCCAATCAAACAGACAAATGCCACCACCCGATCTGATTTTTTCCAGCAGTTTCGCTTTAAATTCAATGGTTATATTTTTACTGTCGCTTTCAGGCGACGTTATTAAATTGAGTCCTGGAATCGTGAGATTTGAGTCCGCAGATTGAATTTCTATTGTATTATACAAGTGGTTCACCTTTTAAATGTGCGCAATATAGAATTGTGAATTGTGTTGTGATTTTGTAATTGGAATTTAAATTTTAATGAGGCGATGCAATTGTACATTTTCGAGCATTCAAATCTACGGTTCTATTGTTATTCTGTAGTTAATGGTACTATTATAGAGAAATGAGTTTAACGAAGCAATATTTGTTCATAAAATCAGCAGGTTGTTAGACTTCTTCTCTTCTGGTTCTATTCAATCTGCTTAAGATGGATTCATAACAGAGCATCAATCAAATGTATGTCAAATAACTTTATAGCATTGTTTTATCATAATTTGGTTTGTATTTTAAATACAGAAAAGATGTACACAGTGAGTATAAATGATTGACCGCCGCATCCATTTTCTGCTCAAGTCTATATTCCTCAGAAAAAAATTAGTAATCATTTCTTGTCAAACAGTTTTTTTGGTACTTTCAGAAAAACAGAAAGTAAATGAAGTGCAGTATCTATTTAATTTTGAAATGTAACTGTATTTTTTACATTTTGAGGTTGGTACGATTAGTTCGTATGCAATCACATCAGAACTGGGCATCACTTCAAGTAAAATTACTTTAAGTACTGATTTTGCAAGTATTGTACTTCAAGTAAAGCACTTTTTAAATTTGGTACTTGTACTTGGTACTTGCACTTCTTCAACAATTTACTTGATAGTTGTTTAAATATATTCGTACTTCAAGTACTTTATAAGTACTTGAAGTAAAAAATATTTACTTCAAGTAATTTTAATACTTGAAGTATTTTTAAAGTACTTAAACAATTTACTTGGTACTTGCTAAAATATATTTAGTACTTCAAGTACTTTTGTAGTACCTACTTGAAGTACCTATTTAAAGTATTTGAATTAACTTGGTCAGTCATTCGTTGGTTGCTTGTGCCTTCGTAATTCGTATGCTTACTTCTTTTCTTGCTTTATTGTCAACCAAAACTTGTGACAGAATTTGTGATCGTGAATAATTTGGCTCTTGGTTCCCGTGTTATGTTGCAGTATATAATATTTGGAAGTAATGTACTTGTACTTGGTACTTGATACTTCATGCTATTTATTTTTTACTTGCAGCTTTTCAAGTACTGTGTAAAGTACTTTTACTTGGTACCTACTTAATACTTCTTCAATATATTAACTTTTACTTGCAGCTTTCCAATTACTTTGTAAAGTACTTGTACTAGATTTTCCAAGTACATTTTTAAGTACTTTGTCATAGAACCTATGAAGAAAAGTACTTTTACTTCAAGTACTTTCCTTGGCCATAAGGTACTTGGTACTTGTACTTCAAGTATTTTTTGTGGTACTTTGCCCAGCTCTGAATCACATCGAGGCGCCAAAGAACGAAGCGTCACGATCAATCATTTATGATCAGCCTGTAGTTTCCATTATCCTTTTTTGTACTAATGGTAGAAGTCATGGTAACTGCCCTCAATTACTTCTTAAATAAACGTTCATTAGCGATTGTATCAAATTACGCGTGCACTAATAAATATCATAAAATTTGCATAAAACAAATTCATGGTCCAGCCCACTAGAATCAATTCTTCAACTCAAACACTTCCCGCAAAATCAAACATCGCAAATCAAAACCAACAGGGAGCACTCCAAGTTACCCAAGTAATTATTCACTATCTTACTGAGATTAATACCCGCTGAGAGTTTCTGAGGTTTATTTGGTCCAATATACTTGAAACAATATCTCTGAGTTGGGCGGGGATGAATAACTGAATACGAAAGAGCCACGAAGAGATGGATTTAAATTTGGCGACCGGGAAAGCGAAAGTCGTGGATGTGTGAGGTTAGGGAAGGTAGACGCGAATATAGGTAGGCGACCCCAAAGATAGAGCTGCCAACTACACGCATTTCGTATGCAATCAGGTTTTGACCTATTCCAACACTAGTTCCGAGCCTTGCTTATTAGCGACTGTGAGTCAACGTCAATCTTCGTCAGATTGGACTGTAACTCTGTGACAGATGACCGTTTTGTTTTTATGCAGCATTTTACAGAGCTTTACGCTTTATAACTTGCTTTGTTATACGTCAAGTGATAGGGAGCATCAACTAAGCCGGAGCATGGAGCAGTACGTTTAAATGGGAGCACACAATTTGGACAAATGCCGTTTTCTCAAAGTGTATTTTGACCAAAAAAAATTAAGCCAAACTGGAATTTTGTCAAACCGTAAATATGCCAACCCGTAATTTAGCCAAACTGTATTCTAGACAAACTGTAATTTCATATTCCGTAATTTGACCAAACCGCAACTTCGACTAATATTATATTGTCAAATCGTTTTCAGGTAAACCGTAAATTTAGCCAAAACGCAACTATACCTGTGACAGATGACTGTTTTGTTTTTATGCAGCCTTTCACAGAGCGTTAGCGACAGAGCTTTATAACTTGCTTTGTTATACGTCAAGTGATAGGAAGCATCAACTAAACCGGAGCACGGAGCAGTACGTTTAAATTTTTATGTTTTCTGTTATCAGTCGTTTAAGCCAACTGACGTGGCAGGAAAAGGCTTAGCTCCGCCTGTCTAATATCGTACAACGCGTCAATTTGGATTTTTAAGAATTTGTTTAATTTGCTTCATTGTAAAGAAAAAAAATTCTTTTCTCAAATTTGCTCGGTATAGTCCAGCAACATCGCCACAATTCAGTTAAGCAAATGCTCTTTCGTGAAACTAATCACTGGCCACATATTAAATCATTTCCTCTATTCCACTTTTGCGCTTAATAGATAATATAGTTTGAAGTTTCAAATTTGACCTATTCCATCAGTAGTTCCGAGCCTTGCTTATTAGCGACTGTGAGTCAACGCCAATCTCCATCGGATATGGCATGAATTTGTCGGACTGTGACTGTGGACAGATGACTGTTTTGTTTTTAGCTTTATAACTTGCTTTGTTATACGTCAAGTGATAGGGAGCATCAACTAAGCCGGAGCACGGAGCAGTACGTTTAAATTTTTACGTTTTCTGTTATCAGTCGTTTAAGCCAACTGACGTGGCAAGAAAAGGCTTAGTTCCGCCTGTCTAAATGCACAACAAATAGCGTGCGTTCTATTAACGCGTTAATTTGAATTTTTTCAGAATTTGTTAAATTTACTTCATTGTAATCATTATCAATTTTGGGTCTATCGATGTAGGTACGCTTTTGGGAAAATTCAAAGTTGCAACCTTTCCTAGAGATGAACACGTTTTCTGTTGAAAGTAACCTTTCCTTCACAAACTATTTCACAAACACATGTCATTTATTACATTCATCATTCCAGTGTCACGATTTGGTTGATAATTATCTGTATTCCTCTTCCTTCTCATTCTGCTTGTAATTATCTGTTTGCCGCCTTCCTTTTGCTTTCCTGTTCCGCGAGAAATCGACGACGCAGACAAAACATCACTCACGCAGTCTTAGCTACGCGGTACGCGTGTCTCTTCTTTCACCTTTGCGTATTCGTATTTCCCGCCTTGTGAGATGTCGCCATCTACACGTCGCGCAGGTGATTTATAATGTGGAACTGGAGCTTGTTGCCGCTCTTTACGCTGCGATTTCACATCTGCAACTGTGGCCAGAAGAGAATATAGAATTTAAAGCTGATAGTGCCGGGCTGTAAGTGATTGACAAGAAGTTGCTATAAATCATTTAACCACTGAACGGTAACTTGTTTTTGAGTAGTACTACGACCAGGTTGATCGCCAAACTACTTCTCTTGTTAGAGACATAACCTCAAACCTCAAGAAAAGTTATTATTAAAGATTTATTTGTATAGGAATTTTAATATTGTCAGCAAACGCCGCGCACTTTTACACTTTCTACTGAATTAAAAGTTTATAATATAAATAGTGTACCAACTTTTAAAATATTCTTTTGTGACTTTTTTAGATAATAAAATACTTTAAGCTTTACTCTATCAGTATTATAATAATGGTTCAATTACACATTTCTGCTTGATCTTCATAAGTTGTAACTTTTAATGATGAATGGAGTATAAAAACCTGTGAATAACAATTACCGAAAGATTGGATGTATATGAAAAATATGAGCGCTAAATGCCAAATAATTTCATTAAAATTCACTTCAAGCAGCAGCACTTTCCTCGCAAATTAAAAACTCTCAAAAATATTACACCATAACCTCTACAAATAATTTTCCTTTAAAGAAGAACGAAACAAATCAGGGAAACCTTTTAAAGATAAACCAAATTTACCTGTAAGAAAAGCTTTAAACTGTGCAAATCCATTTATAGAACGTATATATTTTATTTATAGTCTTGGTTCATTCATATTAAATTTAGACTCCTCTTAAATTCAAGTCTACTTAATTATTTGTGTCACGTTAAATTACTAAAGTTGATAATAGTGGCTGACAAATTAGGATTGCGGTAGGGGTAGGTAATATCTTTTTATCACGACATGCGGAGAAAACACAATTTTCTTCTCGCGAAATAGTGAGGAAAGTAGGTTTTCCCTCTCTAGAGAGGAAAGTAAGCAGTGTTACCACCAGTGTTATTTTACGATGAAATATTTTAAAAAATTTAAATAAATTTATTATTTGATTGAAAATTCTGATTTTATAGTGATATACTGTGAACTATTATTTTACAATTATTATGTTTTATATTTTCGTTTTCTGCTATTTCACGATTTTACAACTTAAATTTAATTTAGCATTTTGGCTGCATTTCGTTGTTTTCAAACGTCATTCTGACAGATGGCAGTTATAACCTAACTTCTAGTTATGTAATTCTTCTACTTTACAATGTTTTTAAATATGTCGTGAAAAAATGTTGTGTCTAACACGAGAGGAAAGCTCTTTTTCCACTCTTGCTCGATTGCAAGATTGCAACAAACTTCGAGCTCGAGTGGGAAAAAGAAGCGCTTTCCTATCTAGTTGGACAAATAACTATTTTTGCCTCCTGAGGTATGAACACATCTTTGACATGTATGGTAGTTGCCGTTTTTCACATGCCATGATTTTGCTGCATGTCGGATCGGTAAGGAAACCCGATTTTTTAAGCTTTAAGCGATTTTTTAAAAAAAAGTTGCTTTGTAATAAAAAGGGAGCCCACAAAAACTCAAGTTTACACAATTTATTGTGACATTTATTTGCGCCATCTCTTAGCAGTTTTTCCAAGATCAATTGGCACAAAGCAATTTTAATGCAGAGTCAAAAATGCAATAGATGTGTCGCCCAAAAATTATAATACATAATGTGTGTGTTAAGTATTTGTACATCGCTCAGTCTCGCGTTGTATTCTATTACCTACGTGTATTGAACATTGTAAAATTAGGATTTCACATTTGAAATCAATACTACCATCCTAAACAAAACAAAAAAGAAAAACAATCACTTAATAAAAGATCCCATCTGGTCCGTTCGTTCGTTTCACCATCCGATAATATAACAAGCAACAACCTCAATACGACATGCTACTTCATGTCCTTTCCGAGCCCTGCAAACCCGGGGTCGGAGGCGTTGCCCTCGGCCCTATCTTGATCATGCGAGATGACAGAGACATCTACCGGCTACGTCTCCATCGACGAGCGGCCGGACCGGTCATTTGAATTCAATTTAATTTATGTTGTATCGATTTTGGACATCCCTGGGCGACCGTGCCAAGTTGAAAGGACGACATTGCAGTGAAGTTGGCTCCCCGATGAATTTAATTGTTGTTTTTGTACGAAGTTTTGGATTTGGGTCTTTGGGGGTGTGAATATTTTAAACCCGAAATTTAGACTTTGAATTTTAGCTTTTTTAAAACATTGTTGTGATTAAATATTTATGCAGTGGCTTTAATATTCATAAACCAGCAACATGGAAATAAAAACGGGCGCTTCTGAGTTGTCAAACTTTTAACTACAAAAAATTGACATTCATAAAACATTTTCTCTTGTATTAGTATTTCGTATATGCTAGCAAAGTTACATAAACAGGTGGTGGTTGGAGCTTCAATTTTTCCGAATGGCATCTCTTGTTTCATGTTTCATAACAGAATAATTTATTGTAGATCAAATTATTTAAAACTAGCCGTGAACTTGCTGTGAAAATTAAATCAGCAACTCCGCAAACAACCCTGTAAATCCATGAATAACCATAACACATTTGAATAAAGATTATTGTTATTACAAAGTTACTCGCGGAGCATCACAACATCAGAATAATCAGATCGCCTGTATTCCATCCCGAAAACCGCAATCTGTAATCAGCTCAAATAATCATCCGACCTTGCTGGACTCTGCCCTACGGTCAGGGGTAAAAAATACGCAATTTACTTGTAAATTATCAGAGGCAAATGGCTGGATTAGGGGTGCTATCAATTCCGGAGCCAAATAATGAATACCCTTTCAGCGGTAAAGGTTCGGCACGGAATTCGATGTCCGCTATCGCGAATTGCTCACTAACTCGTATTTATATCCCCTGTTGCTTGTCAGCTGTAAACTCATTTGTTTTAAAATGTGACAGCTTCTACACGCACAACAAGTGAACGTCTGGGATTTTCTCAATCTCGGAGTGCTTTGTTTTGTTTCGGTTTACCTCGTTCACTTTGAATTGACCTTTAAAATGTTAGGTTAGAGTCAGCGCTAAACTTCCACACTTCCAACTTTATTTCGCTTGCCTTTAATTACTCTCTACGAATTTATCGTTTCTGACTTGAATACAAAATACTACACTCTGGAATCTAGTTTAGCCTAGCATAAGCTAGAAAGTTTTTCTTTTCTTTAGGCCCAAATTATTGCAGGCAATGTTGTGACACATCAATAGATCATAGATCAATGTTTAAGATTGCATTTTTTTATAAATCAAAATATTCTATTGTGTAAGGAAATTATAAATATGTACGCTCAAGAGATTCAAACTACAGTCTAAAATTTGAGCAGTTTAAAATTATTTAAAGTTTTAACTTTTGTACAAAAATAATCTGATCTTTTTCGAGATCATCAATCATATTTATCTATTTCATCTATATGAAGATCTTAAAAGATAAAATGATGTAAATCAGATTAAAAATCACATAAATTGATCTAGATCGGTGATCTAGATCAGTAGGTGGGTCAACTATAGAATTATTTTTGAAATATTTAAGCATAGGGGATTGTTTACGCCAAATTCAAAATATAAATAAGTACTGCCATCTAGCGTCCGTATGCAAAGCTAGAGGTATTACGCGCCATTTTCCAATGCGCATGTGCGCTGGAAGTGTGTGCTAGCTAGATAATAAGAAGATATCAAGTATGGCGCGAAGACAAAAGTAAAAGGTTATGATTGTAAATGTGTGTAATAAATAAGGAATAAAACTCATAGTAAAGTGAAAAACCCTATGCATAATTATCAATACAGTCCACTCAGTCTCCACACAAAACAGGGATATTTATTTAATTAAATGAAGTTAAACAAGAACGATACTAAACAAAGCTCAACAAATCAAATATTGGACTGTACTCTTTTGACAAGTACTTTTCCTATAATTGTATTTGACTACCCGCTATTCCATCTAACCCAGTTTCGGTTTAATAAATTAACAAAGTTCAATATTGTGCAACATTGTTCCCAACGCACAGAACATGTTGACGGTTCAAATACAAAGCAACGGCGTTGAATCTGCGATGAAGATTAGCATTTGCACATGCTGTAAATACAAGAGAAATGCATTCAATTCAAATCAGCGGAGAGAGTAATACATGTAAGCTAGTGAACTGTGAGTAGGTACAAATGAAATGTACATTTTACGCCTGAGCACGAACTGTGCAAAGGGGGTGGTTGTGATTTGTTTTTATTTGGATGCAGATACTCAATTAGAAAACAAACAAATTGTGTATCACATTTTGTTTGTTCCCGTGAGGATATGAGGGTATCACCAATAATTGCATTTTTGTTTATCGGAAGTAATCTGTAACATGGGAACATTTACACAATAACGCATTTATTTTTACTGAACTACTTGTGACACAAAATACAAATGGGTTGGCATGATATTGAATTTGGGATTTGAACCAACTCGGCCATGTCCCTAGTGTCATTTGCTGCACACACTAGTTACCTTCCGCTTACCTGTAAAGGAAGGTATTGGAATCATGCAAAAAATCGGGTAGTGAGTTTTTAGTGGATGAGCACGAATTAGGGTCCTTACAACTCATTTTTGATAGTTTCACGATGATGTCTGTGTGTATGTGTGTGTGTGTGTGTGTGTGTGTGTGTGTGTGTGTGTGTGTGTGTGTGTGTGTGTGTGTGTGTGTGTGTGTGTGTGTGTGTGTGTGTGTGTGGTCAAGGCCGGTTGTTAGTCGCATAACTCAAATACGAATTACCCGAAAATTTTGATATTTGGTATTTAACATTTGTATATAAATTGGAAGAGCTCCTTAGATTTTGGTACAGATATCTTCATCGGAAGTGATATTTTTTGAAGATTGAAAAGGTTAATTGTTAAAATTCTATATAAATTTGGAAAAATATAGTATTTATTTGTAATAAGAATAAGAGGAAAAGTTATTTGCAACTTACGTTATAAAAAAATTGTCTTTATCTGGTAGCATTAAAGAACTGCAGTAAAATTTAAAAAATAAATTTATCAAATAAAACGTTGATATCTTGTAATCCATGATCGGTTGGTTTTTGTTTCTGCGTAAAAAATATTGACAGGTGAAACGGGTGACAAGTTGACATACTAGCGCTATATAAGTCGTAAGTAAGATAATAAATGTAGTAATTGAACGGAGTATGGCTTCAGCACAGCAGAGTTTTCCTGTGAATGAATCTTTTTATTCAGGTGATGCAAATTTCTGTGTTTGAATATTTTAGATTTTTATTTGTATATTTTAAATGGGCACCGGATTGTACGTATACATTTGTGTTTATAAGTCTAGATATGGCGGAAGGTTGTGTGATGGTCACGTCAGATTTTTTTTATTTTCCTTTTGCATTATGCCACGTTGATTACCTTACTAGCAGGCGTGTTGTCAACCCGGTACAAGCTTATTGTTACAGCCACTAGCCGGTTCCCGATAGCATTGTTAATTATGACGAGAGTGAACTATGAAAATTTCTAGGATTCGAATCCATGAACTCTGTATTGAGACTCTTCCACTGTGCTATCTCGTCGTGAAAATACAAATATCGTATATCCACTTGGAGAAATAATATGTTCAGTTTAAAATCAAAGTAATGCTTTCAATTTCATATGCCTTATATTAAATTCCAGATGTTACAAATTTCAATCAATCTTGGAAACAAGTTTCAAACTTATTGGTTCAACATTAACTCAAACACAATTTGAAACCAAACCTACATGGCTACATGCCACTCCAAACTTTATCCAATTTCTTTAAGTTGCTATAAACATTCACTCCGCATATACCCGCTAAAACTAAATAGCCAGAACTCCGAAATTTACATAAAACAATCTTTTGGTGAAAGGCGAAAGATCATGTAGTGTTTCCGTCAAATACACGTGTCTCCTTTTTCAGTATCTCTTGCTTTTATTTCTGATGTAATAAAGATGGAGTCAGTTTAACAGCTGCTAACACCCAAACCAAATTCATTCAGTGAGAAGTTCTCTTTAAAGGAACAGATTTTAGGAGAAAAAAGAGAAACTACAACATTATCAACGTCTGGAACGTTGTATACGTCAACTATGAATATTTGATCTCATTTGTGGCTCTGGCTATCACGCTGAACTCCGCAACTATTTTGAATTATGCATTAAGGCGAACGCTGTGGGCTACAGAAACATCTTCCCCGGCACTAGTTCCAACATTAGGTTAGGTCTTTGCATTGTTGTCAATTTTGTCCAAGATTCCATCACAGTTGGGGAATGTTTAATATGAAGGAAAGGGAAGGCTATATGCAAAGGTTAGTTGGTAGTTTTTACATACATAAACGAAAAGTAGCAGAATCAAGACTAGTAGTAATAGTAGCACTTTTCCAGACGGTAGTAACCAAGGTCACAATGATCATGTTTCTTTTGTGTATTTATATCTTCAATTATTTCACTTGTGATAGCATAATGATTATTGTCGTATTCTCGTATATGTATGTATAAAATATATACAGGCTGGCGCGCTTATATTGATATTTAAGATTTAAACATTGAGAGTGGTGGGGGTGAGATGAGTTATTTAATAAAAACGAAAATATTAGTAAAATGTGACCTCTAGATGTTAAGCGCAAAGCGGGTATGCTTATCACAATCCATTTCCAAATTATTAAGAGTGAAAGAGTGGATCGCGCCAGCCTGTATACTAATGAATAGTAGCACTTTCGTAGACAGTCAAGGTCACACTGGCCTTGCTTCCTTATGTTATGTATATAAATATTATAGCATTTCACTTGTCATACGATAACGATTATCGCAGTATTCTATTCTGCCCTCCTTAGGAAGAAGGTCCTATCTGCAAATTTTCAGATTTTTGTAATCTGCATAAATTATTACAAATATAACAAAGTAGAATGTCCAGCTGCCCTAAGAAAAGGTAGAATATATTATTATTATATTTATATAAAGCAATTTTAATAGCCAAAAGCCACATATAGATGTTTCAACAAAAATTTTATACAATAATAGCTAAAACAAAATTTTTGCAGATAGGACCTTTTTCCTAAGGGCGGCTGTATTAACGAACTTACGTTGTATTTATAAATACAGTTTCATTCCATATCCGGTTTTAGTTAAAATTCAAATATTTTGCAAACAGTGCATGAACATTTGAATATTAAACAATGCCTTACTATTCATCATTCCTAGTACTCCTCGTGTCATTTAGATTTACATGCACATACGTCTCAAGATGATACATACATGCACATTAATTTTGCTTCCACGACAATCCTTGCTGCTGTACTCCTAAATAATTATGTATGTTATTATCTAGAAATCCATGTCGCTTAGAAATAGAAATCATAAACTACAAGAACGACATGACATAACAAATAGCAGAATAATCGCAGAAAAATCGAAAAGGAAATAAAGATTTGTAAAATAAGAAGTACCGGTAGAATGATGTATGGTTTATATAAAAAAATAATTATGTACTCGTCGTATCATTAACAGAAAATGCTTTGAGTAGATAATTTCGAATAACTGGTAATGACAGTTTAAAAATTGTAAGGTTATGTTCCTTCGAGAATTGGCACTGATCGGAAATTGCTTTCATATCAGTAAACCATAATCAACGTAGAAAAAACAGCATCCCTGTTGAGTGTTCGTCTCTCTCGCGAATATACACACATTCCCGGCAGCAACAATATTATTCCGGCGGCAATTGACGCACAGAGCTCCGATATTTAGATTGCAATCGCCCAGCGGCAAGCGAGAAATCCATCCACTGTTGAACACACTCATCGAAGTCGTAGGTAAAATTATTTAAATTTAAAGTAAACACAAAACCCGCAAAACTAATTTAAATACGGCGAGAGTATAGGTAATTCAATTTACACAAAATGCGCTGTCTGAAACAGAATGTCGTACAAGCTACCCGAAATATACTTTAATTTTACGTCGCTTTATTTCAAAAAACCAATCAAAAACCTGAGTCTGACATTCAAATACGAAAGCAATCTGGTTGATATTAACTTAGTAAATATGCTTTGAAATTTTTAATAGATTTTTAAGAAATTGTTTATTTTGCATTTTAAATTTAATTTGAATTAGCCATTGTCATTCTCAATATCTAATGAAGACTTACGGAAAATCGTGATGAAAATAGGTAACATGCAATGCACATAAAAAAGGCGAGCAGCTAACAAATCCGCTCACTATGGGAATACCATGTATCGTGTTTCCGATACAAAGTACGTGACTAAAAATAAATGTAAACTCTTGAGAATTAAATTTCGTGAAAATTAATCTCTCAGGGAATTTCGTCTCATTATTAGGTACATCATTCTTCACTGCACTGATAAAATACAATAGAATAGAATTTACCATAGTCACGAAAATGCTACGGTCTTTTTACCTCTCACCTCATATTCTATAAGAGAGGTATTGTAATGGGTCAAAATTTTCGAGTATGAGTTTTTGGTGGATAAGCACGTTTTAGGGTCTCTAGAATACGAATTTACTATTTTTACGATGATGTCTGTGTGTGTGTTTGTATGGACTGACGATTTTTCGTCCACGATAACTTAAAAAGTATCAAACCGTTCATAACCAAATTTCATATTTAAGGTTTTAATAAGTATCTTAATACCGGATAAGATTTTGGTAGAAATCCGCAAACCGGAAGTAGTACTTTTAGAAGTTTGGAAAAGTTTTCCTTAAATATATTGGTACATTATTTATTTATGACAATTTTTGCAATTAAAAATAAAAGAAATTGTGATTATCTATATGTACAGTTAATTATAAATACAAATTGCTGAATCTGGAAGTATTTAACAATAAAATAAAGTACAATTAATATTCTATTTTTTTGAAATTCCAGTATCTTGTTGTCCATGATATGAAATTTGTTTCTACATAAAATTTGAATTATTATGACAGTGGCAGTACAGTTGACATCTTTTGCTTGCATATTGGTTTACATTATCGTTTACATATTACATGAACATGAAACTATTAAAATGAGATGGCCACAGCACATTTTTTTAATTATACGAGTATACCTATAGTAGAGGCACGGAATAAGACGAATTGGGGATTCAAAAGAAATATCTTATAAATGACTATGACACTATGACTGATCTATGTCGTCATACACAAAAATTGTTAAAATATTCTTCGATAACGAACTTTCGTCATAGCCATTTCTTTTAAATCCCCACCTCGTCTGATTCGGTGCATCTACTATACCTATGTGTTTTACAAATTTGTAATTAATTAGTAATTCAAAGAACTAAGTAGATTTTAATTGTTAACTTGCAGCGCATTTTCTTCTTTTAAAAAAATAATAGTAGTATACCAGACCACTCTCCTTAACCTGGAGTGGCCACTACTTTTACAATTTAACGTTGTTATTCCATAGTTTCAGCAATTATTGTTTTGCGCACAAAGCATATTTGCGTTTAGAAATGCATGCCTCGTAACTAGGGTAAACAACTAACAAAATAAATGAAGGTATGAAACATGCTGCTAATTAAATTAGACTTTATTTTTGCTTTTGTTAAGAAGCTAACAAAAGCAGCAAGGTAGACAAACAAATTACAATATTATTATTATTATTATTATTAGCGAGTTTCTGCATAGATAAAAAAAAACAAATTTATAGGTTAGAGTAACTTTGTTTATTTTGAACTACTTCACAACATTATCTTACTAAAAAGAACAAAATATTACCGTACTTTCTTTCCACAATATAAACCCTAGTAAAAACACTGTTCAAAAACTGGTAATGCTCGTATATAATATTTTATAGACCATTTCTTACATACAAAACGATGTTTCGAAGTTGTGATCATGATCAGAAACATAAACAGGTAGTGTTATTAGACAAAAACAGTCCTGGAACTGGTGTCTCCCGTTTGTTTCCGGGTCCAACTTGAAGGTGGCAGCACGAGCAAATGTGGTCTAGCGACCTATCGGTATCGGTCGCTAGGTACATTGGCAAAGATCATTGACGTAGAAAAAGACCGGAAAATTCAACAATTTTTACAATGAAATACATTAAAATAAAGCTGTTCTGTTGCTGAACGTGTTTAAGCACACAACACTGCAAGTAGTCAGTCTCGTCCAAAGATTCCGTCACAATTAGGGAATGGTAAATATAAACGAAGTACAGGATTTATGAGATATTTGTCACAAATTCGATAGCGTAAGTTTTTAATTAAAGTAGTGAGACGTGTTTAATAGTAAACAAAAGTCTTGGATGGATAACCAAATCGTGACTTGATAACATACCCATTTTTTTAAAATACGTCACTGCGGTTTAATACACCCGATACCCTACACAAAATTATATAAAAGTTAAAAGATTAATTAAGTACAATTTCAAATATGACAAACTAATCTACTTGCAGTAGTATAGCCGCGAGACTTGAGACTAGTCTCGATCTCGTCTCGTTTTGTCACGAAACTCGAGACGAGATCAGAAGGCAAGTCTCGACTACAGATTCGAGACAGAAACGAGACCAAAGTTAATTCCAGACTCTCGATTCCATATCGAACTTAGTCGAGAAATTTCCAGACTAGATGAGACGAGAGTGACTATTTATTCGTTTTGGAAATTCCGAGACGATACGAAAGTCGGACATATTCTCGACAAACGGTATCACATATTTGCAGAAATAAGATTAGTAGTAACAGTAGCACTTTTCGTAGACAGTAGTAGTAGCAAAACGTTAGAGCTTTAGGTAGGCTACAAATTAATTTATATTTTAATACTCATTTACAAAATTAAATTATTTAAATTTTAATGTTTCGTTGAGCTTTAAATTAGGTTGATTAATGAAGTAGAGTTTAAAATATGAAAAACTAAATCTATTAGCAGCAATAAGATTAGTAGTAACAGTGGCACTTTTCGTAGACAGTAGTAGCAGTAGTAACAGAACGTTACAACTTTTGGTAGTTAATTAGGTAATTTATATTTTGATACTGAATTACAAAATTAAATTATCTAAATTTTAACATTTCGTTGAGCTTTGAATTAGATTATATATAACATTTAATCCTAATTAAAGCAGTTAAAATGTAAATGTCCCTCTGATGAAATTTCCATCCCCGTCAATGATATTGCGTACCTTGCGTGGAGCGCCGAAGTCCCAAGATCGACCGATTGGGATCGTCATGAACGGCAGCTACTCAAATATTCAATACCCCGGCGAGTATATTTGCTTAGAATTTTCCATCTTTTGAGGAAGTCTGGGAAAGGAATTTAGAGTCGTGCGAGTAAAGTCACACATCACACACTGGCTCAGATTTTTACGTTTTCAAATCGGCCCCGGGCCGGGAGCAAATCTGTTTCCGAACATTCTACATATCACCGCAAAGACAAACTTTTCCATTTCGTATTCGGTTTAGATGGGTTACCTCCGATTTTGCTCTCAATTTTTCTTTACTCCGAGCAAAGATGGATGTCGAGCTAAACAACTACAAACTTTCAGCACTTCAGAGCTCTTAGACCTGTTATCTGCTTTCTCAAACAATACATTTACGGGGGAAACTTTATTATCATCATCATCAAGAGCTCCACATTATTCAAATTTTACCGGTTTCTAAATTCGTTTCAAAACTAAAATAATAAAAGACCTATTTTCGTTACAATCAAAAAGTATAATCTTTGTTTGCGAATTGCGGTTAGGTTAGATTAGTGTGCCCAATTCACAATGAGCAAAAGCATAAGAACTACATAACTTAAAACGTAAAAAATATTACGTATGTTCACAATGATCATAAAAATGTATCTATACCCTGTTCCAAATAAGAGTATAGTAGATGGCACTGCGGAGCCAGCCCGTTTTACACACATTAAATAGAAATTTAAACGTAGCGCGGTATTTTTGAAATAGTGTTATGTTCCGCTCGTCACGCGCTACTGACGCTAATCAACGACTTACTTTTTCAACAATACCAGCTGTTACTACTACGACGTTATCTTGCCCCATACTATATTCTTATTTGGGACAGACTATACATAAACGTGACATAACCGTAAGAAATACATAACGACATTGTGAACACGGCCATTAAAATCCATTAGTTCAACTTTTTGTTTATGTCAGTTCTTATGTAGTTCTTATGCTTATGCTCATTGTGAATTGGGACTAACTACATTGTTTGGGTTAACTCTCAGTCGGTAATTCATCTGATTACATTTTCTGACTATTTTAAATAATAATTATAGCAGTTTGTATTTTTTTCGCTTTTATTATACTAAAAGAGTTTAGACTCATTTTCGTAATAATCAAACAGTATTATATCTTTGTTTGTAATAATAAGGTTAGGATTTAACTTTGAAAAAAGGTATGGGCCAACTCAGTTGAGATTGCATCTGTCAATATTTTCGGGCAATATATAGAATAATTTTAGCAGATTGTATTTTGCTCGCATTTATTGTATTACATGAGTTCAGTATCTGCCAGTCTTTTAGTATCTGCCAATCTGCCATAAGGACTTGACGTATTTTACAATCCTCTTTCTCAAACTAATATAGAATTCAATTTGTCTTCTCAAAGCTCCTAAAAATAAAAAGAAATACAAAGAAAACCGTACAAGTTTCTCGCTTACAGGTATCAATTTTTTGCTGGTAAAAGAATTGTCGTCTTTGTGGTTCTGCTAGTTAGCGACACATACGAACCACGTTTACGATATTAAGTTTGGAGTTTCTTTTCCTTTAACAAGACTGCGGTTTAGTTTAAATCGCCTCGTGCTGTTAGAAAAGTATTTTACACTGATTGCATATTGTATTTGAAACTGTCTTTATGTTTACAATATTTAGTTTAGTTTATTTTCCCTCATAATGATGCGGTTTAGTTAATATACGTTTATAAAACTGTTACAAATTTTGATTATGACATAAATCATCATGAACATTCGTGTGCAAAAATATTAATTGAATTTGTTTTGGCCAGAATATAAATAGTTATAATTGAATCAATTGCATAAACATAATTCAGGTAGCTTTTATAATTATCATTCATTTATTGACAATATATTAATTACCAATGAAATTTTGAAATTAGCTCAATAAGCCAATGAAATACTGTAATTAAAATAAATATTTATAGGTAAACGGTTCTTCAACGAAATAAATCAAAATAAATACCGACTGTTTTCAATTCAACTGTCTAACATTTAAAATGCTCATCCAACCACATCGCCCGATTTAAAGTCCAAAGAATTGAAAAAGCCAACAATAATTACTTCGCCCGAATGAAATCCATAAATTCATAGTCCGCGGTCTATTTGACATCACAGTCACGTCCGGTCTGTGGCGCCCTCTGTGCGTGTTCGACCACCCCACAGCTAATGGCATCGCCCTTTGTGAACGCTTTTGTGCCCGATAAACGAAACGATCTCGCGAACTAAATATCAAGTTTTTATCTGACCGTTTCTAGTCGAAGAAATGAAACCGCGGGCGCAGTTCGTGAGCATTTTACGGAAAAATTCATTACTGTAAAATACGAAAAAGAATGACGGAAATTACTATGTTGTTAGTATCGCTCCACTCGTTGTTCACGATGACAGACAATATTGAGGTTAGTAAAAATTTTGTAGAGCGATGCTCGACTAACCTACAAATGCGTCTATCTCAACGGTATGATTTTGTGTTTCATTTCATCAGAACCATGTTGCATTCAAAATAATTATGAGAATGCAGCTTTTTCTTTGCACTATGCTAAACAAAATTAAGTACTAACTACAAAGTATCTTTGAAATCACGAATAGACACTCAAAAGAAAAGCAAGCGAGTCTGTACCTGCGCGTGTTTAGGCACAGCGCTTAGCTCTCTGCATGTGATGACGTATGAACCCGGAGTTCCGTGGTTCGAGTCTTCCGGCCGGCAATGTGTGATTGCCCTTAAATTGTAAAAGCATCTTACAATTAATTCGCAATCGGACAGTCAAGCTGATTACTTGATCGTCTTAAATGTAGTCCTGGTTGCCAAATGAATATCTCCGTTGCCGATTTGAATTTTAAAGGCCATCGCACGGATTGAGATTCTGATTGCACCAAGATTAATCGGTCGAAGTGGTTGGATTCCATTATAATATCATCTACCATTGTGTAATTGAGAGTAAATCCTGTTGAATGGTTACTTACCAGCAAAAATACATTCAAGGTCACTGTACGCACCTGAGTGGGCTTGTATACTACTAAAGTTTCTAGAAAAGTAAAAGGCTGTTCTCTTCTACGTTATCGTATTTTATCGTCTCCAACAATAATTTGAGATTTATTGACTAAGGTTAGGATACGCAATTTTTTATTTCTTTGGGTGTTAGAAAACCGCTTTAGTTCAAACACTATATGTGTTCAAAATTACATTTTTAAAACTTGTTGAAAGCGAATTTACACTTTAAAAATATGTACTTTCATGTTTAATTGGCAATTTTCACTTTGATGATTCATATGTTATGAATTATTACTTTCACTGGGACATTTTTATTAGATTTCGCGTACACTGATAAAATTGCTGTAATACGTTTTACAGTTTCAGTCATTTCGACGAGCTTTCAGCATTTTATTATGTAGTTACATTGGTGCAGAAATAAAAGATGTTAGAACACTTGAAATGTCAATGGTGGATTTTTTATAAGGCAGAAAAATCTTACATAAATGTTAAACATATTACAAAAATATATTCTAAATTATACAACTTAATTAATATTCAGAACAAGGATACCTACTGCAGAATGTGTTGATTCAATTTGACTGTAATAATTGAAACATTAGTAGGTACATGGTTCATATTTCATTTCAGAGCATTAATACTAATTATGTATTTCCCTATATCTAGGTTAAACATTCGTATTTCATAGTATAATAATATCTTTAAATGTTTAATTAACTACAAACAAATACAACATTATGATGATATAGGCAAAAAATTAAAGTGGCTGACCTTTTGCGGCCAATTTATGAACCCTAGGCATAAGGAATCTGTCATTCCTGTTATTATAAGTTTTTCTTGGAAATAAGGGGATAAATAACAGTTATGTTTGAAAATTATTGTTTGTTCAACTGAGGGATAACTTAACTCAGTTCGAGGTGTCTACATTTTTTTGTTGATAAGCACGTGATAAGTGATTGTTTTCCTTATTCCTGGGGTTCATCAATAGGCCGCAAGAGGTCAGCTAGCGTTGATCGCAGCGCCTCTACAGTTAGATTTTGTCGCCAATACTTAAACAAACATACAAATAAATAAATGACAATGGAATTGACATAAAAATAAAAAACAAATATTTATTTAACAAATCAGATTATATTTCGTTGTTGAATAATATAAAGCCAATGGATCAAAATCAAATAACAATTAATATAAAATTTATTATTTATTAGTAAGCAGCACTCATGTATTTTTATACTTGTTATATTTACAATCAAAATAATTTACTAAGTACTACTGCAATCATCAAATTAACAAGAAATTGAACGATAGGCACTCTGTAAAATAATAAATAAAAGGTAATAAAATCGAAAAATCGTCAACATAAAATTAATTTAAAAAATAAATTACAACAACGTTCAGAGTAATTATTCTTCAACAATATTTTGTTTTGGATTTTCCCGCGTTAATTGCTATCATTTCCTCTTAGTATTTAAAAACTGTCAGTGCCTTGTGTCTCTGGTTGCCATGGTAACGGATTCCAGTCACGCGTCTCTTGTTACGCAGTGAAAGGCGTCGAGATCAGGTTCAGAGTTCAGAGCGAAAGCAAGAGCAAAGCAGAAAGAACCGAAGTCGGAGGTAGCCCACGGCCCTCGCTGACTCCAGGGTGTTTAATTTATACGCGGTAGCGCGCCAACCAACGCCATCTTTATTAAAACGTCGCCTGGATGCAATAGAGAAAAGATTGGGGATGGAATGAAGTGATAGTCAATAGTGTATTTCTAGATTGTTGTCGGCAACAATTAAGGCCCACTTAGTGAGACAAGCTGCGTTCAAGTAAGACGACCTTACTCGGTGATACACTCTATTTAAAAACTAATCGGACAAATCTAAAGTTGGAATGCTAAAACTGATCCTTTTTGATTGGCTGATGTATCACCAGTTTTACATCACACAAACTTTGTAATTTAAACAAACGAATGTTCTCTATCTTGTCTAGTCAGCTGTTGTCAGTGACTGTATCGAGTTTTCTCGCTGATAGGTCAAATGAATTTTGCCGCCAAAAAAAAATTTTTTTTTGAAGAAAGTTGGTGTCTACATTAACCCTCGGTTAGGCACGCAATCTACAATCGTAGACTGCCTGTTTTAAAAACGTTTTAGTTCTCCAGAAATATTTTTTACCGAAACGCGCATCAAAGTACTTGTTGGTAATGGATAATTGCAGCTAATCAGTTATCCTATGCTGTCGATCTTTGCGTTAGTGGAAGCTATTAGAACTGGAAGACCACTTGTGCTATTATTGTACACTTATACAGTTTTTTAATATTTTTTATTTGTGTTTTTTGTGAGTTTTAAGCTTGTTGTAAAATACAAATTTTATTTTCAATATAACTTTGACATTAGAAGAAGGTTGTGTGCTGGCCACCTCAGATTTTTAAATATATTTTCAATGTAAGAAACAATTACCTGTTAAATGTTTTCTGGAAATTCTTGCATGATTATATAAATACAAATCGCAAAATAATCGAAAATATTTAACACGATTTAACATAAACATTAATAGTTCGCCTGGCTGAGTATATTTAAATAGAACAACCAATGTTAAAAGTTAAAATTGTATAAATACTTATTAATTTGTATCCAAGATGGTGCCCATCTTATCAACAAATTATTATACATAAATTATTACTTGATTAAATTTTAAATGCGAATTTGTATTTTAATATGATTTTTATGTCAACCTTTGTGAAGATCTCTGCATCAGAAATTCGACCATTCAGATTTATACACTTTTTCGCACATATTTTATCAATAATATAAAAATTATTATCACAAAAAAATTATTTATAACATGCTTGTGTGATACTTTATAGTTTTTAAGTATTTTGGAATAAAGTATAAATCAATCTACTTGTGTAATACAACCTTTAGCACGATTCTCGATTCTTTCACTCACATTTTCGCAAATATTTTATTGATAATATGAAGATTATTATCAAAAACGCAAGAATAATGTTTAAATTATTGTTTTCTAACACACTTGTTTAATATTTCATAGTTTTTCTGCTACGGAAACTCAGCAAATTCTGTCATTCACATTATTTATACACTTTTTCGCAAATAATTTATTCATCGAATGAGTATTATTATCAAAAACGTTAAAATAATCTATTAATTAATGTTTTATCACCTATTTTAGTAATATTTTATAGTTTTTAAGCTGTTTTTGACAACAACTAGATGCAAGAGTACGCGCTCGCACTCCAACAATCAAAAACAAGTGAATCGGTGACGCGGTCCTGTGACGTGGCCCTGTGACGTAGTAGCCAGTGACGTGTTGTTTATAGTCATTCATTTGTTTTTAATAGACAACTGTAGTCGTGCGAACGTATTGTTGTCGTTGCGTCTAATTATTATCAAAAAATACGTAAAAACTATCAAATATTGCACAAGTATGTTATAAAACATTACTTTAAACATTATTCTTTCGTTCTTGATAAAAATATTTATTTGATTGCTTAAATATTTGCGACAAAGTGTATAAATGTGAGTGGCAGAATTTGCTAAGTTTCCGTAGCAGAAATAACAATGAAATATGAAACAAGTATGTATTAAAACATTAATTCAAACATTATTCTTACGTTATTGATAAGAATATTTATTCGAAAAAGTGTATAAATAATGTGAATGGCAGAATTTGCTGAGTTTTCGTAGCAGAAATAAAACAAACGTGTTAGAAAACAATTATTTAAGCATTATTCTTGCGTTTTTGATAATAATCTTCATATTATCAATTTGCGAAAATGTGAGTGGGACAATCGTTGATAATCTTGATAAAGGTTGAATTACACAAGTAGGTATATTCAACTCCAAAATACTTAAAAACTATAAAATTTCACACAAGCATGCATTAAAACATGACTTAAAACAAAATTCTTCCGTTTATGACAATAATTTTCATATTATTAATAAAATATCTGCGAAAAAGTGTAAAAATGTGAATGGTCGAATTTGCTGCGTTTTTGTAGCAGAGATCTTCATAAAGGTTGTTATAAAAATCGTATTTAAATACAAATTTGCATTTAAAATTTAATCAAGTAATAAGATATGAATAATAATTTGTTGATAAGATGTGGGGCTCATCTTGGATACAATTTAGAATTTAATAAGTACAGAATTTTAACATTGGTAGTTGTATTTAAATACCCCAGCCAGACGAACTATTTATGTTGATGTTATGTTTGGTTGTTTTGCGATTTGTATTTATGTATATGCAAGAATTTCCAGAAAACAGGTTCAAAGGTAAATGCTTCTTATAGGTATTAAAAATATATTTAAAATTGTGGTAACAATAATTCATTTATTTTGGAATTAATATAATGTGTATTATTAATTCGTATTTTTTATTCATCTTGATCTTGTGAAACACATTGGAACTTTCGGTACTTTTTTCTCATAATTTATTGGGAATATAAATAAATCTGTTTTTACCTTCCGCCATACCTATAAAAGAAGGTATTGAAATCATGCTAAAAATCGGGTACCTAGTGAGTTTTAAGAGGATGAGCACGAATTAGGGTGCTTATAAACTATTTTTGATAGTTTTACGATGATGTCTGTATGTATGTTCCATTCATACTGATTTTGATATTTGGTATTTTTTATTTGTATACAAATTGGAAGAGCTGATTAGATTTTGGTAAAAATATCTTCACCGGAAGTGGTAGTTCTTGAAGAGTGTCACAGTTTTTCTTGCCAAAATTTGAGTAAATATTTCTTTGTAATGAGAAAAAGGAATAATTATTTGCTACATACTTATCTGATCGCATTAAAGAATTGTACTAAAGTTTCAAAATTAAATTCATCAGATAAAACGCTTAAATCTTGTAATCCCAGCTTCGCCTGATATTTGTTTCTGCTCGTCAGTCATTCTCGTCGTTAAGTGTTGTGATTTGAATTCCTGTCAAATGGTCATCGAGAATTTTTTGATCATGTTATTAAGCCCAGAGGTTTTTTCTGACACTATTTTGTAACTTTCATTTGTCCCGATGAAGGCTAAATAAGTAGCCGAAACGTCGACTTTTTGAATAAAGAACAAAATACAACTTCTACGACTGGTGTACCCATTATTTCGACCTTACAACATAAAAAAATATTGTTGACATTTTGTAGTGATTGTACATTTCCGTTAAAAATACAATTTTCTGGACAAGGCGGAAGGTTGTGTGCTGGCGCTGGCCACATCAGATTTTCTTACTGAGTGTAGATGTCCTGAATCTGTTTAAAATTGTGTCAATTCTCTATATCCTACCTCTTCGTGGTATTAAATTATGAACAGCCTTTAATTTTTCTCGCAACATTAGTGAGACTAAGGCCCGGTTGTACAATAATTCGAGTTTAGTATTAGCTTAAACATAAACTCAAGCTTAGTTAAACCGAGTTTTCCTAGCCAATCTCCAGCGTTAAAATAAAACAGTTAACCAATGAGATGCAACAATACAACAGGAAAACTTGGTAACCATGGTTTTGACATAAACGTAGTTTAAGCTGAGACAACCGGCCCTAAATGAGACAAGCTGAGTTCAAGTGAACTTGAATGGATTGCTTTTTCCTACTGAGTGTAGATGTTGTGAGTCTGTTTGAAATCGAGTAAATTCTCTATATCCTACCTCTTCGTGATATTAAATTCCGAAACAATTAAAATCGTATCTCCCGATAGTGATCGCCCGCTTGCGATTTCATTTTGCGCTCTAGGGATGAAATAGCTTGTTGTCTAATTAGAATTAAGAGATTTCTGTTTTAATAAAGTTTTGGAGTATCAAACATTCTTGAGAGTATCGAACGATCTCAAAGAATCACTTGAAGCGGCTCTCTCAAAGAGAATTTTAACCCTAATTAAATGTTGGAAACTCGCAATAAGAAAATCTCAACTTCAGCTTAAACAGAAGTCAATTAAAATTTTTACAAGTAGTTAAACTTTAAGTATTTACGTATAAGCTGCTGCTGGGGTGCTGGATATTGATGTGTATTTCGAACTTTGAAAAATTGAGCTTTTCTTTCATAAATATTTTTATAAAGGATATAACCATTAATTATTTTTAACCTTCCTACACTTATTTGGCTTACTTTATACTTCGAATTTTATTAATTATTATTGTCGTTCACAAAAATAAATGTTTCATGCCAATAACAATTATTAGTATGAGCATTTTACAACATGTAGGTACTTAATTTTGTCATGTCTTCACGATTTTTTAACTTTTGAGTATTGTTCACACATGGATTCTTTGAGGATTCTTTCATGCTTCTGAATCTTGGGAAAAATCATTGTTTTGAAGCTATGAATGGATTAGAAATTCTTTTTAACCTTCCGCTTATCTCTGTAAAGGTATTGGAATCATGCTAAAAATCGGGTAGTGAGTTTTTAGTGGATGAGCACGAATTAGGGTCTTATACAACTCATTTTTGATAATTTCACGATGATGTCTGCATGTATGTGTGTGTATGTGGTCAAGGCCGGGGTGTTAGTCGGATAACTCAAATACGAATTACCCAAAAATTTTGATATTTGGTATTTAACATTTGTATATAAATTGGAAGAGCTCATTAGATTTTGGTACAAATATCTTCATCGGAAGTGATATTTTTTGATGATTGAAAAGGTTAATTGTCAAAATTGTATATAAATTTGGATAAAAATAGTTTTTATTTGTAAGAATAAGAGGAAAAGTTATTTGCAACTTACGTAATAAAAAAATTGTCTTTATCTGGTAGCATTAGAGAACTGCAGTAGAATCAAATAAAATGTTGAAATCTTCGAATTCATGTTCGGTTGATTTTTGTTTCTGCGTAAAAAATATTGACAGGTGAGACGGGTGACAAGTTGCGGCATACTAGCGCTATATAAGTCATAAGTAAGATATTAAATGTAGTAATTGAACGGAGGATGGCTTCAACACGGAAGAGTTTTCCTGTGCATGAATTCAAATGATGCAAATTTCTGTGTTTGAATATTTTATATTTTTATTGGTATATTTTAAATGGGCAGTGGATTGTACGTACACATTTATGTTTATAAGTCTAGATAAATGGCGGAAGGTTGTGTGCTGGCCACATCAGATTTTTTCAATATTCGTTAAAGAATCAATTTAACCAGGATTCAAAATTCAAAAGTTTAAAAGAATCTTCAAAGAATTATAAATACCATGTTGTTTATTTGACTATTATTGGAAAACTGGTACAAACCATTCTGGTACAGCCAATGAACAGGTTTTATACGTGTTCTTTCATTGTATAGTAACTAATGGATTTTATGTAAAACAATTTATAGTTGAATGCAGCATTCATCTCACGTAGAAGAAATTAGTTATGCAGCGTTAGAAAAATTACTTTTAATGAATGCACAAACGTACGTGCACGCAACCGCCCATTGCAACTATGTATCCACATTTCAACCTTTAGTTCTTGAGCATCAAATACCCGCCCTGTAATTTATCATTCTTTCATCTCCTAACCCGGAAACATTTCCTCCCGAACTCTGCAAGCTGCACTGCACATCTGTCTAGCGTTTTGCGTGTAGAAACCAACGTACAGTTGGAGCGCTCCTCTTTCGCAATCATGCTCCGGAGCGCACGGTTGTCTGAATGAACGGCGCGCTGCATTCACGCTTTAATCACCTGCGCTTTTTGTGTCCTGCGAGCCCTGCTTCCGAAATCGTAACACGCCACTGTAATTAATGGTGGAAAATCGTTTTTTGATGCTTGTTTTATTATCGTTAGGCAAATTTACTTCTGAACACGGCTTGAATAGATTAGACCTTACGCTGAGTGTGAGTGCATTTGTTTACCTTTTTTCTGTATCTATTTTAAATTTAAAATTACTTGGATGCTGAAAGATTTTACTTTTACCCACTTGAAATGGGGGTAGAATATTTACAGAGTATCTTTTTACCTCCCGCTTACCTGTAAAGGAGGTATTGCAATCATGCTAAAAATCAGGTTGTGAGTGAGATAAAATTTTAAGATTTTCTCCAAGAGAAAGTTGTGAATGTTTATATATTTTTCGTATTTTTTGTGTTTGATAAACTGTAACTTCTGAACGGTTGAAAATATCGACTTCCGGTTTCTTGTATTAAATTGGATGAGCACGAATTAGTGACCTTACAACTCATTTTTGATAGTTTCATGTACATTATGTTACTAATGAGGATTCTTCAAATTAGAAGTCTTCTATATAAAAAAGAATTTATATATATATATATATATATATATATATATATATATATATATATATATATATATATATATATATATATATATATATATATATATATATATATATATATATATATATATATATATATATATATATATAGGTTTAGGAAGCCAAGATGTCGTAGGGGTATCATCAATCCCCAAAAATATGCTGACTAATGTTATTTTATCACATATTGATAAGTTACGTATTAGAAATAGGTGATAATGACTTACATAGCAGTCGAAACATCCGAAAATAAAGTGACTATTACATGCACATCAAATTTACACAACTGATGCAGTTTTCGATCCTTTCTCCTTCCTGAACCTAATGCATTGCAAGAAATTAGAATCTAACCTCAAATTAATAAAAAAGATTTTATAATAATCTTCAGCAAACACATAGGTATCGGTCAGAAGATATTTATAAATATTGCTTAGTTAAGAGTTTCTATATAGTTGGCTTCAGCCTTCATGTTACATTTATGTCAGTAAGAAACCCTGGACCAGATAAAGGAGTTCCTAATTTAACATTGCACAAACCAAACTTTAAGTCAGGTTTAACATTAGTATAAATTATTTCATTTAATATTCCGAAATACTTCTATTTGTTAAAAAAAGATATACTAGTGGTGAAAATAAATGTCTCCCTTGGATCTGTAGATCTGAAATTGTATAAACCTTTACGAATGCACAAATGGCTAATATCCATGTTTACAGTTCCATAAGCCGATATTCCAACTAAGTATTAAACTAATATTTGTTTCATGCAGCTGTTAATAATTACAATTATCGTCTGTTGAATAAATCTGTATCAGAACATTATGTGTATTCATTGCAATATCAAATATTACTGTTACCAGTGCATCTCGAAATACAATACTCTGATTATTATTATCGACTGGATAGAGTACAATATATATTTCACCGCTTCATTGTGTAGTTTATGTAATGAAATAAGTGATCTGATTGAGTTTTGCCTTTGCCATCAATTTAAACAAGCTTGTTAGTGGTGCTCTCCCTTCAAACAGATTTTTCTCATTAGCAACAATGGCTGCTCAGTAATTATTATCTTTGAAGTCTGTCCTGTGTTTATCGATGGTTTTCTCGGTACAAGCCTGTAACATTATTAGAAGGTAGGATGCTGATAGAAGCCCTAGGCTTTACTTGCGCAACCTACCGGTATCGGTAGGTACTTGGTTCGCTCGTTCTCACTTACCCTGCGGTTTTGCACCATCCAGTTCGGAATTACAGTTTATATAATACATTTGCTTCACTTCTTGCTGTTATTCTAACAGTATTATATCATCTCATATTACTTACTTTTTACAATGGACAGCACCTGTACCTTCGTAACTATGTATCACGGAGTAAAATATGTTTTGATTGTTGTTATGTGTCCGCAAACGTGAAACAATTTGGAAAGAGAGAGACGAGAGGGAGACAAAGTAAGTGCTTCTTCAAATCTGCTGATTTTTAAGCATTTATTTAATTAGGAGTGATTTTGGTGGTTTGCAAATAAATGTTGCGTCACTATTGGGCCTGTGCGTTATCATCGTTACCGTTGTTTATCATCATAGAGTGCAATGCATGGTCCGAGCTGGCCTGTATTTTCTGTCTCTCTTTAAAAGGTAAACACAAAAGCTACACATCAATCAGAGTTGGGCAAAGTACCACAAAAAAGTATTTGAAGTACAAGTACCAAGTATCTTATTATGGCCAAGGAAAGTACTTGAAATAAAAATACTTTTCTTCATAGTTTCAATGACTAAGTATCAAGTAAATACTTTAAAAATGTACTTGGAAAATAAAGTACAAGTACTTTACAAAGAATTTGGAAAGCTGCAAGTAAAAATTAATATATTGAAGTATTCAGTACCACGTAAAAGTACTTTACAAAGTACTTGAAAAGCTTTTAAAAAAATTAATATCATGAAATAGGTACCAAGTAAATTATTTCCAAATATTATATACTGCAACATACATATAACCTACAACTCAATAAACACTATACAAGAAGACAGGAACCAAGAGCCAAATTATTTACGAATCACGATTACAAATTCTGTAACAAGTCTTCACAGGTTTTGGTTGGCAATAAAGCAAGAAAAGAAGTAAGCATACGAATTACGAAGGCACAGGCAACCAACGAATGACTGACCAAGTTAATTCAAATAGGTACATTAAATACGTACTTCAAATACTACAAAAGTACTTGAAGTACTAAATATATTTAAGCAAGTACCAAGTAAATTGTTCAAGTACTTGAAATACTTCAAGTAGTAAATATAAAGTACTTGAAGTACTTTACTTGAAGTACTTTACTTGAAGTACAATACTTGCAAAATCAGTACTTACAGTAATTTTACTAGAAGTTATGCCCAGCTCTGGACATCATCAGCCCTAGTGTCCACTCCTGTCATTTAATTATATTTTGTGGTAAAACTATGGTTTGTCTATCAAAGAGGGTAGTTATACTACTAATGATTTTGTTAGCATGTATTTTTACTTCGCTTCGGAAAGTAACCTAGCTGCTTCACCAATATGCAATATAACCAGTTGATTATAAAACCCATGGTTTCCATCATGTTTTATTTATGGGAAGTGAATATACTCCAACATAGATAAATTATCTTCGGCGTAGAATTAGATTCGTCGAGTTCCTAAACGGCGCGTATTCCTCCTAACCTGGCTGCTGTTTTGTCTGCCACACGTTATCTCCTCACGGCTCGGGCGCGGAACGCCCGGAACGTTCAATAATACAATTTGAAAGATAACAAGCACCAGGAAACGTTAGCGAAACCTCTCACACAACGCACGCACCAACACATGCATCACGTTGTGTTGTATCGAGGCTGCTGCTGCTGTCAAACTCGTCACACGGAAAATTAAAGATTTTGGTTATATTACAATATAATGTAGTGTTCACCAAAGAGTAAAATGCGGATTGCGGTAAGCGCTTTTGGAAAATTAAAATGTGAGTTGCAGATAAACTTGCGCCGTACTGAAGCCGAATAATTGGCAATTTTTAAAAAGTAAGTGTAGTTCATAAAATTTGGCCATTATTATTTTTGATGTAACACTCCTTGAAGAATGCAACCACAGGGTATCCAAATTCTTATTTAAGCTGGAATATATTTAATGCCCTGTGCACACATGGATTCTTTGAAGATTCTTTCATGCTTCTTAAGGTGTTCGTCTACCCTAAAAGTTACAGAGGTGTATGCCTCCCACGTTTACTTTAGTTGTATTTGAAATATATGATTATTTTCCATATGAGTGTATTAACAAAGGATGTCTTAATGCCTCTAGTTTTTTTGTCTTTGGCCTAGGAATTTGAAGTAAAGAATATTTAAAAATGACGTTTTTTGTCATTATTTGATACGATTTGATATGATTTTTTCGGTCATTATAAATGGAAAGAAAAATTTAAAAAGCAAGAAGTCTGCAGCTAACCTTCCTTTTTCGAATAATTTTTGTTTTACTTAATTTATTTAAAAAAATACAGAAGTTATTATGGGAATACTGGAGCCATGTTTACAGTATTTTTCAACTTCAAAATGACATTGCATAGCTAGGATGCGGCAACGTACGAGTTTCTGGCTGAGTTCAAGCAGTCGTAGTAGTGGGGAAGAGAGAGAGAGTAATATCGATAGTATTTTAGGAATTAGAACAATAGGTAGACGAGCTCCTTAATCCAGAAAATAAAGAAAATTCACTGTTTTGAATCTATTAATGAATTAGAAATTCTTCTTTTTCAAGACTCATTGAAGATTCAATTGCTATTGGACAGCCAATTCTCACCAGGATTATTATTCTCAAAATTCAGAAGCATAATAAGGTGGTAAATTTAAGAATCACTCTTGCCAAAAAATCGGCATTAAACTCAATGATAGTAACACTTACTTTACCCAATATTCTTGTTGACAATAGAAATAAAAAAGTGTACAATTAAACAGCAAGAACATTGTGAACACTCTGAAATACTATAGCAGTTTTTTGTGTGTAATATTATTAACACCAAAATCATCAGTAATATTCTATAGGCTATAGGGAGTAGATTCACAATAGCTTTATTCCGGAGACTTTAAAACGTGATAATCCAATAAAATTTACTAGTGCATTTTACACATGACTAATACTGCCCTCCTTAGGAAGAATGTCCTATCTGCAAATTTTGAGATTTTTGTAATCTGCATGAATTATTACAAATATACCAAAATAGAATGTCCAGCTGCCCTAAGAAAAGGTAGAATTTATTATTCACGGTTATTATATTTATATAAAGCAATTTTAATAGTAAAAATCCGCATAGATGTTTCCACAAAAATTTTTATAAAAATAATAGCTAAAACAAAATTTTTGCAGATAGGACATTTTTCCTAAGGACGGCAGAATACTTCTCTTAGAGATAATGTTGTATTGGGAGGTAAAATTTTTAGGTCTGACGTATACCAGTGTATTTAGTATAAACTCAAAGTAATTTCTGCTGTTTAGAATGGTAATTTCGTAACAATTACAGCTAAAATAGCAACCCTCTAAACAAAATGATGCCTTGAGGGTTAACTTAATATGTAAATAATATTGTAAGTGCTGTTAAGTGGTACTGGAAAACTATCCAAGGAAGTATTAACATATAAAACGCCCGTTAAATTTTATAGAAATGTCTTTAAAATTTAAATTAGCTTGAAAACTATTTATGTTGATTATGAAATTTCTTGTTGAAAACTTGTAAATATTTCAAACTTTATTTCACCGTTGGATAATCTGAAAATAGTTCTCTACTTGGAATAATATTCCACCAGAAATTAATAAAACTCTCGCTGTTGGAAATTAAATTAAAAATTTGTGGAGTTCACTCTTTGAGCTGTTTGTAACGTAATGAAATATTTTTGCTGATTTATTTTACCGAGCTTTTTCCTACTTCAAATATTATACTAACACACCATAGTTGGTAATCACAAAATTACACAGAATTTAAGTACATTAGCAAACTAATGTTGGCGAAATAATTAAGTAACGTAATCAGTTTGTAATTTACTTTCGGTTTGAAGTAAAATAATTAAGTTAATAATATTCTGCAATTCATTAATGGAATTACAGTAACAATAACATACCTGGAAGTTTCATCAGCTTGAAGCTAATTGTCTAATGTTGGCGTAGCCATTTTCATCAAAATACTAACAACCACTAGTACCATTATGATTTTAGAAGAGAAGTAATCATTTTATATTATTTGTAAACTGAATATTTCATTAACTAATTGTAATTTGAATTCAATTTCATTATGTAGTACGTAGTATGAAATTCATATAATATGAAAATAGGCGCTGTAAAGATAGTTTGTATGTTTACTGTAAAGCAAAATACAAAATATGAAAGGTTTGCAAATAAATGACGAAGCAGATAGATTCTGCATTAAATGGAGAACTGGTCTTTCAATAGGAGTGATAGTTTTTTCAATAAAGATTTCTCGGTTTCTGATACATATTTTATTTACTTCTAGGTGTCAAATTATTTATTATAGTGTGCAGTTTTATGATGCAGCGTTTGACGCCTCTAGACCGGTTGGAAATAATAAAAAAATATTACCAAAGTTCGAGCTCAGTTGTGGGTGCTCAACATTTATTCACCCCAGAATTGGGTCGCCCTCACCGTTACTCTGCGCAGGCTGTAAGACGAACTATGATAAAGTTTGAGTTAACATTACTAAGACAATAAGCCACCAAGAAGGCAACGAAATGTTCGAAGTGAGGAGAAAATCACAGCTGTAGCGGCCAGTGTTGCAAATGAGCCAAATTGGAACGATCTTGTGATCAGTGTCAACAAAGCCGTGGTGGACATTTGAACGATATCTTGTTCCGAACATAACATTGTCTAAGCTTCCAAATAAAGCAGAAACTAAATTGATATGTCAAACCGTTGACGTTTTATTTAAAATTAAAATCCTATCACTCTTAATGAAAGACCCTATATATGCAAGTTTTCTCCCTGTTGATATTCGCCAGTCTTTCTGGTTTTCGGCGCAGTCGGTACGATTGGTTTTCCATTCCAAATGTGTTCAATAACATTGAAATGCGTTTAAAGCGTAAAGACAGAAGTCAAAATACGGTTGAACGATTAATTCACTTCCCTCTTTCATTTTTCTATTGACGTCGCCCGTCAGGGATTCCGTTTTCACTCATCCATAACTCAGATTTTTTTTCATCGCGCTAACAAAATAATCTCTCACACTCAGCCTCCAAACTCATTCGATCTTTAATCCATTAATGGTGGGCCTCAGGGCCGGCCAAAGGGAATTTAGCCCTGAAACATCAAATCAAATCTTACTCAAAATGACAAATTTCTCATTTTCCTTGCTATCGTTCATAAATTTTAGTTGTTTTAAAATAATAAAATAAACTAAGCATTGTCCAAAACTGAAGCTAGTTTCCTCTCAATGATTGTGCCGATTTTTTATAACCCGAGCTATACTATTTGAAACTTTAAACGTATATGAAGTTTCGTAAATGAAGCTGTTACTTCCACGTTAGAAAAATCTGATGTGGCCAGCATATAGCTTCCCGCCTTGACACTGTAATATGTGAATTTGGTTTTAGTTAGGCTTTCTTAAATTATAATTTTGCAATAAATTTGATAATAATAACAAAGTTTTTGGGTAATTCGTATTTGAGTTATCCGACCTCCAGAAATCCGGCCCTGACCACATACATAGGTACACACACATACATACAGACGTAATCGTGAAACTATCAAAAATGGTGTTGTAAGAAGCCTAATTCGTACTTATCCACTTAAAACTCACGACCCGATTTTTAGCATGATTCGAATACCTTCCTTTACAGGTATGGCGGAAGGTAAAAGTAGTCTCGAATCAACAGAACGGACGTATTCAGCAAAGCACCGCAATTAGATCTTGCTTTAATTAACTAAAAAATAAAGCGTTACACTAAAGCAGAGCATGAAAAAATAAAACCATTATAACTTAAACCTGTAAGATTTTAAGTCCAGTTATTCTATAACTTCTGAATCCCATAGATTTCACGCTTTCTCAAAGCTAGACTCCAATTCATTCCTGTGCTGAACATAGTTTTAAAATCTCTAAGCTCATAGAACTCATGCCGCAATAAATCTAGGCTTTAAATCGTATTTTTGCTCAACTTTTAACTTGACTCATTGTGATTTCTGGTTTTAACTGCGAGATAGTAATTGATATAGTGTTTGGCCCTGGTGACCGAGGTCGTGGGTTCGAATCCAGGTCAGGTGTAAAATTTACACGACATGACTCGGATCGGTATCTACTTTCGCCACCATTCCAAGTTGGGGTACAATTAATTTGGTAACCATAAACCTAATTGGGCACCGGCTAATGGTTGCAACAATGACTTGCACGAGAGGGTTAGATGGTAGAACAGTCTTGTCTGAAGCTCGTCCATTGCCAGAATGAGAGGGGAGAGAGCGATACAATAGGACAAGGCTCGACAAAGCGAGACAGGAGTATTTTTGCTGGACTTTAAACCCGTTCTTGGTTCTTGCAACCAAATGGTTACGTTGATTTTGGTAATTTTATTGGTCAATGTGTTTATGACTTTATAGAAAACAAAACCACTTCAAATAAAATTGTGACTAGATGGCAGGTTAAATGTTCTAATGGTATCTTCCTCATTTCACAGAACTGATACCATATGGTTACATTGCCTGGAAAGCTATATTTGTTTGCGAAATTTTTTTTAGAAAAGGGCGTGGCGAGCAATTTTACAGAATTTGAATAAACAAAAATCTTAAAGAAAATACAATAATAATAATAATCCAAATTCAAAACATTTAGAAAAATACTAACAAAGCTAAATAACTAACTGTAAGACAGTTTTTAGAGGGGACATAGTATCAAAGAAGAGAAGAGGCCGCCCTAAGGAAAAGTGGTATGACGCGGTCAAAAAAGACATCGACCAATTGGGCATACGAAGATGGGGGGAGAAAGCCGCGGACAGAGCCCAGTGGAGAAGTGTGGTGCACCAAGCCATGAGCCTTCAAGGCTCGCAGAGCTGAACTATTATTTTATTATTATACATAAGTTATGTTTATGTAAGATGTTGTTGTCAGAACAACTATATTAACTGGGGTTGTAGTATTGAGTAGTCAGATCTGGTGTTGTCGCACGAGTCAGTAATAAAGCAGTATAAAGTACGTTAGTGTATTTGGTGTTATCTGCGATCAGTGTGCTTGAGTTTCTTTTTTTCTATTCCAATAAAAAAAGAACTATTGCAGCAGTCGCCACGAAGACAACCGGACTTCGGACTAACGTACCGAAATTATTCATGGTGGTTTGATCTGCTAGAGAGGTCGTGCGGGCTCGAATCACTCGAATTCCACTAAGGGCATGAATGTTGTGATTGTCTAAAAAATTTATTTGAATATAAAAATTGTCCCTGGCTAAAATCAGAACCAAAGACGAATTTTTCAAGACAGGTAAACAAAAATAAATGTGAAATTGCACCACCATTTATAATTATGTAGTATTAAAATAGTGAAATATTTTTATAATTTAAAATTTTATTTTTTTCGTTTTACGGCGAATACCGAAAATTTATCAATTTAAGTATCAGAATTTATAAGTACCCCATTGTATTAAAAATGAAAAAAGATACCCGGACATCCACCTCAAAAAAGAGGACATGTCCGGGAAAAAGAGGACGTCTGGTAACCCTACAAAGTGAAGAACACAAGTGATAATGCTTTTAGGGTCCAGTAAAGGATATAAAATTATTTTTTAGGTGGCTATTGCATAAATAGTTGTTTTACGTATCCTTTGACAGCCGTAAAGTGTCACATTTTTTCACATTGTCAAAATGACTACTTTACGGCCGCATTTACTTCACGGCCGCATTTATTTTACGACGGCATTTACTTTACGGCCGCTAAATAACAAATTTATTTAATTTTAATTGGTAAATATATTTAGAAGTAATTACCTACAACATAAAATTACCTATATATTTTTTGATAGCCACCTAAAAAATGTTGTGTGCACCTCGGCTTAAAAGTGTTTTTAGCCTCACCTGAATTGCTGGCCTCGGCCTACGCCTCAGCTGCAAACTTCAGATTCGGCCAAAAAAGATCACTTTTACAGTCTTGATACACACTACTAAAATAACTACTAAAAGAAGACTAATCTTGATCTTTAGAAACGTTCGATGGATCTCACACAGTTCTTGAAAGAAAGCAGGTTGTATGCCTCATGGATAATCCGGACCTGGCCTGGCGCAGTCGCCGTTCCCTTGCCACAATTCTTTTATTTCTTCATTCAATTAATAACGCTGTTTCACATCCCGAAATCACGCACGCTCTCCGTTCGCACCTAATCATTTCTCCGAGCAATTAACCGCGGCGATGGTGGCAGAGAACAGAGAATTCGGAGCGATTTGTTCAGAACTTGGCATTAGTACTGCGCGCTTTACTTATCTCCGCCACCGCTAGATGGGTCGACAGTCGCCCTCGTGGTGGTATAGTGCGCTGGTGATATATGAACGTCCCCTAATGCAGTGTTTCTCAATCGTTGTTTTGCACAATGGAATTTTGAGACAGCAAAAATGAAATGATAAAAATAATAAAGAGCAGATCAGTTGAAATGAAAAATGGGTTCTTGTGTTTCAGTTGAGAATAATACGGGTGCGACATGTACTTCCTCATTAAAACATACTCGGTGAAGGGTTTGTCTAATAAAAACTTTTTTGCTAGCCACGGAACTTTTGAACACATCTGAATAATATTTTGCCCTTTTAACATGTACATTTTTCTTGGTAACTGGCCATATTTATTAATATACCGAAAATAATACATCTCTCTGAAATTGTTTTAAATTTATAGACATTATAATGTAATTTGAAATAAGATACCTATAAGGTTATTAATTAATTTAAATGTTCATTCATTGATAAATTGTATCAAAATACATATCTGGTTTTCGCTACCTTCTTTATTTATAGGTTATGATCTTTCATTAGGAAAACATCTGTTACATGTCATGTACGTAGTATAGTACAATTATGATGAAACAAATTACAGAATCTTGTTGATTATGATTAGGATTTGTACTTAACGATAAGCTCATTAAAAATCAATGGGGGCGATAAATAAATAAATCTATGAGATAACGAAAACAGATTTCTCTTCGGACGTAAAACACACAACCCTAAGTTGCATGTGATTGAGGATGATTTGGTGAAGATAATCCTCTATGAATTTACAATTTTTGACTCTCCTGACTGGACTATAGGCATACTACTTGAAACGGCAAGTTAGATGAGTGTCAAGTAAAAACTAAATTGTTTTTTAAAAAGTTATGTAATGTAATAATACTTTCCTTATCTTCTATTCTTGAAATGCATATACTTATATCAAAAAGTTGACCCACAAACTGAGTGTCTAGTAACCTAACTAGACATACTACTTTAAACGGCAAGTTAAGTGAGTGTCAAGAAAAAACTAAATTGTTTTTTAAAAAGTTATGTAATGTAATAATACTTCCCTTATCTTCTATTCTTGAAATGCATATACTTATATCAAAAAGTTGGCCCACAAACTGAGTGTCTAGTAACCTAACTAGACATACTACTTGAAACGGCAAGTTAGATGAGTGTCAAGAAAAAACTAAATTGTTTTTTAAAAGTTATGTAATGTAATAATACTTCCCTTATCTTCTATTCTTGAAATGCAGATACTTATATCAAAAAGTTGGCCCACAAACTGAGTGTCTAGTAACCTAACTAGACATACTACTTAAAACGGCAAGTTAGATGAGTGTCAAGAAAAAACTAAATTGTTTTTTAAAAGTTATGTAATGTAATAATACTTCCCTTATCTTCTATTCTTGAAATGCATTTCTTTGGCTAATTTGATTATTAATTTAATTAAGCCACCCTTTGTTGAATCAAAGTAGACACGGACATCTTACGAACAATTAAATTCAACGACAATTACAAGTTAAAATCCGTTAAAAATCTGCTCCTCGCTTGGAAGCGTGTACTTTTACTTTTATCCCTGTTTAACTGTTTCGTTTTCATTATCTCGAATTTAGTAAATTGCATTTTGAAAGAAAAGTTTCTTGATAAATTTATTGTTCTCGTAGAAAAATAAAAATATAAAAAAGAAAACCGTAGTCTTGTTTTGAATTCCGAGTGGTGCTGCGCTGTTACCCTTAAGGGAGTCCGACTCCTCCACACACAGATTGAGAATCGCTGCCTAATGTCGGCCCTCTCTGTCCCGCTTCTTTCGACTATCTATCCATCCTTGTCGAGCTCTTGGCTTTGTGTCTCTTCAGTCCCAGAGGGTATCTGCGATTTTCGGCCGCGGACTTCGCCTTACAAAAGACAGATAAATAAGACTCACCAGTGGCTGTGTGCGAATCACGGTCTGAGAGTAGAGTACAACACAAAGAAAGAGAGGAGAACATATTTCATAGTATTAGACGTGCTTCTACATTTGTTAAGTTGCTGCGGAGCAAGAGAGCCATAAATGTTTGTGTAACGGTTCTAAGCAAATATTCTTATAGCTCGGATCTTTTTATCAAACAGTTTATAAAAATATTTTCCTTTTCCAACCGAGAAATTATGGGGAGCTATGACAATAATGCTGTACGAAAATACTGCCATGTTTGTTGTATGACAAAAGGGGAGAGGAATGAATTAAGGATAGCACTTACCCTTTAGCACTACTTGTTATTGTTTTGCTTACGAACCTATACGAAAGTGGAGAGTATACTCGACTATTTCCCTCATTATATTTTAACCAATTAAAATGCACTATTTTTCACAAACCATGGGAACTATCTATATAAACAACTATTCCGGTGCATATTTTTGAATATTGACATAGTATGTAGTGCTTCGGAAAGTCGAGACCAAGACCGAGTTAGTCTTGGTATTGATCTTGAAAAGTATTGTTTCCCTAAGACTTGTCTTGATCTTGATTATTATAGTCTTGGTATTGCTGCATTAAGTCTTGGTCTTTAAACAAGAGTCTCCAAATTATAATAGATTATTCAAAATATGTTTTTTACTGTGATTATTTCATTCATTAGAAATTAGACCAACCATATTGTCTTATTTTCCATTGTTGTACATTTAAAATAAGTGATTAAATGTAGGCTAGCTTGTTAAACAGCGATTAAATATACTCTAACGGCTACCTATATTTTGGTAATATAGAGATTTTTGAAGGCATTACTAAATATAATTTAGCTATAAAATATAATTTTGCTTGTTCAAGTTTTGCAAAGGCAGTACATAACATAAAATAATTGTTTTTGCTGAGTTTTCCTGTAATTTTGTTCTCCAAATATAGAGATGTGTTATTTTGTAATAAAATAGGACAATTTTGTTTTGCAGTGTGGAATGCTGTGAAGGTTCGAATCCTGTACTTGGAGGTAGCAGTCGAGATTAACAGAAGTCAACAAGTAGTAAGTTTTTATCTTTTGCTAAGGAATTTTATAATTTATATAAAACTGTATCCGCATATATCGTACATGAGACACTATCCATTGACGTAACTAAGTCTTAGCCCACCCAAAAACTACTATTAGAATTTTACATTAGTTTACGGAAGAGATACCTATAGGTATTTAAAATATTGAATAATGCCTTATATAATATTAAGGAAGAGATATAGATTTATACTTAATTGAGGCAAAAGAAATGTTTATGAATACCTATGAATAGAGGATAGCTATAGATTTATTGCTGGTAAATGTTGTATTTTTGAGTAGATATAATGTAGTATTAAATTGTCTTGTCAGTCTCATGAGCTCATGCAATCTTTATTTATGCATACATATATGATATCATATTCTTAACTGGAAGGAACTAAGTAAGTCAAATTACTTCAACTGTAAAAAAAATTGTCTCGCTTCGCTCGACACACTCCTGTTTTTTTTTTCAAAACAAAAAGATTACTATAAAAAGTGTAGCCCACTTTAATTTTTTACTGATAGTTCACCCTTGGTCCACTTAAAAAAAATCCTAGTTACGTCCCAAGTATTGTGTCGATGGAGCTTTTTCTCAATTCGATCGTCCAACGCTATAGCGAAGTGTATTTTAATAGCTGTGTGAAGGTTTATTGCATTTAGTTACACATATCCAATAATTTGAAGCTTGAACAAGCAAGCCTTTACAAACAGCCATCGTTTCCTAGTACATCAACGTCACATTTGAAATTCGTAAATTTTGCGCTTCCCTCTGTTATCTGCCAATTTTATCTGTAACTACCTGACCGCAATATCCAAAACAAATTTTCGTCAAGCCATAAAACAACGCATATGAATAAACGGCTGCTGGGCTAGTGTGGTTATTATCGCCTGGCCGTAAATTTAAGGCAAAACCACTGACTTATACTGCAGAATAACGTTCATAAAACACAATCGACTTTGTTAGGATCCGTGGCTGCCATTTTATATCTTTTGTGATATATGGCATAATGCTTTGACGCCATCTTGGTTTACTTCCTCATTATAATCGCAGGATTTTATGCGGGAAATATAAATCTGCTATGCTGGGAATAGTAAAATGCAGGAGAACATCTACCGCATTAATTCTCATAAAGAAATTACTTTCTTTATGCCCAGGACACTCGTTTTATATCATCTAAGTTTGTTTCTAATAGAAAATAATTTCAAATAAAGCAGTAAAAATATTCAAAGCCATTTAAGTACAAATTGTAAATACACTGGCTTGAGTTATTCACATGAAACATCCAATTTCATTTTTAAAGAAGTAAGCAAATCTTACGAGTTTAAAGTTTAAATTTTCTCGATATTGAAGGTCTTTTCTCGAAAGAATCGTCTAATTTGGTTGAAAAATCGCTGAGTTATGTGCGAAAAAACCTAAAAATGCACTTTTAAAAACAAGATCCATAACTTTGTGTCAAATTATCGTAGGAACTTCTTTCTTTGAGTCCTGCACAGGAAATTGAACAAATTTTATGCCCTTTTGGTGGACCAAGTCAAAAAAAAAAATTTTAACTCCGTACACATCGTCAAAGTTGGACATTTTTAAAATTAAAAATTATTTTTTTACATTGGTGCTAGAGGGGGGCGGAAGGGGTTGTGCTTAAGTTTACATGCATGAATTTAAAGTAGACACTTTTAAGTTTTTCGCCCTCGAAGATTCATCGAAATCGATTGAAAATACGCCGAGTTATGGCGGTTTGAAAATGGTCGAAATTTTTACGAATTTCAAGTGTTTCATTTTTTTTCGCCAGTACGAGTATAGTAATACACGTGTAAAGGAATAATATTGGAAACAAGCATAAACAAAAAATTAGATATAGTCTTTACGCATCTATTTAACTTTTGCAGAAAACAAAAAAATTGGTTATTCCAGTTTACAATAAATTAAAATAGAACCAAGTATTTAAATTTTTTTTTAATGACTTTAAATATTTATTTCTCGTACAGCAAGGGTCTAGTTTCTAGAAAATGTGTGAATTCTCGTGCAGCACAGAGTTTAGTTAAACTCTTCCAAAACTTTTTTAAAAATTTCAAGTTCATATCTTTATAAATATAGGTTATGATGCCATTATGTATGGCAGAGGGTAGACTAGCCTCTTAATTCATTGAATAAAACATACAACTCAAGAAACATTAAATATAAAAAACATAACCTCCATTGTCTAACGTATAACGTAGCATTACACACACCATCGCCCAGTAGAAATGCGTGTGCGTTCAATATTTAAAATTACAGCGTGCTGCGTCTTCAGCTATTCCTTTGAAGCGTTCCTTGGGCTCCTTTAGACCTACGCCCATACCTCTGTGCCTTCAACACAGTACACAGGCTTAAAGTGGAACCCACAAAGCTGTCATGTTGGATTTTTTTTATTTAAATCGATGAACAAACAGAAACAGAGCTTTACTGGTGGAAAATACCTACGCAATTTGGTTAGAAAGTAATACAGTAAATTAAAAATGTGAACAGTTTTTATGGAATTGCGCCGCTCCTTTAGAGGTTAGTAGGCCGATTGGCGCAGTCGGCACGATCTTTAAAATCCAAAACGGCATCGGCTAAATTCATGTGCAACCAGGACTATTGTTATAATAAACATTGTTATCGACACGAGAAGAAAACACGTTCGTTTCTAACCTTCATAGAAAAAATACTACTATAGCGACAAAAACGTGTTTTCGTACCGGAATAGTAGACAATTCCAGCTATCCAACGCTGCATTCGTTTCCCCTTCCACCCCACTAGGACGCCTTCTGTGTGTGCAGTCTCGTTATTTAATAGCCAGACCTCGTATGCATGTTTTTACCTCTCGCCTCATATTCTATAAAAGAGGTATTGTGATAGGTCTAAATTTTCGAGTGTGAGTTTTTGGCAGATAAGCACGTTTTAGGGTCTCTATATAGAATACGAATTACACATTTTTGAGATAATATCTGTGTGTGTGCGTGCGTTCGTGCATTCGTTCATTTGTATGTTACAATTTTTTCGGAAACGATAACTCCAAAAATATCAAAACATTTAAATACCAAATATCTAAGTACTAATTCATAAACCGGAAGTAAGATTTTTCTTAAATTATCTCGATAAATAAAGCATTTATGATAATATATGTTTCATTAAATATAACATTATCGTTTACATATTACATTAACATGAAACTATTAAAATTTAAGTAAAACTATTTATTAGATTAGTAGAATAATCAGAATTAGGCGAGAGGTCGTGTGCTGGCCACAGCAGATTTTTTATTAAAGAGTTCTTGTCAACCCAATTTGAGAAATGGTATGATTTTTATTGTCCTATGGTTCGAGTGTATTATTATTGATTCTTACTTACTCCTAAATCCATTTCAACTGGAATAGATTAAATATTATAATGTGCAAAATGGTTAGTCACCTCGTACGTAACCTAATGGTTTCTGTGATTTTGTGATCCCCGATCGTAGCTAGTTACGTAATCTTGTGTGCTCAGTTAAATATCACTCTTTGCTATATTCGTTTATTTGTCAAACCAATTTAAATTAACCTTATTTATTTCAAACAACTTTAACTCTTCTAGTCAGTTCACATTATATTATATGATATTTATACTTACTTTCATTCTGATTAATTTTCAATATACTATTTTGTGTTAATGGTTACTTGCTAGCAATTTATTTATGCGTTAACCTATTCCCATCCGGTTTGTTGATCAACCACAAAGGTTGAACCAATTTAGGCAGATCAACTGGCGCCCCTGTTTTAAAGTAGATGCACTTAAGACCCACGCCGTCTCCACTGGGCATATTAGCCGTGGTTCTTCCATACTTGCGGGGCAACGACCACCTGGTAGGGTAGACTGGGTACGGTTGAAACAATTTCGCTTATATCGTCCATAGTATTGCCATTTATAAGTCGAACTATGATAATGATATGTTAAATACAAGAGCGTGGTTCTATCTACTAGTAGGAAGTACCATTTTAATATCCGGTGTGTTATATTTAGTAGAAGATGAAATTTAAAAAAACATCTGATTTGTTTCAATCGTCCCCATACCAGGGGCGGTTGAAACAGTGATTGGGGTCAGTTGAAACACATGAAAATAAATCAAAATATAATATTGTAACATGTTTTATTCATTACTTATTCTAATTCTAAGAATAATTATGGCACCGTTTGACAATATTATATATATTTTTAATCAATCTTTAAGGTTTTTAGGGTTCACAACTTAAAATGTATATTATCAGTCGTCTGTGACAATATGACTACTTAACATTGATATATAATTTACGTAATTAACAATAACAGGAAAAATAATCTGAATATAAACTAAAAGAAAACATTTCTTTGATTTTGGTTAGTCATAAATCAAACAAAAATCAAGCTTTGGGATCATTCCGAGTCGCAATTGTGGCAAACATAGACAAGACCACCTTATGTGCAATCTTCGTGAGCCTCAAAAGCATTGGTATACCTCGACAAGTCGACCTGTCCTCTCGAAGTCTTCATTGTGCGTACTCTCGGCATCCAGAAAACAATAAAATAAAATAAATATATTGTTTCAACCGTACCCACAAAAAATGTTTCAACCGTCCCCAACCCCTCCTTTAGGTAAAAAACAGTTTATAGTAATGATTACAATAATGATACATTAAAACTAGTTACGATGCCGTATTTTACAAGCTTCATTTCAAACACAAAAATACACTCAATACTCTCACTTGAATAAAAACCATAATAATTGGAAAAATCTTCAAAAAAAAAAACTTACTTTTGGTTATCAAAATACAATAGGACCCCCTATAAACAACTGCAACACGCGGTGAGCGACACAACACTGAGTCTCGGGTTCAAACCTGTTGTCTGCTTCGTTCGCCCTTGGACCCCTCACCACACCGTATACGTTTCGCGAGATATTTGTTTTGTTTCAACCGTACCCAGTCTCCCCTACGTAGCAAGTAACTAAAATGTATTTAACTAACCTACAATAATGGTCAAATAATCCACAAATCCGTTCCACCAAAGTGCATCAACCCAAAATATTGTTTTTGTTTTATTAGAAAACTTTGTATACAGCACAATCTGCTACATATTTTGAAGTTTCAAATACTCGGGCAAAATCTCAGGGCTGAGCTCATTCATAGCACATTATCCTGAACTTTGAAGCCGCTGAGTCATAATGGTATGAATGACTTCATGTTTCAACCCCATCAAAAAGTTATGAAACGGGCCAAATTGATTTCTACACAGAAAAGCAAGGAAACGATTAGTCAGCTGAAAAAGTGAAAAACTGCCGATCAATGTGTTTAGAAATTACCGGATATTGGGCATGAAACATTTTATGGCGTTTGATCATGGAGTGGAAATATTGCACACATTATATTTATCCAATATTATTCTACTTTAATACTTTATGTAAACTAAAATGTATGAATACCGTATTGCTGAATGATATTTGTCTCTTTTTCTTTTGAAGTTTTCAAATAGAGACAATTTTCTTTTCGATTTAAAAGTGGTTCGCTTTTCGATTTGTATAAATTTTCCTGCAACGTTATATGGTAAAAGATATTGAATATAGTACAAGGTAAACAAGAATGTATGATAAAATACACTACAAATATATTTATATAAAATGGAAACGAATGTATCGAATGTACACTATAGCGTAGCAATCCCACTGGCTTTGAATATACGCTAGATATCATATAATAATATATAAGTTGTCGTTTCTTCTTAGTCCATAAAGGTGCTGCAGACTAAGCGGCGCTAAAATTTAAAATATAAGGCATGTGCACCTACGTCACAACATCAGCTGTTTGATAGGCAAGCATGATGGAAAAGTGCAAAATACAAAGTACTGACCTACGATTTATGCTGTTAAATGAGTTATACTACCATTTTATTTAATATTTTCATAAAAATAAGTCAAAAATTTTGAAAATAAACTCTTGTTTACAAAAATCAAATGCCTTATTGGCAACATATCTTCATATTATGATGTGTGGATAGGGATGTCATATCCATACCAGGTGTGGATATGAAATTAAAGGTCAAATACGTCAAAAAATTATTAATGCGTGCAAATTATATTTTAATTATGACAAGTAATTATCAAAAGCATTAAATCAACTGTTATTAATAATTTATTATGTTTAAAAGCAAAATTTTATTGCAAAAAGAGCAAATAAAATTTAATAACCCTACTTTTAAATAATTTTTGGCATCATATTGAGTGCATTTTATTTCAAAAACTTTAATTCGTTGTTTGATAGTAGAAAAAATAGGCTGTACAACTCGAGTGGATTGCCTATATCTCACGCAAACGTTTGCAGACACTCCCCCTATGGAGTCGTGACTGCAAACTCGTTCTCGTGCGATATAGGCGGTTTGCACATATCGAGCATGAGCGCCTCTAGTGGGAGATTCGGCAAAAGTATTAGGTATACAACACGTTTGAATGTTTAATTAAATAAAATGAGCACTGGTCAAGCTTTTCGTCAATTCTCAAAATACAATTAATAGATTATAAAACGTGATAAAATATATTTACAGTTATGTAGGTAGGTATCTACTTACGAAATTCGTTTTACTCTGTGAATCCAAATTTTTCATCTCTCGTCCTCATACCATCTTATTATAGAACCTTAGAACTTAGAACAGAACTGGTTGAATTGAAACAGTACCTACAACTACTGTCGAACTGTCAAAGGGTTTACCCTAACATTAATGCATTTTTCCCGCCAGGGCCCAGGGCGGCGCTGACTACTCATGTGCAAACCGCCTATAGGCATCACATCCACTCTTTTCTAGAAAAATACGTATAAAATGCGAGTGTTTTAAATTATTTATTAATTGGGAAAATGAGGAACATAGGTACTGAATTATTCATTCGTTTTAATTACCAGTAGGGAATTGTTGCTCGTTATTTTTCCATTCGGTATAAAACACATTTATTGGTTTTACCATGCACACAATTTTATATCATAAATAAAAATGTTGCAGATTTTTATGTCAATATTTAAAATTTTGTAACAAATTTTAAACGAGATATCGTTTTATTGGATGTTCTAGATTCTACATACTATCTATAGAGCATGGAAAAGAGTAAAAATAAAAGCTGACATTTTATTATTTTGAACAACGTTTTCAAGTTAAATACAATAATAACCATCAAAACAGCTATGATAATAATGTGTTTTACTTTGTGTAGTACCCCATACAACACATTGATCGTATTAACGTCTGTAAGACGTACATCTTGCAACTGTCGTCTGGACGTCATAAGGAGACTAGTATTGGTCGAATTTTAGACGTCTTATGCGGTAGTCTTTAAGTCGTCTTTATGTTGTCCAGTTTTAAATCTTCCGCTTACAATATAATTATAGGAGTCCTATATTTGTCTCAAAATTCATCTTGGTTAAGACATACAAGAAACCTACTCGTATATTAATCAAAATTAAGTCGTATATTTGACTGTCGAAAAAATATTAAATTAAATAGACGTCATTTGCATGGAAAAAATAACATCTTTTAAACATCCAGAATGGAGGACATAAGACACGTATGCGACGTCTTTGTGACTACATTTGGATCAGACGTTTTAGACACATGAACATTATAAAGACGTCTTAACGACGTATTTGTGTTGTATGGGACTCGTCATCTTTTTGAAATTTAATTTTGTAATGTTAGCTCAAGCAAGATTACCACACCACATAACTTAGTTATAAGTTAAAGTCGAAAGTTAAAGTTTGTCCTCGTAGCTTACATGTGTAAGTAGTAAGTACTCTACTAAATATAATTCTTCACTATTAAATTAATAACATTACTTGGATAATCCATAAAACGGCGGCTTGCTAATACAACTTGCAAATTAAGTTGTGTGTTCTTACGTATGTTCACGCAAAATTTTCCACACAAACTATAAAATGAGTTATGTCGAGATATTAAACTTTAAACTGGGATAATTTATGCTTAAAAGTTCTGAGTGCGTTATGTATATTCAAAATGGGCGCAATTTTATTATCTGACTTGCGTTGAACTTCCAACATCTAAGTGAGAAGGTCCTAAAGATATATTTTGATACAGAAATTTTTGACGTAAGAAATCATCGCCAGTATTCGGGGTAATATAACAAGTGCTATGATTATCATAGTTAGTCTTCAGAAAATTGAACTTGTGCTGCGCACTCGGTCAATTTTCATCGACCAACTCATATTATCACCTATGATTAATCAAAGCCTGAGTTGTATTTGAGGAGAATATTTATAATGAATGATTATATTTTTTCAATAGCTGTCAAAAACGTTTTGAATTCAGTTTACCTTTTTAAATTTGACGTGTTTTTTCCTATTATCTCTATCCTGGCACATTTTAAGTCTGATTTTTGACAAACAGCAATTTCAGATTGAGAAACTGACAGTTTCTAACTAAAAACAAAACAGTTGACATGTAACAGCGGTGATAAAAACAATCGACTTTGATAGCCTCTTACTACCCTATTTCAGCCAATCAAATTAGTCAAATATATACCACGTGATGCATGACTTAATATTCACATAGATACATGTATCCAACAATGTATTAAATTATTATATTTGTTACAATTTAAGGAGGTACACTCGACATTTGAAATAATGAGAGAGTTTAATGAAACTTTGCAAAATTAATCAAAACATTGTAAAAATGTTACCTGAATTTTTTCATAATTTTTCACCACGTAGATTATCCAAAAATAAATATTAAAAAAAAAACATTTTACATGGCCTCTTATGGGACTATTTTTAAATCAACGTAAAAAGCATTTAAGGAAATGAGAGAAAATTCCAATTGCTTTTTTAAAACGTACATTATTATCTCATAGACCGGATAAAAGTAATACAAGCATCATTTACCACGTAATTAACAAGATTACTTAATCGAAAGACTGACGTTTATGCCTACTGGAGAATATTGGCGAGAACATAATATAGACGCGGCAACGTTGAAAAGCCCGAAATTTGAATTTAACCTGGAAAAAAACATTATCTATCTATAATCACAAGTTATTCACAAGAATGAAAGGTAATATTCACAAATGATAATAAATAATTCATACCCAACGATTTAAATGAAATTTCAAGTGCAGAATTCTCTTCACCTTCCATTTTTACTATCTGTCAGATTGACATCTGAACGTGAAAAATAACATGTACAGCACAGCGTTGCCGTAGTTTACACTGGTATTTAGCCGAATGAAATCTTATAAAATAAACAATTTTTAAATAACAAAAATTAATAATATTCTTAATTAATTAATTTAAATCTCATTTTATTAGAAAAAATTCAAATAGATACAATAAAAAATGTTTATTTTTATTTTTTATAAGTTGGAACCCTGATATGAAATACATTGCGAGTATAGGAGATGCCCCTAACCCTCCACCACTCGAGTGTACCTCCTTAATAGTCAGAATCGTTAAAAATGTGATGCCTTTTAAATTTTGATACACACTGCATATTCCATCCTCTTGTTAAACAAAGTATTCTTTTACTGCAACCAAACTTAGTTTAAAAAGAAATCATGTTTCGGCAAACAACAGCAGTGAAACAAATACATGTGTGGGGGTTTCGACTGCAGCGCTGTATAGTGCGGCGGGATGCGGTACTACGCATTGACGCCATCTGTTGGATTCCGAATTATCTCCACTGATATCGCGCTAGCGTTGGTGGATGATCTGATGAGCAAATCGTACGTGAGTGTTGCGGATTCTGGGAAGATAGGATCGAACTTGGCTCTGAACTGGCTGGACGCCAACCAAGATCTTTATGTGTCTCTCTCAGTGCGGTGCATTGGCCTGCTAACACTACTGCGTTATAAAGTATAAAGAGCTCTTTACACTGTGGAGTTTTCCTCATTCCACTTAAATAAACGCTTGGATTTTTCCTCAAACGTTTCTTGTTATTAAATTTTTACGCATCAGTGAAAACAAAATCGCAGAAAGATTTATTTTCTTTTCATCAATTCAGAAAATAAGTTTTGAATTTTTAACAATCCTACGGAAACCGGAATATATTGTTATACAAAGCTAAATCTAAATCAGAAGAAAGATTTAAAACAGCCATTAAATTATATTTTAATAAAGCTTTATTTTCTCCAAGTATGTAAACAAAATTTTAAGATCTTTAATGTACTGTTTTTAAAAACAGTATAAAATACAATAATTGTTTAACTAGGCAAAAAATATTAGATTTGCTGCCACGGCTAGAGTTTCATAGACGAGTCGCAGCCGAGGCTATGAATCTAGCTTAGGCAGCAAATCTGTTTTTTGCCATGTTAAACACATTATTTTTTCGGCGATTGTTATTAATTAATATTAATTTAGTGATTATTTTAAATACGAGTATATTGATAGGTATCGCAAACAAATGATGTTGCTATGTGTATATGTTGACAGTTGCTATGAAAAAACAAAATAGGTTAGGTATGTCCGGGTATGTTGATGAATTTTATAAATGTCAAATTTGTTGATTCACCGTAGTAACAATTACTTTTGCTGCCTAGGCTTTTTTTACTATTTTTGCTGCCTAGCAGCTATAGTGACACCTTGCTGACTGTCAACTGTCAAAAAACAGCACTTTTAACTCGACTTTTAATGTCAATCGCCGAAAAAAGCGTTTATAATCTAACGCTATGAAAATAAACTAATCAATAGTTGAGAAAACATCCGCTAGATTGTGTAACGTTTTAACGCTTAGCAAGAAAAACGTCTACAGTGTCCTTCCCTTGTTGGTTCGACGTTCTATGTGTGACAATAAGTTCTGTTAGACAAAATGTACGCTTCAGTGAATATGAACTGTTACGATGTTAGGAAATGAGATAAAGATACGTAAAGCAGTTTTTCGTTTATATTTAGATTTATGTTTATGTTTTGTTGTTTGTTTTAATGGCCTGTATTTGAATAAACATATCTGCTGTTGTATTGTTTGCGGAGTGTTGCTTTTCAAAAGAGTGAAAACAAAAAGATTTATATCATGATGAATTTTTTATCAGTGTTTTGTTTACAATATTACACGCGTTTTTAGTGAATAGAGAATTTTCCAATAAATATGGAGGTAGTTTTTAATATTATATTCTAACCTAATTTCGCTTCGAGTCGTTTAGTAACTAGTAACTACCTCTGTGTAGAGAAAGTGGAAGTCAGTAAAATTTAAAAATGTAAAGTCTTAACGAAATAAATTTACAATTCCATTTAATCTAAGTCATATCCAGTTCTACTTATTAACAAGTCACAATTAACAAGTTGATTATAGATCCAAATAGAATATTGAAGGAAAACCAGCCGCTAGCAATGCTTTGTGCCCCAACTGGGAAATCTGTTACACCTCCGGCGAAAGATGTAAACAGTAAGCCAATAATACTATGGCACAGTCAGCAATTACTGGATCTTGTTACATAAATAAGATATTGGAAACTATCAGCATATTGTTCTAGCGGTTTTCAGATATTGATGATATTGATATTAACCGAGAACAAAATTTAATTTGCAGAATCAATGATATATACATTTTAGGTAAGTTTTTTTTATATATTTTTGTACTCATCACCTAGGAAATGACATATTAAACACGCAATTGAAAATCGGAAATGTCAATTTCCCAGTGTAGTCAATCAGGAAAAATGCAAAGAACACTGGCTTTTCTAGAGTAAAATCATCTTAAAAATAATAAAATTTAGTTTATAAAGTGTTACTTCCCAGAACTATAATTATTGAAAATTATCAAGACCACCGAAAACCAGCAATATTTAAAAATAAAACAGCGCGCCATCTGTCGGTAGTAGTGAGTAGAAAAAACATCGTAACCTCAAATTTAATGATCAGACTACAACTTGAATGTATTTGATTATAGTTTTATTCGTTACAAATTGTACAAACTCTTGCGGGAAGACACCATCCCAGCATTTGCGTAAATGAAACTCTCGCTTCGAAAATAACTATTTTCGGATTCAAGTAGATTCTCAAATTTTATTGTAGTCAGGCGAAATTTACATGTTTCGTTCAATTTACTACACTCTGTTTAGCCTAGCTACCCCATTATTGACGCAGTTTTAGCATAAGGAAAAGGTGGCCTCCTTGTCCTCGACAAACTCTTAGGTGAGTTGGTCACCAAGTTGGTATGTTTTTGGGTCGCTCCCTGAGGGCTCAATTCCCGCCGTTTGATAAGGACTACGCGTAGTTTGAAATTTGATTTCTTTGCTCTCTAATAAAATAAAAACTTTCCCTCTTGCCGGCATGAATGCCAACTGCATTTGCTTCCGACTTTCAACATGGTTCGCTTTACACATTTTTCAGTGGCGTGGTCTGGAATCAGTAGTTAAATTGACGATGTAATGGGAACAGTTTGGTTAATTTTATTTCATAACCGCACTTTCGAATATTATTTCTTCAAAAGAAAATGTAGAAAATGCTTCCGATAATGGCGCATTTTCTAGAATTCTCTATAATGTGGCTATTTTGCTTTCGTGGATATTTACTATACATCTTTCGCGGGGTTAATTCCGTCACTTACTGATACCCTAATCAACGTGTATATTATATTGTAAATTGTAACAAGAGGTGTAGGTGTGAGTCGGTTATGGGCAGTCTTGAAGATGCTCTGATACGAGTAGCACGTGCCCGGGAATTGCCACCTTTCCTTGTCGTCACAGTTTGTAGATCACGTTAGCTGGTCCATGACATGAGTGGAGAATGTGTGATTTATTTGGTGTTTCGATTAGTTAACTATTCCAATAATTGCACCTTTTAGTAGTTTTATTGATCACGTAATTGTCCGCTCCGCTCCTACTCCAACATATATATTATTATGTAATTGGGACTTAGTCTTGTTGGATAATAAAAAATATTATACTATTAGATATACTATCTTTAAACATAAACAATAATAATGAAATCGCGGTTATGCCTAAAGACAAAGGATACATTTATCCATATAAATAACTGAATCATTTAACGGTGACACAAGGGACAGATAAATTTCGATAACTAATTATAATGTTTTAACAAAACTGAATCGAATCATAGTTTGCATTGTTACAATATATTGCATTATATGCGATTATATGCTTGGATTTCAGTATTGTAAAGTGCATTCATTCATAATTATAATTTATTTTAACTTAAATAGGCATTAGATAAACACATGTGAATTGAACAATATCTAATCGAATTAATGACATTTGACAAGTTATTGTTCATTTAAATTTTAAAGAAAACTTAAAATTTAAGTGGAAGCGGTGCAACTGGCCATTAATGTCTTATTATTATTATTATTATTTAGCTGTTTTATTTAAAACTCAGTTGAAGCTCTAAATATTATTATTATGAGAGAGAGATTCAATCACTTCATCTTTAGCAACGCCACTGGGCCACTTGAACATTGCTGGTTTCGAAAAATAAGTCATCAAAAATACCTAACCAATTATATAAAAACTGTTCACAGATGTCGTTGACGTAAACAAAATCCTCTCAAAAAGTCATGTAATCATCAGGTGCTATCAATCAGTCAATCATACTAATGTTTATCAACCCTGCTAAATATAACTCTACCCCTTGTCCGTCATTGTCCATGTGATGTTGGTCGCCGCGCCCATCGGTCCAAGGCCGCCCGCGCCCCGCCACACACCCGTGTGTATAACCGTACCTGTTGAGCTTCCGGTCAAGGACGCCCCTTCCGCCGCTAGTACACGCACTCGAACGCGCATGCGCAACAAAGAACAACAGATACGGATGAAAATAGCCCTGAGGGTGGTTTGTTTTGAGGTGTGCCCTGATGGATGTCATAATGCATTGATCGCTTATTTTATAATATTCTGGCTTCGTTGCCAACTGTACGCTTTTAGCGTTCATACAAGTTTTCGTAATAAAATGTTATACGCACGCTTTTAAAGAAATTGTAGTGATGTACGCTTTTCTGGTAACCAGGTATTTGACCTATTCCAACAGTAGAATCCAAGAGTTCCGAACCTTGCTTATTAGCGACTGTGAGTCAACGTCAATCTTCGCGTTTTCGTAATAAAATGTTAATACGCACGCTTTTAAAGAAATTGTAGTGATGTACGCTGTTCTGGTAACCAGGTATTTCACCTATTCCAACAGTAGAATCCAAGAGTACCTACTGAACCTTGCTTATTAGTGAGTCAAAGTCAATCTCCGTCGGACGTGATCGGAGATTGTCGTAATGTGACACTGACTGTTTTGTTTTTATGCAGTATTTCACACAGCGTGAGCGACAGATCTTTATAACTTGCATTTTAAAGAACTCTGTTATCTAATTTTACATTAAAACACGTTTAACCTTTAAAAAATTTAGAAAATTGACTGCAACGCGTTTTCTTTTCTCAATTTCTGGATCTAGCGATGTATGTACGCTTTTAGGAAAATTCAGAGTTGGCAACCCTAGTTGCAATGTATCATTAAACATTTATTCACTATTTTAAAAAAAAATTAGAGGATGCAACAAACATTTAAGTAGACAGTAAGTACAATGTGAAAAATGTTCTTCTCTTTCTTCTTTCTCTTCCCTTTAAACTATAAATACACATACACTTCTCAAAATTATTTCCAAGTCAACGTAAAAGTTACAATAAAGTACAGAATGTTGACTTGGTTTTTAAAAGAGTCTTCATGAATTTAGAAGAGTTGTTACTTTATTCATTGCATTCTTTTTATAAAAGATGATATGTAAAAGTTAAAAAAAATATAATAATTACAGTTTACTGTGTGTCTAAAAGTGACATAATAAAAATAAAATATTTGATTTACGCGCTTAAATTTGGTAACTTTGTAGTGAGCACTGAGCACTGTTAGGTTGGTAATTGATAGGTTGCAGGTTGGTGTTGGTAGATAAAAGACAGTAAACATGTTCATGTTAACACAAGTTAGTACTTGTCATATTTTTTGTGATTGTGATAATTTTATACCTGTGTTACATTTGTAATTAATTAGTGTAATGTAAGTATCTCTTAAAATCCATACTTTCCAACACACAGACATCACAAAACTATTATGTTTAAAATGTTACTTATCGTTAACCTCAAAACGTGCTCATCAAATACAGAAGCTTACTGTTAAATTTTTAGCGTGATTAATTTAACCACCTAGTTCATTTGAAGTAAGATTTGTCGAACGTAACTCTTGATTTACCTTAGTTTCACTTTCCATCTTAGCAAAGAGCTGGTGTGTTCTTGTACTTGATTTTATTGCAGACTGAAACTTGTCCATGTCCTGCTCAAAGTTAAAGCAATCTAAGTCATCTGTGGCTTATATAAGATTTGATAGCAGGCCAAGTGAAGCGGGTGTAATAATTAGTTGGGCACATTGTTGGCAACTTTGTAAAATCTCTGTGGGCCTTTAACACTTGCCAAATACCCGCACTGAGAGTTATTACGGGGGTATGAAGGTACGGAGACGAAACGAGACGCGTTTAAGCACCCACTCGGTCTCATTATCTACCTAAGCACTTGATAGTTCAGTTAAATTAACTTTGGCAGGTAACTGACATCACTTCTTCGCTAATTATAAGAGCCATGAATGAATAAAATGTAAAGGGCATGTAAGTTAATTAGTGCTGCTGATGAAATTCCAATTTTAAAATTTGAATTTGACAATTTTAATTTCGAATAGATACGAGGGGTCGTTTTTATATTCCCGGACTAGGCATGAAAACAAAAGACTAGAGCAACAACAAAAAATTGCAATATAGTTCCCCTGCTTTTGAATACAGGTATAACACCGTTTCAATAACATCTTTAATCCAGTATAAAAATATTCATTTGGTTTTTCCGCAAAATGGCCCTCAACAGCTGCTATAAGTTCGTCATTGTCCCTAAATTTTGTCCCCCTTAGTGTTTTTTTGAGATTTGGGAACAAAAAATAGTCACTGGGTGCTAGATCTGGACTAGAAGGCGGATGTTCAATTTCTTCGAAGCCACAATCAGCTACAGCAGCTTTTGAAAGTCTGGACTTGTGCACTGGTGCATTGTCGTGGAGCAACAAGACACCTTGCGTCAGTTTTCCGCGTCTCTTCACTTTAATAGCATCTCTAAGGCGATGCATCAGGTTTGCATAATACTCTAATTACTAACTGCTAATTGTCGCTTCTTTAGTCTTGCATCCTCCAGTACCAAACACTTGGTTTTTTCAACAACATCTGAAGTGATCCCGTCAACAGGGCGCCCTGGGCGGGGATCATCATCCAGTGATTCTCGACCATGTTTAAACAATTTTGACCACTCGCAAATAGTTGACTTAGAAGGGCAATCATCCCCGTATACAGCCAACATTTCTTCAAGAATAATTTTTGGAAGTTTTCCTTGTTTTGTAAGGAATTTTATAACAGCCCGGTATTCGATTTTATTCATTACGATAGATATACAACGTGCGACGACACAAACTGACAGATAATAAAATTAATAATGTTGCAATTGTTTTGTAAATTACCACACAAGTTACAAAGGCATATGTGATTAAAAACAGCATAATGAAAAATTGCATCCAAATTCTAAACAGCCCAGTCCGGGAATATAAAAACAACCCCTCGTATCAAAATATAGGCCACAATTTTTATAGGTATAGAATTACTGAATTTTCTGATTATTTTTAATTTACGTAAAATAAAAAATTTTAACGCAACTGTAAATTCAATTAAAATTTTCCCTTAATGTTCCATGATATTATCTAAGTAAACACTAAACTTAATACACCAATGCCAAATTTAGGTTATTAAATACACAACTCTGGAGGAAATAATGGACCTGTAAACAAGCTATTATCGGAATTTCCGGAAATAGATTTTAAAATATAGAATCCAGCATTTCTGGTAAAAAGTCATGCTTAGTTAGTCTTCTGATGAATGTTTTATGAAATAAGTAAGAACTTGAACAAAAATTTTATGAAACTAGACTTTAAGATGGTACGATAAATGATAACCAAAATGAATATACAATAATTATAGAAACAAACAGTTCTGATTCAAGATTTGTATACTATTCTCTGCGGTTTCATTACTTATTATGTCTGCACAAGAAAAAATATAAAATATGCAGTTAACCAAATAAAGTTGAAATAATGATTGAAATGGAGTGCAAAACTTGAAGTGCATTGAGTAAAGATGCAGTTTAAATTTTTGTGTGCTCATAACCTAGGAAATGACATAAGAAGCATGCAATTGACAATCGGAAATGTTAATTTCCCAGTGTAGTCAATCAGGAAACATGCAAAGAACACTGGCTTTCTTGAGCATTCTATAATAAAAGCATCTTCAAAATAACATAATTTATTTTAATGAATGTTACTTCCCACGATTTTCATGTATTAAAACCCATAAACACTATCGATATATAAAATTTTTGAAATAAATATGTGCCACTTGCCACTAGCGCGCCATCTGTCGGTTGTAGTAAGTAGAAAAAACAAATTTAATGATCATACAACAACAAACTACAACTAGAATGTATTTAATTATAGTTTTATTCGTTACAAAAAACATTGTACAAACCTCTTGCGGGAAGACACCATCCCAGCATGTATTCGCTCGTGTTTCAAAAAACCGCTCATGTGGGATATAAATATTCCCGCATTTGGTTCGTAAATAACTATTGATCAACAGACCGAAAGTTAAGAGTATTGAATAAGAAGTATCTAACAAAATAGCAAAGTAACTAATCTAAATATCAATGTTAAAATAGATATACAATAAAAACTATACTTTGATGGTTCCAGAAGGTTAAAAAGCATGATCTTTAAAACGTCTGTAGTGACAATCAACATCAACAAAGCTGTCGGGCACCGGCTAGTGGTTGTATCGGACTTGCGCGAGAGGGTTATATGAAAGAACAACTTTGGCTGAATTGTCAAGAGGCAACGAAAACAAAATAAATATAATATATGGCCTGACTGGACTGTCTCCTTTTACCAAGAGAGAAAGCACCCTCCACTCTTAACTTCTTGGGCGCCACGGATCATCACCCTGTCCAGACCCTTAAGATCCTCTTGGATTCGCGTTCACACACAGCACAGCGCAGAACGGCATTGGTATAATACGGTACTTAACGACGCCGAGATCAAAGCGGGCTATCCTCCCTTGTTTCGCAGCATCGAGGGCTGTACAACACTCGCAAACATGCGACGCGCACAATGGCGTCGCGGATATAATTAGTGTTTCTCTTTGTCCAAATCTACCGTCATCTACACTCCTACTACATATAGGAAGGGAATTTACACTGAATTTGTGCTCAATTCACGGGGCTTAACGGGAAAAGAAGGCGAATACTCAGCATTAAAGGAATTGTGAGTAAGGATAGGTACTTAAGAAAGTGGTATACAGAAAGGCCAATAATACTTTCTTAATTACTGTTTATGAATAATAACATTTAGAACAACAATCCTTCGAGGATTCTTTCACGCTTATGCATTTAAAAAAATCTGATGTGGTCAGCTTAAGACCTTCCGCCATACGTTATTATTTTTACTTATTATACAAATATATTAAGGCCCGAATGTAGCTGTCTGCGAGAAAAGGATAGATTTATACAGACTTAGAGTGTCGAACAAAGGCAACAATAGGGAACGCGCTCTCGTAGGGGGATTAAAATTAGTACTACATTTGAACGTATCATCACAAACAAGATTTGGAAGATAAAAGTTCAATCTAGATCCGTCTAGTGTTGAAATTTGCAATTTTTCTTGATATACTGAGTAACAGTTATGTGAAGTAAGGCAAATGATGACAAGTTTATGGCATTGTAAAATTGAAACAAAAAATAAAACTAAAATTTCAACACTAAGCGGAAGCAGAGTTCATCTTTATCTTTAAATGAAAAAAAAAATTAAATCGATCCGACCAAAATTAGTCAATTTCAATCCCTATTCAAAAGCATGTTTTTGCTGCGCGCAACTTCACTACATTAGCACTTAATATACAAGTATAGATACTACCTACTACTACTCACAATTATATTTTTTCACGACATGCGGAGAAAACTCAATTTTCTTCTCGTGAAATAGTGAGGAAAGTAGGTTTTCCTTCTCTAGAGAGGAAAGTAAGCAGTGTTACCACTAGTGTTATTTTACGATGAAATATTTTAAAAATTGTAAGTAAATTTATTATTTTATTGGTAATTCTGATTTTATAGTGATATACTATAAACTATTATTTTACAATTATTATGTTTTATACTTTCTTTTTCTACTATTTCACGATTTTACAACTTAAATTTAATTTGGCATATTGGCTGCATTTCGTTGTTTTCAAACGTCATTCTGACAGATGGCAGTTATAACCTAACTTCTAGTTATGTGTTTCTTCTACATTTACAATGTTTTAAATATGTCGTGAAAAAAATGTTGTGTCTAACACGAGAGGAAAGCTCTTTTTCCACTCTTGCTCGATTGCCTCACTCGCTTCGCTCGTGACACAAACTTCGAGCTCGAGTGGGAAAAAGAAGCACTTTCCTCTCTAGTTGGACAAATAACTATTTAATAACTATCAACACAACAACAGAGAACAGACATTGTAAATTATGTGGTTAGAGTAAACATCTTTAGAGAAAGAGATCTAGAAATAAAATCCACCGGACTCCAATTTGGAAATAAAATTTAGATGTCATCCAATAATACAACCGTTCTGAAAGGTTCAGAACCCACTATAAGCTACCTAACTCAAGTCGGTCAATGAAACCGGTGGAATGCCGTCCCGATATTCCTTCTATAATTCAATAGAGTATAAATATCTGCCACATAAACAAAAGACAATGAAGCTTACGTTGTGCCAAAGAAAGAAAATTTTTGAGCTTATTGAATTACGTGAGTATAATAATTTAATAGTCGATGCAGTAGCTGATGCAGTTTAAGCACAAAGCATAGCTTTCTGCATGTGATGACGTACGAACCCGGAGTTCCGTGGTTCAAGTCTCCCAGCCGGCAATGTGTGATTGCAATTAAATCGCACTCAGATGCTTCAATCTGACCATTTGATCGTCTTAAATGTAGTCCTGGTTTCAAAATAATATCTCCGTTGCCGCTTTGAATTTCAGTATGAGCAGTCTGTCTATGCCTTCGACCATATATAGGTATAGACAGATAACACTCAATGCTGTAGTTTACGATGTTGTAAAGGCAAGAAGTACGGTAGCGGGGTGCAGCAGCAGGCAAGGAAAGGAGGTGAATAACTCGGTAGAGTGTTGCACATTGCTGATTTCTGGTTTTTTGTAACAGCTGATGGCAAACTGTAACACTTCAAGCAGTTATGAAGGTTATACTCCTCTTCACACCGCTACGCTAGTTCTTTGCTTCACAAAACAACAAAGGCTTGCGTTGTTTGTCTATACCGATAACATTTTTGTAGTACTGCACTGGATTCGCTTTCCTATTAAACACAAGCAATGAAAATAATTACACAATTCAATTATTAGCAGTTATTTATAATATAATTTGTCGGCAGTACGGCAGTGTGGTAACGTGACAGCGTTGTGATTGATATAGTCAAGCACGCTTCACAGAGGTTAATACTTGGATGGGTGACCATCGAGACAAAAATAATACCCACTGCGGCTCGGTGTGCCCGGCCCCCTTACACCGAAAGGTATAAAAAGGGGTTACTGACTATATATATATATATATATATATATATATATATATATATATATATATATATATATATATATAATATAATTTTATTTAATTCATAACTTTAACATAATCATCCACCCAGTGGCAGTGACAACAACAAAAATTTGGACTGGGAAACATGCAAAATAATAAACAACATATACCATTAACGTATGTACCTGAAGTTATGAAACACCCTGTATATGGTCGAAGGTCCATGCATATTGTGTTATACTTGAGAAGAGTAAGTGACGAAGTTGGCAATGGGAACGACACTTATAAATATATGGAAGATTAAAAAGTGTATGTAGCGACTCTGGGTCGTTTGTGCGATCAAAGGGACTGCAAAATGCGCCGATTGCGGCCCTGAAAGCATGTGACGTCACTAAACCCTTTGTATCCCCGCCGACAGAAAGCCACGTTAATTAAAAATGTACGAACGCGAATAACAAACAGTGGAACCGAACCAAACTGAAGTTCTCGGAAAGCCAACTTCCCTCCGTGCTGGGAAAGATAAAATATTTCGAGATGGTTATTGATTTTTCACTGTTTATGTTAATTTTTTCATGAAATTCTTAGAAATAAATTTGGGAACATTATACGAGAGTTGCCCGAAAATTTTTAATCACAGTCATAAAATTGAGTATTATGCTAATGGACGAATAAAATTTCTGCAGAGGAACTAATGAAAATTTTCGAAAACGTCATTTGGAAATTGTGATTTAAAAACAAAAATAAAACTTCTTACAAAGAGTTCCCACTTGACATGCATCGTCCATGGGATGTTTAAAAATATCTTATTCTTGTACTTTAAGTGATATTATGTAAGTCTATCCCAGCCACATCCAGAGTACAATCAAAAATTACATACTCAAAACAAACATCTCATTACATATGGGATGCATAATTGTGATATTATTACCAAATTACAACATTGGGATGTAACATAGATAATGTTACCAAGGGCGGACATTAGCAATCGCAAAGATATTATTAGGATGTTAATGGGCAAATATAGCAAGTAACAAGCCGGGATGTTCACATTCTTGAAATGTTCTGGGGATTTTACTTTGTCAAGTGGGTTCATAACTAGAGCGCGAACCCACGACCCTGAGGTTAAGAGGCTTGCGCTCTAATGAAATGTTTCGTTTGGAAATTTTATCTCATTTTGATTCAAATTAATTCTAATCATGCACATTAATTAAAGATGATGTACCATGAAAGCATCAATTTGCAGAATATTATCATGAATCAGTGAAATCAAAACATTTTACACATCAATAAACTGTTCCTTTTCAATTATACTAATTATTAATTAAAACTTTTCGCAGCAAATACCGTTAATTTGTTTTAAAAACTGCTGCGTATCATCTTCGACAAGTTGACGGTAAAGTTATTTAACGATTTGAAAAACTTTCACAGAAGTAGATAAAAAAGGAGGAAAACTTAACAAGCAAACGCACATCATCTATTCAGAGTATGACATGCAGTTTTATCTCCTGCTTCACCATAAAATCCTTTGTCAAAAATTCTAAACTCAGAAGTCTCTGAGATATCAGTAGCGTCGGTAGGAAAATATGGGTGACGCCAAATTATTTACTTCTAAACGCATTATAATAAATTAATTGGTATTCGTTTACCTTGTAATATTTTACAGTAGTTTAGCTATACGTAATGGGACAAATTCTAAACTAAATTTCTCAGCTAAAGAAGCAAAGAAAAAATAAGAAAGATACTAAGAGATGTTAACACGGTAAATAAAACAACCGACAAGATAGCATAATGATGAAGTGCTTACAGAGGTCGTTCTAGCTTGCATCGATATCCACTCTCGTCACCATTTCAAGTTGGAATAAACCTGACAACCACAATGCTATCAGGCACCAACAACAAAACGCTTGCATCGTTTTTTGACAACACGTATGATTTTACATTCCTTGATACATAACCAAAGAAGTCAGAACCAGAAATCTCAATAGATATTGACCATGAAACGAAAGTTGGACACTGCAGTAATTAATAATAAATATTTATCAAATAGCCCTCTGGCTAACATACTACAAAAAACTTACAATATTCAACAGGAGCATGAAAAAACAAAAAAAAAGACAAAATTATTGAGATTTATCTACTAAAATAACATACTTTTTAATTTTCTTTTAAAGAGGACACTGTACCAGACTTTTTTATGTCCTTAGGTAGATTATTAAATTCTATCAGGCCTTTATTAAATACAGCATTAGAAGTTGCAACACTGTTTGTTTTTGGTACATAAAAATCATTCGTACCTATGCCTGGTATTAAAATAATGAATGTCGCTGTACATGGTATTAAATTTATTTAAATATACAGGTAGCATATACATACTCAGCAACTGAGTCAAGAGAAAAACCGAGCTGATCGACTTCTATATACATTATTTGAAAGTAGCGAAGCAGTTTCTGCCAAAAAAATTGCTGATCTATGTCCGCTCGATTAATATTGTATACCAATTTGTAATTCTGTCGACGGCCATCTCTTATTTTGCTTACTGTGTATGTGCAGTGTACATGCATAGGTACATCAATAGATAAATGGTGAAGAAATAAAAGAAACAGGAGAAAAACAATCAACAAAACGTTTTAACGGAGGTGACACCAACTCTAGTGGAATTTTTTCAGTAAACACAAATTTGCTGATATATGTCCGCTCGATTAATACACTCCGCGTCAAAAAAAAGGGCCCACCTGAAATTGTGAAAAAATCGACAAATTTCAAACCGCTATAACTCAGCGAGTTTTCGATGGATTTCGATGAACTTTCGATTCCAAGAAAGTTCAAAGTGTCTACTTTAAGGGCATCCATTCATTTGTTGTTATAACCCCCTCTGCGCCCCTGCAACCCCTCTATGAAAAAAGTGTTTTCAGGAGAATTTTTTTAACTTTGATGATGCACGGACTATAAAAATTTTTTTGACCCGATCTGCCTACATGACAATAAAATTCAATCAATTCTCTGTAAATTTTTCCAAAAACGAAGTTCCTACGATGATTGGATAAAAAGTTATGCGAGTTTGAAAATTAAGTTACGTCTGAATTGATCAACAAATGCCGCGTAATGACTCAAAAACCTCAAAATTCAACTTAATTTTTAAACTCGCATAACTTTTTATCCAATCATCGTAGGAACTTCGTTTTTCGAAAAATTTACAGAGAATTGAATAAATTTTATTGTCATCTAGGCAGATCGAATGAAAACCTGAAAATGCAACTTAATTTTCAAACTCGCATAACTTTTTATCCAATCATCGTAGGAACTTAGTTTTTCGAAAAATTTACAGAGAATTGATTGAATTTTATTGTTATGTAGGCAGATCGGTTCAAAAAAATTTTCTAGTCCGTGCACATCATCAAAGTTGAAAATTTTTCCCCCTGAAAACACTTTTTTTCATAAGGGGGTTGCAGGGGTGCAGAGGAGGTTATAACAAAAATTGAATGGATGCTCTTAAAGTAGACACTTTCAACTTCCTTGGAATTAAAAGTTCATTGAAATCCATCGAAAACTTGCTGAGTTATAGCGGTTTGAAATTTGTCGATTTTTTCTCAATTTCAGGTGGGCCCTTTTTTTTGACGCGGAGTGTATTTGGAATTCTGTACTCGGTCATCTCTTATTTCGCTTACTGTGCAGTGTACATGCATAGGTACATCAATAGATGGCGAAGAAATAAAAGAAACAGAAGGAAAACAATCAACAAAACCTTTTAACGGAGGTGACACCACCCCTAGTGGAATTTTCTCAGTAAACACAACAAATTATACACATAATATCGAAGCTGAACCGTGTGAGTTATATCAGTGACAGGGTTTATTTTCCGCAACGATATATTATTTATTCCAGTTGACTCGATTCGATAAATAACTTTTGGTATGATCCGGAAGAGGAGGGCGGTGTAAGGGATGTTGGCACGTGGTTCCGGGTTCCGGGCATAACTCCGCGTGCGGATGGAGCATGCGTGCGCGCACAGTTCACATACCGCGGCCAGGACGGAGAAATTGAACCCTGGAGGCGAATTTTCCAACTATTTCTGTTACTAAATGCGCCCTAAGATGCTGTTTAAGGAGCCATTTATTTGGAAATTGAAAGTGAGAACACAAATGATATAAATTACGGGAAGTCGAAAAAGGTTCGATTAGCGAGCACCTTAAAAAACTCTCCTTATTACTACCTCATGTAACAATAGTTATTTGTCCAACTAGAGAGGAAAGCGCTTCTTTTTCCCACTCGAGCTCGAAGTTTGTGTCACGAGCGAAGCAAGTGAGGCAATCGAGCAAGAGTGGGAAAAGAGCTTTCCTCTCGTGTTAGACACAACATTTTTTTCACGACATATTTAAAAACATTGTAAATGTAGAAGAAACACATAACTAGAAGTTAGGTTGATAACTGCCATCTGTCAGAATGACATTTGAAAACAACGAAATGCAGCCAATATGCCAAATTAAATTTAAGTTGTAAAATCGTGAAATTGTAGAAAAAGAAAGTATGAAACATAATAATTGTAAAATAATAGTTTACAGTATATGACTATAAAATCAGAATTTTCAATAAAATAATAAATTTACTTACAATTTTTAAAATATTTTATCGTAAAATAACACTGGTGGTAACACTGCTTACTTTCCTCTCTAGAGATGGAAAATCTACTTTCCTCACTATTTCGCGAGAAGAAAATTGTGTTTTCTCCTCATGCCGTGAAAAAAATAGTTTGTTTTGCTATATTTCATTTTAAAATCTTCTGTTCCAGTGAGACATAAATCGCTCATGACAGTTCTCACTCTAGTATAAAGTTGGAGAACAATTTATAATTTTATTTTGCTGGTAACCATTCAACAGGATTTACTCCTACTTCGATAGATTCGGCTCGGTGCAGTCAGAATCGGGTGATCTTTCAACACCAGAAAATATATTTCCACAATATTCATACACAGGAAAATGTAGAAAATGTATTCGTAATAAAATTCCTGCATTAAAAGAGTAATATCCTGTATATTACTAAAATGTAATTTCAGAATTTTAAATTCTGCATAAATGGGTAGGTACAAAATATCTAAAATAAACACTTGAAATGAGGTGAAAAGTCGCTGACTTATGCGCGAATAACCTCGAAATGCACTTTTTTCAAACCTCATAACTTTGTGTAATATCAACGTAGGAACTTCGTTCTTTGAGTCCTGCACAGGAAATTGAACAAATTTTAGTGGCCTTTTGGTGAATCGAGTCGAAAAAAAATTGTTGCACTTCCGGGACTAAAACTCGTCTTTAGTCCTTATTTTTAGGGACTTAGGTTCTTAATTTGATACCAAGGGATTATTTTTCATATTTAATCCCGTTGTCAAGGAATTGAATTAATTATTCCCGTTGTCAAGTAAATACGTGCTATTTGTTACAGAGTATCTATGGTAACAATATAAATATTTGTCATAAAATTTACTGTCAAAATTGCAAAATGTGTATTCTTTTAAACTATTTTGCATTCGTTTTAGGATGAAGTGCAAAAAATAGCGTATATACCACAGGACTAAAGTATCTTTAATCCCTCAGGTGATTATTTCCCTCACCTTCGGCTTGTGAAATAAACTTTCACTCTCAGGATTAAATCATGCACTTTAGTCCCTCAATATATAATATACTATTTCAACTCCGTACACATCGTCGAAGTTGGACATTTTTTCGATTTAAAAGCATGTTTTTCACAGGGGTGCTAGCAGTTAATTCTTCATTACAATCTTTAGATTTTCTTCTCAATGTATAATTCAAGGATCGATTTTATTATTATAATATTATACGAAGTAATTCTTCGTCATCTAATATCAGATATCAAGCATAAAATCCCTGCTGAAAAATCCATTCAGTGTTCGGGTCTGCCAGCTCCACTCTATCATTCTAAATCCTAAATGCGAGATTGGTGCACAGCCTCCTTCTGCTCTGTGAAGTCTGTAACCCTTGCCTTGCCTGGTTGCCTGCTGCTGACACGGCAATCGTGGGCTTGACGTCAGGATGAAGATGAAAACAGTCTATACATGGGCCCTGCTGAGCTCTTTGACAACTTGATCGCCCACAAACTTCATTACAGTCAGGTGTATAGTGTATGTCACATATTCAAAATAAGCAAAAAAACTGCCTTCGCCTTGGACAGAACGCTATTTTTTTTAACACTGGGATACTTGAAAACCACAGGATTTATTTTGATGGTAACAATTCAACAGGATTTACTCCCAATGAGGTTTCCACGATTTTTTGTTTTTTTTATAATGTTACCTAATCTATACTTACATTAAAATATTAGACTCGTATTTTTTCTTTTTGCCAAAAAGTTGCTAATAAGCCAGAAAAAAATTCATAAAATTTTAAAAAATAGGTGTCGTGAAAAACGATGCTGTGTGTGACGTCACCGACCCTGAGAACATATGTTCACCGCGCTGACAAGGACCGAATACGATACGTACGTAGATCTTACATTATTTCAACACAGGTCCGTCGTCCATTCCGTACTCAAAACGACAAAAAACGATCTTACATGAACAAATCTACTCATGGTTTGGTTTCAATGTTGTCTACGTCATACATGGCGCATTTTAATGCACGTTTCAAAAGAGTTATATTTTCATTTAGATAAAAAGGTAGTAAAACTATCAAAATTAACAATTATTATCACTGTCCTATAAGTATTTCTTTAAAAGCCGTAGGCGTGGGAACCCCCATTGTAGATGTTAATATAGTAGAATCCAACCTCTTGTAGATCGATTTGTCTTGACGCAGTCAATTTGTGCTATGACCTTCGAAAGCCAAAGCGGCAACGAAGGGATTCTCATGCAACCAGGTCTACATTTAAGACGATCAAATGGGCAGCTTGATGCATCCGAGTGCGATTTAATTGTAAGATTTTACAATTTAACGACAATCACACACAGCTGGTCGAGAGAATTGAACCACAGAACTCTGGGTTCGTACTTCATATGCAGAGAGCTGTACTTCAACCCGCACAGCTACTGCCTTGACAAATTTGTTGTCTCTAAATCATCGTGCTTATCTACCATAACTGCGTGATCCTTAACAATAACAATACCTCTCTCTCTCTCATGAGGGGTAAAAATTCTCTTAGCATCCAATGTGAGCTTGAACTTTGAATAATAGGGTAGTTTACCATTTTTTTAAAAAGTTTTTATTGAAACTTCATGTTATTTGAAAGCGATGGAGAGTACTGATAAGCTTTAATTGTTCTTAATAAAGCTGTAATTAATTTTTAAAGTTTGTGTGACGTAGATGTATAGCTGAAAATATTCTCAAACCATGGAGCTGGATTTAAAATATACTCATGTAAAATCAACTGCTTCTAAATGTTACAAAATATAAAATACAATTTGGTAGTTTCTTACTTTAAGTAAGAATACACGTGAAACGCATTATTGTGACGTAGATGTATCGATACGTAAAATCTCAAATATTTAAAGAACTATTAATTTTTTTGAAAACTTTTTTCATGGCAATAACTCATTTTTGAGGTCTCCTTTCAATATAATTGACTGGATTGCTAATTTGCTACTATGGTAAAGTACCCTATTAGCATCCCATTTTAAATATTCTTCCGGCGGTCATGGCTGACCGTTTCCATGTGAACGATGCATCAATCAAATTTCTAAAACCGTTTCACAGAATTGTTGGATGCGATTTACCTCGCTCCAAATGGAAATGTGTTTATTGCATTTCCGAAATTGTTTCTGCTTATTATTGACAGTTTTGTCATTATTAAGTTAAATAATGGATGTGTTGCGCCTCTAGGGATTTTTTGTTTATTGTGCGCTGATGGGAATGAATGTGGGGTATTTTGCTCCAACTGAAATAATTAAATTAAGCTCTTCACAGCTTGCCACTAGCTTGTTTAATAGAACGTGAATTGAACAAACAAAATTAATAACCAAACTAGAATCAAATATATAATATACTACCAATAACAATAACGTGTAATGTGAGTCCCAATATAAGACATTAAAACTACTTTACTTCAGTTATTGGCCACCATCTTGATAATTTATTTTATTTGTTAATTGTATTTTTACTTGGAAAGGTGACGGGAGTAAATAACGATCCAAATCAAATCATTCAAATTTTGGCTCCAATTTGGCTCACCCGCAACACTTTCCGCTATAGCTGTGATATTCTCCTCGCTTCGAACATTTCGTTGTCTTCTTGGTGGCTTATTGTCTTAGTAATATTAACTCAAACATTATCACAGTGCGTCTTATAGCCAGCGCAGAGTAACGGTGACGGCGACCCAATTCTGGGGTGCATAAACGTTGAGCACCCACAACTGACCTCGAACTTTGGTAATATATTTTTATTATTTCCAACCGGTCTAGAGGCGTCAAACGTTGCATCATGAAACTGTACACTATAGGTACTAAATAATTTGACACCTGGAAGTAAATAAAATATATATCAGAAACCGAGAAATCTTTATTTAAAAAACTATCACTCCTATTGAAAGACCCTATACAATAATTTTTGCTAATAGGAAACAGGTTTTGTTGGAAATGTAATAATTATTAACCGCGAATGTCAGTTCACCGCGGTTTTCTGTTACCCACAGTTATTCAGTTAACCCCGAGTATCGGTTAATCGCGGTTTTTTCGATTATCGGTTAATCACTAGTACACAGTGATTCACTAAATCCGATGACCAATACTCTAATGACTAATTCCCTTTCTGCAACATGCAGATTATACTGCCTCACCATTTCGAAGGCTGTTGGCTTCTTCCTTTTTCGTCTCTAAGAATCCGGAGAAAAGATTAATCAAGCAAGTTAGCGTCAAACACAATCCACAACACGGAAACAGTTAACAAAACACAAACAGTCCCATTTCATCAGCCTCCCTAGACCCCGTGCCCTCGTGCTTCTCTGTTCCTCTCTGCTCAGGTGCGATGTGTGAATGAGAGAGAAAAACCGGCAATTAATTAAGAAAAAGCGTCCCCGAAGGACCAGCGGTCAGCCTGGGCCTGTGACGTCACCGGAATACCGGAAACAATTGCTTATTGCCAGGCACGAACAAAGAAACATTCAGCGAAAAAAGTTACATTCATTTATTTTAAATTGTATTTCTACGAAGCTGAAATGAAAACCGCTGCTATTTTAATGAATGCGGACCAAACAAATTTTAAACAATAATAAAGGGAAAACTACTGACATTGACACCGAACCAATTTGATCATGCCAAGATAGGTATACGTACGCTACTTAGTTCCAATTCACAATGAGCATAAGCATAAGAACTACATAAGAAATAACATAAACATAAAGTTGAACTAATGGATTTTAATGGCCGTGTTCACAATGTCGTTATGTATTTCTTACGTTTATGTCACGTTTATGTAGATACATAAGAAAAACGTAAAGTTGGAATCAGTTCAACATTACTTACTACCAATTTCACATTCCAAAAATCACTTAATTCATTTACTTTATGTCCGCTTATGTTTATGATCATTGTGAACATACGTAATTTTTTTACGTTTTACGTTATGTAGTTCTTATGCTTATGCTCATTGTGAATTGGGACGCGTAAGAATTTTGACGCCAAAACTGAAGTCAGTGTGTGAGGTATTTTTTTATTTATTTCAGCACAATTAAAAGCAAGACACTAATAAACCCTTATTTATTGTTAAATAATATATGAATTTGATTTTATATCATGTTTTAATGTTTCAATGACCAATGTGCACACGTACCCTAGAAGAATCACTAGCCCTTTTGCAAGAGTAGTGGTAGTAGAGATATATGAGGCAGCCAGTTAACTGCATAAGCAGAGTCACTGCTAAATACTTCATCGGTATACCTGTCTTATACCGTGGGTACCATTTTTTGTTAAATTAAATTTTTCTGATTTTTTATTTTTGCTTATTTTACTGAACTAATGCAGTGACTTTTCTAGAAGGTGACTCCATCAGTTCAGGAAGGTTGAAATATCAGACTTATTATCCATAATCACGCACTTTATCTTCTTCTGCACACACACTATTGTCCTGTTGTTTTCATTTTTTGTTGTTTTTATGTTAGTTGATTTTGTCAGGTTCCAGTACTTTGACTTTAAATTGCTTTGCTCCAAATTTCCTGAGTTTAATTTTGCTGCAATTGATTTTAACAACCGATGTTGTTTAAAGTTACAAATTTTGTGACATATCTAACCAATCTGCGCATGGTGAACATTTTCGTGCTAAAGTTGCATCACTGATATAGGTAACTAATCATTTGACAGGAGACTGAGAAAAATCTTTGACATTCAGCGAACAGTGTTATCCCGACAGTCACTGGCACTAGGATGCAACTTCCGTCTGTCTCTTAATTTAAAAAGAGGTGCATGTGTACCAAAAATCCCTCGTTGGCCCTTACATATATAAGAACATATATTTTCAAAGAAGCTATTTAAATGCCTTAAAGTTGAACTCAAATCTTACAAAATCTTTTCTAGCCTACACAGCATGTACGGGGTAACACAATGAGTTACTGTGAAACAATCCATTAAATCCACAGACTAAGTAACTGTATGATTTTCGTTTTTAATTTCCCATATTTGTAGATCCAACTCTGCCTTCGTTGTTCCGGGAGTGGCTGGAGCGAAATTAAATTCGTGGTATCTTTGGCCTTTTCAGACTTCTCATTAAAAGTTTGCACAATTAATTAATTGATAGTGGTGTGGTAGCACCACTTCTACTGGTTTCCTAAACGTAATGTTCTTCAGAAATGATTGCATTGACTAACCGACCATCCGCCGCTAAACTAACCAAACTATTGTGATGAAGGAGGCTTGTGATTGCAAATAAAATAACTATCGTTGAGGTCTATTATAATACTGCATTACATTAGGGTCATTGAAGGTTTAAATATACGTTATGTTCATAAAAAAAGTTCTTCAAATTCATTTTTTTCTATAAAGTCGATTTATCTGTAAATAATAAATAAATCAAACCTTGTGGCAAAGTTTTGAACTAAAACGATGTCATTTTTGTGTGCTTTTGTATGCTGTGCAATCTATATGTATAATGCCCTGTTCACACGTTGCTACTTTGAAGACACATACGTGCTACTGTAGCATGAAAAGAAATTGAAATCGAAACAATTACCGCAAAAAATCGCTATCTACACACACAACGATCAACGATGTGAAATTATCAACGAGTAGTTCTTGATACTTTGATGCTACAAATTAGCAGCGCTGCTATTTGACAAGCGACTCAGATTTTTTCTTGCTACAGTAGCACGAATGTGTCTTCAAAGTAGCAACGTGTGAACAGGGCATAAGATATTAGATGCTTAATGTTTTAATAAGTATATTTTTAACTATTATCAAAAAAGGTTAAACCAATGATATAAACGTATCTATTCCATTATAGATAAAAGAAATTATTAAACTAACATTTCCTAGTATAGGGTATCAGAAATAAATGTTAAGGTATGAACTACAATAAAAATAGATGATAGTAGAATCAATATTTTTAACAATAAACATATAAACTAGTGATCTTATGATCTAATATTACAATTTTACAGGAAACACAATAACGTAATACGATCATAACCTAAAAATAACTGCTAAATTATGTACTACTACTACTACTTACACTTCCACATCGAAAATACTAATATACTAAACAATATTAAAACTAATAAATTTATTTAAACACTAACAAAAACTCAAAAAAGGTAGATGAAGAATAAAGAATACTAAGTAGCAATGAATGGAAATTATTTATTCTTTTAAGAGACAACAGACAACCAAAGGTGCATTCTTGACTTGGTAAGTTACGTAATGAAAAACAACACCATCTCTTAAGGTAGATTCAAAGCTGACAAATTTTAATAGTAATTAAAAAATTATTACTCGTTTTTCTGTAGTGTTTTTCCAACTGATTGTTAGTCATATCTTATAATTCAGAAGCTCTGCAGATTCAGTAACGAAATAAGTATATCGCGATTAAATATGTATGAATATGAAGTTTTGGAGTTACGTAGAAAATATTCCATGTTAAAGAACTTGCGATGAAAGATGAACTTCTAAACCAGACAAACTAGAAATATTTAGTTAGGAAGTTAATTCTCTCCATCTCTCAAGATGCAAACTATGTTTTTAAAGTTCCTAAATGATGTTTAAGTGTTCGTAACATCCTAACTCGTGACATAAATAAGAAATTACAAACTGGGGTAAAAGCAAAACCACCGAGCTGCGCATTCCTAGATCTTCTCATCACGGGAAATTAATTTCTAGAGGAGTTTAAACTTCGTTGTAGACGTAGAAAATTATTTGTAATCACACTCGATTTAAACGACAAATTGCTTGACGAGTTTGTGGATCATCAGGAACCATATGAATTTCCTGATGCCGCTCTTAACAGCTATCGTAAGTCTGCGCGCAGTGCATTAAACCGTTCTTGTGTGAAGATTTTATGTGTTAGAGATAGTGTATCACGCTATCGATTTGTCAGGATTTACTTGAATAGTTATTGTGCAAATGTTACCATGCCATGCAGTGTTTCTGACATCATTTATTTTGAACCAACCTTTAATTTTAACCTTATCATTGACAAGAGATGGCACCATATTAATTACTATAGCGCCTCTGCCGACTGATTTGTGAAATAACAAAAATCGTGCCAGGGTGCCAACTACTGTTACTTATTTTTCAAAATATGTTGGCAATGATCAGCCGGTTTTTTAAATTCTAAAACATGATTTGAAACACAATATTGATTAAAATTATAAAGGGTGATTCATCATAACTTGCTTTTTTAAGGATCGTAGTGGGGAGAGAGTGATCTCATTCGACAGGTTCACTTTTAAAGTTTTGTTCCCCACCCGGTCAGTCGCCATCATGCGTTGGAGCACGGAGCAGCGTGTGTTTTCAGTTGAGTCGTACACTTCTCAGGGCGCCTCATGTCAATATTAAATACGGGCAGAATTCGATATTTTATTATTAAGTATAACTTATATTAAAAAACTGCCATGTATGTGATTCTGTGTGCATAAATTACTATTTTACTTTAAAAATTCACTTTTTCCCATAAAGAAACTTCAGTTCCATTTCGTTTCTACTCCCTGCTTTGTGATTGGTGATTTCTGAGCCTGCGTATTGAATAACCTAACCTAACCACATCTTGACCATACTAAAAGTTTAGTTGTTGGGTGTTTACACCACCAATATTTTTTCAAGGTTATTTTTCATTTGGTTAAAATTTAGTCAATCTAAGTTTGGCGTTATTTTAACACAACTTTGCTCCCTTCTTTTTAATGTTTGTTGTCATTCTTGAATATAATTATTTAAATGAATTAACTAAACACTAATGCTGTTCTCACAAAACTTAACCAAACTTAACTTCTTATCGTGAACAAGAACATGCATGCATGCTTAGATTTGGTCAGTAGTTTCAATGCGTTTACACGGTAAACATGTGTCATAGTTCTGACTAGCAGAAACAAGTTTGGTTAGAGTAAAATTCAAATAGCTAGAACCCTGCGCGAAGTACGAATTCTCGTCTTAGAGAGAGATACATAGATGATAAACAAGAGGAAACTACGCTACTGTCTGTTCTACAGAACATCAGCTTCAATATCTGTTATTCTCATGTTGACATTCGTAGTGTTTTGCTTCGTGTAACCCTGTGAATTTTGTAATTGATTGTGATTGAGTTATATTTTAGTTTTCTTTGAAAATTAAGTGAAGTGCAGCGCAGCATATACTCGCTAGCTCCGCTTTTGTAAAACGGACAGTACATGACAAGCTCTGCCTTCTCGCGCAGGGTCCTAGCTATTTGAATTTTACTCTATGTACTGGCTTCAAACTGTATCTACCTGACTATTCTGGTGTGTCAGTGTTTACACGCAGCGACATAGTAGTATAGTAATATAGTCATAATTTTTTGGTGTTTGGCCAGCTAACCAAGTTATCGGTGTAAACCAGGCCAGTGAAATAAAAAAGTAGTAGTAGGTAATAGATTTCTTAGTTACCTTATTGAAGTTAAGCTCATATAACAGTATATTACTTAACGAACACATTGTAGACCATTCAGGAAGATAAAAGTTTATGCACAAGCTGAAGGCGAATGTATAATCATCCGAGTGAATTAGAGCCATACAGAGTATGTGCGAATCAAATAAGACGAGTTATCTAGTACGACTTTTTACATATAACATGTCTGCAAATTTTATTCATTAAAATATTAACTTATAAGCTCACATTTTGGTGTGATCATTATAAAATAGCGTTGAATAATATACTCATTATCCAATAGTGTGTTATGAGTCCATAATACAATAATAGTGTGTCCTATGGATGGGGTTATCTTATTAGGTATAGATGCCTATTATTCAATGCTCAAAGACAAAGTTATATCTTATATTCTGAAATACTTGTGAAACAAATTGTAATGAGTTTTATTTTTTTTCAGCAGCAGTGGAACATCATCAACGGTTTTGATCCCTGTTAATGCTGTACAATGTAAGTGAATTTTTCGTAATATCAAATTTAAATGTTCATTTCATATTATTAATTGTATTAAAATAATTTAAACTCGAAATCCTTAATACTGCCGTGAAAATTTTAATGGAAACAGGTTGTGAAATTGAATTATGAAATCGCATTTACACCAGTGTAATAACAGGCTTTCTATAAGTTAAAAAATCCATATATCAAATATTCAATAATAATTCTATTATTGTTTGGCGCGATAATGTGTAAAAAGCTCTTGCTCTATTAATTTAAAATTTCCATTTGGCAAAGAAAGCAATTTAGTAAGTAAAACATTTTATGGATAAAACTGTAATATGAATGAGACGGGATCTCATCTTCTCTGAGATATTAATGGGTTATTAATGACGTATTCTAATAGTGTTGAAGAATGCTGAAAGTGCTAGTGTAACCTCATTATTAACAGTCTCCAGTCCTCTTTGCCTCTAACGAGCTTCTGTCTTCATTATTGAGCAACACTTTATCTCCGGAACATAAGAAACCCTCGCTATAAACGCACATTTTAACTTAAATTGAATAGGATGAACTACATTAAAATCATTTTCTACTTGCACTTGTTGTTTCTAAATATGGACTATGTCCATAATTATAATTGTTAATTATAATTTATATTCCAGAGTGTAATTTATAGATTAAATTTACATAATTTGTACATCAAATATGTTTAGATAATACACCATTTTACGTTTGAATTACTCAATGGTCATAAAGTTCATGCGAAACAACTACCAAACTCTGCAATCTGGGAATTGAAGTAATTGATGGAAAAACGGTGTTTCTAATTTATTTTGGAAGAAAACAAAAAAGAAGTCTTCGAATAACTCATTAATTTACCCTAATACGCAAAAAATTTAATAAAAACTTAATGATATCAAATTTTCGGGAAAGGAATCACGCAGTTCCTCTTTTTTGGCATTTCTATATCTTTAATCAAAATAAATAAAATATTTATTATTTTTGTTTGTTTCTAGTCACGCTAAAGAATTATAATTTTTTCGTGAATCTCTTCGAAAGGTTTTTACAAAAATTATACCACATTGATCTCTGCAAGGACCTTTTCAGTTACCAGTACATCTTTTATGTACTTGTGACACATGACAATGCAATGTATCTGCCAAATCACAGGTTACATACCTGTGATGTGAGTGCAATTAATGTGGTAAATTACAGGTGCAATGCATCTGGAGTAAAATTCAAATATCTAGGACCCTGAGCTGCGCGAGAAGGCAGAGCTTGTCTCGAAGGTACTGTCCGTTTTACAAAAGTGGAGCTAGGGAGTATATGCTACGCTGCACTTCACTTAATTTTCAAAACAAAAAATATATAACTCAATCACAATCAATTACAAAATTCACAGCATTATACGAAGCAAAACACTACGAACGTCAACATGAGAATAAAAGATATTGAAGCTGATGTTCTGTAGAACAGACAGTAGCTTAGTTTATCATCAATGCCTCTCTTTCTAAGACGAGAACTCGAACTTCGCGCAGGGTTTTGCTTTAATGAATTTACCTCTATTACAATACTTCTTTGATAGGCTAAGAATATGTCAATACACATGTTATATATACTTAACACTCCCGTGGGAGTAGCGCCGCTGCTCATGAAGCTTTCTAGATCCTTTTATCAGAGGGAATCAGTCTCCACAGTCTCTTGCTCTATTTATTCATCTTGGTGCAGTCAGAATCTCAATCCGTGCGGCGATCTGTGGTTTCAACCACAGCGGCAGCGGATATATTCTTTGTGCAACCAGGACTACATTTAAGGATAGCTTGTAACACCCGAGTGTGATTGAATGCCAGACCTTGGACATTTTAGTTTTACGACAAATCACACATTGTCGCCCGACGGAGACTCGAACCATCGATCTCACGTTGACTGACGTCACAGCACGTTAGCCGGCCGTAGACAGTTAACACACTGGACCACGCTGTCGGACACAGGTTAGATACTACTTGTAAAAGAGAGAAAGTGACTTACCGGGTACATATCGGGGCCCGTTAATCGTGGACAAGCCAAGCGGGCCGCTGCCGTACTTGACGTGGCAGGGGTCGGCATTGCTGGAGACGACGGCGATCTCGTCCAGCTCGTGTGCACCTTGGCCGGCGTGGCTGCCGTAGCCGCCGCCGCCCCCCGGGCCCACCAGCCTGCTGGCCGCCGACGCCGGCTCGTGCTGCGACTGCTTCCGCCCGCGCAAGCTCAGCACCAGCCTCTTGGCGGTGGACATCAGCACCGCACCATTACAACACCAAGTGCTTCACAACAGGTACACCACACTACGACGACTAGCTACATATTACATTCAAAACTTATCAATACCCTGTGCGAGAGAGACCCGTAAGTTGCTTATCGTCACAAGGTGCGTTCGGTAAATCATGTAGAGTTGGAGTAATGGATTGGTGTTGGAGCACGGTCAAAGAGGATTAGGTTTTTCAACTAAGGCGCTGGTGTATCACTGGTTTGATAGTCCCAATCCGCCCCTGATCTACATTGAGTTTAAATGAACAACATAAAATGTTTTAAAAGGTAAAACAAGATCATTACTACAAAAATTTATTTACACACGCACTATGAAAACCTAGCCTCCAGTGATACAGCAGAGACATCAACCCTAAAGGTATTCATTCTGACCGCATAGAATCAGTGTAAACGTATACGGAGTCGTACAACCTAATCTTCATCGACCGTGTGTTGGAGTGAATCGAGAAGGCAAAGGAGCACTCTGAATTTTTGATTGAAAAATAATAATCTAAATTTCAAAGTCATTAAATTTACAAAATAATTATTATTTGACGTTTGTTGAGAAAATGATGAAGAGAACATAATTTTTAATAGGTATATGATTTAGATTTTATTTCACTATAAATGTGATTGTCACTCCATCCTGCATCTGTACCTACTAGCATTTTGAGATTGGGTTAACTCTATGTGACACTATACAGCATTTTTCGAACGCACAACTTCAAAATCCTTTTGACTATGAAATTACCGAACGATATAGGAGTGCACAAGTTAAAAAGAGTGAATCGAACATTTACCGAACGCACCCTTTAGAGTGCATGGTTCTAACTGGCCCGTATATCATGTCTCTCTCTAACAAGGTAAACACACAGGCCACACTTCATCTGCTCTTAGTATTCAATCCTCCCATTATATTATATAACATGATTAAGGAATGTGAACCAGAGTTTTTCTACGACTGCTACAAAAAGTTGGTATTTACGCTTCCACGGAGAACGAACAAAAATGTACGTTACACTCGTTTAAAAAACCAAATTGAGCCTTGAAACATAAAGTCGTAGAAAAAAGTATGTATTTAATTTGAGCTTAAAATGAATTTGTTTCCTTCACTTCAATACAGTATCACATTACGCCCTTGGTTCACAAATAACTATTATTACACGCGGTATGATAAAAATTAATACATAGTCTTGCAATTGAAAACTACAAGGGTTTCAAAATAATGATATTTTATTTGTCGTAGCTCGCGAGCCTGTGGAATAAAAAATGGACTTTAATTTTTAAAAAGTGAAACCGATCAGAAAGAATTATGGAAAATGATTCGACGATAGCAGTTTGCTACCAAATTTGTAACTGTCGAAATATCGATTCTTTTAACCAGATTTCGTAGCCGACCCTTTCACGATATATTCATAAATAATAACCGAACAATAAATTACATTAAAACCTATAAATCTCCCGAATATCTCTTGTGAAATAGATTAATTAAATTTTTAACATATGTTTAAACCACTTTACGAAACAAATAATTTTTTTACTAAAAACCAGCGAATATACACGCGCAATCTACACATGTCAACTAAAAGTGAGGAATCAAAATCGATATTAAAACTTGTTAATCTTCCCCATCCACCGTGATAACGTTATCAATCAGTTATTCAACTTTAAATGTCATGCTAATACATCTTTACTACGCATGTTTTCCCCGTAACACATGTCATTGAGATATATCGCGAACCCTGCATGGATTTATCCCGCAAAACAGAGTTCCCACTGAATATTATGCAAGATTTTATATAAATTGTAATTTTCAAAATGAAATGCGGGATCAGATAAATTGTCCTCTATATCAGAGGGCAACTGAATTGCTTCAGACAAGTATAAAATTTTTGGTTATTTTCTAAATAACAATGTGGAAACATCAAAATTTATGTGGGTTATATGTTTGTGTAACTTTTTATCTCAGGAATATTGTTTCTTCTGCAGAATTTAATTTTGGAAATCTTGTTTGGAGAACAACATCTGTAATGTTAAGCCTCATTCCCACCTCTATCATAGTCGTAGTCGTAAGTCGTAGTCGTAGTCGTAAGGAAAACCGACCGTTCCCAGCTCTTATCATAAGGGTAATGTTTTGTTCACAACTAAACTAATAAATAAGTCAAATACATTTCAAATAATTGATAATTAAATTTTACTGTTATATTGGAAACAATACTAATTTGCCCAGGAAGAAAATTATAGTATTAGGACAAATAATAAAAATAAATGTATACATAAAATGTATTCAATTTCATGTGAACATACCATGATTTTTAAAAATGTGTAATAAGATATATGAAATAAATCATAGTAATATTGAATTACCTTAAAAACTATAAAACATTCAGAAATATTTAAAACAGTATTATTTTTATTCATATTTATATTTCTATAACCTTTCTTTTGACGAGTATTGCAGTGACAGTAGTGAAACCAGCAGCACTACATATCTCCATCTCTTTCTATTTATGATTACGACAAAAAGTTTGGCAGAGCCAAATCCTTACGACTACGACTAACGACTAAAGACTAACGACTTGCGACTACGACAAGAGGTGGAAACGCTGTAACGTTGTTTCGTATGTCAAACTCTCAAGGTTACGACTAACGACTTACGACTACGACTATGATAGAGGTGGGAATGAGGCTTTAGTTATAAAACGTAAAGAAGTTAAAAATTGGTTATGTTTTTAGTGTGTATATTTATGCAAGCATAGTACCAACGTATCAACCTTAAATTTTGTTGTGGTATCATCAAACGAATGCGCAAAGCAGTTGTGAACCAGCCAAGTTTTACTTTGTGTCAAAAACTACAACTCAAGTCTCGAGTTTTATTTAATAAATTTAGATTAGTTTTCATAATATTGAACTATTTTACTTTAATAAACATTTTGTTTAAAATTCAGGTATGTTCAATTTAATTAATTCACATATTTTACCTGACAGTGGATGTTATACGAAGATATGTTTTAGATTTTTGATGGAATTACTTATTAAATTAAATTCTAGTAAATATATAAATTATTCTACCATTCAATACATAAATGAGTTGTTGCAAAAGATGAACAAAGATTGTTTGTGTTTTGTGAACTAACCTAAAAATGATCATTCCTTTGGTGAATTCGCCACATTGAGCATTGTGTACCTGTGTACTTTTTGCGAACCGTTACACTGTGAATGTGAAATCGTTTAGATCTGACAAAAAGAATGCGAATGCATGTTGAACGTAAAATATCAAACAAATTTATCGAGTTGATTAAAAACGGTCGATTGGTTTTTGAAATCTCTGAAAAACAAAAAAATACAAGCAAAGCAATTTCCGCAAATCAAATACTATGCGAAACAGTGAAACAGAAACAGATAAGGGCGGAGTCAAATGAAGCAAATCAAGTAAGTACTTACTTTGAATTTCAAAGTGTGATTCGCAATTGTCAAAAATTCACGAGCATCGAGCATGTCACAGCTGGTTTGAACAAACAAAAGACGTCTCACAGCTAAGTAAATATTCATGACTGTTAGTTGTTTATAGTGTCTCGCTTTGAAACATTGACAGAACTCCGAATTGCAACTGATTACCTATTTATTTGCGTTGGAAATTTCCCACCGTGGCACGATTTGTGACAAATGCACACTGCAGGCTTCGTGATTTATACGCAAGTTAAGATGATAAATCGTCCAAGGTGGTGAAATCTGCACCGAAATATTTGACAATTTAAATAAACGTACGCGAATATTTTTATGCAAATATTTTATGATACGCCATGAAAAATTACTTTTATATTTCATAAAGTTCAAAGTGACAGTTTTGAAAGAGATACATAATATTAATCTAATCCTCCTCCAAAAACACTTTCAAATAATTGTTTATAAAAAATTCAACAAAAACCAATAAAAAAAATATTCAGAGGGAAAAGGATATTCGTGTGGAGAGCAGTCGTGGTAAGAAAACATAAAAGAAATGACGTTGAATGAGAGAAAACATTGACGGGTCCGACCAAAATGTGACAAAGCGTATAGCTTTATTCTGGCACAGATATTGGATCCAGATCATGTACTTACATTGGCTCAACGGATACAGCCATAAAAAAATATTGCGAATTTACTGTGGACAAATTTTCAACAAATTGGAACCCTACATCATTCTATGATAATTGACTTTGAACTCATAGATTGTAGTTCAAATAAGGAGTGTTAAGCAGAATTAATAGATGAAAATATTATGCTTCATTTCACGTAAGAAAATGCAGATGGCACTGCGAATGCAGTCCGTTTTACGCTCACACATTAAGTTCAAAATTTGGAGTGAACTTAAAAAAGATATTTGTGAATTTGTCATTTATACAAAAATGTAATACTTAAATGTAACTATGAAATTTAAAATTCGAAACGTTATTATAGATTCATCTTGGTGCAGTCAGAACCTCCGTTATCCGTGCGATGATCTTTGAAATCCAAAACGACAACGGAGGGATTCTTATGTAACCAGACGAAAACCGGAAGGAACCGCAGCTATATTTGATTGAACCCGGAACCAATCCTGAACCGATTAAAAAAAATTGCTGAGCCATACCGATGGTTGTGATCCGGATCGGAACAGTTTAACCATACTAAACTAAAATACATGATTTAACCGACACTTGAACCGGTTTTCTGAAACCGGTTTCCGATTCATTTGAAGAAAAAATTAAAACCGAACCATGTATTGTACCTCGGACCGAACCTGAACCAGTATTTTATACGTTTCGAGTCCCTGAATATGTAACCATTACAGAATAGAACATGAAGAAACAAATAATATAGAAGTATCTAATCAGGAATTATGATCATCAATAGAAGAATAGAGCAATAATAATAATTATCAATATGGGAAAATGAAGGAAGAAGATAGTTTGATATGCAACTAAAATCAAAACTATATTATATGATAAATATAGAAATAAATACATTCCTATAGAAAAACAAAATATTAACAGTGCTGTGACTGATTTGGATCACCGATCTGGGTAATCTTTAGTCTCATTTTGATCATCTTATCTTTAAGAATCTTAATTTTGATCTAATTTCTATATTAAATAAATATGATGAAATAAGATCAGGTTTTTAGATTTTCTTCTACGCTATGCAACTTGTAAAATTGAATTTTTTTATGATCTAAAAAATTCGTAATTCCTGATCTACCTCTGATCTTATCTAGATCATATTAAACGTGAAGATCTTGATCTAGATCCATAAAAATATGATCTGTAACAGCACTGATTATTAATAAAAAATCATCAGTATAAAAGAAAAGGTATAACTTATAGTCAATTTCAGTTGAAAAAGCAGATGGCCCTGCGAATGCAGTACATTTTATTAGTAAAATTTGGCGCGAAATTAAAGAAAGTAGGTATGTTTTGTTAATAAAGCTGTTATCTACAGAATAATGTAGTACTTCAATAAGTAATATTAACGGAGGTGAAAATTTTTGCTGGTGTAAATCGACCAATCAGATTCAAGGATATCATCCCAACGCTTTTTTCTTAGCTGAAATAAAGTATAGATCATATTATCAAACGTGAAAATCTCTATCTGTGTAACAACACTGATTATTATTAGCAAAAATCATCAGTATAAAAGGTATAAATCAAACAACAGCTTTCTTGGGTATCAGTCTAAACAATATAGGTATTTGGGAACTACCCTCAACGTTTCGGTCCTACCAGGGCCATCCTCAAGAGCTACAACATTTATGTAGGGTCGAAACGTTGAGGATAGTTCTCAAATATATTGTTTAGGCTGTTGTTTGATTTATCAACCTTCCAGCCAAGAAAACTCTTTCACTAATAAACAGTATAACCTAGACGAAACTACACTTTAGTACTGATTTGCTAGGGCAACACCATGGTGGTCCAGCTAGCATCCTCAGCATCAGCGGCGACAATGATGGCGGCGGAGGCAACCGGAACCAGCATCGACCCGCGCCGCGCTGGCATCAACCAGGTTCACGCGCATGCGTGCCACCGAGACGTCACCGCCGTCCATCTACACCGCCACCTCCGCCGATCAACTGAACATATGGCGGATGCACACGTGTGCATACCCACAAGTGTGACACTAAATATCTACAACACTCATTTCATTGCTAACTCATATTCACTAAATAAACAATGATCCGTTTAAGATAAATCATTGAAATACTTCAGGATCGTGTCATAATCATTGAAATTAATACTAAGAACTAGTGTTGCAAGCAGGACAAAAATTGTAGCTAAATTAAAAATTAATTGCCAAATAACACAATTCAGAAAAGGTTGCCAAGACAATATAGATTAGTATTATAGGTACTACTACTACAAGAAAGTATTACTTATAACTGTTAAACTAATATAAGTAGGATTTATAGTAATCAAGTAAAATTTTATGGTAAACATAAATTTATTTATTTAATTTTACAAGCACTAAATGATTTATAACAAGATATTTTAATTTTTAGTTCAAAATTAGTTACAAAATTCACGAAATAAGCTATAACCAAACATAAAATACTATGAATTGATAAAAATATGTATTTATTACCTAATTTAAAAATATTTATATACTGCTGAATTAGTCGTGAAACCATCATCATTTAGGTTCAGTTTATTTAAATAAATTCCGAGAATGTTTTAACAATTTCATAATTGTTTTTTTTTTATTTATAAGAAATATTTCATCAAATACTGTCATCTGAACTGACTGGCGACCGGTATGAATATTTTCGAATTATTTTCTGAATGCAAGACATATAATATGGCATAACTGATTGATAAAGCTATCGCAAGTTAGTACTAGTAAGTCCAGATATCTGAATGATATTTTGCAATATGAAAGAACAGCAAATGACAAAAATGTGTGGTGTACCTATGAGCATGAACAACTTGTTAAAAATCTCAAACAAGTGAAAATCATGTTGTCATCACTTCTTGAATGTTGTCACTACGCACTACAACGTGTCAGAAGTCACTAGACACTAGAGTCACGTCACGCTCACGCACAGTCACGCGGCACGCAGCAGCATCGTGTGCAGACGGATCCTGCACCGCAGGACTCACAGGACTGCTGAGCTGCCGAGCGCGATGGACCACGCCGCCTCTCCTGCCCTATCCCTGCTCTCCCGGATCCCCTGGCCTACTCCTGCTCACGTCCCGGCAGGAATGGTTCACTACTCTCCTATGGAAAGGGTACAATTCGCCACCGGTTCCAGCAGGACGCCGAACTTTTACTAAATTATTATTTTTATGTAAAATAATTAATTAAATTCATTTATGCAACGAACAACAAATCAACAAGCAAAGATTTGATTTTTGCAATCGCCTTCAGCAAGTGTTGTAAACTTCATCCTCATGTAATATTGATATAGTCATTATATTTATGCAAAAAACAACGAATCAACAAAAAAGGATGATACAACAATCGCCTCCAGCTTGTATAAACTTCATCTTCGTGTAATATAGTAACTACATGACATTTCAAAATTTATTTGGTGTTTGGTGTAACATAAACATAACCTTACTTATGAAACTTACTAAACCTTACTTACCTTACTTATATTTATCAAATTCATGCGGTTGAAAAAAGCTTACTATATTATTATGCCCAGTTCACACAAGGATTCTTTGAAGATTCTTTCGTGATTCTGAATTTTGAGAAAATAATCCGGATGAGAATTGCCTGTCGAATAGTGGCGCCGCTAAATTGGCTATTCAATGAGTGTTGGAAAAGAAGAATTTCTATTTTATTGTTAACTTCAAAACGTTAAATTTTTTCTTTTTCCAAGATTCAGAAGCATGAAGTAATCAAACAGGGCATTATTTTACTTTGAGAGATATTTGATTAAATTTGCTGTGGAGATATTGCAAACTTTTTTGGAAAAGACCGTGATTTTATGTATATTTGTACGAAAATAATTTGTTCAGATTTTAAACATTGAAACTTGTATTTTGTTGACAGCAACTTTTAAAGTAAATTTAAAAGAGCTGGTCCTGGCAATTTTTATTTAAGACAGGCTATTAAATACAATTCAACACTATTATTACCATTACCTAGTATTAAAAATAAAATACATACTATTACATAGGTACCGAAATAAATATTTATTGTACCAAATTTAGCAGAACATACTACAGTGTATAAAAGTTAATTTAAAAAAACAATACAAAGTAGAATTAAGAACAAACTAAAGATAATGCAAGTTTTCTTAAAATTCGCGTCTTCAATTTGAAATGTTCTTCTTGCTGAAATCCCCCCCTTCACGCCGAACTTGCATTCCGGAGCCGATTGAAGCTTCGTCCCCCACTCTGTTACCAAGAGCAGGATCCGCCTCTTCCAACAATCCTGCTAGCAGTCACATCTCCGTCATGGACGAATACCCACGAAGATTCACGAATACAGCATCCCGGGAAAAGGCGGGTTGATATAAATTCAATTGTTATAAACTTGTTGCGCCTTTGGTTTCGATCACGCAATGCTGGAACGTGTCACGCTATATGACTATAAAAAACAAAAAAAGGTGTTAATTAGTTAATGTTGCTCAAGTAGTTAATTTAATTAATGTTTAAAAATAGATTTCAGTATTACGTCGTATTTTTATTGTTTTATGAATTGTGCAAACACAAAATGTAACACGGATAAAATGTTATCAATTACAATAATTTTATTGACACAGGTGATAAAGATAGTACTTTCCATATTTAAATTTTTAGAAATTGTACTATCGCTACGCTGTAAGTGGGAAACATACGAACAAATATTGTTGAGTAAATATCATGTAGAAACTATCATTACATTTCACAGTTTTTAAAGTTTTTGTAAAACTTGTATAGAATTACTCAATGATAATAACATCTACGGTAAATATTTTAATGCAACATTGTATTGTTATAGCATAGCTAAATACAACAAAATATATTCTACAACTCAACTATGTTCTTGCACGGCCCCGCGATTTATGTGTCTCCATCTAGGAGACTAAGCGTTATTTATTATCTTAACGATCCTACCACCAGTGTCGCTAGTAGGCGAAGAACAATCAATGACAGTTCCTATTATGGTTGCTATTTCCGTTTTTGTTTGTGTTTTAGGTTAATTTCCGCAACATCAAAGTCAAAATATTATTAAAATACTAAATAAAATTGTGATAATACACTTTAAATAACACCATTAACAATTAAACTTTAAATAATTACCAATATAACCACTGAACAGTAGTTACTAGTAGTAGTAACGTTGGTGTGTACGTGTAAAAAATGTGAGGGAGTATTGTTAGTATGACGTTACCTTGAAATTTTTATCATATACGCCGCTGGTGACGTTTCTGTTGTAAACGTATTCACCGAAAAGTGCACAATTAGGTTTTTGTAATAAAATTTATATTAATTTTCATCTAGATTTCTCGGTATGATGATACACAGCGTGTAGTTTCCTAGTGAATCGTGATAATTAGTGTATTAAAAATGAAGACTTTATTATTTTTGTTTTTATATCAAGTTACATTCGCAAAATCTTTCTATTTGCCAGGGTTAGCCCCTGTTAATTATTGCAAAGAAGAAGATTCTGTGTCTGACTCATGCAAGGCAAGTAGAATTTATGCATATTTTCCTGGTTCATGTTTCATAAAATAATTTAATCAATTACAGAGTACAGTGAAATTATTCGTAAATCGACTGAATACAGAGGAATCTGTAATTCCTTATGAATACCATCACTTCGATTTTTGCAAAGGAGATGAATCGAAATCCCCAGTAGAAAATCTAGGACAAGTAGTTTTTGGTGAACGTATTAGACCGTCACCGTACAACTTACAGTTTTTACAAAATAAGTCATGTGAAGCTGTATGCAGTAAAGTTTACAACAAGGGCAATGCCGACGATAGAAAGAAATTATCTATGCTTCGTAAAGGCATGAGCTTGAACTACCAGCATCACTGGATAGTTGACAATATGCCCATTACTTGGTGTTACACTGTTGAAGATGATAGACAATACTGTAGCATTGGTTTTCCAATGGGATGTTACTCCAGAAAAAATAACAACCTAAACTGTGGTCTTTCTGGAGAAAACTTTAATAAACTAAATACGTATTATTTAGTGAACCATGTTGATCTTATTATAACTTACCACAGCGGCGAACGGGAAGAATGGGGCGGCGAATTCCGCGAAAATGGTGGCAGAATCATTTCTGTTAAAGTTCAACCACGAAGTATCCTACACGGCAATAAAGGCATAAATTGTCAAGGTAAAGATCATATGGAGATTCCAGGAGACCAAAACTTCGATAAAGATTCTATAAATATTACTTACACATACTCCATCAAATATGTGCAAGATAACACTATAAAATGGTCATCACGTTGGGATTATATTCTTGAATCGATGCCACATACTAATATCCAGTGGTTCAGCATTTTGAATTCTCTTGTGATTGTTTTATTCTTGTCTGGCATGGTCGCTATGATTCTGCTTCGCACGCTGCATAAAGATATTGCGCGTTATAACCAGATCGAATGTGGAGAAGATGCTCAAGAAGAGTTCGGTTGGAAGCTGGTCCACGGAGATGTGTTCCGTCCCCCACGTAAAGGAATGCTTCTTTCCGTTCTTCTAGGTTCAGGGGTGCAAGTATTGTGCATGACTCTTATAACTCTTGCATTTGCTTGTCTCGGATTTTTGAGCCCTGCTAACCGTGGCGCATTGATGACTTGCGCCATGGTTTTGTTCGTACTTTTGGGCACCCCTGCTGGATATGTGTCAGCTAGAATTTATAAAAGCTTCGGCGGAGAAAAATGGAAATCGAATGTGTTGCTGACATCCATGCTATGTCCTGGGTATAAATTTATTGTAAGTAGCTACGAGGAATGTATTTTTAAAAATGTGTATATTTTTCAGCGTTGTGTTTGGATTGTTCTTTGTAATGAATTTGATACTTTGGGGCGAAGGCAGTTCAGCTGCTGTACCATTTACAACCCTTGTGGCACTATTGGCTCTATGGTTCGGCGTTTCTGTACCTTTAACATTCATTGGAGCTTACTTCGGATTTAGAAAAAGGGTAAGAACTTTTATGTATTATACAGGGTGATTCACAACTTCATTAAAAAATTAAATTCATAAATTAAAGGGTAGTTTTCGCAAGAAGCACATTTTAAAACCATATGCCCTGTTCACACGTTGCTACTTTGAAGACGCATACGTGCTACTGTAGCATGAAAAGAAATTCAAATCGAAACAATTACCGCAAAAAATCGCTATCTACACACACAACGGTCAACGATGTGAAATTATCAACGAGTAGTTCTTGATACTTTGATGCTACAAATTAGCAGCGCTGCTATTTGACAAGCGACTCAGATTTTTTCTTGCTACAGTAGCACGAATGTGTCTTCAAAGTAGCAACGTGTGAACAGGGCATTAGATTGTTGATTGTGTAATGGATATCTGATTAACTATGAATATTAACGGAATAAAATTAAATTTTTATTAATCTTGCGCAATGGCAAAAATAGTAAATTTATTAAATTCCTTTTGACAACTAACCTAAAACCTGGAAACTAAAATTGCGAATTTTGTAAAAACAATTCAGTTTCGTGATAAGTGAGTTGAGCACTTATGCTATTAAAATATATACACGAAGTTGTTAATCACCTTGCATTTCAATAAAATAATTAATCAGGAGGTAAATATTTCGCAATTGGTGATATATTTTTAAACGACCTAAATAGTTAATACAGTATGACGTAACAGATAGGGAAATTGTGTAGGAAATGATGTTTTATCTGAAATTATCTTTCAGGCTCTGGAGCATCCGGTCCGTACGAATCAAATTCCGCGATTAATTCCTGACCAAACTATTTACACGCAGCCCCTGCCCGGTATTGTCATGGGCGGTGTGCTGCCTTTCGGATGCATCTTCATTCAACTGTTTTTCATCTTAAACTCTCTCTGGTCATCTCAAATGTATTACATGTTCGGTTTTCTTTTCTTAGTTTTCATTATCCTCGTTATCACTTGCTCGGAAACAACAATTCTTTTATGTTACTTCCATCTGTGCGCCGAAGATTATCATTGGTGGTGGCGATCGTACCTTACGTCTGGTTTTACTGCTGTTTATTTATTCATTTATTGCTGTCATTATTTCGTCACAAAATTGTCAATCGAAGACGCAGCTTCTACTTTCTTATATTTTGGTTACACATTAATTATGGTATTTTTGTTTAATTTACTTACGGGAACTATTGGCTTTTTCGCTTGCTTTTGGTTCATACGTAAAATTTATAGTGTTGTTAAAGTGGACTGAATAATTACTGTATTTAATTCAAAATTAAGTTAATTTGTATGCAGATAGTGACTATTAATTACAGTTAAATACTGTATTTTATTAATAGAATCGAATTTGTTTTAATAGATAGTAATTATTAAAAAATATTAATGAGAATATTTTATTTTGCATTTTGTGCTTATTTTATCCTAGTTCCAATATAACCACTGAATAGTAGGGCCAAGCGCGCACTGTCAACGAAACTATTCAACGAAAGTTTTGGCATAGTCTGGTTTGTACAGTATCCAGTAGGAAAGTTGAGGAAACTGCTTTGTCGGTAATGCGTGTACCTCCATATATTGCAATGGACGTCACTTGGCGAATTAACTTTTAAACGACAACAAGTTCATAGTGCGCGGTAGGCCTAGTACTATACCTTGTCAACGTTATGAATATTGATGGTGGCGCAGCGGAGCCAGCCCGTTTTACACACATAAAAAGAAATTTTATGAATAATTGGTTTTATCTACGACTAATGTATTACATTAAATGTGTGATGTTTGCTACATAATGCTATAATTAATCCCACAGGGACTAATAGTCAGTATAGACCATATTAATTATTCAATGCGCATGCTCAGTAATCACCAATCACAATGCTGTGAGTACTACCGAAATGGAACTAATGTTTCCTTATGGGAAAAAGTGAATTTTTAAACTAATATAGTAATTCATGCAGACAGAATCACATGGCCGTTTTTAAATATCAGTTATATTTAATAACGAAGTATCGAATTCTGCCCCTGTTTAATATAAATGATCATTAGTTTATTATGTGAAAATAACTATGAAAATTTGAATTTTTTTAGCGGGATCCCAACATCTCGAGTGATAGATAACTTAAAAGTGTGTTTTTCTGTTGATGTAGTGTCATATAATTTATATCAATATGCTTAGTTACAAATATTGTGTTTCAAATCATGTTTTAAAATTAAAATTTTTAACACCGAAACGGCTGATCATTGCCAACTTATTTAGAAAAATAAGAAATTGTTGGCATCCCTGGCATCACTTTTTTACATCGCAAGTCAGCCGGAAGAGGCGCTATAATAATTAATATGGTCTATTCCCTCCTCTGCATCAATCAGAAAATTAATTTGCCTGAAAAAATTTCGCCGTGCACATTATTTTTTTTAAACATTGTAATGTTTAATGATGTAACTATGGTGATAGAGGATTGACATTTGGAAATGTCAAAATTTTTGTTTATTGGTATTTAATTTATTAAAATATATTGTAAGTAATAATTTAGATAAAGTACAGAATACATCTCGCTATAATGGCTACTATTCCCTCGTTCGTTTTGTTCGCTCGTGTTGTAAACTTCATCTTCAGGAATAATAGCATTCATTAAAGCGTCGTTGTATAATATACTATTATTTTCCGTGCAGACATGTACTTGGCATTTTGAAACGTCAAAAATTAATAAAAATAATACCACCTTTTACGACTTTCGACAACTAACTAAAACGCACAGATCGCAAATTTATCGCTGTTGTAAATTTGGTTCTCGGCTAAACCAATCAGAACGCTCAAATCTTACTCCATTCTTAATATGAACAGAGTATAGTAGTTGTAATGTTGGTGAGTACGTGTAAAAAATGTGAAGGAATATTATTGTTACTATGACGTTATCTTGAAATTTTACCATATACAGCGCTGGTCACGTTTCTGTTGTAAACATATTCACCGAAAAGTGCACAATTCGCTTTATGTAACAAATTTTATAATCATTTTCATCTAGTTTTCCCGGTATGATGGTACACGGTATGTAGTTTCCTAGTGAATCTTGATAATTTGTATAGGTATTAAAAATGAAGACTTTATTATTTTTGTTTTTATATTACGTTACATTCGCAAAATCTTTATATTTCCCATGGTTAGCCCCTGTTAGTTATTGCAGAGACGAAGGTTCTGTATTTGGTTCATGCAAGGCAAGTATAATATACTGAAAAAGTTGTGACGCTTGTTTGGAAACATTTGTGCGGGTTGTATATGCGTTGCCTACACGACAGCGAAACGTGACGTCACACTTTTTCAGTCTAAATATTTATCCAGTTCATGTTTAATAATAATTACCTATAATTATTTGTTAAATTACAGAGTAAAGTAAAATTATTCGTAAATCGACTGAATACCGAGGAATCTGAAATTCCTTATGAATACCATCACTTCGATTTTTGTCAAGGAGATGAATCGAAATCCCCAGTAGAAAATCTAGGACAAATAGTTTTTGGTGAACGTATTAGACCGTCACCGTACAACTTACAATTTTTACAAAATAAGTCATGTGAAGCTGTATGCAGTAAAATTTACAATAATAATCTAGACGCCAGAAATAAATTATTACAATTTCGTAATGGCATGTACCTGAACTACCAGCATCACTGGATAGTTGACAATATGCCCATTACTTGGTGTTACACTGTTCAAGATAGACAATACTGTAGAATTGGTTTTCCAATGGGATGTTACACCAGAAAAAACAACTTAAACTGTGGTCTTTCTGGAGATAACTTTGACGAACTACATAAGTATTACTTAGTTAACCATGTTGATCTTATTATAACTTACCACAACGGAGAAGGCGAAATATGGGGCAACGAATTCCGCGAAAATAGTGGCAGAATCACTTCTATTAAAGTTGAACCACGAAGTATCTTACACAGCAATAATGGCATAAATTGTAAAGGTAAAGAGCAAATGGAGATTCCAGAGGACCAAAAATTTGTTACAGGTTACATAAATATTACTTACACATACTCCATTAAATATGTGCAAGATAATACTATAAAATGGTCATCACGTTGGGATCATATGTATGGATTGCTGCCACATAATAATATCCAATGGTTCAGCATTTTTGATTCACCTGTGATTGTTTTAATCTTGTCTGGCATGATCGCTGTAGTTGTACTCCGCACGCTGCGCAGAGATATTGCGCGTTATAACCAAATGGAATGTGGAGAAGGAACTCAAGAAGATGTCGGTTGGAAGCTGGTCCACGGAGATGTGTTCCGTCCCCCACGTAATCGAATGCTTCTTTCCGTTCTTCTGGGTTCAGGGGTGCAAGTATTTTGCATGACTATCATAACTCTTGCATTTGCTTGTCTCGGGTTCTTGAGCCCTGCTAACCGTGGCGCATTGATGACTTGCGCCATGGTTTTGTTCGTACTTTTGGGCACCCCTGCTGGATATGTATCAGCTAGGATTTATAAAAGTTTCAGCGGAGAAAAATGGAAATCGAATGTATTGCTGACATCCATGCTATGTCCTGGGTACGAATTTATTTTTAATAATGACCATAATTATAATTACTGGTAAGTTACCCGTAATATTATAAATTACCGGTCATTTCAACATCACTATTATATTGTTACCTGAGAGGAATGTATTTTTAAAATGTGTATATTTTTCAGCGTTGTGTTTGGATTGTTCTTCGTAATGAATTTCATACTTTGGGGCGAAGGCAGTTCAGCTGCTGTACCATTTACAACCTTTATGGCACTATTGGCTCTATGGTTCGGCGTTTCTGTACCTTTGACATTTCTTGGAGCTTACTTCGGATTTAAAAAAAGGGTAAGGATTTGTATGTATTATACAAGTGTTTCACAATTTCGTGCACATGGGCATATAGTACTCAACTCACTGATCATAAGACAAAAAGGATTTTTTTAAATTCGTAAATTAAATAACAGTTTTCGCAAGACGTACAATTTTAAAACCACTGGATTGTTGATTTATATATTAATATCTGATTAACTAAGAATAGAATATAATTAAATTTTAGTTAATCTTTTGCAATGGCGAGAATAGTAAATTTATGAAATTCCATTTGAAAACAGTGACCCAAAACTGTTTGATAAAAAACCTGGAAAGTAAAATTGCAAATGTTAACGACCTAAATAGTTAATAGAGTTTACATAATGCTCAGTTCACACAAGGAAAATTTTCACTAAAAAGTTTTTTGAAAGTAAAACAAGTATTAGGAGAATAAACTGTCAATACCCAATATTCAAGATAATTTTAAGTAAAAACTATCCTCGTGTGAACAGGTCATAACAGATCGTAATTGTGTAGAAAATTATTTTTATCTGAAATTATCTTTCAGGTTCTGGAGAATCCGGTCCGCACGAATCAAATTCCGCGTTTAATTCCCGTCCAAAAAAAAATTTACACTCGGCCCCTGCTCAATATCGCCATGGGCGGTGTGCTGCCTTTCGGATGCATCTACATTCAATTGTTCTTCATCTTGAACTCTCTCTGGGCATCCCAAGTTTATTACATGTTTGGTTTTCTGTTCTTAGTTTTCATTTTCCTCGTTATCACTTGCTCGGAATCAACAATTATTTTTTGTTATTTCCATCTGTGCGCCGAAGATTATCATTGGTGGTGGCGATCGTACCTTACGTCTGGTTTTACCGCTGTTTATTTATTCATTTATTGCTGTCATTATTTCGTCACAAAATTGTCAATCGAAGACGCAGCTTCTACTTTCTTATATTTTGGTTATACATTAATTATGGTATTTTTGTTTAATTTACTTACGGGAACTATTGGCTTTTTCGCTTGCTTTTGGTTCATACGTAAAATTTATAGTGTTGTTAAAGTGGACTGAATAAGTACTGTATTTAATTCAAAATTAAGTTTAAGTTCTATGCAGATAGTGACTATTAATTACAGTTAAATTACTACTGTATTTTATTAAGAGAATCCAATCTGTGTTAATAGATAGTAATTATTAAAAATATTATTGAGAAAATAAAATTTTGCATTGTTGTGTGTCCGTGTAAAAAATATGAACGAGTATTATTGTTACTATGACGTTATCTTGAAATTTTTGTCAACGCTGCTGGTGACGTTTCTATTGTAAACATATTCACCGAAAAGTGCACAATTCGCTTTTTGTAACAAATTTTATAATCATTTTCATCTAGATTTCCCGGTATGATGATACACTGTGTGTAGTTTCCTAGTGAATCGAGATAATTAGTAGTATATTAAAAATGAAGATTTTATTATTTTTGTTTTTATATTACGATAAATTCGCTAAATCATTCTATTTGCCAGGGTTAGCCCCTGTTAATTATTGCAGAGACGAAGGTTCTGCATCTGATTCATGCACGGCAAGTATAAAGCCTGATTTATAAACTTGACCTTGTCATTGCAGTTCGCTGTTGACGTTGACGTTCAAAGTTAAATATTAGAAAAATATATGCCTCGTTTATAAACTCCGTTAACGCTACTCTACGAAGTTTATAAACGAGGCATATGTTTTTCTCACATTTAACTTTAAACGTCAACGGCAAACTGCAACGTCAACGTCGAGTTTATAAATAGACCAAAATAGACTGAAAAAGTCGTGACGCTTGTTTGGAAACTTTTGTTTGGGTTGTATATGCGTTGCCTACTCGACGGCAAAAGGTGGCGTCACACTTTTTCAGTCTATTGATACATAATATTTATCCAGTTCATGTTTAATAATAATTATAATTATTTGTTAAATTACAGAGTAAAGTACAATTATTCGTAAATCGACTGAATACACAGGATTCTGTAATTCCTTATGAATACCATCACTTCGATTTTTGCAAAGGAGATGAATCGAAATCCCCAGTAGAAAATCTAGGACAAGTAGTTTTTGGTGAACGTATTAGACCGTCACCGTACAACTTACAATTTTTAAAAAATAAATCATGTGAAGCTGTATGCAGTAAAATTTACAAACATAATCTACACGACACAACGAAATTATCAATGCTTCGTAAAAGCATGTTCCTCAACTACCAGCATCACTGGATAGTTGACAATATGCCCGTTATTTGGTGTCGCCCTGTTGAAGATGATACATATGAGGGCATAAAACAATACTGTGGCATTGGTTTTCCAATGGGATGTTACTCCAGAAAAAATAACCTAAACTGTGATCTTTCTGGAGAAAACTTTAATAAACTAAATATGTATTATTTAGTGAACCATGTTGATCTTATTATAACTTACCACAGCGGAGTACGGGAAAACAGTGGTACAATCATTTCTGTTAAAGTCTTACCACAAAGTATCCTACACAGCAATGAAGGCATAAATTGTGAAGGTAAAGAGCATTTGGAGATTCCAGAAGACAAAAACTTCGTTAAAGATTATATAAATGTTACTTACACATACTCCATTAAATATGTGCAAGATAACACTATAAAATGGTCATCACGTTGGGATCATATTTATGAATTGATGCCAATTACCAATATCCAGTGGTTCAGCATTTATGATTCACTTGTGATTGTTTTAATCTTGTCTGGCATGATCGCTGTAGTTGTACTCCGCACGCTGCGCAGGGATATTGCGCGTTATAACCAAATGGAATGTGGAGAAGGAACTCAAGAAGATGTCGGTTGGAAGCTGGTCCACGGAGATGTGTTCCGTCCCCCACGTAATCGAATGCTTCTTTCCGTTCTTCTGGGTTCAGGGGTGCAAGTATTTTGCATGACTATCATAACTCTTGCATTTGCTTGTCTCGGGTTCTTGAGCCCTGCTAACCGTGGCGCATTGATGACTTGCGCCATGGTTTTGTTCGTACTTTTGGGCACCCCTGCTGGATATGTCTCTGCTAGAATGTATAAGAGCTTTGGCGGAAAGAAATTTAAATCGAATGTGTTGCTGACCTCGATGCTATGTCCTGGGTATGGATTTATTCTATATTGTTACCAAAGAGGAATGTATTTATTAAATGTGTATATTTTTCAGCGTTGTGTTTGGTTTGTTCTTCCTAATGAATTTGATACTTTGGGGCGAAGGCAGTTCAGCTGCTGTACCATTTACAACCTTTGTGGCACTATTGGCTCTATGGTTCGGCGTTTCTGTACCTTTGACATTCATTGGAGCTTACTTCGGATTTAGAAAAAGGGTAAGAACTTTTATGTCTAATACAGTATGATTATCAACTTCGTGAATATATAGCATATAGTACTAAACTTATCATGAAACCAAAAGATTTTTTATTCATAATTTAAAGGACAGTTTTTGATTGTATGATGGATTAACTATGAATGCAGTAAAATTAAATTATAATTAATCTTGTGCAATGGCAAGAATAGACCATATCAATTATTATAGCGCCTCTTCCGGCTGACTTGCGAAGTAAAAAAGTGATGCCAGGGATGCCAACAATTTCTTATTTTTCTAAATAAGTTGGCAATGATCAGCCGTTTCGGTGTTACAAATTTTAATTTTTTAATTTTAAAACATGATTTGAAACACAATATTTGTAACGAAGCATATTGATATAAATTATATGACACTACTTCAACAGAAAAACACACTTTTAGTTATCTATCACTCGAGATGTTGGGAGCCCGCTAAAAAAATTCAAATTTGTATAGTTATTTTCACATAATAAACTAATGATCATTTATATTAAACAGGGGCAGAATTCGATACTTCGTTATTAAATATAACTGATATTAAAAAACGGCCATGTGATTCTGTCTCCATGAATTACTATATTAGTTTAAAAATTTACTTTTTCCCGTAAGGAAACATTAGTTCCATTTCGGTAGTACTCACAGCATTGTGATTGGTGATTACTGAGCATGCGCATTGAATAATTAATATGGTCTCCATTTGAAAACTGTTTGATAAAAACCCGGGAGTCTAAAATTGCGAATTTTAAAAAAAATATTTCAGTTCAGTGATAAGTGAGTTGAGGCACTATAGGCCATAAAATATGAGCACGAAGTTGTGAATCAACCTGTATTTAGATTAAATGATTAATCAGAAATTAAATATTTCGCAATTGGTGTTATGACGTAAGAAATAGCGAAATTGTGTAAGAAAAGAGTTTTATCTGAAATTATCTTTCAGGCTCTGGAACATCCAGGTCGCACGAATCAAAATCCGCGTTTAATTCCCGACCAAACTATTTACACTCGGCCCCTGCTCAGTATCGTCATAGGCGGTGTGGTGCCTTTCTTATGCATTTTCATTCAACTGTTCTTCATCTTGAACTCTATCTGGGCATCCCAAATGTATTTTATGTTTGGTTTTCTTTTCTTAGTTTTCATTATGTTCGTTATCATTTGCTCGGAATTAACAATTATTTTTTGTTATTTCCATCTGTGCGCCGAAGATTATCATTGGTGGTGGCGATCGTACCTTACGTCTGGTTTTACCGCTGTTTATTTATTCATTTATTGCTGTCATTATTTCGTCACAAAATTGTCAATCGAAGACGCAGCTTCTACTTTTTTTTATTTTGGTTGCACATTAATTATGGTATTTTTGTTTAATTTGCTTTCGGGAACTATTGGCTTTTTCGCTTGCTTTTGGTTCATACGTAAAATTTATAGTGTTGTTAAAGTGGACTGAATAAGTAGTGTATTTAATTCAAAATAAGTTTAAGTTCTATGCAGATAGTGACTATTAATTATAGTTAAATTACTACTGTTTTTTATTAATAGAATCGAATTTAGAATTTGATTTAGCTACTGATCGGAAAATATGTGTAGGTACAACTGTACAATAGCGAGAAATAGCGGTCACGACCAAAATAATTTGTTTTTGTTTTTTTAGCACATTTCTATGTCAAACTCATTTTATTTTGGCCGTGGCCGCTATTTTCCGTTATTATATATTATATTATTACAGTATGTACACAGAATCAAATTTGTTTGAATAGATAGTAGGTATTAAAAAATATTATTGAGAAAATTTAATTTTGCATTGTGGTATATGTACGTGTAAAAAATATGAAGGAGTATTATTGTTACTATGACGTTACCTTGAAATTTTTGTCATAACGCTGCTGGTGACGTTTTTATTGTAAACGAAAAGTGCACAATTTGTTTTTTGTAACAAATTTTATAATCATTTACATCATCTAGAGTTCTCGGTATGATGATACATGGTGTGTAGTTTTCCAGTGAATCGTGATAATTAGTATATTGAAAATGAAGACTTTATTATTTTTGTTTTTACATTACGTCACATTCGCAAAATCTTTCTATTTGCCAGGGTTAGTCCCTGTTAATTATTGCAGAGACAAGAATTCTGTGACTGGTTCATGCGAGGCAAGTATAGCAGACTGAAAAAATCGTGACGCTTGTTTGGAAACATTTGTGCGGGTTTATAGAAACCGTGCAAGAAGATAGTGGTTCTTAGAACGGTAAAATTTCGAACTTTTGGTACGAAATTTTTTGTTGTATTTATTTAAAACAGTATAATGTTGCACTAAAATATTTATACACCAGTTTTTCAAAAACTTTAAAATTAAATGAAATGTAGGTGACATTTCCTCCATGACATTTATTCAACAATGGTAAACATGGTAATCTATCCTATCATTTGTTCGTATTTTTACCACTTAAAGCGTAGGGATTCGTTCCAAAACTACTCTCGATTACACTCTGGTTACCTTTAATCGTTCCTAAACTCGGAGTAATGTCATTGATGACATTACTCTGAAGTCGTTCCAAAATGTTTCGGCAATAATAGTCCAAGAGCCAGAGCCAAAAAAAAGTCTCTGAATTTACTAAGCCTAGTTTTTTAACAGTTTATTACAGTGGTTGTGTACACAAACATACTGCGGTCAGTCAAGCTAAACGTAGAACAGGCGTCTCAGGTACGCTGTCGAAGTTGTCGTTCCTGCGAGGTAACAAAATGAATTTACTAAGGCTGAAAATTGTTATACAAATAGTATATTGCATATAAATGAAAGTTATGACAGTCAGTCATCTAAATGTGGGGACGGAGCTGGTCAGTCGGCCGCAATGTATGTACAAAAAATAATAGCCTAGTCAAATCTGACATTAAAATGTCAATTTTTATATTTTAATGTCAAATTTGACATTTTGATGTCAAATTTGACTGGGCTATTATTTTTTGTACATACATTGCGGCCGACTGACCAGCTCTATCCCCACATTTAGCTGACTGACTGTCATAACTTTCATTTATATGCAATATACTATTTGTATAACAATTTTCAGCCTTAGTAAATTCATTTTGTTACCTCGCAGGAACGACAACTTCGACAGCGTACCTGAGACGCCTGTTCTACGTTTAGCTTGACTGACCGCAGTATGTTTGTGTACACAACCACTGTAATAAACTATAAAAAAACTAGGCTTAGTAAATTCAGAGACTTTTTTTGGCTCTGGCTCTCCGTCTATAAGGCATGTGCACCTACGTCACAACAATCTATTTGATAGGCAAGCATGATAGGAAAGAGCAAAATAAAAAGTACTGACCTACGATTTATGCTGTTAAATGATTTGTAATATCATTTTATTTAATATTTTCATTTAAAAAATTCCAAAAATTTGAAAATAAAATTGCACCTCCCTGTCATGCTTGCCTAACAAACTATTGTTGTTTGAGATTGTGACGTAAGCTGCACATGCCTTACATGATCGAGTGACAAAAATTTATCCTTCTCCGATACATGGGGAAAATTTACCCGACATTTCGATTTGTATTTGTTTGTTATGTGACGCTTATACATTTTATGAGTGTTAATTTTAACAGTAAACAGCACAATTTTAATGTAAATGGCAAATATTTAGTGTACCTAAAATATTTTTTGTATAGAAATAAGATTAAATTTTTTTTGACATTTTCCTAAAATACACCCGATGCTCACAATTTCAAGGTGAATAATAAGTTACCCTATGACGTCAGTACTCCATTCGGATAAAACTTTTGGAACGTACTCCAGCGATCGCAAATTCGGTTGATGCGGTCACGTCACACTTTTTCAGTCTATTTACCCAGTTCATGTTTAATAGTAATTATAATTATTTGTTAAATTACAGAGTAAAGTAAAATTATTCGTAAATCGGCTGAATACACAGGCTTCTGTAATTCCTTATGAATACAATTACTTCGATTTTTGTGAAGGAGATGAATCGAAATCCCCAGGAGAAAATCTAGGACAAATAGTTTTTGGTGAACGTATTAAACCGTCACCGTACAACATAAAATTTTTACGAAATAATCCATGTGAAGCTGTATGCAGTAAAATTTACTACATGGGCAATGCCACCGATAGAAAGAAATTATCTATGCTTCGTAAAGGCATGAGCTTGAACTACCAGCATCACTGGATAGTTGACAATATGCCCGTTGCTTGGTGTCGCCCTGTTGAAGATGATACATATGAGGGCAAAAAACAATACTGTAGCATTGGTTTTCCAATGGGATGTCACACCAGTAAAACCAGCAACTTAAACTGTGGTATTTCTGGAGCTAACTTTAACACGCTATTTAAGTATTACTTAGTTAACCATGTTGATCTTATTATAACTTACCACAGCGGAGAACGGGCAAAATGGGACGGCAACAGTGGCAGAATCATATCTGTTAAAGTCCAACCACAAAGTATCCTACACAGCAATAAAGGCATAGATTGTCAAGGTAAAGAGCATATGGAGATTCCAGAAGACCAATACTTCATTCAAGATTATATAAATGTTACTTACACATACTCCGTCAAATATGTGCAAGATTACACTATAAAATGGTCATCACGTTGGGATTATATTCTTGGATCGATGCCACTTACCAATATCCAGTGGTTCAGCATTTTTTATTCAGTTGTAATTGTTATAATCATGTCTGGCTTGATCGCTGTGATTTTGCTTCGCACGCTGCGTAAAGATATTGCGCGTTATAACCAAATCGAATTTGTAGAAGGTGTTCAAGAAGAGTTCGGTTGGAAGCTGGTCCACGGAGATGTGTTCCGTCCCCCACGTAATCGAATGCTTCTTTCCGTTCTTCTGGGTTCAGGGGTGCAAGTATTTTGCATGACTATCATAACTCTTGCATTTGCTTGTCTCGGGTTCTTGAGCCCTGCTAACCGTGGCGCATTGATGACTTGCGCCATGGTTTTGTTCGTACTTTTGGGCACCCCTGCTGGATATGTTTCTGCTAGAATGTATAAGAGCTTTGGCGGAGAGAAATGTAAATCGAATGTGTTGCTGACCTCGATGCTATGTCCTGGGTATGAATTTATTATACTGATGTTGGCTCAATAAATGACCGTGACTATTTCCCTCATAAAATTTAAGCCAATCAGAAATCTGACATTTCTGAATGTCGTCCAATCAACGTAGAATTACACAATAATTTTGTACTAGTACAGACTTGCTGTCAAAAGAAGTTTTTAAATTTTGCTTTATTTTTCATGAGAGAAACAGCGTTTGGCTAAATTTTAATCGGGAAATAGTTCTTCGAATATCCCTCGTGCATGTAATTTGACATGAACTTGGGATATTTATATGATAATTTATAAGTAATATGACTATATATGGCCGATTTTAAAAATCGAATTGTATTTATTTATTTTAATCCTTAACATCATCGCCTATAACGTAATTGTAAATGTGTATCAATATTAATCGAAATAACAAATAACGTTTAGAAATGTTTCAAAACCGAAACGTCTTAGATATGTAAAACTTGGAAAATGTAAATTTTGAATCCATACTATGTTTTTTGTATCAAAGGAAAGATCTCAATCTGCAGAACTTGAAAAATATTAATGTTATTATTTTTCATAATAACTTTATATTACCGGTAGGTTAGCCGTAATATTACGGATTATATATCCAAAAATAAATTACCGGTCATTTCAACATCACTATTATATTGTTACCTAAGAGGAATGTATTTTTTAAATGTGTATATTTTTCAGCGTTGTGTTTGGATTGTTCTTTGTAATGAATTTGATACTTTGGAGAGAAGGCAGTTCGGCTGCTGTACCATTTACAACCTTTGTGGCACTATTGGCTCTATGGTTCGGCGTTTCTGTACCTTTGACACTCATTGGAGCTTACTTCGGATTTAGAAAAAGGGTACGAATTTTTTGTATTATACAAGGTGATTCACAACTTCGTGCATATATTTAATGGCATAATAGTACTCAACTTACTGATCACAGAACAAAAAGAATTATTTAAATTCGTAAATTTAAGGGCAGTTTTCACAAGAAACTTATTTTTAAAACCACTGGATTGTTGATTGTATAATGGATAGCTGATTAAATTTTTATTGTGCAATGGCAACAATTGTAAATTTATGGAAACTAATATTGCGAATTTTAAAAAGATTCTTTTAGTTCCGTGATAAGTGAGTATTAAAATATATGCACGAAGATGTGAATCACCCTGTATTGTATTTCGATAAAATGATTAATCGGAAAATAAATATTTCGCAATTGGTGATATATTTTTAACAACCTAAATAGTTAATAGCGTATAACGTAACAGATAGCGTAATTGCGTAAGAAATGATTATTTATCTGAAATTATTTTTCAGGCTCTGGAGCATCCGGTCCGTACGAATCAAATTCCGCGATTAATTCCTGACCAAACTATTTACACGCAGCCTCTGCCCGGTATTGTCATGGGCGGTGTGCTGCCTTTCGGATGCATCTTCATTCAACTGTTCTTCATCTTGAACTCTATCTGGTCATCCCAAATGTATTACATGTTCGGTTTTATTTTCTTAGTTTTCATTATCCTCGTTATCACTTGCTCGGAAACAACAATTCTTTTATGTTACTTCCATCTGTGTACCGAAGATTATCATTGGTGGTGGCGATCGTACTTTACGTCTGGTTTTACCGCTTTTTATTTATTCGTTTATTGCTATTATTATTTCGTCACAAAATTATCAATCGAAGACGCAACTTCTACTTTCTTATATTTTGGTTACACATTAATTATGGTATTTTTGTTAAATTTGCTTACGGGAACTATTGGCGTTTTCGCTTGCCTATGGTTCATACGTAAAATTTATAGTGTTGTTAAAGTGGACTGAATAATTACTGTATTTAATAATTTAAAATTAATAGTAACTATTAATTATAATTAAATTACTACAGTATTGTATTAATAGAATCGAGTTTATTTTAATGGATAAGAATTATTTCATTAAAAAATAATGAAACAAAGTGGCGGACAGATATATCAATGTACTGTAACTATTGCGTTCAAATTTGGTACATTAATAGCTAAGAATCTGTCTTGAAATTAAAATGTTAGTTCGCCATCTTGAAATAAAATGGCAGCTAGCTATCTCAAAATGTACTGCACCGATCTGGTTCAAGTTTAGTACAGTAACAGCTAAAGATGTAATTTAATATTTAGGCATATAACAATGTCAGTCCTCCATCAAAAACTGGGCTGTAAAAATTAGTACCGGAAAAGTGTTTACGCGATGAAGAACGAAACAAAAATCTGTGCACAAAAATTTAAATAAATATCGATCGAGTCTCATATAAAGGATTTATAGTCAAAAACTTTGTTTTTACGGGTTCATTTTTTTTCTTAGTTCCATTTCTTCATAAATTTTGTATACAATCACAGAAAATACAATTTAAAATCATAATTAAAGGAAAGGATGAGCAGTTAAGTTATATAATTTTTTTTTATTTAATGATAAATTTGTGTATTATTTGATGTTTCTTTGTAACAGAAAAATATAGTATATTACATTACAAGTCATGAAAATGTTTCATTGCAGACGAGGAGGCGTTTGAAGAATGCGAGGATGCGCAGCTTCCGAGCATTTCTTCAAAGCCTCCGAGTCAAGCAAAGACATTTTTATGACGCGTGATGTATTCTATTTTTTTTAAATCGACAATTAAGCTTCAAATTATAAAAAAAATTAGGTTTACATAAATCATCAGAGCTGTGACAAATCATCAGAGCTGTCACAAATTTTAGAAAGTAAAAATTTTCATGACTAGGCATGAAAATTTTATTTTCATGCCTAGTCATGAAAATTTTACTTTCATGCCGCAAATTAGTCTGGAAATGACGATTTTCAAGCCGATTTTGAAAAAAATAATTTTTTGATTACATTTACATTCATTATCAGTTTTATGTCAAACAAGAGATTTATTATCTGATAAATATTCAATTGGCCAGACAATGAATTGCTATTGCAATTTTTAAGTGAGCGCAATACCAAGGTCAATTGTTTAATTTTTTTGTAAAACGATATAAATTTAAACAATACGCTATATTTTGAATGAATTATATCGATTTTATAAATTATTTTGAAGAATATTTTTTGTAAAAACAAAATTTTAAATCGCAATCAACAATACGAACAATACACATGTGATGCGCAATTCTGTCATTGCGTAAGAAATGTTAAAATATGATATACAAAGGTGATTCTAGTTCATGCCTTGTACGGCATGGAGTCAGTCGTGTAATAGTTAAAATTCATTTACTTATAATTTGTATTTACATGGTATAATATTAATTATGTTTCGGATTATATAACCTCAAAAATGTCACATAATACATTAAGTTGAAAATAAATAAAACTTAATCGCCAAGAATTTAAATTATTAAGAGATAACAATTACGTTGTCATCAAATTTTACGCCGATTCAGTATTAAAGTTTACATGAGTAAATATAAAGTGATCAAAAACAAAATGCAATCTTGGCTGAAGATATGTTTCCTGCTTTGTATCTTCGGATTTTTCAAAGATTTCCGCCCTTCGGAACATTTTATATACGAATTTTTAATTGGACCATGGAGGAATATTACAGATGTGGAGGTAGCAATAAGTCAAAAAGTTTATCCAGTGGCTACATACAGTTACCTTGCACAATTAGTTGTTGTATTTCTAATTACTGATTTTCTGCGGTATAAACCATTCATTATAGTTCTTGGTTTATCTGGTATTGTAATATGGGCTATGTTACTATGGACCAAAACCTTATGGGAACTGCAAGTACTAGAAGTAAGTCTAAAACCCAGTTCACACATGGATCTCTGATGCTTCTGAATCCTGGAAAAAACTCAATTTAGCGGCGCCGCCTTGACAGACGATTCTCACCATGATTTTTACCCAAGATTCAGAAGCATGACAGAATCCATGAGTGAACAGGACTTTATTGGAATATTGTATGAGCTTTATTTAAATTTAAAATAAACACTTATTGTAGGTGTTTTATGGGACATATATGGCTACAGAAATAGCATACTATACATACATGTATGCAAAAGTTCCTCATGAGTACTACCAAAAAGTTACAGGGTATACTCGAGCTGCTATTCTCACTGGTAGATTTCTCTCAGGAATTGTTGGCCAGTTACTCATATCATTCGATGTTATGGATTTTCGACAATTAAACTATATAACATTTGCTGGTACTATAACACTATATAGGATGATTCACAACCTCGTGCATATATTTTAATGGCATGTACTCAACTTACTGAATATGGAACTGAAAGAATTTTATCAAAATTAGCAATTTTAATTTAGAGGTTTTTTAACAGTTTTGGACCACTGTTTCCATACGGAATTTTATAGACTTAATTTTTGACTGTTTTGCCTTGTATGATTCTTCAAAATATAATTTTATTCCATTCAAAGTTAGTCAGATGTCCATCATGCAATCTTTAAAATTTTGTACAGTCAATTCCAATTCTTGAACTAATTCCTTTAACTCAATTTAATTCAATCAATGCCAAATAATTTCCTGCAATCTCAAATTAATTTTTTCAATTTTATAAAAGCATTGTATCAATTCCGTTCAAATACCGCCAATTCCTACTTATTCCTTTAATTCGGATTTTTTCAATTCTAAATTAATTCCTCAGTTTCTAAATTAATTCAAAATAATTCCTTCAATTCCAAAAGGAGTATTGCCATTAAATATATGCACGAAGTTGTGAATCACCTGCGTAATAGTAAATTGTCAATTTAAAAATATATTTTTAGCGCAAATATTTGCTACCATTTGGGCTTTCCTTCTGCCAAATGTAAAGAAAAGTATTTATTTCAACCGAGGCGAAGATGAAAGAACTCCATTAAACGAATCAGGAAAAACGCAGCGCGCTTGTAAATTATTATTTGAACATTTCACTACATCATACTCAAATATTCATGTAATCAAATGGTCATTATGGTGGGCGATGGCAACTTGTGGTTTTATCCAAGTTCAGTCATACATGCAACCACTCTGGTCACAGATTGAACCAAACAGACATGGGGCTGTTTACAATGGCGCAGTTGAGGCAATTTTAACTTTAGTTGGTACTGTAGCTGCTTTACTAGCTGGTAATATGACCACCAATTGGAAATTAAAAGGAGAATTATTATTGACAGTATGCTCAATAATAGAGGGCTCTGCTTTACTCATAGCATCTCAGACTAGTTACGTGTTCGTAGCTTACGGTTGTTATATAGTTTTCGGTAGCTTGTATCATTTTACAATCACGGTTGTCAGCGCAGAAGTAGCAAAAGATATTCCTGAAGATACGTATGGTTTAGTGTTTGGATTAAACACTTTAGTTGCGCTCATATTGCAAACTATTTTAATGGTCATTGTTGTTGAAGACGTAGGTTTAGGCTTAAAACCTAGAGAACAGTATTTAGTGTATGGTGGTTATTTTATGATAATTGCAGTGATTTATATTATTTTTGGCTTGATTAGTTGGTGTCGAGTTCGCAGAGAACAACAACTTGCGTAATTAATATTAATTATTATTAGCATTAATTAGAAACTGATTAGTTGTTGTTATCTATTAGTATCTGATTATGAATTGCGTCCAAATGTATCATTAAATTTTTTTATAAATAGTACGAGTACCTATAAACGAAAAGTATCTATTAAAAGAACAAAATGGTTATTTTGTTTTATTTAATTTAACTAGAATAATTTGCCACAGCCATTATCAATTATCACTTTTGTGTTCCTTATCTATATCATAGTAGATATACGATAAAAAAATTAATTACCTGATTTGTTCCCTTGTCTAGTAAATTTATTGCGTGAAATATTAAATGTACGACCGTAGAACACTACTGTGATATTTTTATACAATCCTAAAACTGTATATTGTTTGAAAAATAAAACAAGATTGACTGAAACATTTTTTTTGCACCATGTTCCTCGATAATCTATACAATACTTGGTGGAAATTATCAATAGGGGTGTGTGTATTTGGATTTTTAAAAGAACTTAAACCTTCAGATCCTTTTGTTTTTGAATTTTTAATTGGACCATGGAGAAATCTCACGGAAGATCAAGTAAATCAAGATGTATATCCTGTGGTTACCTACAGTTATCTATCGTCCTTAGTTGTCATATTTTTAATAACTGATTTATGTCGATATAAACCTTTATTGATAATTTTGGGGATAAGTGGTGTTGTTATTTGGTCTATGATGTTATGGACTACAAGTTTAACTGCTTTACTAATTTCAGAAGTGAGTAATGATATCAAATTTTAATTATACCGGTGTCACAAAAACATGGTAAAATATTTTTTTAATATGTGCCATACGAGGAATTATGTGTAACAAATATTGTATTTTCAGGCAATTTATGGCATATATTTGGCATCAGAAGTAGCGTATTATACTTACATGTACGCAAAAGTGCCCAAGGAATATTATCAACAAGTCACCGGCCATGCAAGAGCAGCTACCTTAGCTGGCCGTTGTATTGCTGGCATATTGGCTCAAATTTTAATTTCATTTAAAACTATGAATTATCGCCAGTTAAATTATATTTCCTTTGCCGGTATTAAAATAAAAACAAATTATGGGGCTATTTAAAAATATAATTTAATTTTTAGCACAAATTGGAGCAGCACTTTGGTCTTTTACTTTACCTTCTGTTAGTAAAAGTATATATTTCAATCAAGAATCATCAAATAAAACAAAACTTACTTTTAACAAAAAATCAAAACAAGCTTTCTCATTAATGTGGAAACATTTTACAATGTCATATTCAAATCCGCATGTTTTAAAATGGTCCTTATGGTGGGCTATGGCTACATGCATCTTTATACACATTCAGAGTTACATGCAACCATTATGGACTGTAATATTAAAAACAGATGATTCTGGTATTTACAATGGAGCTATAGAAGCACTATCTATGCTTTTAAGTGTGCTAGGAGCATTAGTTGCTGGTTCTATCAAAACGAATTGGGAACCAATTAGAGAATTGATGTTAACTTTTAGTTCTATTGTAATCGGTGCAGTATTAATGCTAACATCGCAAACTCATTCTATTTTTGTGAGCTATGGTTGTTATGTTCTTTTCAATATAGTTTATTCGTATATGGTAACCGTAGCTAGTTCAGAAGTATCAAAACATATTTTAGATGATACTTATGGACTCGTATTTGGCTTGAATACGTTTATTGCACTTGTTTTACAAACTGTTTTAACTTTGATTGTTGTTAATGGAGATATCGGTTTTGGGCTGTCTCCCAGAAACCAATTTATTGTTTATGGAGGGTATTTCTTTGTTTTAGCTGGCATTTATTTTATTATTGGATTTGTATTGTTTATACGTTTAATGAAAAAGAAGAATCTAAGAACATAACATAAATTAATTTACTCAATCCAATTATATGTACCAAAATTATTTTTAAATTAACAAAACTTTATTTTATTTAGTTAAATCTTGTTTAATGTTATATCTTACTCATTTTTGTTGCGGCAGCAATAATGGTTTAAAAATGTAATGTTTCGCGCTATTTTTAATAACAGATTTATCCCAAAGGGGGAAGTCAGTGGGGGAAATACATTATCAATCTGTCAATTTTTAACTTTGTTTACGCCTCCGATATTTCGTTTTAAATTTTAATGCTAGTTTAACAAGACAGAATGTGTTTCATTAAGTGGAGAAATCATTGTAGCAAATATATCGGTAAAAGATAAACCGTAAAACTGAAATAGTGTCCATAACCACATACAGCAGTACCTATGAAACTTAAACGTAAATACAATAAACAATTTTAATTTAATTTTATTTAATACGTCGTATTTATTATTAATTTGGTATTAAAAGTTTAAATCCCTCAGGAGTAATGTATTATCATGTGTTGATTGCTATTTATAGTTAGGAATTGAATAAAAATATTTAAATATAATTTCTTATCTGGGATCAAATTGATTATTTAATCTGAAAGTAACATTGATTTCACTTCCAAAACATGCAACGTGTGTATAACTTAAATTTCTAGGTATAATGCCGGTACGGAAAATGTTATATTTTAGAAAATTATTTTTGGGTGCAGCTGTAGTGACAATTTTGTATATACTGCTAATTTATAGTAGAAATTCTCAAATAGATGATTGGGATAGAAAAAGTAGATTGTAAGTATGATAATACTACAAACTAGTTGAAAATAGTACAATTGTTATTTATTTTAGAGCCAAAATCGATCAATTCATCAAATCTCATATTGGGAGTGAATCATGCAAATTCCCAGTGCTGCCTGTAAATGCTTCAGAAATGATGAAATTTGTCAAAACTGAACCACCGATTGATTGTAGTTCGTCTGAGCCTGATTGGGTAGTTGTAGAGGTACACAACAAATCAGAGTTGCCAGGTTTTAATAGAATAACTTAATATCTATTCTATAACAGCTTGTTTGAATACTTAAATTAAGTATGGTAATAATAAATCTGTTTCATATCTTGCAAAAGTGACCACTAAAAAATATAAATTATATTTTGACAAAAGAATGTCGAATTTCATTCAAAAAATAAGACATGTTATCCTATCAAAATCTTAACAACCTTGTGTACTGTAGTCACTATTATGTAATTATTATTAATATATTTATAGGGTTCAGTATGTAGAATATCAGATATTGCCAAGCAGCGTTACAAACCTATAACTTGCACATACACTGATTTAATTCGGGTAGATGAGTATCGTGTACAAGATGGACATAGTTTTACTCTTACTGATAACAAACCATTTACTTTACGGAACAGCGATGTAGTATGTAAAAATATAAATAAGAAATTTTTCAAGCATTTACCATAAAAATTTTAGGTTCGAGTTAATTGTAAATCACCACACACTCATAAAAAATGGCAGGCTGTATTAACTGGAATAAGACACGATCCAGAAATATTCGAACGTACTGGATGGTCTAAATTACCTTCCGATGCACTTCGTTTAAATGTCTTAATGTTTGGTTTTGATTCTTTGTCTCGCAATACGGTTATTAGAAAACTCCCAAAGAGCTATAAATATCTTACTGAAGTCTTAGGTGCTCAGGTTTTACAGGGGTAAATAATAATTATATTTTGTGCTATATGAAAATAGTTAAATTGTTTGTTAATTTGAAGTTATAATATTGTCGGCGATGGTACTCCTCAAGCATTAATTCCTATACTAACAGGAAAAACAGAATTAGAGTTACCGGATACTAGACGAAGAATGTCTGGTTCTACAACTTGTGATGTATATCCATTTGTTTGGAAAGACTTTAAGAAGTTTGGATATGTAACGGGCTATTTAGAGGATATGGCAAATGTGGGCACATTTACTTACAGACTTAACGGATTTAAGGTATTAACAGTTAATGTAATTTTTGTACTTGTTACATAATTCTTATTTAGGATCCACCAACTGATCATTACATGAGGCCATACTATTTAACTTCTCAAAATTCTTGGTCTCATTCTCCAAATTTATGTTACGGATCAACTCCTAGGCATAAAATTATGATGAACCACATAAAAAATGTAACTTTAATCATGTATTTTGCTTTTAAGCATAACTAACTTAGCGGTTTTTAGTTTTTCTCGGTGTACAAAGACAAACCAAAATTTATGTTCGGTTTTCATGGTGAACTTTCTCATGATGCATATAATTTGATTGGTTTAGCAGATGATGATTTACTTAATTTTTTTATGGATTTAAATGATGAAGGTTACTTAAAAGACACTATTTTAATTTTTATGGCTGATCATGGTCACAGGTATTTTATATTGATACCGTATAAAAATATTTTGCCTTTAAATAAAATATTTTTTTTAGATTTGCTTCAATCCGTGATACAGTTCAAGGAAAACAGGAAGAACGACTTCCATTTTTCTCTTTTACTTTCCCACCTTCTTTTAAAACCGAGCATAAAGAAGCGTATAATAATTTTGTTAATAATAAAAATGTATTGACTACACCATTTGATATTTATCCTACATTAAAGGATGTTTTAAGTTTGGACAATACAGGTCCTGCCGATGTGACACAAAGATCTCTATCATTATTTAGTCAGGTTTGTTCATTATGTATATTTATTTTTATTAACATATGTACATTGCTGTTGATCTGCTTTGCTTCCATATTAGCTTTTGCTGAACATAATAATGCTAAAAAAGTGTCTTAGGACCATCACCATAAGTAAAAATTATGTATATTTGTATAGTACAACTGTAAAAATTAGTGTTAGTGAAAATAATATGGAATCGAAGTTTATTTATTTGCACAAAGCTAAGTTATATTTGTTTCTATAGATTTCGAACAAACGTAGTTGTAGTGATGCTTACATAGAACCCCATTGGTGTGCCTGCCTGGATTGGCATGAACTGCCACCTGATGCGCCAATCATTTCAAAGCTTACTGCGACATTCGTACATAAGTTAAATAATTACACAGAATCCCACCGGCACCTATGCGAAAAATTGTCGCTAAAGAAATTAATTTGGGCAACGGAACTTTCGCCTAATGATAATTTGCTTAGATTTAAGAAAAACGCAGATATTGATGGATTTGTAGCGGACTTATCTTCGAAAATGAAAGTTATTAGCAACTTGTATCAAATTAAAGTTGAACTTGAACCCGGTGATTCTTTATTTGAAACAAGTATTACTCATTATATAAACGAAAATAAATTTGATATAAAAATGAGTGATATAAGTCGAATTAATATGTATGGAAGGCAAGCTAGGTGTATAGAAAATGAATTCCCTCATTTGCGCAAATATTGTTATTGTAAAGATGATTTATAAGTATTTTTTTAAAGTTTTTATTAGTACCTCATATTGCATGACACTACTTTTGACAATTTATCTAGCCAATTCATATTTTTATGTGTCTATACAATAAATAATCGAATCACTACCATAATGTACATAAGTTGTAATATAGGTATTCCAAATTTTATGATCATAATTTTGTTTACGTAATAAAATGTTTGATAAAATTGTAAGTATTAGCTTTATTTTCCCTACATTATTTAATACGAAAGAAATGAATTTATTCAAGTGCAAATAGCGAGTAATGTAAAATGTAATGATCAATATGGAATGGTAGTAATAAGTACCTAGGTAGTTTTTATAGTTTGTGAATAAAATAGCATAATTATGGCCCGAAATCCTCCATCAATACGGTTGATGCAAAATATTGAAAAAGACACACAAAAATAATAATCTATATCGTGTAATGTAGGGTTATGTGAACAAAACAAAACATCAAAATAGTTGGTTTGTCTTCCAGAAACAAATTTATTGTTTATGGGAGGCATACTTTGTTTTGGCTGGTATTTATTTCATTATTGGATCTGTAGTCTACGATTAATGAAAAAGAAGAAATAAAGATTCGAATATAATATAAATAAATCGTCATAGTTAAATTAAAAGAATATGCGTAAGTATCTTTTAACTTACTAATTTTAGATAACACTGTGATATTATAGTAGCATTAATAGTCATAACTGGTTTAAAAATGGTACATTTCATATCAACTGTCAAGTCAATACTTTGCCGCCCAATATTTGAATATTTCCCAGAACTCGCGACCCGTTAATCCATGGTTGAGCGCCGCTTATAAAATATATTTGTATTTTTCTTGTTTGTAAATATTAAATACGTATTCATTGTTAATGTGGTATTAAAAGGTTAATTTCTTCATGAATAATTTATAAGCATGTATTGTTTTGTTGTTTTTGTTAGAAATTGAGTAAAAATATTGAAAAATAAATTCTTCAGCGATCAAATTGATTATTTTGTCTAAAGGCAACAATAATATAATTTTCTAAGGCATGTAACGTGTGTATAACTTAAATTTCCAGGTATAGTGCGGATTCCGAGTATATTAAATATTACAAAATTATGTTTGGGAATAGTTGTAGCATCAATTTTATATAAACTCCTACTTTATAATAGAAATTCCCTAATGGTTGAATGGGAAAGAATAGGTCAATTGTAAGTATGATAATACAACAATATTAATTGAAAATAATATAATTGTTATTTATTTAAGAGCCAACATCGATAAATTCGTCAAATCTCAAAGTAGAAGTGTATCATGCAAATTTCCAGAGCTGCCTGTAAATGCTCCAGAAATGATGAAATTTGTTAAAACCGAACCACCGATTGATTGTAGTTCAGCTGAGCCTGACTGGGTAGTTGTAGAGGTAGGTACACAACAATTCAAAGTTGCCAAGTTTTGATAGGATAACTTAATCTATAACAGCAAATCAAGTATGGTTTCCTTTTCATTTAAAAATAATAAACCTATTGCATATCTTGCAAACCTGCCTACTAAAGATATATTTAAGTACTTCTATACTAATTAAATAAATTCAGTATCTCCCCTTGTTTTCTGAAATATTGTTCCCGACAGACAACAGTTAAAATTTAAGTTATTAAAGAAATTAGACATATTTTATGTTATCCTATCAAAATCTGAACAACTTTTGTGTACTGTAGTCACTATTATTTAATTATTAATAATATTTATAGGGTTCAGTATGTAGAATATATCAGATATTGCCAAGCAACGTTACAGATCTATAACTTGCACATACACTGATTTAATTCGGGTAGATGACTTTAACGTACAAGATGGAAATAGTTTTACTCTTATTGATAACAAACCATTTACTTTACGGAACAGCGATGTAGTATGTAAAAATATAAATAAGAAATTTTCCAAGGATTTATCATAAAAATTTTAGGTTCGAGTTAGTTGTAAATCACCACACACTGATAAAAAATGGCAGGCTGTATTAATTGGAATAAGACACGATCCAGAAATTATCGAACGCACTGGATGGTCTAAGTTATTTCCTGATGCACTTCGTTTAAATGTCTTAATGTTTGGTTTTGATTCTTTGTCTCGCAATACTGTTATTAGAAAACTCCCAAAGAGCTATAAATATCTTACTGAAGTCTTAGGTGCTCAGGTTTTACAGGGGTAAATAATAATTATATTTTTTGCTATATGAAAATAGTTAAATTGTTTGTTAATTTGAAGTTATAATATTGTCGGCGATGGTACTCCTCAAGCATTAATTCCTATACTAACAGGAAAAAGAGAATTAGAGTTACCGGATACTAGAAGAAGAATGTCTGGTTCTACAACTTGTGGTGTATATTCATTTGTTTGGAAAGACTTTAAGAAGTTTGGGTATGTAACGGGCTATTTAGAGGATTTGACAGATGCGAGCACATTTACTTACAGACTTAACGGATTTAAGGTATTAGCAGTTAAGACTGGTTTATGATGAATTTAATTTACAAATCTAGATTTAGAAATATAAAATGTTCATATCTGCCTTTGCTGGATCATGATGTATTTAAGGAATTTATGATTTAGAATTTACATTTAAATATGACCATATTTCTAAATCTAAATTTTAAATCCGATCAATCACAGGCGAATATTATTAGACGTCATCTGTCAAGTTTCAAGTTTGTTTTTTGAATAAAGATAAATATTCTCGAAATATTTAACATTATATTATCTTCATTATCATTTAAAAAGTTCATGATTAAGAATAAAATATCTTTATCTAAAATTTGAATTAATGCAACGTCAAAATCATGTGATATCCTCTGGTCAGATTCAGAAATTTAAAATCCATCCCAAACCAGGCAAAAATTGTAAATTAAAAATTTAAATTTGTAAATCTAAATTCGTAAATTAAATCCATCATAAATTTGCCTTTAATGTAATTTTTAAATAATTCTTGTTTAGGATTCACCAACTGATCATTACATGAGGCCATACTATTCAACTTTTACTTATTCTCGGTCTCATTCTCCATATTATGTTATGGATCAAACTCCTAGACATCAAATTATGATGAATCACATGAAAAATGTAACTTTGATCTTATATTTTCCTTTTAAACATAACTAACTTGGCACTTTTTTAGTTTTTCTCGGTGTACAAAGACAAACCAAAATTTATGTTCAGTTTTTATTCTGAACTTTCACATAGTTTTATTGGTTTAGCAGATGATGATTTACTTAATTTTTTTATGGATTTAAATGATGAAGGCTACTTAAAAGATACTATTTTAATTCTTATGGCTGATCATGGTCATAGGTATTTTATATTGATAACCGTATAAACATATTTTCTTTTAAATATAATATTTTTACCTCTCGCCTCATATTCTATAAGAGAGGTATTGTAATGGGTCAAAATTTTCGAGTATGAGTTTTTGGTGGATAAGCACGTTTCAGGGTCTCTAGAATACGAATTTACTATTTTCACGATGATGTCTGTGTGTGTGTGCGTGTGTGTGTGTGCGTTTGTATGAACCGACGATTTTTCGTCCACGATAACTTAAAAAGTATCAAACCGTATATAACCAAATTTCATATTTAAGGTTTTAATAAGTATCTTAACACCGGATAAGATTTTGGTAGAAATCCGCAAACCGGAAGTAGTACTTTTAGAAGTTTGGAAAAGTTTTCCTTAAATATATTGGTACATTATTTATTTTTGACAATTTTTGCAATTAAAAATAAAAGAAATTGTGATTATCTATGTGTACAGTTAATTATAAATACAAATTGCTGAATCTGGAAGTATTTAACAATAAAATAAAGTACAATTAATATTCTATTTTTTTGAAATTCCAGTATCTTGTTGTCCATGATATGAAATTTGTTTCTACATAAAATTTGAATTATTATGACAGTGACAGTACAGTTGACATCTTTTGCTTGCATATTGGTTTACATTATCGTTTACATATTACATAAACATGAAACTATTAAAATGTAAGTAAAACTATTTATTAGATTAGTACAACAAGCAGAATTAGGCGAGAGGTCGTGTAGTGGCCACAGCAGATTTTTTTAGATTTGCTTCAATCCGTGATACAGTTCAAGGAAAACAGGAAGAACGACTTCCATTTTTCTCTTTTACCTTCCCACCTTATTTTAAAACCGAGCATATAAAAGCGTATAATAATTTTGTTAATAATACAAAAGTATTGACTACACCATTTGATATTTATCATACATTAAAGGATGTTTTAAGTTTTGACAATACAGATGATCTTGCCGATATGAGACAAAGATCTCTATCATTATTTAGTCAGGTTTGTTCATTATGTATATTTATTTTTATTAACATAATGTACATTGCTGTTGATCTGCTTTGCTTCCATATTAGCTTTTGCTGCACATAATAATGCCAAAAAAAGTGTCTTACGACCAGCAACATAAATACAAATTATGTATATTTGTATAGTACAACTGTAAAAATTAGTGTTAGTGAAAATAATATGGAATCGAAGTTTATTTATTTGCACAAAGCTAAGTTATATTTGTTTCTATAGATTTCGAACAAACGTAGTTGTAGTGATGCTTACATAGAACCCCATTGGTGTGCCTGCCTGGATTGGCATGAACTGCCACCTGATGCGCCAATCATTTCAAAGCTTACTGCGACATTCGTACATAAGTTAAATAATTACACAGAATCCCACCGGCACCTATGCGAAAAATTGTCGCTAAAGAATTTAATTTGGGCAAAGAAGCTTTCGCCTAATAAAAAGTTGCTTAGCTTTAAGAAAACAAAAGATATGGATGGATATGTAGCGGACTTTTCAGCGAAAACTAAAATTACTAGTAACTTGTATCAAATTAAAGTTGAACTTGAACCTGGAGATTCTTTATTTGAAACAACTATTATTCCTAATATAAACGAAAATAAATTTGTTATAAAAATGAGTGATATAAGTCGAATTAATATGAATGAAAACCAAAATATTGTTATTGTAAATAATAGTTTTTATTATTTTAGTACATTATATTTCATGACACTACTTTTAACAATTTATCTAGTCAATTCGTCAATTCATATTTTGAGATGTGTTGAATCATTATAATGTACATAAGTTGTAAAATATCGAAATTCGAAATCTTATGATCATAATTTTGTTTACGGAATTAAATGTTTGATAAAATTTACGTATTACCTTTATTTTCCCTTCGTGCATTATTCAACACGATAAAAATCGATATAAAAATGTATTCCAAAGTGCAAATAGTGAGTAATGTAAATAATCAATATGGAATGGTAGTAATAAGTAGGTAGTTTTAATACATTGTGAATGAAATAGTGTAAATATGGGCCGAAATCCTCCATCTATACGATTAAGACAGAATTCAACACAAAATATAAAACGGGAAACAAAAAAAGAACGAAAAACAAATCAAATAAAGTAAGAACAACCTCTACCGTATAATGTGAGGTTATGTTGACGCAATATTTTTTTAGAAAAGCAGAGCCAGAAAGTGGTGGTCTCGTTTTTCCTGGGGGTGACACGGCATTTAAGGCTTTATTATCTGCGAGATTTTGTGCTGCAATTTGGTCCCATGTCACTGATTGCGATGAAACTTACAATTACTGGGAACCTATGCATTACTTGAGTACAATCTTCAAATAATCTGCTAAAAAAACCATTAATTATATCATTTTTTTAGTATTTGGAAAAGGATTACAAACTTGGGAATATAGTCCTGAATATGCATTGCGCTCATATACCTATCTACTATTACATGCCACGCCGGCATTTATTTACCACAAAATTTTACAACCAAATCCTTTGCTTATATTTTATTTTGTTAGATGTTTGTTGGGATTACTAAGCGCCTTTGCTGAAGTATACTTTTATAAGTATGTTTCCAATTATAATATATTTATTTAAAAGCCTTATCTACGACTATAAATCTCACGAACTTACACCAATAAAACATTCTGTTAAATAGCAATATTTAAAAAAGAAATATTGCTAAGCAACGTACGAGATTCTCAATAATAAATAAATATTTCTCACGGATGAAGTTCGTTACCAAGCAACAAGCACAGAACAAAAAGCAACAAGCTCTTATTTTAACAATGTGCTATAGCAACGTTTGTTATCTAGCAAAAAGCTGTTATTTTAACAATGTGATATAGCAGCGTTCGTTACCTAGCAACAAGCTGTTATTTTAACATTGTGCTATAGCAACGTTTTTTACCTAGCAACAACAACGTTCGGTACAGCAACAAGCTTGTTATTTTGACACTTTACTATGCTTATTTTCGAACGTCTGCGTTAAAAATAAGCTAACACAATTGTTAAATTGAATACAAATATGCTCATTTACAATAACCGTAAAAATGCACCATTATTCGACGTAGTCGTATATAATACTTTCGTTTAATATGGTAATAAATACTCAACCGAATTATTACGGTACTTTATCGTTTGTATTGTAATCTTTGATCGCATGAGTAATTACTATCATTAAACATTTGTGGATAAATTAATTATTTAAATAAATTTCTAGGGCTGTGTGTAAAGAATTTGGAATACATATTGGGAGACTAACATTAGCATTTCAGTTATTTTCTGCTGGAATGTTCATTTCTAGTACTGCTTTACTGCCCTCTTCCTGGGCTATGTATGCAGTATCAGCTGCATGCGCAGCATGGTGGCAATCGAGATATTCTCTTTCGATATTTTTTATTGCTATAGCTTCATTACTAGGTATACATAACATTAATTTTATAAGAGTATATATTTTGTTACCTGAATAATTTTGTAGGTTGGCCCTTTGCTGCTCTCCTGGGAATACCAATAGCATATGACATGATAATTTTGAAAAAATTGTACAAAACCTTCTTTTGGTGGGCCCTTATTTCTGGAGTAGTTATATTGGGTCCAATGGTTGCTATTGATTCGAGCTACTATGGTACTTTAGCTATTGCTCCTTGGAATATCGTTCGGTATAATATTTTAGGGGGTGGTGGCCCTGAATTATACGGAACTGAACCATTTTCGTTTTATATCATTAATGGAATTTTGAATTTTAATATTGTTTGGGTACGTAATTCAAAAAATTAGAAGGGCCAATTGAATCAATTAATTTTACCTTTCATAACATTACAATGTAAAATTATTACAGTTTCAAATTGTAATTTACTCATAAGTATTTGTATGGGTAATTTTACAGTAGTATTTTTAAATGTGCGATTGATAATGTGTCAATTTACACTTCTGAGTACCTATGTTGTGTAACTTTACAGATTTATATTTTGTTCAGTTGGTTCTCCCGTTTATAATAATTTTGTATGGTACATTGATAAATAAAATTTTAGGTCTTCGCATTACTCTTGCCAATTGCACTAGTATTAAATTATCTATTTGTTCCTGCAAAAAATCCAAGTACTTTAAGTTTGCCACATGCAGTTTCTTTAGCACCGTTTCTATTGTGGCTAGCTGTGTTCCTATTTCAGCCTCATAAAGAAGAACGGTAATTGGTTAATAATTAGATTGAAGTACTTTAGCTGATTGAAATATTTTTTAGATTTCTTTTTCCAATTTATCCATTTATATGTTTATGCGGAGCGGTGACCATTGATGTACTACAGAAGTTATGGTTTCGAATATGCTGTTTTATAAAAAGCCCATCATCTGGCAGTCATTATTTAAATTACAGTGTATATATTACTATCGTCACTATTATTATATCATCACTCTTAGGTAACTCAAAAATTAAAAACATGTTTTATATAAATTTTAATATTCTATCGTTTTAGGAGTCTCTCGTATACTAGCATTGTATAAAAATTATCACGCTCCATTAGATTTAATGATGGAGTTAAATAAATACTCAGTGGATGAAAAAATACCAAATGATTTAGCAGTAAACGTTTGTTTAGGAAAAGACTGGTACCGATTTCCAAGCTCATTTTTCTTGCCTAATAGAAATTGGAACGTACGTTTTGTAAAATCTGAATTTAAAGGTATTTTACCAGCACCATACTCGGAATTTGAAAACGGCACAAAGATTATTCACAACCATTTTAACGACCAAAATAAAGAGGAACCTAGTCTATATTTTGATATAACAAAATGCCACTTTATGTTAGATTTAGAGACTGATTCTGAGACTAAACTAGAACCGAATTACGTAAAGCAAAGTGATAAATGGAAACAAGTTAAAGTCCTGCCGTTTTTAAATTCAGAAAAATCTCATCGATTATTTAGATCTTTTTACATACCATATATTTCAAATGAATATAATAAATTTAATAATTTTTATTTACTACAAGCTGTGAAAAATAAATAAGGTACATGTTACATATCGACTGGTCATAAGTAATTTTATATTAAATTTTTTGATTTAAGAAGCATTCACAGTTCGAAGTTTGGTGAAATTCGATGTTAGCAAGCAAAAATTAAATAGAGATAATTGACGCACAAGGCTTACCAAGTTCGGAAATCTTACGAGCATTCGATAGACACTGTCCACGAAGTCATGTACACTATTTTTCCCACGACGATAAATATGTATTAAACATTTTATTCATGAATATATTTTAATGTTTACTATTATTTCATGAAGAAACGAATATACCACGATAATGGAATACATGATACAAGATTTTTAATCACAAGAATATAAATTCTATTTAAATTTTTAAATTATGCAAGATACAGCAAAAATACTATTTTAATTTATGTGAATAAATCACTTTTGCTGTCGTGTTTGTCCATTTTAATGAAATAATGCAATTTATTACGAAATACTTAATGACAGGAAAACATTATCAAATAATGTCAGAAAGACAACACACGCATAGTAAAAGGTGAAACAAAAATTAAAACTGTGGCGATATGACCTGTTCGATAATATATCAAATGGGTTGAATGGATATTTGATATTGTTTATTTTCGTACCTAGGTAACTGTATGAAAACTGTTTGTTTCTTATATGGCCGTGAGAAAATTTATTTATTTATTTACGGACGTTTCGAGAATGTAATCCTTCTCATTCTCATCATCAGCTACAAGAATTATTTCAGTCTCGAAACGCCCGTAAATAAATAAATTTACAATTTACTGCTCCAATAATAAAGTAAAATAAATAGCTGATATAATCTGAAAAGCGTTTGCAAATTTTTTGTTTTGATTGTGCTACGACTCAAATTCCGAGCTGTGAACATTCAAATTAATTTCTTCAAATTTCAGTGATACGAATTACGCCAAATTTCGGGCTGCGAATGCGGCTTAATAATTAACATAGCAAGTTGTTTTATATTTATATTTGTTTTAGATATTTAGGTACATTTGTAAATAAAATGAACTGCATAATAATTATGCTGCAGAATTTATTTGATCCTCCCAGTTTGAACATTTTTTATTCAGCGTTTAGTGCTTGAGCGAATGCCCTGTTCACACGTTGCTACTTTGAAGACGCATACGTGCTACTGTAGCATGAAAAGAAATTCAAATCGAAACAATTACCGCAAAAAATCGCTATCTACACACACAACGATCAACGATGTGAAATTATCAACGAGTAGTTCTTGATACTTTGATGCTGCAAATTAGCAGCGCTGCTATTTGACAAGCGACTCAGATTTTTTCTTGCTACAGTAGCACGAATGTGTCTTCAAAGTAGCAACGTGTGAACAGGGCATAAGTGAACCGAAGGATAAGAAGAAAGATATCATGCGCAATGAACGGACCCTAAGCGCAGGTTGATGAACGCCATTGTTGGACTTTTGAGAACTTTGTTAGGAAAATAATAGGAAAATTCTATTATTTTTAATAGTACTGAATTTATTGTGTTGTTTATAGTGTTTAATAGGGTAACAGAAATTAGTGTAATTAGTGAAATAGTGACAGAGTGAATTCTCAGTGCGTGTTATAGTGAAAAGACTGGTCAATGTCAGCAGGCGTGTCAGATCAGGTATTAATCGAAATATATTTAATATATTAGTTGTGTATTATTTACTTTCGGAAAAGTGTAAACATAATACTCAGTTTGTTGTTTTTCTTATTTCATGGTGCTCTCGTCACAGCGGATGAAAGGACAAGGAAATCAAGGTACAAAAATTACTTCCTTTACTGTGTAACTTCGGCTGTCTTAAGATATCCTTAATTTTTAATTACAATACGATTGTATTTGACATTACAACGTAACAAATGTAAAACATACATATGTAGCTGTCATTGAAAACATAATTGTTGTATAAATCATTATAAATTTTCTTGTATGTGTCAAACTCAGTGTATTGCTGCGATTAAGCAATTAGATATTTTCATAAGCAAATACGTGTACAGTAATAATACTAGATTATTATTAGAAGATAAACAATAACTTCCTATTCGAAATTTTACATATTAATAAATGTGTTACAAATTATTTGATTCATAAGAACTAGCATTCATGATAAGAATTAATCAGACATTTTGCAATATAACTTTTATCATTATAGAATTCTTTGTTTTACAATTTTTATCTTATCAGTATATAAACAGTTAGACAAAATAAACACATTCTTTTTGCGTTTATAATAACAAGGTTTTGACTGTTTGTTTATGGGATGTATTCAGTGTCCAATGGCCCCAAGGAGCAGTTAGGAGTAGGAGAAGGAGCAGGGGGCTCTGAGGACTTTGAATCATGGCGCTCGCAACAGCAACAACAGCAGGGAACTGCATCTCACACACCTTACGGAGCCACTGCTCCCATTTCCAGTGCGACAGATTTGTACGGAATGAGTACTGCAGGTGTGTTTCAAAATCAATCCACCGTGACTTCCCAAATTCAAAAAAATCATTTGTTCATTTGCTGCTTAGGTTATTATGGCAGTGGAGGAACCTTTCCTTTTCAAGCGTATGGAGTCGGGGATGGAACGTGGTCGAATGGCACAGATATGACATTCTTAGGAGGATATGCTCACGATTCATATTCGATGGACGGTAATAAATCAGCATATTTTATATAATTTTTCTTTATGTTTAAATGAATGTTGTTTGAAGGCATGTTCGGTCCATCAACAACGTTTTCCACGACCGCCTTCGGTCAGCCGTCAACTTTCAATTATTTCCACGGCAACGGAGATTACTCGACGTGGGGCACACAACTCAACCAACAGCGCAAAGCCCATTACGATGATTATTACAGAGCAGACACTCAGAATATGTATGCCACTCAACAGACCATGCAAGATACAAATCTGGCCCTTAAGTCTGTCGAGCAAGGCATGCAAAATTTAGGTTTGTTTATACCAATTCAATATAATTGTTACATCATATTTAAATTAATTTTTATGAACAGATTTAAAGGCTTCCACATCGGAGCAATCTAAAGATAGTCTGAGTGTTCAACCAAAAAAATTAACCTGGGCCAGTATAGCTAGTCAGCCAGCTAAGCCACAGGTTACTGTACAGAATTCAGGACTGAAAAAGAAGGGACCAGGAATGCCTCCAGGTATTGATATCTATTAGTAAGAAATAGTTTAGTATTGTCATTTTGTTTATAAATAATAGGACCAATGATTCCTGGCAAACATAATATGGATATCGGTACGTGGGATACAAACAAAAATACACCACCCCAATTACCTGTAGTAAATAGCGCCCCACCAAAGAGTCTGGCACCAAATTTGAATGTGCGACCATCGTGGACGGCACCAATGAGAAGTCAAACGCAACCGGGAACTGGACAGCTGCCTGCGAGACCAACCCTACCACAACAGGCGGCACAACACATCGCCACCCCAAACTACATGCCAACAGCAGCAGCTCAGCAGCCCAACACGTCAGGTAATCCGATGTTAGTGGGGCAACATCAACTGGCTACCGTGAGTATGACGCAGCCTGGCGGCGGCATGGGGGTAGGCATGCCCCACGTGCCCGGCATGGTCCCTGCTGCTGCTACCGCCGCCCAGCAGCTCATGCCAGGCCCGGCCATGATGCCACCCGCGCCCAGTCACCCTGTGCTCGATGAGTTGCGCGTTAAGAACAATTACAATCCGCCGGACTTTGATCTCTCTGCTCCCAACGCTCGCTTCTTCGTCATCAAGTCGTACTCCGAGGACGACATCCACCGCAGCATCAAGTACGAGATCTGGTGCAGTACGGAACACGGCAACAAACGCCTGGACCAGGCATTTCGGGAACGTGAGAAAGAACTGAACGGTTGTGTTTATTTGTTTTTCTCTGTGAATGGGTCGGGGCATTTTTGCGGCATGGCGCAGATGGTGTCTGCCGTCGACTACAACTGTAACAGTTCAGTGTGGTCACAAGACAAGTGGAAAGGACAGTTTCGTGTGCGTTGGGTCTATGTGAAGGACGTTCCGAACGTACAGTTACGGCATATACGTTTAGAGAACAATGAGAATAAGCCAGTGACAAACTCGCGAGATACGCAAGAGGTGCCCCATAGTAAAGGACTGCAGGTTTTACGCATTATCCATACGTACAGGCACTCGACGTCGATTTTTGATGATTTCATTCATTACGAGAAGCGACAGGAGGAAGAGGACAGTCGTAAGATGCCGCCTACCGAGCACCACCACCAGCAGTCGCAACAGCCACCGCAGCAGCGCTCGGGCGGTGGCCGCAATCACGATCGTGGAGATCGAGATCGTGATCGCGAGGATGGGCATCGCCAACAGCACCGCAACAATGACTCTGGACATCATCATGGCGGTGGTGGCGGCGGCGGCTCGCATCACAAGGTGAATATAATCATTTATTATTACTTCGCCTTCTCTTTAATCAAAACATAATGCCATTTAATAAACCACTTATTTCATATTATACTCGCAGACATAGTGCTTATTAAAAATAATACAAATGTATATGAAAGAAAATTTTAATTTGTTTTTAATTAATAGATTGATAGAAATTTTCAAAACACATAATTATAAATAAACTATTATATTTGAGTTCAGTTCTGTATTATTATTCTGTAACAATTGAAGGGAACACATAGTTCTCGAAACGTCGTATATTAAATAAAATAATACAAAGCTGAATCCAAAAGTAAAGAATCAAATAATATGAAGTTAAATAGAAGGCGATTACGGCGTAACAATAAATTATGTTTGTTTTAATTTTAGAAATAATAATTGGATACTTTGAATTCCAGGAACGTGGTGATAATAATCGCGGTAGAGGACGAGGTGGAAGAAATATGACCTAATTAAAAGAAAAACTCTAATTATAATCACTAATGAATTATCAAGAAACGAACCACATCGTTATGCCTCTATCCCATATAACATTGATGATCTATATTGCTTGTTTCTTATTTTTAATTAATACTTAGTATGATCCTAAGACAACAACACAACACGTAACACAGACTGTTTTCCATACATGCGTATGATGCAGGAAAACATAAACTAGATAAAATTGAAATTGTTATCCGTACTGTTGAATTGAATTGTCAGTATGGAATGTTGGACGAATCATGTTTCTATCACTGGCTCTCAACGGAAGGATTAGGAAGCTCTTGGACTGGATATAATACAAGTGTTGTGATTTGTTTTAAGTGAATTCTAGCACGACGACACATCAACAGTGAACATCATTACATCACGCGCGCACGCTGTCACTAATTGCAGAGCCGGAAATAGCAGCATCATTCGGAATGTGTTGTTGACGTTATAATTTGCTGATTCATTTATAAGTGTCTTTTTGGGATTTATTAAAAAAATATAAAGAATATTAATGAAAAAATATTAATTTTAAAAAGGAATCATAATACTACATCTGGTATATGGATTATATATAATTATATAAATTATAGTTGTAATATAAACAGAAAAAGAAGAAAATCATGATAAAAATATAATTAGAGTAGCCCACTAGTCGGATCGTGCAGCTGAGAACGCAGTGTGTTGTGAAACCCCCTTGCCCAGACTGTACTTCTATCTCGTCTATCTACAACTTGTCTATGTCAATCAACCCCCATTTGTTGTGTGCCGTTTGTTCATCACCCTTCTCATCACTCAGTTTAGTCGTAAACCGTGACATGTGACAGTGACTATGGAAGTTGACGTTCAGCGTGGAACAAGACAAACAGCGGCGTCGTTGGACATCATTTTATTGAAATTTGGAACACACAGTACTCTACCTGTCGACACGATAAACTCAACTCTAATTCAAATTGTGCAGTGATTTATTTAAGTTTTTAACAGTTTTTACCGCAAGTGAACATTTTTTCTAAATAAAATATATAAACATTTTAAGTAATGTGGACGAAGGAACTCGTAGGCGATTTATGAATTAAAATGATGGAGTGTTTGTTTGATTCTCTTGGACCTGGGGCTCAAGGAATGTCAGTTGGATCACCTTCCTCCCTTTCCTTTAAGAACGGAAGTGTCAGTGACTGATCAATCAGTTTTAACTTCGTGTGTGCAGTGAGAACTGAAGTAAACTCTAATCACAAATGGAAAACGAAACATGGTTCATTCAATTTAAAACAAAAAAAACTATCAACAAATTGGCATTTGTAACTAATAATTTTCACCAAGACTTTTATCAAGTACTTGTTTTTATATATGTATATTTTGCAGTTTTACTGTATCTCGACAGTTTTGTAGTAGAGTACGAAGGTGCGCACCTGTTGATGATGTTAACTTTGATGCGCACCGGTTTATTTAACTTTACGAATGTTTGTTGAAGTTAGAGTGTTTATAATAAGTCACTCGCATGTTTGTGACTGCCTGTGTGTGCCTACTATTATCGTATTGTGTATTGTTCTATCGTGAACAACGGAAGCAACTTTGTATCTTGAACTCCAGTTCGAGTGCAAGACGTGCTGTTAACACCCTAGATAAATGGAATTTTGATCCGATCAGTGGGCGTCTATGTTGATAGCTGAATCAATAAACCATCAATTATATTATTATGTCTTTATCAGTCTTTATTATTTTATTTTATGTTAAAAATTATGCGATTATCAAGAATCGTTGTTTATTAATAAATGAATTTAAAACTACATGCGGTATTCCACATAATCATCTTTAGATATCTTCAAATATCAAACTTCACATAGTAAAAAATAAATACATAGCATACTAGATTATCTGTTATCAAACAGTGACATTTATTTAATAAATAAATCAACTTTTCTATGGAAACCTAGAACAAATGAATTACTATTTACTTAGTATAATAAAACTAGTGTGCTATGACGAAATAAAAACAAAAGTCGCACATGGTCTACTGGATAATTATTTTTAAATAATCCGTAGCCTACCAAATAAAGACATTTTTATTTTAAAAAAAACCTCTAGTGTGCTAGGTGCTAATAAAATAACATACATACATACATAAAATCACGCTATATTTCTAAATAGGGTAAACATTAATTTAAAAATAATATACCAAATTTATGCCATAAATATTTTAATCATAAAATACACAGATCATTAAATATAATAAATGTTTCATATAAGCACAACAAACTTTAAATGCTAAAGTAACGAATAAAATGCAATATTTATAAATACTCTCCCGTAATTGGTTATGAATTAAATAAAAACAATAACAACTTTATATAAAATTATCGAAATGTTAGTAGTGATGGAACACGTTAAAAGTGGAAGTTCATAGTCATCATGGTATCACAGATTTGTAAGATGTAAGTTGTGCATAGGTAACATAAATAATTAAACAAATAACAACAAAGTTAATAATAATAAGTCTGAACTTCATCTAGTAAAGTGTCGATATTTTCTTCACTAATTTGAATATATCTTTTAGCTTGTCGACTAAAGTAGTAAATTTCACCCGTATAAATATCGAACCAAAGCGCATGAATATGCAATTCATGTTGCTCTAATCTTTTTTTAAGAAACCCGTAGCTAGCAACATTTTGTAATTGTTGCAAAGTATTAATTTGTGATAATTTGTCTTCTATAGCAAAATGATCTTCAGGATCTATATAAGCAACAAATTTTCTCATTGGAGTTTCTGCTTGGAAAATTAGTGGTTGTTGATAATTTGTTAGTCTTAATTGTTGAAATTTTTCTAAACTTGTACTAGCGTGGGTACATAGCCAAGATCTTAAAGGTGATATTCTTCTATTATCCTAAAGATTGAGTAATTATTATTAGTTGGTAATTAATTTTTGAATGAGATCATACCCTTGATGCGAATTCCGAATCTTGTAATTTGTATAATAGGTTCATTGCCTTGCAATCACTGTGTCCGCAGACGATAATATGTCTTATGTCGTTTACAACACAGCCTAATTCCAGGGCTGCGGGTTCGTTTGTTGTTAATTCATCTAAAAAATGCTGCGAATGTGGAATTACATTCCCGGCATTTCTAACTGAAACATTTAAAACGTTTAAATTTTGGCGCCTTTAAAAACTTTCAGCTGTTTTATTTACCAACAAACATATCACCAACGTTTGTTTCTGTAAATCTTGTAGGTATCATTCTGCTGTCCATGCATGTAAAAAATACGGCTTTTGGCTAAAAGAAAATAATTAATTAATATTTATAATTGAATTTTAATATTAATTTTGAGATTATTTTTATCGACTGAGTTTGCGTATCACGTTGCCGTCACATTTTAGAAAAAATTAATATTTTTTATAACTTAAATAAACTTACCATTGGGTTATCTCTGACTTGTTGAAATTGTTTAACCATAGTTTTTAAACCGACTTTACGGTATTTCATGATACCTTTCAGTATTCTATCCATTTTATTAGTGAATTTGTCATTGAGACCTCAAAAACTTTCTAAGGCTTCCCCCTCCTATTTATTATAAGTTAAATTCAAGGTTCACGTAATCATCACGCATTAATCAGTGTTTATTATCGATATAGAACACAAATCTTAATAAAATATTATTTTTATTTAACAGTTATTTGATGCTGAACAAATATAGAATGTAAATATACACTTTAGTTCTTACATAAATGAGATATTTCCAAATAACATTTGATTAAATATAATATATACAATTGAGATTAAAAAATTCAATAAAGCTTAATAAATCAAAATTACATAAAATAATAAAATTCATAGAGAGTTTAATTTAACATTCTGGCACTTGATACTTTTTCAAGTCTTTCAAAGTGTTTTCTTGCATTTCTAATATTTATTAATGTTACTTCTGACGGTATTTGAGGGTCCGACATACACACCATCACATATGTATTGCTTGTAAAAATATCAATATAAGCTGCGAACGCAGAATTTCTTACTTCCATGGATTGAAATTGTGCCGCTAACTTCGAGCATGATAATTTAAACTGTTTGATAATGTTCGATACCTAGAAAAAAATAATTACTTTAAAATTCGTACCGCGAAGTTTAAAATAAATCGTACACAGCCAACTCATTCATTTAGTTTTAAGATTTGCATTTATGTTTACGTTTAACTTCAAGTAACTAAATACGAGCATTCACACTATCCACTGTCAAGCACTGTGAATGCTCGTATTTAGTTACATGAAATTAAACTCTGCTAGATTACCTTTTCGAAACGATGACTATCCTTGTGCGGTTTCCGTTGACAATGTGATATGACTAAAAATGTAGCTCTTTCAAATAAGAGCACTTCATCAGCATCAACAATATTAGCAAATTGTTGTAAGCTATTTTCGAGAGCCTTAACATTAGGAATCAACATATAAACTATACTAGACCAAGCACGATAAAGAGTCTCATCCCAAATAGAAGTTCTAAACGCAGTACATTCTAATGGTTTCGAAAGACGTTTCAAGTCTTCTTCTCTCTCTTTAAAAATCACATCTCTTTGATCTTCAGCAACTAAGTCCATTTTGTGAACTAAACAAAATATTTTGGCTTCAGGTGAATTTTGCAAGATAGCTTCAAGGCAAGATTGATAATAATGCATATCTTTATCTAGTTCACGGCTTTCTACATCAAAAACGTAGATGAGGACTTCTACATTTCTGAAAATGTTATCACGTTGAGATGCGAAATAGTTTTCCATGAATGCTTCTTGGCCGCCGCAGTCCCAGAGGTTTAGCACCAAGTTTCCTAAGAATCTGACGTGTGAATGCTCGACATCAACTGAAATGGTAATTTATGTTACATTTGTGGTACTCTTTTAGTATTTTTTGGCTCACTTGTAGCGCCTAGTCTTCGAGTGTCTCTTGCTATATAATTAGCAAATATAATAGATCGCATACTCGTTTTTCCTGAGCCACTTTTGCCCATAAGCAAAACCTAAAATTAATCAACAATTTCAAAATACATATTTCAGGGGCGGTAACGGCAAAGTCCATTGTATGTTATAAAATATTAACAATTTTTAAAATTAAACAAAGCAAAATTAGTCATTGTGATCTAGGTTACAAGAAAACTATCTCACCTTTTTCTTCATTGTGATGGTATTAATTGTAATAGATATTTTTAATTATGATAGTGCTAAGCACTGTGCTTTATTGTTAGATATTGCCTTAGAACGTTTTATTGAAGTTTTATTGCGTACGTCAAGTGACAAATAAATTATCTGTGAAATGTAAGTTGGTAGGATTGGTTCAACTCTTGTCATACCAGTAATACCAACTGTTGATCAGATTTTTACAGTCGCCCAAATAAATTTAACGGTATGGACACTGTTGTTTATTCGCATTACTGTCATGTGTCATTGCTATTATTTTTATCTAATCTGCAATTCGTTATCCTTGTTTAAAATGCTCTCGATGTGTGTTAGAAAAAGATAGCGTTACACACTGAAGGTGGCTGCTTGAGTGGCATGAGGCTCGGACAATGGTGGTTATGGCTGTTATCGGCACATTTGATATGGATTTTATAGAATTATTTGAATAAGTGATTCATTTTCGGTGTTATTTTCCGTTAGTTTAAGTCTGTTTGTGTGTATGTTTCCATTTCTTTTCGCGAGTGTATTTTAAATACAGGTATTTTTCTATTGTACTTGGTGCCGATTGTGTAGTACAACATTGCATATCTTTTAACTCCGCTGACGCATACAGACGCGCCCATGCAAAAATTATTAATATTTGTATTTATTTACTATTTTTCATAATTATATTTATAATAAAAATATTCATCTTCATGTATGCTTCATATTAAATTTGACAGTTTATTATAAGATCCTAGTAGGTGAATCCACTCAAATACGATAGTCATTTGTTGTTATCAATTGTTTAATTGCCCTCTTCGTTATAATAATGTAGACGACGATTGTTGTCATTGTTGCCATGCTTTGAGAGAAATTAAATTGTTACCTATTGTTTAAAAGATAATGTTTTATTACCAGATGATTTCTGTGCAGTGAAAATGTCATCTGATGAAGAGAAGCCCCCAGCCCCTCCGGTTCGCCTAACATCGAACCGGGGAACCGACCGCACGGACAGTTCGATTGCCGTTGATCGGCCTTTACCAAAAGAACCGGACGATGCGGAGCGGAAAAAGAAAACGCTTAAATCCAAAATAAAGAGCAGCAAGACATCAACCCTTCATAGTTCCGACAAGCCAAACATTTCGTACCCCACTAATTTCGAACATACTGTTCATGTAGGCTTCGATCAAATAACCGGCGAATTCACGGTTAGTATAAGAAACGTATTATTTGGTTGACGATTTAATAAAGTAGGTGCTTGTTTTTTTTCATTAATTTATGAAAATTTTGTTACAAGCTGCCCCTGAAAGTAAGTAATGCATGTTATTACCCTTAGTTGCAATTAGTTTAGATAGTAGAGTCACTCACATTTATTTTCCTACCCCTCGTACATTTCACGATTTTTATATATTATTTTGTATATAGGGTATGCCGGAAGCTTGGGCGCGTCTTTTAATGTCCTCCAACATTAGTAAGCAAGAGCAAAAGTCCAATCCTCAGGCTGTTCTAGATGTTCTAAATTGGTATGATAATAGTGTTAAAGAGCCAGCAAGTTCTAAATATATGACTAAAGCAGCGACTGCAACACACTCAGGTACTAGTTACTTTAAATTAGTTAAGTTAAAGGAAGAGATGTTACAATGTTTTCATGATTGTAGGTTCCTCATTGAGCAGAGTATCGAGTTCGACTCCAAGTAGTACTTCGCCTACAGAGGCCGAAGGTGGTGCTCATCATTCATACAATAACTTGTCGAGTACTCATGCCGTTAGCTCAGAAATTGAAGACGAAGCGCCACCACCTCCAGTTGCCAGTCGGCCTGAACGCACCAAATCCATTGTAAGTCTATTTATTTTTCTTATATTAAAGCCTCAACTAAATACGTGCATTTACAGTGCTTGAAAGTGGTACGTGTGAATGCTCGTATTTAGTTATATGAATTGAAACTTACATAAATGTAAACCTTAAAACTAAATTATTATGTGAATGAGGTTTAATTGATTCAGGACTAGTGTAGAAAATAAATAATGTTCTACGGAGATCCGCAATCGTGCGACAAATAAACATTATGACACTCAAAATGAGTGCGGAAAATTTACAAATCCAGCACTAGTGCGGGAAATGTTTTGTTTTATTTAATTATTTTTATGTAAGGAAACGTCATGGTGCTTAAAAATGAAATATAAACTGTATCTAGTCGCCCAAGTAGTTAAAAACTTCAATTTAATTTAGTACGATGTTGTTGAGGACATATTATTAAAGTTAAACTCAACTATTTGGGCGGCTATGCATAGTTTGTCTTTAATTTTTTTGCATCATGACGGTTGTTTCCCGCACTCTTTATGAGTATCAGAATGACTATTTGTCGCTCAATTACAGAAAAATATGTTGTTAATGACCAGGAAACGTTTTGTTACGGAGTTAACCCCTTTGAAAATGTGTTTCAAAAAACACGCATCTCTATTAATTATTATTAAGGATTTTTTTAAATTTCTACGTATGTTAAGAGAACGTTTTTCGTGCCATTGGATTAATAATTATTTTTAACATAACTTTTAATAATCTAATTAAAATTGTATAATAATTGAAAGAATCTCATTCTGTTTAGGCATTTATTGGTATTAAAAATAGACTGTGTAAGTAAACTGCCCCTAATATTTCGAATTTATAAAAAAAATTCTTAAGCTTGATTCAAACCTACCCAATTATAAGTATCTAAGTTAACCAACTAGCACTCAACGCTCGCACTTATAATTGAAATTTTGTGGAATCGCTGGTTGGTGAGTTTAGAACTTATATACTACTTATAATTGGGTACACCCTGTATAAACAGTAATTAGTATGAATCTCAAATCATTACTAAATACTAATCCGGCGCCTAACAGTCGTCTAGCAAATTACAATTTCAATTCTTTCCAGTATACAAAGCCTTTGGACGACATTCAGAATACAAATGCGAGCCACCACACGCCGACCCACAGCCTGAGCCCCTCGCATTGCGCGCAAACGCACAACACCCCTGCCAACGCCAACACCACCATCCAGGGCGCTCCGCTCTTGGACAAAAACAAAAACCAAGCGGGCCCCGAAATGTCCCGCGCTGCCTCTGATAAACGCAAGAAGAAAATGACGGATGAAGAAATCCTCGAGAAACTACGAACCATCGTCTCCGTCGGCGACCCTAATAGGAAATACACCAAGATGGAGAAGATTGGACAAGGGTAAGTGATTCAAATTCAATTCATACTAATGAAGGGTAGATTACTTAAATTGCAGTCTTAAGGCTCCATGAAATTAAAACCAAAATAAGATGCTAAAATATTCAAAATTGTGCCGTTGTTTTTGAAATCTATGAATTCATATTTGAATAATAGTCTGCTGGTAATTAATTAGTGAAAATAATCAATTTTAAAATGTTTTTAAACTTATTGTTTGATGTTTTTCCAAAAAATTTCTTGTAGCACTATTCAAAACAACGTAAAGAATCGATTATATTATTATATCCAAACAACCATGGTTTTGACATAAACATAGTAATTTAAGTGGAAACAGTGCAACTTGCCATAAAAGTGCTATTTTTGACAGCTGGCATTCTGTAAATTGTCACTTTTAGTGCCTAGGCAATAAAGTTATTTTGAATGTCTAGGCAATAAAAGTATTCGTTGCCATGCAGAATCAATAAAATAATTAGTTCGATTCAATATTTTTCATTTAAATGACACTTAAAATTTAAATGGAAGCGGTGCAAATGGCCATAATACCCTGTTCACACGAAGAAAGTTTTTACTAAAAAAGCCTTCAATACAAATTTTTTTTTTTTGAAATAATATTTTTTGGGTACAGTGGGATCTAAAACGTGAAGATTCATCAAAATCTCGAACTGTAAAAAATCACGATTACAATACGGAGAAATAAAAAGTCGACGTTTCGCTAACACAATTGGCTTCTTCAGGGCAATGACTCAAATTAGTTAGTAATAAATTTTAACAAAATAAATATAATTAAACATAACAAAAATTGTTAGTTGTGTCAGAATCACATTAAAATCAGTGTACTGTGTGCAATTTTTTTAAATGTTATTCTGACACATCTAGCAATTTTTGTTATGTTTAATTATAATTTATTTTGTTAAAATTCATTACTCATTTTAGTCAGTGTCCTGAAGAAGCCAATAGATTGGCTTTTTGATTAAATAAAAAAACTTATTGCAGTCCTGAGTAATTTCTACCCTGCATATAACCAAACCAGTCGATCAAAAACTTCATTTTCATTCTTAATATTGTTTATTGTTAGCTTAAAGTATACATAATAATACAAAGACTATACTAGATTTAAATTAAATTTTATGACTTTTTTGTAATTCTTTATAAGCAGCATTTATGTTTGCAATTTTCACCTTACATTTATGTTGGGCGTATTTGGATTTATCACTGTTCTTATCGGGATGATAAATAATCGCAAGTTTGTGATAAGCTTTTTTAATATCCGAAGCTGATGTGTCTTTGGTTACACCAAGGATTGTATAATAATTAACTTCCATTTTATGTTTTCGTTGAATTTGTTCTAACTTATTTTTATGTACCGCGTTATTATCTAATTTAATTAATTCATTATAATCTTCAATTGCAAAATCGTATTCTTTGAGCTCGAAATTGGAATCTCCGCGAATTTTAAGTGCGTTGGGATGTGTATTGTCTATTTCTAAAGCTTGAGAACTGGCTTCAATGGCATCATCGTATAATTTTTGTTTATAGGATATTTCTGCAATTTTTGTATAAATATTTTTGTTTTGGTTCATATTTCTAATATCTATGTCCAATATGTCGTGGTACAGCCTTTTTGCTTTATCTAATTCATTGCTTCCTAGTGCTTTATCCGCATTCTTTCGCTTTTCCGAAATTAATTTATACATTTTGAATAAGTCTGTAGCTCTTGGAGATGTAGCTAGTATTTCTCGAATTTCTGCCATTCCTAAATTGTATTTCTCTTGGTATAATAAATTCATAGCACGAATGCATATAGCTTCCACGTCATCTTTGTGAGTGAAAAGAACATCATTTACAATAAGTAACGCATCTTCATGTTTCCCAAGATAAACCAAACATTCGGCTTTCATTAACTTAAATCTAACACAAATTTCGGCCATTTTCAAACATTCTTCCATTAGTTTAACGACCTCTGCGTAATTTTTCTGCTCAAATAATCTTTTAGCTTTCTTGTCTTGTTCTTTAAGTTCTTTCATCTTTTCCAACTCACATTTTGCAAAACTGCTGTCCGGATCAACTTGGCCTAGAGACGTCAATGCAACAATGGCGTTGTCGAGGTCTCCAATGGCCAGATAACATTTAGCTTGCTTGACATAAGCGCTTACTATTGTTCGATCTAATGTAATTGCAACTCCCAAATCATCACTGGCTTCCTTGAAACGGTTCATGTTCATGTAACACATTGCTCGCTTGCATAGCGCTTCCGACTTTCGATAGTCGGTGTTGATGACATCTGATAGTAGAAATATTGCATATTCGAATTGGTTTCTCTCGAAAAGTCTTCCTGCTTCACTGAAAATACGACAAGCTTCCATAAATATTACGTTTACAACGTAATCAACAATAAAATATCACAAGAAACAGTTACTTTGACAGTTTTCAGGTTAACTGTTTGATGACTCATTTCATGTTGGTAGCAATCGACAATTTCGAAACCAAGACAACTACGATCAAAACAAACCGGTATTTTCAAAATGACTTTTTAAGATTTAAAATGATTTATAAATAACATGAAATTAAAAAAGAGAGAAAAACACTTAAGCCTCATTCCCACCTCTATCATAGTCGTAGTCGTAAGTCGTAGTCGTAGTCGTAAGGAAAACCGACCGTTCCCAGCTCTTATCATAAGGGTAATGTTTTGTTCACAACTAAACTAATAAATGAGTCAAATATATTTCAAATAATTGATAATTAAATTTTACTGTTATATCGGAAACAATACTAATTTGCCCAGGAAGAAAATTATAGTATTAGGACAAATAATAAAAAATAAATGTATACATAAAATGTATTCAATTGCATGTGAACATACCATGATTTTTAAAAATGTGTAATAAGATATATGAAATAAATCATAGTAATATTGAATTACCTTAAAAGCTATAAAACATTCAGAAATATTTAAAATAATATTATTTTTATTCATATTTATATTTCTATAACCTTTCTTTCGACGAGTAGTGCAGTGACAGTAGTGAAACCAGCAGCACTACATATCTCCATCTCTTTCTATTTATGATTACGACAAAATGTTTGGCAGAGCCAAATCCTTACGACTACGACTAACGACTAACGACTAACGACTTGCGACTACGACAAGAGGTGGAAACGCTGTAACGTTGTTTCGTATGTCAAACTCTCAAGGTTACGACTAAAGACTTATGACTACGACTATGATAGAGGTGGGAATGTGGCTTTACTCAAATGCTTCTGCCATTTTGAATTTGCAGGCACTATCGGGTGAATGAAGTGCACAGGAGGGGAATTTACAGAATTCGTCAGCTGATAAATACATGATAAGATTAAATTAAACAATACTAATTCACAATAGAGTATTTAAATTTATTTAAAAATTTCTTTTAAAGTACATATTTAATTATTATCACTTTGCTTTTACCAAAAGTCGTTTTTGAGCGTTTCTAACTCGAATAAGTTTTTTCTCCAGCATTTTTTTTCGTTCAGGGCTGGCTTTAGAATTTTTATCAGGATGATAACGCTTCAGTAAATCCGTAGCTGCAATTTTAATTTCGTCTTTTGTAGCCTTCGCTTTGATTTTTAAAATTTTATGGTCATTTTTTAACTGATCACCAAGTAATTTTTCTGCTTTTTCTAGTTTTTTCTTAATATCGTTAGAACTTTCCAAGGTCATTAGTTCTTTATAATCTTCTACTGCATCTTCGTATTCTTCCAGATCCATATTAAATTGAGCTCTAGTTTTTAATATTTCTTTATCTTTTTCATAAATAATCATATAATTCGTGCAGTCGTCTACCCCATTCCAGAATAATTTTTTATCCTTCCCAGCGATTTCTATTTTTTGTTTATACAATCTCCTGTTAAACATTTTTCTAGTATCATCTATTTTTATTGTTTTAGTTAATAGTTCATAAGCTACGTCATATTTCTTTTCTCTGATCGCATTTTTAATTTCTTGGTCGTTTTTCTTGATCATAGTTTGACTTCTAAAAAGTTTTGTTGTAGCAGAATGATCTGGGAGTTTCTTTTTTAATTCTTTTGAAATTTCAAAAGCAACTGCTGGATCTTCTTGATAAATTTGAACAGTTGCTTTAATATATAATGAATCTTCATCCGTAGATTTATATTTCAACACATCATCTGCTATTTTTTCAGCTTCTTCAAATCTTTGCAAATAAATTAAACACCTACCTTTATTTGTGATGTATTTTATACAAAGAGGCGCTTTTGATATACAAACTTCAATACATTTTAAGGCTTCATCATATTTTTGATGTTCCATTTTTATTTCATATTGATGCAAATTCTCTTGAATACATTTTATATTTTCATACATCGTGATTATTTCTTGGTCTTCTTGAAATATTCCTTTTGCTTTGCCTAAAATATTTTCGGCATATCTCATGTCACCAATTGCCAAACAACATTTTCCTATTCTGGTGTAGCCTTTTTTGTAACCTTTGTCGTATTCAATAGATTTTCTTGAATCAGCCAGAGCTTTTACAAATTCGTTCATCATCAAATAGCATGCTGATCGGTTTCCGTAATATTTTGCGATTTGTGGACATATTTCAATTGCACTATTGTATGCATACACTGCGTTTGCGTACTGTTTTAGTCCGTATAAAACATTTCCGTATTCATTTTTCTTTTCGGCTTTCCTGAAAATTTTTGATTTTTTAGTTGATGGTTATAGAATTAATTCTTGACTTACTGTACAGGGTCGTCCATGATGAATAAGTTATATTTATCATATTTCTAGATTTATATGTATTTATCAATAGTTAAATAGAACTTTATCAGCTTTCAAATTTGAATTTGATAGATATGTTATCAATATCGACAATATTAGTAATATTACTATTTATTAATTTTGATTTCCTTTTTACGAAAATCTATATTTTATATAAAAAACAGACGAATTTGTTATTGCTTTAAATAATTATATTTACCATTTAATTACATGTTATGTAGGTACGAATTTATACTTTGAATAATGGTGATATGACATTGTGTTTTATAATATACCTACATGCCTAGGCTTTGTATTAAAAGTCTAATTTTACAAACACATCATCCTCTTGAATTATATTATGTACTCATTAATTAATGATTGTTTTTTTGTAGTGCCTCTGGAACTGTGTATACAGCAATAGAAACATCCACTGGAATGGAAGTTGCCATAAAACAAATGAACCTTTCTCAGCAGCCAAAGAAAGAGTTAATTATTAATGAAATTTTAGTTATGAGAGAAAACAAACATGGAAACGTAGTTAACTATTTAGATAGTTACTTGGTGTCTGAGGTACAAATCATTTAAGCCTCATTCACATAAGCATTTAGTTTTAGGGTTTAGATTTATGTTTACGTTTAAGAAAGTTTGAATACATCTAACTAAATATGAGCATCCACAGTGCTTGATAGTGGGAAGTGTGAATGCTCGTATTTAGTTATATGAATTAAATGTAAACCTTGAAACTAAATGTTTATGTGAATTATTTGAATTAATGTGTATTATAAATATGTATGTTTTGTAGGAATTATGGGTGGTAATGGAGTACTTACCCGGTGGTTCATTGACTGATGTAGTGACTGAAACCTGTATGGATGAAGGGCAGATAGCAGCTGTGTGTCGAGAAGTTTTACAAGCACTGGAGTTCCTACATTGTAACCAAGTTATTCATAGGGATATCAAGTCTGATAATATTTTGCTAGGCCTTGATGGATCAGTTAAACTAAGTACGTATTCTTTATGTTTTTACATTGGGCCGTATTTTTCTGCCTTATTTAAATTATGAAGATTCTCTAAAACTAAAACAATATGCACATTGTATTCAAATATCTCACAATAACAATGTATAATTCAACAAGCGTTTAACGATCGTAATTACTCATTAGAACGAAAATTTAAAACACGAGCCGCATGCCAGTATCGTAAAATCATTTGAATGATTAATTAAACGCAAGTAGAATAATATAATACCTTACCTACGAGTACATTAATTAAATAATTAATAATTTCATAAAATTCAATTGAAATAACTCTTCTGCCATATATTTAGGTTGTTAAAAAATCATTTAAGCTACAATTAAAATAGTTATTTGTTTAACTATGCAAAAAATATTAGATTTACTGCCGCGGCTAGATGAGGCGCAGCCGAGGCTATGAATCTAGCTTAGGCAGTAAATCTGTTATTGATTAATATTAATTTAGCGATTATTTTCAACAATTACTGAGGCATTAAAAATAATGTTATTGCTTAGGCACTAAAAGTGACATTTTACAGAACGTCAGGGGTACGTTCAGATATAGTTATCTTGGGTAGGGCGAGGTATTGAATGGGTGTTATGACGTCATTACCCAGAGTGCGTCGAGAGTGGACTTAATTTCTGGGGTACGTTCCGATTCCATGGATAATTGTCCGGATATATCTTGTCTAGGGAATGACGTCACAGAGAAGAGTGTCTTGATTCTGAACGACATTATTGAAAAATGTCCCTTTGACAATACGCATGCTCTTTTAGCCCGCTGTCACTTTTGTTAATTTGAATTTGTGACTATTATTATTATTATTATATTTATCTGTGAACCATGGCGTTATTTGCAGAAATTAATTAGGATATTGAAATATTAGGTGCTTTTAGAACATTTTTAAGAACGCTGCCTGAAAATAATCCAAGTAGAATAAAGAACTACATACAAGAAGTTATTCCAAATTATACTGAAAGAGAATTGTGTCACCAAATAAAATAATGAAAAAGACAAACACTTCATAATTTCTATATTATCATTCATTTTTACTAAAAAAGAATGATCATTATATTGTTATGATGCAAAAACACCATAAAAATACTGCCACATGAAACTGTTTTCAAACAAAGATTGACAGATATACACATAACAACTGAACTACGCATGTCAGACAACATTTACCTACCTCTAGGAGGTAGGTAAGATTTTATTGTCCGGACATTCCCCTGGTAATGATTCTGAACAAAATTAAAAGTTACCTTGACAAATCTTCACTTGATTCTGAACGGTTTTGGGTAAAATATCTTGTCTGGACAATGTCCGGATACTGAATCGGAACGTACCCCTGAACGATTTGGAGTAAAATACGAGTATAATTTGAACTTGGTTATGTACAAATTGGATACTAACCTGTTTTACGTCGAACACCTATTTGCAATTTGCCCATTATTAATGTACGGTTCATTATCAATTATCAACACTATATAATCAGTTGCATTTATCTCATTGGTCCCATCCATTTTTTTGCGAATTTACTTCTCGGAAAATTTTAAATTATATCGAGAACTAAACTAAAATAAACCGTGACAATGCCGTTAACACATATTGCGCATGCGGGGCGACAATCGTCCATGTCAGAGAGTGGGACGACGAAGGCGCACTCTGGACGAACATCCAAGGAATTTCTGAACGATTCTGAGAGCGTACTCCAGATACACTTTTTCGAATATCTGAACGGCTTGGAGTTACAATGGAGTCACTCTCGCTCTGAGTGTGTTATTCCTGAACGTACCCCAGCTATCAAAGAAGTAGCACTTTTAATGTCAATCGGTGAAAAAAATAATATTTTTTTGGGTTTAGTTATGTATATTTATGTCAATCAACAATTTATTTACTTAGATACTGCTACATTACATGAAGTTTTTAATTTATAGCCATAATTATAATATTATAAAACTTAAAACCACGACGTACAATATGAACACAGGAGTGGACCCTCCGTATCTTAGCAATATTGTAAATTTGTGGCATTTTTTTACCCTATGCGAGAATGAAAGATCACTACTGGGCTCGTGCATTACCGTTGTTTATCGTCTTAGGATGCATAGAATCACAGAATGCATGCTTTGAGCTGTCTCACTCTAAAAGGTAAACAGAAAGGCCACACTTCATCCGCCCTAGTGTTCACTCATGTCATAATTATTTATAATTGATGTATTATTTAATAGCTGCAGATAAACACTGTTTTTATGCACCTAAATGCATGTTTTATACAGCCAAATATAGATGATTCATTTTTAACTTATGTTTACAGCCGACTTTGGTTTTTGCGCTCAAATAAGTCCAGAGCAATCAAAGCGCACAACAATGGTCGGCACTCCGTACTGGATGGCACCTGAAGTAGTAACCCGAAAGCAGTATGGACCTAAAGTAAGTTCGTAACATTTCTTCTTGGAATTGCCTGAATGTATTATTTTTGATTGCAGGTGGACGTATGGTCGTTAGGTATCATGGCTATTGAAATGATCGAAGGAGAGCCACCCTACCTCAACGAAAACCCGCTCAGAGCCTTGTATCTTATCGCGACTAACGGTAAACCGGACATCAAGGACAAGGAGAAGTTGTCTCCTCCGTTCCAAGACTTCCTGGACCAGTGTCTCGCGGTGGACGTCGACAGGAGAGCATCTGCAAGAGATCTCCTGAAGGTAAGACTTTTTATATTGCTTTTATTTTTGTTTCAACAAACCATAACAAACCCATCCTCATAAGTCCTTTTTTATTAAACTATTTATTTGGATGAAGTTCTGTAACATTTTTTATTAAATTACAATGTTAAAATGCAAATATGTAATACGTATGTGAAATTTGTTGCACGAGGCATTATTATCTAACGAAAATTGAAAAAAAAAATCAAATTCAAATCGGTACAATGATACAAAAATTAATGATGAACAACTGATTTCTTGATGTTGATTGTTTAACAAATTTATTTCTTCGTCCAGTTTTCTTTTATTTACGGACTTTGGTGCTTGTATAATCAATTGCATGTTGTTGCCGAAACATTGTCTTTAATAGTTAAATAATTCAAAACTGAATCCTAATAAATAGTTTATTTAATTTTTAATTCTGAAAGATTAATTTAGTCCTTATTTAAGTTCTGCTTTCTGCTTGAAGTATTTAAGGATAAGTTATTAATTGTGGTTTGTTGATACAGCACCAGTTTCTAAAGATGGCGCGACCTTTAGCCAGCCTGACACCCCTGATCATAGCTGCCAAAGAGGCCACTAAGGGTCACTAGCGTTAGGTGAAAGGTCCCTTAGGGGATAACCTTTACGAACAATATATTTTCAATTTTGTGACTTTAAACATGGAACAAAGCAAAGAGAATATAAATAATAATAAACTACGTCGAGTTCCCAACGTTTCAGCGACGAGAACTGAGAGAAATAATGAGAAGTGTGCCTAATTTCACTACAATAACTCATTACAACGGCATTTAAATAAACACAGAATAGTGTAATGAGGTATATATTTGCGTAGCTACAAAAGTAGATGTTAAAGAAAATATATATTATATTATATTAAGAGTTTCTAGAGCGTACACTGGATTGCGAAATTTTTATTTATTTATATTTATGAAGCATTTTTGACAGAATATCTTTTGATATTTGTTATTGATAGTATTATTTAATGTTATGTGTGTGTAGTTATGCTTGCGCAAGAGTTTGGAAAAGTGCGTTCTCTTCTTGTTAAAAAAAATTATGAAGAGACTGAATGGTTCTGCTGTGATCCGGTACGTATCATGTAGGTGAAATTTTGTAATTCTGACTTGCCAAATTTATGAAAGACGCAAGAGATTACGGTCTTTTCCATACAGTATTGCGCTCAAACGAAAATAGAATTTGTTATATTTCGTTGCTTATTATTGTGTATACGTATATTATATTAACAGCTGCTTTTGTTATCAAACAAATTTTATTCCAATATATTATTATTATCATTACTTATTATAAATATCATTATTTCAGTTATTATATTGTGATTTAAAGTGGAATAAAATTCGTTTATAATATATCGTGAATTCAGCTGTATTCTTATAGAAGAAAAAGATACATCAAACATTAATTTAAAAACAATTGCATTTTGTTGTTGGTAGATATATTTAGATGGTTTATATTTTTCTAAACGCTCCGAAAATGCGAAACTGAATTTGTTGTGCAGGTGGTCAAGTGTGTCATAATGAGGCTCTAGAGTTATGTTATTATTTTCTGTCTTGTACATTGCTTCTCCTTTACCAATGTGTTCTTTTTCGAAAGAGTCCAGGTAATCCAATAACCATAGGCTTGGATTTGCAGCTAGCGCTCTTAAATCATGAAAAATATATTAATTATAAACTTGTGAACGAGTGTTGTCAAGCGAGAATGTGAATTAATTAGTTAATAGTATTTTTGCACTAGTAATATAACGATATACATATTATATGAATATGGGTGGTGCGATATGACAGCTAAAGCGATTGTTGCGATATATTGTATCGACTTGTTCAGTGCGCTGTACGAATTAAATCATTTTTAATAACAAACACATTTATACCATAACTCATCCATTTCCTCTTGCCTACTATAATGCTCAGTTCACACGAGGAAAATGAGTTTTAGAGGATTCACCTAATTTAGATTCGTCCTCTGAAATTCTATTTTGCGTACTTGTTACATAAATAACTATTAGAGAACTTTTAGTTATACGGAAAATTTTCCTCGTGTGAACTGGGCATATTCATATCACGAAACAGGAACAGGATATTGTGGTTATGATGTTGGAATTTCATTTAAAAAAAACCAGAAAAATATTTACAACTACCGTTTTATTTTTAGAAAAATATGTTCTATTTTATAACAACTTTCCATTAAAGGAGATTTGGTTTATAATCAGTTCATGTAATAAGTATAAAATATGATGAAATTAACAAAGTTAATAATCAATTAGGCCTATTCGATAAGTACAATAGCAAATTTGTTCGCTATTAAAATTTGACGATAAAACAACATTAAACATTCGACAAAATTACAACAAATTAATGACTAACAGTTTACAACCACAGGAAAAATAATAAAAAGAAGACTGAGAATCAATGGCATCAGACAAGTAGAGTAAGTTCTAGCTTTGTTCCGCTGGTTGCTCGTTTGGGATAAAGTTGAGTGATGCCGAGTTGATGCAGAACCGCTTCCTGGTGGGCTTGGGACCGTCGTCGAAGACATGCCCCAGGTGGGCCCCGCATTTGGAGCACGAGACCTCGGTCCTTATCATTCCTGGCCGCGCAATGAGCAGTAAGAGGTTTCCGCCCACTAATGGGTGTGTCACAGGGGATAGGACAAGGACCGACACATACAAAAAGCACACCAGGAAGAAAGGAAACCAGGTATACCAATATAATAATCAAACCAAACGCACCATACACCCAAAGGGTCAAGGACAGTATCCATTTACAGTGGATTTGTCAAGGAAAAGGAGAAAAGAAAACAGTAAAATTAGCAACCCACAGTTTTGGTTCGAACGGACGGAAAACCACAACCAACATACAGACTACATGCATTATCGTTAGTTGCAAAAGTTTGATAATAGAATTTGTTAATCACACAACACAAAACAGACAATACTAAGGAAAAGGCTCAGGAATAACTTTGATAAGGAATGTTATACATATTTAAATTAAATTAAGAGTGTGCTAAATTACGTTTTGGTGCTAATAGCAAAAGAAAATTAAAATAGCAAAAAAATATTATTTTGGCGTTTTGGCTAAATTTAAATGCAAATAAGAGCAATATTCACAACTTCATGCATTTATTTTAATGGCATATAGTACTCAACTTACTTATCATGGAACAAAAAGATTTTTTTATAAAATTTGTATATTTAAGGACAGTTTTCGCAAGAACCACTGGATTGTTGATTGTATAATGGATATTTGATTAACTATGAATGGAATAAAATTAAATTTTAATAAATTGTGCAACGGCAAGGATAGTAAATTAATGAAATTCCATTTGAAAACAGTGACCCAAAACTGTTTGAGTAAAAAAAAAAATGAAAAAACTATTTCAGTTCCGTGATAAAGATTTGAGCACTATATGCACGAAGTTGTGAATCACCCTGTATAAGTAACAGTTCAAATGATTGACGATCATAATAAAAAATGAACTATCTAGTGACTGAAATATCGATAAGAATACAATATTTACTTCGTTTATCTAAAAGACCTAGAGGTCAAATCGTCCGATAATATTATAATGACAAATTAAAATTAAATTAACTGATAATTGCTCACTAAAAATATCACAAAACAGAGTTAAAACAACCAAGAACTCACCACTACTGGTGTCTTTGCTTAATTTAACTTTTCCTTGGTCCAAGACGTCGTTGAATGCAGGCCATCCACAGCCACTGTCGTATTTTGTGTCTGAACTGAATAACTCTTGCTCACAACAAATGCATACGTAAGTACCAGAACCGTATGTCTTGTTGTAACATCCTAAAGATAATGTTAGTTTTTATAAATAATGGCAATTTTAATTTACTAATATTACCAGTGAATGGTCGCTCTGTGCCCCTTTCCTGGGTTACATGGAATTGCATGGGAGTTAATCTTTTTTTCATGTCTTCTTTATCAGCCATTTTGATGTACGCTGAAAAAATAATAAAAATTATACGCTATTTTAGACTATACTACCGTGAAAGGCAACAAGTTACATTCATTCCCTATTTAGGACATATAGGTCATGCAATATTATTATTAAAGCACCTGTTATATGAAATTTAACTTTGTCTTGGGGTTTTAAAATTCTTTGAGATGATAGTACGCAACGTGTTAATTTAGATAAATTTCGGATACCGTACATACCGCACACACCACCACTAATGACTAATAACACATATCACTCATGTGTCAAAATTACGTAATTCTGACAGCGACAGCAGCAGCAGTTATCAGCAGATTCTAAAGCCGGGATCAGACATGCGGAATTCGGCGAATCTCGAGCGACTGTTCGCCGAACATCGCTCAGTGTGTATGGGGAGCTTGTGATTTGGCGAATTGCGATTTGTTTGCGCCCCGGTAAACTAAACACATCAAAGAACTTCCTCTAGAGGGGGGTCGGACAACCGTTCCGTTCACACATTCAGGATTCGGCGAACAGCTAACTGTCAAATTACTCACTCCAGCTCCTTCTCAGTAGCGAGTAACTAAGTTGTTCCTAGTTAGCAATTTTATTACAAATACAAATTATTTCTATAAACTATTTTTAAAAGTACTGGTCTAGACTCTCCCACACGGCCGAAATCAATTATCTATTGTTGTTGTTAATTTGATTGTTTGATATTGCAAAAGGTTTATAATCTCGTTAAGTTATTATAGTCTTCTATTTTGTATTAATAAATGAAAGAAATAAATGCATTTGTCTCCTGACAAGAATTCGGAAAAATGTAGAAATGTTGTTCAAACGTTCAGCCTTTTCCCATATTTTTCTCGTTATTATGTGTGAACACAAAGGCGAACACCGTTCGACAAATCACAAACGTTCGGGATTCGCCGCATGTCTGGCCCCGGCTTAAAGTTCAATTTACACATGAACCACATCCATATTAATTTTAAATTTACATAGACCCTGTTCACACGAGAAATCTTTGATGATTCATTTAATTTTGAGAAAAATAATTCTAGTGAGAATTACCTGTTAAATTGCGGTGCCGCTAAATTGAATCTTCAATGAGTCTTGGAAAAGAATAATTTATTGATTGCTTCAAAACCGTGAATTTTTTTTTTCAAAGATTCAGAATCTTGAAAGAATCTTCAAAGAAACCTCGTGTGAACAGGGCCTTTGATATGGGAACAACTATTTCATGATGAAGTTCCATCAACAAATTCCAAATAGAAATGTCAAAATATTGAAAAAACAAAGTTTGTTTCGGCTTTTGCATTCAAATTTTACAATACTTTGACAATGGATTTAGAAAAATTTCAAAGGGAATCTAGTAGAACAACGCACAGTAGTGCATCAAGAGAAAAATTAAACGCTTTATTAAACGACTATCACAAAGAATATCATTCAAAAACAGCCATTAAAAACAAATCACAAGAATTTGTATTTGAAGCAAAATTTAGAAAACACAGAAGAAATAAATTAAACATATTAATCAAATGTTTGGCTCATGGTTTATATTATTGTAATGGTTTAAATTTATTACCATGCGATTCAGGTATTCATAAATAATAATAATTTACATTTTTATGATAATAAACTACTTTATTATTTAGATATATTATTGAACGTACCACCGTGGAAATATGAAAAACCAACACAAAAATTAAATAGCAAAGAATTTGTAATTGAGCCTGATTGGAATATATATTAACAAACATTTAGCTGTAATTATATATTTTTCATGAAAATAATTAAAGTTTTTGGGAATTATGCTGTAGTTTATTTTATAAAAGTAGCTTGAAAAAATGGCTAAAGAGCAAGAGAAAGAACAGGTCAAAAGTAAATGGTATTTGTTAGAAGTATATGTTTTGATGTTTACTATGGAGTGTAAAGGTATCTTCTACCTTCCATAATGTTTACTTACACTAATTTAAAATTTATCAATAGATACTAGATAGAAAGTAGAGATATATTGTAAATTATAAAAAAATACTATAATGTTTAATAATTAAAGAACAAACACTATTTATGGTGGTGGTTGGTGGACAACATCTCCTAGTGTTTGTGCTTCTAGAGGATCTGCAGCATGTCCTGGAAGCAGGTGGTCCTTGTCGTCCAACACGGATTCATTGTTGTGCTGTTTCCTCCTGAAGGATACGTCAGGTTTGTCGCTAGGTTCCGTTGGTTTCATTTCTGCCTTCACTGACTTCTTGCTATTCTTATTGTGGATTGGTGACGCTGATAGCTATGGTTCATAACTGATTCTAACTTCTAAAACGGCTTTACAAGCTCCCATACTTTGAGTTTCGCACAGTTCCACCGGTTCAGGAGCATTATCGAAATTACCGCCATCGCCACCACCGCCACTCTTCTCTAATCGCTCTAATCTCTCTCTTGCCTCCTTTCGACTTAGAATTCTACATAATAATTCTACAAATAAATTTGAGGTGTATTCCATAGTGGTAATACAAGAAATAAATTAAACATATTAATATAATGTGTTTAAATTTATTACCATGCGATTCAGGTATTCATAAATAATAATAATTTATATTCGCATATGGCACTAGATGTCGCGCGACTTAATGTAGGATAAAAATAATTTATATTTATGATAATAATAATAGTTATTTATGTAACAAGGGCATCGTGATTATGTTTATGTTCATTCGAGTGCGACATGTTTGCAAGCCCCAGGGCCTGTAAATCGCCCGTGGGCTCTAAACATTAAACATCACTGATGCCTGTGGTGCGTACAATATTTTGTCTTACTATTTAATTTAAAATATACCGCGCGTGGCATTTCGCTTTGACGTTTCAAATTTTGTTAATATTTTTGGTATTCTAGTAACGGACAGGATAATATTAACAAATAATAATAATTTAAGTTTTTGGGAATTATTTTGTTTGTTTATTTTGTAAAAATAGTTTTAAAATATTCAGTGGGGAATGCGGTGAATGTAGCTGTAGCCTTGAACGAAAGAGCGAGAGAAAGAACAGTTCAAAAGCAAATGGCGTTTGTTAGAAGTAGAAGCTTTGATGTTTACTGTTGTTTGACAGATTCTTTCCATAGAACACCATGATCAATATATAAATAATAATAGCATTTATGTTCGAGATATAATGGAATAAATAATGCAGGACCTAAAGCGCAGTGTTTCTGTTCAAGTTATTGACAGTGACTTTGCGCTGCTCCTTCCAAACGGAATTTATGAAATTAAACAGATGGAACCGCGCTCCAAACTAAGGAGTGTTATAATCATCTGTATATTTCTCGCCGTATCTGGCATCATTGGTTTCGGATATTTCTGCCCAGATCAGGTAATATTATTTTCATACATTCGGATCTTTGAGCATGACGAAGTTGTATTCGTAGGTCTGTGCACTTTCAAATCGAGAGTCTATTTTGTCATATCAACCAGATGGCCTTGGAAAGCCACTTCCTAGTGGATGGGTTAACGCCAAAGCAGGTCTTAGTTACGAAGAAGTTTTACATGACGACTTTTCATTTGATATAGACGCTCATGATGTTATGGTCTTTTTACACATACAAAAGACAGGTAATTGTATTCTGAATAGATCCCGGACATCTCATTCTGTCTGTACAGCCAAAGTCATAGTTCAACTAATGAAACCATGTAATCATAAGTAATAAACTAAGAATAGTTGTTGCGTAGTAACGGACAAACGAATGTCAAAATTGATATATTTAAATCACGACACTTAAGCTGGCGTGATTTAGGAGTCAATTTTGACCCGAGTTGTCGTTTCTACGCAGGAATTAATTTATGGTTCGAATTATGTTTGCTTGATTATTTCACAAACGTCAAAATAATACAGTTGAAGTGTCAAAATTTTCAATAATAAAGGGCAACCCTGGATATACATGTAGTGGTTTTATTAAATTAAAAACATCATTACTATGGTGATTTTAAACAGGTAAAGTAAAAGATTGTCCACTAGTGGTTTTGCTCAAAATTATACCCATTAGTGGGTAAATTGTTACTTTGCTTGTTGGAATTCACCATAGTAACGATGTTTTTGGTTAGAGTTGGAACATAATATTTTTTAAATATTTAATCAGTTATTGAGGTGTTGGATAAAACGTTATAGTTCACACGTGGGCAAAAAGGAATTACCCACTCGAGAAAATTATCTCACTCAGTCTTCGGCTTCGTGAGTTAAGATTTCTGTCGTGGGTAAATCGTTACTTTGTCCACTAGTAAAACTATTATCGCTATAAAACTGCCTTCTTCAAAAAAATAGAGCATTCGAATTGGTCAGAAATGAAGTGTGTGGAATAATCAGCTGAAAACAACTACAAAAAATTACCACGGGAAGTTTCACTGGTTTGATTGGTCAAACGATGTCCTTGGCTGTACAGACAGACTGATGTATACTGCATTATGCTAATTTAAAATTCATTAATAGGTGGCACATCATTTGGTCGACATTTAGTCCACGATTTAGATTTAAAACGTCCTTGTACATGCCAGAAACGTCGCAAAAGGTGTTTCTGTTTTCGACCACACAGCGACCAAAATTGGTTATTTAGCCGATATACAACTGGCTGGCGATGTGGTCTCCATGCTGATTGGACTGAACTAACTAATTGTGTGGACGGTGTACTTGATCAGCTAGAGGGCCATGAGGCAAAACGAAGATATTTTTATATTTCATTGTTAAGAGAACCAGTCGCTAGATATTTATCAGAATACCGCCATGTTCAGCGAGGTGCTACTTGGAAAGGATCTAGACATATGTGCAAAGGCAGAATGCCCACAAACCAGGAGTTACCGCCTTGTTACACGGATCCCTCTTGGTACGGAGTAAAACTGGACGAATTCGCGGATTGTACATCCAATCTGGCAGCTAATAGGCAGACTAGAATGTTAGCAGACTTAGAACTTGTCGGCTGCTATAATTATTCATACATGCCGCAACCCGAACGGGATCGAGTTCTTCTAGCTAGTGCTAAACGAAATTTAGCCTCGATGGCATATTTCGGTTTAACAGAATACCAAAAAATATCTCAATATATTTTTGAAGAAACTTTTAATCTTCGATTTGCGATTCCATTTGAGCAGAATAATGCAACAGTTTCCAGTCTGACTATGTCGACTTTGACCACTGAGCAAGCAGCTAAAGTGAGTCATCTTAATTCGTTAGACATCGAACTTTACAGTTTCGCCAAAAAGTTGTTGTTTCAACGGTTTGAGAAACTTAAATCGCGGGACAGTGACTTCCAGGCTCGGTTTGAGCACTTGGGAGAGCTGCCCACCAAGCCAGGTGTGACAGGGTTCGATTGGGACAATTTACTCGAGGATACTACCCCAAACAGTGCGTAATGAACTTATTTTATTAACTTCCGTATCCGAAACTTAAGTGTACTATCATCTTCGACAATTCGTGCGATGCATTTATGTGTTTAGATTTAATTGTACCGTCACTAACAAGCTTTAGATTCCATTTTAGGTTCACACTTAAAATTAACTAAAATCACATTGGTTGAAAATAATACGGACAACTTAGTTAGGTATCGAATTGTCGAGGACGAATTCTAGAATATCTAAGTCCTTGAACGTACGTAAAAGACACCACAAACCCCGGAATGCATGCGGTAGATATTTATATATAAGTATACGAATCATATCGTTAGTATTAAGTGTGAAATCTCGTACTGCGACGTTGTTTTAATGATTTGCCAAAGATATTAATAATGTTATTGTTGTATAATTTTGTACCTCTCCGTTGATAATGTTTACATTTTGTGAATTTTAATGTCTGACACACGTTCTACGACCATTTTTATCTTCGCAATTTTATACTGTGTTTATAATATTTATATATTTTGATTGATGTAAACATGATTTTTTTACATCATCGTCACGTACGATACGTTGCTGCCATATTAATCAGTTATTGTTGTATACTCAGTGTTGAATTCGTTTATTTTAGTGTAGTTATTTTATATAAAACAATGTAATGACTGATTTTATTTACACTATATATTTTAAAGGTACTTATAACTTATTTATGTTATTACAATTACTACAATAGATTTGCACAGGACAAATTTTAAAATTAGGAATTAAAATCAATAATTAAGTTTGCAAAAGTTAAAAAAGAATAAATTAGTTTATTATTAAATAATTACACATTTTCACTAATAAAAATAATTAAATTAATGCAATACTAAAAATATAAAATTATGATAGATTAGTGGCTATTTTGTAGAACAAAATAAAAATATTTTATATTAAATGCAATAAATTTTGGTACAAGAAGTCATTTATGGTTTAAAAAGTGTACTTTAATTATTATTAAATCCCTTTGAAAGTTCTTCATGATGCTTTAGTGTATAAAAATATTTTAGAGAAGAGATTGCTCTAACATAATTTTTTCGAAACCTGAAGGTGATGAAAAATTGAAGTTTTCCAAAATAATATCTAGTATGGCCCCGTCATCCACTAAAAGAAAAATAATATTAGTAGCAGAATCAATTTATTTTTAAATAAACGCACCATATAATGCAGGATATACTGCTCCTTTCACATTAGTAACTGGGCATTCCAATTCCTTCCCATTTAAATAAAATTTTAATTGGATATGATCATATGATACACCGACGATGTCACCTTCGCAAACTTGAAATTCGGTATTACTTGAGTTTGAATTTGTATTTGGGATACAATTGCTATTTAATCTGTACAGTTCTTGTTTATTATGCCGTATCACATTGTCGCTACATAGGGACCAGCAATATTCGTCCATACCTCCTGCAACAAAAATAAATGATTAATAAGTCAATAGGTACCTATATACGTTTAAAACGGACGCAAACCATAACCGAAGCTATTTTAGCGACACAAACCGAACCGTTAAAAATAACTTGGCAAACCTATAACCGGAGTTAAACCGATTCGAAACGTTTTAAAGCATTATTTGAAATTTAATGTTCTTTCGTCAAATTGCTATTAAATTTTTATGAGGATTGTTGTATTTCCTACAGTTTAATCAAGTTTTTAATTGTTTTTTTTAGAAAGTATGTATTATATATATTAATCCAAAACTGGAACGATTTTTTAAAATTGTTTGTTATTTAATAAATCGTCGAACCAATTTTTACCTCTCGCCTCATATTCTATAAGAGAGGTATTGTAATGGGTCAAAATTTTCGAGTATGAGTTTTTGGTGGATAAGCACGTTTCAGGGTCTCTAGAATACGAATTTACTATTTTCACGATGATGTCTGTGTGTGTGTGTGTGTGTGCGTTTGTATGAACCGACGATTTTTCGTCCACGATAACTTAAAAAGTATCAAACCGTTTATAACCAAATTTCATATTTAAGGTTTTAATAAGTATCTTAACACCGGATAAGATTTTAGTAGAAATCCGCAAACCGGAAGTAGTACTTTTAGAAGTTTGGAAAAGTTTTCCGTAAATATATTGGTACATTATTTATTTATGACAATTTTTGCAATTAAAAATAAAAGAAATTGTGATTATCTATGCGTACAGTTAATTATAAATACAAATTGCTGAATCTGGAAGTATTTAACAATAAAATAAAGTACAATTAATATTCTATTTTTTTGAAATTCCAGTATCTTGTCCATGATATAAAATTTGTTTCTACATAAAATTTGAATTATTATGACAGTGACAGTACAGTTGACATCTTTTGCTTGCATATTGGTTTACATTATCGTTTACATATTACATGAACATGAAACTATTAAAATGTAAGTAAAACTATTTATTAGATTAGTAGAATAAGCAGAATTAGGCGAGAGGTCGTGTGGTGGCCACAGCAGATTTTTTTAAAATGGAACCGGTTCAATCCAATAAAAAATATGAAAATCACAACAAAACCGAACCCTATAATGCTCTGTCCACACAAGGATTCTTTGACGATTCTTTCATGTTTCTAAATCCTGAAAAAAAACTTAATTCTCTGTTTTGAAGCGATCAATAAATTATGAAATACTTCTTTTCCTAAACTCATTTGACAGACAATTCTCACCGGGATATTTTTTCTCAAAATTCAGAAGCATAAAAGAATGTTCAAAAAATCCTTGTGTGAACAGGGCTTTAAGAACAGTGATCAGTGAACCGCGAACCGAACCTGAACCAATATTTTGTGCGGTTTGAGTCCCTGCTTAAAAACGTTATGCAGTGGAACATTAAATAACAATATAGTATTTGGAGTAGTATTACTAAATAATAAATATTATTATAATTTAAAATATCAAGGATTACCTTGTGTTAGGCTTAAATTAGTTTGCCGGGTAGCTAATCCGATGGCCCAACAGCCTCCTTGCTGGATTTTAACTTCGAAATATGACTTTGATTGTACCAAAGGCGCATTTCCAAGGGCTCCGCCTGAACCACATACCCTTTGCCCGCCCTTAACAATGACGACCTCATATCCTGAACAGGAAAAAATGTTAAAATTCCGCAAACATACGTTGTCAATCTATGACAGTACCCATATAAGCAGTGTCTAACTGAATAGGATTTTCACGTTGAATGTGTTGAACTGTGGGTTCAAAACCCAATCCATCTAAGCAGCCTCTCAAACAACAAAACATCACTTTCATTTATATTTACAACGACAGTTTTTATAACCTATTTTTAGATTTGACAAGTAATAAGAAATGACACAAGCGCTGCTAAGGAACTTTTAGTTTTACATTACAACGATTGTTGGTAGCACTGAAACAAATGGAGAAAAATAAAAGTAACGCTTTCTCTGTTGATGTGTGCTGCTAACCTGTGCAAGGTTTTTATTTTAAGCAGTATTATTATTTTAATTTGTTAAATATATTTGTGTGAATATATTGAAATAGCATTGTAAGTATTGTGTCTATATACATAAATAGTAGTGCATTCATACAGCCATTCTTAGTATATAAAATCATAATTTCATAATGCACATGATGGCGTCGTCCCTAAATATGAAAACAGTGACTTTTTTTTAGTGTAAAATGAGGCGAAAGAGTGAGAGAAATAAATCAAAATCTGCAACTGAGAAAAAAACTGCAGAAACACCAAGAAAAGGTCGTCGTTCATCTCGAAGGCGCAAACGATCAACTTCACATTCAAGCAGTGAAGATTCCGACGACGCGCCTTTAAAACCGGCGGCTACTGAAACTAAAGAAGCTGAAGTTACTGCTCCGCCAGATGAACCAAAAGTAGCAGAAAGTCGCTCCAATTCTGACGAAGATAAACAAGAAGAACAACCAATTTGGAAAGTTAAAACTACTGAAGCACCAAGTGGCGAAATACAAAAATTGAAAATATGTTTGCAACGACCACCCACAACACCTGAACGGACAGAAAAATCTCCCCGAAGGCGAAGAGGTAAAGCATCGAGTCAATCTGATGATGCTTCTTTAACTCCGGAAGAGAAGCCTCATAAAAGGAAAACGCGAAGAAGTAGTCCTGCTGCACAAGGATCGTCACAGGATAATTCAATTATAGAGGATGCTGAAAAGGACGAATGTATAATGATAGTAAAGGAAACAAACGAAGTCATGTTAGGAAAAGGTAAGTTAGATTGTTCACAACCAAGTCAAGAATCTGAGAATGAGGAATGTATACAGGACTCTCGAATACAGGCTGACGAGAGTCTAATTGAGTCTAAAATTGAGCAGGATAACAAACAAGATTCTGCACCAATTAAAAAGGAAGCAAGTGAACCTCCAGTACATCCAAGTGAAAAATCTGCAGATAAAATAGAAGCCGTGGAGCAATCCGAAGCAACTAAAGAAAAACAAGAAGAAACAACAATTGATACACAACAAACTAAAACTAAAATTGAATCGATGGAAGTTCAAGAAACACCCGAACCTGAACAACCAATGGAAACTGTATCACCGTCTAAAGAAAACGAAGCAGCAGATTCCAAACCTGAAAAACAAAAAACTCTCGAGAAATCTAAAGTCGAAAAACAGGAAAAGGAAGATGCAGCTGAATCTTCAGCTACTGATAAAACTGAAGTTTCGAAGACAAAACCAGAACCAGTGGTACAAGAAACAACGGAAATAAAAACTGAAAAGAAAGAAGAAATAGTTGAAGATGATTCTAAAAAATCTGAGCTAGTAACAAAAGTAGAATCTGAAGAAAAAGCTCAGACAGAAATCAATGTACCTGAACCTCAAGAAAAAGAGACTGCTAAAGTTGAATCACAAATTGTATCATCAAAAACAGATCTAAAAGAAGATTCTAAAATTAAAAATGAAGAATCAAGTACAAAAAGTAAAGAAGAAATTAAACCCAAAGATGAAAAATCTACTGAAAATGATGATGCAAAACCTTCTTCAAATGATGATGAAAAATCGTGTTTAAAAGAAAATGAAAAAATAAATGAAAGTTCAGTCGCCGATGAGGAATCTACAGAAATTAAAAAAATTGTTCCTGAAAAACAACAAGAGTCTGAGTCTGCCAGTTCTGAAAACAAAATTTCTTCAGAAAAAGAACAAGAACCTAAACCAACAAGTTCTGAACCAGAAATTTGTTCTAAAGAACAAAAAAGTTCGAGATCTAATAGTCCTGAATCCAAAACGGCACCTGAAACGGAACAAGTTTCTATATCTAAAAAGGAACAAGATTCTGTATCTAAAAAGGAACAAGATTCTACATCTAAAAAGGAACAAGATTCTGAACCTAAAATGGAACAAGATTCTGAATCTAAAGAGGCACAAGATTCTGAATCTAAAATTGAACAAGATTCTAAACCTACAAGTCCAGTAGAAAGCAAAGTTTCTTCTGAAAAGAAACACGATTCTAGACCAACTAATCCTGAAGCTAAAATTACTTCAGAAAAGGAACAAGTCTCTGGACCCAGTAGTCCAAAAACTGAAATTACTTCTAAGAAGGAACAAGATTCAGAATCCACTAGCCCTGAAAATAAAATTACTTCTAAGAAGGAACAAGATTCAGAACCCACTATTCCTGAAAATAAAATTTCTTCCAAGAAGGAACAAGATTCAGAACCCACTAGCCCTGAAAATAAAATTACTTCTCAGAAGGAAGGAGATTCTAGACCAACAAGTCCTGAAATTAAAATTACTTCTAAGAAGGAACAAGATACAGAACCCACTAGCCCTGAAAATAAAGTTACTTCTAAGAAGCAACAAGATTCAGAACCCACTAGCCCTGAAAATAAAATTACTTCTAAGAAGGAACAAGATTCTAGACCAACAAGTCCTGAAACTAAAATTGCCCCAGAAAAGGAACAAGATTCTGGACCTACCAGTCCTGAGAATAAAATTATTGCTGAAGCAGAAGAAGATTCAAAAGTCAGTAGTATGGAACACAAAGTTTGTTCTAATGAAGAAATAATGGAAGAAGATTCTGAAAGAATTATTCGTAAAAGAAACTGGGGAAAATACAAAGCGTCTCTTATTGAAGAACACATTACTTTTAGCGTAATAAGTTCGCTTTTCCCATCTTTAACAGTGCTTAATCTTGATGAGGTTAAACTAGAAACTGAAGAACCTGTTGTAAATGAACCTAAAATTGTTAAAAAAGAGCGAGAAGTCACAGTACAGCCTCCGTTATCACCAAAAGAAGAGGAATCTGAAAAAGAAGTTTCGAACATAGGATTAAATAGGAAAATTTCAATAGTAAATGATGAAGCAAGTAAACTGCAACCTCCTCCAAGTCCTTCTAAAAACCCTGTGTCGGCAATTTTATTTTTAACGAATCTAGTTCGACCGTTTACTATTAAACAGCTCCAAGAGCTGTTATCACGGACAGGGAAAATAGTAGAAGACGGATTTTGGACTGATAAAATTAAATCAAAATGTTATGTGCAATATGAAACTGAAGAGTAAGTTATTTTTAATTAATTTTGTTTATTGTGTAACATTATTTATTTTTTTAGAGAGGCTGAAGCTACAAGAAATGCTTTACATGGTGTACAATGGCCAACGGGAAATGGCAAAAAATTAATCATAGATTTTGGCAGCACTGAATCCATGGCAGCTGCTAAAAATGCTATTCCTGAACCTGTAACACCCAAACCTGTGCAGCAAGAAAAACTTGTTGAAAAGGTAAATATATTCGTACATATCTAGCACGCTTTTTACCCAATATGAATGTGACAATCTCACATATTGGTATAGATAAATAACTACCGTATGTGCATATAATTCACTCGATGATTACAGCTTACATTATGAGCTCGGTAAATAATATAGTATTATTATAATATAAATGATTTGATTTTTAGGTTCCTGAATTTAAGAAGGAGGAAGCAGTGGAAGAAAGTAGGTGGGACAAAGCCCGAGCGGCAGCTCCCGTCCGAGAATGGGACCTGGGTAAAGTCCCCCAGGACCTCCGAGACCGTTCCCGAAGTCGAGACCGAACTCAGCCTCGTTCAGAAAGAAACGATAAGAAAAGACTGTCGCGGAATGAGTCACCATCAAATGGTAACTAATATTTGTATTTATTTGTTCAAATTATTTTATATTCTATTTTGTAGGTGATCATCTTGGTCCACGTAAAAAGAAGAAAGAAGAATCTGAAGTAAAGATGATGGATGATTTGTTTCATAAAACTAAAATTACTCCTAGTATTTACTGGCTGCCCCTTTCTCCCGAACAGGTATGTTTCATTTTATTTAATCCTTGGAATAACAATGAGTGAATTTTAATTTAAACTTTTATCTCGAAGTTTTAAAATAAATTAATTAGTCAAAATTATTACATTTTTTACGTGACTTGCATGGGAATTTGTTTTTGCAACTTGCAAGGTTAATCGATTTGATTAAAATTCACATTAAACTGTTATCAGATATGTTAATTTATGACTAATTAAACTTAATTGAATTAGGAATTACGTGTATTATTACACAATACTCTATATATTATATACAGGGTGATTTACAACTCCGTGCATAAGTATTCAACTTACTGATCATGGAACAAAAATTCGTAAATTTCAGAGCAGTTTTCGCAGGAAGCATATTTTTGAAACCACTGGGATTGTTGATTGTATATTGGAATCTGATAAGAATAGTAAATATATGAAATTCGATTTGAAAACAGTGAACCAAACTGTTTGCTTAAAATCCTGGAAATTAAAATTGCGAACTTTGAAAAATTCTTTCAATTCCGTGACAAGTGAGTTGAGCACTATATGCCATTAAAATATATAAGTACATGAAATTGTGGATCATCCTTAAAAATAACAGAAATATTTTAGCTTGAGCTAACATTTTTCGGAAAAATTTGGGGTTGAAATAAATTTAATGCATTGTTTTTAAACTTTATATTTTTAATAGTAAAATTTTTATAAAATATGACATTTGACATAACGTTTATATAATTATTGATGAAATTCAGTGCAAATATATAATAACAATAATAAACAAAGTCACATTAATTTTTGTTGATAGATGCATATACTTTTAAAAGATATTAATTTAAATGCGGTTTTGTTAAATCATAGTTTTGTAAATCTAATACTTGCAGATTTGCTCAGAACGTTATCAAAATTACTTTTTAATAAATCTTCAAAAAGAGTTTCTTAAAAGAGTGAAGAATATCTGATTGTAATATAATTTAGAAGGGTAGAAATTACTTAAATTGTGATTAAATAAATATAAGTTAATGCCGCATTCATAGCCCAAACTTTGTCATATGGCAATGTGTACTTGCGTTCACAACACCAAATTGCAGTGATATGAACGCAAGTACACGTTACCATATGGGAGACTTCACAAATTTCACCAAATTTCGAGCTGTGAATGCGGCTTTAGACTGCAGTCCTAAGTAATTTCTAGCCCTCATATATCCAAACCAGTGGATCAAAAACTGAATTTGAATTATTATTTAGATCGCTAAAAAACAACAGCAGCGATTACAACGCATGGCAGAACACAAACGTCGTATGGAAGAATCGCGCCGTATAGAGCGCGGCTTCGGGAGAGGGGGCCCTCGCTCCAGACGACGTTCAGCACGTTACGATGGCGATTAAATCAAATCTCGTAAACGTCTGTGAAATGAATTGAAACCCACCATTGGGCAACGCACCATCTCCGGCGTTCATACAACTCATCTCGTAGAGAATGGTCGGTTATTTTTTGCCTTTACCGTTAAACCTATAACTTCTTTCAATATCAAGGATGGGTATCCGTATCATCATTTTTCCAAATTATTTTGATTTTCTTATATTTTCTGTAAAATAGTTCTTTTTAGTTTAGAATTGCGCCCGCATGATACCCCATCCGGTATCCTGTTCCTTCATTTTCGTTCACTTCATTTTCACGTCAGAAGCCTTATGTTTTAGGTGTAAATGAATGTGATGTGCGTGTGAGTGAATGTGTGTTAACAGTTTTTATTATAGGACTTCAGAATTCAAGCTAAGTTGTATTTTTTTGGTCAGGCTTCGCTTGCCTGACCCACCTGCAACCCAGGACGAAACAGTTTGCGAACTTCTGTACTATTTCCGGTATTATTGTGTGTAAACGACGGCTGAGCAAGAGCTACATCCAATTATTGGCTGGAAACCAGAATGAAAATACGTCCAAAATGATGACTTACCAGAAAGTAAACAACAACATGATTGTCTAAGATATTTGATTATATATCTTTATGGCACTGACTTAATGTCAATTTATTTATAAACAACAAACTTGTAATCATGCACTCCTAACATGAAATAGAATTATTATATTATTGTGAATTTTTACATGATAATGGTGTGAAATATCGGTTGAATGACTAGAAAGACATTTTTATTTCTCAATAAATTTTATTTCTCAACTAAAAATGGATGACTACTATTATAATAACATTTAAATGCATCTAACTATAATAATAAGACTACAGGAATTCGACTATTCTACTACAAGACTAGTAAAAATATTATGTTCATCAATACAATTCTTTACTTATTTTAGAAGTATAATTTAAAATGAGTGCGATACAAATTGAGTAAGTCAGATGATAATATCAAAATTTTAAAAGCACAAAAGCTATTTTAAAATTTGTTATAAATTGTATTATCTAAAATTGAAACTATTCTTCAGTGGGAGTGCGGGATTTTCTATTCATGAACACACATCCACACTTTACTACAAACAGTACAAACAAACTGAAGCCATAATGAAAACAATGTGTGTTCATAAATTGAAACTAAATTTGGTTTCTTCAAATAATTCCATTGGTGTCGTCTATCTCCAAACAGTAATCTAATTTGGCCAAGAGTCCCTTGTACTGCATCTACTTTGGTGCTACTTCTCATAAACGAGTTGTTCTGTTATAACAACTACACAACATGGAAACATCAATAAAGTAATGCTATACTAAAACTAGTACTAAATTCAAATACTAAGCTACTATACAGGATATATCATAAGTTTTGCTAAGTAATCTTGCATTTATTGATTCACTTAATTAAATTTCAGTTTGAAATAATTAATAATACAGCCAGAATCGTCAAGTTTCTGATTTCATTAATTTATTTTTGGAATTAAAAAAAATATTTTGATTAACATATCAAACTGTATACTGTATGTATGCGAAGTTATGAAACAGCCTGTATTTAAAGAAGGTAATAATGATATAATATTTTGCTTACCTCTCCAGCAGTCTTCGTTTAAGATCCGGGGGATACGTAACATAGATGTAGTGATCGTTTTGCCCCATATCCTTATCGGACGCCGTGTAGTAATCCTCCGTGTAGACCTGTTGATGGGGCACATCTAGACTGTTTGACGCGGTACTGCTCTGCCCCCGCAGTGTGTGGGCGGGTGACGGAGTGGACGTATCAGTCACACTTGCACTAGTTACACTTATGTCATCAGAACTACAAACATGTAAGTTTTCATTCTTGTTTAAAAGCTGTACAGCAATGTAGTACACTTACTCGAATAGTACCCAAATTATATAGTAACACAAACATATTCCTAACGATAAAACCATGACTATCATAAAGAGCAGTCCCCATGGAAATACTCTTCCTTCGGTTTGAGAATCTTCCCAGTATCTATCACAAGTCAGGTACCAACAAACTGCTTTGTTGAGTTCATCTGCAAATAATCCTTCATCATTACTTATATTTTTCTACGCTCATGCTACAATTTAGTTATTTTATGTCATCTGTACTATAATGCCACTCATTTTGATGTAGATTTTCATGTAATTAATCCATTTCGATACAAATTTCTATTATGATACACAAGTAAATTTCATGCTAATGAATAGATAAAAAATAGTGTATTTACCTAGTGTATAATGACTATTTATCATTATCTGTTTACTTATCATGTTTTTCTACTCCCATGCTATAATTTAGTTATTGTCATCTATACTTTCATGACACTCATTTTAAAGTAGATTTTATTTTCGATACCGATTTTCATTATGATACCCAGAAGTTAGTTTCATGCAAATGAATTTTATTTACATAATGTCCAGTAGTCCATTTAATAATATATTCCTCTAAAATAGTGCCACTAACATTTCAAAAACTATACACATCTATTCATCTGTCACATTGACATTTTTGTTTTAAATTTATTTTCTATATTGCAATTTACAAATCGTGGTAGGTGAAATTACATATTTTTGAAAAATCATATTTCTTTATTGGTAAAAGATATAGAAAAATGTTTTAATAAATATTGTTAAATGAAACTTCTTCTTTCACATAGAACAAATTGTAACTTCCATACTATTTTTAAGATTCTTGCAAGAAATGTTATAGTGCATCAATGAAAATACCATTTCCGGTCGACAGATTTTTACCAAACTCTCGGCAGCTCTTTGTTAAGATGTCCAAACATGTAATGCCAAATATCAGAATTTTATGTTCAGTAGAATTTGAGATAAGCGAACCCATCTATCCATCCATACACACAAACACACAGATATCCTCGTGAAAATATTCAAAATAGGTTCTAAATGTACTAAAACGTGCTTATTGACAAAAATCTTGACATAGAATTTTTTCACGATCCCTATCCTTATAGACCCTTCTCTTTTACGCGGGAGGTAACAAATTCAATTATGGGAGTAGAAAAAAATAGTGTATGTAACTCGTGCATAAAGGCTCGTATGAATTACGACACTCGCCATGGCTCGTGTCGTAAACTCCATACTGGCGTATAAATAGCTATTCTACTATTCTATATCATACCTTCCACTTCTTTAAAATCATTAATTGACAACTGTATTAAAAGACTAGCTATGCAGTCCCGTACTAAAATCTCACATCTTGTCTTTAATTTTTGTAATTCATCAGGTTTACAATTAGCCTTCAATTTTTGTAATTCTAAAATTCTTTGCTGTTTAATATCAACAGCAGGTAGAGCGGCATCAACTAAGTCACTCTGACACGGTGTCCAGTTTCCATTCTGCGATTTATCCTCTCCTGAAGAAGCATCCTCATCTGCAACATTTCTTGTTAAAAATATATCATCTGAGTTTCTATTTCTTACTGTTTTCTGATGTCTCCGGTGCTTCGGTTTTCTCGCAGTGGTTGTGTGGTGTTTCAGGCGTGGGCGGCGGTTGTGTGGTAACCGGAGGAGGTGATTGTTGTTTTTGTGCGTAGCTGCCTTCTCTAACAGTATACCGTGCTACTTCTCTAGGTCCTGAAGTGGCTAAAGCCGTACGATACGCAGTAGCTTCACGCCAAATTTCGATGTCTGTATTTACACTTTCAGGAAATGCAATTTTTGCATCTTGTGTTACTAGGACGTTACAGCGCATTATATCACAATAATCTGCTAGACATACTGCATCTTCAGCCTTCAATAAATAATAAATAATTATTCAATTTTAATTCCTTGCCAGTTTATTTAAAATTAAGGCTATTTCACATAAGCATTTAGTTTTCAGGTTTATGTTTACGTTTAAGAATGTTGACATTCAGCACTTTCCACTTTCTAGCATTAAAGTTTGAATCCTCCAAACTTTATGTTTATGTTTAGCACTTACTAAAGCTGTTTTAAGTTTATTATATGAATGCTATGTTTCTTAAACTTAACTATAAATGTAAACCTTCAAACTACATGCTTATGTGAATGAGGCTTAACACTCTCAACGTTTCGATCCTACTTGGATCATCTTCAGGATAGTGGAGTAAATTTGGAAAATAAATTTGCTTCATTAAACATTTTAAAACAATGAATTATAAATAGGATCAAAACGTTGAGAATGTTATTTTAAATAAATTGATTATTTAATAAATAGTGTTTTTATTTTGTAGGAAATAATGCGGTAGGTGCTTACCATGTTAACGTTGCTCTTATGACGATTGTCGAAATGCATGTCTAAAAACTTTTCTTCAAAAAAAGATTTTCCACAAAAACCGCAAGTCCATTGTGAAGGACGGTGCTGATGTTTGGCTGATTGTTGAGGACCAAATATGTCCCTTTGCGGATGAAAGGGGCATTCTAAAGGTATACTGACTTTGTACTTTTCTAAAATTGGTATCCATTTGCTCTGAATTATCTTCCGGACTATCCTTGCGTTGTCCCGTGGACATGATATTTTGAATACCATCGGGCCCGGCCATGGTATCAGAGATAGCACGAAGAGCCCGATGAGCTAGTACAATCAAGAAAATAATTAAACGACCGCTATATTAAATATTCATGCATATAATGCAGTATTAATACTTTATTGATTTTTTGGTGTAAACATGGTTCTTTACTGTAAAGAATTTGGTGAAATTTTGATCACATACCTGTACATTAATATAATTGGTCCTCATTCATATTCTGTGCCTTTGGCACAAGTTGCACGAAAATGTTAACATTATATTTGTAATAAAAATAATTTAAATGTCCGACGCATTACCACGTCTGCTGGTAACCACATTCATCCATGAGTATTATACATTATTAGAACAAAATACCTATCACCTTTTTGTCCACATTTATTTTATAAATATTTTTTGATGGTATTTGTTGTTTGATTTTCTATAAATTAGTATGCGCCTTATAACAGGCTACGTATTAACGATACTGAAAGCTTGGTTGCCTAGTGATAAGCCATCTATGCAGCACATTCTTAACTATGTATTACGGGTATTACGACCTAAGCACAGACTTACGTAAAGAATTTTTAAATTTTTAAATTTCCTTAAAATCTATTATTAATATTATATAAAGTAGAGAAATTTATAGTGCAAAGTTTGTACGTTATATTCTTGGCCATTAAAATTTAACAAATAGGTAACAAGTAATGTATAATGTACAAATTTAAAGATTTATATGAAGTGACTCATATTGCCTCTTTGTCTAACATGTGGGTCAAATATAAACAGATGTGATTATGCGTCAGTCAGAAAGTGATTATCCGTAGTTGACTTAGGTGGCTGCTTGCCTTTTCATCTCTGTTTTTATAAAGTTTTAATACAATTATAGTGTATAGTTAGTGGTTTTTGAAGACAATAACAATGTTTAAATTATTGTGCTATCGACGAACGTATAATATGTACAGTATTTTAATAATGTGTAGTTCTATGTAGCCATAAATCGCGGCCGTGTTTTTTATTACTATTTGTCTAAATCGGTTGTTATTATATAAGCAAAGAAATTCGTGCATAATGGATCAAACATACGTTCATAAAATGCAATATATGTCACTAAATGGGTCAGAGGGTGGTCCAGGGGATGCAGAATCCCCGTACGGCCGAATCATGGCCAAAGGTGACCCATCCTATAACCATAAACAAAGATCTCTCGGTGCAATTGAAAGTTTTGCGGTCGAAGGAACATCCCCAGCGCCTCAAAAACCACCTGCCACGGATTACAAGATCTACGAGAGAAACAACATCATAGCGGCATCAAAGTTCGCTACTCCGAAACAAGTGGAGAGCATCGCATCACAAAAGGTCGCGACGGACAACGCTACCGGCTATAACGGTACCGATATTTACGTTCAGTGCGCGAAGCCCCAGGTAAGAGGCCCTCCGAGTCCTACTCACTCTCTCAGCGGCTCGTCCCAGCACTCGGCCAGTCCGCGGGCCAGTGTCGCGGCCGCCAACTTCGGCGAGTATGCCTCTTTGAAGAATCAGCCAGTTTATGAGAATATTGATTACTATGGAAACAGAAGTACACCGCCCTATTATCACCAAATTCCAAATAGGAATCTTGCTGATGGCAGTTATGAGTCTAGTTTTAGAAAAGCTCAACCGCAAGTACCTGCTGGAAATAAACTAACTTCACGGGAAGTTGAACAGTCTCCTGTCTATGAAAATTTGCAGGAGTTAAATCATAAATCTGGGGGCGCTCAGCCTGGTCCTCAGGTTGCTAGTAATCCGTCTGTTCCTCCTCCTCCTTACACGAATAAAACTAATTCTTACCATACTGGCAGTCCTTATCATAGTCCTCAGCACAATTTGCCATCGCCTACCAAATCTCACTACACTGTAATGCAACCAGTTGGTCCACAAGTAAAATCTGCTACTGCTTCCAAATTATATTACCATACTTCTCCTGTTCATCAAATTCAACAACAACAACAATTGCAGCAACAACAGCAGCAGCAATTGCAACAACAACAGCAACAATTGCAACAGCAGCAGCAGCAATTGCAACAGCAGCAGCAACAGCAATTGCAACAACAACAGCAGCAGCAGCAATTGCAACAACAGCAGCAATTGCAACAACAGCAGCAGCAGCAATTGCAACAACAGCAGCAACAGCAGCAATTGCAACAACAGCAGCAGCAGCAATTGCAACAACAACAACAACAACCAAAGTCTCCATTAACAAGAAATTTCACGCCCCAACAATTAGAAGAAATCAATGGTTCCGATTATGTCTGTATGACGGGCAACATTGCACATACTCTGTTAACGAATACACCAATCCAGACTTCTTTATCGACAAGTTATGCTCGTGGAGCAACTTCTGGGATTGCTGGAACGCCAAAAAGTCCACAAAAGGAACCTCCCAAGCCTGTCATTCCTCCGAAATCGCCTAGCCCTACGCCAAGTACTACCAGTAACACTAGCATCACCAGCGGAAAACTTAAAGGAGTTAGTGGAAAAACTCTTCTGCCATACAATGTGACTCCGCCTAGGCCCAGAGGACCCACAGAAGCTGAGAGGAAAATCGAGGAGATGACCAGACAGTTGGAGGAAGAAATGGAGAAGCAGGAGGAGGAAGGCGAATATTTTGGTGAGTTTCATCAGTTAAAATGGATTGGTAGAATTTATAATAGATGACCTACAAACAAAATATATAGGTGTGACTATACTTCGGGAAAAATTCAAGGATATACAGGATGATACACAACTTCGTGCATATATTTTAATGTCATATTATAGTGCACAAATTACTTAGCACGGAACTGATAATTTTTTCAAAATTCGCAATTTTAGTTTCCAGGTATTTTACTCAAATGGAATTTCATAAAACTATTCTTGCAATTGCACAATTAATTAAAATTTTATTTTATTCCAATCATAGTTAATCCAACACCCATTATACAATCAACAATCCAGTGATTTCTTGCGAAAACTGCCTTTAAAATTAAGAATTTATAAAAAATTCTTATTGTTCCATGATCAGTAAGTTTAGTACTATAATGCCATTAAAATATATACACGAAGTTGTGAATTATCCTGTATATTACATACCTAACGTATTAAGCATGGATGAATGAATTTTTTAAAAATTCTCAAAAATAAGGGTAACTTATTTAAAATAAAGTAAACATTCTTAGTACTACGAATAGATAGTTTTTCTAAATATTTTATTTGAATCTACTAAAATACCACAAGTAATTCTTTACATAACGTCTAATAAAAAATGTCTAGTTTTAATAATTCATTTCAATTGTGTATCAATAAAATTGTGCTACTTACTAGTCTTTTTGTCCCACGTTCAACACATCATTAAATAATTATAGTCTTAAATTTTTTTCGAAGTATAGTAACACCCTGTATAAATTCTACAGATTTGTAGAATTATGTATAAACAATTTTTTTGAGGAGAAACATAAACCCGCAGACACCGATTCGTATTGGTTAAAAAGTTTCCAGAGGTAAAAAACAATTATAATGAGTCACCAAAAATCCCAAAATTGATAAATAATTATACTTTATTGGCTTACAAGTATTTTTGAGTAACATTATTATGTGCAAAAGAATAAGCAGAAGTAATCCAATCTGCTCAAAATTATCTATTCAGCATTCTTCAATACGCTTTAATTTAGTTTAGGTATATTTTATCTGAATTGATGACCACCTGTATTTTTTTTGTTCAAAGTCAAGTGCCAACTATCTGTAATATTTTATTAGTATATGCTGCCATCATTTCAGTAATACCTATTGAAATTTCATAATGTATTTGTCGACACGACCTTAGTATAGTTTAATTTCGAAAAGTACCTACGTTGTCAAATAATTCGTTTTGAATAACATCATTCGCACTGAATACAAATGATATTTAAATTGCAATTCTCGTTGTAAACTATTACATTCGATTACGTTCTGAGAGTCCATTCATTGTTAGAATTGCAACTATGGTTGGTTCAGATATGGTTATATTATATGATAGTTTACCATCTCTAGGTGTAATGTTTAATCAGGTAATAGTTAGTCACGATCTTTGTTACCTTGCGTTGGGAAATCATTCGCTTTATTGTTTAATACGTATGTCTCGATAAAAGGTTACTGTGATGTTAAAACAATGCGTTAAGTAATAGAAAATGTTGAAATTTCTACTTAGATTTGTACTTCTTTGTTCATTGAAATCGTATGGGACTTATTTATTTTTTCTCATAATGAACATATTAAACGCTGTTTTGTATTTTTCTTTAATATGACAAAGAATATAAATTTAAATTATTAATTACAAAATAATACATGCACCTGAAGGCTATGAGAAACAAAATTAAGACTATTGTATTCTCCTAATAATTAATTGTAATTGATAATTTAGTAGCTTTGAACGAGGCTTTAAATAAAAAAATGGAATACTTTTATAATTGCAATAGTATGAGAGCGCACCTAGTTTGATCTGGTATACCTTGTTTGAAATAACGAAAGAATTTTGACAGTTAATTGGGGCGTGGTTTGGGAGTTTGGTTTACACCAAAATATTTTCGATGCTTAAAAAGAAGCTTCAATAGTCCACAAATCCGTAAGAAAATATACATAGAAATAGCCAGGCAAAGTTTAAAAACGACGACAATACAAAATAACGAACAGCATTTACAAAAAATGAAATCAGAATAATTGACATAACATTTGAATTGTGTTTGTGTAAACCGCTCTTGACAACAGCACGTAGCAACCAATAGAATCACAAGAATCTATCTGTCAAAATTATTTAGTTATTTCAAACCGAGTATAGAAAAAACAGGAAAGGTGCTTGATTAATTTTATTGTTTACAATTAAATGTACATAGATAAATAGCGTAGTTTCTGGCACGATTAGATGCCAGAAATATTTGGAATAGTATCGCAGATTTGTCGTTTATAACATTTAAGAAACGTACATGTACAATAGCGCAATGCACTGAAACATCTATTATTAAACTAAACTAGACGGTAAGGCACTCAAATAGTACGTCTATTTCTGTTTACAAATCCACATTTTTCTTATTGCCGCGTGACATTTTCAGTCATAAACCTTCTCAGAAGTAAACATCGTATTTTATTCACGATCCTAATTTTTTCGTAGTTGATATTTGTATTATCGATGCGAATTTTCGAGCGTGCTGTACCAGAGTTGACATTTGAACGAGAAATAGGCTACTTGCATTTCGGACGGTTTAGTATTAGCGAATCATGACACAAAACAGAAGCACAAACTATAGTTGCACCTTTCCGATCGAGTATTGTAAGTCAAGCATGCTTTTGTTTTCATTGCATGGTGTTTTGTTTTGGTTTATAGCCATTTGTTTTCATTGCTTACTATTTTTTACTTTTTTCTAATCTCACTTGGTATCCAAACACACTAGTGTTATGGTTTGTAGAAATAATAATTGAAAAATTAAAGTAAGACTTTATTTATTAATCATTACTCATAAAATAAACAAAAAAATTATTGTACTGCGTCATTATTATTCAATTTAACTTTGAATTATTATTAATTTTATGTTTAAATTAATTGTTTCCGCGTTTATGAGTATTATATAGTTATATATTTTCCGTGTAAATACATACATTTCATAAATATATTATCTTATCAATATGTTGTCATAACTATTTTAGATTAATTATTTTAAAAGTTCATAGAATTTTTTCAGAATTTTTTTACTCAACAAGTTTTTTTATATTCTCGGAATATAAATTAGACAATGAAAAATGGTAAATTATAATACCTACAGAAAACAAAGTATTAATTAAATTTTCACATGAAGATAGTTATAACGGGTTTTTAAGGTATGAAACTAGCCCTTCGTAGATTGAGGCTTGAGGCTACCATTCTAAACTACTAGTCGAAATCTGCAAGTTTTTTAATTAGAGGTATACAAATAAATATTTTGTGCTGTGTTCATTTATAAAATAATCCAACTATACTAAATTATTGCTTCTTAACATCATCCGTTTAAGTTATTTTGCAAAAAGTGTTTTTCAATAACAAATAACTTTACTTAAGCGTTGCAGTTGCACCAAAAACATTGGGCTGAATTCAGCACCCTTCTCTAAGTTAAAGAAGCTTCTCTAAATATAACAAACAAAGAGAAACGCATGTTTTCATCTGAAAATAAAAAAAGATGTTTCCATGATAATTAGAGAAGCTTCATTAGCTTAAAGAAGAGAGCAGAATTCGGCTCATCGAAGTATAACTCGTCTGCCATCGTCTGCGAAATGTGTTTAGTATCCTCTAGATTTTTTGGCTTCGGCTCAAATCTCTCAGGACGTTAAACAGTCATTTCGCAGCCTAGGTATACAACGTATACAATAACGAGTGATGTTTACTAATTTTCTAACCCTGTTTTGTAGGTATTTGTCATACGTGCGGCGAGAAAGTGACAGGAGCTGGTCAAGCATGTCAAGCGATGGGGAATCTGTACCACACCAACTGTTTCATCTGTTGTTCCTGTGGCCGAGCACTCAGAGGAAAAGCGTTCTATAATGTCCATGGCAGAGTGTATTGTGAAGAAGATTATCTTGTGAGTTATACATTTTACAGGGGTTTACACAACTGGTGTAACAAAATTAGACAATGTTTACTTTTGATACACTAGTTGAATAATCCTTTATGCCCTGTTCACACGAGGAAAGTTTTTCTTAAAAGTTTTTTGAACATAAAACAAGTGATAGGAGTTGTCATAACAACTGTCAATACCGTTAATACGGGGAACTAGTTATTTCTATAAAATATAATTATTTAAGATCATTAGATCCCCGTATGAAAGGTATAGACTGTTATTTTATGACAGCTCCTAGCACTTGCTTTAGTTTCAAGAAACTTTTAAGGAAAAACTTTCCTCGTGTGAACTGGATATCATATGTTACGGCCACGAAGTATAAAATAAACACAGGAGTGGACACTCTGTATCTTGGCAATACTGTAGATTCGTGGCATTTCTGTTTACCTGTGCGAGAAAGATCACTATTGGGCCCATGCGTTGCCATCGATATAGTATATCGTCATAGAATGCATTCTCTGAGCTGGTCCGTATTTTCTGTCTCTCTCTAAAAGGAAAACAGAAAGGCCACACTTCATCCGCCGTGTCTACTCCTGTCATATACCGGGTGTAACACCATACATGTATACATAGGCGATTAGCATTGCATTTCAAATTTACGCAGATTCCTGCTCCCCATTTCCACGTAGGAAAATGGTAAAGGTGTCAATCGAAAGGTAATATTATTTCACACCAGATGCAATTTGTAATTTCGTTCTAAATTTCTTTTAAAGAACAATATTAGGAATTTTAAATTCGATACTTTCAAATCGAATCTTACATTGCTATGGTTTCTTGGTAAAACAAATTTTCAAATTTTGATGGAGGTGTCAGATTTGTTTTGTGTTTTAAAAGGATTCTTTGATGACTCTTTCATACCTCTGAATTTGGAAAGGAATATTCCTGGTGAGAATTATCTGTCAAATAGCGGCGGCGCTAAATTGAATACTCAATGAGTCTTAGAAAAGAAGAATTTCAAATTAATTGAATTTCTTTTTTCCAAGATTTAGAAGCATGAAAGAATCATATTTTAATATGACAGTCTCATATTCTGTGAGTCATCGGTATTGGTGTCGTACGCTGATTGTAAAATTAGACTTTTTGTAAAAAGCCAAGGCATACAGGCATATTATAAAACACAATGTTACATAATTTTATTTCACTTAAGAAAGGTATTAGGTTTTTTATTTAGTTCACTTCAATCAACCACATCTGAGTATGTGGGACTCACGAAGGGTATTGGGTTGTTTATTTAGTTCGGTTCAATTGGATTAAAACCGAGCATTTAGGACTCAAGACGGGTATTGGATTTTTATTTAATTTAGTGCAATCAGAATGTCTACCAAAACCGAGTCTGTGGGATTCAAGTAGGGTATTTAGTTCAATTCAGAGAGTCATTTAGAAAAAATCTAAGCGTTTTATAAAACGAGTACACCGTAAGGTAGATGTTTGTAGAGATTAAAATGTGCACAAGGTCTAGATTCGAAACTGAGTTTGTTGTCAGAACCACACTGTTGCACGCTATTCATCCAATTATTTTAATTTTAAAAATTGTCAGACTACGAAAGTATAGAATCCACGTATGAACAAGGTTTTATTTCTCATAAACACTAACAACTAACGTCACTGTTCACACGAGGATTTTTAAAGAATTCTTGCTTCTAAATCCTGGAAAAAAGAGATAAATTGTATTGAAGCTATCAATGAGTTAGAAATTCTTCTTTTCCAAGACTCATTCAGGATTCAATTTAGCGCCGTTGCTATTTGACTTTGACAGATATTTCTCTCCAGGATTATTTCTTTCACAATTCAGGTATGAAAGAATCATCAAAGAATCCTTGTGTGGACAGGGCATAAGAAGCAAATCGTGTTTTAATACTCACTCATTGTTGTTAGTGGATAGAAACGATTTTTGCGCTGTTAAACTTTATACCTTCGCTAATAGCGGCGAAAATGTATTAAATGACAAAATGTAGCTACATGAGAAAAAAAATTGACGTGGAGGGGTCTTAGGATTTTGACTTTTTCCCGAAAAAAATTACAAGTCCAAAAATCCCAAAAAAAAATTGGCGCGGGACGGTGTTAGGATTTTGACTTTTTCCGAAAATTTTTACAAGTCCAAAACCCGGTAGCCAAATGGAGTTATGAGCTTGTAATATTTATGTGTGTATATAATTTTGAATGCGAATTGATATATTTTACAAATAATAGAATATTCTCGTACCTTTTGAAGGGAAGTTCTCTGCAGACCATATTTTATTTCTTACCATATATCTTACCTTGAAACTCTCTCCTCTTCTAATTCTTTCACTAAACACTCATTAACTTTCCACAAAAGAGTTATTTACCCCAAAATAATTATTAACCAACCTCCCTCCCCCCAAGTAGTATTTTATTTATTCAATATAAGAAGTATAACAGATACAAGACATATTAATAAATAAAAGTATATGTAGATAATAAATACAAATATAGCACATTATTTCTCGTGCGCGAAGATATCTGGGAGATAAAGCGCTGGACCTAAAACATACTCAACTAAATATTAATTTAATATCGAAAATTTTATAATACAATAAAGGATACATTTTAAAATCTTCTAAACCTGGAAACATAGATTACATTATAATTATTTAGATGTATGTTCCAATACGCATAGAATTATAGACAATTTTTATTTCAAAATAACGTAATTCCAAATTTATATAATTATAATATTACTCGACATTAATTGTTCGCCTGGCTGGGATTTTTATAACAAACAATGTCGATAATACTGCTGCATTTAATTTGTATCCAAGTTGGTGCCCTTTCCACCCTTTCAACAAAATAAATACCACAGTTTAAAATATTATAAAATTTAAACGCGAATTTAAAATAAATATCACATTATAAGAAAAATTGTCTGTTTTCTTTCCTACATTAAGTACAACTATTTTTTGACATTTATATTATAACATTAATCCCAAAATAAATGAATTATTACCTTAATTTTGAATACGAATTTTAAATATGTTTTTAATATAAGCAACGATTACCTTGTAAAATGTTTTCTGGAAATACTTGTATATAAAAATACAAATCGCAAAACAACCAAAATATTTAATATAAACATTAATTGTTCGCCTGGCTGGGTTTATTTTAACTACCAATATTAAAATTTTATACTTATTAATTTGTATACAAGATGTGCCCTATCATCTTATTTACAAATCATTATCCATATTTTATTACTTGATTAAATTTTAAATGCGAATTTGTATTTAAATATAATTTAATTTGTATACAAGATGTGCCCTATCATCTTATTTACAAATCATTATCCATATTTTATTACTTGATTAAATTTTAAATGCGAATTTGTATTTAAATATAATTTTTATTTGAACCTTTATGAAGATCTCTGCTACGGAAACTCAGCAAATTCGGCCATTCCAATTTATACACTTTTCCGCAAATATTTTATTAATTATATGAAAATTATTATCAAAAACGGTAGAACAATGTTTAAATCAATGTTTTATAACATATTTGAGTAATATTTTATAATTCTTAAGTGATTTTTGATCATAATTAAATGCAACAATACAACCGCGACCACACTTGACAATCAAAAACAAATGAATTACGACAAACATTGCAGCTCAGCTGTGACTGCTAGGCTGTGTTTATCGTAATTCATTTGTTTTTGATTGTCAAAGTGCGGGCGTGATCGTATTGTTGCATCTAATTATTATCAAAAATCACTTAAAAACTATAAAATATTACTCAAATATGTTATAAAACATTGATTTAAACATTGTTCTACCGTTTTTGATAACAATTTTCATATAATTAATAAAATATTTGCGGAAAAGTGTATATATTGGAATTGCCGAATTTGCTGAGTTTCCGTAGCAGAGAACTTCCCAAAGGTTCAAATAAAAATTATATTTAAATACAAATTCGCATTTAAAATTTAATCAAGTAATAAAATATGGATAATGATTTGTAAATAAGATGATAGGGCACATCTTGTATACAAATTAAAATTATATTTAAATACAAATTCGCATTTAAAATTTAATCAAGTAATAAAATATGGATAATGATTTGTAAATAAGATGATAGGGCACATCTTGTATACAAATTAATAAGTATAAAATTTTAATATTGGTAGTTAAAATAAACCCAGCCAGGCGAACAATTAATGTTTATGTTAAATATTTTGGCTGTTTTGCGATTTGTATTTTTATATACAAGTATTTCCAGAAAACATTTTACAAGGTAATCGTTGCTTATATTAAAAACATATTTAAAATTCGTATTCAAAATTAAGGTAATAATTCATTTATTTTGGGATTAATGTTATAATATAAATGTCAAAAAATAGTTGTACTTAATGTAGGAAAGAAAACAGACAAATTTTCTTATAATGTGATATTTATTTTAAATTCGCGTTTAAATTTTATAATATTTTAAACTGTGGTATTTATTTTGTTGAAAGGGTGGATAGGGCCCCAACTTGGATACAAATTAAATGCATTAGTATTATCGACATTGTTTGTTATAAAAATCCCAGCCAGGCGAACAATTAATGTCGAGTAATATTATAATAATTATATAAATTTGGAATTACGTTATTTTGAAATAAAAATTGTCTATAATTCTATGCGTATTGGAACATACATCTAAATAATTATAATGTGATCTATGTTTCCAGGTTTAGAAGATTTTAAAATGTATCCTTTTTTGTATTATAAAATTTTCGATATTAAATTAATATTTAGTTGAGTATGTTTTAGGTCCAGCACTTTATCTCCCAGATATCTTCGCGCACGAGAAAGAATGTGCTATATTTGTATTTATTATCTACCTATACTTTTATTTATTAATATGTCTTGTATCTGTTATACTTCTTATATTGAATAAATAAAATACTACTTGGGGGGAGGGAGGTTGGTTAATAATTAATTTGGGGTAAATAACTCTTTTGTGGAAAGTTAATGAGTATGTTTAGTGAAAGAATTAGAAGAGGAAAGAGTTTCAAGGTAAGATATGGTAAGAAATAAAATATGGTCTGCAGAGAACTTCCCTTCAAAAGGTACGAGAATATTCTATTATTTGTAAAATATATCAATTCGCATTCAAAATTATATACACACATAAATATTACAAGCTTATAACTCCATTTGGCTACCGGGTTTTGGACTTGTAAAAATTTTCGGAAAAAGTCAAAATCCTAACACCGTCCCGCGCCAATTTTTTTTTGGGATTTTTGGACTTGTAATTTTTTTCGGGAAAAAGTCAAAATCCTAAGACCCCTCCACGTCAATTTTTTTTCTCATGTAGCTACATTTTGTCATTTAATACATTTTCGCCGCTATTAGTGAAGGTATAAAGTTTAACAACGCAAAAATCGTCTCTATCCACTAACAACAATGAGTGAGTATTAAAACACAACTTGCTTCTTATGCCCTGTCCACACAAGGATTCTTTGATGATTCTTTCATACCTGAATTTTGAAAGAAATAATCCTGGAGAGAAATATCTGGCAAATAGCAACGGCGCTAAATTGAATCCTGAATGAGTCTTGGAAAAGAAGAATTTCTAACTCATTGATAGCTTCAATACAATTTATCTCTTTTTTCCAGGATTTAGAAGCAAGAATTCTTTAAAAATCCTGGTGTGAACGTTAGTTGTTAGTGTTTATGAGAAATAAAACCTTGTGCACATTTTAATCTCTACAAACATCTACCTTACGGTGCACTCGTTTTATAAAACGCTTAGATTTTTTCTAAATGACTCTCTGAATTGAACTAAATACCCTACTTGAATTCCACAGACTCGGTTTTGGTAGACATTCTGATTGCACTAAATTAAATAAAAATCCAATACCCGTCTTGAGTCCTAAATGCTCGGTTTTAATCCAATTGAACCGAACTAAATAAACAACCCAATACCCTTCGTGAGTCCCACATACTCAGTTGTGGTTGATTGAAGTGAACTAAATAAAAAACCTAATACCCTTCTTAAGTGAAATAAAATTATGTAACATTGTGTTTTATAATATGCCTGTATGCCTTGGCTTTTTACAAAAAGTCTAATTTTACAATCAGCGTGCGACACCAATACCGATGACTCACAGAATATGAGACTGTCATATTAAAATATGATTCTTTCATGCTTCTAAATCTTGGAAAAAAGAAATTCAATTAATTTGAAATTCTTCTTTTCTAAGACTCATTGAGTATTCAATTTAGCGCCGCCGCTATTTGACAGATAATTCTCACCAGGAATATTCCTTTCCAAATTCAGAGGTATGAAAGAGTCATCAAAGAATCCTTTTAAAACACAAAACAAATCTGACACCTCCATCAAAATTTGAAAATTTGTTTTACCAAGAAACCATAGCAATGTAAGATTCGATTTGAAAGTATCGAATTTAAAATTCCTAATATTGTTCTTTAAAAGAAATTTAGAACGAAATTACAAATTGCATCTGGTGTGAAATAATTTTACCTTTCGATTAACACCTTTACCATTTTCCTACGTGGAAATGTGGAGCAGGAATCTGCGTAAATGTGAAACGCAATGCTAATCGCCTATGTATACATGTATGGTGTTACACCCGGTATTTATACTTTGTGGTTACGGTAAATGTATTTGAATAACGTGAAGCCCTGTTCACACATAGATTCTTTGAGGATTCTTTCATGTTTCTGAATCCTAAAAAAATAAATTCACTGTTTTGAAGCTATTAATGAATTAGAAATGCATCTTTTCCAAAACTTGAAGATTCAATTTAGCGGCGCCGCTATTTGACTGGCACCAGGAAGATTTTTATTTAAAATTCAGAAGCATAAATGAAGCCTCAAAAAATTCTTGTGTGAACAGGGCTTGTTAGATGTGCATTTTTTACTGCTACCGTAACATAATGTTTTTATTTATCTTAATTCCAATTATTTTTTATCCTTTTTATATAATTTATTAGTAATACATAGTACACACATCCTATATTTTTATGGAACATACAGTAGAACATCGATTGTTCAGATTAAACATTACTAATCTGGAAAATCGAATAATTGATCTAAGTTAATCTACTGTAAAATAAGAACTGTAAATAAGATGATAAGCTATTTTAAATATACGTTGGTCAATAACGTTAGAATATTTTCTAGAAATTGATCCGGATATCCGACTTTCCGAGTGACCAATGTTCGGATAATCGAGGTTCTACTGTAGTAAGTTTTATTTTTATTTTTTTTCGTTTTTTACACTGACTGACCTACATAAATATTTCAAGATCAGTTGATCAGTATATTTATTTTGTTACGTGTTTCATTTTTTACAGTATTCCGGATTCCAACAAACAGCAGAAAAATGTGCCATTTGCGGCCATCTTATTATGGAAATGGTTGGTATTAATTAATTAATTGCCAAAAGATAAGATATATTTTTATTTTAAATTTTCAGATTTTGCAAGCAATGGGAAAAGCATACCATCCAGGGTGCTTCCGATGTTGTGTTTGCAATGAATGTTTAGATGGAGTTCCATTTACTGTAGACGTCGACAACAAAATATATTGTGTTAATGACTACCATCGTATGTTTGCACCAAAATGTGCTTCTTGCGGAAAAGGTAAGTTCTGATATAATTTGTATAATTTTTATCGTAATCTATATGACTGTATTAATAGTCATTATACACGAGTTGCATACACTATTTTTTCTACTCCCACGCTTTAATTTAAAAAAATTATGCATTTGCATGATATTTATTTAGATATTTCATAATGAAAATCTGTATCGAAATGAATGTCATTCAAAATGTAAATTATAGCATGGCAGTAGAAAAAAAAGATTAGCCCGTAGTTCCGGCTTCCAGTATCCAAAATCTCTTCAGTCAATATTGTTGTTTAGAATAAAAATACACGAATTGCAGTCAAGCTTAATCGTTTTAAGGTTATACACTTGCTATGAATTTCAAACCACAATATTCAAGATTGTGATTTTGCTTCAGAACAATGTAAAGAATCGGTTATAGAGTAAAATTCAAATAGCTAGAACCCTGCGCGAAGTACGAATTCTCGTCTTAGAGAGAGAAGCATAGATGATAAACAAGAGGAAACTACGCTACTGTCTGTTCTACAGAACATCAGCTTCAATATCTGTTATTCTCATGTTGACATTCGTAGTGTTTTGCTTCGTGTAACCCTGCGAATTTTGTAATTGATTGTGATTGGGTAATATTTTAGTTTTCAGCGCAGCATATACTCGCTAGCTCCGCTTTTGTAAAACGGACAGTAGATGACAAGCTCTGCCTTCTCGCGCAGTCCAGGGTCCTAGCTATTTGAATTTTACTCTATCAAACAAAATTTAATTGTATGCAATAATAAAGTAAGAATCTTGAATATTATAATGAAAAAATCTGACGTGGCCATCACACAACCTTCCGCCATATCTAGACTTTAAACAGAAATGTATACGTACAATCTGGTGCCCATTTAAAATATACAAATAAAAATCTCAAATATTCAAACACACCTGAATAAAAAGATTAATTCACAGGAAAACTCTGCTGTGTTGAAGCCATCCTCCGTTCAATTACTACATTTAATATCTTACTTAGGACTTATATAGCGCTAGTATGCCAACTTGTCACCCGTCTCACCTGTCAATATTTTTTACGCAGAAACAAAAATCAACCGATCATGGATTACAAGATATCAACGTTTTATTTGATAAATTTATTTTTTAAATTTTACTGCAGTTCTTTAATGCTACCAGATAAAGACAATTTTTTTATAACGTAAGTTGCAAATAACTTTTCCTCTTATTCTCATTACAAATAAATACTATATTTTTCCAAATTTATATTCAATTTTGACAATTAACCTTTTCAATCTTCAAAAAATATCACTTCCGATGAAGATATTTGTACCAAAATCTAGGGAGCTCTTCCAATTTATATACAAATGTTAAATACCAAATATCAAAATTTTCGGGTAATTCGTATTTGAGATATGCGACTAACACCCCTTGACCACACACACACACACACACACATACACACACACATACACACAGACATCATCGTGAAACTATCAAAAATGAGTTGTAAGGACCCTAATTCGTGCTCATTCACTAAAAATTCACCACCCGATTTTTTGCATGATTCCAATACCTTCCTTTACAGGTAAGCGGAAGGTAAAAATAAAAAAATTATATGAGTTCAGAAATAGCGAAACTTCTTCAAACAAAATTTAGCTTCTGCAGTATTGACGAGTTCTTGTTGTTTAAAATTAGTGAGTCTATTGTGCCTAATTTAAATTTAGTATTTAGGATTGTTACAATCTACATCGGTACTAATTTGAATTATGGGCAGTTATTTCTAGATTCATTAATAGCATAATCTTCTTTAGGTTCTTGTTCATGTATGTATTGATTGCATGGATGAGATGTTATGCGGCGTAGATCGATTTTAACACGAGTCGATTAATTTTCTCTTTGTTTAATATTGTTATTATTGTGATTGTTTTATTTAATTACAGGAATAACACCAGTAGAAGGTACTGAAGAAACGGTGCGAGTAGTTTCAATGGACAAAGACTTCCATGTAGACTGTTACATCTGCGAAGAATGCGGTATGCAATTGACGGATGAGCCCGATAAGAGATGCTACCCATTAGACGGCCATCTTATGTGTCGTAGTTGTCATATTCAGCGTATATCCCACTCTCCTAGACATATGAACCCTGTACCGGCCTCGTACCAATATACGGGATAAATTCAAAGTATGTTGTCAAAATTTTATTACTAAATTTTATCAGATAAAAAAGAAATTTTTTGGAGAAGCAATCAATTTATTAAAATCCAATAGAACAACGTTTCGTCTGCAAATCAGTTTTCATCAGGGTGATAATTGATTATTAAAAATTCAAGAATATCATGTAAATTATTTTTTAATACATGCTCTTTAAAATTGTTACTTTGCGAACTGTTTTAATTCCGCAAAATAATATTTTATATGCCTCCGGTCGGCATCGCTAGTTTTCCATATCTCAAAATCCGCCAGAAACTCTTTGTTGCCAGCCTAGGCCGGCAAACAACCGGAAGTTATAGGTTGGCATCTTGACATTACTACAGTTGTCAAGCAGATGTCAATTTTATGCGTTGAATATTTTTTATACAAGAATTAACAAGATTTTGACAAATTTTAGACGTAAATCGTTAATAGAAACTGAAATAAATATATTTTAAGCTCAAATGCAAGTATTCAGTGCACATTTTTTTAGGTTATGTATAATTATTTTATATTTTTGTAATGAAATCGGCACATAAAATATTGTGTATTACACGTCCAGAAACTGTTATGCTAGTGCTCGTAATTTGCAAGCCTCGCCTGTGGCTCGGCGTGTCAAAAATACTCACTCTTGCAAAAGGTCAGTTTCTGGCCTTGTGATACAATAGTATATTACTTTACTAGTGGGAGAAGTAAAATGCCTCTGTCATGAGTGTCTGATTCGTCACGAGCGAAGCGAGTGGCCAATCAGAACACGAGTTAGAGCAGCATTTTACTTCTCCCACATGTGAAGTACGATATTTTTCCTCACTGTGAGGAAAATAACTATTGGGGATCTAGTCCTTTAAAATAACGTAACCTAGACAATGAGCTGTTATTTACATTTTATAGGATTATTTTCACTGATTTTCATTGTTACATCGCCTACGTTTTTCAAAATTTTATTTTAAAATTATATTGCAGAATAATTTCAAATAGTTTCTTAACAAATTTTGAGAGCATAATATTAATTTTTTTTGTATGTAACACGTACACAAGCTGAGTTTTAGAGGACTCACCTAATTTAAAGATTCGGCTTGCGCCTCGTCCGTAAATAGATTCGTCCTGTAAAACTCTATTTTGCGTACTTTAATTATTACAGATATCTTTCGTCAAAAGAAGATAAAACACACATACATATTATGTTACTTCACAACTCTGTTGGTTGATAACGAAAGATTTCTGTAAAATAATTTGCATGATATACTTTAATTTTGAATAATATATTGTCATCCTGATGAAGACAGACTTGTAGTCGAACCGTTGGTGTTTTATTTTAATAATTGACTTCTTCGCCAAAAATCTTCTTTTTTACATCCTGTCGAGAAATAAATCTTCCTTTATCAGGTAACTTAATTATACATGAATATAATATTTTCTTGGATTTTTCGTGTTGTAAGTTTTATAACTGAGTAGCTTTAAATTTGTCGAGTGTCAAAGTGAATAATTGATCCGTTGGTTGTGCTTTTTCGCAAGATGATAATTTTAAGATTATTATGTAAGACATAATAGACATTTGTTTTGTAATAGTAGTATTTTAACGAATTAAAATATTTCTTTACAATGTTATGTTGCTGTGATAAACAATTATTATGTGTTACATATTTTTGCAGTTTTAACTTATAACGAAGTATAGTATTTAAATTTTACTCAATATTATGATTGCATTATAGGTACTGAAATAGATGGCCGTTGCCATTAATAATATTTGTGTATGTGATCAAGTAATTTTAAATGGAAATAACTATTAGCTATATATAAATATTTACAGTGATGACAACGTTGGAAATGATGTGCTTATCTAGATTAGAAATACATCTTATTGTTTTTAAAGTAATAATTTATTGTCCTTAAGAAAAACATATTACATGTATAAATAGTTACATAATATGTTGTTTTATATATTATAGGCATTGTATAGAATACTTTTTTACAGATACCTAGAAGACACTGCTACAAAATGATACTGCCTCTTGTTAATAGTTAAGTGTGGTAAGTAAGCAATATTTTCATTATTATATTATTAATTTGATATCGTAGTATAATAAGAAAACAGCTTACCTTTTCTCTCGTGATCATTTCTGTTTAACATTTGAAGCAACTTTTTGTACAGTTCTGAAACATGAAAAGTTAAATGTTGGACTTAATACACAGTCTCAGCTATGCTTATTACTTAGTTTTAATATCTTTAAGTTCTTTTTTAAAATGAGTATAATCATCTAGTATGTTGTCTTTCCTTTCTTTTAATTGATCTTTACGCTGACGCAATTCTTCTTTAGTCTCGTGAAATGTGTCTCGAAATTGATCTCTTCGTTCCATATACATTTCTTTTAGTTTATCTTTACTTGGGACTGGTTTAATATATCCCCATTCTTTTAAGTAATTTATTGATATTGTAGTTCCCCCTAATGTAGCTGTGTACCGTATAGGAGTGGCTATTTTATAAAGAGCATATGATATTGCTAAATATCCCATACTTGAATTATTGTTTAATTGGTTTGTAAAGTTTTCGCTCAATCCCAAGTTTTGCAATAAGGTTACAATATCTACACCACTGGAAACATGATTTTTAGGAATTAGTACAGTATTAAGCCTCATTCTCATAGGCACTTAGTTTTTAGGTTTACATTTATGTTTACTGCACGTGCAGCCAGAGTTGGCCGAACCGGTACGAGACACAGAACTGAGTCAAAGTTCGCAAACTTATTACTTGCCTGAACGCAACTGAATCAAGAGAAAAACCGAGCTGGCCTTCTTTATACACTATTTCACGGTAGCGAAGCGGTTTCTACCAAAAAATTTGCTGAGAATCTATGCCGGCTCGATAAATATTGCTTACCAATTTAAAATGCCTAATCCCGGCCATCTCTTATTTCGACGAGCATTCAAACTTTCTTAAATGTAAACATTAAAACAAAATGCTTATGTGAATGGAGTAAAAATATTTACCTTTTGGCCATGTAGTAAAATCCACCAAACCAACCAGCAGATGTTACTAAATGAACTGGAACTAAAACATACCAGTAATCTCTATACATTTGTTTAAATCTTTGCATGAGTCCTGGCTTTTTATCATCTTCTGGTGTGTCATTTGCATTAGATTTTAATTTAGGTTTAGTATCATCTGTTGCGAAAAATCGCACGATATATTTAGGTTCTTTAACAACGTGGTATCTCACGACATTATGTAAATTACTATAATTGCAAATAAAGGGATACTGGTAGTTTTTGACATTAAACTTTCGATGGAGATTAAATATATTTCTTGATAAACATCTTCGTAGAGGTACAGATGACATTTTTGATATATTTAATAATATACTGCATTTATCGTATTATTCGTAATTTTGATAAGCTAGAAAATAAAATTAATTAAACATTTTAGAACACTTTTAAGAATTATAAAGGTTAAAAATATGACTTACAAATTCAGTACACTATAGAAAGCAGGTTAGAGTTGGGTGGGGATGGGAAAGATTGGATTTAGTAGCAAACATGAAAGAAAAAAATTAAAATGATAGATAAAAATTAAATAATGTATATATTTTTATAAATAATATATTTTATTTAAATTATATTTTAATAATTTTATTTATTTTAATTAATTAAAAAAATGGGTGTTATAATTTATATTGCAAAGATTCATAAAAGAACTAAAACCGTAGTCTGAACGTTTATGAAATTTTGAACAGTATCTATACTTTATTTGAAATAATAAAATAATTTTGACAGATAGATTCTTTTGATTCTATTGGCTGCTATGTGCTGTTGTTTAGAGCGGTTTACATAAACACAATGGGCCGAATTCAGCACTCTTCTTTAAGCTAATGAAGCTCTCTAATTACCATGGAAACATCTTTTATCTCTTTTTTATTTACAGATAGAAACATGCGTGTGTCTTTGTTTGTTATTTTTAGTGAAGCTTCATTAGCTTAGAGACGAGTGCTGAATTCGACCCATTAATTCAAATCTTTTATAAAAGATCTTGTCAAAGAACTTTTATAGTGCAATGTCGGCCTTTGTGTGAGTCAACCGAGCCTACCAATCTACCAATACATGCACACAGCTCTTGTGTATGTAACTCACATGTAACTATATAGTAAACTGGTACAGATTGGAATAATTCAGTATTGTAGGATTTCGTTTGTTGAATGCAGGTATTTTGGAGCTAAATCATATTTATAAGAAAGTTTTATCATTTTAGTTAGATATATTATGTTTTTCAAGAGATGTTGTGTTAAATTTATGATATATTTGAAGTGCAAAATAATAATAAAACATAATCATAATAAATAAATCTAAATGTTAAATTTGTGACTTGTAATAAATAGGTTATAACAAAATAAAATAAGTGAAAACGTATACAAACATTTTTACTAAATGGTAAGTTATTATAAACTTGAAACATGTTTGCAATTAAATGATGATTATTTCAATACTGGTAAATTTTTTTGTTACACAAATTTTTTGTACATATTGTTCCACAATATTAATACTTTTCGTTAATTGCGTACCTAATGTAATATATACGACGTTCACGTATACCTGAAATTAAATTAAATTAAGGTTGGATCAAAATATTATTATTAAGAAAAAATCTGACGTAGCCACCGCAAGACCTCCCGCCATACCTACCTACTTTATTCTTTTTACTTATTACCTATACAAATATATTAATATATAAGTATTATTACTACTGCTACTACTCACAAATACATTTTAGTCATTTTATTTACACTGCAGAAGAAGATATAAACGATATTTTACTATTGTCACTGTGACTGTCATGTCATAATCATTTAAATTTTACTTAGTAACAAATGATACGATCATGGACTACAAGATACCGAAATTCTAAATAAATTATAAGTATTATACTTTAATTATTCTTAAATGATATCAGATACAGAAACATTTATAAAATACCGATTGTAGGTAATAATCACATAATCTTTCATTTAAAATAAAAAAATTGTCTTTTTATTGAAATATTTTTAAAAAGTACTAATTCCGGTTTGTAGATTGAAACCAAAATTATATTGGGCTTTTAAGAATCGTATTGAAATCTTAAATACAAAATTTGGTATTTAAATGTTTGATATTTTTGGAGTTATCGTGTCCGAAAAAATTGTAACATACGAACGAACGAACGCATGCACGCACGCACACACACATAATCCGCTACTTTTTAGAGAAATTTTAATTTTTACCAAAAAAAAGTACTACCTAAGTTCAGTCTAGATTCGGTCTAAATTCAGTCTAGATTCGGTCTAAATTCAGTCTAGATTAAAATATATATTTTTATACATTTTAGAAATCCCTTTGTAAAAGCTGTACCCGTTGATATTTTTTATTGAAACTATGGATTCCTACATAATTTGACCCGAGGAGAGAAAAAGTTATTTTATATTATTTTATATTAATTTATATTAATGTGAAATCATATTTCAAAAGTGTGAAATCTGTTTTCGTTAATGTGAAATCGTATTTCAAAAGTGTGAAATCTGTTTTCGTTAATGTGAAATCGTATTTCAAAAGTGTGAAATCTGTTTTCGTTAATGTGAAATCATATTTCAAAAGTGTGAAATCATTCTGTAAAAGGTATAGATTAGAAATACATCTTATTGTTTTTAAAATAATAATTTATTGTCCATAAGAAAAACATATTACATGTACCTATAAATAGTTACATAATATGTTGTTTTATATTATAGGCATTGTATAGAATACTTGTTATTTTTACAGATACGTAGAAGACACTGCTACAAAATGATACTTTGAGAGCCACTTGTTAATAGTTAAGTTTGGTAAGTAAGCAATATTTTCATTATTATATTATTAATTTGATATCGTAGTATAATAAGAAAACAGCTTACTTTTTCTTTCGTTGTCATTTCTCTTTAACATTTGGAGCAACTTTTTGTACAGTTCTGAAACATGAAAAGTTAAATGATGGACTTAATACACAGTCTCAGCTATGCTTATTACTTAGTTTTAATATCTTTAAGTTCTTTTTTAAAATGAGTATAATCGTCTAGTATGTTGTCTTACCGGTCTTTTAATTGATATGTGTCTCGAAATTGATCTCTTCGTTCCGTATACATTTCTTTTAATTTATCTTTACTTATATCCCCATTCTTTTAAGTAATTTATTAATATTGTAGTTCCTCCTAATGTCACTGCGTACCGTATAGGAGCGACTATTTTATAAAGAGCAAGTGTTACTGCTAAATATCCCATACTTGGATTATTGTTTAACTGGATTTTAAAGTTTTCGCTAAATCCCAATTTTTCCAATAAGGTTACAATATCTACACCACTGGAAACATGATTTTTAGGAATTAGTACAGTATTAAGCCTCATTCTCATAGGCATTTAGTTTTTAGGTTTACATCTATGTTTACGTTTACTACCCGTGCAGCCAGAGTTGGCCGGACCGGTAAGAGACAGAATGTGTCTATGTTCTACACAGAACTGAGTCAAAATTCGCAAACTTATTACTTACCTGAACGCAACTGAATCAAGAGAAAAACCGAGCTGGCCTTCTTTATACACTATTTCACGGTAGCGAAGCGGTTTCTACCAAAAAATTTGCTGAGAATCTATGCCGGCTCGATAAATATTGCTTACCAATTTAAAATGCCTAATCCCGGCCATCTCTTATTTCGACGAGCATTCAAACTTTCTTAAATGTAAACATTAAAACAAAATGCTTATGTGAATGGAGTAAAAATATTTACCTTTTGGCCATGTAGTAAAATCCACCAAACCAACCAGCAGATGTTACTAAATGAACTGGAACTAAAACATACCAGTAATCTCTATACATTTGTTTAAATCTTTGCATGAGTCCTGGCTTTTTATCATCTTCTGGTGTGTCATTTGCATTAGATTTTAATTTAGGTTTAGTATCATCTGTTGCGAAAAATCGCACGATATATTTAGGTTCTTTAACAACGTGGTATCTCACGACATTATGTAAATTACTATAATTGCAAATAAAGGGATACTGGTAGTTTTTGACATTAAACTTTCGATGGAGATTAAATATATTTCTTGATAAACATCTTCGTAGAGGTACAGATGACATTTTTGATATATTTAATAATATACTGCATTTATCGTATTATTCGTAATTTTGATAATCTAGAAAATAAAATTAATTAAACATTTTAGAACACTTTTAAGAATTATAAAGGTTAAAAATATGACTTACAAATTCAGTACACTATAGAAAGCAGGTTAGAGTTGGGCGGGGAAGATTGGATTTAGTAGCAAACATGAAAGAAAAAAATTAAAATGATAGATAAAAATTAAATAATGTATATATTTTTATAAATAATATATTTTATTTAAATTATATTTTAATATATTTTATTTATTTTAATTAATTAAAAAAATGGGTGTTATAATTTATATTGCAAAGATTCATAAATATAGGAACTAAAACCGTAGTCTGAACGTTTATGAAATTTTGAACAGTATCTATACTTTATTTGAAATAATAAAATAATTTTGACAGATATATTCTTTTGATTCTATTGGCTGCTATGTGCTGTTGTTTAGAGCGGTTTACATAAACACAATTCAAATCTTTTATAAAAGATCTTGTCAAAGAACTTTTATAGTGCAATGTCGGCCTTAGTGTGAGTCAACCGAGCCTACCAATACATGCACACAGCTCTTGTTTTGTGTATGATGTAACTCACATCTCACATGTAACTAGTAAACTGGTACAGACAGATTGGAATAATTCAGTATTGTAGGATTTCGTTTCTTGAATGCAGATATTTTGGAGCTAAATCATATTTATAAGAAAGTTTTATCATTTTAGTTAGATATATTATGTTTTTCAAGAGATGTTCTGTTAAATTTATGATATATTTAAACTGCAAAATAATAATAAAACATAATAATAAATAAATAAATCTAAATGTTAAATTTGTGACTTGTAATAAATAAAATAGGTTATAACAAAATAAAATAGGTGAAAACGTATACAAACATTTTTACTAATAAATGGTAAGTTATTATAAACTTGAAACATGTTTGCAATTAAATGATGATTATTTCAATACTGGTACATTTTTTTGTTACACAAATTTTTTGTACATATTGTTTCACAATATTAATACTTTTCGTTAATTGCGTACCTAATGTAATATAAACGATGTTCACGTATACCTGAAATTAAATTAAATTAAGGTTGGATCAAAATATTATTATTAAGAAAAAATCTGACGTGGCCACCGCAAGACCGCCCGCCATACCTACCTACTTTATTCTTTTTACTTATTACCTATACAAATATATTAATATATAAGTATTATTACTACTGCTACTACTCACAAATACATTTTAGTCATTTTATTTACACTGCAGAAGAAGATATAAACGATATTTTACTATTTTCACTGTGACTGTCATGTCATAATCATTTAAATTTGAACAACAAACAAATGATACGATCATGGACTACAAGATACCGAAATTCTAAATTATAAGTATTATACTTTAATTATTCTTAAATGATATCAGATACAGAAAAATTTATAAAATACCGATTGTAGGTAATAATCACATAATCTTTCATTTAAAATAAAAAAAATTGTCTTAAAATAATTATTTATTGAAATATTTTTAAAAAGTACTAATTCCGGTTTGTAGATTGAAACCAAAATTATATTGGGCTTTTAAGAATCGTATTGAAATCTTAAATACAAAATTTGGTATTTAAATGTTTGATATTTTTGGAGTTATCGTGTCCGAAAAAATTGTAACATACGAACGAACGAACGCATGCACGCACGCACACACATAATCCGCTACTTTTTAGAGAAATTTTAATTTTTACCAAAAAAAGTACTACCTAAGTTCAGTCTAGATTCGGTCTAAATTCAGTCTAGATTCGGTCTAAATTCAGTCTAGATTAAAATATATATTTTTATACATTTTAGAAATCCCTTTGTAAAAGCTGTACCCGTTGATATTTTTTATTGAAACTATGGATTCCTACATAATTTGACCCGAGGAGAGAAAAAGTTATTTTATATTATTTTATATTAATTTATATTAATGTGAAATCGTATTTCAAAAGTGTGAAATCTGTTTTCGTTAATGTGAAATCGTATTTCAAAAGTGTGAAATCTGTTTTCGTTAATGTGAAATCGTATTTCAAAAGTGTGAAATCTGTTTTCGTTAATGTGAAATCATATTTCAAAAGTGTGAAATCATTCTGTAAAAGGTATAGATTAGAAATACATCTTATTGTTTTTAAAATAATAATTTATTGTCCATAAGAAAAACATATTACATGTACCTATAAATAGTTACATAATATGTTGTTTTATATTATAGGCATTGTATAGAATACTTGTTATTTTTACAGATACCTAGAAGACACTGGTACAAAATGATACTTTGAGAGCCACTTGTTAATAGTTACGTTTGGTAAGTAAGCAATATTTTCATTATTATATTATTAATTTGATATCGTAGTATAATAAGAAAACAGCTTACTTTTTCTTTCGTTGTCATTTCTCTTTAACATTTGGAGCAACTTTTTGTACAGTTCTGAAACATGAAAAGTTAAATGATGGACTTAATACACAGTCTCAGCTATGCTTATTACTTAGTTTTAATATCTTTAAGTTCTTTTTTAAAATGAGTATAATCGTCTAGTATGTTGTCTTACCGGTCTTTTAATTGATATGTGTCTCGAAATTGATCTCTTCGTTCCGTATACATTTCTTTTAATTTATCTTTACTTGGGACAGGTTTAATATATCCCCATTCTTTTAAGTAATTTATTAATATTGTAGTTCCTCCTAATGTCACTGCGTACCGTATAGGAGAGACTATTTTATAAAGAGCAAGTGTTACTGCTAAATATCCCATACTTGGATTATTGTTTAACTGGATTTTAGAGTTTTCGCTAAATTCCAATTTTTCCAATAAGGTTACAATATCTACACCACTGGAAACATGATTTTTAGGAATTAGTACAGTATTAAGCCTCATTCTCATAGGCATTTAGTTTTTAGGTTTACATCTATGTTTACGTTTACTACCCGTGCAGCCAGAGTTGGCCGGACCGATAAGAGACAGAATGTGTCTATGTTCTACACAGAACTGAGTCAAAATTTGCAAACTTATTACTTGCCTGAACGCAACTGAATCAAGAGAAAAACCGAGCTGAACGACTTCTTTATACACTATTTCACGGTAGCGAAGCGGTTTCTACCAAAAAATTTGCTGATAATCTATGCCCGCTCGATTAATATTGCTTACCAATTTAAAATGCCTAAACCCGGCCATTTCTTATTTCGCGTACTGTCCCTAAATACGAGCATTCAAACTTTCTTAAATGTAAACCTTAAAACTAAATGCTTATGTGAATGGAGTAAAAATATTTACCTTTTGGCCATGTAGTAACATCCACCAAACCAACCAGCAGATGTTACTAAATGAACTGGAACTAAAACATACCAGTAATCTCTATACATTTGTTTAAATCTTTGCATGAGTCCTGGCTTTTTATCATCTTCTGGTGTGTCATTTGCATTAGGTTTTAATTTAGGTTTAGTATCATCTGTTGCGAAAAATCGCACGATATATTTAGGTTCTTTAACAACGTGGTATCTCACGACATTATGTAAATTACTATAATTGCAAATAAAGGGATACTGGTAGTTTTTGACATTAAACTTTCGATGGAAATTAAATATATTTCTTGATAAACATCTTCGTAGAGGTACAGATGACATTTTTGATATATTTAATATATTGCATTTATCGTATTATTCGTAATTTTGATAAGCTAGAAAATAAAATTAATTAAACATTTTAGAACACTTTTAAGAATTATAAAGGTTAAAAATATGACTTACAAATTCAGTACACTATAGAAAGCAGTTAAAGTTGAGTGGGGAAGATTGGATTTATGAGTAAACATGAAACAAAAAATTAAAATGATAGATAAAAATTAAATAATGTATATATAAATAATATATCTTAATTAATATTGCAAACATTCATAAATATATGAACTAAAACCGTAGTCTGAACATTTATGAAATTTTGAACAGTATCTATACTTTATTTGAAGTAATAAAATAATTTTGACAGGTAGATACTTTTGATTGTATTGGCTGCTATGTGCTGTTGTTTAGAGCGGTTTACATAAACACAAGTCAAATGTTGTGTAGTAATAATTATTGTCAATGCTGATTTCATTCTTTGTATGTGCTGTGCGTTATTTGTATAGTCGTTATTAAAGTTTTACCTGGCTATTACACTCCTTCGTTTTTGTGGAATATTTTTAAACATCGAAAATGTTTTGATGTAAAACAGACTCCTAAACCACGCTCCAATTAACTGTCAAAATTCTTTCGTTATTTCCTCAAATAGAGTTTCTTATAATTTGTCATTAAATTATTCGTGTTTCTATTCGTTTTCATATATTATATATCATATTTTAAGCCTTTTGATATTAACTCTACGAATTTATACAGTTTCGTATACATATCCGCTCATTTTATGTTCATTTAGCTGTTTGACGAAAAATGTGTGTAATAGTTATTCTTTTATAAAAGTTAGCCCAACTTTTATAAACGAAGAGCTATTACACTATCAAATTTCTCTTTAAATATCTTTTATAAAAGATCTTGTCAAAGAACTTTTATAGTGTAATGTCGGCCTTAGTGTGAGCCTACTAATACAATCATGCACACAGATTGGAATAATTCAGTATTGTAGGATTTCGTTTGTTGAATGCAGGTATTTTGGAGCTAAATCATATTTATAAGAAAGTTTTATCATTTTAGTTAGATATATTATGTTTTTCAAGAGATGTTGTGTTAAATTTATGATATATTTGAACTGCAAAATAATAATAAAACATAATCATAATAAATAAATCAAAATGTTAAATTCGTGACTTGTAATAAATATGTAACAAAATAAAATAAGTGAAAACGTATACAAAAATTTTTACTAAATGGTAATTTATTATAAACTTGAAACATGTTTGCAATTAAATGATGATTATTTCAATACTGGTAAATCTTTTTGTTACACAAATTTGTTGTACATAATGTTCCAAAATATTAATACTTTTCGTTAATTGCGTACCTAATGTAATAATCCGATGTTTACGTATACCTGTAATTAAATAAAAGTTGGATCAAAATATTATTATTAAGAAAAAAGATTGTGGTATATTTTTCTTAGTGATAATTATTTTTTACACTTATATTGCAAATGTCTCATTATGAAGTTTACACCGGTGGTTAAAAATAATTGCTAGGTACCTACTAAAACGTAATTTGAAAATCTGCTTTATTTGATTTAATTTACAATCAGTTATCTGTTTCAGTTGCGCAACTCTTCAAATATCATCTTGAGTTCTCGTTCTCATCATGAACCAGGCGGCATTATTAGAAGATATTGAACATCCGAGTTATTCAATCTTCAGCCATTTGAATTCTTCAACAAACTCCTGCAGTTATTGTGAAGATAACTTTCTTAATACTTTGTAATGTAAGTTAAATTGCTTTTACTCTGTTTATTTAAATATACAGTCATTGATTTTACTCACATTGGGTGCAGTAACCTCACAGATTACTGTAACGCTAAATGATAGACATAATTTTCTGTGAAGCCGACACTTATGTCAGTTAGCCCACAGTTGTTTTTTTAGATTTTGGATCTAAACTTTAAGACGCTATAACTCCGAGAAATTTCAATTTTGAAAAAAAACTAAGTGGTTAACCTTTGTTTTTTTTCGATTTTGGATCTCAACTTTGAGAGCTCATATCTCGAAAACTAAAAGACTTATCAAAGCGCGGTTTGCGGCATTGGATTCCTCGTAATTTACTTAATATTTACTTAAATTAAAATTACGAGGAATCCAATGGCGCAAACCGCGCTTTGATAGATCCTTTAGTTTTCGAGATTTGAGCTCTCAAAATTTAGATACAAAATCGGAAAAAAAACAAAGGTTAACATTTACCTCTGTAACTAAAAATCTAACCGAATATAGACCGAATTTAAATTGAATTTGTAACATACTGGTGGTCAAAAACAGTATTATGTCTATACCTACCTTAAATTAAATTTTTAAATTTTATTTCACAACAAATTGGATGTTAGGTTGTCAAAACGGTATGTCTATACCTAGGTATCTAAATTAAATTTTAAAAATTTGGTTTCCCCATAAATTCTTAACTGGATGACAAAATTTTTGGATTCCTTGTAATTTACTTAGTATAATCCGCTACTTTTTAGAGAAGTTTTAATTATGGCAAAAAAAGTACTAAGTGGTTACGTTAGTTCTTTTTTCGATTTTGAATTGAATTCCTTGGTCTTTTTTCTACAAGAAGACATTTTTTCCAAATTTTATGGGCCCTAGTTTTAGCCAGAAATAAAACATTTATAAAAGTGGAACAAATTTGAATTTTTTTTTTGAATTTAATGGCCTGTAGTTTTTAAAGGGATACTCCAATCGACAAAACAAGGTGACCATTCGATTCCTTGGTCTTTTTTCTACAAGAAAACATTTTTTTCAAAATTTTATGGACCCTAGTTTAGCCAGAAATAAAACATTTATAAAAGTGGAACAAATTTGAAAATTTTTTTTTGACTTTAATGGCCTGTAGTTTTTAAAGGGATACTCCTATCGACAAAACAAGGTGACCATTCGATTCCTTGGTATTTTTTCTACAAGAATACATTTTTGTAAAAATTTTATGGGCCCTAGTTTAGCCAGAAATAAAACATTTATAAAAGTGGAACAAATTTGAAATTTGTTTTTCACTTTAATGGCCTGTAGTTTTTAAAGGGATACTCCAATCGACAAAACAAGGTGACAATTCGATTTCTTGGTCTTTTTTCTACAAGAAAACATTTTTTTTAAAATTTTATGTGCCCTAGTTTAGCCAGAAATAAAACATTTATAAAAGTGGAACAAATTTGAAATTTGTTTTTGACTTTAATGACCTGTAGTTTTTAAAGGGATACTCCAATCGACAAAACAAGGTGACCATTCGATTCCTTGGTCTTTTTTCTACAAGAAAACATTTTTTTCAAAATTTTATGGGCCCTAGTTTAGCCAGAAATAAAACATTTATAAAAGTGGAACAAATTTGAAATTTGTTTTTGACTTTAATGGCCTGTAGTTTTTAAAGGAATACTCCAATCGACAAAACAAGGTGACCATTCGATTCCTTGGTATTTTTTCTACAAGAATACATTTTTGTAAAAATTTTATGGGCCCTAGTTTAGCCAGAAATAAAACATTTATAAAAGTGGAACAAATTTGAAATTTGTTTTTGACTTTAATGGCCTGTAGTTTTTAAAGGGATACTCCAATCGACAAAACAAGGTGACCATTCGATTCCTTGGTCTTTTTTCTACAAGAAAACATTTTTTTCAAAATTTTATGGGCCCTAGTTTAGCCAGAAATAAAACATTTATAAAAGTGGAACAAATTTGAAATTTGTTTTTGACTTTAATGGCCTGTAGTTTTTAAAGGAATACTCCAATCGCCAAAACAAGGTGACCATTCGATTCCTTGGTCTTTTTTCTACAAGAAAACATTTTTTTCAAAATTTTATGGGCCCTAGTTTAGCCAGAAATAAAACATTTATAAAAGTGGAACAAATTTGAAATTTGTTTTTGACTTTAATGACCTGTAGTTTTTAAAGGGATACTCCAATCGACAAAACAAGGTGACCATTCGATTCCTTGGTCTTTTTTCTACAAGAAAACATTTTTTTCAAAATTTTATGGGCCCTAGTTTAGCCAGAAATAAAACATTTATAAAAGTGGAACAAATTTGAAATTTGTTTTTGACTTTAATGGCCTGTAGTTTTTAAAGGAATACTCCAATCGACAAAACAAGGTGACCATTCGATTCCTTGGTATTTTTTCTACAAGAATACATTTTTGTAAAAATTTTATGGGCCCTAGTTTAGCCAGAAATAAAACATTTATAAAAGTGGAACAAATTTGAAATTTGTTTTTCACTTTAATGGCCTGTAGTTTTTAAAGGGATACTCCAATCGACAAAACAAGGTGACAATTCGATTTCTTGGTCTTTTTTCTACAAGAAAACATTTTTTTCAAAATTTTATGGGCCCTAGTTTAGCCATAAATTAAACATTTATAAAACTGGAACAAATTTGAAAAATATTTTCTTACTTTAATAGCTTTTTTCGATTTTGGACTAAAACTTTGAGACGCTATAACTCCGAAACTAAAAGACTTATCAAAGCGCGGTTTGCGGCATTGGATTCCTCGTACTTTACTTAGTATAATCGGTTTACGAGAGTAAAGTACTCGTGTTACTAATATTTTGTTTATGTTTCAAATTTTGACTTATCAAAGCGAGTTTTGCGGCATATATTAATTATTTATTTGTGTGTTCAGGTTTTCGACCCGTGGAAGCGGTTATTTTCTTAGGAGGAGACCCTACTTACCATTCTTCAATTGACCACTGGCCTCCAATGAAGAAATGTCTGCTATTTATTGTATTTATTGATAGAACTATGTTTTTATATGATAAAAATTAAATAATCGAGATGAAATAGATGTATATATTATTAATAAAAACAAATAAGTAATACTTACATCATTTAACAAATTTTATTTCTTAAACAACCCTTTGTACACTTCCTAAACCCTTACAGGACTTCTACGGTGAGAGTACACGGCCTTAAACCTAGGATACGAAATAATAAACAGTAAGTATAAATTTTATGATTTATTTAATGAAATACTTTAATACAATACACAATCTTATAAATAAATTAACTTAATTAAACATTTTTAACATAAACACCCTTATTTAGGTTTATATAAGCTCCAAACGAGATAGGTGCTGCCATCTGTTGGTGGCAGTTATTTAAATGTACAATATATCTTAAACTAAGGGTTGAATGACTAAATGGGGTACATATTTGGATTCAGCGGGTTCGAATAAGAGTGTAGAGTATAAATTACCCCCTTGAAACGTTTATTTCGCATTAAAACATATTAGGGGTAAAATCAGTCCAAAATCGGTCCAAACGTCACAAAAGTTTTTGTCGAGTTGTCCAGAAAATGAAGCAAAGTTGCAACTACGCTAGGAAAATATTAAATTGCAAATAACTCGAAAACTAAGGGTTGCACGGTAAAATGCGACGCATATTTGGATTCAGCGGGTCCTAATTGAGGGGTTAGACTATCCCTCTTTAGCCTACTACCCTTACTTTACGAGTTATAAGCATTATAAAATTTTCCTAGCGTAGTCGTAATTTTACTAGCAAAATCGTTAAAAAAATTGACACTACGCTAGGAAAATTTTAAATTGCTTATAACTCGGAAACTAAGGGTTGCAAGACAAAATAGAGTGCATATTTGGATTCAGCGGGTCCTAATTGAGGGATTATACTACCCCTCTTTATCCTGCTACCCTTAGTTTACGAGATATAAGCATTTTAAAATTTTCCTAGCGTAGTTGTAATTTTGCTTCAAAAATCGATGTATATCGTCAAAAAAATTGACACTGCGCTAGGAAAATTTTAAATTGGTTATAACTCGGAAATTAAGGGTTGCACGGCCAAATGGGGTGCATATTTGGATTCAGCAGGTCCTAATTAGGTGTATATGATACAAACCACCCTTGAAATAAACATAATTTTGGTAGTTTTTGGTGAAATTTTGCTGACTTTAAATAATTATTATCTCGTAAACTAAAGGGCTAAGGGCCAAAAGTTAAATACAAAGGTTGCGTAACTTTTCATTCTCTATCTGCCTGTCTATAGATAAGGCCGTTTTGGCCGATTTTTAATTATTTTTTTGATCTCCCACCATTCATGTTATCCTGATACAAACTTGGTTACTTTTGTTCGATTCAAATCTGGAGTCGAGTGAGGGTAAAAATTTAAAAATGCGATTACGTAAAAACTAAGGGTTGGGGAGTAATTTAGGGGTCATATTCGTACTCAACGCGTTAAAATACACCAGTATGCATATTGCCACCCCTAAAAGTTAATTAGCACCGGAGATATTCAACCCTTATTTGTATCTCCGGTTCTAAGGGTCGTATCGAAAAAATCTACATTGCATTCGATAGGGGGTGAAAAACTGAGCATCTTTTGCATTTAACTTTTTCCTCTACGACCCTTAATTTAAGGGTTATGAGCAATCAAAGTGGTGAAAAAGTCGTCTAAACATAGTCATTAACCCTTAAACTAAGGGTCGTAGAGGAAAAAGTTAAATATAAAAGATGCTCAGTTTTTCATCCCCTATCGAATGCAATGTAGATTTTTGCGATACGACCCTTAGAACCGGAGATACAAATAAGGGTTGAATATCTCCAGTGCTAATTAACTTTTAGGGGTGGCAATATGCATACTGGTGTATTTCAACGCGTAGAGTACGAATATGACCCCTAAATTACTCCCCAACCCTTAGTTTTTACGTAATTGCGTTTTTAAATTTTCACCCTCACTCGACTTGAGATTTGAATCAAACAAAAATCACCAAGTTTGTATCAGGAGAACATGAATGGTGGGAGACCAAAAAAATAATAAAAAATCGGCCAAAACGGCCTTATCTATAGACAGGCAGATAGAGAATGAAAAGTTACGCAGCCTTTGTATTTAACTTTTGGCCCTTAGCCCTTTAGTTTACGAGATAATAATTATTTAATGTCAGCAAAATTTCACCAAAATCGACTAAAAATACGTTGATTTCATGGATTGTTTATATCGAATACCCCTAATTAGGACTCGCTGATTCTAAATCTACCCTCAGAATTACATAATTACTTACCCTTTTGATATATTTATATATAAATACAAAATTGCAACTACGCTAGGAAAATTTTAAAAAGCATATAACTTGAAAAATAAGGGTTGAACGACAAAACTGAGGGCATATTTGGATTCAGCAGGACTTAATTGAGGGGGTAGACTACCCTCTTTATCCTGCTACCCTTAGATTTCGAGTTAAAAGCATTTTAAAATTTTCCTAGTGTAGTTGTAATTTTGCTAGCATAATCGTCAAAAAAATTGACACTACGCTAGGAAAATTTTAAAAGGCTTATAACTTGAAATCGAAGGGTTGTACAACAAAATCGGGGGCATATTTAGATTCAGTAGGTCCAAATTGAGGGGGTAAACTACCCCTCTTTATCATACTACCCTTAGTTTACGAGAAATAAGCACTTTAAAATTTTCCTAGCAAATAATTAGAAATATTGTGATGGTAAATTTTTAATTAACAGCTTCATTTTCTAGGCCACTGCTCAAAAATATTCTGTGACGTCACACCAACAGATGGCAGCACTAGTCTTGTTTTGAGCGATTTCACCCCTAAAAAATTAAATTAAACGCTATATAACAGGACGTAGGACAACGATAAGTTGTTTAATAAATATAATAAAGCACATTTTCTATTCTAACTAAATTATTTATTTATTTGAAAAAATTTACATCTCATTTAAATAGGTAATTCATGCAACAATACTGCACATTTACTGATTTTAAAGGAAACATGAGGAAAATAAATAAAAACTGTTCATTTTTCTTTCTTTTTATATACAACACCAATACATAAGAGAAATATATACTTTCATACATACTACATGCAATATTATCACGCCATTTACCAAGTTTGGGTGGCACGAACCTTGTCTCACATTTAAACTCAACAAGCAATCAAACATTCCCATCCTGACACACTTCTTTCCACATTTATTATCCTTTTCATTCAAGCGCTTTTATTCTTTTCACTTAAATCACTTGCATTTGTAATACATCATCAGTCATTTCAATCAACATATTCACCGGACAAACGCTCATCTCAACCGCACACATTCTCTTTAAAACACACATAAATGTACCATTTCCCAAGTTGGGTTGGCACACTTCATTTGCTTCGTTCACTCTAAATCATTTGCACTCGCAATTAGCCATCAATCATTTTAATCCACTAATTCGCAAAACGTTCACGCAAACGCACACTATAACTATTTCACAAACTCATTCGCTCACAGAATCATTTATCTCAAACATCAACACATTTACAAATAAAATATTCAAATACAATACAAGTTTTTTGTAATTTTATTACAATATAAAATAATGAAATGACTTGCCCTGTAAGAAATACAATAAATTATTAGTTACATTTTACATTACAATTGAATTTTATTTCCAAGTGTTATAACAACATGAGTTGACGGGTTGTAACTGCACCCATATAAGATACTTAACTCATGTTTTGAATATTTTGTATCAAAGATAAAAGTTATACATGAATAATCAGTTTTATTAATGGCAATGACTGATTTTTCTGCTCATAAAAACCTTTGTCGAGGATATACTGAAGTATCTTTAATATTTTATATTATTATAAGTTTGAAATATATGATAGGTGAAATACTAGTGACATTGCCCTAATCCATCTCCACCCAATATTTAACATTTACCGCGCGCGCTTTTTGATTCTAACCCCAAGAACAATCGATGGTTGTTGTTCTTGTGCAAATGTCGTGGGACTTCTTGCCGATCCCCGAATGAGTGCTTAGTACGCGGTAGACAGCCAGGGAAAGACTTTCCACGGTCCATCACCACCTTCATGCTCAGGATTGCCGGGATGGATTCAGTTTTGCATTCTAGTGACTCAATTCATCCAAGCTATCGAAGGCTGACTGACCCAAACCCTACGAGCTGCTACATTCCGACTCCCCGTGGAGTGCACCGAATCCCTCGCCGATCCTTACACGTGCAAGGACGTACGGTTCGAAGTCATCTGCGACCAAGTACTATACTGCCCGCCAATGACTCACCGACCACAACATAGACTTATTGGTTCCATCTTGCCCCCTGGCGTCTAAGCCATCCGAGGCACGATGACGAAGGCGCCAGGAGGTTGGGGTGCCAAAAGCGGTCTATGCAGGGTGTACCGTGCCCTCGTCGGCCCTTCAACGGAAGGACATGCAAACAAATACAAATACTAAAATGCGGTTTAACGGTTCCTATTGGCTATAAGCCATTCCCAGCCCCCAACCCACTCTAATTGAATTTACTGTGTGGCATTGTCCTAAGTACATCATTGTACATAATTTTGAGTTACCCGGTCGCTGATTGATTCTAACCCTGAAGAACAAGCCGGCCTAGTGTTGTTCTTATGCTCAAAAGTTTACGTGGGACGTCTTATCCGATTCCCCGTTGTTTCCGCCTAGTTAACCGCTATTCCAGTGTTTACCATTACGCCTGGCCCACAACGACGTACGCACCATGTCCTGGTCGGATTTAGCATATTCGCTAGGCGGACAACGACTGCCTTTGACATACCTAGCGAATGAACCTTCCGACAGCACGCACCGGCTCGATAGCCGCAGATAAACATCGACTGGCTTCCCGTCACCACATCCGCTAATACCGTACATACACTAAGGAGTCGTCCATCACTGAAGCAAGGGCGAGGCGTCCGCTTGCAGCTGCGCTTGGATTCGCTTAGACATGCAGAGAGTATGGTGGGGTACGCGATCCAACGTTGCCCCCATACACGAGTATGGGAGGGTACAAAACTAGACCTGCATGCTGCCGCACACATGTCTAGCAAAGCCAAAAAAGTTCTAACGTCGTCAAGTTAAAAGCAAGCTATATAAGATAACAAGCCCCTAACTATACTAATCCCAATTTCAAATTCAATTCAAATCAATGCCACACCTAATTGCAAAAGAATAATTCGCGAACCGAAATATTTAATGTCACTGTAAGTTATTTCACCTACCAAAATTTCCTAAGTCTAAATGGTCCTGTACATAATTCATTAAAGAAAGAGATGCATGCTGTCTGCTGTTTCGAAGCTACCAGTTACTTCAAATTAATTCATTTGTTATTATTCAAAGTCTACAACTTTCAACTTATAAAAAATTAATTCTGCTCAAATTTTCATCATTATGTTCGCAACTTAATGTTAAGTATCTGGCAACAACGAATTTATTCATCACTTCTTGTTCTTTATTTTTGTATTATCACATTAAATTCTTCAATTTTATTTGTAGTTTCAAATGCATCTCTTTATTTATTTTGTTCGTTGAAAAAGGACCATTGAACAAGGAGTAAACCACATTTATTTTCACTAGTGACATTTCCTATTTAAGTTTAATATTGACCGCAATTGATTTTAACTTGAAACCCAAGAACATGACAAACAAAACAATCAAAGGCAAAGCTATCACCCCAATTTTTTTTTTTTTTAAATAAATAATGTCACTATTTTCATCCAAATTTCCTTGATCCCTTAATCTGTACTACTAAAGTACTAATAAAGTAAAGACGATGTGGTTTACTCCTTGCTAACTATTACCTAAGTTAAAATTAATTGTTGAGATCATATTCACATGGTCATTGGGAATTGAACCCAAGACTGTACCGCCTGTATTCATTTAAGTCCAATCTCAACATTATTATCAAAGATAGAAGATTCGTCTTTATTATTTATGTAAAATTTTATTTCGAGTTCAAGAATGATTCACGCAAAGGAAAAAGACTGGCAAAACTATCTTTGATATCACTTATCACTAAGTCTCTGGAAGGCTGCTGGAGTTGATGTCGCCTGCAGAAAGTCCCACGATGGATGTTGAAGTTGTCCAGTGTAATCCCTCGACGACTCTCGTGGTTGATGTAATGTGCAGAAAATTCTTCCATGTCTTTCGAAGACTGCTTGGCTTGTTCACATCGAATACCTAGGAACCACAAATCATTTATTTACATTTGATAAACACTATTTGCTTATTCTGAAAATATTAAACAAATTATTATTATAACAAATGAATTATTTTATATAGGAAGTATCCATCAGTTGACGGCTGGTAACCGCACACGCGATAAAAATATATATCTATACCGATAACTCACAATATGTGAGGCTGCCGCACTCTAATTGGGTGAAAGGCGTAATAGATTATGTATGTAATTAATATTATTATATTTGTTTGACTTTGTTTCCTCGATTTAATCTCGGTTTATTATCTGTATTTGTATTAATTTTTTTTCTATTTTGTTCACTATATTTAGTCAATGTACATTTGCAATGTTGTTATATTGTTCTGTAATTCTAAACCTGTTGAATAATAATAATAAATAAATGTAATGTTTTAAGATTCAATATTGAAATAAAATAGTCTAATTGGATGCATAGCTGAATGTGCTAATGGCCGACTGTTTAGTTTCTGATCCAATTTCAATTTACTGCACAAAAATCTGTCCTGTAGTGTACTGTCCACAGTCATGAGTGAGTTACCTACTTGCTGGTAACTGCACACACGGTAAAATATAATATCTATACCGATGACTCGCATATGTGAGGCTGCCGTACCCAACTTGGGTAAAAGCCACGACAAAAATAGAGTAAAGAAACTTACCGAAAAAATATTCTCCCATGTCTTTTGAAGTATTTGATATATTATCTATCTACGAACCATATTCATTTTTATACAGAATGTTCCATTTGAGCGCAATAATATGCAACTTTATATTTCTTAATGGAACACCCTATAAATATTTATTGATTTTGATAGCAAAGTAGATATTCCCTTAAAAAGTAATGTAGTGAAGTGTATAACTTTATAAATTAAGCAGTTATTAACGTTTTTCGTTCAATGATGAGTAATTGAGTATGTATCATGTTACTATTATCAAAGAAATCGATGGATTAATTTATTAATTGTTTCGAATTCAAATAACGCTGACAAGCTGTCAAATTATTTATGCATGCCAAATTTCTGACATTCGTCAAGTATGAGTATCTCTATTACAATTTGTATTCATTTTCACTTTAACAAAGATAAAGTTAGCGAATAAACGTTAATAACTTCTTCATTTATAATTTTAGACTGTTTATTACATTACTTTTTTGAAGGAAATCTTTTTTGCTATCAGAATCAATTAATATTTATAGGATGTTCCGTTAGGAAATATAAAGTTGAATATTATTGCACTCAAATGGAATACCCTGTATACAAATGAATATGGTACGTAGTTAGACAATGATCTACAAATACATTTTATTTAAAAAATGACTTCAAATAATACTAAAAAATAAAAAAAGGACAGACCGATGAATCACCTTGTATATTAAGTGCGACTGCCACACCCAAGCTGAGTAAAATGCTTTCAGTTTCACATTCCAGATAACTGCTCAAACATGTTTCCTGTAGTGTACTCAGAGTGAGTTGACAGACAGTAAGAGCATTGAGTGACTTTTTGATCTGCAGTATCTATACTGATGTTCAGAGTGACCTGTGAGGCTGCCACACTCAAGGTGAGTAAAAGCATCATGTTCCAAATGGAATACACAAAGTAAAAATTAGAAACTTACGTGTTGAACTGGTGAACGAGATGTTCCTTGTTCTAGAGACAGTAGACTCCAACAGTAGAATTTCAAACCAAAGAATCTTCAAACTTTGTACATGAAGTCCAAATTAATCTGTAACAATAACAAACATTTAGATTCATATAAACTGCACTAAATACGAAAAATGTCCACTGTGGTGTGCTCTCCGCCCATTTAAACAATGAGTTAGAAAAAATAACATAATGACTAATGTGTGCAATTATTGAAAAAACACATAACAGTAGAGATGGATAATTTTCAAGGTGAGATAAATTCTACACCAAGAACCACATTTGGAAAATGGAAGAAATACAAAAAAGCGAGAGGATTATGAAGATTACAAAATTCAAAATCAAAAAAGAATACTTGGGAAGAATTCGGAAAAACACTTGAGGAAAACTTTAAAGAAAAGCAAAAGATATTTTACAAAACAGTAATAAATTGCAAAAAAGAAAAACAAACAACATTAAATCAGCTACAAGATAAAAATGGAAGGATAATAAAAGATGAGCTCGAACTAATGCAAAGATGGAAAGAACATTTTCAAGAATTACTAGACGAAAAGTATATTACCACTGGAAACGGAGAAAACGGATATACACAAGAGAACACAATGATAAGCGAAGAAGAAATGAAAGCAGTACTGAAGAAAATGAGAAACGGTAAAGCACCGGGACAAAGCAGAACAAATGAAATGTATGGGCTTCGGGTGAGCAAATATTACTAGAAATGTTAAATTAAATTTGGAAAATAGGCACAATACCAAATGACTGGGAAAAAGCAGTGATTTTCTCCATACATAAAAAAGGAAACAGTAGAGATTGTAATAACTACAAGAGAATATTATTAGTTTAAGAGAAAAATAGTGTACCTACACACCTCGTAGAAAAGTGTCTACGAAATATTCCTAGTGTAGGACATACAACAATCACTCTGTATAATGTGAGGCTGCGTTACCCAAGTTGGGTAAAAGGTGTGAAAGATATTTTTGTAAAATATAAACTTTCTAGCTTATAAACATTGCTACAGCTTTCGAGTGTTAACCTTGCTATACGGTTGTTACTTCAATAATCTTTCATATGTAATTTCATTTGACGTAATGACTAGAAATTAAATAATATACTTAAACATCAAACATCTAATCTCTATCTTAGTAACTATGTATAAAGCATGTTAAATCTTCTAACTTGTGTATGATTACGAGATGAAAGATCTCGTTGATGTCCCAGACCTTGGCAAATGTCGTTACAAGATAATGATGTTTTGCGTACAAAAACTTAAAATATTAACAGAATACCTACTTAGTTTTCTCACTTTGATTTATTAAAGAGATTTTACTATTTGCATTATTTAAAATTATTAGTAGGGTTTGAGATAAATCCCAACTGGTAGTAAATTCTTAATTACAGCGCATGCCTACTTTTCTTCAGAAAAGAATGACAATGAGACAATAAAGATTAGTACGCAGTGGCAGCATTTTAGTTTAACTGCACAAAAATCTTTCCTATAGTGTACTTATCCATAAAAACCAAGAGTACCCGTAAGTACATACTTTAAGGGTACATAAAATTTGATATTCAGATTAAGAATCAAAAATAATTTTTTTGAACGATAGGTCATTTTTTAGCGTTTACTGGCCCTGTATCTGTATCCAAGGCAGGTTTTGTTTACAAATTAAAAGGCGGTAAGTAATTTAGAAGGTGGTATTATTGACTTCAGGATATTGTTTTTATAAACATTTAGCAATTTGGAAAGAAAAATTGTTTAATAAAATAAAAAATAAAACAATTGATGACAAACAGAAATTTGTTCGGAGCGAGGAACGACTCCTTTGGTTCTTCTTCACAAATATTCCCAAAATCGAATCTTCTCACTGACAAATTTAGAGAAATATTAGAAATATGAAGCAAATAACATTTTAGAGTTTTATTTATTGTTTGGTTGCTAAGAAAAAGGTAAATAAGGTTTTATCACTAGCAAAAAGTTACCTTCCTTTTTATCCGCTGTCAAAGCGATAAAATTGTGTTTTGTTTATGGCTTACTTTATACAGGAGTGGAATTTTCATATATAATACCATTAGTGACTATGATTTTGCCGGCAATTTTTGCCGTCTGGTCACGACTGCTTGTTGCTTTAGAAAATAAATACTCGTGCTACGCACTCGTGATTATTTTCGACGCAACAAGCAATCGTGACCAGACGGCAAAAATTGCCGGCAAAATCATAGTCACTAATGGTATTCGGATTGACAATTTCTCGAATTATTTTATTTATTCCAAAAAAAGTTATGTATTTTTAAAACAATCATCAACTGACATAATATCTAAGCAACGCTTCGCGGCAATTTTCACTAGTGAAAATTGTCAGTGTAATTTTCACTAGTAAAAATTGTCACTGTAGTTCGTCTGTGATTGGTACAATTCAGCAAAATACTGTGTTTTGATTGAATGAAAAACTATGAGTGGAATTGTCTAAATAAAATAATGTATCATCGTTACCACATTATGTATCAGTACTAATCAATATTTTTATCAATAAAATTATAGTAAAATAAATGACTACCTAATACCAGCCTGCGCTTTTATCACACACCATATGTTACAGCAACCAGAAAACAATTGAAAATAAACAAAAAACGTCATAACAATTAACTACGTTCATCGTTATCAAGACTTTCGTTCGCGGTATGTTCTGAACCAACAATCAAGCTAGCAGAGCAGAATTTGAAGCAAGAAGGCTTGCTGTTCCTGCTTATTTAGTGCTGTTGGAAAAGAAAGTTAGCTTGCGATTGCAGGCCCTCAGTTGACATTTACCTGCCGGGCAGGAGAGATCGTAGCAGGCAGGCGACCAGTGATGGTAGTGTGAGTGATCATGGACAAACAGAAGAATGGCAACGCCTGGGAAACGCATGAAAAGTATGTAGAAAATCTTCAATTTATCCAATTTTATTTTAATTAAATTTATGTCATGAATTTAATAATTTGTAACATTATAAAAAATCTGTACTAAAATCTAATTTAAAGACTCGGCTTGCGCCTCGCCCGTAAACAGATTCGTCCTATAAAACTCTATTTTCTTCTCCCATGTTTTCATTTACTTATTAAGCATTCATTTCGATACAGATTTTCATTATGAAACACCCAAGTAAATTTTATATTCTATGCAACTCGCCATGGCTTGTATCGTAAATTTCATACTCGCGTATTAATAGCTATCACTACGAAGTCAATTGTAAAATATGCAAATTTTACGTACTTGTTACATACAAAAAATTTTAGTATATGTTCTCCAAATTTGTTAAGTAATTGTACGAAATTATTCTAAAATATTGCTTCAAATAAAAAAATTAAAACGTAGAGGCGATGAACCAATGAAAATAATCCTATAAAATGTAAATAACAGCTTATTTCTGAGGTATAACGTCTTATTATAGGACTGAATCCGCTAAAATATTATTTTGCGGACACTAAACAGTTCGCAAAGTATCGTTTTTGGAGAGCATTATACTAAAATGTAATTTAAGTTCAACTGTTTTCGTTCAATTGTCATAATAATTTGAGCATTAATTTAAAAAACACGTATTAATGTATGAATGTATTTATCGCTGATAAAATCACATTTTTCCTTAAAAATTCAAAAATAAAACGTGCTCACTGAAAAATGTAAATAATAACAAACGTCAATGTATTTTAAAAGTAATAATTCATTATATTTTTAAGTGCAATTTATAAATTAAAATTTACGATTTAATGTCAAACCATTTGAGGTAAACCAACCTTGTATATATAAATTTGTAATTTATTATGGTACGTTAATTCGGTGAAATACATACCATTATAAAACGCAAGAACTGTTATTCCAAAAAACTTATGTATAATGTTATAAAATAATTTCTATTTATTTTTATAGTATAATAACTTAATAATTATAGTTTCATTTTTATTGCACATTAATTAATGAACACGATAGAAAATTTACATTTTAATACATCGTTTTAATTCAGAGCACAATACCATTTCAATTGCTATTTCTATGTCAATACAGCACAAGCATTTGGTATAGACTATGCGATCGATTCAAAAAAAAAAATATTTATTTTATTCGTACTTCTCAAATTTTTATGTTTCAAATGTAATACGTATGAAATCATGCCAATAACATCAAAGTAATCAGCAACTATTAAGCCTAATTCACATAATCATTTAGTTTTTAGGTTTACATTTATGTTGACGTTTAAGAAAGTTTAAATTCCTATAACTAAATACGATCATTCACACATCCCTATTTCAAGTACTGTGAACGTTCGTATTTAGTTAGATGTATTCAAACTTTCAAAACGTCAACATAAACCTTAAAATTAAATGTTTATGTGAATGAGGCTTTAACCTACATTTTACTGCCATGGTTAATTGAAGTAAAATAAATCAGTTATTAATAAAAATTCGCATATTTAATGTTCAGAATCACAAAGTTCTTGTTCAATAAAATAAATCACAAGTCCTCACGCATGACGTAAAATATTCATCAAGTTACTTTCACATTTATCGCGAGATCTAAATTTATTGTAACAGTAATAAGTTGTGCACTGGTTATTTTATTCGCTCGTGTTAAAATTTATTTTCGAGATTGAAATAACAGGAAATAATTTTGTACGAGTTTATTGAAACTGAATGTAGTTCCAAGGTAAAATTCCGCGCGATTAAAAATGTAAAGTGAATGTGTTCTTTGTGAGTATAACTATAGTCAATGATAGTTAAATGTTATCATAGTTCATAGGTATAGTTGCGAGAAAAATAGGAAAAACTAAACAATTTGAAATGCGAAGTATTTTAAACGGTGTTATTTATTGGCATAATTTGTACTCATAATAACACGTTTATGAATGTATATTTATAGTTTTAAATAATATATTTATTGTATACCTATTTGTTTTAGTTCTTACTAATAGTTTAAATTTATAGCAATATGAAAATTAAATGCCATAGTTTTTTGCAAACAGAACTTTCGGTACCATATTACTAAGTAACGTACGTAATTTTTTAAACGCTCGTTGAAGAATATAATTTTTAAAATAAATTAATGAACTACTTCTGTCGTCAATTTTAAGTTCTAAGAATATAATTTTACAAATAATGAGTGTAATTTTAAAAATTACTATTTACTTGTTTTTTTTTTATAATACTTTAATATGATACAATTATGGAATTATAAAAGGTATAAACAAACAAAAATTGTTAAGATTATTTGATAAACGCGAAAATTTGAATAATTAAATAACCAATTTAAATAATTACTGTAATAACAGACACAGATTACTCACTCGCGTTAACCACAATCATCAAAATATTATGATAAAATTAATTTAATTTTGTCGTTCATTAAGGAGGAACTGGTCGTACAGTCTGAGACAGAAGTTACTAGAAACGCACATATTTATACAAGAGATTTGTTGATGTAATGAATCGAAATGATATTTGCAGGGACGTTTCTACAAGTATAGGGCATAATATTACAAGATATTCATAAAACTGTCATATTTCCTTCATAACTTTTATCGGTGTTTACTGACTGATGGCGGGCTGCTGAGTAATGTCTAACTAAAACGACGATAACTCCTAAACGAGCTAGTAAATGTACAAAAAATATACTTGCACGTTTTGAAAGATGTAATGAACAATATATTAAATTTATTATCATTCTCATAAATGTCGCAGATAAGACTAACTTCGTAAAACATGTGTAACTAAAACGACGATAACTCCTACACGAGCTAGTAAATGTGCATAAAAATTTACATGTACGTTTATAAAGATGTAATGAACTATATATTATATTTATGTTAAGTTCTATTTTGTGTGTGTATGAACAGTAGTCATTAATAGTTATTTACGTATTAAGGGTGTAAGGAAGTTTTTATGGCTTGAGACGTGATTTTGAGCCAGAGCGTCAGCCGAGGGCTAAAAACACGTCAAGGGCCATAATAGTTATTTATGTATCAAGGGCATCATGATGATGTTTATGCTCATCCGAGGGCGACATGTTTACATGCCCAAGGGCCTCTGGCCCGAGGGTCTGTAAATCGCTCGAGGGCTATAAACATCAATGATGCCCGTGGTGCATACAATATTTTATGTCTTACTATTTTATATAAAATATTGCGCGCGTGACATTTCGCTTTGACGTTTCGAATTTTGTTAATATTTTTGGTATCCTAGTAACAGACAGAAAATATATTAATTTCAGAAGAAAAACATTAGTGATCTCACAATATTACCATGGCAATTTCTTAATGCCCTAGGGTATAATGTAGTATATAACATACCTCGTATCCATGACATAATTAAACAATTACATACTAGGAAGACATAAAAGTAAGTTACGCCCGTGGTACATACCCAGCGTTATTGACTGTTGCTAAGATACAAAAAAAATTCGAAAATAAAAAACAATCTAAATGTCTTTATCCAAGACACAAGTTTTTGTTTCTTACTGTAGCTACGTGCGTCGATTTTTAGAGCAGAAATCGTATTTGTAGTTGAGAAGTATTCTGAAAACTAATGTCTCCTACTGTACACACCCTAGTTTAATAGCACAAAAATATCCTCAGTGGTGTACTCCACTAATCAAAACAAGTCTCGGAATTTTTAGTATTTTTTATGTACGTGCAGTAAAAAACCTATTCATTAGTAAGAAATTTACTTATCTGTATTAATAAGAATCAATATCATAATAACCAATGCTTCCATTAAAGTATCTACAAATTATGTCCTAATGAAAATTTGTGTTCGAATATAATAAATGTAGATAACGCATAGTGAATAAGTTAATTAAAGCTTAAAGACAAGAAAGTTGTTTTGACTTACTGTGTGAAATGTTGTCCACCAGAGCAAAAGACATAGACGTTCCCGGATGGAAGTTCTGGAAAAGAAGACGCTATGTGGTGGCCTTTCTGGCGTTCTTCGGCTTCTTCAATGTCTACTCCCTCAGGGTTAACTTGAGTATCGCCATCGTTGCCATGACAGAAGGCAGGGAAGTCGAATTGCCTAATGGAACAATCATTCATGTAAGCTATTATCATTTTATTCAATAGTTTAAAATAAATTTCCTCAATTTTAAAAATCCTGGTTATTAATAATATATTTTTGCAGTCCTCTTTAGGCTTTATTTTTAGGGACTAAGGTTCTTAATTTGATCCCAAGGGATTATTTTTCATATTTAATCCCGTTGCCAAGGAATTAAATTAATTAATCCCGTTGTCAAGTAAATACGTGCTATTTGTTACAGAGTATCTATGGTAACAATATAAATATTTGTCATAAAATTTACTGTCAAAATTGCAAAATGTGTATTTTTAGACCTATTTTGCATTCGTTTGAGAATGAAGTGCAAAAAATAGCACAGGACTAAAGTATCTTTAATCCCTCAGGTGATTATTTCCATCACCTTCAGCTCGTGAAATAAACTTCACTCTCAGAATTTATGGTGGGATTCTGTGTAAATCTTAAGTTTTACAAATTTGTAAATCTTTAAACATCAATTTGACAAATATAAAAATGTTCATATGTTTATAAATTTAATTGCGATTTTGATTAATATTTACAGTTTTACAGATCTGTAGCAACTACAGATTTTCACAGAATCCTACTATAAATCATACACTTTAGTCCTTTAATAAAATATACTATTTTATGTAAATCAACTTACTTTAGGAACCGGGCGACTTCGACTGGGACTCAAGCATGCAAGGCTGGCTGCTGAGTTCGTTCTTCTACGGCTACATCACAACACAGTTGTTGGGTGGGTGGATGGCCGCTAGGATCGGCGGGAACAAAGTGTATGGCATCGGAATTGCTGCCACGGCTTTCCTCACTCTCATCACTCCCATCGTTGTTAAATGGAACGTGTATCTGTTCTTGGCTGTTCGTGTCATCGAAGGAATATTCGAGGTGAGACTGACAAACCTATAAACAAATAATAGATTGTTGTAATGTTATGTTCTAAAAAATAAGAGTTCTTTTACACGAGATCAGCAGTGGTGGATTTTAGAAATTAGTTAAAATAAATGTGAGCTTTCCACAATATGTGAGGTGATTCACAACTTCGTGCATATTTTTTAAAGGCATAAATAGTGCTCAACTTACTATCATGGAACAAAAAGAATTTATTAAAATTCTTAAATTTAAGGGCATTTTTCGCTACTGCAACATTAATTTTTGTAATTCTGAACAAAAGTATTCAAAATAAACTAATTAACTACTAAACAGGGAGTCGAACCGCAAAAATAATGGTTCAGGGTCGGTTCACTGTGCTTTATAGAGTTCGGTTTTGTTCCAGTTTTCTATATTTCTCCTCGAAATGAACCGGTAATCGTTTTTAAAATAGCGGTTGAATTTATAAAGTAGCAATTAATGTTATTAAAAATATACGTTCCAATTTTGGCCTAAAATATAATACATTTTTAAAATGAAATAAAATTTGACTTTACTAAAAAAAGGTGCAACAATTTTCATAAATAAATTTTAACTAATGCTTCGAATCATTCCGAACGGGTTCACAATAATCGGTTCGCTTCCAGTTATGGGTTTGCCAAAATATTTATTCCGGTTTTCGTTCCTGTTCCGGTTCGGTTCGAGTCTCTCTACTAACTACTAATTTCGTATTATGAATGAGGCTTAAAATTACGAATTCTGAAAAAATACTTTCAGTTCCGCGATAAGTAAGTTGAGCACTATATTAAAGTTGTGAAACCCTGAATTTTAATTTCTGTTCCAGGGCGTGACATTCCCATGCATTCACGCAGTTTGGGCACGCTGGGCTCCACCGTTAGAGCGTAGCAGGCTAGCAACGATTGCATTTTCGGGTAGTTATGTAGGAACCGTAGTCTCTATGCCTGTCTGCGGTCTCTTGGCAACACACGTTGGCTGGGAGAGCATTTTTTATGTATTTGGTAAACTAAATAAATTAATGCAAAAATAACACTAACACTAAATTGTGTCTAATTTGTAGGGGTCCTTGGTTTAGTATGGTACGTCTGTTGGACTTTGATAGTAAAAGAATCGCCTGATGTAGACCCACATATCAGTAAAGAAGAGTTGAAATATATTAGAGAGTCTTTAGGGGAGTTTGCTGATGCTAATAAGAATATTAAACATCCATGGAAGAGTATTTTAACTTCTGGACCAGTGTGGGCTATTGTTGCATCACATTTTAGTGAAAATTGGGGCTTCTACACACTTTTAACTCAACTGCCCAAGTTCATGAAAGGTGAGAATAACTTTGATTGTTTAAGAATCTTTGGATTTATAACTTAGAATGCTAAAATGCCAGAGTAGGTATGTTTTTAATAATACATTAATTATTCTAACAGTATTCATAATACCGAATAATATTTTTTTGCATAAAAACGTGAGGTTTTAGACAAAAAGAAAGTATTTTGTATGTACAAATGGTGCACAACATTTTGGTATATCTATCAAATTTAAATTTACAATAGTGCTAATTAAGCATTTAATTCTAAGGTTTACATTTATATTTACTTAAGTATGTTGAAATTCATGTACTGTCCGTGCAGCTAGAGTTGGTCGGTGCGGTAAGGAAGAGAAAGAATGTGCCTATGTTCTACACAGAGCTGAGTCAAAGTTCACCAACTTATTACTTGCCTGAACGTAACTGAGTCAAGAGAAAAACCGAGCTGGACGACTTCTTTATACACTATATCAAGGTAGCGAAGCGGTTTCTGCTAAAAAAGTTGCTAATTTATGTCCGCTCGATTAATATTGTTTACCAACTTAAAATTCCTAACTCGGCCATCTCTTATTTCATGTACTGTAACTATACGAGCTTTCTCATTTTCTACATTAACGCATTGAAGCTTGAAAACTCTCAACTACAAGCTTATGTTTACCACTTATTAAAACTGTGAATGCTACATTTTTTAAATATGATAATAACCATTCAACAGGATTTACTCCTAATTACAGAATGGTAAATGTGCAATCCAACCACAACCACTTCCCTCAATTCATCTTGGTGCAGTCAGAATTTAAATCCGTGCGACAACCTTTGAAATTCAAAGCGGCAACGGAGAAATTCTTTTTGCAACCAGGACTACATTTAAGACGATTAAGTGGTCAGCTTGACTTGATTGTAAGATGATTTTACAATTTAACGACAATCACACACTGCCGGAAGACTTGAACCACGGAACTTCGGGTTCATACGTCATCACATGCAAAAAGCTAAGAGCTGTGCTTAAACACGCATAGCTACTGCCTTAAAATATAAATGTATACCTTCAAACTAAATGCTTATATGAATGAAGACTATATTTGTGTCTAAATAAATAAAAAAACTTACATTTTGGTGGCACAGCTTTCAACTTCACACGTAATAAACGAGACAATTCCTTCCAGACACCCTGGGCTTCGAGCTGACAAAATCCGGCTTCATGTCGGCTGTTCCGTACCTAGCCATGGCCATCATGATCCAGTTCTGCGGCCACTTCGCAGACTGGGTGCAGATCAAGGGCTACATGACGACCACGCAAGTGCGCAAGAGCTTCAACTGCGGCGCGTTCGTAGCGCAGACCGTGTTCATGCTAGGAGCCGCGTACCTCTTATCGCCCGTGGGCAGTATGGTCTGCCTCACCATGGCCGTCGGGCTGGGTGCCTTCGCCTGGTGCGGATTCAGGTGGGTTGTGTGATGTTTCACCGGAAGCTAGTGTAAATAAATGAGAGGTTTAATGATTGTGTCGTGGATTCATTGTTTGTCACGTACGTTAATGATAGACAAAGTTTGATTTCTCTAAGATTCCAAAAATAAATGTCAACTAAAAAACATTTTTCGCGCCACTGGATAAATAAATTTTTAACATACTTATGCATCCAAATGAGTTAAATTGTTTATTATTATCCAAATTCCGTTTACTTCTTTACCAATACTTCTAGTACCTAATTGTGCAATAAAATGAGTAAGCGAATTTCATTTTATGTGGATGGTAATTAAATTATATGAATCCAGTGCTCTTAAAATATTTAAAATGGTCCATGTCATTATCAATAAACTGCCATTGATTTTCAAATTTAAAAAAAAACTTTTGGATTCGTAATCAGCATATAAAAATGCATAAACTCTTAACGTATGATACATTCTGTATACTATTATTTAACATAATTTTATGCAGAGTGTGCCAAATTGGTTGGATCATCACCATTTTGGGAACTCGGAAACTATAAGAGCTGCAATGTTGTGTAGGTTTTGTGCTTAGCATTATCTTATTTTTTATAATAACGTAGTTATATGATTTAATTTAAATAAGCACTTAAAACTGCACAACATTGTCCATTTATCTAACCTGGTAGATCTTCATTTCAGATATTCCAATGGTGCACCATCAATTTGGCACACTCTGTATACATATAATCCGCGTTATTTTAATAATGACGTCAATTTATTATACTCGTACAATATACAATGGATGAAAATTATTATTTTATGAATGAAGCTACGTAGAATATTGATTTATTACATTTTGTTGTATTACCAAATACCAATTAAGACCAAATTTGTTAGAGTTAACCTGCAAATTATTAACATTTTTGAATCGTGAATCGTGTTTACATCTTGTTTATATTTAATTATCTTTAAAAATGTCTAAATACATATTACCTTTGTATTATGTTGGCAAAATTGTTTTATAGAAACACAACAACGAAATGAGTGTTTGCAAAAGATTCGAAATAACAAATAAATAATATGAATTCGTAATTTTGAATAATTAAAATAATATAAAAGTTCAAATTACCAGTAAATGTCGCAGCAAAGGCATCGCTTGAGTTTATCGATCAGGAAACCCATCATCTTCATGCGAAATTTAGTTCAAAATCGTTGAAATTTTGATGAAATTGCAGCTACCGGTTAATCTATCAAAGAAAACTAGAGTCACAAACAATTTTATGAAGAGAAATATAGCGAAAATATAATAAAACAGCACATTTATTGTTATAAGTATCACTTTTCATTGTTGAATCTCAAATGAACGCCAGCAAATGGCTTCCTAATATTCCGAAACAAACAGTTGAACAAGTCAAAACTCAGGAATTTGACGTCCGCGCTGTTGGATTCGTAACTTGTACAGTGAGGTTTTGTTCGAACATATTTCTTAGACAGTTGGAAACATTTACCTTGTAGTTTTTATTTTATTATAAATAATTTAAATTAAAAATAAAGCTATGAAAACGGTACAAATTTAACCTCTTGCGTATTATTAGATCTTTGATTAATTTCATTTTATAGTGATGTCGTAACAGATGATCATAATGCATTATTAGTAGTATTATTATATATTATCTATAACTTGGGTAAAGCAACCTTGCTAAGTTATATTATATAAAATATATTTTAAGCAAAAAAAAATTTAATATTTCTGAATAAAAACAAAAATAAGTGAGAAAAATGTTCAAAATAAATAATGACATGTTAAATATATACCTAACGGGTAAACGAATAAACAACGTTTTGAATTATACATAATTTTTAAATAATATGGAAAAATTACCATTTTATGTTGTAGACAGGCATCGCTTGAGTGTATCTATTGAAATTTCGATGTTATTGCTTTAATATCGGTAAACTTATTTAAAAAATCCATCTTTTTATAAAGAATATAGTGGAAATATGATAAAACACTGCACATTTGTTAAGTTTCACTTTTGATGGTTTAACTGCAAATGAACGCCGGCTAATTGGTTTCGTAATACGCCGAAACAAACAAGTTAAAACAAACGCTAGACGATGCGCTCTGTAAAATTTATTCAATTTTATTGGATTTGTAATTTGTACAGTGGGGTTTTGTCCGAAAAGGATCAACTCCGCAAATTTTCTGTTTTGTAAAAATAATTAAAATTAAAATGAAACTTATATGTGAACAATATCACATCCAAAATATTTATTACGTAAATAATATTTAAAAACAGCAAAAATGTAGTATTTTGGAACTAGAGGTGTGGGAAACGTTCAAAATAAATATAAGCAAGTGTAAATATGTGATTGAGGACTATTTTAAAATTAATAAATTATTTTATATGACTTTACCCAAGATGGGCAAGATTCACTTGAAATAAAAAAAATGCATAAAAAATAATTCATTTTCCTAATTGAGTTATCGCTAGAAAACATCATTTATATTTTATTGTTCTCACTATAAAATTATAGTTTGTTATTATTAATATAACCCAGACCTCAAAAAATTATGCTATAGTTACAATAAAGGCATATAAAGTTTTCATAAATATAATATAACGTTAGAAGTACAGTTTTAATTTTCGTAGACTTCTTTAGTATTTTGAAAAATATTGATGACTGGTTAATCGTAAAAAATGGAGTGCCTACCCAATTCTTGAAAACTCAAGATCTAAAAAATTGAAGTACAAATTTTCTTGCGTAGAATCATAAATCATCCGAAAATTCAGAGACAAGAAAATGCGTACTTACATAAAAAAATGCATAAATAGAAAATTCAAATCTAGAATCTGATGGATGCAGAAAACGCATGTAAAGGAATATTCAAATCTGGAATGAGAGTTGGAATTTTTCCAACGATTGTGAAACAATTTTGTTTACTACACACTCGCTGTAGGCTTTTTAAACTAGAACTACCACAAGGGGGCACTATATACTCGTCTTGTTGGACCGATTTTCAACTTTGTTTTAATACCGCTGACGCATGCGTTATAAAGGCGGATAAGACTTTTCCAGATTTGAATATTCTTTTACAAGAATTGTCTGTGTCCATTGGATTCTTGATATTATTTTTATTTTGGTGTATTAAGTTAAATGAATGAAAATCGCAAACAGTCAAATGAAAGTCATTGTTATAAATAACATATTTGATGATAATTTTAGTGTGAACCACTTGGACATAGCCCCACAGCACGCCAGCGTACTTATGGGTCTAAGTAACACATTTGCAACTCTGCCAGGAATGCTGAGTCCTACAATAACAGGCTACATTGTAACGACACATGTGAGTATGAAATACTTTCCTTTAATAACGACACGGAACATTTATAGAATAAACGATTTGACAAATCGTGCGCTTTGAAGATCCCTTCTGTAATTTATTTTTGTTTGCAGAGTGCGGAAGAATGGAAAATTGTATTCTACATTGCAAGTAGTATTTACTTCTTCGGATGCGTAGTGTATGCCATCTTCTGCTCAGGTGAACTGCAGCCATGGGCCACAGAATCGCAACCTTTGAATCAACCGAACAAAAATACAACTACTGCATCCATTCAAGGACACGACAATGTCACTTTTGAATCTGATAACTTATAACACTACTTCACAAATGCGTATTCCATTTACCACATCAATTAAAACCACGAAGCATAACATATGACAGGAGTGGACACTACGGCGGATGAAGTGTGGCCTTTCTGTTTACCTTTTAGAGAGACAGAAAATACGGGCCAGCTCGGAGCATGTATTCTGTGACGATAAACAAAGATAACGCACGGGCCCTGTAGTGATCTTTCTCTCTTACACAGGGTAAAAAAATCTGATGTGGTCAGCACAAAACCTCCCGTCATACCCTACTCTTTTTACTACTATACAAATACATTTTGACCAATCACAATACCTCCCTTATAGAATATGAAGCTGGAGGTAAAAATGACACAAATCTACGTTATTGCTAAGACACGGAGTGTCCACTCCTGTGTTTATATTATACTTCGTGGTATTAACAATTGTCAGAAAATCGCAGACTGTAAGTAGTAGCATAAACGTGATTATATTATTACCAAGGTAGGTTGACGGCTGGGCAGTTAATGTCAACTTTTTGAATTGTGAGGATTCATTTAAGTGGTCACTATTATTAAACTTTACCTATATGATCAGACATACTGACGGTTACTTGTATAAAATGAGTAGTAAAACGGTCAAGCCTTTTTCAAAATACTAAAATAGTTCGAATTTTTTAAAGATGGCGGTGTTAAATAATAGGAAATCTATATCATAAATCGTGGATAAAATTAGGTCAAACCGTTTTCCAGATTGTTTGCAGTCATTTAAATTAAATATACCTAAATTTCATGCAAACCGGCTAAACCATTTTCGGAATAGCTTGGCGCCATTCTGTTTCAAGATGGCAGATTGAGGTAAAATTTAGATGATATGTTGGATTAAGAGAAAGCTTCTATCAGAATTCGAATTTCTCGAATATCAATTAAGATGATTATTAAATTGAAGGAACCCAAGTGAAAATTACTATAGTAGGAATGTTTTAAAAAATAAATATAATCTCCTGGAATAGTCCTTTTCTTAACTCAGCGGTAAAGGGTGCTCCTAGCAGTCTCCAGTTCGATTCCCAGCGCAACCGACAGTAATATCACTGGGTCCGAGTAGTTGGATACCATCAAAATAAATAATATTAACGCCGACCGAAACTCTTAAAGTTTATATTTGTTTATTACAACCTTACCTACTCAATTAAGATGTTTTCTAGATATAGCTTTAAAAAGTTATGTTAAATTGAATATTTTTCCATAAAAAGTGCAATTTAGTTCATTTTAACTTATTGACTTCAAATAACAAAGGTTTAACAAGGTGACTACTTTGAATTATCTTGATAGAATTTGTAAATTATAGAGAATTATATCTGAACGAAGTATTGTGATATATTTTTGTAGACAAATTAAAATAAATACTTGTGATTACTAATAGTTTATGGTTTACTTACTTTATTTTGTCGACCTTTATTAATACGTTAGTAAATAAATAATATATTTACCGGTATGTTAATTAATTGTTAATAATCAACTTAACAATAAAGGTGACATATAACTGTATATAAGTTTTATTATCATTTGTTAAATAAAATAATATTTCTTTAAATAAACAAATGCACATTAATATAAATAATGTTAAACCGTTCTCAGATCCTAATACTCAGTTTAGTACAACATTGGTCCCTCTAAATAATTAATAAATTAATTAATCTAATAAATAATGAATATCATTAAATAATACCTCATTTCACATTCAAAATATCGAAATATATACATTTTATAAAATAATTTAGTGCCTACCAAAATTTCGATTGTACGTTTTCTGGAACCAGATCATCTTTTGATAATCACAGACATAGACGTCGGGGATCTCGGCATTTACGTAGTCGTTGAACACCATCTTCACGCTGTTTCGGCCGAAGAGGCGGAACTCGAACTCGATGAGCTGTCGGAAGAACCCATTGTTGGGTTTGATTTGCGGTCGCTTGCTCTTCACATAGTTGAAGGCCTCTAATAGGGACATGCCACGGAATTTCATCAAATAGGCGATGCATAGACTTGCTGAACGGCTTACGCCTGCGACGCAGTGCAGCAAAGTTTTTCCTCCTGATTTTTTTATCTGCAAAAAATTATAATCAGTTATCAATTGCAACATTCAACTTATAAGATTAAAACATGGTTTTTATTATACATTATAATCAATGTTTAAAACACTCTGTGTTTTAAAGGTTGCTGCGCAACAACAATGACAATTGTACCCAATCTCCTAGGTGACAAACACAGACTACTTTATAAAATGAATCGAAATTAAAATGCTGTTTTCCAGTTCAATTTTTTAAAGCATTAGCCCGTCTTACTTGATACTTATACACTTGTATCATACTATTTTCTACTCCCATGTTATAATATTGTTATTATTATATATGTCATTTGTACTTTAATAACACTTATTTCGATATAGATTTTCATTATAATACACACAAGTAAATTTCAAGGTAATGTTTTATTTTTCAAATTAAAGCATGCGAGTGGAAAGATTAATGAAACTCGTGTATAATGGCTATAAATACACTCGTATGAATTACGACACTTGCCATAGTTCGCATCGTAAACTTCATACTTGCGTATTAATAGCTATCATTATAAACTCGTTGCTTGATACACTATTTTCATGAAATGAAATACCTAACCTGTTAATTTCATGAATAGTACGTTTATTCCAACCTAATTTATATTCATACATAAAAATAACGGCATACCTCCAAAATGGGTTTAGCACAAACCCCTAAAATCATTCATTCCACACCACGAAAAATCATTTTAAAAGAATGATTCCCGTATGAAATATAAAAAGTGCAGTTTACCTATAAATCAGTTGTTACTAAATTCAAGAATTATTGCTTATCACTGAAACCACAAAACAAACTTAACAGTAAAATAAATGCACTAATCACAAATATGTTGAACCATTGACCACTATAAATTATGGTAATGACTGTAAAGGAAGTATCTTTGCATGACACCCAAAATATCGTATGCACCAATTCAGTCCGTATTAATGCAGAGAGGTTGTCTCTTTCTTACCAACGAAACTATTACAATCACAACATTATACAGCATGCGCAGGTGTTTCGTTAAACAGAGATGAGATGTTAATAATGACAAGGAAGAACTCTCTCCCAGGACAGTTCGTAAGAAGCAGCCCTTATGTGTTACTTTTATTAAACGCGGCTTACCCATCCATAATTTTTTGAAAGTCACTGGGTAAAATGATTCCTAATTTTGTCGCTATGAACGCTAGTGTTGTTCATGAGGCTAAAATAATATAAATTTTGATACAACAAGTAGGTATATATGTAAGTTTTTAAAGTTAGTACGATGGGTCTATGGGCAGAATCTACAACGCAAAGCGGAGTTTTTAAATCTTATTTTTAAGATTATGATGCACATGAGCGCTAATAAATAATACCAAAATAAATAATAACATAATTGTTATTATTGGATCAAGTTTAATATTTACGATATGGTTTATAATTTTCTTTGCATTTGTAACCCATTAACATTTCCCAAAATTTTGGAAGGGAAACTCACACGTGTCGTTAAGTGAAAAACAACATGAAACAAACGTTGAGAAACAAATTGCGCACGTCAACAAATAACCAGAACTTTTTGGCAGAATCTCTCTTTAAATATTTACAACTAAATGCATTTTCATTATATCCATTTAACACTTTATTTTTAAAACCTGGCCGCAGTGCAGGATTTAATGAAATAAAGCGAAGTGCAAAGGTAAACTGAAACATGATGTCACTGTATTATTTTTGCTGGTTTATTTATAGTGTTAGTTGAATGACCAATTATAATCAGTGCACTTTCATAACACGAGTAATTGCATCGCTAATCCTGTGGATTAATCATGGGCATAGGCGTCCGCAATGCGGGAAGAGAAGGGACTTGCCCCCTAATAATTATTTTAAATTACAAATTTATACAGAAGACATGTACAGAAAATGTTTACAGAAAATAAGCAAAAGTAAAAAGTAAATATTGAGTTGGCTCGTGGTTTTTACATAAACTTACTTCACCTTGTTAACGGCTTATAAAAATATTCTTTGAAAGTGGCTTCTACATGAGGCGGATAGCCAAGTGAGTTTCAACAGCAGAAAATAAAAATATAGAATATTCATATACAGGAAAATGCAAAACCAGAATAAGTTGCAAATCTAGAGAATTTATAAATGCACCTGCATCAAAAGATTCATTCACAGGAAAATTCAAATCTAGAATTTTAGATTGACTATAAATGCAAACACAGGGAGATGCAAACAGGAAGATGTAAACACAGGAGTATTCAAATCTAGAAAAGTTATAATTAAAACCGAGTATGTGGGACTCAAGTATGATATTGGGTTGTTCATTTAATTCAGTTGAACCTAATTTATCCTCTTTTGTTAAAGAGACCAGCTAGTTTTCTGGATTTGCATCTTCCTATGTTTGCATTTATGCTGAATCTAAAATTCTAGATTTGCATTTTCCTGGGAATGAATCTTTTAATTTATTTCGGATAAATTTTCTAGATTTAAATCTTCTTGTGTATGCATTTTCCTATGTATGAATTATATTTTCTGGTGGTGAATGGTCACCCCGCAGGAAGATTCAAATCTAGAAAAATTATAGTCAAAACCGAGTATATGGGACTTAAGAATGGTACTGGGTTGTTCACTTAGTTCAGATCAACCTAAATTTGTGTACCTATCCCCCTTTTGATGAAGAAACAAACTAGTTTTCTAGATTTAAATCTTCCTACGTTTGCATATATGTTGAATCTAAAATTCTATACTTAATTTCAGCTAAGAAAATAGCGTTGGGTTAGATAGGGCAATGATATTCTTGAATCTGATTGGTTGAGATGAGAGGTAGATTTACACTAGCAAACATTTTCATTTCCGTTAACATTACTTATACCTTCTTATTTTGAATTTCATAGTTACATCGAAGTACTACACTATTCTATAGATGACAGCTTTATTCACAAAACATAACTTATTTTTTAAGATCGCGTCAAATTTTGAACTAATAAAATGTGTGAGTGTAAAACTTACTGGCATTCGCAGTGCCATCTGCTATTTTCTTAGCTGAAATGAAGTATAGATATGAATTATCCTATGAATGAATCTAACAACCTTGAGTATCAATGAGTATGGCTGGTAAACCGTACACATTTTTATTTATTTGTCATTTTAAAATAAATACTAGTTTTGTTATTCGATTACCTAGTAAGTTCAATGCTCATCTTTCATCTAATGAATATTTTTATTTTAAATATTATATTCGCATTATTTACCGCTCCTTTGGAAATAATTCTGCGGACGCCCATGGTCGTGGGTAAATTCAGTAGCAGAGTTGCACTGACATGGATTCAGTGAAATATGTGCGATGCATGAATGCTACTACTTGTCCGACTTATGAAAGATGTTTTCTGTCATATAAATAATAATCATTTGGCTGTCTCGTAAACGTCACTGATGAAACTTTGCATATTGATATATGACGGAGACATGTTAATTAAATTTGGTTTCTAAGTGATCTCATGACTCATTGTTGATGTTTCCTTTACAGACTGAATTCTGTAGAAACAAATCATTTGTCAGAAGTAATTTCTAATATTATCGGTGTAATAAACAAGTATTTGTATTTAAGGGTACCGTTTTCGCAATATATGCGTATAACGAGACAATTTTTGAAGAATTTTTTATAACGAGTCTAAGTTATAATTCAGATTTAAAATAAGAATTAATTAATATACAAATTATGGCCTTATTATTGCATGTTTATTAATTTTGTTTTAAATAGTCGATTCCTTGCATTATTGACTATTTTTACTAATTTATTACTAAAATACCATTAAGTATTTCAAAAATATAATTTCTTAGCACTCTAGAGTTATCTTTTACCTATCTATAAAATATGAACAATGTAGGTGTACTAATAAGACCTCAGTTTGAAATATAGCAATGTCCCTTTTTCATTTGCACAAGGTAGCGCCTTAAACTCCACATTCGTAAGAAGAAAAAAACAGCAAATAATTCAATTTTCTTCAATTTTGTACAGATCATTCTTACATAAATTCTATTAGCTTTAAATCCAGAGATCTGTCAATATTTTTGTATTTCGCTCCATTATATGTACGTTGTCAACTTCGTTGTAGTACGGAAAGGAATAAAATGACAAGTTGTGTCGTTATGTCCATGTCACACCTGTAATACACTGTATCATGTATGATCAAACCTGTGTATGACGAAAAATAGAAGCGCTGCTATTTCTGTCATACACGTCATACCGAATCAGACGAAACTGTTTGTTACTCCAAATAATTTATATAATTTTTCATATTATTTATATCATACAAGTGTTACATGCAGGCGAGATATTTTCGTCGCACACGACAATTTTCATCATACATAATACAAGTATTACAGGTATGACATGGGCATTATATTATATTATGTTTCACGGTTTTACACATTAATATTACATATCTAACAAGATCTGCAATATTTGATAGTAAAACACAGAATCCTACCATAACTTATCGAGATAAGCTAAAATCAGACCTCCTAATTACAATTAGATATAAGTATAAATGCTAAATTAACCAACCAGCGCTTCCACAAAATTCCAATTTCAATTATAAGTGCGAACGTTGAGCGCTGGTTGGTTAGCCACCTAAGCCCTGTTCGCACGGCGATCTTTGGAGATTCAGAATCCTGGAAAAGAAGAAGTTTTTCTCTTCCTAGTGATAATTGCGTGGTTTTGGTTTCTTCTTTTCCAAGACTGATTGAAGATTCAATTTAGCGACACCGCAATTTAACAGATAATTCTCAATAGAAAGAAAAAAACCTTTTCAGGATTCTGAATTTCTGTAGAATCCCCGTGTGAACAGGGCTTTACACTTATTGAATCGTCTGAATCCAGCTGTACTCGCTGTACTTATAAAATAAAACCATAACCTCAATCTTCCTTACCTCTTCTATTAAATCTGAAACGCTATCAAAATGCTGCACCAGGTCGCAGGTGACCCTATCCATGACAGGGACCTTCACGTAGACGATGTCATCATTCGGCAGCGGCGTGTCCGGCAGTTCTGCCGCCGCGTTGACCACGCAGGTGACTCCAAGAGCTGTCAATAGAGCCGGTCTGATGGCCACCGCAGAGCACAGGAACAGCGAGTCGGTCAGCTCGGCTACGCCGCTGAGGACGCTGCTGTTGGGCTGCGTGCATCTGAGTCGAGAAACAGGCCATGAGCGACGATACATTGAGGTTAGGTTGCAAGCGACGTTACACGGGGTAAATGGAGGTTGTATTGATGCTGTACGATGAGGAATGATTAATAGTTTAAGGAATTTGAAGGTTTAAAACATGGAATGTACTGAATATCACTACTACGAAGCACTACCGACTACCGGCTTTCGTTGTGACTATCACTACAGATGACATTACTTGCAAGTGTTTGACGTTTGACGTAAGGGAAGCAGTGGCGGACGAAAGCTTTTTCGTGGAAGGGATACATACAAAATATTCTTATATTATTTTGTTATAATTCGCATTAATGTATGATGAAACGATGGTAACAATAATAATGATGTTTTTAATAACAATTTATATATAATAATCCCAATGAAATTGTATTGGAAATATTTATTTCTTTGATCTTTATGTTTATGTTGTAATTTTAAAATACTGTTTATTTGCATTAGTTAAAATACTTATTTATATGTTTACTATAATGTTTGCTTTAATGAAAATTATACTACCAAATAATTTTATCCAACACCTCTTAATAAAAATAACTATGGTGATTTTAAACAAGGAAAGTAAAAGATTGCTCACTAGTGGCTTTGATCAAAATTATACCCACTTGTGGGTAAATTGTTACTTTCCTTGTTGGAAGTCACCATAGTTACGATGTTATAGGTTGGAACTTAATATATTTTTTTAAATATTTAAGCAGTTATTAAGAGGTGTTTGATAAAATTATTTGTTGGGCAAAAAGGAAAGAAATTTTTCTCACTCAGCCTTCGGCATCGTGAGTTAAGGTTTCCCTCGTTGGTAATTGCTTACTTTGCCCACTTGTAAAGTAAATAACTGTTATAAATATAGGTTAATAAATCATATAAATTAAACATAACAATGATTGTTTCATTGAAAAAAAATTTTTTTTGGTAGGTAGGTACCTACTTAAAATTTAGATTTTATTAAGTAAAGTTTTTCCTAAATTTAGTATTTCCTATGTAGCAAGTTCTATAATATTATGTAAAATTGTTTCCTAAGTAAATTTTTCTTTTTCCTTCATTACGACACATTAAACTCGCATTAAACATAATTTAACTAATAATTATTTGATATTTTATTTAAATTTAAAATACTAGTGTTCAAAATCATAACATTTTCTAATTTGTTAACATAATATTTTGCGACTATTACCCACATCACAAATTATTCTCAACAAAACAATATATTAAAAAGATAATTTTAATTAATAGTATAGTTAGTATTAATAAAGCAAATTAACAACAACTAGCACCAAGTTTGCTAAATGAAAATAATACGAGTATAAATATAGTATTTTATAGATTATACCAAAACGTAGATTTTACGACAAAATAAACCTGCATACGAACATTTAGGTTCCAGTTTACTGATCGTTAAGAAAATTTATAATAGTAGCATAACGTTACTGTAAATATTACGAGCGAATATAAATTTTGGTATTTACAAATAAATGTCAAGGGACTTTATATGTCATCGTCAAAACTGACAAAACATGAAGAGTATCGGTTCATAATTGACAAATTAAAATACACTAAAGAACTCAAGAAGTGATAGGACGTTCAAGAAGGTTGTCAAAATTCAGTATTTATCCGAATATGAAAATATTGTAACAAGCAGGAAAAGGACCGGGGTACATCAATTACATGAGTCACAAAAAAATTAAAGCAGAGGGACATGTTCTAGATAATAATAATAATTTTATTAAATTCATTATTTTCAATATTTCACATAGTGACTGGACTTGAAATCAAGTCAAGTTCAAGTAAGTCAAGTAATAGAATCCGCAAGTTAAGTCAAGTCATGTAGTTAAGTTTCAACTACTTAACTTCAAAATCAAGTAGTAAAATCTAAAGTAATTGATACTTGAAAATTAAGTAGTTAAACTTCAAGAAGGGGAAAAATTAAGTAATTCATAAAAACCAAAATAAAATCTAACAATTGTTTACAATAGTTATTTGTGTATCAATACGGATAGAGCATTGTTTGTTGCTCGCGGCGAGAAATTTGTTCAGTAGAGGTGAAGCCGAGATTGACGACTCATCACGGGAAACAAACAAGCTCTATTCAACGAGGTGCACACAATATTTTGTCTACAATCGTAACGTCAATACAGCTAATTTTAAAATTATTATTTGCCGTGCTTATAACAATTCAATTAAATCGTGGTCATCGATCATCATCATGACAATGTTTATAAACAAAACAAACATTTTTCAAACAAAATGTGCACAATTGTAGTCCAATTTGACGTAATAAATTTAATAGTTTTATGTTTTTGTCGCACTTGTGCGACAATGTGTTGTACATATCCTAACTAAAAATTGAATAAGAATGTTCATAATAATTGTACAACGATTGTAGATTAAAAATATTACCTATGCAAGAAAATATAAAAAAATACAGCATTGGTGCAGATAAAAAATAGTTCCAATTAGTTCCGGGAATACCGCATTTTGTTTTAATTATTAAACCAACTGAATTGCGCATATTTAAACAAAATTATTTGTTATCAAGTAATATAAAGTAGCTTGAAATTACTTGATATCAAATCAAGTAGGTAGTAACGATAGAAAATAAAGTTAAGTCAAGTCAAGTAATGAATTTTTAAAAAGCTTGATTTTCAAGTCAAGTCAAATTCACAAAAAGTCAAGCTACTTGACTTGATGACTTCCTGAAGGGCTTAATGTCAGTATTATTTTTTGACTAACTGGGATTGGGAGTTATAATATGTTTTCTAGATAGAATGGAAGAGGAATGTGTAAATGATTCGTATAAAATAGTTGTGGAAGGTTGGTGAATGTTTGAGTGAGCGAGTCGGAAGATGCATTTATAAATAGTCCACGCAGCAAAGAGATGAATGGGATTCCAAGGATCTGTGTAGGTTCGCAATGCAACAACACACTAATTGTCACTGCCAATTAACTGAAAACGAAAACAAAACTCACCGTTTCAGAGTTTCTTCAGGCACGTTACCATTCAAAATCTCCTGGACGTCATTCTTCTTACTTTCGGTTTCTTCGAGGGGCACAAATTCGTCACCAACTACTTTCATTGTTAAACTTTTTACAAGATAATAAACTGTTTTTATCAGCAGGAACAAGGTGTCGTCGGTTAGGAGCAACCCCGCCACTTTTAACAACAATAATCGGCAGTATTAACAACAATGATCGTCAGTATGAACAACAATAATCGTCAGTATTAACAACAATGATCGTCAGTATGAACAACAATAATCGTCAGTATTAATCGAACAATCGGAGATACAAAGGGTTGAATTTGGGGTTATGGGAGGAGTTCGTAAATTCGACTTTACAAGTTGGGAGCACGTACAAGAATGCGCTGGCATATCTGAGTCAGTCTCTACCTGCGAGCTTTAAGTGGGAATTTCTCTGCTTCGGCGCACGCGCGACGCATTCCTGAGTGCGACGTCGGCGTCGCCAGCTGACAGCGCGTCGCGACGCCGTTTTATTTCATTCCTCTTGTTCGGGTGTCATAACAAACACGACAGGCATTTGTACAAGTCACTGTGACTGAGCACACGCTCTTCGGATCGTAATTTTGATTAATTCTTTGTAATGATGTTTGGGTAATTGATTGGACTGGAACCTGCAAGATACGATGAAGCAATCAAGGAAGAATGCAGTGATGCTAACAGGCGCTTTTATTTCTTAACAACGGTTCATACATGAATTCTTTGAGGATTTTATCGTTCATCATATATTTCAATTATAATTAAAGTAAACGTGGGAGGCGTACACCTCTGTAACACTGTAAAATTTTAGGGTAGACGAATACCTTAATGTGAACCTTACGAATTTTTTTGTTTTAATGTTTTTGAAATAAAATATTTATTTTAATCCAAATAATAGTTAGGTATTTGTCCAACTAGAGAGGAAAACGCTTCTTTTTCTCACTCGAGTTAGAAGTTTGTGTCACGAGCGAAGCGAGTGAGGCAATCAAGCGAAAGTGGAAAAAGAGCTTTCCTTTCGTGTTAGACACAACATTTTTTTTCACGACATATTTATGTAGAAGAAACACATAACTAGAAGTTAGGTTATAACTGCCATCTGTCAGAATGACGAATGCGAATTTCTGACAGAAAGGTAGGTACCATTTAAAATGTCAAATTTCATACAGTATATCATAACTTCGAGCTCGAGCATATATTATAATAACGAATCAAAATAATTTTTCAGAAATTCAAAAAATTAGGGGAAGTTTACTTGCAGGTCCTTTTTACGAATTAAAATAAATTTAATTACCTTAACAAAATAAGATTCATTTACTGATTATACAACATCAATTAAATTATTAGGAGATCTTTAATAAATACGTTAAAATAAATATCAATCCTGTGGAAAATTCTTTTCAATCTGTGATTTTATCATACTCGAAGTTATGGTAGGTACACCCTCTATGATGAAGGAAGGAGTACATAATAATCTGTAGCAGTAAACTTCGTGTTCATTGTTTTAAACTAAGTAACAAACTTTGCCAAAATTGCATTCCATGTAAAAATAGAATTGTTTAGACTTTGTATAGCTTTTTGATTTATTTTTATAGTTGATTCCTGTTAGTATTTATTTTCGTTCTGTTACTACTACGTAAAGTACTATTTAAACAATAAGATTTAATTAAGGCATAAGTACCAAAATTGCAATAAAGAATATCCTACCAAGTATATTATTATGTATTTTATCAAGTTTACTTAGAATAAGTGATTCAAAATAATAATATAAATGAAATTTGAATGATTTATTTACTTAGTACACCTACACATAAATGTAATGATTTATTAAAGAAGACGTAATATATCAGAGTGATTTTGTAAGTTGTGGTTGTTTTCTAGTTTTGCATCAGATGTCATTTCAAATAAGACAACATTCACACCTGGCGGCAACAAGAGTGAAAATTCAAATCGAAATCTGTCAGGTTTTAGTAGCATCTTCATCCTGATGGTGATGTTTTCGACAAGGTGGTTCGGTTCGGTTCGGTTACTTAACGTAGTGATAAACCGGGGACACATGGCGCATACGTGCACTTAATTAAGTTCTCGGCTCATTTGCGTTGCGAGTCGCGCGTTTTCTCGACCACGCAGTACCGTATTAGAAAAATAGCTCCTCTACATTTTCTACCGAAAATCGCATTACTTGAATTATAATTACAAACGTCACTAGAACGACTGAATTAGTAAACCCTCCATAACAACGACTACATTCTTAATATGAAAGTAATTGTGAGAAATCCTCTAGCAAGCAGTGTTAATTTTTTTTTGAAAAATCTCAGACTGAGCCGGGGCTTGAACCCGGAACCTTTGAATCCTCGACTCAGTCTGAGATTTTACAAAATTTCTTTTACATTCTTAATTTTCCTCAATTTACTAAAAGATGGCATTACCCATCCACTAGTTTAAATTATGATTTAAATGGGAATTAATTCCATTGATAAAATAAATTGTTATACAGGAATCTAACCATTCGGATCTTTGCAAGTGATTGGATTCCACTATAATCACATCTCAGGGATTATCCAAGTTTTTTCCTTCTGCACATAAGCACATAATGAAAACCTTGTTAAAAATTTATATTCGGCACTCAAATTTTAAATAATGCAATTCCGACGAAAAACCGAAAATGCAGTTATAAAAAATAGTATAAGGAAAAGCGGTCAATATCAAATACTTATTTGAAGGAAGCAACAATTTCAAGTTGAAATCGTGCAATGTATCTGTGTCTCTAATGCCTAATGCAAGAAACTTTTTGACATGTTTCCTGGAAAAAGTTTCCGGAAACTTCAAAGTTTTAACGGCGCCTATAAAAATGAGGCGTTTTCAGGAAACATTGTGAAGTGCAACTAACTTCTTATTTGTCAAATCGTCAAATGTGACATGTGATCGTAAACATATTTATTGTTTTAAAAAAAAATTCTCCATTTTCTGGAAACTTTTTTCAGGAAACTTTGTGAAAAGTTTCCCCGTGTGCACTAGGCATAATGCAGCATCGTTCCCAGATGACCATTTTCATGGCTAGATACTGGCAACTCTGTCTGTTGGATTTCTGAGATGAAATGAAATCTTATAAATAATTATTAGAACAAGAGAAAAAATACCTAGGTACCTACTATTTGCACTGACATGCCATTAATGTGCAACTGTTTATCTTTAAAATGTATCTGTCAATTTAAAGGTATATGACCTTGAACTCCATTAATTTTTAAGTGGGACGACTGCGGCGCATTTTTCCCATGGATTATGAGGTGTCAGGAAAATACTGACATACCATTTTAGAATGGAATAAAATCTTATTAAATTATTACCAATACAATTAAAAACAAAACTGCATAAATGTGCCACTACTCTACTAATGTCAATTTAAAGGTACTTGATCTTGAACCTAACTAATTTTGACCAGGGGCGACTGAGGCATATTTTTTAGATGGATTATAGGTTAAATGAAAACATAAAATGAAACACCCGCCCTGGGTACGCTACTGTGTTCGCGTTCGTACATTCCACGCATCTTTCTCATTCAACGTGAACCCGCTGACAGGTAACGTTCACTCCACGTTCAGATCGGCTATTTTCGTGAAATACCGCCGTTGTTGTGTAACTGAGTTTTGACGAATTCGAAGTTGGCCTCCTGCCGAAATAAACAGTTTTTATGATGAGATGAGCGCATTCCGCGCTAATTGTTTCCCGCATGTTCTTCCTAAATGAACGCCCAACGCCCCAACGAAGACGTCGGCAGGCGAAGTGTACGAGTCAGAGATGACATCTGTTGGCTTTTATCTTTTCACGATGCGATGATGATTATTACTACAATCCAAACTAATTATCGCTGAACTAATCAATTATGATTGCACTAGAAGACCCTTTTTGTAAACACAGTCGTTGTTTTGTTTTAATAAGAGTTACTGCAAATTTGTGCCATACGAAGATAAAATAGAATCGAAAATTAACAGACTGTGTAGATGTCAAAATAATATAGTAGAATTATAACCTTCTATAATGGGGTGATTAAAAATATCTTACTCTTGTATTTTAAGAGGCTCGTCTACCTTTTTTTCGAATGCCTAGAATACTGTCGATATTACTATTTTTCTTCTATTTCACTCTTCCCCACAACTACGGCTGCCCGAAACTCGTACTTGCCCGCATTCTAGCTATGCAATGTTATTTTGAAGTTTTGAAAAATACTGTAAACATGGCTCAGTATTCCCATAATAAATTCTGTATTTTTTAAAGAAATTAAGTAAAACAAAAATTATTCGAAAAAGGAAGCTTAGCTGCAAGCTTCTTACTTTTTAAATTTTTCTTGTCATTTATAGTGACCCGAAAAAATAATATCAAATAATGACAAAAAATCGCAAAAAACGTAAAACGTAAAATTTAATTTTTTTTTACTTCAAATTCCTAGGCCAAAGACAAAAAATAAAAATATAGAAGCATTAAGACCCCCTTTGTTAATACACACATATCATAAATAAAAGAAATGTGCTCTGTGCACATATGTAAAAGCATCATATATTTCAATTATTATAATGCCTATGGCACACCGGTCGAGGAGCATCGAGGACCATCGAGTAACTCCTCGATGAAACAAAAGAACGCACCCCGTCCTCGACGAAAAATAGGGGCGCCGCTATTTTCATCGAGTTGTTCCTCATTTCATACGTATCTTTTGTATTTGATTTCGCGCAAAACTTTGATGTATTTCTCACCGATGAAATAGAAATCCATCGCGGACGGGTACGTTCTTTCGTTTCATCTAGGAGTTACTCGATGGTCCTCGATGCTCCTCGACCGGTGTGCCATAGGCATAATTAAAGTAAACGTGGGAGGCGTACATCTCTGTAACGCTGTAAAATTTTTGGGTAGACGAACACCTTAAGCTTAAGCTAAGGGATATAACGTAAGTCTATCCTAGCCACATCCTGAGTACGATAAAAAAATACATACTCAATACAAACATATCATAGAATTACATGGGATACATAATTGGGCTAAGTAACAAAGTGGCATGTTCACATTCTTGAAATGTTCTGGAGATTTTAGTTTGTACAGTAAGTAGTGGGTAATGGTATAAAAATAACAATTTCGGATATTGGCGTAATATAATAATTATACGAAATCGAGACGAGAATAAAGCTACTCTCGTCTCGAAATTCCGAGAATCTCGAGACGAGATCTCGCGGCATCACTAGGCAGTGCGGCAGTATCATTCGTCGTCGTTTAAAGTTAATAGCAGCAGCAATGAAGTCATGAGAAGAAGATGCCAACTTCACTTCTGCGTATGAGGATAAATTGTTTTGTCGTTCGCATCGTTTACTTGACGGTTGTCAGGGCGGATTTTGTTGCTTTAGCTTTGTATTGACGAGGAAGCGTACCTCACCTACTGACTGACTGCCGATACCCTTCGTTACATTTCCAACTAAAACAAATCATTTGATATTTTTCTCGCCGTGCTTCCGTAACATGAAGTCTTCGATACTATTTTTACTAAATATTTTCTATAAATAAAGATAATTACCACGTAGATGCTATATTTATTTCACAGACTTTTCATGTCAGATAATGTATTCTTCTTAAAATAATGTGTACTCTTATTTTGAAGCTCGACAGGAAGAAATTTTAAACACGAACTAAATAATTTAAAATATTACCTTAAAAAATATATTGGGTAGTAGAAGTGATAACTTCTACTAATATGATATTTTTAAATATCTATTCTAGGCTCATTTAGTTGACCTGAAGATGGTCATAATCATGACCGAAACGTTGTCATAACTTACTATCATCAATAAAGCTAGAGTCATGTTATCAAAAAACGTGAATTAAATTATTAATTCTTTCTTTAACATACATTTCGGCTCAACAATAATCAATTCTAAAACAAAACGTTGAAATCTTGTATTCCATGATCGGTTGATTTTTTTTGCGTAAAAAAGGTGAGACAGGTAACACGTTGGCATACTAACGTCATATAAGTCATAAGTAAGATAATGTAGTAACTGAACGGAGGATGGCTTCAACACAGAAGAGTTTTCCTGTGAATGAATCTTCTGATTCAGGTGATACTAATTTCTGTGTTTGAATATTTTCGATTTATATTTGTATATTTTTAGGATTGTACGTATACATTTATAGTTAATTAAGAATTGCAGTGTTAGCTGGTCCGAAAGCGTGGCTCAAGATTGGAAAAGGCTGTGGAACTTGCAAAAAATAAAAGATTTTCAAGTGAAACCAAAACCAGCCTAGCTAAAATTTTGTATAATGATAATTTACCAATTATATTTAACAAAAAAATATGTTAGCTGGACAGGGCAGGTGGATAACCTTATTAGCTGCCCAGGTGAACAGTGACGTGTCAAAATAGTGACACATCGTTTATATCTTCTTCTACAACAGTTTACATAAAATAAAAACGATGTGTCACTATTTTGACACTGTCACTATTCACCTGGACAGCTAACAAGGTTATCCACCTGCCCTGTTCAGCTAACATATTTTTTTTTGTTAAATATAATTGGTAAATTATCATTATACAAAATTTTAGCTTTGCTGGTTTCACTTGAAAATCTTTTATTTTTTGCAAGTTCCACAGCCTCTTAAAATCTTGAGCCACGCTCTAACACATGTTTAAGTGGTTAAACCAACAAAATATACCACCTACATATAAGAAAAGTTTTGCTGCAATCACCCATGAAAATTTGACTATTATGTTTATAAGTCTAGATATGGCGGGCACATCAGATTTTTTCTTTCAATATTGATATGAGTGCAGACACTTACATCTAAATTGTATTGAGGTGTGGAACTCATTTGAGCTTTTTCACATTAACCGGCAATCCGTCATCATGACGACAGTTAAAACGTTAAAAGACAACGCCGCTGAAAATAGACCAGGTAATTTATAATAAATTTGTTTCGCATTTTTGAAATACTAGCACAAAACCCAAACTTTCTGGCAGAATCATCGGGTGCACTACGGACGTGTGTGTGTGAAGTGCGTGTTGATTTGTTCGTTCCGTGCATTGTGTAGAACACGCGAAGTTATTTTAGAAATTTATAGCGCACGTTAAAGCCGTAGTATAACGCACGTGTACCTACTCAGTAATTGCATTATGTACTGACAAAATTGTGTTATGTGTGCTTTCAATTTTATTACTGTATTATGCCATTCGTTACATAATTTATTTTTGCATAATATTAAATAATGCATAGATTTAGTTTGGTCCTTTGACATTTAGTCCACAAAATATGGCCTAAACATAAGACCACGACGTATAATACTCGTAATAATAATACAGCATGCCTTTTGGAGGATAGCATATTGACCCTATGACAACATAGAAAACTGGTATTAAACCCTTGCACGCTTTCCGGTCATATGGAAAATTGCATTTCCACTTGCACAAAACTTTTCCGAAATTTTCCACCCTTGGGCCAACGAGGACTGCATGCCAATTTGGTTATAGGTGTTTTATGACACAAATATTTATTCTTTTCATCAACATGCTGTATGAAAACGCGGCAAATCATATTTTTTTATTACAAGATCACGTGACCGTTTGAGCCCTTTGGGATCCTGCGAACCGCATGCCTATAATTTTTAAGACTTTAAATGTGTTTAAGTTTCTTTTTATAAAACGACATGTATTAATCAGAGAAAAACACAAAATTTTTGTGCAAGTGGAAAAATGCAATTTTCCATATGACCGGAAAGCGTGCAAGGGTTTAATATCCGCTTTTCTTTGTTGTCATAGGGTCAATATTCTATCCTCCAAAAGGCATGCTGTATGAAATCGGAGATCATCACCTGCCATGAGGTCCCGGTTTATTAGTGTAATACTGTAGATTTGTAGCATTATTGTTTACCCTGTGTGAAAATATAACTTTTTTTATATGATTTTTTTCGGTCATTATGAATGAAAAAAAAATTGAAAACATCGAATAATTTTTGTTCTTCTTATTTCTTAAAAAAATACAGAAGTTATTATGGGAATACTGCAGCCATGTTTACAGTACTTTTCAACTTCAAAATGACATTGCATAGCTAGGATGCGGCAAAGTCCGAGTTTCGAACTGGATTCGAGCAGCCGTAGTAGTATGGGGAAGAGAGTGAATTAGAAAAAAAGTAATATCGAGAGTATTTTAGGAATTCGAAAAATAGGTAGACGAGCCCCTTAAGGTCGTGGGAAAATAAATCTACACATAAATTAACGAAATATTGATGTTGATACAAGAGCAAATCTGCTTTGTCTATCTGGCTTATTAAAAATAATCTAAAAATTTAACTGTTGCAAAACTCGATTCCAAGTGAATGACACAAGCTTTTGACAGACGAGAAAAATGGTTCGGAATGCGCATTCGAGTGGAAAAATTCAAGTTGCTTCATCTATTGACACGTGGCTGAGCGAGCGAATTTTTAAGTTGTTTACAAATTCCAGCGGATGTTTCTCTCCTTCGTGTTGTTGTTGACGTTCGGGCATATCTAAAAACGCTGAAGAAAAGTCGCAGCAGAAGATTTAAATGAAAACAAAATAGATTTGTCCTAATTTTTCAGCCAACCAATGCGATTTGTCGTTAGTTTTAGATGTCAACATAAATTCTATACATTTTTTTGGAGTAGCCTATAATCACGTATCCCTAAATATATGCGTCACAAAAAAATTCGAAAATATCAACGAATTTGAGAAGTGCTTCTATAACAAACGGAGTAAACATATAAATAAGTCTTTCTTTAATAACATTAAGAGGCTCGTCTACCATTTTTTCGAATTCCTAGAATACTCTCGGTATTACTTTTTTTTCAATTTCACTCTCTTCCCCACTACTACAGTTGCCCGAAACCAGCCCGAAACTCGTACTTTCCCGCATCCTAGCTATGCAATGTCATTTTGAAGTTGAAAATTACTGTAAACATGGCTCCAGATTCCCATAATAACTTGTGTATTTTTTAAAGAAATTAAGTAAAACAAAAAAATTTCGAAAAAGAAAGCTTAGCTGCATGCTTCTTGTTTTTTTTAAATTTTTCTTGCCATTTATAGTGACCGAGGAAAATATTATCAAATAATGACAAAAAACCGCAAAAAACCTCATTTTAAATTTTGTTTTACTTCAAATTCCTAGGCTAAAGAAAAAAAATAAAAATATAGAAGCATTAAGACATCCTTTGTTAATACACTCATATGTAAAAGCATCATATATTTCAATTATAATTAAAGTAAACGTGGGAGGCGTACACCTCTGTAACGCTGTAAAATTTTAATGTAGACGAACACCTTAAGTGGACACTTCAACAGTACAAGTATATTAATATATTAAATTAATTAATAAGCTGGCAGCAAAAAAACGAAACACATGAAATTCGTCAAATTTTTCTAATTTTCAAACCGTCATAACTCGGCATGTTTTTGACCAATTTGGACGAGTTTTTGACGAAAAGAAAGTATTAAGTGTTTACTTTAAGGGCATACATGCGATCTTAGGTATAACCCCTTTCAACCTCCTCAACCCCTCCTTATTTTTTTGTGAACTTTGGCGATCTGTACGGAGTTGGAAATTTATTTTCAAATCGATTCACCATTTGAGCAATAAAGTTCAATCAATTTCCTGTAAATTCCACGAAAAACGAAGTGTAGAAACAAAGTCAATAAAGAACGGATTCTTTTGCAACAACAACCAATGTTGTCTCAAATGTGAGATTGTCATAAACAATATTGAATTAAGCCAAGCGAAGCAATTTATCCCGCAATTTATGCAAACTAAAAATTTATATGGACTATAAAACGTCGTTTTATGATTTTTAGAGAATATATAACTATAATGCGATAGTAAAAGTCAGTCGAGTTCCTGTTTATAACAGTGTCTATCAACTCAGGTGTGAATTATGGAAAAAGAAACATGTACCTATAAAAGATATCTTTTAACACATAAAGGAAATAAAACAGTAAAATATTTTCTTCGGGCAAAATAAAAATTTTAAAAATATTTTGTTATGAACATAATAAAGGAGAGCGTAGAAACAAACTGATACCTATAGGTTTTTAATAATAGAAACAATATTGCGTTAGGGACAGTTTTAAAAGCCGATGGACATGGAGTATGGTTGATTAATTTAATTTAGAAGTGACACATCAAAATCTTAGCAAACTGCATTATATGACTCAACGTTTTTCCTGGAGGATAAACAAATGTATTTAAAGTTATCATATACAAATTCATACAACCATTACATAAAATCTTCTGTCACTTTTCAAATAGATTTGCACAGAATAGGAATTACCGGATTTTTAACATTATATGAAAGGAATATAAAAATATTTTGAAAATAACCTACATTACTTAGTAATAAATTATGTGTACTGTTTCTTCTATTGGCCAAAGAATAAAAATGAGATATAATTTGTTTTTATAGCTTAACAATAGCAAAATTAAATATAAGAAATACAGAACGATTCATAACTTAGTGTATATATTTTAATGGCATAATATAATACTCAATTTACCGATCACTGTACAAGTATAATTCTTTTCATTGCATAAATTAATTAAAATTTATTTTTACTCCAGTTAAAGTAAGTCACATTTTCATTATGCAATTTTCAATCCAGCGGATGTAAAAATCTGCTCCTTTGGAAAATTGCTCTTAAGGGGCCCGTCTGGTAGTTAAATTTATAGCAAAACAAAGGTGCGCGCGTCCCATGATCATTTGATATTTAGAGAGGTATTTTCTTTATTTACAACATATTATGAACATGTTACCAAAAGATGTTAGAAGGTCTCTCTGTTTTCATTTTTCTATATTAACCTATGATTTTGATTCTGGTGAACAAAAAGCAATTTTTAATTTCTGAAAACAGGGACATAAATTATTGAAGCTTTGTTAACAATAAGTTCTTTTTTCATTCGTCTGTATTATAAATTAAATGAGATATGATGGGACAACGATATGCTATGTTTTCGCTGTTAAAATTGTAGATTCTCTATTTAGCCAGCACATTCTATGCTCAGTTTTCTTTACATACATTTTTTGTTCGATTGACTGCAAAAAGAAGGGCTTAATGTCACCTGAACCCGCCACACTTCGAAAATTACAACGTAGAGGAGTTCGGTATTTTCCGAACGCGCGTCTTAAATTTAGGAATGAATTATTTTTCTATGATCAGCAAGTTAAGTATTAGGTACATATTAGTACAATATATCATATGCCATTAAAATATATGCTCAGAGTTGTGAATCACCCAGTATAAAAAGCAATATTAAAATTTCTATATACGATGCAATATTAAAAAATTAAAAATTAGATTACTTAATCTTTAATGTCCGATTTGTTCATGTACAGCTGTAGGAACTCTTTAAGAAGCTCTTTTCTTTCAGATTATTTGCACTTACACATCACAAATAAGAATCATAAGAGCCTGCTTGAGTTAGCAGTCAATAACGTAATAATCAGAGAGCAAAAATAGCATTAAACGAATTCCAATCAGAAGAATCGGGCGATAATATCCCCTTGGCCCATTTCACTGTTCGTAAAAATACTTGTTTTCCTTCATCCTTCACGTATATCACATTCACAAATGTGTCGAGTGCTTTTAAATTTCACGGTCTGAAGGGAACATTGAACTCTACGAATTTATATTTAGTTGTCCAGGCCCAACAGTTACAGAATCATTTTTAATTTTGTCGCGAATTCTCCAAAAACAACAAAACAAGCGTCGTTCGCGAATTCTCTACCAGACACAACACATTTTCTTCATTTTTCTCATTTACTGAACCAGAGACTAACACTCGATACACTATTAATAAAATCAAGTCTATTTTTAATTTAGAAAAGTAAAAATAAATCAAACAAACGTTTACAATAACATAATGATCTTATGCTAATATTGGTTGTACTTATTGAAAAGAGAACAATTTGCATTTTTTGGCAAATAATGTAGGTATACAACCTTTTCTACGATTGTACATTAAAAAGTTTTTCAGAAATTTGAAAAATTACGGGTCCATTTCAATAACCACTCTATTCGTATAATTACTTTAAAAAAAATCCGATGTGGCCAACACATAACCTCTCGCCATACTCTACTATTTTTATTTTTCTAATATAAGTATTATGTAGTACTTACTCACAAATATACCATTGTACTAGAAGGGAATTCGGGAATTGTAGTTTTTATAATATTATTAAAGTTTATTATGAATTATGACCTTATAAATACTAAATGACATTTCATATTTTCCATTTCAATTTGCCAAAAAGTCAAAAATTCATGTGACATTAACACTCAAATATTTTATTTTTTGTTTCCATAGGTAGGCAGATAAATCATAATTGTAACAAATTTGTAGAATTTTTAACTTCTTGTAATTGGAAAATGGTGCTAGATAGAAACAACGTTTTGAATACATATTGTAGATAGTAACATTTAGTATACAATGTTATTACAAAAATTCCTATTAATTCATAAATTTTGAAAATATTCCAGAAAAACTTTTCAGATCTTCAAGAAACTACCACTTCCGGTTGCACGATCAACACCAAAATCTAATCAGATCTAATCTAGGGTGTCAGAATATTGTATACCAAATTTCAATTTTTTTTTGTTCAGTGGTATTTGAGTTATCGTACCTCCAACATCCATCCTGACACCCACACACACAGACACACACACAGACATCATCGCGAAATTATCAAAATCGTGTTCTAGGGACCTCAAAACGTGCTTATCCATTGAAAATTCACTTTAGCATGATTACGATACCTCTCTTACAGATATGAGTGGCGAGAGGTAAAAATTTAATGAACACCACGACGTACTACTTATAATATAAACACAGGAGTGGACACTCCGTATTTTAGCATTTAGCAATACTGTACATTTGTGGCATTTTTGTTTACCCTGTGTGAGAAACTACTTCTGGGCCCGTTCGTTACTATCGTTACAGTTGTTTATCGTCATAGAATGCCTGGTCCGAGCTGGCCCGTACTTTTTGTCTCTCTCTAAAAGGTATACAACAGAAAGGCCAAACTTCATCTGTCCTAGTGTCCACTCCTCTTATAACTCGGTTTCCCAAAAGTCTCGGTACGGCGCTATAAGTTTTGAACGAGTGAAGAAAAAAATTAAAATAAGGTGAAACTCGACAGGAGTTGCTAATTAAAAATTTTGAGGTGTCATCCCCTAAAAAACTCCACAGTGCATGGAAGTTCCAAACTATCTAAAAATGTAGTTTTTATGACTCTTTAATGATTACATTACAAAATATTGATACTATTATTATTACAATATTGCAATAATATTCAATTGATATTGATAAAATAGAACAAACATTTTTTAAAACTTAAGATTTGTTTTCAATATTGAATTTCGAAAGAAAAATGTTCTCCTTCTTTCTGAAAATAATAAATAGTGTCAGGGTAAAAAGACGTAGTATATCTAGGTTTGAAGAAAAACATACGTATCAACAGCTTTGCTAAATATCATTAAAATATTTTCCAATCAAAACAAAAGGTTTTAGTAAATAAAACAGTACTAGGTTATTCTTGAATGAAATACAATTTTATGAGTAGCGCTTGCCAAAAATGCTGATCTAACTGAGTCACCCAGATGAAAAGAATTCAGACTTGAAAACGTTGCGAAATTTTAAATCAGACACTAACTGTACGAAAAAATGCAGATACTCTATTTAACTTTAAGAGGCCCGTCTACTACCTAAAATCCAGCATAAAATGTACTAACGTAGCGAGTGTTTTGTGATCAGTACAAGAATGGTAAAAATTTATTTCAACAAGAATTTAATAGAGAAAGAATGGATCTACGGATGTGCCTTTTTAAAATTTTGATTAAAAAATTGTACATGAATATATAAATTCCGAAATGTTCAAAAAAATATTCTATTTTATGCAAACTTTACACGGTTATATCTCATGACACAAATTAATTTTTAAAATTTTAAAAAGGTATATCTGTAGATTTATTAAATGATTAAAAAACATTATCCTGAAGTCAATAATAATCTGACAGTTTACTCGCAACGAAAACACTTTTGCAGTATTTTCAACTTCAAAATTACATTGCATAGCTAGGATGCGGCAAAGTACGAGTTTCGGGCTGGTTTCAGGTAGCCCTAGTAGTGAGGAAAAGAGAGAAATGGAAACAAAAGTAAAATCGAGAGTATTCTAGGAATTCGGTAAAAACGTAGACGAGCCGCTTAAGTTTTCTGGGTCTAAAATAAGACGATTAAATTGAACTTTTCCTGCAGTCTATACAAAAATGTACCGATTAAACAGTATTCTTGAAAATAATTAATTTTGCTTATTAAAATGAACGTTTTGATCATTTTATATGATGAAATGGGTAAAAGTCCGTCATATTTTGATATAATATTTGTCATCATTATACTAGTGCACTCTTATATCTAATATAATTATTGAACTTGAATATTAGTGCTTTAGTAATTAGACTTTATAGTGGTTAGACCTATTATACTTGAAACATTTTATCTAAAGAGACATTTAATAGTTTTACTTCCTTGTACGGAGTAATAAGGAAGTATTGTAATCGCGAAAAATTTCGGTTTTCAGATTTTGATGGAAATATCCGTTTTGACCTTTTCTGAATCCATTATGACTAGTTTCGTCGTGACGTCTGTACGTATGTATGTCGCATAACTCAAATTCGGTTAGACGTAGAAAGTTGAAATTTTGTATTTAGGACTGTTATAGCATCTAGTTGTGCACCTCCTATTTTTGGTTTCAATCTACAAACCGGAAGTAGTAAATTTAAAAAAAATTTCGATAAATATTTAATTTAAGACAAATTTTTTTATTTTAAATGAAAGATTATGTGATTATTACCTACAATCGGTATTTTATAAATATTTTTGTATCTGGTATCATTTAAGAATAATTAAAGTATATATTTATAATTTAGTATTTCGGTATATCTTGTAGTCCATGATCGATTAACATTTGTTACTACGTAAAATTTAAATGTTTATGACATGACAGTGACAATAGTAAAATTTGCTTTATATCTTCTTCTGCAGTTTAAATAAAATGACTAAAATATATTTGTGAGTATACTAGTATAATAAGTTAAAAGAATTTTTTATATTATTCTACATTTTAGTTATTAAGAAAAGTATGAACAAACAAGGCGTACAAGGAAGTCATGTGGTGTCCACGTCAGATTTTTTTTTTGTCATTTATGGTAATAATTATGTTTGAACAGAAAAAAGTAAAATTCGTTAGAGTGCGCCATATGTGTTTTAAAACTAATTTTAATCTAGTAGTCTGCTAAAAATATCTTAATCATGGAATCAAATTAATCGAATATTCATTTTTTGATAAATGTAGTACTTAAACACAATTTAAAATTTGCTGCTATTATTACAAGATATCTAGACAGTCTGTTATTTTACGACTACTTGTATTCGTAAGCAGTTTGAAAATGCATAACATTTATTTATATCTATAAGAACACTTACATTGTAATTTAAACATAGGACTCAGTATTGATAGTCAAATTAAGAATAATTACATCTCCACCAATAGGCATTGCTGGTAAGATAAACAAAGTTGGGCTTTGTAAATTTTCTTGGTATTTATAAACCAAGTTCCTGATGCAACCATGTGGCTGCAAAATGTACATTTAACCAACGTTTAGTTTTCTTTTTGTCTTGTGTAAGGATTTTTATAAGTGTAACGCGTGCAAAAAGTGTTTAACATTACTTGTAAAAATGCAAAGATAACAAATAGACAAAGATAAACTTGGTTAATAATAGAGTTTTGTTTGTATCTTTTCTCAAAATTCAAGCACTTTCGTCTTTCGGAATTTCTTAGAAGTTGGTCTAATTTAGTATTGGAAATTTATTGATCCTTAATACCGACTAAGAATTTATAAATTAAACAAAGTTTTAAGAATGAAAAAACGTAGTTTTCTAGGAACAAGAAGTATTGTTTTATGTGCTCCAGTAGGTAGTAATTTCTGTAACAATAACAAGTGTGGATGGACGCAAATTTAGCTCTGGTGACACGAGCCGTAGGCGAGTTTCTGGGTTACACGAGAGCGGAATTGCCATTCCAAAAGTGTTACCAGACTATACTTTCTTTAAGACTAAATTTAATTGCATTTAAAAAACATAACCTCAAGAATTCTAATACAAATATATTTGCAATATTTATATTATACATAAAACTAATGAATTAATAAATTTAAACGTATTTTAAACCTACTGTACTCAACAAAAACATTGAATGAAGTTAAATTATTTATATTTGTCATATTTTATTCCATCACTAGTGATAGAATGAAACCATTCCATCACAAGTGATAGAATTATACTATTCCACAATTAAAAATCATGTAAGAATGATAACATTCTATAAAAGCCGTATAGAAAATTAAGTTTTAAAATATTATACAATGGCAATAATCTTAAAAACAATTACTTGCACAGATAAAAATAAAGTTAATTTATGAAATTCAATATTTTATGCAAACTGTGGCTGAAAACGGTTTGATTATATATCCTGAAAAATTAAAATGTCCATTAAAAAAAATTCTTCCAGTTTCATGATCAATAAGTTAAGTTGACTACTACAAGTGCCATTAAGAGGCCCGTCTACTTCCTAAAATCCAGCATAAAATGTATTAATGCAGCGAGTATTTTGTTGTCATTACCACAATAAGGATTATATACTTAAAGGATCAATAATTAATAGTTGTGCCTTTTTAAAATTTTAATAAAAAATTGTACATGATTATAAAAATTCCGAAAAATTTCCAATTTATGCAAACTTTACACGGTTATATCTCCTGATTTTATTTATTTATTTTTAAAATTTTAAAAAAGCCATATCTGTATTTATTCTTTTTCTATTAAATGTTTACAAAAACATTATCTTGAAGTCAATAATAAACTAACAGTTTACTCGCAACGAAAACACTTTTACAGTATTTTTCAACTTCAAAATGATATTGCATTTCTAAGATGCGGTAAAATACGACTTTCGGGTTGGTTTCAGGCAGCCGTAGTATTGGGGAAAAAAGTGGAATAGAAAAAAAGTAAAATCGAGAGTATTAATTTTAGGAATTCGGAAAAAACGTACAAACGTAAAATTATATGAAGAAAAAATTAAGTCGTCAAATAAGTAAGTAGATATATCTGTCAGCGATTCAATATATCTCGTGTCATTTTAAAATTACAAACAAAAGAATGTTCGATGATTAATCACGTCTTGATTTAATCAATCGAGTTGCCAACAGGTGCCACATTTGCCCCCATTTTGTTCAAAAAACAATCATTTAGTTCGTTACAATGTTACAACGTAGGGATTGGAATGCAACGTACGTAGAAACTGATAGTTTAAATTTAGCCTAGGTAGTCTAACTCACGCCGAAGAGCTAGTAATCCGGAAATCGAGTGTTTTTTTAACGCATACCAGCTTACTGATCACTACGGCTCAAAGCATTCCGACGACGCCAGGATAACGTACAAGAGAAAAGTAGGCTAGGAAAAGCGACAAATGACTGGAAAAACAATATTATTTGACAGCTATGAACTGCTTCTGCGTTTTGGTCAGATGCAAGTGGCAGTCTGGATGTATTTTTTTTTAAGTGTGGATTTATTTAGACCTAAATGCAACTGACCTAATTGTTGAAATGTTGAAAACAATTAGGTTAAGTTTAATAAATTTGTTGAGTCTATAACAAAATGTTTTACCAGCCTATACAGGGTGTTCATTTTAAGTGACGCACCATTGCTATCTCGAGAAGTATAAGAGCTATACGAAGTTAGTTAAATTAGCAAACAATTTCTATTTTATATGACTACTTTAATGAACGAAACAATTTTTTTAGACCAGAGGTTCTCAAACTACGGGCTAGGTACAACTTTCTTATTTCAAATAATAATGTATAAGACAGAGCACTCGAAATGAATTAAAAAGTTCTGCTTTAATTTCTTTTATTTTTTATGTCAGAATGTGCTATTTTTACTTCATGGTGCACAAGAAAATATAAACCAACTAGAACTGTCAGCATTCATTTAATTATAAAAGTATTTTTGAAAAAATAAGTTTAATGACTAGAATTTGGTATTTGTTTTTTAAAGAAAAACAGTGAACTTAGCCAAAAATGCGCTTCAAATATAAAAATACAAAAATAGAGCCTTGTATAGCCAACAATTTACAAAACTCATCTCGTTTAAGTTTTTTAATTTTATTAGGAAGTAATCATTATTATTAGTATGAGTGTATAAAACATTTAAATAAATATTTACCATTTAATAAATAATTATTACTAATTGATAGATCGTTATATGAATTTAATTTCATTTCCGTTCTTGTTTTAATTGAGGTTTCTAAATGAAGTTATTGATTTTGCAAAATACCGTATTGCGTGTTAACTATGACGCGCTGTGACGTCATATCTAGGTTGTGCTAACGATTTATGCAAATTTTACCATTTAACACATCTAAAAATACATCAGATTAACTTTAGACATATTATTTTTATGGATGGAAAGAATACCTTTGCAGACCGGTGTTAAAATTTACCAGAGCTACAAAAAGTCGAGATATATATGTATAAGTACAAAAATAACTATTTCGGTATTTAAAATAAACACGACTACTCGTATAAGTTGATTTTCTTTTATTTATTTTTTAAAGCAAATCAATGGCCAGTGGTTAGCAGTTCGATTCCCAGCACAACCTACAATAATACCACTGGGTCCGAGTGGTTGGATTCCACTATAATAACATCTATCATCCTGTAATTGGGAGTTAATCCTGTAAGGCTATCAAAAATAAAATAAAATAAAAATAGGTCTCTAAAATTTAAAGAAAAGCTGGATAAGATTTTCTCTAAAAAAGTTGAAGGTGCAAAAATAAACATTTGTTGCTAAGGGCAGGTAGATAAATCTGTTGAAATTTATCCTTGTGTGTAAGGTTGAACGTTGCAGGAATCATTGAGTGTTAAATAAAATATGGCTGTCAACACCGGGTAGAAGGCGTTAATATTTAAATATAAAGCAGGCCGTGAAAACCTGAACAAGGTGAGTAATGCAATCACCGCAATTTATCATTTTATAACCGTAACATGGCTGCGATCCAGGAAACCCTTGGCGAACAATGGTTAAACAAACATGGCGCCAGCACCAAAATCACCACTTATCGGAACCATAAATTCTATTTCATGCTACATTACTTTACTGTTATTCATTGTTTTTCAGTCATTTTATGTTTTTCTTAAAATATTTTCTATGATGCAACTCGAAATTTACAACAACAATAGTTACAAAATCGTAATAGAATATTATTTAATGAGAATTGAACGAAAATAAAATACTTAATAGTATATTAGATAATGAGCGACGAAAGCGAATGATATCGTGTGAGTGAGAATGTTGACGCACGAGGCTTGCTGAGTTCGGAAATCTCACGAACATTCGATAGACACTTTCCTGAGAGTTGTGTTCCAATTAAATTACTCGTAGATAGAATCGACATCATTTTATTTTATTTTGATAACCAATCTACAGGATTAACTCCCAATTACAGTTACAGAATGGTGGATGTTATTATAGTGGAATTCAACCACTCGGACTTAGTGGTATTAGTGTCGGTTGTGCTGGGAATCGCACTGAGGACCGCTAGCATGCTAGGCACCCTCTACCGCTGAGCTAACCACTATCAAATTTAGAAGAATCCTTGTGTTTTAAATTACCTAATAAAATACATAATAACAAATTTTTCAATGCAAATTAAAGAAAATTCATAATTTGCGAACATCATTCATTAGCTTAGTAGAGTGCTTAATTCGGCCTATAAAAAATTAATTTATACAGTCCGCAATACCTACTCGATTATTTCTTTTCCTATGATAGAAATAGGAAAATAAAATGTTTGATTTAAGAAAATGTTCCTGCGTAAATACGTGGCGCTAAAAATATAAAAAGTTCTTTTTTAAGCAAGCTAAATTTAAAACAATTTTTGAGGTACTTGTTTGTTAACTGCTGCCAAAAATACTAATTCAGGAAAAAACATTTGAAAGTCACCAGGTATAGGGGTTAACCCTTCCAACATTAAAAATAGCTCCCTGAAACTAACACGTCATATTACTTGGGTTCAAAAAACAAGATTCGAACAAACATTGAAAAAAATATTGGCATTGAAACAACGCTTTTATTTATTTACACGAGTGACGAAATCAAATCACGTGGAGAGAATCGTAAACAGTACAAGAAAAAGGTGTAGAAATATCGAAAAATGAGATACGGCCAACTCTATGCGTCAAGAATGACGAATTTACTTCGAGTTCAAGTGTAGGTGCAAGAGATAAACAAAAAGCTATCTAAAAGTTACGAAACACAAGTGATTCATGAAACAAATGAAAATAAAATCACTCAAACTCTCAAACAAAATTTATGGCAATGTTATTTTGAAGAAATAAATTAAGGAATTCAACTTTGAAATATGATTGATATGTCTCTCAAAGTATCAAAAGATGTAACAAGTATAAAAGACATAAATCTGTCAAAAATTAGACCGAAATGATGATTTATAAAATATTTCAGGCTGGCGTTGCTGGACAAAATCCAGAATAGGTGGAACATTTTTCCATAATTTTAAAGAAAACGACACTCACCTTACCTAAGCAAAATAAACTACAATGAAATGATTTTAAAATAGGATATTATGTATTAAATAAAATAGTTTATCCAACACCTCTTAATAAAAGCATCATAACTAGGGTGATTTTAAACAAGCTAAGTAAAAGATTGCCCACTAGTGGCCTTGATCAAAATTATACACTTGTGGGAAAATTGTTACTTTGCTTGTTGGAAGTCACCATAGTAACATAATATTTTTAAAATATTTAAGCAATTATTAAGAGGTGTTGAATAAAACGTTATACTTTACACGTGGGCAAAAATTAACAACCCACTCGAGAAAATTATCTCATTCAGCCTTCGGCCTCGTGAGTTAAGATTTTCCTCGTGAGTAATTCCTTACTTTGCCCACTTGTAAAGTAAATAACTATTATTAGTCAAAGAAAGTTTAACGATGAAAATTAATTAATTACAGAATTTGTAAGTATTTTAAAAAATACATCAAACTTACATTAAAAATTAGTTTAAGTACCAATCAAAAAAAGTGTGAACTATAGAGTGTGAAAATAGAAAATGTATGACAAATTTGTTAAAAAGGCATAGGTTCCATATTATCTGCTGCAGAAACAAGACCTGAAAATCCTGAATTCCATTGCGAGAGTGGTCACTTATATTCTTTGCATTCTTCGTGCCAAAAGAACAGAATTTAGATTCTGATCTTAGATCTTGTAAACTAGATAGTTACATATATTATGCTAGCGTTTCGTTTAAACAGGTTTAAACTCAAATGCTCTATTATGAAAATATGTAACTTAGTCAGGAATATTAATTGTGATTTCCGGCACGACCCAAAGGACAGTTTTCATAAAACATTAAAGCATTTTCATTTATTAACATTGATTGCATGACATTTCACAGTAACATTTTAAATTTTTAATAATTAACAAGATTATCATATCAATATCATACCAATAAGCATGCAAATATTTGATTATTCTATGCGATTGTGCAGTGTTTTCGGACTATATTGCAGCGCGCTTATTGTGATGTTTGCAATAATTTTTAAAGCAAGCAGTGAGTGGCGAAAATGCTATTTTCGATGGTATGTAGGTGTAAAAAAACTTATTGCCGTGGCTATGATTATATTTGAGCCTAATAGGTATCACTAACGACACACTATTGCACTTAAGGATCTGTAGTGTTTTCGAATCATATTACAGCACGCTTATTTTGACGTTTACAATAATTTTTGAAGCAAGCAGTGAGTGGCGAAAATGCTATTTTCGGTGGTATGTAGGTGTAAAAAAATACTTATTGCTGTGGCTGTGATTATATTTAAGCCTAATAATTATCACTAACGACATAGGTACTATTGCACTAAAGGATGTGTAGTGTTTTTGAATCATATTGCAGCACGCTTATTTTGACGTTTACAATAATTTTTGAAGCAAGCAGTGAGTGGCGAAAATGCTATTTTCGGTGGTATGTAGGTGTAAAAAAATATTTATTGCTGTGGCTGTGATTATATTTGAGCCTAATAATTATCACTAACGACACACTATTGCACTAAAGGATGTGTAGTGTTTTCGAATCATATTGCAGCACGCTTATTTTTAGTGAGTGACGAAATTGCTATTTTCGGTGGTAGGTATAAAACAAAATTAAGTCTTTATGTGGTCATAAATTTGATCTTATTTACCAATAGCGACACACTATTGCAGTACTGCATCAGAATGACCTGGTTCTGGTGCAATAATTAAAACATTAAATCTTGCAAAATAAAATAAATAAATTTCAGACAAAAATTTAGAGTGATGCGTCAGTATTCAGCGCATATGAAGTCTAGGATATTTCACCTGGTCTGCGTGCGCTATAAATAGCGCGCCTGAAAATCTGATTTTGCATTCCAATGGCTGCAGTCATTTCCAAAGAATGTCCGCTAAGGCCCAAGGTTCCTTGGTCAGTGTACAATTGCGCTTTGTTTTAAAAATAACCGCGCGGTTTATGAAGCGTCTTGTCATAAAAACCACCGTGACCCGCTGACACGACCACGACAACAGTTTGACGGCCACTGACTCATACCACAGCAGAGGGTACTCTTTGCAGTGGCGTTCGTCTGACCCTTAAGGGTATCGACTCCACGTAGCTCTACACCGCGTTTGTCCTATGTTAATGTATAGAAACGCTCGATAAAAATACGGAAAAACAGTCTAGCAATTTCTACAATGCTCACGAAGTTTTATAGATAAAGCTAAATGTCATAAATTTATTTACAGAATGCAACTAGGTTTATGCCGAGTTACATTTTCTAATAAACCTCTTAATAATAAGAAAAGGCATGTAAAAAATTGCTTAAAACACACTTTTTCATTAATTTTGTATATGGATTTCGAAGATTTTTTCAGAATTCTACCTGGGCATAATCCTAGATTAATTCTTTCACAAACATCTAGTACCTGTTTTTCCTTCAAATTTTTAATATGCAATGAGTAAAGCAGAAACTGCTACACCTCTAAACACGCAATATTTTGTTACGGAGACGAGACCCTTAAGATGAAGTCGACGGTGTGATTACCGACATGTGCAGTTTTGCAAATATTTCAGTTGGAAAGCTATATCAACTACTGCAACTGATTTATTAGATTTTCTCACTTTCGGAGCATCTTTTGAACCATTTGTGAAAAGATCCTCCGAAAGTGAGAAAATCTAATGAATCAGTTGCAGTAGTTGATTTAGCTTTCCAACTGAAAAACTGAAATATTTGCAAAACTGCAAATGTCGGTAACCACACTGTCGACTTCACCTAAGGTGTTCGTCTACTCAAAAATTTTACAGCGTTACAGAGGTGTACGCCTTCCATTTCCATTTGAAATAAGAAAGTTGATGTCATTTCCGGTTGGAAATGATATTTTTGTAAATAATATATATTTTGATGTCTCCTTATGCCTTATTTACTCATACAAAATTTCAGAATGATTGCTTTATTTAATAAACAAGTTTTGGGACATCGGGTATCTCATTAATGTAAATTCTGCGCCCTGATGGAAAATCCTAGTAACGCCGCTGTTCCTAGCTAAGCTATGGGTATGAATTATATTAACTGACATGCATGATACTAATGTATAAATAAATAGGTAAACAAATTTAACAGAATGTAACTTAGATAAAAAATTTGCTCTACATACCGAAAATTCACTTGCATAATTTTTATTCGTTTTTCTGCGAATAAATAAAAGCCGCATATTTCTTTTATCAAAGTGCGCCAGTAAAATTATTGCGCTTAAAAATAGAGCAAGGAATTCAAATAAATATTTCTGTACTGAATCATGAAAACAAAAAACTCAGATTCATGCAAAATTGTAAATTTCATTTGTACGTACTTCGCATTTTACATTCTATAAGTATGCTTTAAATTAAATTAAATCTACTAAATATTCAACATCTGGTGGCAGTTGCATCGTTTATGAAACATTTATGTAGCATATTATTAATGGCCAGAAATTCTTTACATATCATATTAACATTTACATAAGTATTATGACATTAAAATTTAAGATATAAATAAGTGTAAAGAATTAAAGATTAATGATAAGAAACTTGAGAACCTTATTCAAAATTTCTACTCCTGGTATTAAAACATCATTTAACGAACTGGTTTTCATGGGTGCTAAATAACATTTTAAACACACCTCGACAAGCCGTGGCTTTGGCCGTTTTTAGTCAAGGGTTGAATATAGCAACTTACATATTAAGCACGGGGTGAAGTTGACTCCTATATTTGACATTAAATTTTTTTTAAATTTAAATTAATGATTTCTTTCAATTATTGCGAATTTATTTCCCATATAAAAATTAAATACACTTGCCTAAGTAGAATTTTGTAGCTATGTATAATATCATTATGATTTAACCCAAAATTATTATAAATGAAATTTTACATATTTATGAATTTATTTTCTTTAATTTGTGCATTTGTGGTCGTAGAAAATAGTATATTATGTATCAAGTTTTATAAACGTCATTTTAGTCACGAGTTTTTTAGGAACGAGCGCAGCGAGTGTATAAAAAACGAGTATCTATAGAGAGTTTATAAACGAGTCACATACTACACTTTTTCTACGACCACAAATTACACAGCATAAATTCATAAATATATAATATTTCATTTATAATATTTTTAGGTTAAATCGTAATGATATTATACATAGCTACAAAATTCTACTTAGGCAAGATTATTTCACTATTACCTGGTTAAAATTTGACAGTTATTGAAAGAAATCATAAATTACCCTCAGTTTTTCACAAAAATTAAATGTCAAATATAGGAGCCAACTTCACCCCGTGCTTAATATGTCAGTTGCTATGTTCAGCCCGTGACTAAAAACGGCCAAAGCCACGGCTTGCCGAGGTGTGTTTAAAATGTTATTTAGCGCCATGGAAACCAGTTCGTTATATGATGTTTTAATAACAGGAGTAGAAAAAGTATAGTATGTGACTCTCTAGATACTTGTTTTTTATACACTCGCTGCGCTCGTTCCTAAAAAACTCGTGACGAAAGTGACGTTTATAAAACTTGACACATAATATACTATTTAATACCAGGAGTAGAACAAAATATATACAAAGATTTATAAATTTTCGATATTAAATTATAACGTATTTATCCGATATGAATTGCTTTATAAAACAAAATCGAATGAAACATAAATAAGCAATTTAAACGAGTATTCATCACTCTAATTCTAAAGCATATGAGTAGGTGTAAAGTACCGATTACATACCACAGGTCATTAAATTCAATTTCGCGACAGGGCGATATTCAAAACACGCAGATCTTAGTAGGGCTCGAGGTCATAGCCTTTAGAAGGTAAATTATATTCAGACAGACAAGGCAAATAGTCAGCGTACAGGTCATCCGACCACGGCAATAAATTACACTTGTTGCCAAAACGTCGTTCACTCTGACATTTCAGATTATCCGAACACTTCAGTTAATTGGTCAGAATAGATGCTTATAATTTACCTTCTGAATTCAAATACTTGCTGCATACTTTCGCCGAAAATACGTGCTAATGAATTATTCATCGTGTTTAAGGAGCTATTTTAATCCCGAGGAATGTGATTATTTTGAAAGTAAATCCCGAGCGATTACGTTTTTTTGCGAACATTTGTTACTTGTCTGTCAGTGCTTCTATATCGTTAGACTAGGTTCATTGAACAAACAGATTCGATGTACATTCACATTTGTAATGATTTATTTTTATACAAACAAGGCTGTGTAAATATTTTTTAATTCATCCATGATCTCAGACAAAATGACTAGAAGGTGACTAACGGATGTTATTATAATTCATTCAAATTTTCGACTAGTATTTATAAACGTTTTAACATATTACAGACGTCCTTTGTTTATGCATCATTTATTCGTTCACCTTTATTTCATTTTATGTTAGTTATAGATTTGTATAAACCCCGTAAATAAATAAATTAGCAATAAATCAAGGTGACAATTTTTGAATTCTATAAAAAAAATTAAAACTAAGTATAGTTTTATAGGCTCATTAAGAAATAAGTTGTGTTTAAAATCTATTAAATTTTCATTGATGTAAAACACTTTGCAAGCCAAATTTTAACTATTCACGAAGTGTGCTACATATATTCAAGAAAGTTAAAATGGTTGCATCGTTGTATGTTATCGACGCCTGCAGTGGCGTACCCAGACATTAGCCTTAGAGGGAGGATATGAAAATAAAAATATTTTTAATAATGTAAAACAAAATTCGCTCAACGCCTCAACGAACGTTGGCTGATGTTTCAGTTGCTGTGATATTTATTTTTACAATAATTACTAATTCCCTAATCAAAAATGCTTGACATGCTTACATTTTTTTTAAATAACTTGCAAATGGTTTAGAAAAAGTACACAAAATCTTCAAGAACTTATTTTTAAAGATTTATAGAAAATATTAATACAGGTTCTATGAATTTTTCATCATTTTATCATATAGTTTAAACAAAAATTTAGTGAATTGCCATAAGAGTCCATGAAAAACGAGCGTAATTTCAACATTTAATTACTCAAAAACCGGATAGACGAAAATTTAAAAAAAATATTTTTAGAATCTCAATAGTGAAATGAAGGCACTGTATAAATTTCAGCCTCTCATCATTTTAATATATGGTCACCAACCTCCTTAAGAGTGTCGTTTACCTAACCAAAACATGCTTCACACAAGTTTGTGATTTATTTAAAAACAAATAAATGTAATAACTTATTTTCTTTAAAAACTTACATAAAGGTATTTGAGCAAAAATACACTTATTTATATTTCTATTTGAACTTATAACGTTAAATAGTCTCATACTATTATATTCAAGACACACTATAGGTACTTAGTTTTAACACAAAATATGTTCTTTTATGCGCCATAAATTTACAATTTACTTATTAAAAATTAAACACATACAAATTATAACAATAAATAGACACATACCTTATACTCCTTTCTCCTTGTTGTTGTTACTCCCATCGTAAAAAGAACAGTTCGGTACACAAACACTGTCTTATGGTTTATAACAATTGCATTCACATGATTTAAATATCACTAGATACTCACACAAAATACGTCTTTACTTTACTACTCACACAACCTCGACTGACGAGATATAAAATTATTAATTGTAAACTCAGTTGAAACGATAGAGACAAGTTGAAACATACAACTGCCTGGTAATTAAAGTTTTAAAATTTATTCGCTAAACTTCTAACTATGATGTTTGATAAACAATGATGATTTAATATTTATTTTTGCAATACTTCAATAAATAAAGAGAGGATATTCCACAACTTTAGAATAAAAATAGATTTTTTTAAATTCGCAAAATAAATTGCACTTTAAATGATGTACCTACACATTTTTAGATCCACTGTTTCTATTAATATTTTTAATATGATTAAATTAAATTAAATGTAATACAAGTAGTAAGCACTTACAGTACGCGAAATAAGAGATGGCCGGGAGGTAAACAATATTAATCGAGCGGACATAGATTATTAGTTTTTGGCAGAAACCGCTCGGTTTTTCTCTTGACTCAGTCGCCTTCAGGCAAGTAATAAGTTGGGGAACTTTGAGTCAGCTCTGTGTAGAACATAGGCACATTCTTTCTCTCCCTTACCGGTCCGACCAAATCTGGCTGCACGAACAGTACCAAAAGATGAATAATAAACAAATTAAATAAATTTCGGTGATGTGATACTAAAATGTATCCGTCACTTGTAGTGCAATTTTTTGCGAATTTAAAAAATATATTTTTGATTCGTGATCAGAATGTACCATTTCATTTTTATCCTGAAGTTTTGTTTGAGAATATCCTGTATATTCTTAATTATATTTATGTAACATTAAAACAATATTTAAATAATAATCGTGCTGGGAAAATATATTATTTGGGATACGAATGAAATATTTAGATTTGAACATAGAATGCCATACTGCAGGTATATTTTATTTTTTTAAATATGTATAATGAAATTATACATTTTGCTAAATCAAATTAAAATTAGCTAGGCGTTTTGCAAATGAATAATGTACAAGATCAATAAATCGCAGTAATTTGATCAACTAAATTATAACAAAATGAAAACTTAAAATACAGTATAAACTTTACGGACTAGACTACACTCTTGATATTTGTAACTTCTGTACATAATAACTAGTTACGTATCAAATACAATATATAAAATCTTGTACATTATTTCGATGCGAGCAAGTGATTTAAGAGCAGGAGAATAATCTGTTGAAAACTTTTTTGTTCAATATCAACGTTACATTTGTATAATAATACATATTCTAGATGCTACATTAAAATGTGATTCAACAACATCTGTGTACACAGAGCTTATTGTTTTGTCAGTCTTATTATGAATAAAAACATTGTGAGATATGAATTCAAACTAAGCTACTCATAACTCGACACACAACAGTATTTGTTACAATAGATAATAATACCTATGTAATTACGCTTTGAACCTATCACAAACAATGTTACACTTTAGAATATTCATTATTTATTGGGTATTGAGTAACTTTGGAACACAAATGTTTTATTATACACATTAATATTGCAAAGGTTTGATAGTAATTATGAGTAGCCTGACAAACGAACGAAAACTTCTCTAGGTAATATGACTAGATTATTAAATCATAGACGTTCACTCTTCAGATATGTGTTTAAGCTTAAATCATTTCAATTCACCGATTAATTTGAATCGAGTGTGAATATACAAGTTTTTATTATTTTTATAATAACATATAAAATTCGCAGTACTTGGTACTACTTTTATTCACAGTTTAATGCAAATAAGGGAATCTACGCAACACATGAAAATTCAAACACCTCTTTAGGCATACATAGCTTCCTTTACACCTTTTTCACATAAAGAGTTTTTGAGGATTCTTCCATGGTGAGAATTGCCTGTCAAGTCTTGGAAAAAGATGAATTTCTTATTCATTGATAGCTTGAAAACAGTGAATTTCTTTTTTCCAGGATTCAGAAGCATGAAAGAATTCACAAAGAATCCATGTATGAACAGGGCTTTAGCTTTAAACTCTTTCGTTTGAGGTTTGAAGATGTCGCCACATCATTATGCTATTCTATATACAGTAGGCATTATTATTTGCCTGTTGTAAAAAATTTCAAGCATTTTAAAACTAGATTTAACATTATAATTAAAATAAGCCTAAAGGAACATTTACATCTAATGTAATAATTAGTTTCATTTTTTATTATTTTCGAAAAACCACTGATATGCATGTTCAGTTGATGTTACGCAATTTTAAATTTTATTTACACGATATAGTGGAGTCATATTGCTGTACATTATCGCCAACATTTATTCTTTTTACGTTCATGGCGTTAACTGACCTAAGTCCTGTTAACCCATGGATACATAGAAGACACACACGCGACAGTAAGAAATACAGTGTGTGTTGCTTGTGAAATAGAGGCGCCGCTATTTTGTTGCTTCTATGTAAGTAAAGAAAAAATCAATTTTAAGGCCACAAACATTCCACACGTTCTAAATTTTGCTTTTGTTGCCTGTGTGTATTTTCTGTGTGTCCATGTGTGAACAGGACTTTAAGCTGCATTCACATAAGCATCTGGTTCTAAGGTTTAATATCACGAAGTATAATATATGACAGGAGTGGACACTAGGGCTGATGAAGTGTGGTCTTTCTGTTTACCTTTTAGAGAGAAACAAACAACACTAACAATGGTAACGCACGACCCCAGTGGCGATATCTCTCTTTCACTTTCACACAGGGTAAACAGAAAAGCTACGAATCTACTTACAGTATTGCTAAGTTACGGAATGTCCATGACCACTCCTGTGCTTGTATTATAATTCGTGGTTTATATTTATTTTTAGGTTTAAGAAAATTAAAATTCATCAAACTCCATACGAGCATTCACAGTGCTTGCAAGTGGAAAGTGTGAATGCTCGTATTTAGTTACTAGATTTTAAACTTTCGTAAACGTATTGAATCTCGAACTAGAATCTAAACGAAGAAAGTATAAAGTACCTAATTCAGCCTTTCATGCATGGAAATCGGACATGAGGTAAAAGCAATCTAGCAATTTCTAAAATGCTCATGAAGTTTTATAGATACAGCAAAATTTCTTTACAGACGAAGAATAGAATTGACTCATTGAGGATTCAATTTAGCGCCGCCGCTATTAGACAGATATTTCTCTCCAGGATTATTTCTTTCAAAATTCAGGAAGAAAGAATCCTTGTGTGAACAGGGCATAAGAAGCAAGTCGTGTTTTAATACTTAAGTCCAAAAATCCCAAAAAAAAATTGGCGCGGAACGGTGTTAGGATTTTGACTTTTTCCGAAAATTTTTACAAGTCCAAAACCCGATAGCCGAATGGAGTTATGAGCGTGTAATATTTATGTGTATATAATTTTGAATGCGAATTGATATATTTTATAAATAATATAGAATATTCTCGTACCTTTTGAAGGGATGTTCTCTGCAGACCATATTTTATTGCTTACCATATCTTACCTTGAAACTCTCTTCTAATTCTTTCACTAAACACTCAACACTTTTCCACAAAAGTGTTATTTACCCCAAAATAATTATTAACCAACCACCCTCCCCCCAAGTAGTATTTTTTATTCAATATAAGAAATATAACAGATACAAAAAAAATTAATAAATAAGTATTGATAATAAATACAACTATAGCACATTATTTCTCGTGCGCGAACATATCTGGGAGATAAAGTGCTGGACCTAAAACATACTCAACTAAATATTAATTTAATATAGAAAATTTTGTAATATAAAAAAGGACACATTTTATAATCTTCTAAACCTGGAAACATAAATCACATTATAATTATTTAAATGTATGTTCCAATACGCATAGAATTATAGACAATTTTTATTTCAAAATAACGTAATTCCAAATTTATACAATATAATATTAAATCGACATTAATTGTTCACCTGGCTGGGATTTTTAAAACAACCAATGTCGATAATACTGCTGCATTTAATTTGTATCCAAGTTGGGGCCCAATAATCCACCCTTTCAACAAAATAAATATCACAGTTTAAAGTATTATAAAATTTAAACACGAATTTAAAATAAATATCACTTAACTTACTTAATTTTGAATACGAATTTTAAATATGATTTTAATATAAGACACGGTTACCTTTTAAAATGTTTTCTGGAAATTCTTCTATATAAAAATACAAATCGCAAAACAGCCAAATTGTTTAACATAAACATTAATAGTTCGCCTGGCTGGGTTTATTTAAATAGAACTACCAATGTTAAAATTCTATACTTATTAATTTGTATACAAGATGTGCCCGTCATCTTATCTACAAATTATTATGCATATTTAATTACTTGATTACATTTTAAATGCGAATTTGTATTTAAATATAATTTTTATTTGAACCTTTATGAAGATCTCTGCTACGGAAACTCCGCAAATTCGGTCATTCACATTTATACACATTTCCGCAAATATTTTATTAAATTACATACAAATTATTATCAAAAACGTTAGAACAATGTTTAAATCAATGTTTTATAACATATTTGAGTAATATTTTATAGTTTTTAAGTGATTTTTGATAATAATTAGATGCAACAATACGATCGCGACCGCACTTTGACAATCAAAAACAAATGAATTATGACAAACACGGCCGCTGAGTCTATCAGTCACTGCTGCAATGTTTATCGTAATTCATTTCTTTTTGATTGTCAAGTGCGGTCGCGGTCGTATTGTTGCATCTAATTATTATCAAAAATCACTTAAAAACTATATAATATTACTCAAATATGTTATAAAACATTAATTTAAACATTGTTCTACAGTTTTTGATAATAATTTGTATGTAATTAATAAAATATTTCCGGAAAGTGTATAAATGCGAATGATCAAATTTGCTGAGTTTCCGTAGCAGAGATCTTCATAAAGGTTCAAATAAAAATTATATTTAAATACAAATTCGCATTTAAAATGTAATCAAGTAATTAAATATGCATAATAATTTGTAGATAAGATGACGGGCACATCTTGTATACAAATTAATAAGTATAGAATTTTAACATTGGTAGTTCTATTTAAATAAACCCAGCCAGGCGAACTATTAATGTTTATGTTAAACAATTTGGCTGTTTTGCGATTTGTATTTTTATATAGAAGAATTTCCAGAAAACATTTTAAAAGGTAACCGTGTCTTATATTAAAATCATATTTAAAATTCGTATTCAAAATTAAGTAAGTTAAGTGATATTTATTTTAAATTCGTGTTTAAATTTTATAATACTTTAAACTGTGATATTTATTTTGTTGAAAGGGTGGATTATTGGGCCCCAACTTGGATACAAATTAAATGCAGCAGTATTATCGACATTGGTTGTTTTAAAAATCCCAGCCAGGTGAACAATTAATGTCGATTTAATATTATATTGTATAAATTTGGAATTACGTTATTTTGAAATAAAAATTGTCTATAATTCTATGCGTATTGGAATATAAAAATAAATAATTATAATGTGATCTATGTTTCCAGGTTTTGAAGATTATAAAATGTATCCTTTTTGTATTACAAACTTTTCGCTATTAGGTTAATATTTAGTTGAGTATGTTTTAGGTCCAGCACTTTATCTTCCAGATATCTTCGTGCACGAGAAAGAATGTGCAATATTTGTATTTATTATCTATACTTTTATTAATTAATTTGTCTTGTATCTGTTATACTTCTTATATTGAATTAAAAAAATACTACTTGGGGGGAGGGTGGTTGGTTAATAATTATTTTGAGGGTAAATAACTCTTTTGTGGAAAAGTTAATGAGTGTTTAGTGAAAGAATTAGAAGAGAGTTTCAAGGTAAGATATGGTAAGAAATAAAATATGGTCTGCAGAGAACATCCCTTCAAAAGGTACGAGAATATTCTATTATTTATAAAATATATCAATTCGCATTCAAAATTATATACACATAAATATTACACGCTCATAACTCCATTTGGCTACCGGGTTTTGGACTTGTAAAAATTTTCGGAAAAAGTCAAAATCCTAACACCGTCCCGCGCCATTTTTTTTTTTGATTTTTGGACTTGTAATTTTTTTCGGAAAAAAGTCAAAATTCTAAGACCCTACCACGCCAATTTTTTTTCACATGTAGCTACATTTTGTCATTTAACACATTTCCGCCGCTATAAGCATAGGTATAAAGTTTAACAGCGCAAAAATCGTCTCTATGGCGTACTATACACTAACAACCAAGAGTGAGAATTAAAACACGACTTACTTCTTATGTCCTGATCACACAAGGATTCTTTGATGACTCTTTCATACCTCTGAATTTTGAAAGAAATAATCCTGGTGAGAATTATCTGTCAAATAGCGGCGGCGCTAAATTGAATACTCAATGAGTCTTAGAAAAGAAGAATTTCTAATTAATTGAATTTCTTTTTTCCAAGATTTAGAAGCATGAAAGAATCATATTTTGATAAACAGCCAAGGCATACAGGCATATTATAAAACACAATGTTACATAATTTTATTTCACTTGAGAAGGGTATTAGGTTCTTTATTTAGTTCAGTTCAATCAACCACAACTGAGTATGTGCGACTCACGAAGGGTATTTTGTTGTTTATTTAGTTCGGTTCAATTAGACTAAAACCGAGCATTTAGGACTGAAGACGTAAACTAAATGCTTATGTGAATCCAATTTTAAGTACATATTTTCAAAGTATGAAAGCAGTGTTTGAATCTTCGAGTTCTGCAATGCTACCCCAAAATAATGAAACAAAATAAATTGTATAATAAATTATAAATTAAATAGTACGCACCAGTCGAAATGAATAACGACTAGTTGAAGCTATAGCGATACAAGCAATGCTTGCAGATAAAAACTTAGCCAATATTACTATTTAGTGTACTTTTAACCTCTTCTCTGAAAATAATTATAATCAAGTTTACTGACACTACACTATTATGTAAAAATTTGATTCACTTTAGCCCAAAATAAAACTGTACTCTGTCAATCTAGCTAATATCTGAGTTGTTTAAAAATAGCTCACGACAATCTGTTTTTACCTACAAGGAGCCAATTTACCTGATATTTTTCTTAAACAGGGGTACCAAAATCGGGATCACCTATTCCATCCACATCTATGGAATTTCTATTGTAAACATATCTAGCTAATAATTTTTCTCTCTGTGCTAATTTTTGTTCAGGACTCAACGCATCACCAGCAAAATTTTTCTCTAATAAATCTTCATTCGGACATAGTCGCAGTGCCTTACCTACTCGTACATTTTGTCCGTTAAACATGAAATACTTTTTATTGCCAATATTTGAGACTGAAAGATTTGGTAAAGACACCTCCCTATTTATAGGTCTATGTTTCTTCTCAAACGTTTCTGATAAAAATGTGTGTATATTTTTCTCGAACTGGGGAGAAATTTCTGTCAAAATTGGTTTAGATAAAAAATGTGCAAGTTCGGGGTTTGATAACAAGTTCGGTTCCTCTGGCTTTTTGATGATTTCCAAATTTGGTTGGAAAGCAGAGGGTTGTGGAACATTTATAGGAACTTTTTCAACTTTCGGCATTTGGATCTGAGTTGAAATCGGATGATTATCTATTTTATTATCATTTAAACTGTAACTTTCATCTCCGAAATCTGAATTTGTGCTTGATATATCAGAGTATCCATCATTTTTACTGAAAATTGCTTGCAGAGTTTTCACCCCAAAGGTTTTTTTCGATTTAAGTTTTTTTGGTTGTTTTCTTGGAATGTAATCCTTGCTGACTTTATGAACCGGCGAACTATCACAACTTTCAGCTGAGTTAAGTAGACTTTGGTCACTTTTTGGATTAGAAAAAGTTTCGTTTGATGAATACAGTTTCGGTTTGTCATAACTGGAACAAAATTCATTGAACTTTTTAATCTCTAGTAAACTATGTCCATAATTAAAATTTATCGGTTGGTTCTGTTGACTATCTGAATTTTTCGTGTTTGAGTTAAGATTTTGGATACTTTTTGGGGAATGTGAATCGTTTGAAGCTAGTTCGGAGTCTACCATATTATCAGTACTTGTTTGCATTGGTGATGACAAATTTTCGGAAACTAGAGAATTTGTTGAACAGTTAAAGTTATCTTCCTTTTTGAGTCCCACATTTCTGTTATCTAGCTCCTGACCGTTGTCATTAGCATGTGTTTGCACGTAGTTATTTGTACTTTTATCAAAAGCATATTCATTAGCATTATCTAAAATACTAGTGTCAACAGGGTTTAAAATTGGTTCTAAAATGGTTTCAAAAAGGCGGTTTCCTATATCAGTTATTAGCTTTTTTGTCGGTGAATCACAGTTGTCGGTTTTTATGATGTCAGGCTCACTGCTGGGGTTGGAATTTAAATCAATCATGTCGGCTGGCAAATTGAGGGTGGCGTTGTCATTCGGGGGTGTAATTATATCATTTGTGATGTCTATTAAATTATCGGTGACAGTGATTGTCTCTTCATTCTGCACGTCAGCAGTTTCAAAACTTTTTACTTCCAACAACTTGTTATCCACACTGGGCACAATGTTGAGCTGATTTGCATTTAACGTATCTGTTAGTTTCGACGGGCTTTCACGTCTGCTGTTATTTTCAGATGTTGTCCTACAAAATTTCATCTTAATCTGTTGTTCTTTTCACTAATAATTGCACTAATAAAGCGAACAGTAACAGGCAGAGTTAATCTGTGAATTGCGAACTTTTACAGGTGATACAAAACATGGAATAAAATTAAACAGCGTATTTAGGAGTCATTGGGAAACGACTTTAGCAGAGTAGAGTTGTAGTAATCCTTTTATGCATAGTAAAGGTACATTTTTTCAACCAAATTTTATCCCAGTACAATAACACTGAACTCTACAGATTTTCACTTCAACTCTATACTAGGAAGTTACGCATGTGCATTACGATTCTGGTATTTTTCTCAACAGAGGAGCTGCAATCTGGTCGTACTGATTTTTAATTTGAGATTCAAACGTAAAATTGAGTTTTAAACACGTTGAACACAAATGCAAGATAAACTGTTTCGTACTAAACATCAAATTTACTTTACCGAGAAAAACTACATTGTAAGATTTTTTAACAGACGGCACGCTGTATTTTCATTTTGCCATCCAAGTGGTTGTAAATGATGTAAATTTTACGTCGGCATAATTTCATATTCAAGTCAAAATTGGTTTTAAATGTACCTTAACAATTTAATATTTGGTATACTGACACTTCTTATTCACTTATTCAGATTAATGATCTGTGTTTTAACCAGAGGCGTACCATATCATTTTCGGACATTTTGTTTACTCAAAATGATCTCCCAATACACTATTTAATTGTTTTACCCGTTGTGTACAAAAAATAATCAAACTCGTGCAAATATTATTTACGTGTTATAAATAATTAAAATGTTACGTGAATATAAGCATGAAAACTTATTAAAAAATTAATAAATTAGTGTAAAATAAGTTAAAAACAAAGCGAATACCTACATTTATCAGCCCATGTTTTGAAACAAAAACATCCTAAAAATAATAATAAACATATAAAACCCATAAAATTAATATAATACTCTTCGTATATTTTATATACATACATAAATACATTATAACAAGAAACAATATGTTTCATAAAGTATAATTCATAAACAACAATGCGTTGGAATGGAACACTTAAAATTTTGTACGAACCAATCACAAATAATACTGTCAACAGCAAAATAAAATTTCCATCTACGAGTAGAAGATGATATCTTTGGTGAAACAATAGACAAGACTTTGTGGCGTCCAGAAAGGACAGTGAATGCACAACATGCATCATTCTGTGATGAATGAACAACTATAGCGACTCACCGGCTTTGATTCTGCGATTCGGGCGTTCTTGGTGCTGTTGGTGTGTTCATCACACCGTAAGGGTGTTGGCTACCATCGTTCGGATCGCATACTTCTGAATCGAAGAATCTGTAACTGATGAATTATAAGAATGGGCTCGGTTGAGAACAAATGTCGTATTAAAACGGGCCACTCATTTGCAAATTGATGAAGAACAGCAGGACCCATTTTACTGACAAAAAAGCTGCTGACCGGATATAAAGAGTACTACGATTCGTTGAAAACTTTATATTCTAGCTAAGAGGCACCTAGTTCATCATGCATCAACATGTGAACCATGTAGCCTTCTTCAGAGGGGTACTTTATTTTAGCGAAATTTTACAAAATCTTACTAACTGGTTATGTAGAGTTACGCGACTCGTTTGATACTTTAGTTTAAGTTTTCTCAAACGTTTCAGATACAAATGTGTACCTATATATTTTTATTGAACTGGGAAGAAATTTCTGTCAAAATTGGTTTAGATAAAAAATGTGCAAGTTCGGAGTTTGATAACAAGTTCGGTTCCTCTGGCTTTTTCATGATTTCCAAATTTAGTTGGAAAGCAGAGGGTTGTGGAACATTTTTATAGAAACTTTTTCATCTGAGTTGAAATCGGATGATTATCTATTTTATTATCATTTAAACTGTAACTTTCATCTCCGAAATCTGAAGAAAGCTAAATGGTTCAGATGTTAGTGCTCTTTAGCTAGAATATTAAGTTTAGAGTTTACACCCGGTTAGCAGCATTTTTTTCTCGTCAGTAAATTAGATTCATAACATTTAGAATATTACTTGAAATTATAATATGGTTTCAAATGGTAAAAATTATGAAACACCGAACCAGATTTTAATATAATATCCGAAGCTAATCATATTACACTATTGCAATAAGTAATTTCATATTCAACGCAGCCAATAGCAAGCAGGTTTTATTATGCAAGCATGCGCACGTATGTTTGAAGTTTGTTATAAGTAAGGTTATGTTTATGTGAAGTCAATGTTTTCTATGAGTGCAAGCACTTGCACGTAAGTAAGGTTATGTTTATGATACAGCAACTGTGTTCTTAAGTATTTATACCACACTGTGCATAATTTGATAGCATAATTCTCTGCAAAGGATGCTCATTCGAATCTAGTTATATACAAAAAGAAAAAATAATAATATGGAACCTACCTTGATGTTTCAAGATGTTTGCAAGCCTTCTAATTTGCTTCATGCTGTTAATTATACTTAGTACACACACTTAAGCAAAGCATTGCACTGTAGTCACATGCAAAATTCACTACACTAATAATAATTTACAGTTTTCATAAAAAAAATAATTCTGCGAATCTAAGCGGTAAAGTGACGAATGCGTATAAAATTAGGATATAAGCGTATTATGTATTAGGATAAGCAGAAAAGCAGTTATTTTATCACACACAAGCGCTCATTTTGCGATAATTCATATAAAACATTAATAGGTACATAGTGTACTTCCATGCAAAAAAATTCGCTAAAAATTATAATTTTTAACAGGAGTGCCGACAGTGCCATTTATATTATTATTTTTGTATCTACGGCTAGGTGTATTAAAGTTTTTATTGCAGTTGTACGCATTTTTGAATAATCTGCCGCTCCTTTTCGTAAAACCGATCGGACTACTAAATAATGAACGTTATGAAGCTCAGCAGTTAAAATTATAATAATAAATTCGCATGCACAAATAACTTCAAATTAAAACCGCATTATAGTTTATAGTATAATATGAGTAGTAAGTTGCACAATAATCTCAAATATGACGATTTGGTTACAATTGTGATCAAAGTTCACCGCATAATTGAAAAAACCATACTACTTGGCCTTGGCCCTTCAAGAGCTGTTACGGTAAAGATAAGTGACAATTTTTTTGTAAATCGCAAAAAATTAACAGCAAAGAATTTACGAACGTAAAGAAAATAAACAATTCGCAGAAAGGTAAAGTATAAATCCGAGCTCATCACAAATTTAACTTCAAGTAACTGATAACTTTTTACAATAAACGACAAAAAGTTCAAGGTGAAAGAACAGGGTCAACGATACGATAAACCGAAATCAGCAATCAAACATTAGAAATGACTACGTAATAGTATGAAAAGCAGCGCACTTACTGGAAATTATAGCCGTCTTCGCTGAGTGAGTTATCGCTGTCATCGGCAGCGATATATTGGACTTCCAGTCTGCAGTCGCCTGATTGTTTCTGTAATATATCGACGGCCTCCCGGTGACATACCTGTCGTAGGTCTACCCCATTAACCGACAGGATTGCGTCACCGATGTAGAGGTTGGCGCACAGGGCGGCCGGACCGTTAGGCTCGAGCTCGGATATTAGAATAGGCACGCCGTGCTCTCTTCCGCCCTGAAATGCAACGACTTTTCTTAAAAGCTGTAGTAGTTCACAAATCAGTTAGCTGAAATTGATTAAAAGTTAAACTAGCTAATATTCTATTATTAGTTGTAACGGCTTTTACACGTGAGGCACTTTGCTGCTCTAATGTGTATTAATAAGTAACAATTTGCGTTTATATTTGTTGTGATATACTTGTTATACAGGGTGTTTAGCATGGGAAACTGTTTTTTGCTCGCCATTGCCTCCTAAATAATATACAGAGCTTGCAATTCTACAGAATTGTAAAGAACCCCAGGGCCAAAAAAAGCTGTAGTAGCCCTGGGAAAATGAGACAAGTAATATAAATATAATATCCTATTTTTTGGGTTTTTCTTGTCTTTTCCTAAATGTACCTAATAGCAACACAAATTAAACACTGATTGATAAAGAAAGTCATTCTTTACAATGGGAGTTTCTACGATTTTTTGTTTTTTTATATGTTAATCTATACCTACATTAAAATATTAGAGCCGTATTTTTTCTTTTTATCAAAAAGTTGCTAATAAGCCAGAAAAATAATCATAAAGTTTTAAAAAAAGAAGTGCCTTGTGTGACATCATTGACATTGAGAACATACGTTCACCGCGCTGACAAAGACCGAATACAATACGTAGATCTTAACTTATTTCAACATAGAACCGTCGTTCATTCCATAATCAAAACGACAAAAAACGAACTTAGATGAACAAATCTACCCACGGTTTGGTTTCAGTGCCGTGTGCGTCACACAAGGCGCACTTTAATGCACGTTTCAAAAAAGTTACATTTGCATTTCGATAAAAAGATAATAAATCTATCAAAACTAATAATTATTATCACTTCCCTATAGGTAACTTATATTATGCTGAAAATTGATATTCAATAAGTAAGTATTTCTTTAAAAGCCGTAGACTTGGAAACCCCCATAATGTAGAAATTAACGCTCTGAAAATAATTTCGGAGGCAAAGGAGGGCAAAATAAATTTTTCCCATGCTAAACGCCCATGTTCCGCTTTTTTTGAAACACCCTGTGTATACTTATAAAATACATTGCTGAGCTAGCACACGATGTTTGCTAGCTCACACACCATAGTTTTTCAAAAGATTGCGCAACTAAATTTAAATTAATGCAAATGAATAGCAATTAATTAGTTTTAAATTGCTACATTTTTTAGTAGTGGTTGAGCCAGCTTAAAAAAGTTTGATCGGTTTTAGTTAGCAATGTATTTTCATTTTAATGAAGCTTTATTCGCGAAAAAAAACGTCAGCAAGGAGATGAACGTGCCACTACCACTGTGTTACATGGATGTACCGCTGTACCAACATCCACAGAACCAATAAAGTTGCGCGTTCGATCACCCAAAAGCTGACATGGTGTTTCGTTGAAATAACTACATTTAAATAAATTTATTGTTTAAATTTGAATCTTTAATAAAATAATTACGAACGATTACATATACATGTAATATTAGAGTTAAACTCGAGTTAAATTGCTTGTAATAAGCACTTAGCAGCTTGTTCAATGTTGTCACAGTATATTTTCGTAATTATGCAATTAATTATAAAATTTGTAATTAAACTAATTATTTTCTTAATTAATCTTGGAGTAATTTACGGAGTCATAAGAATTTTATTTCCGTTCCTTCCTTCCGTAAATTAGTAAGTAAAAATATACAAAAAATTTAATTTGGCTGGGAATCTAATGCATATTACTAAACGAGAGTGCAGTGGGAATACTTACATAGAATATTATACAGGGTGTTTCACAACTTCAGCATAAAACTTAAATGGTAGATGATATACTACATGACATACTAATCACGAATAAAAAATATTTTTTTCAAAATCAGCAAACAAAAAATCCTTTTTGTTTCGTGATCAGTATGTTATGTAGTATATTTGTCATTTAATTCTTATCCTGAAGAGAAACACCCTGTATTTATAGAATTATAATTATTCATATTATATAAGGTAAATTTTAAATTAATACTGTTAGAAAATTTTAATTTTGAGAATTACGTAACTTTACCTAGTAACCGACTACTATTTTGAATATGCTATAGTACAATAAGTTATATTGGCTAAAATACTTTCTAGAAAAAATGTATCAAGTGATTGATAATATATTACATTATTAAAAAATAAATACAAAATAGTGTAGATTTAAAAAATCATGAGCGCTAGTATTTTATACCATTAATATGCTACAAATAATGAATGTATTATTGAATAGGACTGTTCACTAATTTGAAACATGCTTGTGGCGAGTTTTGAAATTTCGTACAGTACTTTAAACTTTTAATGATTTACAAAGTTTTTGATTTCAGTTTTGAACCGTGCCTTGCAGTGCAGTGTAATATATTTTATAGTTCGATTATTGTTCATGTATGAAAATTTGAATTTCCGCCGCGCATGTGCAACGAAGAATTTAATTAGTAAACAAACAGTTAATCAGAAAAATTACAAGAGATAAATAACAGCAGTTAGAACCAAGCAAAACCTTAGAGGATAGAAGTTTATAGAGGGAGCATATGAACAAAACAATGAAGCAACTTTGAATAAAGCAGATAAAGCTATCCGCCATTTTGGTATGCTCTATTGTATTAGTTTTCGAAGTATTTTTTAAATTTTGCTGCCCTGGTACAAATTTTTACTATAATATTTCGCCGTGCTTGCAGAATGACACCTATAAATAAATAAAAGGGGAAATAATAGTTATGTAAAGTTATTTTGACATTGACATTTCTCAGAATTTGACAGATGAAAATTATTTGTATTACGTCGTTAAATTTTATTCGAACGTAGTATAAAGTATGTTTTATTTGAAATATAAGGTCAGTAATAACATTTTCTGCATTCTGTTCTTTCCGTGGTATGTTTACTATTTATAAAACTTAAGAATAAATATAAATATATCCGCCATATTGGTGTGCTCTAGTAGCACACCCCCTACCGTCTCCCTTACCCAAAAAATCAGACTATGCTACCTCTATAATTTTCTATACTCTAAGAGCAAAACAGATAAAAGTGCTTACAGTGATGCTGATTCCCAGTCCCTGTCCCGACTTCCGTTTGACAAGCACTGTCCTGATCTCCCCGATATCCTGGCCGTTTTCATTGAGCGTGATATCGGGTTTAGGACATCCTTTCCCCGAGCTTCCATAGCTGCTGTTCCTCCTGCAGGCCCTCACCACCGTCTTGTGCCTCTGGAGAAGAATCTCCGACTCGAGCTGCCGCCAGAGCTTGTCTCTAATTTCACCCCGCATCTCGCGGCCGAGCAGCTGTAGCTGCTGTATCCGGCCGGCCAGCTCTTTGTCTAAGTATTTAGCGGCTAACTTCGCACCGTACACTTCGCTGTTCAGCGCTAATATCGTGTTTCTGAGGGAGGAGTTCTCGCTCAGGAGCTGAGAGTTCTCGGCTCGCAGTTGTGAGAATTCCATTGCGTTTGTGCTGAATTTTAATTCGTCTTCTTTCGGAACTAAAACAAATTCGATCATGGAAATTTTTTGAAACTGATACCGGAGATTTATAACAAAAGTTTTACACAACAAGAAAGTTTAACTGATTCAGGATTTTTTCAGGTTTGTGGGAATACAAACAAATACGATAACATTATCTAGTTTTTAGGATCTAGATGATTAATTGTGACAACCTTCTTGTACCGACCGTTAATTATGTCAATTTTATATGTCATTATGCACTTATTTTACCGCATAGTGTTCGATAATACGTTTCACCGCATGTTAAAATATTGCGACAAAATTATAACCATAGTAGGTAATTAGTACACGAGTATGAAGTTTATAATTGGAACTAGAACGAATTAAGAAATTTATTCGATTGTATTAATAACCATTATACGTGTGTTGCGTGTTATACCTATGTATTTCTATAGCTTGTTATAATTGAAAAATAATTAATACACGAATATGAAGTTTACTAAACTAGGCAAAACGAGTGCTGAAATTTGTTATACTAATTGAATTACATATTATTTATTTCTACGATCAGTTATAATTCATTAAAATTAGCCGTGTCGCAAAGAAAATCCGTGTCATAAAAAATTAAAAATCTGTGTTGTAACGAGTGCGAATATTAGTATATTATGCAATGAGTTTATAATGATAGCTATTAATAAGCGAGTATGAAATTTACGATACGAGCCATGGCGACTGTCGTATTTAATAAGAGTGTATACACTATTTTTTCTACTCCCATGCTTTCATTTTAAAAAACTATTCACTTTTATGAAATTTACTTGGATGCCATTCAAGTACAGACAATGCATATTTAATAAGTATATTAAAGCATGGCAGTAGAAAATAGTATATTATGTACCAAGGGAGACACGCACGCGACTATTCCCGCAGGTAAAGTTGCAGCCCGAAGGTGCATACTATATTTTCGTCACAAGGGCACGCGAAGCATCACGCCGTCAAGTCCTGTTTAGAGGGAGAAAAACAAGTTTTTGTTACCTAGGGCTTGCTTTGCTCCCTGTTTATAGGGGGCAAAACAGAAAATAACGGCACGTTAAATAATATACAAAATTGAGTGTAAGGGCAAGCCGGGGCAAGCGATTAGAATAAACACTGAATTGAAAGACTAGTAAAAATTGCGGATTACTAACTTCTATGACTAGGGCTCTTTTTCAGTTCATCCTGAAGTTTCTTCTTAATAATATTAACGTCGGGCTCGATTTTGGAGTCCTGGGTCCTGCCGCTGACCAGGCCAGGCAAGTGTGAAAGCTGTGCTGAATGCAATTGAAGCAACAATGTGTGCAGTTCTTGCTCGAGGATTTCCCGCTTCGATTTCGAGTCGATGAGTTCTGCACGCATGTGTATTAACTCGGCCTGCAACAGACAAAAACACTCCAGACTTTATTCACAACACTCGGAAATTTGCTGATAGAGTCCAGAACACTCTGGTTTTTTGCAATTCTAAATAAACCACTTATGAATGAAGCAGTTTTGATTGTTGTTTTTATTTTGTTCTGCACTCCAGGACTGGCACTAGGGGTGGAAATGATAATTTTATATTTTTTAACAAGGAAATAATGTAGGCTATAATTATTTAAAAGGATGAAAGTTTGTGCATGAGCTGAAGGCGAGTGAATTTATAGTGGAATTTAAAAAAGATAGATATGTGAAAATTAATTCTAGAGTATGTTAGCAGTCCCAAGTTTGATCCCAGCAATCATCAAATTATATCACTAGATCTGAGTGGTTGAATTCCACTATAATACACAGCATTGACCATTTATTATTGGGATGCAATATGAAATGATGTAAAATTAAGATAAATGGCTCTCCGGAAAATTGAAATTAATTAAAACTAAATTCATAAATTCATCAAACAAAATGGCCCTATTGTAGGTATGATTGCCCAATTTTAAGAAAGAATTTTTGCCTGTGACGCATATTTTGTCATACTTATTCAATCTTTAAGTTTGAAAAATGTTATACTTTGCTCGCTGCGCTTGAATTTCAGTGCCCACTCAATAATTATTTAATCCTGCCGTTTTGCTGCAATCTAGAAGTGCTGGTTAAATTATTACAGCCGAATTATCAAAACGAAACATTCATTTAAGTTTATTTGTATTGTAATATTACGTCTGCAAAAATGCATGCACAAATATCTTACAATGATTCTATTTTATTTGTAATACGAAAATAGCTTGCGATTAAATTCATACAGCTGAATTATCAAGACATTTATTTTTATTCTTTTTTCTGTTAAATGCACATATGAATTTGTTGCTTTCTCGGATATTTTCTGTTATGATCTTATGCATAACTTTCCAGGAAAATATCAAAATAAATGTTATCAGTCTTTTATAAAAAAAACTTGCACTATGACACAGTTGTAAATAGTGATGTGGACGCAAATATTTGATCAAATATGTTGCACTTTCATCAATAAAAATATTGTTAAGCAGATGGAATAAATTATACTACTTTTTGTGTGCAAATGGCGTACGAAGATGATAGGTATATTTTTCAAATTATCTATAATAAATTTTACTCAAATTGGATGTGGCACCTTCACAAGCTGTTAAGATATCGGTATAGATAACGATTCATAGTTTATTAAAAGCACAGTCTACCTAAAGTCAAAAGATAAGTTTAACTAAAATGGCTAAGTTCAATAAGTTTGAATAAAAAAACGCTACTATATTCGATTCTCCCAAACTTATTAACTATTTAACAAATTTTGGAACATACGTAACCCTTAATAAAAAATCTGATGTGGGCAGCACAATATCTCCCGCCATACCCTATACTTTTAACTATTTATATAAATTAATATAGTTGTACTCACAAGAATATTTTAGTCATTTTATGTAAATTGCACAAGAAGATTATAAGCGATGTGTCACTTCTGGTACTGTCACTGTCGTTGCTGTCATAATTAATTAAATTTTACGAAATAACAATTTAGAAAACGTTAATTCGGTTAATTCGTATTCTAGGGACCGTGTTTATTCACTAAAAACTCACACCCGAAAATTTTGACCCGTCATAATACCTCCTCTTATAGAGTATAAGGCGGGAGGTAAAAAGAGTGCTTAAGAAAACACTTACCTCTTAAACTCACAACATAAAAAGTCGATAAAACAAACAATTAAAATACCTCCAGACCGAAATATTCAAGACCAGAACCCGCCATCAAATTCAACCAAGTACCAAAAGGCAATCAACTCCAGATAATATGCACCAAGTACCACTACAAGTTTTCATAAAAACTTAGCTTCTATCTCCATAGCAAGCCTGGGAGTTGATCACAACTATAAGTGTACATAAATATATACAGCGAGTGTAGTTGACATGAAGCAATCAAGTGTATAGGACACATCTATCTCGACTGTCGTGTAATGTGTAAACATCTCCGAGGTTAAGTGTGCAGTGACGATGGTGGTGTTGCTGCTTGTGGTGTTTAACGGCCTCCTGGTGATCTCTAGGGCTGCTCCTGCCACGGAGCACAACAGCAGGACGTTCAGAAACGCGCTGAATCAACAGGTAAGAGAAACAATCGATTCTAACTACTACTGAACGTAAATCATGTCGGATGTGCCCTCTTCACATTCAAATTCAGGCGGAAATGTTCGTTTGCAATGTGTTGCTTTCTGTTCTAGTTTCATAGTAGTTTACAGGGTGTTTCACAACTTCAGGAAAAATAGCAGATACAAATCAAATTTTTTCTAATCCACAAAATTAATTGCGCTTTCATTGAAGTATACGAATCTATTTACGGACGAGGCGCAAGCCGAGTCTTCAAATTAAGTGAGTTCTCTAAAACACAGTTTTTATACGTGTTACATACAATAAATTTTAGTAGATTACTATAGTATGCTCTCTAAATTTGTTTAGAAACTATATGAAATTATCAAAAAAACTTTACAATAAAATTTGAAATAAATAGGCGATGAAACAATGAAAACCTGTGAAAATAATCCTATAAAATGTAAATAACAGCTTTTTGCTTGAGTAACGTCATTTTAAAGAACTGGATTCGCTAAAATATTATTTTGAGGACAATTCGCAAAGTAACTATTTTAGGGAGCACTATGCTAAATGTAAATTATGAGATATGCCGGCTAGATGTCAATATTTGTCAGTCTTAAGTCCTGTTCACACAATAATTATTTGAAGATTCTTTTATGATTCAAAATTTTGAGACAAGTAAATTGCCTGTCAAATATCAGCGCCTTTAAATTGTGTCTTCAATATGAGTCTTGGAAAAGAAGATTTTCTAATTCTTCGATAGCTTCAAAACAGTGGATTTCTTTTTTGTCAGGATTCAGAAACATGAAAGAATCCTCAAAGAATCCATGTGTGAACAGGGCTTTACATATATTTTAAAATAACAAAAATGAATTCATACAGTCAACAGATTTTTTATTCAATATTTAGATTTTAAAGGAAGATTAATAAATTTTGAATCATTCCTTAATCTGCAAAGTCAATCAATGTCTAACTACAATTTCTGAAAAAAAAGGTTTTTAACATTAGTTTTAAGTTTACTATTTAAATTTGTGTATTTGTGAATAAATAATTGATTTCTTGATCATATCTATGTCGTGCCAGTACTAATTTTAAAACTTTTGTAAACAATTTTTTATTATTTTATTTATTTATAGTACATGTTTGTCTGTTTGTATTATTTATATAATAATCTAGAAAACAATATTATTTATGTCTTCCTAATATGTAATTGTTTATTTATATGTTATAGAAACGAGGTACGTTATACACGACATTATGCCCTAGGGAATTAAGAAATACCCATGGTAATATTGACACATCACGTGTTTTTCTTCTGTAATTAATATATTTGCTGTCCGTTGCTAGGAAACCAAAAATATTAACAACATTTGAAACGTCAAAGCGAAATGTCATGCGCGGAATATTTTAAATAAAATAGTAAGACATAAAATATTGTATACACCACGGTCATCATTGATATGTTTATAGCCCTCGGGCGATTTATAGACCCTCGGGCCAGAGGCATAATCATCATCATGGTATTATGGTGCCCTTGATACATAAATAACTATTTCAGTATGCTTTATATTTATATTTTAAAGATATATTTTATAATAATTTCAAATAGTTACTAAACAAATTTGGAGAGCATATACTACTAAATTTTTTTGCGCCTCGTCCGTAAATAGATGCGTCCTTTAAACTCTATTTTGCGTACTTGTTACATAAATTACTATTATACTGCCCTGTGTTCTGTCATTTTTAAAGATAACATAATTTATCTACAATGCAGAGGCGGACTGGTAACGTGTCGGCCCAGTGGGAAATAAATTTCACCGGCCCAGCCGAAGTTTTTTTAAAGAAAAGTGCCGAAGTGTTGTTTTACGAAAAAAGGTAAAAAAGCGCCGCAGGCGAAATTTTTTTTGGGTTCAAGGTCAATGGCTGTTTCATTAAAAGTTTAGTTTTTCCATAGAGGGAATATTATACACAATTTACCGTTATTTAAGTAGTGATGCCATGAGACGAGAAATTCAAGTAATCTCGTCTTGGTCATTTCTCGGCTGTTTAATTCTTGCCTCGTCCCAATTTCTCGAATAAAATTTGTAACCATCGTAAAGCTAGATGTGACATTAAGAACTTTTTTGTACATTTCTGTTAAATTTGCACACAATTCTTATTTTTAAAATAAAAAATATTTAGGTATATCAAATCAATAAAATGCTACGAACGAACAAAGTACCTATAATAAAATGTATTTTGACATTTTGGAAGAGAATAATATCAAATATTTTTCAGTTTTTGTTACGAGAATTCTCGATTTCTCGAGAATTATTTATCGTCTCGTTATATTGAATTCTTTTCTCATCTCTCAATCCGAGACGAGAAAATTTATTGGTTTTCGTTTCGTAATTTTGAGACGAGACGAGAATGATACGAGACTTCTCGTCTCGCCGGCATCACTACTTTTATGAGTAGAAATTAAAATAATTAACAAATTTAAAAATAAATGTAATGAAAATTGGGAAATTTATTTTTATATGTAATTAGTCTAGCGTTTTCTTAAACTTGTAAAGAACAAAACCGTGGCGAACAGCCGATTCTAAATTAATGACTGAGCATTGAGCAATACAAATCATGAATACAAAACTTAGTTTCGTTTGTTTATTTATACAATATTGAAAATAATTGTGAATTTTAATAAAGAAAAACTCAGATTTGGGTTTTTTGCGTTATTTAAAAAAATTATTATCCTTATCGATAATCGGCCCTATCGTGTCGGCAGTCGGCCCAAATTCATCGCGGCCCAGTGGGAAATATCCCACCATCCCACCGGCCCAGTCCGCCTCTGCTACAATGTTTCCACAATTTTTAAAATTCCATCAGTTATTTCACGATATGAATATACTACGGAGGTGATCCGTCTTAATGTTACTCATTAATCATTTATAACTAGAAACATTGAATTAATAATTACTGCTATTTAATTAGACTGGATTCCGCAATATAGCGAAGATTTTCAAGTGTTATAAACGAAGAACCGAATAAATATTTCCACAGAACTTAGCGCTGTTTGAATATTTTTGTAATAACGTGAGATTTCCGAACAAAAATGAGAAATGTCTGATTCGCCGAATGTTTTCATACTGTGATACTCGCTTATCGAAGTTAAAAATAAATATTTAATTACTTTCTTGAACCATTCATAAATATTGATAAACAAATCGTATTTAGAATAGATTAGTTTGTCATTTTTCTTCTTGCAATTTTTAATGCAACATTTTCCGAGATCGCAGTAAATTTTATCCGACTAGAGCTTCTTAAATAAGATTACTTCAATTAACTTTCAAGAGAATTGAATTTCAAGTTAAATCCGACTTAACAGGTATCTACTTCGTCTAAAATCTAGCGACTATTTAGTAATCCATTAAAAGTAATTAACAATTAACGTGAAATGCAGTAATTTAACTTCTTAAACTGAATTTTTTAAAATTTTGCGTAAAATTTAACTGCATACTGCAAAAAAATTTAATACGGTACAAAATACTAGTACTACTTTATTTAATAAACATGTATGTAGTACGGTATATTAATACGATACAAATAAAAACTATAATAATTATATATCAACGTAGGTAGGTATAACTGATCTTGTACCAACGTAACTTTTCACAAATATAATAACTATTACATGCGACCATTAACATTTTTATTCCGATCGTTATAAAACTTATAAAACAATACCAGCTAGCTGTAGTACAGCATGGTATAAAGAAACTAAGGTATGTGCATGCGCATGTCTCCCCACCAGCGTGTTCTCGCTGTGACGTCACGCGGCAGACAGAAGCCGGCAGAAGCATTACGGATTGTTGTTAAACTTAGTTATCTGTATGGTTATTTCGAATTTCTTCAAATTGTATACTTAAATATTTACAATGTCGTGTTGTGCAGTATATAGATGTACAAATTATAGTGAAAAAAATCGAGTTACATATCACAGGTTCCCAAAAGATTCAAAAATATGTAAACTTTGGATTATAGCGTGTGGCAGAGAAGATAAAATAAAGATTTCATGGAGACAAGTTTAATACTGATACTTCAATAATTAAAAGTCTTGCCAACGAAATACATGAAAAAACTAAAAACATGTTTGAAGTACCTATAGAAGTATTATCATGTTTTGTACGTGTAAGAACATATATAAGAATACGGGAAATAAATAAAAATATATTATATACTAAAAAGGCAGATAAGAAAAGAGAAAGCAAGAAGCTAAAGAAATTTACTAAATAAATCAGCAAAATTTGTTTCTTCTAATAATATAATTATGTATTTTAATATTCTAAATTTATGTTATATGTTAGTATTTTTTGCTAAATTCATGTTTCATTTACAAGTGACGTGTTATTTTTTTAATACTTTAATTTGTATTTAAATTTGTTATTTTTTTATACGTACATTGGTTTATTGTTTATTGAGATACGTTTTATATTGTACCTACTATAAAAAGTTGTAATTATAAACTAAACAGTAATTTATTTAAAACTTAATTCATGTTTGCCAATATTTGTTTGTTAATAATTTAATATCCATATTTTATATTTTCAGTTTCGTAGTATTCATTAGTTTACACGATTTAAATAATTTGGAACGTGTATTTTTAGTCTTATATTATGTATTTCAGTCTTGCTAAATGTATTGAGTTTTAAAAATTCAGTTTCTGTGAACATATTACCACAGATATCTGTGAAATTACTAAATTTAGAGCGAATATACAGTTAAATATTTATATTACAGTTATATATTACATAAATAATTATTGGTTATTGTGCACAGTATCATACAAATTCAAAATTATTGTAAACAAACGCAGTTTAGGTACTATTTCCTATACCACGGCACTACTGGTTCTGGCTTCTGTCTGCCGCGTGACGTCATGCGCGAAGCGAACGCATTTTCGGTCACCGGACGAACATACCTTAGTTTCTTTATACCATGGTAGTACAGTACTTCAATTTATTTGAAGAAAATTATTGATAAATCGATAATGAAATAAAATTTGAGTGTATACAGATTTGTTTGAAGTGCAACCTATACCTATTTTATTTTAAAAATAAAAATATAGGTACCTAAATAATTATCTTTATAAAAATAAAAATTGTATGGCCGTTTTCAAATAATATACCTATTTCCTTAAATTAATTTGATTACTACAAAACAAACTTCTATTTTTAATCATCTAAGTATTAGGCAACTTATCTGACATCTGTGTAGTATTTTTTTCCTGATGTTTATAGTAAATATAAATTATGTTTAACAAATTAATATGTATAATTAATATGTAAAAAAGCTGTTAACTTGATAAAACAAATTTTGCACGATCGGTCACTTTTAGCGTTTACTGGCTCTGTTTCTAAGGTAGCAGGTTACAAATTAGAAGGCGGTAAGTACTTATGAATAAGGCGGTAAGCACTAAATAACAACAGAAACCAAGGCAACAGCATCAAAATGCAAACGAAACTTACATAACCAAACAAACATTATTTTCAAATTTATTTTTATTGTATCGATTGGGCAAAAAATATTATAAGCATCACGGACGTTATGTGCATTTTGTATCGGTCTCGGATAATATTGGAAACCTCGACATTATCCTCAACCGGTAAACTGCACATACCGCCCTAGATAAATATACTATAACATTACGAGACATGTCACCTTTTCTGACTTTCTGTACTTAAACCATCAAAAATAGCAGGTTACAAATTAGAAGGCGGTAAGTACTTATGAATAAGGCGGTAAGCACTAAATAACAACAGAAACCAAGGCAACAGCATCAAAATGCAAACGAAACTTACATAACCAAACAAACATTATTTTCAAATTTATTTTTATTGTATCGATTGGGCAAAAAATATTATAAGCATCACGGACGTTATGTGCATTTTGTATCGGTCTCGGATAATATTGGAAACCTCGACATTATCCTCAACCGGTAAACTGCACATACCGCCCTAGATAAATATACTATAACATTACGAGACATGTCACCTTTTCTGACTTTCTGTACTTAAACCATCAAAAATAGTACTTGCCCAATACCTCTTATTTCAATTAGAGTATTTTTCTCAATAAAATTTACACATAATCATAGTCTACTTCAAAATAATCCTACAAGAAATAAGAAAAAAATAATATGCGAAAAATGTAGGTACGTGTCAATGTTTAGCACGTCTCGCTGGAATGTAATCTGATGCCCATCATACCATTGAACTAACCGATACATACCATTAACTAAACATGTTTACTATTCTATAATTAGGATGTGAAATTCATGTAGGTACAATAACAAACAATAAACTAAGAAAACTACTTCAATTAAAATATTAATATTGTTAGAATTATTCTCAAAGGCGCTGCAACGTCAAAAGAATTTTAAATAGTATGCAGAAATATTTGAACAATATCCAATAGTCCAGTAACTTTGTCATGGTTATAATGGGCCTAAGTTGCATCAAGTGGTGGTAGTAGGTTTCTATTTTTTTTCTTGTATAGGATGTGACTGAGATACAAAATCCAAGTTTTCGACCTCGGCAACCCTCCGGAACACTTTTGAATATCTCAAAAACTGCTAAATTTTTGCACTTTTTTCGGTTTCTTACCATTTTGACTATGAAGGAGCACGATTTCGACAAAAACCATTCTATACATTTTTAAACTAGATTAAATTGTCTACAATCTAAGACCAGAATGGGCTCGGTAGTCCTAATAGTTTCCGAGATACAGCTTTTCAAAGTTTGGCAAAATATACAGATTTGAAACACCAACCGTTTCTCTCTACAAAAATTTTACTATATTCTCTCGCGGAAGAACTTTAAATTTCAGCTCAAGAAAGACCATTGAAAATTTTTGACAGAATGTATCTTATAGAAAAAAGTACGAGGAATACAGTGCTGCAAACCGGAAGTCAATATCATTATTCGTTCAGATATTATAGTTAATTAAACACAATAAACAAAAGAATAAACAAAAATTTTACTATATTCTTTCGGGGAAAAACTTTAAATTTCAGCTCAACTAAGGCCACTGAAATTTTTTGACAGAATATATCTTATAGAAAAAAGTACGAGGAATTCAATCCTGCAAACCGGAAATTTCTATCATAATTCGTTTAGATAATATAGTTGATTAAAAACAATGAACAAAAGAGTAAACATAAATTTTACTAAATTCTCTCGCGGAAAAACTTTAAATTTCAGCTCAAGGAAGACCACTGAAATTTTTTGACAGAATGTATCTTATAGAAAAAAGTACGAGGAATTCAGTGCTTCAAACCGGAAGTCAATATCATTGTTCGTTCAGATATTATAGTTAGTTTTTCCCCGAGAGAATATAGTAAAAATTTTGTTTATTCTTTTGTATATTGTGTTTAATTAACTATAATATCTGAACGAATAATGATATTGACTTCCGGTTTGCAGCACTGAATTCCTCGTACTTTTTTCTATAAGATATATTCTGTCAAAAAATTTCAGTGGCCTTAGTTGAGCTGAAATTTAAAGTTTTTCCCCGAGAGAATATAGTAAAATTTTTGTTTATTCTTTTGTTTATTGTGTTTAATTAACTATAATATCTGAACGAATAATGATATTGACTTCCGGTTTGCAGAACTGAATTCCTCGTACTTTTTTCTATAAGTTACATTCTGTCAAAAATTTTCAATGGTCTTCCTTAAGCTGAAATTTAAAGTTCTTCCGCGAGAGAATATAGTAAAATTTTTGTAGAATAGAAACGGTTGGTGTTTTAAATCTGTATATTTTGCCAAACTTTGAAAAGCTGTATCTCGGAAACTATTAGGGCTACCGAGCCCATTCTGGTTTTAGATTGTAGACAATTTAATCTAGTTTAAAAATGTATTGAATGGTTTTTGTCGAAATCGTGCTCCTTCATAGTCAAAATGGTAAGAATCCGAAAAAAGTGCAAAAATTTAGCAGTTTTTGAGATATTCAAAAGTGTTCCGGAGGGTTGCCGAGGTCGAAAACTTGGATTTTGCATCTCAGTCACATCCTATACAAGAAAAAAAATAGAAACCTACTACCACCACTTGATGCAACTTACGATGTACTATGTTACTGGACTACAAATTGATTTAGGTATAATAAAAAATATTTGTAAATAACTGTAATCGATATTGTTGGAACTTTATTGCAATTTAAAAAGTAAACACTTGAATTTCTTGATAAAAACAGTTTAAAAAAATATTATCGTGTAATTTCTGCCTTCATTTTAATTTCAATGCATTAGTGTTTTATCGTTGAAAAGAGAAAAAAAATCTCTATTAAGACGAGTCATAGCGGTCATAGCCAACTATGAGCTCCATATGAATATTTGAATTTGGTTTGAATTTCTCAAAATCTGTAGAAAATAATTTTGAGGCCTACTGTGAATTCCTCATTAAAAACTGCCTACAGAACGTGCAAATTAGAAACTTGTACTATTCAAACAAACAAGTTATAGGCGAAAAACGAAATTGGCAAAATTTACATTTTCGCGTAAATCTAGCCACCTATGCATTTTTGTGGGAAAACATTTCTAAATTGGCCCCCTGAAGGAGCAACTTTTGTCTAATTTAACCAACTTGGTATCTCTTATGGTTCTCGAGATCCCCATGCTTAAAAGGAATCCCCACTAGTTTTGAAGATCCATTTAACGAATGAAGCGATGCCGTCACAAACCATTGTTACCCATTGTGACGACATCGGTTGATTCGATGAATGAACCGTATTTAGCCATTTTCTACTACAAAAGGGGTTTCGTTGGGCACATGAAATTACCACTAATTTTAAATATTTTTAAACAATTTTTTTTTAAATGAAAGATTAAAGTCTAGGCTATGTCCGCTTAGTGTCACTTTTTTAATTTTTACTTTAGTTTTTTAATATTTTATCTTCAAAGTTCTTAAAATTTCACTAACTTTGGAGCTTAAAAAATACATGTAAAAATTTAAATTAAAAAAAAAATGGCACTAGACAGACCTAGAGACATCTTTTATCTTTAAATTTAAAAAATCTGACGTGGCCATCACACAACCTTCCGCCATATCTAGACTTTAAACAGAAATGTATACGTGCAATCCGGTGCCCATTTAAAATATACAAATAAAAATCTCAAATATTCAAACACAGAAATTTGCATCACCTGAATAAAAAGATTCATTCACAGGAAAACTCTGCTGTGTTGAAGCCATCCTCCGTTCAATTACTACATTTAATATCTTACTTAGGACTTATATAGCGCTAGTATGCCAACTTGTCACCCGTCTCACCCGTCAATATTTTTTACGCAGAAACAAAAATCAACCGATCATGGATTACAAGATATCAACGTTTTATTTGATAAATTTATTTTTTAAATTTTACTGCAGTTCTTTAATGCTACCAGATAAAGACAATTTTTTTATAACGTAAATTGCAAATAACTTTTCCTCTTATTCTTATAACAAATAAATACTATATTTATCCAAATTTATAGAAATTTTTGACACTTAATCTTTTCAATCTTCAAAAAATTTAACTTCCGGTGAAGATATTTGTACCAAAATCTAGGGAGCTCTTCCAATTTATATACAAATGTTAAATACCAAATATCAAAATTTTCGGGTAATTCGTATTTGAGTTATGCGACTAACAACCCTTGACCACACACACACACACACACATACACACACACATACACACAGACATCATCGTGAAACTATCAAAAATGAGTTGTAAGGACCCTAATTCGTGCTCATCCACTAAAAATTCACCACCCGATTTTTTGCATGATTCCAATACCTTCCTTTACAGGTAAGCGGGAGGTAAAAAAGAGCAAACAAATCCGACCAAAATTAAAGTCAATTTCATGGGCCCAACGAGAACATATTTTTGCATAATTTTGTAGGGGTGGGCATTCCTCTTAAACAGTTTCACGTTTTAATTTTTTGTCCTAAGTTGTGGATCATCCTGTATAATAAGAACGATGGGTCAAAAATTCATGAGCAAAAGAAATGTATAACTAAAGCAAAACAAGTAATGAATGTATGTTTAATATTCGAAGATAAACAAATTATTATTACATAGATAAAACATCAATAATCTGAAACGGAAACAATATTTCAACAATCAAGTCATAAATAATCAAGTTCAATAGCATCAGCATATTAGTTAAGCTGAACAGTTTAACAAACTGCCCGTTAACCACACACATTTAAATATTAATTCTCATTAACCAGGGTCTGCAAACTATTCTGCAATCGATCGAGGAACGTCTCCGAAACCTCGACCAAATCTACTCCGTCCGTTATGCATCGCCGAACATAAACACTGATCAGATTATTAGAAAAATAGAAATCCTGGAAAATAAACTCTCCCGAATGGAGACGCAGATGGAAGTCCAGCTGGAGAAGATTTCAGAAAACATGAGCAGCAAAAACTTCAAAGATGACATCGCAAAAGACCAACTATTTAGAAAAACAGACTCCGTCTACGAAAGAATTAACCACAAACTCAGTTACGTGGAAGGCAAGATTGACATGGATATCTTGAAACTGCAAGTGAGTCATTTGTTTTCATTTTTGTTGAGGGGTGTGCGTCATTTGTTTTGATTTCAGACGAAAATTGAAGCGGGAATTTCGAAAATTGAGCGGCTGGACCATAGTTTTAGCGTCCGACAGGCCGATATGGAAGCTGAAATTTCCGATGCCGTGGAAATGATGGAAAGTGTCAAAGACAATGTAGCGAATATTGAAAACAAGTTGATGAATATTACGAAGAACACTATTGAGGTAGGAAAATGCCTTATTTTATTTTATTGTGCTGGTAACGTAGGATTTGAAATGGTAGATGTTATTATAGTAGAATCCAATAATCACTTCGTTCGATTCATCTTGGTGCAGTCAAACCTTTTAAATTCAAAGCAGCAACGGAGATATTTTTCTTTGCAACCAGGACTACATTTTTAAAACGAAGTGGTCAGCTGGAAGTCGGCTGGAAGCATTCGAGTGCGATTTAATTGCAAGATGTTTTACAATTTAACATACACTGTCGACCGAGAGATTTGAACCACGGAACTTCGGGTTCGTACGTCATCACATGCAGAGAGCTGTTTAAGCCCTGTTCACACGAGGAAAATTTTCTTGAAAGTAAAACAAGTGCTAGGAGCTGTCATAAATAAAAACTGTCCATACCGTTCATACGAGGAGTAATTACTTTTATTAAATATATTTAAGATCACTAAAGCCTCATTCACATAAGCATTTAGTTTTAAGGTTTACATTTATGTTTACGTTTAAGAAAGTTTGTATACATATAAAGAAATATGAGCATTCACAGTGCTTCAAAGTGGGAAGTGTGAATGCTCGTATTTATTTATATGAATTTAAACTTTCTTAAACATAAACATAAATGCAAACCTTAAAACTAAATGCTTATGTGAATGAGGCTTAACTTCAATATATTTTAAGGAAATAATAAGTTTTTTCCACGGTTTCCCAGTATAACCGGTACTGACAGATTTTTATATGACAGCTCCTAGCAATTGTTTCACTTTCAAGAAACTTTGCTCGTGTGAATAAAATATCAAAAATTTCTCAGATTTATAATTTTATAAAACTTTTTATGAAAGCATTACGACAAAATTACCACTGGGTCCAAGTGTTTAGATTCCACTATAATAAAATCTATCGATCTACCCGGATCTACCATTAGCAGTTATTCCTGTTGAATAGTCCCAACAAAATAAAGTAGGTACTCGTCAAAGGCGACATCTATATCGAATCTACCCTTAAATCCGTAAATCTTTAGAACATTGATAAATAAATGTAATTTAGTTACATCATTACCAATTAGTTGTGATTATAGAGACCGGAACAAACAAAAACTCACGTAAAATGATTACATAACAAAATTTTGGATTCTTGTTTACATAAGCTATTTTCATAATGGTGAACAAAACATCAAATTATAACATACAGCTACATTTACATGATTCATCAAGTTGTATACCATATACCTAAATCGGATAAATATAATCTCAATATTGAATTTAACAAATTATTAAATTCCTTTTGTTCAATATGAAAGGCAAAGCATGTCTTTATTAAGGCGTACGTCTATACCCTAAAATTTTACAGCGTTACAGAGGTGTGCGCCTTCCACGTTTACTTTAATTATAATTGAAATATATGATGCTTTTAAATATCAGTGAATTAACAAAGAGTGTCTTAAGAGGCCCGTCTACCTCCTAATATCCAGCATAAAATGTAGTAACGTAGCGAGTGTTTTGTGACCAGAACAAGAATGGTAAAATTTTATTTCAACAAGGATTTAATATAGAAAGAATGAATCTATAGATGTGCCTTTTTAAAATTTTAATTTAAAAACTTTACATGATTATAAAAATTCCGAACAATTCAAATTGTTTTACAAATCAAACTAATTAATACGAGAATAAATCTGATTATTCGCTGATTATGTAATTTATTACCCCCCGATTTTTCCTGAAACCTTGTATATATTAGTTTGTAATTTAAATTGTTTTCTTATTTATAGTTTTAACTTGTTCGTTCTTTAATGAAAGTGTTTTGAAAGAATTTGCTAACTTTACGGATTCTGGATTCTATTTCATTTTTATTACCCTGTGATGTGTTTTTGCAGTAGGATTTTTATTTCATTGGCGTGACTCATTCAACGTCTGTCGCGAGTTCAATGAATTTTCTTCCTTCGCGTCGGTGGAAAATTGCATTGAAAACCATCTCGCTTGTTGCTTGACATTGAAAACTTTTCATAATTGTTTTTCTCTTCAAAATGTTAATGTTTGGTTCAAATATTTACATGGAGTTTATTTTTAGAACACGTTCACCAAACAAACGAATATGATACACTCCAAATTGGACAATGTTACTAATTTGATAACTCAAATTGATATGAAGGTAAATAATAGTTTAGAGCAATGTTATCAGAAAGATGGTTTGAACGATTTTAACAATAAAGATACTCAAATTACAAAAACATTTAAAGGATATGAAGACCAAATTCAAAACTATGGAAATAAGGTACGTAAGAATAACAAAAATTTAATGTTAAATAAATATTCTACTTGAATGTGTGTGCACGACCAAAATCCGATAGGTCTTTTTCGGGTCTTTTCTAGTAAATGAACGGTCAAAATTTGAAATAATGATATCAAAAATTGTAGATTCATTAGTTTGAAGTCAATACAGTCAAAAGTCAAAATCAAAAATATTAATTCATTTACAAACATACATAAAGTTATATCCCTAAATATAGGGTTTGCACGAACCCTTAAACGAAGAGAATAATTTATGAAAATGGCCCGAAGGCGAGTGCTGTAATTGCCATTACCAACTCGTGTAGAATACTATGTTGTCTAACAAATACAAAATTTTCATATTTTTTAAATCAGTTAAACGACAGCAAAATTTTATTGATAATCGTTTATTGTGCTGTCCTAATTAGATTTTCACGATGTTTTTAGCTTATAATTTATCTTTTCCAATAAATGATTAACAATATCTCAAAATAAACTAGATATGAAAAGGTGTCAGATACCGAATCAACAATAATTAGTTTATTTTATAGTTCAAGTAGATATTTTAAACAATAATTAAATCGCACTCGGATGCTTCAAGCTATGACTACTTGATGGTCTTAATTTGAATTTGAAAGGACGTCCAACCGGTAAATTTTTCTGACGTGGCGCTTAATAATTTCTTTGTACATCAACTACCAGAAGTACTCGTAGTAAAATAAGTCACTTAGTACATGTTAAAACACTTCTTTAAAATAGGCCTCTGTGCAAATATTATATTTACATGTTCTTGAAGTAAAGACTTGAATTAATACAAAATGTCATTTCTGGCAAGGGCTAAATCGGGCACGATTTTATATTACGGCTAACTAACTAACTAACACAAAATAATTAATTTTGCCAAAATTTAAAAACAGGACTATTTGCAGTGTCGATTATGCGCATGAACAATTGATATCGATGAAGTTGAAGAATATGCATCAAACCTTTCTTCATTATAGTTCATTTGAGAATGACTGACAGTAATAAATCATTATTTGCAAGAATAGTATTGGATTTTTGCCAGCAATGCGGCAAATAAAACTTCCAGAAAAATCAGTTGTAACTACACTAGGATGGTCAAAATAAGCCGCACACTTTGTACCTGGAACGAAACTTACTTCTCGAACAATAGAAATGCCGTCATAAACGAGGGATAATCCCCGTCGGACTGTGTCCTAGACGTAGATAGGATTTTTCAGAGTGATTTGTTTATACATTTACTAAAAATAAAAGTTTTTAAATTTTTAAATATAACTTTCTCACTCATTATTATTAAAACAAATCTTTTCCCTGAAAAACAACTTAGTCCAAAAACGATAGTTCTCTATCGAATTTAGTCATTTCGACTAGCCCTGTGCAAACAATTATTGGCGCGCCACTGAAATGTCTTTGACAAAATGATTTATTACTGCCAGTCATTCTCAAATATAGTATAGTAGTTAATTTTGTTAGCTGTTTTGGATTTTCATTATGTAAAAAGACGTAGTTTAACTTATATCTTTTTAGAATTCATATTTATAAACATACAACACAATCACAGTTTTTAAAATATCTTCTACTAAAGCCCTGTTCGCACGGCGATCTTTGGAGATTCTACGGAGATTCAAAATCCTGGTAAAGAAGTTTTTTTCTTTCTAGCGATAATTACGTGGTTTTGAAGCAATCAATAAATTATAAATTCTTCTTTTCCAAGACTCATTGAAGATTCAATTTAGCGACACCGCAATTTAACAAATAATTCTCACTAGAAAGAAAAAAAACTTATTCTTTTCCAGGATTCAGAATCTCCAAAGATCGCCGTGCGAACAGGGCTTAACTCTCACCATGTCAACTGACAGCTATGAATTTAGCTGAAAGACGAAACAATTTTTACTTCAAAAAAATTCAATAGATGGCTCATTTTTCCTGATAATAGTGCATTAGCTTTACATTTTGGAACACATTTTAATATTTATTAACGATTTATGAAGTTTAATTTGTGTTTAGGTGAGCAACATGTACAATGAGCTGTGGAAAAAATCAACAACTTTAGAAAACACAATGAAACATTCAGTGCTGCTGATGAATCTGACTCGTAAAGATATCCAGGAATTAAAAAAAGCCGGACATAAATTTACGACGTACAACAGTCAGAACGACGGTACGGAACATGAAACATATTTCAAAACTTTTGACAGCCACTCATAAAGCACAATTTCAGGACAATTAGAAAATATCGTGGATTCATTTACAAATACAATACAACGAAAATTCGCTGAGTTGGGTCGAAAATTAGAGAGTAATATTGAAAACGTGATTCAGCTGCAGAATCTCTTCTTGGAAAGCTGTCACCGGATCCAGGTGGACGAATCGCAGTTGGAAAACAAAATTAGCTTAGTTTTGGAAAAGTTACTAGATGCAGTCACCAACAGGTAAGAGAAGGACACGAAAAAGCGTGGTTTAAAATGTACATCTAGTCAAATAGCGCAATAAAGAATTTAAAAAACAGTAAGCCCGAAATTTGGTGATATTTGACGAAATTTGTGAAGTCTGGCATATGGAATGTGTGTTACGTGAACGCAAGTAGGTACATATTGCCATATGACAGACTTCTCAAATTTCGGGAAGAATGGTAAAATTTTATTTCAACCAGGATTTAATAGAGAAAGAATGGATCTACAGATGTGTCTTTTTAAAATTTTGATTACAAAATGTACATGAATATAAAAATTCCGAAAAATTTAAAAAAAATTCTATTTTATGCAAACTTTACACGGAAATATCTCATGATACAAATTAGATCCATTCTTTCTCTATTAAATGTTTATAAAAACATTATTCTGAATTTAATAATAATCTGACAGTTTACTCGCAACGAAAAGGGTCCGAGCGTACGAATTAGCACTATTAAGCTAGGTGAACGAATCCACACTGTACAAAACAACACGTAGCCTGTCCAATAGTCCAACAAAGACATCTTAATCAAAGAGTACAATAAATTATTTTTATATTCAACTGTCCAAATATATTTTATTTTTAAAATTTGTGTTTGTTTCCTAGCAACGAACCATTATATTTGAATAATGCTTTAATACAAGAAATTCCATTGGTCAAAAACTCTATAATACAAGAAGTTTTATTGGTCATACAGCCAAATAGATAATTATAAAAAACACAATAGTGAGCAATGGGGCACATTACTCACTTCAAACAGTTGTACAATGAATGTTTTATTAAGCCGGGGCCAGACATGCGGCATTCGGCGAATCCCGAACACCTGTTCGCCGAACTTCGCTCTGTGTGTATGGGGAGTTCGTGATTCGGCGATTCATTCAGCGAACTGTTCGCCTCATCCCACCCGGAGTCGGTAAACTAGCACACATCAAAGTGGACGAACGTTCTGCTAGACGGGGTTCGGGCAACCGATAACACATTCATGATTCGGCAAACAGCGAACTGTCGAATCACTTACTTCAGTTTCTGGTCAGTAGCGAGTAACTAAGTTATTAGGCTTATTCGTAGTTAGAAATTTTTCTTATTTATTAATTATTTCTATAAACAATTTTTAAAAGTACTGGTCTAGACTCCTACAAGGCCTCAATCGATTATCTATTATTGTTGTTGTTAAGTTCTTATAGTCCTCAATTTTGTATAAATAAAGAAAGAAATAAAGACTTTTTGTCTCCTGACATCCTGACAAGAATTCGAAAAAATATGGAAATCGATGGAAATGTTGTTTTTGCAACTGAATATTCAACTAGGCGAACGTTCGACCTTTTCCCATATTTTTGTTCGTTAATCGCCGAATGTGTGAACACAAAGGCGAACACCGTTCGGCAAATGACGTTCGTCGAATGTCGCATGTCTGGCCCCGGCTTTATGCACTATTTTGGTCACTCGCTCTTCTTAACTTTTAATTGTGCCATTTATTGCACAACCTTATTATGTACAGAGTGAATTGTAAAAAATTTAATTAGTATATTGAGGGTGTTATTTTGAGTAAAAAATGTTATAATATTTCTGACAATAATTGCACTTATTTTAATTTAATTTAATTTGTGTTTCCACCAGAAATGTATAACATAAGGAAGCCACGCATTTTTAAAATACATATTTAGTACCCCATATGATACGCCTTTGCTGAAAATACATTTATCTGAATAAGTTAGATACACTTTCCACTTTAACTGCATAAAAATCTCCCTTGTGGTGTATTCTCCAGTCTCCACTAACAAACTTGAATATATACGTGACTTGAAAACTATGGCAACCGCACACATGGTAAACCGTGATACAGATAACTCACAGTATGTGCGCCTGTCACACTCAAGTTGAGTATGTACTATTGTCAGCACAACGCACTTCAAAATTGTAGAGGAGCTATATTGTCAAAGTTATTAATAGAAATGCGTTTGATGAAACAGGTCTTCAAAGGGTTGTAACTCTGCTTGGAATCGTTTGAACCGCAGTTAAATTCTGCGCCACCCTGTATTTATGTATTTCGAGATAACTCGTTTATTATTTCATTATTGATTTTCAGGAGTATTAACACATTTAAGGAAATTCAAAGCGTGGAAGAGTTGATAAAATCACATGATACAAACGTTTATAGAACTTTGAATCAGAATACCAATACCATCATAAAGTTATCAGAGAAAACGTCGGAGGATAGGAAAAAACTAGAAAAAATTCTCTCAACTATCAAGAAAGATATTGGAAATGCTTTAGAAACAATTCAAAATGAAATTAGTTCTGAAGGCCAGGAAAATAGCCAGAAATTTGACACGGTCGCCAGCATACTCTTGGTAAGGTCGTTATTTCTCAATTATTTCACAAACCCAATTTAAACGATAAATAATAGTTAACAGTAATTATATTTTACCTCTCGCCTCAGGTATTGTGACGGGTCAAAATTTTCGAGTGTGAGTTTTTGGTGGATAAGCACTTTTTAGGGATCCTAGTAAGAATTTATCATTTTAGAAATGAGGTCTGTGCGTGCGTGAATGTGTGTGTGTGTGTGCGCGTTCGTTCGTTACTCCATGTGTTACAATTTATTCGGAAACGATAACTCAAAAAATATTAAACATTAAAATTCAAAATTTTATATTTAAGGTTTTAAACGAATCTTAATAACCCAATATAATTTTGGTTTCAATCTACAAACTGAAAGTAGTACTTTATTTAAATATTTCGATAAATAATTAATTTAAGACAATTTTTTTATTTTAAATGAAAGATGATGTGATTATTACCTACAATTGGTATTTTATAAATTTTTCTGTATCTCGTATCATTTAAGAATAATAATTAAAGTATATACTTATAATTTAGTATTTCGGTATCTTGTAGTCCATGATCGTTTAACATTAGTTACGATTAGTTACTACGTAAAATTTAAATGATTATGACTTGACAGTGCCAGTGACAATAGTAAAATACCGTTTGTATCTTCTTCTGTAATTTAAATAAAATGACTAAAATATATTTGTGAGTAGTATACCTAATTTATATATTTGTTTAAGTAAAAAGAATATAGTAAGTATGGCGAGAGGTCTTGTGCTGGCCACATCAAATTTTTTTATTTAGGAATAATACCTACTAGATATTTGAGAAAAACCTTAAGTATTGGGCTTCAAATTTTAGCATTGATTTTCAACGAATTTGATTATTTGATAAAAATTTGAGAATTCAATTAAATATAGGTACTGTAATATTAATTTTCTTTTCAAGAGTTTTGTAACGCAAAGAATTTGTTTCATACCGAGACTTCACTCTTACTTAATAATAATAAATAATCTCAGGGTCGGTTTAAGCCATAGGCGTAGTATACAAAATTTTTCATAGGTGTAATCAGAATTTAGTTTGTTTACCTACAAAAATTTATTAAGTGAGGTAAATCTGTACATTTTTTCGTTCTTTTGTGCAGAAATAAATAAAATCCCTGACAAAACAAAACAGAAAATAAGTTGAAATGTGTGGAAATGAAAAATGATTCTATTATCTGAAATTACTTTTTCCATGTACCTACATTTTTCCACAAAGGATTGATTTATGTAAATTTAAGTTATTAAAAAAATAGTACATTATCTACATTATCTTACACCCACTAACAGAGTTCTGTAATAGCTATAATAGCTTTAAAAAACTATGTAAGCATAGACGTCCGTATAGGGGTAGTCTAAGAGGGCACTTACCCTAGTCTGGAATTTAGTTAATATCGAGGTTAATATCTAACACATCACTGTTTTAATGTAATTATCTTTATTTAAGGTAGAAAATCCGTCGGTCATAAGCGTGCGTGATTTCGGTGTGAGGTGAGGCCTAAGCAGTCAAATAATCAGAAATAAATCATTAAAAATCGTAGATTTGGATGTAAATTACAAATCATAGGTATCCAATTATATAAAAAATATAATTGAAATTTAAGTTTACACTGAAATGCAGTAGTAGTACGTCAAAAACATAATTTTTCTTGAGACTGGAACCTTTTGCATGCGATTTCTCAACCATTATTGCGGTGACTCATATTTTTTAATTTTTCTAATAAATACCTCAAATATCAAAGAATAACATATTCGTTTTTCAAATATGTGTTGGGTTGTTATGATATAAAATTTTCTAATCGTTTAGTAAATCTACTGGTAACCTCCATATACGCAATGTATTTTAGCGCGTTTTTGTGTCAACTTTAAATTCAATTATCTTCGTTATTTCAACGGTTACCTATAAATTTTAATTTTTATTCAAATTCTACGACTTGTAATGAATGCTGTATATTAATTTAAATCATATTTTGGGTTGTCACTACCCATGGATTTACTACCTTAAGTGAATCTCTTATTATTTATCAAATATTTGCCCCTTTTGGATCGGATTTGTGTGTACGCCAATGTTGCAAGTATAAATAAACATTTTCTTTGTAAAATTATTTACTTATCATTATTAAAACCTGGCGTAAATTATAAATTAAATATTGTTTCAAATTTTTAATAAAATTAACAACCGTATAATTTTGGTTGATATCAAGTAGAGCGCGGACAGAAGCGATAGCGTAACACCATTACATTCAACATTACAATACTATCAAAAAAGTGATAATCACAGTCCTTGAATCGCGCATTATATCCTTCGGAGCAAAACCATATAAACAATGAACGAACATCATCGTTCCTATAAATAACCTGCATGGTAGATTAAGCAACAATAGTAAGCCAACATTTCCAACCTTAAAATATTGATTACAGGAGTTGCAAGAACAAGTGAATGACCTTGACAGCCGGGTGAACGAAGATAATATAAATTACAATGCAAAACAAATCCTACACGACATACTTCAAGTTACAAAGGGCCTTCCTGACTCAGACACGCTCAACACGACCATTCTCCAGAACGTGGAAGATCTCACTAAGTTAATGACAAGCATTTATCACCTTTTGACTTCCATTGATTCGAAAATTAACACGGATTACCACCAGAATATGACAACAAAAGATCCAGCGAATATTACTCAAGAAAATACAACTCCTGAGGTTACTGAACCGGTACATTTTGTTTTGGAAATTCTTCCCGAAAAGAATACTACACTCCTTGGAAGATTCAATTATACTTTAATCACAGATTACGATGAAGAAATAAATGAGTATATTCCTGTAGCTGCTATTGAAAGCCCAGCGAAAAAAGATAATGGAATGATAATAAATGCAAACAGTAATGCCGATATTCCCCAAGCGTCAACAATAACGAATATTGAAAAAACAACTGAGAAGTCAGGTGTGATTATAAAACAAAACAATTTCGAAATAAAAACAACAAAAAATAAAAAATTTGGTATAGTTATAAATGGTTTATCAACTAAAAAATATTTGGAAACAATTGATGAGTCAGATCATACAAAACAAACAATTGACACACAAGATTATAGTCGAACACAGAAACCAACAGAAACAAAAAATGGTTTATCAACACCGGGTACTGGATCAAAAAATGATAGAATGGAAACAATTGATGAGTCCGATCATACAAAACAAAACAATTTCCAAAAAGAAACAATTGATTCAAATGAAGAACGAACACCAAAAACAACAGAAACAAAAAATGGTTTATCAACACCGAGTAGTCTAAATAAAAGGTATTTGGAAACAATTGATGAGTCAGATCATACAAAACAAAACAATTTCCAAAAAGAAACAATTGATTCAAATGAAGAACGAACACCGAAAACAGAAACAAAAAATGGTTTATCAACACCGATAACTAAAAGGTATTTGGAAACAATTGATGAGTCAGATCATACAAAACAAAACAATTTCAAAGAGGAAACAATTAATAAAAATGAAGATATGCATGATGATCATGTTATAACAATATCTAAAACGGCAGTAGAAGAAATAATTCTGTCAACGCCGTCTACCGAAAAAAAAGAAATGGAAACAAATAAAAATTATACACCTAAAACGGCAACTGAACCAAATATTGTAAACGAGAATGATTTAATTCTGTCAAAACCGCCTAACGAAAAAGAATTTACTCAAAACAATTTAGAAATAGAATCAAATATAAGTGAAGAGTACAGTAGTATTGTAGTAAATGGTAATCAAAATATGCCAACTTTACCAAAACCTAAAACGGTACCAAATACTGTAAAAAATAAAAAACCTGCTTATAAAAATGAAGAAATTGAAAATATTTCTGCACCCGATACGGCTGAATATGGTAAAAACGTCACAAAATACACTGCATCTGCAGAAATGAAAGAAGATATTGGCCTGAAAAGATTTCCGAGCTCAACTCAGAGCGAAAATAGCGGCGTTATTATAAACGCTCACAACACTGCACCAGAGCCGGAAGAAAATATTGCGGTTCTCAACAATAAAAACTTTTCAGATGTTACAATCGTAGATATCCCTGTTTCCGACGTCACAATCAAAAGTGTAAAAATCGAAAGTGTGACAAAACCAACAACTGAACTGTTGGATGACAATCTCGAGAGTGCAACGGCCCATGCGATGAACAGTTTTGAGTACACTGATTTGAAAAACAATACTAACGACGAATACGAATGGGACTATGATGAGTAAATGTTACAAGAAATTATGTTTCACTTTAGAATTATCTTAATTAATGACTGCTATTAATTATAAATTGTGATATAATGTATCCACTAAGCCGCATTCACAGCTCGAAATTTGCGTACACTCGAATTTCAGTTTGTAGAAATGTTTGCAAACTCCAAACATTTCAACCAAATAAGGGTGTGTTTTAATAAATTTGAGAACGTCTTTAACAGTAGAAAATTAAGTGCAGACAAAATGATTACCTAGAATCTAGAATCAAAAAACCTAAAGACATAAAAAGAAAATTCATATCAAGACTCTAGTGGGCACAGAAAATTTATGCAAGGGAATATTCAAATCTAGAAAAATCATGACCGCTTTCATTACGCATGCGCCAGATTCTCACGTGTACTGCTCGAGTGTCAGCGGTATTTAAATAAAGTTGAAAATCGGCCAGTATAGTTCACCCCTTTCAGTTACCCCCCTCGTGGCAGTCCCACAAGCTGCGCGTAGCGGCGTATTCAATATGTTAGGGCCAGTTCTAGTTTAAAAAGCCTACAGCGAGTTTGTTTGAATTTGCTATTTTGCAATCTCTTGTACTTTAATTTTCTAGATCTGATTTTTGAAGAATTGGGTAGGCACCCAAAAATTTGAGGTTTCGTTTAAATTAACTTATTTTATTGAAATTTGATGGTTTTTTGCTGTTTTGTTTGAATATTGATGTTTTTCTGTAATTAGTTTCATTTTTTTTAAATACGTTTAACATGAAAGTTTTTGCAAAATAATAAAATTAAATTAGGGATCCTATAATATTTGAACTATTAGTCGACTTAATTTTACTTCTAAACCCACCAAAACAAATTTTTTTGAACTTTCAAAAATGTTTCTTATGTTAAATTATTCAAAATCAGAAACATTCTAGCTGGGGCGCATAAGTATTGACAAAAAAATCTTAAACAATTTTTCTTAGTTTTTAGCGAATTTCTTGTAACACTGTTTTATATATCAAGTTGTAGACGAGGTTGTAGAGCACAAAATTCTGACAGGTTAATGCGATTTTCATGTAAACGCATAGTTTTGCGAAATATGTAATAAAATAAAATTAAAGATTAAATATTTCTTACTAGGTACCACGAAACCACAATCGATTTGCTACAAAAATTTCGAGCTGTGAACGGTCAAATTAATTAAATTCATCAAATATATGTGCCACAAATTTCAGGCTGTGAATGCGGCTAACATTTTGTAGTTATAATTTGAATAAAAGACTTACCTCAATTTTCGCACTATTTTGAAATATTGTTTGCGCCTTATGTGTAAGTTGAGCAAAACATGAGCTAAGCGTTGACATCTTCTGACGAACATTGCACACAAGATCTGGCTCTTCTGCATCGAATTCACCTGCAATATTAAATAAATTCTTCAAAAAAAAATCATGTAAACAACAATTATAGATTGATAGAACTCATAAGTATAATATTTGGGTTCAGTTCTGTTATTTTATTTAATATACGACGTTTCGAGAACTATGTTGTGTTCCCTTCATTTCAGGAAGAACACATAGTTCTCAAAACGTCGTATATTGTATAAAATAATACAGAATTGAACCCAAATATAATAATTTATTTGTAAACAACAATTGTTTGCACTTTAAATGCCATGCAATATTTATAAACAGTTTAATGCTGAGTTCGCATATGTGTCAAAGTGATTATGACACAAGTGACGTTTAGGGTAAGGGTAATAAACCCCATCATTAGGCATTGTCTATGGCAGATCAATGTTCCTGCACTTTGAATGCCATCGCAAATTTAAAATACCACCGAAAGGCCACGTGAAATGGAAAAGAGTACGTTAATGTCATCACAAAAACATAATGAGTTCTAAGTTAAAAAGTAAAATAATACGCCGGATAAAAATCCATTAAACAATAGTGGTTCTTATCAGTAGTTAATTACACGATTTACTTACCAATAGCAACATCTAAATCAACAAAAGCTTTGTCAAATTCCTTCTCCAAGATGTCAAGCCACCTAAACCCAACACCAGCCATGTTTGCTACTGGCCATTGCTTGTAGAGGGGATCACTGAACCAATCACGCAGACTTTTGCGCAGACGCAAAATCTGTAGTTGTACCACTTAACTTTATTTATGTTCGTACCGCGCAACCAAATTCTGTTCAGTCACCACTAATTACGTAATAAAGTATCATAATTAATTGTTATCGTATGGAAAATCAATGAAATAATAAATAATTTTATTTATTATCACTAGCGTTTATCAAAAGCACTTGTATTTATCATTATGTCAATATTATTACAGTTAAAATTGTCTAGATTTAAAACTAACTCATTTGCTCATACATAGATCATTGCAGAGTGACGTCACATTGTGGACATTTCATATTTTAAGGTCACTTTTAAATATTTTTAATTACATTTTGAATGCAATTCGTTTTAAATATCATTGACAGTATTCATAAAAGTAAATAAAATTATTTAAAACTAACGAACTAATATCCAAATAAAATAATATTATGACAGCTACCTCCAGCAAAATCACGTCATTTAGAATGATTTATAACCTAACATAAATTATACTTTGTTTGAAATAGCGAAAAAATGATGGCATGCCTAATCGTTATTTATGTATCAAGCATCAAGGGCATTATGAAGATGTTTATATGCCCTAGAGCATAAATGATACCTCAGCAAATATCTGATTGATACATAACAATGATATCTCACAGAAATTTTAAAGTTATGTAACTGTTTTTACATGAAATTATGTTACATGGTACATATCACTGATATTAAATATAATTGTTACGTAAATGATATACGAGTATAACTGTTTGCTGGGGCACCTTATATCCAAGTGATTGCATTATTCTTGGGAATTATCCTTGTTTTTGATATAATTTCCTCAATAATTGTCTCGTTATTTCAAACAAAGCACAGAAAACAAAAATGGCTACTTAAACATAACCTCAAATCAAACATCAAATATGATTTTGTGGGAACCACTCCCCTTTGCGTTATAATTAGAAGACTGCAATTCTTGTTATTTTAAACATAAGTTCCTCAATTGTCTCGTTATTTTAAACAAAGCACAGAAACCAAAAAAGGGCTACTTAAACATAACCTCAAACCAAACATCATGCTTGAACATGGTATCCATTTATTCTAGGAAATTACCCTTGTTTTTGACATAATTTCCTTAATTGTCTCGTTATTTTACACAAAGCACAGAAAACAATATGGCTACTTAAACATAACCTCAAACCAAACATCAAATATGGTTTTGTGGGGACCACTCTTCCCTCGCATTAGAATTAGGAGACTGCGATTGCTCATCACTACCTTGGAACTCAACTTTATCCAAATGTTCAACCTGTACTTCCTCTGGGTAGACATTGGGGGTCGATCTGTCATTCACCTCACTCACAACTGTGGGGTAGCCCACCTCAGGATTCAACAAGGGAATGTACTCAGGTGTCTGGTAATGCGAATAAGCGATATCTTGTCCATAATAATTAGTACTCGGATAACTTAGATTTGTGAGGTTAGTTAGCGAATTGTGCTGATAGATTTGATGGGTGGGCGACTGGTCCGGCGACGTGTGCGCGGATATCTGGCGGGGCGGTGGGGGGCTCGACGTTAAAGACCAACAATTAATCGTCGTGTTTACTACGCTTGTTGGAGTCGGTGGTTGTACAGTCGACCAGCTTGAAGTGTAGTTAGGAATACTCGATGTACTGTACAGCGGGGATTGTTGTACGTGCTCTGGCGGATTGTACACTGCGAACAATTAATAAATGTGCGTAATTATTATGTTCTGAGGTTTCTTTCCTAATGCTGGAATGCTGGAAATCAACTTAGAACCGATCCATCAAATATATTACTTCATTAACTTGCTTTATTTAAGATAAACAAATCGTTAATTTGTAATTGAATTTTTTACGATCTTGTTGAAAGTTAGGTTTTCCAACCGTCAGTTGAAGATTGCCACTAAGCGGGGGGAAATTTTCGTGCGGAAAATAAAATGATAAATAGGAAAATTTTAGTAATTCGTGACCCAGTCGTAGAATCTACGAGTATCATAACTTCGACTACATAATATCATAAGTCAATGGTAAATATAATTTGATATGCTAATTGTGAATCAAAAATATTTTTTTTAAATTCCAAAAAAGTCTTAACAAGACATGGGAACGTCTTCAACACTAGAATATTTATAACTAGAAAATTCAATGAAGAGAAAAGTCTTACTGCATCCATCAGAACCTAGATTTAAATTTTCAGTCTACGCATTTTTTTAATATGCATTTTCTTAACTCTGAATTTTCGGGTGATTTATGATTCTACGCAAAAATATTCTTGTAGTTTGAATTTTCCAGGACTTAATAGGCATAACATTTTTCGTGCTAATGGATTAATAATTATTGTTTGAACATAATTTATTCAAAAACTTATTATTTAATTAAAATTGTGTAATGAGCAAATGGATTTTATTTTATTCACGTATTTCCAATAGTTAACTTTGCGAATCCAGTGTTTCTCAAATGTTGCTTGCCATTAATTTGCCCTCAATTTTTCCAATTTTTAAAAAATTATAAAATTCTTTGTATTAATTTTATATGAATTTTTCTTGTAGCTGACAAGGCCTTTGGAGGGCTAATAAACCCACTTCCCGCCATTCAATTGAGTTGAAACTTGGCATGACTCATCGCCGATGACAACGCATTCTATCAAATTTTGTGTTTTAAAATTTTATTAACTTAACGAATATATAAGTTTATCAGTTTATGTATATTTTAATTGGTATATAATATTATAAGTGGTTAAATTTTGCTGTAAAAATTTCGGAGTTGTTGCCTAGCAATTTATTGAGTGGCACTGACAAAAAAATCACGAGCTGTCAAGCGAGTGATTTTTAATCAATGTCAGGAAATATATTGGCAACAAGCTCGCGTAAAACAATCTGAAAATTTTGCCAAGACAAAATTTAACCACGAATGATATTCGGATGACTATTTCACGAATGAAAAAGTCAATTTTGACACTAATTAAATAACATGTTGCTAAGGAAATTATTAAAAAGTCAAAAAATTTCACTTATCGAAACTTAGGTACGTAGTTACGAAAATACAGCAGTCTATTGGCTAAAGAGATGCGAAAAAATTTGTGTGAGGGTGTTTTGTCAAAATAAAACTATGTAACTAAAAGTCATGAATTTTTGTTGGTTTAGAATAGTGGAATAGTCATATTAATTTTTTTTAATGCCAACCACAGAATCATTAAATTTATGGAAGACCCTGTACGTTCATTTTTCTATGTTCTAGCGTTGTATTACATTGATAAGTGCATCAAAGAAAGGTCTCCATGTTGCATTAAAGTAAATGGAAAGAAAATAGTAGAGTAGAAGCGCCACAAAGTAATTATAGTGCAAAGCACTTTAATTAGTTTTAAGATGAAACAATGTAACAATAACTGGCCACAATGAAGTGTTTGTTGCTGGGGATGATGGGGCGGTCACTGAACCGGAAGTGAAAATTTACCATGAGGTGGCGGCGAAACCGACGTGGATTTCGGCCTTTGTTGCACGACCGGATAAGGCGAGGCCCTGTTGCTTCGCAGGCCGCCGCTGCTGGGAAATCTCTCACATGTGGAAATGGCCACTGACGTTGCTACCGGCTGATAAATGGACTGGTGAGGCAGGAACCACGTCCCATCTAAAATAAACGCAAACTTATACGTCACACTAACAAAACGTCCGAAGTCAAATACCAACTATTTCATCCTATAACTTTTCTAAAGAATACGACGGTGACACATAAAAATGCCCTGAACTACGAATAGAATTGTTTCATAAAATTTATATAAGAACATAACCGCCCTGTGTTGACAGCTGATAATCGCACACATTTGAATTGAGTAAGTAACTTTTTAAATTTATTTAAATGTAGGTATTCTTTTCGCACAAAGAAAAATATAACTCAATTAATATCGAAAAATTGTCAGCTGTTTTGTAATTTAATATAATTATAAAATATGTATATGAATTAAATTACGAGAAATTCATAACAGGAAAAATAACATCTATATCTTGTTTACCGTAAAAGATAGTCTTCAAAATTTATGTGAAAAATTGAAATAACTAAGGTTCTCGTGCTATTTATACTGGGCCGAATCCTCTACTCTAATTTAAAAGAAAGCTTTTTTGAAGTTAATACAACAAAGAAAAATAAAAATAAGATACAAGAAGTTTTCATAGATATTAGAGAACCCAGCAAACATATTTGGGTTTGGATGTGTATAAGTTACATAATTTCATACAAGAAACTATGGCTCTATGTTAACATCATCGTATAGAATCAGACGTATCATTAGATTAGATTTTCTCACTTTCGGAGCATCATTTGAACATGGTCAGGTTAACATTTGTAAAGTATTGTGGGCACTGTTAGGGAACGCGTTTGCGAGGTGGAGAAAATGCGAGTTCTCTAACAGTGCCATCAATACTTTACAAATGTTAACCTGTCCATGTTCAAAAGATGCTCCGAAAGTGAGAAAATCTAATGAATCAGTTGCAGTAGTTGATTTAGCTTTCCAACTGAAATATTTGCAAAACTGCAAATGTCGGTAACCACACCGTCGACTTCACCTAAAGTATCTTGAACAAATTTATACAAATATCTATAAAAGTATCTAAGATATTTAAAAAAAAGTATCTTTCCCAGCTCTGATCAAAAAGCGGTGCCGCTAAATTTAAACTTCGATAAGTCTTGGGAAAGAAGAATTTCTAATTCATTGATAGCTGCAAAATAGTGAATTTCTGGATATCCAGGATTCGGAAACATGAAAGAATCCTCAAAGAATTCATGCGGAATTGGCAAAATGATACATACATTGTGAATATTGCGTCTGTTGCTGGCTGTAACTGGAAACATAATCCCTCTGGTTGTAAATACTATCCGGTCGTTCCTTAGCATCCAAAAACGCTTTGGCAAACGGGTTATACTTGATCTTCAGCGACGTAACCTCTTCGTTCTGGTAGGCAGTGACAGCAATAAACTGCGTTTCCGGGAACGGATAGGTCATGACCCTCCTCTGCTCCGTGCCGACTTTGACCAGATGGACCCTGGGTTCATACTTGTGCAGGGAGTTCAGCATGATTTGTCCATTCCCGTTGCTCTTGTTGGTGAGCTTGACCTTGGCGAAGGAGATGGGCTCCTTCATCCAGTGGGCGCCGAAGTTGGGCGACTCCGGGTGGATGTAGATGGGGTTGGAGGGCGGCACCTCCGCCTTGCCCCCCGGAACCCACTCACCGTTCACGTACTTCCAGCGGTGGGGGTCGATCTGCACGAACTCCAGCAGGACGGTGTACATCGCTGTCGGGTCCAAACCTGACGCTGTCACTTTCACCACCGGGAACATTCGCCTACAACGGAAATCAAAGCGATGCGGTTTTGTTTTGATTGAGGGTGGGGTGGAATCTTCCATAGTGGTCCGGACCGAGAAATGGTGCAGTTTCATCCGAAGCTTATTATACTCAAATACATACAGGGTGTTTCATAACTTCAGGTACATATGTTAATGGTATATGTTGTTTGATATGCTGATTACGAATCAAAAATAATTTTTAAAAAAATCGCAAAATTATTTTCCATGTTTCTCAGTCCAAAATTTTTCGTTGCCACTGCCACTGGGTGGATGATTATGTTAAAGTTATTAATTAAATAAAATTCTATTATAAATAACTGCTAATAATTGAATTGTGTAATTATTCTTTCGCAATACTTTAATAGGAAAGCGAATCCAGTGAAGTACTACAAAAAATGTTTTAGCTAAATAATCCTTAATTTTTCGAATTTAAAAAAATTGTTTTAGATTCGTAATCAGCATGTCAAACAACATAATACCATTAACGTATGTACTCGAAGTTATGAAACAGCCTGTATACAGGTGACATATTATAATGGCATAGAACTTAACTTACTGATCATGGGACAATAATTTATTTTAATTCGTCAATTTAAGGGCAGTTTTTGACACCACTGGACTGTTAATTGTATAATGGCTATCCATACAACACAACGATCGTATTAACGTCTGTAAGACGTAAATCTTGCTACTGTCTTATAGACGTCATAGGAGACTAGTATTGGTCGAATTTTAGACGTCTTATGCGGTACTCTTTAAGTCGTCATTATGTTGTCCAGTTTTAAATCTCCCGTTTACAATAATATAGAAGTCCTATATATGTCTCAAAATTTTTCTTGGTTATGATATACATAGGAATCCTATATTGATCATAATTAAGTCGTATATTGGTCATAATTTTATAAAAGAGGGCATCATATGACTGTCGAAAAGGTATTAAATAGACGTCATTTGCATGGAAGAAAATAACATATTTTAAACATCCAGAATGGAGGACATAAGACACGTATATGTGACGTCTTTGTGATTTAGATCAGACGTTTTAAAAACATGGACATTATAAAGACGTCTTAACGACGTATTTGTGTTGTATGGGTACTGGGTACCTACCTATCTGATTAACTATGAATGGATTAAAATAAAATTTTAATTAATTGCGCAATGGTAAGAAATTTTAAACATTTAAAATTTTATATTGAACCTTGTCTCTCTAAATGCAATAGTTTCCAAGATTTGTATGCTTGAAATTTCGGACACTTTGAACGCAGTCTTAAGATGATCAAGTAGTCAGCTTGAAGCGCACAAATGCAATTTTTACAATTTCAATTTAACGACAATCACACATTGCTGACCGAGAGACTTGAACCATTACCTTTATTCAAAAACATAAACAAATTTTGTTCATAAATATCAATAAAATACGTGACCAATGACCATGCACGTGCCTCGGATGGGACTGTACCATTTTCGGTTTCGGATGTAGGAGGACAGACGAATGTGGAAGACACTTCCGGGAATGAGTTTTGATGTTGAGATATGAAAGCTTTGATTATCTGTTTCCCACAATGGCTTTGACAAACTTTATTTTCTTTATGTTGTATTGAAAATTTTAAATCAAAGGGGTTGAATTCCGAAAAAACAAAATTGATTTCATGCGGAAATCTTCAAAGACATGGTGTTGTAGGAAGTTTAGATGAATCTTGAATGCAATCACAACATCAACATCACCCTTGACCTGGTTGTGCGCTCTACGCGCCGTTTTTACAAAAGAATCAAGCGAAATGAACTTTATTACGAAAAGTTTTGTATTAGTCACAAAATCTTGATGTTGACTAATAAACTGTGTTTACTTTTTCTTTGAAATAAATGACTTTTCATTATTTTTTGTTTACCTAATTCTATTTAATTAGGTAAATATTGAAGTTGTTCAATGGAAATCCCGTAATTTAGTTTCCCATTATTTGTACTTATACAAATTAATTCATTAATATTATAAATCAACAATGAATTCATATTTCACAAATAATATTACTGGAAGAATAATAATTAATCAATACTTAAACGCTGAAATCAAATAATGCTTTCCTACTCTAAATAGTGTTTCTCGAATTTACTATCGAAATGAAGAGTCGGTTGCGCGAACTACTAATTTTGCTTTTAAGGCCCATATCTTGCTACTAAATGGAAAGCAAAAAATCTGACGTGGCCACCACAAGACCTCCCGCCATACCTACTTGATTCTTTTTACTTATTACCTATACAAATATATTAATATATAAGTACTATTACTACTGCTACTACTCACAAATATATTTTAGTCATTTTATTTACACTGCAAAAAAAGATATAAACGATATTTTACTATTGTCACTGTGACTGTCATGTCATAATCATTTATATTTTACGTAGTAACAAATGATACGATCATGGACTACAAGATACCGAAATACTAAATTATAAGTATTATACTTTAATTATTCATAAATGATATCAGATACAGAAAAATTTATAAAATACCGATTGTAGGTAATAATCACATAATCTTTCATTTAAAATAAAAATAGTTGTCTTAAATTAATTATTTATTGAAATATTTTTAAAAAGTACTACTTCCGGTTTGTAGATTGAAACCAAAATTATATTGGGCTTTTAAGAATCGTATTGAAACCTTAAATACAAAATTTGGTATTTAAATGTTTGTTATTTTTGGAGTTATCGTGTCCGAAAAAATTGTAACATACGAACGAACGAACACACACACACACACGCACACACACACACACACACACAGGCATCATCTCAAAAATGTGTAATTCGTATTCTAGAGACCCTAAAACGTGCTTATCCACCAAAAAAATCACACTCGAAAATTTTGACCCATCACAATACCTCTCTTATAGAATATGAGGCGAGAGGTAAAAAGCATGTTACAATAAATCATTTTGTGACTTTGGTTTTGAAATCGATGACCACATATTTTACAGTGATGGACTTATAGGTTGTGCTTACATGGCTATAGAATAAAATTTGTTAAATAATTTCTAAAAATGACTAAAAATGCGAGTTTTACATAAATTATTACAGTCAATGGATTAATTGTTTTAAAAAATCTCTCTATACTCGTCTGCCGACTAATGTATATTATCGATTTAAAAATAATTTTTTTTTGACAATTTAATACAAGTTTAATTATTACAAACTGCACTGAAAACAATCGTATACTGAATTTTTTACTGGATAGTTGTTCTTAGATAAAGTACAAATTAACAAATTGTACACTAATGTTTAATCTTGGTCAGTATTTTGTATAAAATAATGTACCAAACGAAACTTATGTAAAGATCTTTACAAGTTATCACCTAAATATTATTATTATATCTTTTTATATTTATCATCTGGATGTCTCATACCTACTACTACATACTACTACTGAAAGAATATTAAATGAGTACTATGGCTTATGTCTTTATAAAATTGTTTGTACAAAATTAATTGTTTCCCTACTGTTTGTTCTTCGTATTAGAAAATTCAAAATAAATATTTTACTTTCTTGTTCTTTGTACGTACATTCTATTATAATTACTTTAAAAAAAGTACAGACATTCTTTCATGTATTATTAAAATAAAAACGAAGTTCTCTGTTTTGGTAAGTGAATGTTTGTTCTTATATTGCGTCGTGCCGTGTGTAACAACAATTTCATTTGTGATATTATTTCTGTTTGCGTTGTAGTTGAACATATTCTGCTGTGGAAAATTTCGTGATCTAGAAGTTCCTTAAACAAACGAACTGTTAATTATTGCACAGGTTGTTTACGTACTTAAAGGCTATTGTATTAAGGAGCTATTGTCAGTTAGTTAACATGTAAATAACAAATCTTGTTAACTGTCTTGCTAACATTGTGTTAATTACTACTGTTAAAACGCCTCGAAGGCATAAAAGTGCACACTACTTACGAAAGAAGTAATGCGTGCCTATTTAAAGTATTTTCGCCCCATATTAAAATTGAAAAAGATCCCACGCCAATTAAATGCCATCAAAAGAATTACCGGGTAGTATATTCGTATTGCAGAATTACTTGTAGCATTATCAAAGATTGTGTTTGGGTATATAACATTTTTGACATTGTCAATTTAATTACGGATAATTTTTATAACTGATTATACTCGTAGTATCTTCATGAGTGAATAGGTACACAAAATAGCTACCACTAACCGAACACACGGTATAATATGAGTGATTCATGCATATACAACTTAGAACAAAAAATTAAAAGGTATATTATACTGTACGACGTGCTGATCATGAAATAAAAAGATTTTTTTTAAATTCGCAAAAAAAATGCATCGTATTTCAAGCAAACATTTTTTTGGCACTGGTCGGTAGTTATTTTCACTATTTTTTTTTCAAATCTTTCTACAATAAAATAATTGTTTACATAATAGGTATCTAATACTAATGAATGTCAAATTATCAAATATACCATCAAAACAGTGATACTTAAAATGTACACACGTCAAGTAAACTACACGTATCTTTGCGAATTTAAAAAAATCTTTTTGTTTCATGATCAGCACGTCGTACAGTATAGGTATACCCTTAAATTTTTTATCCTAAGTTGTGGTACACTCTGTATTTTAATGGCATATAGTGCTCAACTCACTTATCATATCACGGAACTAAAAGAATTCTAACAAAATTCGCAATTTTAGTTTCCACTTCCCAGATTTTTAATCTAACACTATGTTTTTCAAATGGAATTTTATAAATTTAAATTTACTACTCGTATTCTTGCCATTGCACAAATAATTAACATTTTATTTTATGCCAGTCATAGGTAATCATATATCCATTATACAATCAACAATCCAGTGGTTTCAAAAATGTGCTTCTTGCACAAACTCTCCTTAAATTTTCGAATTTAAAAAAAGTATCAAATACAACCTTGAAATTTTATAATCCATGATCGGTTGATTTTTGTTTTTGCGTAAAAAATATTGACAGGTGAGACGGGTAACACATTGGCATACTAACGCCATATAAGTCATAAGTAAGATATTAAATGTAGTAATTGAACGGAGGATGGCTTCAACTCAGAAGAGTTTTTCTGTAAATGAATCTTTTGATTCAGGTGATGCAGATTTTTCTGTATGAATATTTTAGATTTTTATTTGTATATTTTAAATGGTTCCGGATTGTACGTCTAGATATGGCGGGAGGTTGTGTGCTGGTCACATCAGATTTTTTACTTCCTTGTACGAAGTAAGGAAGTATTGTAATCGCGAAAAATTTCGGTTCTCAGATTTTGACGGAAATATCCGTTTTGACCTTTTCTGAGTCCATTATGACTAGTTTTGACGTGACGTCTGTACGTACGTACGTATGTACGTACGTACGTACGGACGTATGTGTGTCGCATAACTCAAATACGGTTAGACGTAGAAAGTTGAAATTTTGTATTTAGGACTGTTATAGCATCTAGTTGTGCACCTCCTATTTTTGGTTTCAGTCTACAAACCGGAAGTAGTACTTTTTAAAAATATTTCGATAAATATTTAATTTTAGACAATTTTTTTTATTTTAAATGAAAGATTATGTTATTATTACATACAATCGGTATTTTATAAATATTTTTGTATCTGCTATCATTTAAAAATAATTAAAGTATAAATTTATAATTTATAGTATTTCGGTATCTTGTAGTCCATGATCGATTAACATTTGTTACTACGTAAAATTTAAATGATTATGACATGACAGTGACAATAGTAAAATATGCTTTATATCTTCTTCTGCAGTTTAAATCAAATGACTAAAATATATTTGTGAGTATACTAGTATAATAAGTTAAAAGAATTTTTAATATTATTTTACATTTTAGTTATTAAGAAAAGTATGAACACACAAGGCGTACAAGGAAGTCATGTGGTGTCCACGTCAGATTTTTTCCTTCATTTACATGTACAAATAATTTAAAATAAATTAAAAACTGTCAGAAAAATAAGCTGAAATTGTTCAATTTCTTTTATTTCCTATTGTGCATGTGTATTTTCTGAAGCTGTATGCTGTATTTTTGTACCAATCAAAACACAAACATATCTCATAAAATTGTTAAAATTACTAACTCTATTGTTGAAAATGTTTGAAACCATTTTAATCAATTCTTGCTAATGGTCGTCTCAATCAGATATTGAACTGCGCACTTATCTACTTACAAAACACGTAAAAATAAAACCTAAATCCACTTAATACAAGTTGAGAACTCCGTAACTCCGTTATTCCGTAACCGTAACGCTCGCAATATCTCCTGAAAACATCTCAATCTACAACCTTTAAAAAATCACCCTCTCGTATAAATTAACAGCATTTACGTTTTTACGAGAACCAAACACCCAAACACTGAAACAACGCGCTCGCAGTCACGCAAACGAAAGAATTCAATGTTCAAACGATCGCCATGAAAAATACTGAACAGCGCCGCATCTAGGATTAGAGAGAAACAAACTGTTTGTTTTGTGTAGTTCCGAATAAAAAGTAAAGACAAGCAATGGGGATTTTATAGTACAATAGAATTTATATTTTATAAATATTTTTAATCTGTTTTCCTCATATTTGGATATCGCTTTAACTATTAACTCACATGACTGAGTAAAAATTAAGCTGAATTTATACACTCGAGGAAAATAAAAACGCACCACTTGAAAATGCACCAAAAATGACACAATTTCAAAGTGCGATATCTCGGCTGAATTTCGACGAAATTGGATGAATCTTTAAGTTCTGAAAACGTTGAAGTCTTGTCTTTAATGTGATGATAGCCAATGTGACAAAAAATCCACTCCACCACCACCCACCCCCCTAAGAAAAACAACTGTACCTGATGTCCAAAAAGGTCCAACTTTGGCAACTCATGCGCAGTGATAAAAAAATCGTGGACCTTATTGCCCAACAGGACAATAAAGTTCAATCTTTTTCCTTCAATTTTCTCAAAATTTCAAGTACGTGCGATAATTTGGCACGAAGTTATGAATTTTTGAAAAAAATTGGTATTTTTGTGCTTTTTGCCCATAATTTGTCCGATTTCGCACCAAATTCGTTTATTTCTTAAAACATCTAAAAAATAAAGGTGTTTAAAGAAATAAAAATTTTAGAGTCACTTTTAGATAATTGTTAATGAAATTCAGAAATTTCAAAAAGGCACTTTTTTTTCAAAAATTCATAACTTCGCGCCAAATCATCGTAGATCCTTGAAATTTTACGGACCTTGAAGGAAAAACTCTGATCTTTAATGTGATGATATCCAATATGACGAAAAATCTACTCCACCACTTCCCACCCCCCATAGAAAAAAAATGTACCTGATGTCCAAAAAGGTCCAACTTTGGCAGCTCATACGCAGTGCCAAAAAAATCGTGAATCTTATTGGCCAACAGGGTATTAAAGATCAGACTTTTTCCTTCAAGGTCCGCAAAATTTCAAGGACCTACGATGATTTGGCGCGAAGTCACGAATTTTTTTTTTAAAAGTGCCTTTTTGAGGTTTCTGAAATGCAGCCGAGATATCGCACTTTGAAATAGTGTCATTTTTGGTGCATTTTCAAGTGGTGCGTTTTTATTTTCCTCGAGTGTATAAAAAATCTGATGTGGCCAGCACACAACCTTCCGTCATATCTAGACATTTAATATCTTATACTTATGACCATAAACCAAGTTTTTTTACCCTAAGATTTACACAAGTTGACATTTTGCGGGAGCAATGCAGGTGCACCAATAAATAATTTTGATTAGTGAGCACTTAACATGAACAGTATAGACTGAATGCAATTTTTAAAATGAAGCTAACGATAAAAGTTTCATTGAATTATTGAGAAACTACCGACTGGTCCTATTTTCGTGGTATCTTCATTGTGATTTATATAATGTTTTTATTTTTAATTAAAGTAAATTCTACATTATATAATAAAATGTTTCGATTCGATCTTTTAGAACTGGAGTACTAGGAGCATAATTTGCTTTGAAATTTAAGACTATTACAATTTGTCATTTCATGTCATCGTTTAATATCCAGTCTTATATTTTACAAATAAATATTTGAAGACGATTATTACATAATAGTTACTACAGTCATTAGGTATACGCTTATTTTCAGTGAGTAGTGATATAATACTTATTCACTAGTGACTTTTAAAGTTACTCAACTGGCTTTTTGACAAATCAAAGTTCTTTTATAAAGTCTTTCGACGTTTCTACCAATACACATTAGGGATTGTTGCAAGGTAACTTAAAAATAAAATATTTCTGATAGCTGTTATTTCAAATTCGGACTGTTGGTCCTCTAGTTTGTTTAAATAAATAAATAAATTCACAATCATGGTAGACTCTTCAAAGAATCCTCGTGCGAACAGGGCTTTAGAGAAAAATAAAGTTTACCATTCATTCATTTTCAAATTCGCTGCCCAAAAACGGGTAACATTGCAACACTCGAAAATTCTAACGCTGCTTTATTCATGCACTGCTTCATGCATTCGTTGCTTTCTCCAATCACTGCTTTGTTCAGACACAGCCTCATTCATACACCGATTTCTTCTAACACCGCTTTAGTCATCGTCCTAATGTAGCATAGAAACAAACCTAAAATCTGTAATGCCAACAACATGGTGCTTTGGCTTCGTATCCATAAATGTCGCAGTAATTTATTGGAAATTACTTTTATGCACTATCAATGCTAAAAACATAGCAGACAACAAATGGCATGAATTTTAAATTATAAACTTTTTTTTATAACATTTCCTATTCTGCATTATGATTTTAGGTTTGTTTCTGTGCTACATTAGGACGATGGAGTTTAGGACGATGAATAAAGCGGTGTTAGAAGAAATCGGTGTATGAATGAGGCTGTCTGAACAAAGCAGTGATTGGAGAAAGCAACATATATGCATGAAGCAGTGCGTTAAGCCCGTATTACATTAAGCAACAATTGCATGTGCAATTGCAACTTGCTACTGATAGCGGCTATAAATTGCAAATGCAAGTTTTTTTGCTTTACATTGCACAAGAAGCAACTTCAATATATTTTTGCTGTCACTAAAAGCATTACCAACCGAACATATTTATTTACGAGAATCACAATAATCATAACGTTGAAAGCTTATGACATGTTTCACAAAAACTTGAATTAATATAAAATTGGAATTATATATTGTTTCAAGATTGAATATGGATAGGAAGAAAGCGATCCTTATGTCAATGATAGCTGTCGGCGGAACCTATTTTCATACTGACAGCGATATTTAAGTTGGCAGCATTGTGAGAAAATAAAGATGACTAAATTGCCAGTGCAATTGTTGCACCAAATTAGAACGTGGGCTATTCTCGTGCTACTGATTGCGGCAACAAATAGCTTCGGCAATTTTCATATTACAAGTTGCAATTGCACAAGCAATTGTTGCTTAATGTAATACGGGCTTTAGAATTTTCGAGTGCTGCATGCGTTCCCCCCACAACATTTCGTACAGTTCAACCCTGGCTTGAGACGTTGCAGAAGCGAATTACCTTCCATTTTTCGTGACAATCATTTCGTTGGTGAAGCACTGGAAGCGGCACCACAGGTCCCGGTCGTCGAGTGTCACGGACATGTCTCGCTCCGTGGGGTCGCCTTTATTCTTACCGGCGGCGGCGGATATTTCCGATTCCACCGCGGAGAGGATGTGTTGGGCCATTGTGCAGCTGGCTTTCATCAATTGTTCTTTAATTTTACCTGAAAATTCTTCTTTCATGATTGGTTGGATTATTGATTGCGTGCAAAAGGGGCGAAGAATAAATGTGGTGGTGTAAACCTTAGTTGAATAGTGAAGAAATTTAAATAATTAATGCCAGAGTATTTTTAGGACTAATAAAAGGATTTTTATGTTTTTATAGTAATATCATCACTAAATTTTGTAACCTGAAATCGCAAAGGTCTGTACTTTTTGCACTTCCGAGAGTAAAACTCTTCTTTAGTCTTTATTTTTAGGTTCTTAATTTGATCCCAAAGGATTATTTTTGTCAAGGAATTGAATTAATTAATCCCGTTGTCAAATAAATACGGTGCTATTTCTACAGAGTATCTATGGTAAAAATATAAATATTTGTCTTAAAGTTTACTGTCAAAATTACAAAATGTGTGTTCTTTTAAACTATTAGGTATTCGTATAAGAGAGTGAAGTGCAAAAAATAGCGTATAGGTGCTTATTTCCCTCACCTTCGGCTCGTGAAGTAAACTTCACCCTCAGGATTAAATCGTACACTTTAGTCCTTTATTATATAATATACTATTATGGCAATGCACAGCAAAGTTTGAAAACAATATATAAAAGGAGTCTTCAAAATTTTAAATAACATGCGTATGCGTATACGAGTATATTATTTTGTTATTTAGTTTAGCACTGATCCTGAATCAAAAAGAATGGGTCCAAGCAAAGAAGACATTCTGTAAGTAGTACCTACAAATTTCGTTTTTTCCTATTTGTACAATTATTAATACATTAATGAAATTACGCTAATAAATACTGCATAACTATTGTTTAATTTTCTTGTATTTAAATGTGACAATCAGTGATACCTAAAACGATATTGTTTTGCAAACTACTGTTAATCCAATACTATAGGTACACTCTTAAATTTTGTTACACAGGTTGGGTTACACCCTGTATAGATAGGTTATATACCAAGGACACGACGATTTAAGCAAATGCTTTTAATAAATTTGATTTATAGTTTGACATGAATTTTATATACTCATAAACTCATATTATAAAACTGGGGACCAGAGAGAGAGAGAGTTTTTACTTGCCGACCGTGTTCTGTCAAAAAATAATAATTGAACAAGAAAAATTATCATTTTTGAGATATATACCTATAGGTACTGTAGAGTATAAGTTTGCAAAAGATGTAATGACGTTTCTAAATGAACGGTAGATTTATTAAAAAGCAGGGTAATGTTAATTTGTTAATATTTTTAGAGGTCGCTAGTGTATTGAAGAAAAAGTAATACAAAATATACGGCAGTGTAAATACAGTATATTTTTAATTTCTTGTTTATTATAGTAGGTACCTTAAAAATAAGTTAAATTTAAGGTGAATTAAAAATAGCGTACTTTCTCAATTAATTGTGCAGATTTATTCTTACTGAAGACAAATAATAGAAAATACAGGCTGTAACCCAACACTTGTAACACAATTTAAGGGTGTATAGTATTGGATGCACTGTTCATTAATCAAAAAGAATTTTGTTGAAAATTATTAAAATTCTATAGCTAAGAAAAGCATCAATGTATTTTCCTGACTGTCAGTTTGGGGTTTTATAATCTAATTAGTAATAAAATTGTAATACTTACTGGCACACTCACAAATAAAATCTGCAGAAACTTGTAATTCCTGTGAGAAACCTGCACAACTTATTCACACATCACTGAACAATTAAAACCAAAAACAAATAAATAATTAATATTTTCGGAAGCGTCAATCACAAGTATTGTTTATTTAATAAACAGCAGTTAGTATTTCGTAAATTAAACGTTTATTATATATTATTTGTCATTATTTCACACTAAACTGATAAGTACTTCTTGTATTTCACACGGATCTTAACATATTATCGAAACGTAACTAAATCTTTAAGACTACAAAATGGAATATATGAGGCCACGCCTACAACCTCGTGATTGGATGCATCAAGCAGGTAAGATGACTTACCTCCACCAGTTTTGAGTAAGTAAGACTTAACCAACCGCTAAGTAGAATTTTAAGACGATGATGTTTTAACAATCAAAACTTATTTTCGCAAGAAGGTAGCGTTTGTATTGGCTGAAAAAAATCTATCATACTTAACCATACATATTTTATCTTTCATGCGATTTTATACCTTTTCGTAAACACACAAAAGATGCAAAATAGAAATAAAGTAAACAATTTTTGGCATACATAACCAGTACTGCATAAATGTTTTAATATTTATTTGCTACAGTTGTCTTATTTTCCCACGATTACCAGGTTATTAATATATTGTTTGACGTCCCAAATTTTTTGTTTTGGTTGTTATTAGTTTTTACTTTGACATCCCTTTTGCTGAGGTATCTTTATTGCACCGGACCACCCAGAGATATTTTATTATTTGCATTCGAAATCGACAGTATTTTTTTTTATTTCCTTTCGGCAGGTACATACATTAGTGCATTCTTGAAAGATATCGCAATCGTAATGAGAAACAATTTGCTGCTCACTTGAAATTAATACATTAAGGTACACGTATCAGGAAGGAACCTTATAAATTATTATGGGTTTGTAGGTACCTACCTTTCAATATTAATAATGAAAAAATTAATTTATCGACTGTTGTAGGATAATTAAAGGTGGATGTTAATCGAAATGCAGTCAAAAATAATGTTTATGTGTGTGCCGAAACGTCGGTTTTGTAAATAAATATTATTTTTGACTGCATTTCGATTAACATCCACCTTAAATATTAATAATATAGTACATTATTCCAGAACCAAATATGATTGTAATTTTTCATTAAACTTTAGCAAAATGTTATAACTATAAGTAAGTAGTACTACCCAATTTATCTTCGGAAAATGATTACGAGTATTAGGTATTTTATAAAGTATAAATTTAAAATGACAACTGTCGCAAAAGAATTAGCTCTTGATATTTATGTACTTACGTTATTCAGCTAGCAGCTACAAACTACTTATTATAGGCTATAGTACCAATAGTAATAGGTCTTATTGGCAACAAAACAATATTATTGATACGAGAATCTTCGTTGGTCAAAAAGTAAATTTAATAGTTTTTTTATTTATTTATAGCATTGCTAAATTAAAACTTAATCACATAATAATCGTAAAAATAATTAATTGAGATGGGTCCCTTTGAGAAGATTGGAAATTTGGAAGTAGAATTAAATGAAAAATATATCGTCTTGCTTTTTACTCTTTGATATAAATATATTTAAATGGACGACCGGTTTCTATAATTTACCTTATCATCATCGGGTCCGGTGTCGAAGATTTAAATACAAGAGACTAGCACTATTGAAGTAAAACTTGAAAAACGTAATCGAGACATATTTGGTTAACCAAGAACAACCAAGGAACAAAAGGAAATGTTTGAAGCGTAAAAATAATTACCCATATTTGCATAAATAAAAAAACTTGCTAAATATATTCATAAATTAATTGTAGAAGTAGGTACATCAGAAACCCAGAAAGCAAAATTAAATAATTGTAGTTTATATAAATGTCTAAGATCTCACAATAATAAATGACATAAGCTTGCCGACGTAATACAAAATCTTAAACTTCACTGAATTTGTTCAACATTTTAAACTGAATTAAAAAACATGAAGTAATATTTTCATACAGAATACAGATATAATACTCGTATGATACGTTTGTCATAAATTATTGTTATCCAGGTTTCCAGGGACCTGTAAATGCTTAGGGCACCTACAGTTTATATATTATACTCTGAGGGATCTATCCAACCTCCAAGCGCCCTCGACGTGATACATTGATTTCACTGGAGTTCATTCCGTTCAGAACATCAATGAAATAGCGATTTTTCTTGTTTTCTCCAATAATCAAATTTTTATTCAATCTTCAACATAAAACATAAGTAGTTTTCAATAATGGAAGCTTCTTGATTGAAGGATTATTATAAATAAAACACAATGCTGGGATGCAGTCAATTTATTAAAATTTAAGCTGACCTGACCTTACTTATTTTTCACTTGTCTTACTTTTTTTACAGTCCATTTTTTAATTTCTGACTAAACTATTTAATGTTTTAATGGTTTATTTATCTATTTATTTTTTTATATACCATGACATACTTTTGTAATTTTTCACAACATATCATGTAGTTTTTAAATGTTTCAAAATTTATTCATATTATAATATTACAATTGTAATACTTTTGGTAGCTCCTAAAGATAACCCACGTGGGGCCGAAACCGGTCGAGGTTGATTAAATTTTCATAAATTGACTGCATCCCAGCATTGTGTTTTATTTATAATAAGTAGTTTTCATCTGTTTAAAATTAGTTATTTTTTAACCATTCAACCAGATAAGCTCCTAGTTACAGAATGGTAGATGTTGTTATAGTGGAATCAAACCACTCGGATCTAGTGATATTATTGTCGATTGCGAGGATCAACCTGCTAACATGTTAAGTCATGTTTACATAAAGATTCTTTCATGCTTCCGAATCCTGGAAAAATATAAATTCATTGTTTTGTAGCTCAGGAATCAGTGAACTAGAAATTCTTCCTTTCCAAGACTCATTGAAGCTATTTGGCAAGCAATTATTTTCTCAATATTCAGAAAGAAGCATGAAAGAATCCTCAAAGAATCCAAGTGTGAACAGGGCATTACCAATTTACTAAAAATCATTTGAACCTCAGTAATCAGTGATCTAGAAATTCTTCCTTTCCAAGACTCATTGAAGCTATTTGGGAAGCAATTATTTTCTCAATATTCAGAAAGAAGCATGAAAGAATCCTCAAAGAATCCATGTGTGGACAGGGCATTACCAATTTACTAAAAAATCATTTGACCCTCAGTAATCAGTGATCCAGAAATTCTTCCTTTCCAAGACTCATTGAAGCTATTTGGCAAGCAATTATTTTCTCAATATTCAGAAAGAAGCATGAAAGAATCCTCAAAGAATCCATGTTTGAACAGGGCATTACCGATTTACTAAAAAATCATTTGAACCTCAGTAATCAGTGATCTAGAAATTCTTCCTTTCCAAGATTCATTCAAGCTATTTGGCAAGCAATTATTTTTCTATTAAGAAAGAAGCATGAAAGAATCCTCAAAGAATCCATGTGTGAACAGGGCATTACCGTTTTACTGATCAAATTATAAAATTGCCAGAATACTTTTAGCATCCTTTGAGCTTGGTATTTATTTTTGGTTGACAATAAATTTGTTTCTCAATTAATAATATAATAGAAAACCCGTTATTTACTTAACAGCTACTTAAAATTCGTGCGTCAAGTGTAGCAATGCCTTGAAAAAATTATAAACACACAAGTTGCGCTCAAATTCGAAAAGCACACATTAGGATCGTAGAATATTTCTTCCTTTTTAAAGTGATCGAGTACGTCGTGTACTATGTGGGATTAAGACAAACAAACGTAATTATTTAGCTTTACTATTAACTTTGAAATCAGTAGGCAAACATAACGATAACGTCTCCCTTAGCTCAGCATGTTACATTTGTAACATTGAAGCCAATTAAGTTTAGCGTATGGGATATATCCGTGCTATGCTAATTCAGTGGTCTTCAGTTAACTGAATTTTACGTACCTACTGCATTTGACGTACTGAATTTAACGTACTGAATTGAACATAAGCGTTTCCAAGCCTACGGCTTTTGAATAAATACTTATTGGATATCAATTTTCAGCATATACAGGTGTTTCATAACTTCGAGTACATACGTTAATGATATATTATGTTGTTTGATATGCTGATTACGAATCTAAAAGAATTTTTTTAAATTTGAAAAATTAAGAATTGTTTACCTCAAATACTTTTTGAAGTACTGCACTGGATTCGTTTTCCTATTAAATACAAACAATAGAAGTAGGTAATGAACATCTTAAATTACATAATACTAGTAAAATAACAAACGAAATTTAATTATTTTTAATGAAACAATAATTACTCCACCCAGTGGCAGTGGCTACGAAAAATTTTTGATTGGGAAACATGGAAATTAATTTTGCGATTTTAAGAAAAATTCTTTTTTATTCGTAATCAGCATATCAAACAACATATAAATTTAACGTATTGTGTAAAAATTGTGAAGAACCCAGCGTGAAGTGGTAGTAATTGGAATAATTTATACACTTTACATAGCTACATACTTTAAGTTCTACTAACCGGTCCTGAAGATGACTATTAAATAGTTGAAACCGGTAGACCAAAATTTAAAATAAAGAACGTGAAGCAAGACGAAACAAATATTTATATTTTTATTTGGAAATTCCCCTTTTCCTCATAAAAATTATTCCAATTTAACGTATGTACCTGAAGTTAGGAAACACCCTGTTTAAGTTATAGGAAAGTAATAATAATTGTTAATTTTGATATTGAAGAGATATTGTATATAGGGCTTGGAGAAAAAATTAATTAACCATTAATTTTTTAATTTTATTGAGTAGACTGTGACGTTTCAAAAACTGAACTCCACCTTTGTGGTTTTTCTAATTTTTTGACTATATACCATCATAATTTTTGTTGTTCTTCTTCTTTTGTTAATTTTGTTTGATAATGACCAAAACACTGGTCGAAACGTCACAGTTTACTCAATAAAATTTAAAAATTAATGGTTAATTAATTTTTTCTCCAAGCCCTATATCAAATATCTCTTCAATAATCCTACGTTCGGGCTAATAATCGTTCAGTTAATTTTCATAGATTTATTACCTTTTTTTCGAAATGAAAATGTAACTCTTTTAAAACGTGCATCAAAATGCGCCATGTGTGACGTAGACAACATTGAAACCAAACTGTGAGTAGATTTGTTCGTGTAAGATCGTTTTTTGTCGTTTTGACTACGGAATGGACGACGGACCTGTGTTGAAATAGGGTATTCGGTCCTTGTCAGCACGGTGAACGTATGTTCTCATGACCGGTAACGTCACGCTGTCACACACGGCACCTATTTTTAAACTTTATGAATTTTTTTCTGGCTTATTAGCAATTTTTTGGCAAAAAGAAAAAATACGAGTCTAATATATTAATGTAGGTATAGATTAACATATAAAAATCAAAAAATCGTAGAAACCCCCATTGAACGTACAGACTTGAACCACAGAAAAAAGCAAGCTTGAACGTATACTAAATTTTACGTAGGTACCTACCTACTGAATTTAACGTACTAAATATAACGTACTGAATTAAACGTACATAATTTTACGTACCTAGATTTATTTTTTAACAGTTTACAAAAAATGTAAACTTTATATATGACATTTCAAAAAATTATTTCTGATCAAACTGCATTTATATCCTTAATGTAGGTATTTTCTGTGGTCGGATAAAAAAAAATAGGTATAAAGAAGATGAAAATTTTAATTTTCACTTTTCGCACAAACAGAGATTTACTTTCAACACGCACGGGCAAATATAAACATCATATTAAATGTGAGTATTTTTAAAATCACAGAATCTAAATAATTGTCATTTATTTAGTTAATAAGTATAAAATTACTGAACCAGAAAAGAGCAAATAAAGATGAAATATATTAGAAACTAAATTTTCTCTAATATAAACTTTGCGTAGCAGATTGGAAAGTAGCAAACCTTAACGATCCTATCCCAATGTTGGATCACTCGGTTCAATATTTGTAATAAGTGGCACAAAAAATAGAAAAAACCTCGTCCGCCATGTTGAAATGACAGTCATCGCTAGCTAAGGCACGGTGTTCATTTGTTTAAACAATTAGCACTTGTCTACGTCTAGTGAGCTATGCGCAGCGCAGCCTCCGTTGAGTGCGACTGTTTACAGATTTCATTAAACGAGAGACTTTTTGGTCAGCGCAACGGGAACCGGTTACAGATTTTATTTCGTATTTTTACAAGGAGTCCCTCTAATGGTGAATAAATACTATAAAACGAGGCATTTCTGTATGCACTAGACACCGGGAAAGATTATTACGACCGTAACAAGTCTCTTGATGTGCTATGAAATCTGCACACCAAACGAATATTTTATTATTATTTTTTTATAAACGAATGAATGGTTTATGGGGTTGATAGCCCGACAGAAGAATAAATTTCGAACTTTTGTTGAAGTATGAAAAAATTATTAGGGATGCAGTCAGATTAATTATTTATTTTTTCTCAACGTTTCGCCAAGAACTTTGACATCATCTGTAGATAATATTATAAAAGTAGATATAAAAAATGTTTAAGTGGGGTCGATACCTAAATGCTGGATTTCACACATGAATAAACAAACGAATTTAGAGCAATTAAATTATAAATTACAATTAACAATCAGCTGGAGAATAATAAAACAAAAGATAACGTTTTAATTTTGTTGATGTATAAGTCGCAATCGGTCTCGCGTGTTCCACTCAAGCTGATTAATATACGTTGTTGGACAACACGCATAAGGTATATAAAAATCTGGATCAATTAATGTTCTACTGAAAAATATGTACAATATTTAAACAACTTAAATGTGTAGTAATATTTAATCTGGAATAATATATTTTCCATCTTTTCATATATTTCAGATTATATACATTTCGTGATCTTTAAAACATAAACAAGAATTAATTTTAATTACTTTATGTATCGAATATTATAAAAAAACCTTCAGTTGTCTTTTAAAGATTTGTAGCATATAGGTATACAACATAAAACAATACAAATCTATTTTCAAGTGGGTATATTACTAAGAAATTAAACTATTTTTATACTTATTGATCCAGTTAAAAATACAGAATTTGTATTAAGTTGTGTTCGTGTACAGTAGAGTTTAGAGTACTTTATATCTGAGGTAAATAAATGTATTGTGTTACAAGTAACAGAATTATATTAATGTCATATTATACTCGTATTTTAGGACATAACGGAGTGGTTGGAATCCACTATAATAACATCTACCATTCTGTAATTGGGAGTTAATCCCGTAGAACGGTTACCATCAAAATAAAAAAATAAATAAACAGCTTAGGATTTAAATAAGGGTGACCATTTCTAGATTCGAATTTTTTCGTTATCGTTGCATATTAAATTTCTAGATTTGCATCTTCTGGTGTTGCATTTTTCTGTGTATGATGTATGAACATTGTATTCTAGAATTTTATTTTCTGTCATAGGTGTTATACGAACCGTTTTCCTTCAATTTAAAACTTCTTTAAAATTAATAAAACAAATCATCAAATAATGTATGCATCTTTGAATCAATTAATACTACAAATATATTAGACATTTCCTGATATGATGGCATTTTTGTAATCTTAAGGGTCCCGTCTCTAACAAATATTGCGTGTTTAGAGGTGTAGCAGTTTATTCTTTACTCATTACATATTAAAAATTTGAAGGAAAAACAGGTACTAGATGTTTGTGAAAGAATTAATTTAGGATTATGTCTAGTTAGAATTCTGAAAAAATCTTTGAAATCCATATAAAAAAATTAATGAAAAGTGTGTTTTAAGAAATTTTCTTACCTGCTTTATCTTATAATTAAGAGATTTATAAGAAAATTCCATTTTTCGTCTGTTAATAAATTTTTGAACTTTTGCGTCATCTGTAAAACTTCGTGAGCGTTTAAAAAATTGCTAGACTGCTTTTATGTAATTTAGGCGAATGTTTCCATGAGTTTACTATGGGACAAACACGGTGTTGAGGGCTATGTCAATTTGGCCCTCCCTAACTAATTACTTTGATTACTGCTGAATTATAGCAGCGCAAAAAAATATTTTTTCGGAGCAAAAGAGCGCAATGTACATAGAATGAAGTGTAATGAAAAAATATGACACAATCTTACTTTTTTTTCGCTGTCAAGTTGGCCTTCCCTACTTATTATTATTAATAAAATAAAAAATATGCAAGCGCAAATTTTTTTTATTAATGGCGCAATAGAGCGCAAACGAACGACTATCGAAATAATTATGAAAATTTTAAAATTTACAAAAAGGTAGGCCTAGTGTCAACCTAGCCCTGCCTAACTTATTCTCTAAATTGTGGCAAAATTAGAGCAGCGCAAAAAAATTATTGGTGGAGCAATAAAGCGCAATACGAGCGCAAACTAGACTAATATATTTTTAATATAAATATTTAAGTGGGAGGGCCAACTTGACTTAGCCGTGTTGAGCTACGTGGAGTCGATACCTTTAAATAAGACTGCTGGTATCAGCTCAATGTGTTTCATTTGACAATTCACAAAAGAGGGCTGTATAAAATCACAATACCTGTTCTCGTGCCAGCATTAAAAATTCAACTTGTCCGTAAATCTAAACGGTAATTCTTTATCGGTCGTTCATAAATATTCATTTAAAATTACCGCAGAAATATGCAATAACTTACAAAAAACTCATGCCATAAAGTTTGCAAAAGACTCAGCATGTCTCAATAGAAATCTCAAACGAATGAAGATATTAAATCGTGCGTCATTACCGCAAGATCCACACACGTCTTTCGGAAGTCCAAAGAAAATAATCTCACCCTTTGGACGAGTAAACATAAGGAGTATTTTCGCAGAAAGGCGCTTTATGACGGGTTGTCGTATAAAATTCAAACAGCTGTAAAATATAAGAATACCTAGGTATCAGAAGCACTTGTTTTAATGTCTTTATAACCCTGATGCCGAGGTAAGGTTTCCGACTTTAGCGGCGCTTTTGATCTTGGGATAAAAACGGCTTTATAGGTTAGGAACATGGAGATATTACGTGTTTTATTATTGGGTAATTCTGGACCTTAACTTCGTTCATAATACTGCACTATTGCCTTATGTTCTTATGAATTACTAAGATAAAACAAATAAGAAAACTCGAGAAATTATCGTGTACGATAAGGGGTATTTTTTGCTTATTACAGCGTAATGAAATTAAATGCCATTTACTGTATAAATTAAAGTTCGTTGGCCATAATATTTAATTGTTAATTTAATCGTAACTTACCTTTAAAACTGTTATTGTGTTTTCCCACGTAGGTAATGAAAATCTATTCTTACAAGTAGGTATCTCGCTTTTAGCTTCATCTCATATACTGTGAGACATCGGTATGTACATATTTTACCCTGTGTACCTACTCATGGTTATTAGTGGTTGGTTAGGTTGTTGTTTGTGTAGGAAAACTTTGTTAATGAAATGTTTTTTGGTTATAACGCACATGTAAATAATAGAAAATATTATTACAAAAATACACTTACCTAACCTGCTTCGTATATACTGTAAAAATTATTGCAAAATACATAATAATAATAATAAATTTATAACACAATAATTATTACTGGTAGGGTAGAATCTACTCAATAAACATGTCTCATCCATCCGATGTTATAATTAATCTCAAAGAGATCGCATTTTGTAATATCACATCCCACTCGACAAAATAAAATCTCCAGAACATTTCGCTTTGTTACTTATAATATCCTACCGATTGCCAATGTCCGCCCTTAGTAACATGATCTATGCAACATCCCAATGTTAATAATATTGCAATTATGTATCCCATGTCATGTAATAATGCTCCGAGATGTTTGTATTGAGTATGTAATTTTTGATCGTACTCAGGATTTGGCTAGGATAGATTTACTTAATATCACTTAAAGTACAAAAATAAGATATTTTTGAACATCCCATGGACGATTCATGTCAAGTGGGATTATTATTTTCAACATGGTTTAAATTAAACCATGCCACAGAGAAGTTAAATAAAGTACGTTCTTGCTACTTTCGTGATCCCCCAATGTTCTAAATTGATCATAAATACAATTTCGGAAGGGATGTCGCTGAGATATCAATTTCGCGAGATCGCATGGAAATCAATTTTGCAAGTTCGCAAAGGATCATTAAAGTGATATCGCCAAATATAAATATTGTTTAGGCTTGCTTCTATAATTAGCCTAATTAATCTATTTTCAGAAACGTTAAATACATGTAAAATATAACATCTAATTGAGGTCGCTAAGACATTATTAAAGATTATCTCTGCGACATTACAAAAAACCAAAAAAGGTAACATGGGGCGGACATTAGCAGTCGCAGTAAATGTTCTGCGATATGACATTGTGGAGATTAAATTTTGTTTACTGGATTTAACTAAATTGGTTGGTTGATACCTAAGAAAGTTATTTTAATTATCAATGACACTACGGAAATTCCTTTATATTTACTTCAATAAGACACACTATTGTAGAGATCAAATTTTGTTTACTGGGTTTAAATAAATTGGTAGGTTGATACCTAAGAAAATTATTTTAATTGTCAATCACACTATGGAAATTCTTTTATATTACTTCAATAAGACACACTATTTTTATTAAAACCAATGTATTTTGCTACAATCAGATCAGAATAAAAACATCATCTACAATATTAAAAACCAAGTAACGAACAAACAATCGAAGAACTTGACTGTGTAAAAAGAGATAGAATAAATTGAAGGAAGCCAAGACTAACATCCTCCCCATGTGAGACGTTGAACGTGATCAGTCTTCCTCTTCGAGCTCTTGATGAATCCTAGGAACTCGAGCTCAGCGACGGCGCGAGCGAAGCGCGCTCTAACATTAGATAAAGAAAATATATCAACTTCAAATCACTTCGGCAAATGCAACAACTTCTAATTAATTTATGTGTAGGTGCAAACAGTGAGAAATAAAGGCGACGAAGAAACATTAGTTTTAGAAGTGATCTTTTACGAACCTATGAAATAATGAAAACATTCGCGAAATATTTAATTTACCTTCGAAGAAAGGGTGATGTAAAAAACTCAGAGATTACAGATTTTTAATAATTATTATTCATTATATCATCGTAATTTTTTAAAATTATGTACTTATAATGATATAAGACATCTTTTTAAGATAACAGTTTCTGTTAAGCGGCCCGTCTCAATTTTACTTTTTCTATTCCATTCTTTTCCCCACTACTATGGCTGCCATAGCTATGCAATGTCATTTTGAAGTTGAAAAATACTATAAAAATGTTTTCGTTGCGAGTAAACTGTCAGATTATTATTGACTGCAGGATAATGTTTTTATAAACATTTAATAGAAAAAGATGTGCCATTTTAAAATTTTAAAAATAAATAAATAAAATCAGGAGATATAACCGTGTAAAGTTTGCATAGATTGGAAATTTTTCGGAATTTTTATAATCATGTACAATTTTTGTATTAAAATTTTAAAAAGGCACAACTGTTAATTGATCCTTTAAGTATATAATCCTTGTTGAAATGACCACAAAGCACTCGCTACGTTAGTACATTTTATGCAGGAATTTAGGAGGTAGACGGGCCTCTTAATGGCACTTGTAAGTCAACTTAATGATCATGGAACTATGAAAGAATTTTACAAATTAATTTTTATCATGAGATATTTTCGTAAAGTTTGAATAAATTGGATTTTTTTGTATTTTTCGGAATTTTTATAAACATGTAGGTACAATTTTTTAATCACATTTGTAGATCTATTCTTTCTCTATTAAATCCTTGTTGAAATAAAATTTTACTATTCTTGTACTGGCCACAAAACACTCGCTACGTTAGTACATTTTATGCTGGATTTTAGGAGGTAGACGGGCCTCTTAAGGGATAATTTATTATCAATTTTAATTTTAACTTTGTTTTCCTAAAACAGCAGAAATTTAAAAGAAGTAAGACTGAATTAAGTTTCTATTCCCATCTTTATCTACTGCAAGTTTTATCAAGCGTAATCCAATATACTTAGCAAGTAAAAAACAAAAGGATACTGTAGTTTCGGATCAACATTGCGTTCTTCTTCTTCATTGTCTGTCGGATCAGCAATTGAAACAAAAGCTTGTAACCAGTCATACATATTAATAAATTTACCACATTCTAAATGCAGCTTGTATACTATACTAATATCTGGCATTGTTGGTAACACTGTTGAATCGTTGGGAAGTTTACAACAATTACACTAAAATTTAACACAATTAGGAAATACAAATTTGGTTTCAAGTAGTTCTTATACTAGGTGGCGCAACGGTAATCATCCATCAGATGATACTTTCATTTTTGCAACTGGCGTCTCATGACAGCGATTTTGATATTAGTCATTCGCCCATTGGCGAGCCCATTGGTCATTCACTAGTTTTGAATTATATTGTTTTAATAAACACATTTTGTTTCACAAAGCGTAGTCTTCGATAAATCAGACATGAAAGAATGGAATGTACATCGCGAATTTTTGACACTAACTAGACTGGCTCAACACGAGACAGTAGCAGACGTAGCCGGTCCCGGAGCAACCGTTTAGTGATAATATCGCTGCTGTGGCAATACTGTTACTGTGACTAATGTATATATAAAATAAAGAACTGGTGATCGCTATAGAACCATGATAAACGACGTAAATTGACGAATTTGGTTTGAAGAAAATGTGGTTCCAGCAGGATGGTACAACCGCACACACAGCATAAGCGACAGTGGAAATTCTGACGGAAGAGTTTCCCGGCCGCTTGATCTCTCGTTTTGGCGATTTGCACTGACCCGCGAAACCGTCACGGATCTATACAAACAAGCCACAGTCTTTAAGGAGACCATCCGACAAGAAGTAAAGAATTTATCGCCAGAAGTTTTGACACATGTCATGGCAAATACTGTGAAACGAGCCTGAATGTGCATCAACTATGACGGCGGACACTTATGATCTTATTGGGAATAAAATTACACGTTCAAGGAAACATAATCAGCAAACAGAACCAATTTTTATTTTATTTACAAAGTTACAGCTCGAGTTACTACCATAGAAAATCTGGTACTTAATTACTTTTGCGCCACCTTATACTAATATATTAATTAAAACATTTAAATCTATGTTTTCTTACTTGTAAGTAACATTGAGGATTGTTCAATGCAGAATGTATGGCAGCCCTGTGTGAACCAACTATATGGCTCTTTATTGAGTTGGTATTATTGAAAAAAAATATTTCATAAAATGGTTTTGTTTCAGGTAAGACTAAATGTTTGTTGAAAAAATCCGACAAAGTTTTTAAGTTTGTTTCCCGAATTTTTTCATACCTTGAATACTGTGATTTGTCTTTCGACATTTTTAGAAGTTCCTAAAAAATATTTTTAGATTTGTTTTATATTATTTGATTTAAAACTTACTTCTTTGAGTTTCGCCCTGTTCAAGTTTTCAGTTAAAACTCTGGATTCTTTTTGTATATCCTCTTCAATATGAATGTCAGAATTTTTAAGTTCAATTTGAAAATGATCTAAAATACTGTACAGTTCTTCTAATACATCATTTTCTTCGTGTATACTTGACTTTACAATTTTACACAATATAACTAATTTATTTGATAACTGGTCTTTTGATAAAAAGTTTAATAATTGAAAACACTGTTTATATTCATTTGTTTTGGCAACTTTTTCAGTTACAGCGTTGGCATAAATTTCTCGAAACTGCAACGTATTAAAATTAATGCTAAAAATAGTAAAATAAAGTTTTATTATTCACCAACCTGTTTACCTAATGGAGCACCTGGTAACTCAAAAACTAATTGGTGTAAACATCTTAATAAAACATGAAACCGGTAAATGAATTCATGTAAATCTATTAGACATTTTTTGAGCTCTTCTTTGAAATATTTATCATCCTCTATTAATTTAATTCTTGTTTCATAATTTTTGCTTTCGACGAATTTTCTAAATGACATTAATCTACGAACGTTTTCAAAATCATCGTGATCAAATTGTTTTAAAATGTCATGTATGTGTTCAAGTTTTGTACATAAAGACATGGCGTTGCCATGAGAATAATGTTCGAGCATTGCGAACTAAAAAAAAATTAACATCACATAAAAAACAAAAATGCACCGTTATTAATAATTATTATATTAGTTCTGTAATAGCAATTTATAAAACAAGTAAGGAAACGAAGGTAGTAATCTACCGTATACAAAATTTTTAGTGCGAGGCGTAGCCGAGTTCTGTAAACACATAAGTAAGGTAACTACCGAGATTCCTTATGTGTTGCATACAATTTTTTTCTACCTTCGTTCAAATAGATAAGTTCATTTCTTTTAAATTATGAATTTTTTACATTTAATGACAATTACAAATTTTGACTTAAGACCGAAACATCCAAATTAGGTTATCAACGCAAACTACATTTTTATTAGTTTTTTAAATTTAAACTGTATATAAAATTCGCGATTAGAAATTTTTAAGTCAAAACTATTTTATATTAAAGTTTCTTTACAATGTGGTTTACGAGTGGTTTTAAATTTTTTAAATAAATGTAATAATAATAATAATATTAACTTTATTGCCCAACAGAAATCAATTACAGGGCAAAATAAACATAAGCAAAGCCATAAAACAAAGTATATACAAATATAGTATAAATATAGGTACAAAAAAATATATAATTTAAAAAAAAATGTAATATTATATGTAGATGTGTTATTATTTTTAAAAAATCAGTGAAATAAACACCATTGCGTGAAATAATGAAGTTCATTACCTAACGCAAATTAGTGAAATAAAGTGTCTATTACCTAACGAAATTAGAAAAGTATATTTATAAAGTTTAATAATTTCTGCATTTTATAACTTATATAGTGTATAGGTAATGCACAAATATGTTGTATTTATATTCACCTTAAAATTCTGTATGAATCCTTTGACAGAGAAATCATAAAATAAGAAAATGTCTGTAAATAAAGTAAAAGTTTTTCCTCCTAAATGGAAAGGACACGAATCGCTAAGTAAAACGTTATTTAAAATGCTGTTTAAATATTCTGTTGATGATTGCGAGCTAAATACTTGTATTTTCATTTTGGAAGTCACTTGATATGGAAGTGTTTTGTGTACTGTGGCTAAAGATGTAGCAACTCCAAATATTATTACAAATGGAAGTGCATTTATGTATGAGCTAAAATAAACAAACATATTTTACATAAAAGTATTGCATATTCTTGTCTGTACAATTCAAGAAGAAATAAGTAAATAGCATGTTTATTTATTAATAAAGTTCGAAATTTAAATATTTTATTTCAACAAAACACCCTTACACATCGCCTTCTAGCCAATGAGCTGTAGTATTTCGTAACGTAAGTGAATGATAAATTATAAAATAATAATTTACAGTTAATGTTCCATATTAAAATACATTTATCTTATTGTATAAAGTAAGCTACCTTGTAATACAGAGTGGTATTGAAGTAATTGTCATAAATTTAAGGGTAAATATATGACATGTGTAGATTACGAAACAGAAAGAATTTTTTTTGAAATCGCCAAATAAATTTCCAAGTTTCCCAATCAAAAATATTTTGTTGCCGCTGCTACTGGGTGCAGTAATTATTGTTTCATTAAAAATAAATAAATTTTGTTTATTTTATGTAATTTAAGATGTTGAATGTTGATTACCTACTTCTATATTGTTTGTGTTTAATAGGAAAACGAATCCAGTGCAGTGCTACAAAAATGCTGCAGGAAAACTACACTTAATTTTTCGAATTTTAAAATAGTTATTTGAATAACAAGTTTCGAAAATATAGTTTTGTCGAACGCGAACGAAAATTGCAGCCCGAGTGAAGTTCGACAAAATATTATCAATACGTGTTATACCTACACACAATTTTTTTTATTACTGCAAAACAAGAAAGTTAAAAAATACAAATATAACCAGTAATATTTTGACATTTACTGTTAAATTTTTAAGTTTTTGTGAAATATCAATGTTGCGAAAACAATGCACATTCAACAAACTTGCGACAAACAGCTGCTTTCAACATTAAAAACAATGTAGAAACATGAACTTTCAGAATCAGGTGTAGAAAAAATTTCTTTCTGTTTCATAATCTACACGTCATAACTATACTTACCCTTAAAATGACATTAATTTCAAAACCACCTTTATTTATAAACAAAATAACATAAATGAGACTACTAAATTTAGATGAAATACAAAACAACAGCACAAGCTGGATGTGTAATTCCAGAAACAGTAAATTAATTAATTATCGGATTTAAATTAAATGGTAAATGGTTGTAATTTGAACTGAACAACAATTAACAAGGTATATCAAGTTAAAAATAGACCGTGTAATACGATATTTTTCATTATATAACGCCATGCTACTTTGTATTAAAAATACAATTAAATAAATAAATTGTTTCATTTGACGTAACCACAAAATCCGGCTATTAAATTTTTCATAAAGTATTTTAAAAAATCGCTACAAAACTAATCTAATATAAAAGCTGAATGTTTGTATGACTGTCTGTCTGTTTGTTTTGTATCTATACATCTAGACCGTTTGTCCGATCCTCATAAGGTATGTTTGACTTCGATCGGACCATTATAGCTAGAGAGCCGCGGGTTTAAAAACCCGACGAGAAGCAAACCGTCTTCCGTTTGGTGAGATGAAAGTCTATCCCTTGAAAACCCCCAAATTCCAAATATTTTTGAAATCGGAAGGGGCCCACTCGAGAACGAAGGGAAAATGTATCTCTCTGTACGGGCCCTATTAAAAAAGTCTTCCACCCGGATTTTCCCGATGTAAAGACCATAACAAAGTAAATGAACACAAAAGTAAGCATATTGAAGACGTCGAATTTTCCAGATGAGTGATTTTGGAGGTCAAAATTTTCAAACATGGGTTTCGACTAGTGCGCCCTTCCCATTTCGTCTTCCGCTTTGTCAAATGATTACTAGTCACTTCTTAAACAAAGTTGTCATAACGGAAGACGTATTTAAATCTGCAAAAAAGGAGATGCATTTTCCCTTCGTTCTCAAGTGGGCCCCTTCCGATTTCAAAAATATTTGGAATTTGGGAGTTTTCAAGGGATAGACTTTCATCTCACCAAACGGAAGACGGTTTGCTTCTCGTCGGGTTTTTAAACCCGCGGCTCTCTAGCTATTAGGGGTTGGAGATGAAAATAAAAAATCGCTCTGACGGACGCAATTTTTGTTTAATTTGTATCGCAACTTGGTTTTTGTTTTTTGTTCGATTCTTATTAAATTTTGCATGAAAGTGTCTTTTGAGCGCAGTCAGATTATAATTCGGGGACCGGGTAACGGGTATCCACCTTAGCTAGTAAGTAATATTGTAAAAAAATAAGCCATCGGTACTTTTCTAGAGCTAGCAATCAACTAACGGTTATTCAAGGTTTTTAGAAAAGAGTACACCAGAGGGAAGGATTTTATGCAGTGAATTTGAGTTGTCAGAATTTTCGACTATTTATTCCATAAAATAAAAACAAAGAAATCAATTAATAAAATAATTATTGAGTAACCTTAAATAATTTTTTTTAAATCCAGAAAAAAATTGATTTCTTATTTAATAGTAGCTTACTTAACATCATTAATTTATTTTTTAATATCAACATAATATAGTAAACTTCAAAAAGAAACACCAATATTATATTTTTTTATTAAATAAATAAACATTTACATATTTCTTTCTTGAACTGCACTTGCGCCAAACGAGGCGCTAAAATAATATCAACAGGTTTATTACCTTACGATCAATATAAAGTCTTTTAAAACAGCATCTTCAAAGCTTTCAAATTCTGGCATAATCACAACTAAATTTTTCTTTTCTACATCCGGTTTCTGACGTTTATTCGTATTGTTACTTGGCATATTAGCTGCCATATATTTTTGATTATACCAAGAACTTAGAAGCGAAAAAGTACAGAGAGGTTTTCTTATTATCACAGTACATTCTGAATCTGAATCATCGGCCTGCATTAGTAAATTAAAGTTAGCTACAGTTGTAGAATATGCTTTATTAAACTTACATCTTCATCATTTACAAACTGTGAGACCATATTTTCAACTAGATTTTTTATGTTACTACAATCTTCTGCATGCAATATTGCTACATGTGGAGAAATAGTGCCTTTAATTTCTTCAGAAAGAGTTGAAAATTGTACGTTGTGATCCGGCATATTTATGCCCATTAAAATTGTGGCAGTAGGAATTTCTGTTAAGTTTTGTTTGTAACAATCTTTTACAAATATTAGTAAATTGCTTAGAATTCTTGAAAACATTTCATTGTTTAATTTCTAAAACAATAAATCACGCTAATGTTTTGTAACTATGCTTTGATTGTTAATTACCTTTATTTTTCTTTCTAAACTTTTCCATAAATCTTTATAAGACTCATACCAAAGTTCGGAAGAATAAATACTTTCGAATGTTTCTTCATCTTTTTGTTTTTTCTTTCCACGACCCTTTTGTGGGACTGATTTAAACCCATTTTTGAACACAAACACTCCCTTTTAGAAATAAACAAATGAAAGTAATGTAAGGTTAGTGTTTTGTTTTCCCGGCATTTATAAAACAATTGAATTGATGGTGACTTGTTACCTTAGACACAGAAGATGTTGAATCCATCTTGAAAACAGAAATAAAACACTAAAATATATAAAATGAAAGGAATAAAAACAAGTTTAAAACTTTGTTTTGCACGCAAGCAACTGACACTTGAACAACACCAACAGGTGTTCAATATAGGTTATGTGCTGCCATCTTTGAACCTCTGAACGATTGTCAATTGTTTGACTTCGTTTGGTTCACAGCATGCTGTGAAGATGGCAGCAGAAGTATAACTAGCGCAGAAAATTTAAAACCAACACAATTATTAATACTTTTGTATTGATTTATTATTTTATAACAGTTATATGAGCTTTTTAATTAATGCAGTTCATTTGTCATGCAAAAATGCATCTATAAATAACATGTTTTTAATTAATTTTGAATCAATAAAAACAATACAAATATTGCACTGTTTGTTTGGTTTTATTTTAGTTATTTTGACGGTAAAATTGATCTAACAACTAAAGGGAAAAAATGAGGTTGTTATAAACGTTTTAATGGCAACTGACCTGAGGCAGTATTTAGCGGGCAGTCGGAAACACATTCTATGACGTTTTGAAGTGCAGAAGAAATGCAACACACTGACATATATTTACTTTACTGGTCAACGACACGTATGAAAAATATTCTCGAACAAATGATTCTCGATTCCTAGAAGCCTCTCTATCGGCTTACTTACGCACAAATGAAAGATTTAACTTCTCTTCTTGGATTTGCTGTTCAACCATAAAATGAAAACTTCCGTTGATGCGTTGATTGATTACTGTAGTTGTGTTTTTCAGTACGCAAGTAATGAATGAACCACATTTGCAATGCAGTTAGATATTTTAAATACGTTGTGTATAATTTTGCTATTATTTATTGCTATTCATGTTTCACTCAGAAATTTATTTAAGTCATTTGTTCTACTGTTTGTAGCAAAGTATTTAAAACAAATATCTTAAAAAGATTTTAAAATATTTATGAACTATAGGCATTTTTATTTAATATAATTAAGAAAGCAAAAGACGTTTCTTTTCTTTGATATTTTTAGTCTATACGGTTTACGCGATTTTTAAAGAAAATTTAGACTACATTTAAAAACAAAATTATTTTAAGTGTGAATTAAGTTTTTTTTTTACAATATTCGTATACTAATCCTGTAATCATAAGAAAATACCGTACCTGTATCCTATATTGTTGCAATTATTCTAAAAATTATTATAAAAAAATTGCAATGAAACATTTAATCATATGAACACTTTTGTACTTAGTAAAGCTAGATTCAGACTTACCTAATTATAAGTATAAGTGGCTAATTTAACCAACCAGCGCTCAACGTTCGCACTTATAATTAAAATTGGAATTTTTTATAAGCGTTGGTTAGTAAATTTATCACTTACACTTATAATTGAGTAGATTTGAATATAGCTTAACACACATTAATTTGATTCAGTTCATTACTCATTTAAAAATTTACGAATTTGTGAAACAGATTTATTAGAATGATTTAAAGACAAACTATTAAGTACATTTTATTGTCACATATTTTTATTATAAAAAATCTTACTCTATGCAGTGCTATTTACTATACCAGATTTGGCGTATTTTTTTGAGATATTCCAATCGAAATACGAAATAAGATATTTGATGATTTCCTAGATTTTTAATCATTCCAATTCAAAATAAGTGCAGGAAGTCTCGAAAGGCAGTACTCAATAGCAATTCTTTTATTTAGTAATAAAAAGGGACTAATACATTAATAAGTAAGATATGCAGAAATAAAAATAACTCTAGGAATAGTCCTTTCCTTTATCAAGACTGGAGAACAAACATAGATATAAATTAAGTTATTGAAGAAGAGATGAGGTATTTTGTTGATATTTTTAATGAAATTAAACAACTAATACTAGGGTTATCATATCGAATTTGTTTATCTCGAAAAGAGGACGCCGAGCGAAGCGATGGATATAGCGCCGCAGGCGAAACATTTTTATGAAGGAGCGTGGCGAGTAATTTTAACAGAATTTGAATAAACAAAAATCCAGAAGATTTACAATTTGAACGATTCTGACTGTATTATAAAAAAATTCAAATTGAAATTTAACATGAAGAATCATTACTCATTAGTGAATCAATAAATGCAAATTATTAATTACTGTGACATCAATTAGCAAAACTTGGAGCTAATTTTTACCATTTAATAATCCATATTATACGTTGATTAACGCACAAAAATAAAAATTTTCTTTTGAAATCGATAATATACATTAATCGGAAGACGGGTATAGAGAGATTTTTTTAAACAGTTAACCCATTGACTGTAATAATTTATGTAAAACTAGCATTTTTAGTAATTTTTAGAAATTATTTAACAAAATACGGCAAGGATTTTTGTAAATTTAATTCTATAGCCATGTAAGCACAACCTATAAGTACCTACATCATTGTAAAATATGAAGTCATCGATTTCAAAACCAAAGTCACAAAATAATTTATTGTAACATGCTTCTTTGCTTTGCATTTGACAGCAAGAGATGGGCCTTAAGTATCAGAATTTTTTAAAAAAGGACAATGGGGTACTTGCATTGTACTGAAAATTAGATTTTTGACACTATGAACATAATGTTAGGTCTAAAACATAGGTAAAAATGCAAATTTTATTTTTAAAAAATTATATGTTTTTCAGTAAATTGAGATTAAAACTTCTGTGACGTCATTTGTGTGAACAGAAGAAAGGGAAGCATAGTTAAGCGATGTTACCTGTAGATAGCGTGCGAGTCAGTGAACAAATGTTTGAATTTGACATTTGTTTGTCAAAAATACACATAAAATTTAGTAAAAATACATTATTTTAATAGAATGTAGACTATTTAGTTTATGAAAACACAAATACTTACTTATATTTTATATTATCAAAACATGTATGAAGTACAAATGTCAAACACATCTGATCTGTCAGCGGCCTCAGCTTGCCGTAGTTAGGGGCGTTCACTAGTACAGCCGTTGCTATGGCTTAACGGCCATTCATTGGTTAGGTTAGTTTTTACGTCACATATTGAATATTTAAATTTGAATAATTTTTTTTGGGCTTGTAAATACATTTTTTGTCAAAATAAAAAATACGGGTCCCAAGTTTTGATCTCTTCTTCAAATATATTTAATTTAAAAAATGCATGCAAGTAGCCCATTGTATTAAAAATGAAAAATATACCGAACCCGGACATCTACCCTAAAATAGAGGTAAAAAGGACGTCTGGCAACCCTAACTAATACGTACTAAATATATTTTATTGGAATATAATATGTGCTGATGATTTATACAATATTTAACAAAATATTACATCTGCAAAGTAATAATAACAAACATTTCCCATAAACAAAATAGTATAGTCACTGTTGGACTCTTGAGGAGTGTACACACTCCAAATAAATTTTAGTGTTAAGTAAAATTGCATATAATGTAATTCGACTAACTTTTAATTTATCAACATGTTAACTTCTGCTTGAAAATGACCAAGATCCTGGTCGAAACGTCGCAAAAATTATAACTACGTTGTAAAATAAAGCCAGTCATCCAAATAAATAGGATTTATTCATATTTCCAACCTCAATAAACAAAATAAAAATACAGATATCGTTCCAATTCCTCCGATGTTTGTAAACAAAACTGAACGTAAACAGTAATCATCAATCCATCATAAATTGTTTATTTGTGTTCCAAATACCCACCCCTAATTAGGTAAAAATGCGCGCACTCGTAAGTAACACAGCGACAGTTTCGGATGCTTAATCTCGATATTAATCTGACATCATCCTGCTCTTAATGAAGTAACTGTAACTTCAAGATGCTGGTGTCCTGTCGTTATGTGCTCCGGTCAAGACAACAGCATAAAAGCGAGTCTTTTGCAAGTCCAAGTGCTCAGTTCGGTTTGCAATTCAAAATCGACATGAGAGTAACGATTGGCATTGTGTCGCTTCTGTCGATCTCGCTTGCTTGGGGGCGTGTAGCTGACGAAAGTAAGATTTTTTCGATTTTATTCATTGATACACAGATACCTACTAGTTTTTACAGTGTTTTTTGATTTATTACCGCAGGTTTTGGTAACGGTATTCGAGTTTTTATTAATTTTGTTTCACGGTTGTCGTTTATAATTATTTAAATTGAAAATGATTTGATTGACTGGTTTGAATTTCAGTTCAGTTCAGGGCTATTACAATATTTTATGCACGGTCATATCATAATTTGACAGTTATACACGAATTTCTTTGACGTAAACGTCACTTTATAGGCCACGGATCACATTATAGCGCAGTGCGCCATAAAAACGCCAAATCATTGCAAAAAGTTTATATTTTCAATTTTCCTTATACAAACTACTAATAATCCTATAAATTACAATTTTCTGTAATTAGTTGTACGTTTTTTAAATTTAAATAACATCATTTTTACTTACATTTAACATAAATTATTTAATTCAATAATGCCAACTTTGATATTTAGATTTTTGTTTATTTTCGGAATTTTTTTTGGTATTTTAGCAACAGTCCAAGAATTTAGTAATTTTTGGTAATTTGAACAATTTGAACAAATAAATTAAATTAATTATTTAATTAGAAAATATTCAACCGTGCAAAAAAGTTGGGCTCTTGACGTGTTTTTAGCCCTCGGCTGACGTTCGGGCTCAAAATCACGTCTCATGCCATAAAAGCTTCCTTACACCCTTAATTCATAAATAATTATTATCTACGTCTACTATGAAAAGTTTATATTTATGTTTTCAATTGTCCAGATAAAATTGATTGTTATGAGGACCAAGCAAAACAAAAAACACTTTATTGCGCGTAGGTATCCTATGATAACGCGCGCTAACGTATTTTATTGTTTAAAATAAAATGACAGAAGCAAACCAAAATTTTTGATTATTTATTTCGATATTATTGATATCGTCATGAATACAATAAAACTTAAATTGGTTGAACGTGGATTGAACCTATCATACGAGTTTTTCAATGACCCGTTCCGCAAGTGTGTTACATACTATTTTATCTACATACATACTTACATAACTTAACACAAAATCGTTTATTAAAGTAGTATTTTACAGTATGGCAACCATTACTTAATTATGTTATTTGATTTATTATCGCAGAATCTTATAACGGTATTCAAGTATTTATTAATTTTGCTGTACAGTTGTCATTAAAAATTATGTAAATTGAAAATGAAGACTTGATTGCTTCGTTTAAATTATTCAGGGAGAAAAGTAGTACTTTACAGCATAGCAACCATTACTGCATAGCTACTAAAATGTTTCTTCTCAAAATTAAAGTGATAAATGATATAAGTACTATGCGAAAAAGAAAAAAAAATTGAAAATGATAATGTCTTGAATTTTTTTTGCTCAAGTTGTAATGAAAAACTAATTAAATTTGGTGGATATACCTACTTTATCTTTCACTATATCGATTAATTATTAATAAACATACCAATATTTTTGAATATGAATAAAGTTTCGTTTATGAAGTTATATATTGGTCGAAACCATCGACGTCGAAACCCATAATACAAAAAATATCTTATGGCCGTTTTACACTACGCTAAATATTGAACAAGAAATTGCGCTACAAATTGAACAATATCTTGAGCAATAAGTTGCATTGTTTTAATAAACTCTGTTTTATACTGAGACAATTTTATATACCTACCTACAATATTTAGTTTGTGATTTTGCGCAGTTCGCATATAATAATAAATTGACAGCCGCGCTTATCTATTTTTTTCAAACAATTTACGAAGCAATGCAATATTTCACACAATTTGCTGTATGATATGTATGTTATGTAGGTATAGGTACAAAGTATATAATAATTAATTTTAATGTTATAATAATTATAATGTAAACATTGTAGCCAAAGAGTTACTCAATAAATAAATATTATAATATAAGTATTGCTTTTAATTATCGCATAAAATTGGATATTTTTTATATTCTTTCACTATAAATAAATTAATTCTGAATTATATAACCTACTACTCGTATTTTAATCCTATTTGACTTTCATGGTTTATTTTGTAAGTACCTATTGAATATTTATTTCTAAATGCAGCTGTATAAAATTATACGGAAGTACGAAAATAAACTAATTGTTTTTTAAAAATTATGTGCTATGTTCATTTATAAAAACTTACTGAACTTCCTTTTGGTTTGTTGCAGAATGTGAAGAATACTCCAAACTATTTCGAAGAAGGAGAGATCTAACAAGTTTTATTTACAACTTTTTTCATGTTTCCGCACCGGGCAAAGAGGCAACGCAACCTGGAGAATTCCCTCACATGGTGTTTATTTCTTTTTAACAGATTAATTTTCACGTGGTAAAAAATTAACATCAGAGTTATTTCTAGGCACACTTGGGTTTTGGAGAAGCCAGTGATATAACATATGCTTGTGGAGGCACCTTAATAAGCGACCAATATGTTTTAACTACTGCTACCTGCACTACAGTAGATGTCCTGTAAGTATAGAATAAAAATCATTTTTCTACTCCTGGTATTAAAACATCATTTAACGAACTGGTTTCCATGGCGCTAAATAACATTTTAAACAAACCTCGACAAGCAGTGGCTTTGGCCGTTTTTAGCAACTGACATATTAAGCACGGGGTGAAGTTGGCTCCTATATTTGACATTCAATTTTTGTGAAAAACTGAGGAATAGTATATTGTGCAACTAGGGACGAAAGTGGCGTTTTTCGACGAATGCGGAGTTGGCAACACGAGTGAAGCTAGGGCTGCCACCGCACGAGTCGGGAGAACACTTTTGTCCCGAGATGCACACGATATTTTTTTCAATACTTGCACCGAAAAGCAATTAGAAGTTGAAGAAAGGGATGAACCGGATGATGATAACATTGAAAAAATGTATAATAATGCCATTAAATAAATAAAAATAATCTAAATAATCAATTTTGGAAAAGTAATTTTCCTTCGTAGGGAGGAAAAAATCAAGGAAAAGTCCTCCCTAGGGGAAAAAGTACTGACCGGTTAGGAGAGCATCACTTTCTTCCCTAATAATAGGAACGAAAGGTGGCGGTTTCGGTGCAGATATTGAAAAAATATATACCTATTCCTATAACTGCCTTATTCTAAAAATTATGTCTGTAATAATACCTAGTTCATTTTGCATAAAATTCATTGCAGTTTGATGAATTTTGCTCCCTTTTCTTTCATTTCTACTGCAAATTATATTTAGATTCAGGCAAGTTTAAAGTTTTATAAATCTTTTACCACATTATTCATCTGACATTTTAACGTCAAATACAGGGTGTTTTTGTACTTATGGATCAAACTTTAAGGGTATATGTAACACGTTCTACTGATAACGGAACAAGAATTTTTCAAATATTCGCAAAATTAAGGGTGGTTTACTTAAAGGAAACATGTTGAGTGCCACTGGTTCTATAGCTGTTTGTGTTGTTTTATTCAAATATTAACAATTAGATAATTACGTGCATTGTTAATATAGGAACACGACTTGAGCTTTTATTTTAAATCCTTTTCTGTCTTCAGTAAACCATAAAACAAACGCTTATGTGAACGAGGTTTTAAATATTCGTGTAGATTTCTCCACACCAGAAAAAGGCGGGCAATGAAAGCGGAGCACAAATCCGACTCCACCGAATCTCCTTCGTCATCCGAAGACGACGACGAAGACGAAGAAGAATCAGAGAAGCTCCCTCGCAACAGCACAATCAAGTGGGTGCAATTCGGGGCCAACTCCGAGGAGAACAACCTCTACTCCGTGGAAGACATCATCATCCACCCAGACCACATCACCGCAGGGCTTTACAACGACATCGCCTTGGTCAAGCTTGACAGGAAGGTCGACTTCAACGCAGAAGTCCGCCCGGCTTGCCTCCATACGAAGCAAGACGACATCACCAACTCCACTGTTGTTGCCACTGGGTGGGGGGCTTTAGCTTATGACCAAGATCTCAGTGAAGACCTGATGAAGATTCCTCTAACTGTTTTGACTGAGGAGGAATGCAATAAAGTTGGTGTTGGGATTCTGTATCTCAGTGAAGGAATGGATGACAATCAATTCTGTGTTGGCGGACGAGAAAAGGCCAACACTCTTTGCCAAGTATGGTTTGTTTGGTGTCTTCGTTGTCAATCAGAAGGTCTGTTTGTAATAGACCGAGAGGTCATGACAGATTATGGTCTCCGATTTCATACAGCATGCCTTTTGGAGGATAGAATATTGACCCTATGGCAACATAGAAAAACGGGTATTAAACCCTTACACACTTTCCGGTCATATGGAAAATTGCATTTCCACTTGCACAAAACTTTTACGAAATTTTCCACCATTGGGCCAACGAGGACTGCATGCTAATTTGGTTATAGATGTTTTATGACACAAATATTAATTCTTTTTATAAGCATGCTGTATGAAATAGCGAAAAATCATATTTTTTATTACAAGATCACGTAACCGTTTTAGCCCTTTGGGATCTTGCGAATCGCATACCTATAATTTTTAAGACTTTAAATGTGTTTAAGTTTCTTTTGATAAAAGGGTATGCATTATAAAACAGAGAAAAACACAAAAATTTTGTGCAAGTGGAAAAATGCAATTTTCCATATGAACGAAAAGCGTGCAAGTGTTTAATACCCGCTTTTCTTTGTTGTCATAGGATCAATATTCTATCCTCCAAAAGGCATGCTTTATGAAATCGGAGAGATACAAAAAAATGTTTCGTATAAAACTTACATGATTTGATGAGAGAAACTCAAAAAATAATGTCACAATAAAATTCAAGATGGCGGTTTCCGAGATATTTATTATTTTTTATTTATTTTAAATGGACACCATGTTGGATTTATCCACTAAAAACTCACACGCGAACATTTTGACCCATCACAATACCTCCCTTAAAGAATATGAGGCGGAAGGTAAAAAACAACTTATATTTAGGTATCTGCGTAATTTCTAAAAAACTTTATCATTGACAACGGAGATACTACTTTGTCTATAATTTTATAAGTAATTGTTTGGAGATATAATTTTGCTTTCTTTTAGGGAGACGGCGGTGGTCCACTACAAGTGAAAAATGAAGACTACTCAGATATGTTCGATGTTGTAGGGTTGATCTCGTTTGGGTATATGTGTAATGTTTTGAATTTCCCTGTTTACGCAACAAGAGTGTATTCTTTCGTGCCTTGGATTGAAAGTATTGTTTGGCCGGAAAGAAGTTAATTATTTTAAGTGAAATGTAGTGTAATTCATGTAGGAATTAATTTATGTCAAAGATTTATTTATATTATATTAATATAATTAATATTTATTTATAGATTAAAAGAAATTGTCAGAACTCATAAAATAAAATATTTATTTGGGTTTAGTTCTGTACATTTTTACTTATTATATGACTTTTCAGGATGCAAAATACAATAAGCATTTCTGTTTTCCACAATCGTGCGGAAAATAGTCACTCACTCAAAATAAGTGCGGGAAATGGCCAATTCTAGCACCAGAGCAGGAAACTATATTTTTTGTTTTACTTAATTATTATATTTTTAGAGCGGTTGGTGAGGTTAATCTTTACCAAATCGATTTCTATAAAAGAATGATTTCCGATAATGTAAATATTATGTGTGTAAGAATAAAGTAAAGTATAAGCAGTGTTGTAGTAATTTATCTAGATAATTTCATCTAGATAAATCATCTAGATAATATATTTTTAACAATTATCTTATCTAGATAATTTTTTCTTATTTATCAATTATTTTATCTAGATGAAAATACAAATTATCTTTATCTATTTTTAAAATATCTAGTTAATAATTTTAGTAAAATTATAACCAACTTTTTTCACTTGTAATTTTTATCGAATTCAAATATAATCAAACTGTGCAAGCATACAACGCACAAGCTTGCAACGCTGTCGACTCGCCAGCTGCTAGCGCTTATAACTTTATAAAATGTCATTTATATTTTTTATATTATCTATAAATTGTATCTAATAATTATCTAGATAATAATTATTTATCTTTTATTTATTATCTAGATAATTTTTCCAATGGTCATCTATTTATCTTATCTAGAATTATAAAATAAATAAAAAATATTTATTTTTATCTTTACCTTTATCTAGATAAAAAATATTGTCATCTATTACAACACTGAGTATAAGTAATGTTAACAGAAATGAAAATGTTTGCTGGTGTAAATCCACCTCCATCTCGACTAATCAGATTCAGTATCATCGCCCTTAGCCAACGCTTTATTCTCACGTGAAATGAGGTATAGTTAAACATGGAAACTCCTAACAAAGTAAAACATTTATTTTTAGATCTCATGTTTACTAAATGAGGTTAAATATATTCTGTCACCATCATTACCATAGGATTATTATTAAGATCTTAATTTAAAACTTGTTTGCAAAATAAAAGAATTAAAACGAATGCTGTCTAGTGACAATATAAAAGCAAGGATGTCCTTTTCAGCTTATATTCAGTGTTCGTTTGCATTTATACGACAAACATGAGGCTGCTCTGTATTTTTGTAGTTTTGTTAATTTATAAAGTGAATGGCAGTACTATTAGTGAACAAAGTAAGATTATAAATTAGTTAAAGAGTAGGTATTAATTATCTCTCGCGAGAGACGTTTAAGACGATCCTCTACCGCGCCAGAAAACAGCCAAAACATAGATTTCGCACGCCACTCCACAGCGTTTATTGTTTTGTTACATAAAATAATCTAAAGATATTATTACAATATGCAAGATGCAGAATTTTAAAATTTTGCTTTAAAATCGAAGTACTACTGTTAATTTGAATTTTGACAATTTTTGCTATTTTTTGAACTCAAATATCTTTTATTTTAAAACGAATTTCAAAAATTCGATCAGTTATTATATCGCAGATCCAAGCTTTGTTGATAACATATTAAAATTTGAAGTTAATTCAGTTATAAATAAAAGCTGTACAGTGACGCGCAAAAACCCGCTTTTTTACAAATATTACAGTTTGTTTTACAAATATGGGTGCCAAAATTATTTTTTCCCCTCAAACATAAATGATTTATTATTTTTATGTTTAAAAAACAATAAACGCTATAGAATAGCATGCGGCATCAATGTTTTTGACTGTTTTATGCCGATGGTGAAAAATACAAAATATAAAAAATATTTTGCATCGTTTTGTAAAAAAAGTTAGCTTATTGGTCAATTGGTATCCAGAATTAAAGGCATTATTCAAAATGTAAAAGTTCGATAGAAGAAATTATACCTAGCTCATATTGTTGTTTTTTTGGAATGAATTATGACTTTTATCTGCAATATAAATTGTTTCGATACGCTAAAAAAATAATTAAATAAAAACAGAATATATATTTTGTAATTAAATTTTTCGTTTTTATTAATAAAATTCAAAAGGCAATTTGAAAGTTATAGGTATATTTTTTTTATTTACTGACTTAAAATGACTATTTTTTAATATGGTATTAGTCAGCGATATTAAGTTATATTAAGATATTTAAGGATTTTATGTTCCAATATAATAAATGATATATATTAGAAACTATTATGGTAACTTAATTATACAAAAAACGTATACAGCTATGTATGGATTTTGTGGAAATCTTTTTTTTTTTAAAGAAAAGGGGAAACCCCTATGGCTTTAGTTTCAGTGACTATCAGCCAGTAACATTGTGAATTAGATTATTATACATATTATATATCAAATGTTTAGACAATCACAACGTCCATGCTCTTCAGTGGGATTCGAACCCACGACCTCGCCAGCCGATCGGACCACAGTGTTTCAGCACTTTAGTCCGCGCGGCCATCGTGGCCGGCTGTTGAAATCTTCGAACAGCAATAACTCGAAAGTAACTTTTTGTGGCATACACATTTTCCGCTTTTACTTTGCGTACCTACCATATTTCTGTAACATCCGGTATAGTATAATATCAAATAAGAACGTTATTGTTGCTTTGTAGAATGTAAAGAATATTCGGAACTCACAAGAAACGCACGAGAAATGGAAGATTTAACCAATGGATGGTTTTATTTACCAGGCAAGGAACAAACTAAAAAAGGAGAATTTCCCCATGTGGTATGCAACTATGTTGTTTGAAATATTTGTCAAATGTATACATTAAATGGAATGAAAAAGTAACAGAGTTCTCAGTCTTCAAAGTTAAATTTATTTATTAACAGATGATAATCATTACCGACGTTTCGGTAGCAAATCTACCTTCCTCAGGGTTAATTATCAAAATCTTGAAAAATTAAACATTTAGTTACATAAAAATTTAGCAACTTGTCGTCATAATTTAAAACATACACCATACAAAATTATTTGAATATTTGTAGACCAAGCAAAGTTACTACCAAGAATCAACTTTTTCATTCCATTTACCTGAACAGTCAAGTTTTTACAATTTAAACATGAATTTTAGGTAAAATTAGGATATGAACATGACGAAAACGACACACGAAGAATTACCTGGGGATGTGGTGGAACACTCATAAGTGATCAATTTGTGTTAACTACAGCTACTTGCAGAATGTTTGGATCATCGTAAGTTTACGATTAATTGATAGAAAATTATTTATAAGCAGGGACACGAACAGCACAAAATATCGGTTCAGGTTCGGTTTGTGGTTTATTGTCCTTTATAAGGTTCGGTTTTGTCCCGGTTTTCGATTGGACCATTGGAGGGGGGGGATAATCCGGGCAATAAAATGAAATTATGATTACCAAATCTAAAATCAAAATTACTGAATTTGTAGATGTGAAGAAGTATTTTTCATATTTTAACAAGATGGGTACGGTATGCAGACCTTTTCCGCATGTGTTCATGTTCTCTATTTTTTCGGTAACCGTTTTAATTTTTAATTAACCAAAAGATAAATGTTTATATGTATAAAAATTTCACTTACATTATGGTTGCCAGAAGATGTTCTCGGCTAGTAGAATCCTGCAAAATAAAACAAAATTAGCGTTTTTGTTAAACCGTTTTAAGCAAAGCAAAATTTTGTACATGTATACGAGCCCAGGCACACATTAGTTCGGCCGTTCGTAAAAAATTAGTTTTTTTGTACAAAAGTTGAAATAAAATTTAAAATAAAATAAAATGTAATGTATCTTATATTTATTAAAAACTGCAATACATTTTATACAACATCAAATGAAATCAGCAATGGAAACATTATGGAATCGAATAAAAAAATTAAAATAATCGTCCTGCAAGGACAATCAACAAATTGTGAAAATGACTGCAGAATATTTAGGACTTTTTTCTTCAGGAATGTATGTTTAGTACTTGTAGATACTGTCACAAGGAACTGAAGCAGTTGTAAAAATAAAGGTGGAGTAAAGCTAAGTTTCCATGCATACGTTTCATCCGTTCCGTTTTATACGTCGCTGCAAACTTGACGTCGTATGAAATTTAGACTGTTTACATGTGTCCGTTGCGTTCCATCCGTTTTGATGTTTTGATTGGTACTTCTATTCACTGCTGTTATGACATAATATTAATTACGATTTTATAAACTTACGAAGCTAATCATGTTGCTTAGGTAAACCAAACAAATACAAATAACTGTATGAAACCACTTGCTAACTGTCAAAGTGACATCAAAGCATCCGTTTTCAAGGTCGCGCTGCAACGAGTAGAGAGTAGACGAACTCTGTCCGTCGCTGCATTTACCAACGCGCCAATTTTTCATAATTTGAACTAGCCAATCACAACTTGCGACGGATAGAACGGAACGGATGAAACGCATGCATGGAAACTAGGCTTTACACTGTGGAAAAGTCGTTTATAATTATTATTAGAGAAAACAATAACAAATTTCCAGCTGTATGTAATATTATCTAAGTTATATTTAAAGTATATTTAACTTAAAATTATATTAAAGTTATACTTAAAGTTCATTTAACTTTAAATATTTTTGTTGTTTGATTTAATTATTATAAACGACTTTACCACTCTGTAACTCCACCTTTATATTTACAACTGCTTCAATTCGTTGTGACATACTTACTCGTAGCATATCTACAAGTTCTAAACATACTTTCCTGGAGAAAAAAGTTTTAAATATTTTGCAGTTTTTTTCACAATTTTTTTATTGTCCTTGCAGGACGATTATTCTAAAATTTTTAATTCGGTTTCATAATGTTGTCATTCCTGATTTCATTTGAGATTGTATAAAATGTATTGCAGTTTTTAATAAATATAAAAAAAACCCTTTAAGAACAGGCCCAAATCTGCTGTAATAATACAATATTATACGAAAAGTATAAAACATTATTCTATGTCTATACGAGTAAGTATAAGTTTAAATTTACTAATATGTTTTAGCATTTTATTTCAAAAAAGAGGCCTTCGAACTCTAAAAACAGAATCAAAAGAAGCAATACCAGAAAACCTAGAACTTCCTTTAGATGACAGTCCCATTAAATTCATCAAACTCGGCGACAAAACTAGAGATGAACAAATACTAACGGTTACAGAAATAATTCTTCATCCTAACATGACCGAGTATTCGTTCTACAATGACATGGCTCTTCTAAAATTAAGCGAAAAAGTGAATTTCACTGAATTCATTCGCCCAGCTTGCTTGTATTCAGAAATGGAAGATTTGGAGAATAAAACTTTGACTGTAACTGGATGGGGACTACTAGGAGTTGGACATTACTTTAGTGATGACCTCATGAAGTTAGATTTGACAGTTTTTAGTCAAGAAGCTTGCAACAAGGAATATGGAACTATGATAAACAGCACTTACTTGAGAGAAGGTGTAATTGATACTCTAATGTGCGTTGGATCTCATGAAAAAGCTAAAGCGTTGTGTCCGGTAAATTCTTACATTTCTATTTGTTTATGTATTTATTCTGTGTTTTTTTAGGGTGACGGAGGTGGACCTTTCCAAATGAAAAGTATAAAATATCCAAATATGTTTGATATAGTAGGTATTACAACTTTTGGATACTATTGTAATATAATCAAAATTTCAACGTTAGTAACTAGAGTAGCACCGTTTGTTTCATGGATAGAAAACATTGTCTGGGGCAATGAAAATATATTAAGCGGTCCGTCTACTTTTCTTCCGAATTCCTAGAATACTCTCCCTATCCGTTTCACCTCCCGCCTCATGTTCTGTAAGGTATTGTGATGGATCAAAATTTTCGAGTGTAAGTTCAAACATTTCTATCAAATGATCAATTTCTTAAAATTTCGACATATCAAGATTAGAAAATCTGTATGTATATTCGATAGTCGATAGAATTTTTTTATTAAACTATATACATCTATATAATTTGACCCGAGGAATCGAATGGTGCAAAAATATATTTTTTTATTTCGACCAGTTTTCGACTTAAAAAATTATGTCGAAAACCGTGGGTCGAAAATATTTTTCGACTACAGATTTGAAATCCTCATGATCGAATTAGTATATAACCACATTTTAAGTCAATTCCCAATATTATTCTTTAGGCTAGAAAATAAACAAGTTTTATCTCTTCGATTTTGTACCAATTTTTAAATGCCTTTATAAAAATTGTACCCCTTAGAATTTTTTCGTGAAAATTTGGATTCCTACATAATTTGACCCGAGGAATCCAATGGTGAAAAAATAAATATTCAATTTCGACCAGTTTTCGACAAAAAAAAATTATATCGAAAAATATTAGTCAAAAAAAAATTTCGACTGCAGATTTGAAATCCTCGGGGTCGAATTAGTATATAATCAAATTTTCAGCCAATTCTGAGAGAAAAAGTTATTTTGGCCAAAATTTCATCAAGGGGTGTACCTTCGTATTTTGGCCATTTTCTAAAACCCTTCATAAAAATTGTAGCCGTTGGAATTTTTTCGCGAAAATTTGGATTTATATGTAATTCCACGCGAGGAATCCAATGGTGTAAAAATTACGGTCATAGTTACTCCCGTTTTTTACCTACAAAAATTATCTCGAAAAGTATTAGCCGAAATTTTTTTTTAGTGGCACTATTAGATTTTTCTCGGGTCCAAAATAGGGTATAACCAAATTTTCAGCGAATCAAAAATTTCGAATATTTTCGACATTTTTAAATTTTTCAAAGTGCATATAAAATTGTACCCAATAGAATTTTTTAAAGAAAATAATGTATTTATATGTAGTTTGATACGAGGAATCCAGTGGTGTACTTAAAAAAAATATACAAAAATATTTGAATCTTGTAAAAAGAGTAGAGTATGGCGGAAGGTCTTTTGTACTTGCCGCGTCAGATTTTTTTCTATTCCAGTCCCTGCCTTACACATACAGTTGCCCGAAACCAACCTGAATTTCGTACATCACCGAGTTCTTTTTATACAATGTCATTTTGCAAAATACTGTAAAAGTATATGTTTTCGTTCCGAGTAAACTGTGAGATTATTATTGATTCCAAGGTATTGTTTTTACAAACATGTAACAGATAAAGAATGAATCTACAGATATGCTTTTCTAAAATTTTAAAAATTAATTTCTATCATGAGATAAAACCGTGTAAAATTTTCATAGATTGGACATTTTTAAGAATTTTTAAAAATTTCTGTAATTACCTACCTACAATTTTTTTAATTAAATTTAAAAAAATCCAAACTGTGTTTATTGAATAAGTATATTGTCCTTGTTGAAATAAATATTTTTTTACCAGTCTTGTACTAGGTTGGATATTAGGTAGACGATGCAATTAACTGAAAAATCGAGTGTCAACTTTTTTTAAATATTGAATATAATAAACATAAAAACAGTGTATTATAAAACTTTTTTATGACGTAGGTACGATATTGTGCACATTATTTATTATAAGTTATTTTTGTGACGATTATTTATATTAATATACTTAGTTTGTTTGAAAGGCTTTTATATTGATATGTATTTACATCCTCTCGAAATAGATTCCAAAAGTATACAATACAAGTAATACAAGTAATTTTGGATAAAGTTATCCGTCATTTTAGTATGCTCTATTTACATATTTGAACGCAGTTATGTATTAGTTTTCGAAGTGTTTTTTTAAATATTAGTGCCGTGATACAAAATTTCGCCGTGCTATACAGAATTACACCTATAAATAAATAAAAGGGAAAATAACAGGTAAATAAGGTTCGCATAAAGTATATTTTATTTGAAATAAGGCCAGTAATAACATTTGGTGCATTATGTTCCTTCCGTGGTATTTTTTCAGAATAAATATAAATATATCTGCCATATTGGTATGCTCTAGTAGCACACACCCCTTCCATCTCATGGCTTCAATCCCACACCCAAAAATCAGAGTAAGCTACCTCTATAATTTTCTACACTCTACGCTAAAACTACATGTAAGTAAACAAATGATACAACGCCATGCCAACAGACAATACGTTGGATGAGGATGGGGATACAATACCACGACCACGATGGCGTATGAATTATTGATAACGGTACAGATCCAACATTGAACGTTCACTTCAGATGTAACAGCTGAATGCTGAGCTAAGAGCTAACCTTTGACAGGTCATTGACAGATCCGCCACTTCCCATTCGCACCCACGCACTGCATTTCCTTTCTACTTATGGCAGAGCGGACTTATCTGCATAATATCAGCGTCGACAACAACGTTGTGCAATTGTAAGGCTGATGTGAATCACCTGAATTTCTTCTCTTAGAAGACTGACTTATTTCCTTTTTTGGATTTTATAATATCGCCTGTTTTATATTACACTTTTTTGGGCTAGAAAATATAATAATGTAAAACACGAAATCTTCATCCAAGTTCCATACTAGAAACGTCTTTTCCCGACATAAAAAAATCTGACGTGGACACCACATGACTTCCTTGTACGCCTTGTGTGTTCATACTTTTCTTAATAACTAAAATGTAGAATAATATAAAAAATTCTTTTAACTTATTATACTAGTATACTCACAAATATATTTTAGTCATTTTATTTAAACTGCAGAAGAAGATATAAAGCATATTTTACTATTGTCACTGTCATGTCATAATCATTCAAATTTTACGTAGTAACAAATGTTAATCGATCATGGACTACAAGATAAAGAAATACTATATTAAAAATATATACTTTAATTATTCCTAAATGATACCAGATACAAAAATATTTATAAAATACCGATTTTAGGTAATAATCACATAATCTTTCATTTAAAATAAAAAAATTTGTGTTAAATTAAATATTTATCGAAATATTTTTAAAAAGTACTACTTTCGGTTTATAGATTGAAACCAAAAATAGGAGGTGCACAACTAGATGCTATAACAGTCCTAAATACAAAATTTCAACTTTTTACGTCTAACCGTATTTGAGTTATGCGACACACATACGTCCGTACATACATACGTACATACATACGTACGTACATACGTACAGACGTCACGACGAAACTAGTCATAATGGATTCAGAAAAGGTCAAAACGGATATTTCCATCAAAATCTGAAAACCGAAATTTTTCGGGATTACAATACTTTCTTATTACTCCGTACAAGGAAGTAAAAATAGCTCCGGTCCTATTTCCATTCAAGTTTCATACTAGACCTCCGCAGTAAATGACTTCGGGTTCTTGACTTTTTCATATTGCACCTACATTTCATAATGTTTAATTATTTTAAATATTTTCTCTTATTTACATTTTCCATTCATATTTCATTTTTTATAACAAAACGTAAAAATTACGGTTTAAAAATTTGGTGTTGGTATAACATTGATTACCGGCTGAATAAGAAACTAATATAAAACTTGGATGTGATTCTAGACAAGAAAAGCCAGAAAAAGTTTCTTAAATCTAGTTCCAGTTTCTAGCCGAAAAAAGTATATTGTAAAACAGGCTTTACATAGTTCTATGTAACAATTCGTAGTTTTGAGTTATTCAAGTTTAAACTTTTACGTGGTCTTATTCTTATAAGTCTTACTTCATTTTATAATTTATAGATACATTTGACAAATAAAAAAAAATAATAAAAAGTTTTTTAATAAACGTAAATAAAATAGTTATTATTAACAAGTACGCAAAATAGAGGACGACTCTATTTACGGACAACTAAAACTCAATTTGTGTACCTATATGTTACATACAAATTTTTTATCATATTATGCTCTCCTTTGTTTGGTAAATGAAAACGATAAAACAATGAAAATCAGTGATAATAATCCTATAAAATGTAAAATTTAAATTTCTATACCTGAGCCCCTGATTTTTTAAACAAATTATTGATTAAAATATTCCATATGAGTGTAAATTATTATTGTACATAATATATAAACATCGCAGCAATTAATAAAGAACATAGAATCTAAGGAATAACTTTTTGCATTTTCAGCTTATGAAATATAAAATGATTGATTAGCGAATGATGCAATATTTCCCGCAAAAATTTAATGAAATTCCCAGAATCCCAAATAGTAATTAAACTGCACGTCACGGATAAAAAAACATTACCAAAAGTTCAACGTTTCATGAAAGTGAATATTAGTCACATATGCCCGTGGGCATACGTCGTACGAGCACACACGCATCACAGGGCCTGGTTAAGGGGTGGGCAATGTGGGCATTTGCCCCGGTCTAGTTATATAATATCTTCCTAAGGGCAATAAAAAATTGTTAAATAATCTGAAAGTTTTATAATGAAGATATAGTATTATATTATTCAATAAGAGAGTTAACAAAAGTTATACTCACAAGAATAAAAGATTATAAAACGAGTCGAAATCATTCGATTGACAAGTCATGTTAACTAACCATAATACTATATGTTATTAACTTAATTGCATAATTTATTCATTTTACAATGTAAATCTAAAATGACTGCTATCAGAAATCTTATATATTTTTAATCAAATAGCTGAAAGAAAGTTTTGTTTAACCATTTGTTTAAAATGTGCAATAATTTGCTTTAATTTGCATTAATTTGCACTAATTTGCACTAATTTGCTATAATTAGCTCTAATTTGCTTTAATTAGCTCTAATTTTCTTTAATTAGGTCTAATTTGCATTAATTAGCACTAATTTGATTTAATTTACACTAATTAGCAATAATTAGCACTAATTTGCTCTAATTTGTTTTAATTTGAATCTGGTCAAAAGAGACCTGCATGTAAAATTTCATAAGGACCGGACAAACGGTTTAGATCTGGGTTTTTAAAAATCAGTATTTTATAAAATTATAAAGTAATAATAATTACTAAATTGATTTGATTACTTAATCTGCCGATTTCTTTTATTTTGATAATGCCTATTTATATTTAGGTATTGTTTTGTATTATGTGTATGAGTGTATGTCTGATTCACAATTTCGTACATATATTTTATTGCCATATTATAGTAGGTACTCAACTTACTGATCCTGGAACAAAAAGAATTTAAAAAATAATCATACATTTATGACACTTTTCAAAAGAAACCACTGAATTGTTGATTGATTGTATAATGGATATCTAATTAACTATGAATGCAATAAAATAAAATTTTAATTAAATGTGTCCAGTCCACGTAATGCAATGGCAAGAATAGTAAATTTATGAAATTCCACTTGTAAACAGTGGTCCAAAATTGTTTAATGAAAAAACCTGGAAACTATAATTGCAAATTTTGAAAAAATTCTTTAGTTCCGTGATGAATGTTTTGATTCATTAGGTACATACATATTGTTTCTAAATTTTGACATGATTTCAAATTTGGTACATTTAGCGATTTTAGATCCGACCCTGCTGTAGGTACATCGATACACTGTTTTATCGGCAACATCTCATTACCGGCAATCACACCAGTTATTACTGTGCAATTTCCTCGCGCTCTGATTTGCCATTTGTTTTTCTGACTGAGAATTTGGCTGCCAAATTAACGGCCATTTTCGTTTCAACAACTTCTGATTTATTTTTATGTTGAACGTGATGAGGAATGTAAAGTTTTTTCGGATTTTTCATTGGTTCATTGCACTGGCACGGTAATTTAATTGAAATTGAAACCGAAATGAAGATGAGATGAATTTATGAACTGTAAAAATTGCTTCTTGGAAATATTTCGCGAATTCTGGTTTGCTTCTTTGAATTCTTTGCCTGTTGTATAGTAATTTGCATTTAATCATACGAACTATAAGGAAAGTGGTAGAGTGCTTATCTCTGATTAGGGGAGAGTGGATACCATCAGGACACCGTTAGCCGAGGGACACTGCTTAAATTATATTTAAAATTGCGTTTTTATGTTTGAATTTACCTCCAAAACTATCGTTCATATACAGATAACTTCACTAGTTTGATGTATGTAAGTTCATGAGTTCAGGTTTTATGTAAAATTTCGTGTTTTTGGTAAGTACGACTAAATTTTTTCACAATATATCGAATTATCTGCACTTTTACACATAAGTCGCTGAGTTATGCGCGAAAAACCTCGAAATGCACTTTTTTCAAACACCCATAACTTGGTACCAAATCGTCGTTGGAGCTTCGTTTTTTGAGTTCTGCACAGGGAATTAAACAAATTTTAGTGCTCCTTTATTGAATCGAGTAGAAAATTTTTTTTCAACTCCGTACACACCGACAAAGTTGAACATTTTTCCGATTTAAAAGCATTTTTTCACAGGGGTGCTGGAGGGGGGCGGAAGGGGTGACGCTAAAATTCGCATGCATGACTTTAAAGTAGACACCGTTTTTCGCCCTCGAAGATTCATCGAAATCGACTGAAAATACGTCGAGTTATGACGATTTGAAAATGGATTTGGAAATTTCATCTCATTTCAAGTGTTCCCCTAATTGTGTTGCCGAGTTTATTATATTGAATATTTTTTGACAGATGGTTTAACCAATCATATTGCGTAATGATGACGTCAAATGACGTAATACGTAATGCAACCAATAGAATTGAAAATGTAAAATGATGTATCTGACAACATAATTTTGTAGATTAGGTTTTATTTTGTTGCGTTAGTTACAAAAAATAAATAAATTTGTCACATGAAACGTCAAAAATGTTTAGCAAAATGAGTCGTTTTGGTAGTATTTTTTTTCTTCCTAAATACCATTCGAGATAATAATTTTTAGAGAGAATTTTTGTCTATTCCACGGCAACTTATTGCAATTTCACTCCACAAAACATCATCTGACAATTCCCCTCAACTTCGTTTCGGGAAATTGATAGATGATGTTTTGTGTCGTGAAATTGTTTGAAATAAGTTGCCGTGGAAACGACAAAACAATTCTCAAAAAATTATCATCTCTTATGGTATTACCCCTGAAAATTATAGTTATAAAATCAAAATATGTACCAGGTAAAATCACCAAAATAAAACACATTGAATTAAATGAGGTAGCGCGAACAGGCAACTATTTAATCAGAGCAACTAAAAAATTAATAATTAGTGAATAAAGACATGCTAGACAAGTTGACAATTGACAAGTGCAAGTACAAGTCCACAGCAACTATCTAGTCGATAGTGCGCAAAGCTAAAAGCTAGTAGTACTTTTTTAATTGAGCAACATTTAAATTGGTCTTTAAAATCGCTAGTGCGCGGTAAGCCTAAGGCCCTTCAAGAACTGTTGTGTCAAAGATAATAACCTTTAAAACAAAACAATATTTCTTCGAATTGTCATTCCATCCTACTTATTCAATTTAAATATCCCATTAACAACTGAATATCCATTGATTGATGGATCACCTGAAGCACTTGTACGAAGTCAGACTCAGTTAGGTAAGAAGTGAACAGTCACCAGTGACCGTACACACGTTCATACGGATGGTGCAATAAGTGTAACTGTGCACTGTGCGCAGTGCAGGTGCTGAAAGGTGCGGCTTCACTGCGGTTCCAATCGAATTCATCGAAATTCCTCAGGTTCAATAACCCAGGCAAATCACAATCAAACACTTCTGCTTTCACGCGAAGTGCAACGGTCCTGCCAAATTATTTTGTCTACGTGTTGTTTTGTACATTGTGGATTCGTTCATCTAACTTTATAGTGCTAGTTAGGACTGTTCGATCTTAAATTTTTTTTAATCGATCTTCGATCTCTAATTTTGATAGATTTTATCGATTGATTGACTGTGATCGATCTAATTGATCAAATCGATTCAATTGATCAGATCGATCTAATTCATCAGATCGATCGATTTTTTATTTATTATGATTGTTTAGATCGATCGATCGATCTTCCGATCAGATCGAATTGTTTTCACAGCCCTAGTCGGGGAAGTACTGTGCTGACTACAGCAGATTTTTTCTGTACATGATAGTCCAGGGAATTTACGATAAAAATGCCTCAAACTTCGGACAAATTGCAACAAAAGCTTTCTCGACGGAATCCAATACAGAAAAATGTGCTTTTTAACATATCAAAAGTTTCCGGAAATCACCGCACCGGAAGCCATTGAAATTTTGAAAAAATGACCGCTATTTTTTTAGGTTTAACTCATCTTTAACTTATCATTACGAGAAAAACATTTATATGAGGTTATAGAGCACAAAATTCTCTATAAAAATGATGCATGGGATTTTTATGTCAGTTAACCTGTTTTCGAAAAAATAATAAAAATGCGTTTAGGAAATTTTCAGTAATTTAAATAAAGTGGTAATATTTTCTCTTGACACAATAATGACTGCCATATTTTAACGGACAAAAATATCGCCATCCGGTTTCCAGCATATGATTTCTATAACAATTTTCTATAATACCCATTATTTTTATAATTTTTGAGGCTCTCAATTAGTCACAAATTGGAAATTTTCTTAAAGTAAAATTATATAAAATTTAGTAATTTTTGTGTTTATTCAGCTGTTATTTCGGGATGGATTCAGATATTAACTTCCGGTTTTCTGTATTCAATTTTTCTAACATTCTTCTATTACATGCTTTATTTTTTTTTTGAAGTTCAAAGCACATTTTTCTGTATTGGATTCCGTCGAGAAAGCTTTTGTTGCAATTTGTCCGAAGTGAAATTACAAATTCCCTGGACTATGATACTATTTAGGAAATAAATTATTGTTAATAATTTAGACATTTAGAGTATGAAACTATCTTGTAGTCCATGATCGTTTAATATTTTTTGTCGATAGATCTAATTGATTTTCTAATCAGATCGATCAATCGATTTTCTGATCAGATCGATCAATCTATTTTCAAATCAGATCGAAAAATCGATTTTCTCATCAGATCGATCAATCGATTTTCAGATCAGATCGATCAAGCGATTTTTTTCCAGATCTATCAATCGATTTTTTGATCAGATCGATCCATCGATATCCTGATCAAATCGATCAATCGATTTTTTGATCAGATCGATTTATTATTTATTATGATCGTTTATAATTATGATACTTCCGATCAGATCGAACTTTTTTCACAGTCCTAGTGCTAGTTCGTACGCTCGGACACTTTTACCTGTAGACCTCGTAATCCGTCACAAAGTTTATGGCTGTGCTGTGAATGCGGCTTAAAAGAAAATACATAAATAAAATATGCCCTATAAAATGTACCTACTTGTTTACCACATAAAAATTGATTATCAAAAAAATTTGGTGACTAAAGCCCATTTTACATTGAGCAAGCGCAACAGGCAACTACAATCTTCAAGTCAGAGTTGAACAAGAGAATTGCAGAAGACATTTTTTTCATTTTACACTGAGCAACACCAGCAACATGCAATTACTCATTTTGTTACTACTTATATTATATCAACTTTATCTCTTGGATTTGTTGTATTGTATATTGTTGGAAAATAAGGATAGAATGGCATTATAACCACTATCTAATGCACTAACTTTCAAACACAAGTTAATCTTTTTGACGTTTATGTTCAGTTGGTAGCATCATAACGAACTAAAAATTACTAGAAATAACTGTGAATTGCCTGCAAGCCTTACAAAAAGTAGAACATGTTCTATTCCATGCAACCGTTGCCTCAAGATTGCTTCTGCCTGTTGAGCGTACAATTTCTTTATTATACTCATGCAATATTGAATCAATTTGTCAAAAGTTGCACTTGCATCTGCAATATTGCTCAATGTAAAATGGACTTAATGAAATAAAAATAATTTTGTTATTTAGTTTTCGGTTGATATTATATCATATTACTTTATGTTCGTTTTGGAAAAATGTGGTCAGCAAATTTCATCATCTTACCGATACGTTGTTTTTGCGTGGAAATTCCAGTTAAAAAATAAAAAAACAAAAACTCAAAAGAATATTTTCACAAAGAATTTTTTAATTGCTTCATAGGAAAATATAATCTGAACAAAAAATCTTCTGAAGAAAACATTAAATAAATTTTGCAGAAACAAGCTGAGAACGCTGACCAAATAAAAATAATAATAGGCTTAGAAAATATTGCATCATAAATTTAAAATAACCAGTAATTTAAGAATCATAGCTATCGATTGAAAAATGGTAGACAGTTAACCGTCTTCGAAATGGGAAAATGATTACGTGTTGAGATAATTTAACTGAGAAAAGTATTCAGAAACACTTTCGTAGCGAATAAGCGAACGTATCTATGCAAATTGAACAATGCGTTCCGTTATAGTAAGAGATCAATGCCTCGAGCTAAACCGTAATTTATTGCAAGATAAATGAAACGTCTTTCTGCCATGAAATTCGTAAACGTCGCACAAATATTATTCATCATTGAGATCACCGGGAGTATATTCATATTGTAAAAAAAATTAGTTACATTTTGAAATATGTATGAAACATCGTATAGATCAGAGGTTCCCAATTTTTTTTCTCGTAGACCACTTTCAAAATTTTACTGGTTTCGGTGGACCCCCCCTACTGCTACATTTCTTTTTACCATATGCCCAAAACTCATCAAAAAAGTTTTTACAAGTAAAAGTCGCTGTCCTTCTTAAAATACACTACTCAAAAAAATTAAGGCAGGTTTTAAAAAAGGAAATTAATGCTAAATAAACAGTCTATCTGATCCATATGACAGCCTAACTGAAAAAAAAATTTTAAACCAAAAAAAAGAAGCTAGAAATTTGCAATGTTATTTATTCGCGCTATCTGTTAGGATTGCAAGAGAACCGTAGCTCGTAAAAAATTTTAGTCAGAAAATCTGAAAATTATAATCTAAAAGCTTCAAAATACGCTTCAATACGACCATTTTTCACAGAAATACAGCCTGTCAAAAATCACCGAAAAATTTGGATTTTTTTTTGCTCCCTTAATTTTTTCGAGTAGTGTATTATATGCCTACATTGATAAGTAAAGCCAATATTTTTGTTCTTTACTATCGAAACCAGATAAATTTTCGTGGACCCCCACTTACAACCCCCTTTTTTTCACGACAACGTAGACCCCCGTCGAGTCCCCCGTGGACCCTTGAAGGTCCACTTGGACCACTTTGGGAATCACTGGTATGGACGATACAAAAAATCTGATGTGGCCAGCACATGACCTCTCGCCTAATTCTGCTTATTCTACTAATCTAATAAATAGCTTTACTTACATTTTAATAGTTTCATGTTCATGTAATATGTAAACGAAACGGTAATGTAAAGCAAGATGCAAGCAAAAGATGTCAACTGTACTGTCACTGTCATAATAATTCAAATTTTGTGTAGAAACAAATTTCATAATCATGGACAACAAGATACTGGAATTTCAAAAAAGTAGAATATTAGTTGCACTTTATTTTATGTTAAATACTACCAGATTCAGCAAATTGTATTTAAAATTAACTGTATACCCATAGATAATTATATTTTCTTTTATTTTGAATTGCAAAAGTTATCATAAATAAATAATGTACCAATTTATTTAAGGAAAACTATATCAAGCTTCAAAAAGTGTACTACTAAGAAAATTATTTAGATTTCCCTCGTGGGTAATTCCTTACTTTGCCCACTTGTAAAGTAAATAACTAAATCTAGATGCATGAACGGTCATAAGTATAGGAAATAATGATGTGAACTTTTTAAAATCTGCATAAACCCAGCATAAATATTTAGAAGATTATTTATACTCAATATCACCTACAGGGTTGAAAAATAAAAATCCAACCGTTAGAGCAATTAATCTAAAGTAAGTTCCTAAAAAATAAAATAATTACAATACGAATTTAATATCGATAAACGGTGAAAAAATCCCGTTGTAATTCAATATCATCACCTTTGACACGAAGATTTAAATTAGAAAAAAACGCATGGCGTCTGAATCTAATCAAAATCACGATATCGCTTTTCGTTGTGCGCAAACTGTTGCTTTTTTGTTTTAAACAGTGACGAATCCAAGAGATCGTTGACCGACCTCAGAGAATCTGAAGAAGAAGATGAAGGAAGCATGGAAGCAATGATTGCTTGATCCAAGGTTCGAATGTGTGAAAACAGATGCCTGATCTTTCAGTGCCGTGTTTACGGGGTAAGCAGGATATAATATCCTCTTAAGATAACCCACTTTACAAAATAAAATCTCATAACATTTCAAAAATGTAAACATCACGCTTGGTACTTGCTATATTTGTCCATTAAGGGTATCGACTCCACGTAGCTCAACACCGCATTTGTGTAAAATAGGTACTTAAAAACAGACTAGCAATTTTTTAAATGCTCACGAAGTTTTACAGCAAAATTTAAAAAAATTATTTACAGACGAAGAATGAAACCAGGTTTATGCCGAGATACATTTTATAATAAATTTCTTAATCGTGGCGGATTTAGAGGAGGGGCACCCGGGCACCGGACCCCCCCCCCGCCCCTGTGATTTGGTTGTTCGTTTTTAAAAACAATACAGAAAAACAGACTACACATAATTGACTTTGAATTTAGGTTGGAACATAATCATTTTAAAATATTTAAGCAGATAAAAGGTTATATCCACTTAAAAAAATTATGTAAAATTGTCTTTTTAGTAATTTTGAGATATTATTTAACAAAATATCGGAAGGTTAGCGGCAGGCTTCTTGTTATTTAAATTTTTCTTTCCATTTATAATGACCGAAAAAATCATATCAATTCGTATCAAAAAATGACAAAAAACGTCATTTTTAAATATTTTTTACTTCAAATTCCTAGGCCAAAGACAAAAAATAAAAAACTAGTGGCATTAAGACATCCTTTGTTAATACACTTATATGTAAAAGTATCATATATTTTAATTATAACTAAAGTAAACGTAGGAGGAGGATATTACTATTTTTTCAACTTCACTCTCTTCCCCACTACTACGGCTGAACGAAACCAGCCCGAAACTCGTACTTTACCGCATCCTAGCTATGCAATGTCATTTTCAAAAATTATTAAAAAAGGGAATGTTAGCTGCAGGATTCTTGCTTTTTAAACTTTTATAATTTAAATGACCGAATAAAATCATATCAAATAATTACAAAAATCGTAATTTTTAAATATTTTTTACTTAAAATTTCTAGACCAAAGACAAAAATAAAAAAATATAGGCATTAAGGCACCTTTTGTTAATACACTTATACGTAAAAGCATCATATCTTTCAATTATAACTAAAGTAAACGTGGGAGGCGTACACCTCTGTAACATTGTAAAATTTTGGGGTAGACACCTTAATACTAAATAATTTTTCGCATGGTAGATACGCTACTGAGAGGTGCTTGAACTTAAAAGGGATATAAACCGAAAATAAAAGTAGTGTTCGTTTCGCTCATGAAAAATACATTGAATGGAGTGTAACGCACGGTTTCGTGTTTTTATTTCGTTGTAGAACGTTGCCCTCGTGGTAAATTCATTAATTAAGACGATGCTATGATGAAAGTATTGTTTTGAACTTTCTTATTGTAATTGGGTCTTTTACCTCTTCTACATTTTGTTTATCATTTTCTGTGTTTACTACTTTTGATATAGTTTATTGAACTTTAGTTTCATTCGTTTATATCGTTATTAAAACATTCTCGCTTATTGAAATAAACACAATAGTTACATGATTGAAGTAGCTAGGTTAGTATTTTTTATAACCTATTTTACTTCGTACATGTCATCAATGCAATGAATAAAAATTTAGGACTTACTGCTTGCTGTTTTCTGGCTATCTCAAAGTCCTGGGTTCAAATCGTCTTCACAGCAATCCACACACACACTGTAACAAATAGTTACATTATTGTAATAGCTAGGTTAGTGTTTGATGACATATTTAATTCATATATGTCACCATTTAGGACTTACTGCTTACTGATTTCTGGCTATCTCGGCTGCTAGCTCCAAGTCCTGGGTTCAAATCCTCTTCACGGCAGTCCATACACACTGTAACACAATATTGTCCTATTTTATTGTCAAATAACACATATTTACAGCACAAAATTATAGAGAATAGAGAATAGGGAAGATTTGTATTGTAAAATAAAATTAATATAAGTATTACAATAAAAAGTTGAATTGACGACAGTGTAATTTGTTAATTTACCTGCATAAACGATTATACAGGGTGTACCATAACTTGAGGTACATACTAGAATATTAGAACTTGACGTACCTACTAATCACGGAACAAAAACGTTTTTACTTCCTTGTACGGAGTAATAAGGAAGTATTGTAATCGCGAAAAATTTCGGTTTTCAGATTTTGATGGAAATATCCGTTTTGACCTTTTCTGAATCCATTATGACTAGTTTCGTCGTGACGTCTGTACGTACGTGCGTACGTGCGTACGTACGTACGTACGGACGTATGTGTGTCGCATAACTCAAATACGGTTAGACGTAGAAAGTTGAAATTTTGTATTTAGGACTGTTATTGCATCTAGTTGTGCACCTCCTATTTTTGGTTTCAATCTATAAACCGGAAGTAGTACTTTTTAAAAATATTTCGATAAATATTTAATTTAACACAAATTTTTTTATTTTAAATGAAAGATTATGTGATTATTATCTACAATCGGTATTTTATAAATTTTTCTGTATCTTCTATCATTTAAGAATAATTAAAGTATATACTTATAATTTATTATTTCGGTATCTTGTACTCCATGATCGTTTAACATTTGTTACTACGTAAAATTTAAATGATTATGACATGACAGTGACAATAGTAAAATATGCTTTATATCTTCTTCTGCAGTTTAAATAAAATGACTAAAATATATTTGTGAGTATACTAGTATAATAAGTTAAAAGAATTTTTTATATTATTCTACATTTTAGTTATTAAGAAAACTATGAACACACAAGGCGTACAAGGAAGTCATGTGGTGCCCACGTCAGATTTTTTCTTCATTCGAAAATTAATTTTTGTGGTTTGTAATGGAAATAGTTTTGTGCCACTGGTTGAATATATGTAGTTTTAATATTAAATTATGTTTGCAGAATACTATTGAATTTAGTTTCAAGTAAGCCGGCTACATAACTGTCTTTACTCTTTATTCAAAATAAATAGTATTCAGTGGTACTAAAAATGTTCTCTTAAAGTAAACTAGCCTTATTTATAGCAATTTCGAAAAAAACTTTTTGTTCCAGAATCAGTACATTTCTATTACAATTTGTACCTGAAGTTATGGAACAGCCTGTATAACAAGAAACATTGACGTTTACTTTTTAAAATAAATTTCATGTAATTTTTAATTTAGTTATCTGCATAAACCTATACCAATATTCTAATTAAAATTATATAGATACTTTACAATATAATAAAAACAGTGTTGAAGTTAAAAAGTCGAAAAGTAGTTTAAGTTTTTAATTTTGATAACAAAAACTTAAAAATAAAATATTTTCAACCGTTGCCATATCAAATTTACCATCTAAAATAAATAAATTGTTAATCTACATAGCATAGTACAAGTTTGGAGTTTAATTCTTAAACTCTTATTCAATAGTATAAGTACTATTTGAGTTAAATCAAAAGATATTTTAATTAAGGAATACTTATCTAAAAAATAACGGCATTACTGATTGTATCAAAAACAATAAATTGCTAAATTTAATTACGAAATTTTGCATCTGTCGTTTGGCAATCTTAAAATCTTGTAATTAAAAATAAATTGTCGGAGAAACCTTTTCATTTAAATTTTATAGTACAAAATATCATATCCTAAAAAACACCTAATGTGCGAATTTTTCCAAAAATAGAGATTTTTATTTTTGCTAATTAATTTTTCTGCCATTTATCACAGTAATAAATTAGATCAGAAAGATAGGAAATGAAATATTCGTTATTTTTAAGTTTCCGTTTAGTAAATTCGTTACGAAACTGAAAAGATTATAAATCTTAGAGACAGTCAAATAATATACAGCTATCTCAGTCCAAGATTCATCGATTAGAAAATCCATTACCTTACAAATTACAATAATAACCATCAAATTACCATAAAACACATCTAACATCCTCAATTTCCCATAATGCATTTCGTCAGAGTCAAAAAATCCACATCCCACATAGGAATCAGCACCAATGACGTAACAAATCGACAGGGCCGGCTTCAGCATCCTGCCCCCGAAGCAAAATGGAGCCTTCCATTTTAATTTATCGTATACAATTAATCTATCACGAAAATCACTCAACTTAAGTTTGGCAGCCTCATATACGGTAAGTACAAATTACAACAGAAACCAAGGCAACAGCATCAAACTCGAAACAAAGTCAACATAACTAAATATTTTACATTATTCTGGTTGTCCTCATTTTGTTCTAATGCTATTTAATTTTTTTTATAGGAATGTATTAAAATAAAAATTAAAGAAATTGAAGAAAAAAAGGAAGAATCCTTAAACTATTCAAAAATATCTTAGTTATTATAAAAAATTCAATTTTAAGGTGAAAACTAAACATATACTTTTTACAGTTTTAACGACAATAGTAGTCAACCACCTTAACCCACTTGACAAAAAAATCCTGGGAACATTTCAAGAATGAGAACATCCCGGCTTGTTACTCGCTATTTTTACCCATTAACATCCTGTTATATCCTAGCGATTGCTAATGTCCGCCCTTAGTAACATTATCTATGTGACATCCCAATGTTAATAATTTGGTAATAACATACCAACTATGTGTCCCATGTAATTCTCTGAGATGTTTGTATTGAGTATGTAATTTTTAACCGTAGGTACCTACTCAGGATGTGGCTAGGATAGACTTACGTAATATCACTTATGGCCACCGCTTCCACTTAAATTTTAAGTATTCCTTAATAAATGAACAATATCGAATCAAAATCAAATTATCAAATGTAGGAATAACATTGCTGTCATTAATTCGATTCGATAATTTTCAATTAAGTGACACTTAAAATTTAAGTGGAAGCGGTGCAAATGGCCATTAAAGTAAAAGAATAAGATATTTTTGATCATCCCACGGACGTTTCATGACTAGTGAGAATACTATCTATATTTCGAACATAATTTTCGCGTCCGTATTGCCTGGCGCCCCGAATTTTGCCTGGAGCCGGTTCTGCGGGTCTGGACACCCAATGAGCAAGTAGATTGTGAGCGAATCACCGCACACACTCGCATGGTTGAGTGTGTGTGTGTGTGTGTGTGTGTGTGTGTAAGGAAATGGCGTTATATGAAAGTAAGACGTTGAACCTGAGTAACCCACTATAGAGTGGGTTCATTGTCAAGACCACATAAGCGAAGTTACAGATTCGCTGAAGAACTTACGCAGCCTCGACAATGAAATTTGTTTTCTAGTTTGTTACATTTTCCGCCGCATGGCTCTGGTTAATTAATGCGCTAGACAAGGACGGAGAGAAGAGTTATTGTCCTTTGAAAGGAAATTTTGCTGTTACTTGTGCATGCTATTGATTTCAGTTGAGTTCACTGTCTTATAAAAATTATAAACAATGAAAAGGAATAGTCTATAATCTGGTTCAAAGTTAACCATTATGATCAATGAAAAACATTGATTATTACATAACCTGAACCTTTCTTGATGCTATATTAAAATTTTAATTTTATATCAATATTCTAATTAGCCTTGTTACGATATTTAATTAGTTTTGATATAAGCTTTTGAAATAATAAAATAAAATTTAGATTCACAATTACAATATTATGAAAATGAAAACAAAATATTTTGGTTAATGAATACCTCTGTAACCTGTAACCCAACCTGCGTAAAAAAATTAAGAGTGTATAGTATTGGACGCACTGATCATGAATCAAAAAGAATTTAGTAAAAATTCGTAAAATTAACATTAGTTTGCAAAACAATATCATTTTCGGTACCACTGGTTGTCACATTTAAATACAAAAAAGTTAAATAATAGTTATGCAGTATTTATTAGCGTAATTACATTAATGTAATAATAATTTCACAAACAAGAAATGAAATTTACTTACAGAATGTCTCATTTGCTTGGACCCATTTTTAATTTGCGAATTTCAACAAAATTCTTTTTGATTCATGTTCAGTGTGTCCAATACTATACACCCTTAAATTTTGTTACAGAAGTTGGGTTACACCCTGTACATTTTAAAGCTTACTGGTTATCTTACTTGTTAAAAAGAAATGTAGTGATGCTCACTACTGTAGTGAGCATTTAAGGATTATGAAATAAATTTCATCAAAGTCTATATTTATTTACTTTAAATCTATTTAAAATTACTCGATAAGTGTCTGTTTTACAGGAGTCAATTTATTCAATGATCAATCATTTATTGATCAAGTTTATTTTAAATTCATTGTTTCAAAAAATTGTTGAATTCGTCAATAAATTTATGAATTTATTGATCAAGGAAAATTTGACGAAATTTGTTCGTATTACCTACACACAATAATAAATTGAAAATAAAATTGACGATTTATTGACCGTGTAAAACAGGCATAAGATATGTTAGAAAATAAAATATACACCAAATGATTTAATAAATTTTATTTATAGCTTATATGTCATATTTTTCTCTGAATTGAGAAATTGTATTTGCAAGTAAAACACTGATTTAGTGATGAACAACAAATAATAATACCATGTATTATGTATTACTTTATTTATAAATTATACCTGGGAAAAATATAATGTAGTAATTTGTGTACCTATGTTATTATTATGAATAAATAAATATTGTTTAAGTTATACTCGTAGATACTGGTAGTGAATAATGCAGATTTTACAAGCATTGACCTCAGAGCAACCAACAAAACATTTGTGCTGCACAGGTTACTGCAGCTTCCCTGGAGACTTCAACGATCAGTCAAGACACAATCATTCAAATTTATTTTTCTTGCCAAAATCTTAATACAGGCTGTAACAAAAAATAAGGGTGTATAGTATTGGACGCACTGATCATGAATAAAAAAGAATTTAGTTGAAATTCGAAAATTAAATAATGGGTCCAATCAAATGAGACATTCTGTAAGTACCTACAAAATTATTTTGTTTATGTTTAATTATTATTATTACATTAATGTAATTACGCTAATAAATACTGCATAACTATTATTTAACTTTTTTGTATTTAAATGATACTGTTTTGCAAAATACTGTTAATTTTACGAATTTCAACAAAATTATTTTTGATTTATGATCAGTGCGTTCAATACTATACACCCTCAAATTTTGTTACACAGTTTGGGTTTCATCCTGTCCCATTACCCGCCTACCGCGTTATTATTATATTTTTGTAAATAAATAAATGTTTATTTAGTTATTTAAGAAATTATATATAAAGCCACTCTGTTACATACTTTACTCTTCACTCTTTCCCAACAAATAGCAAGCAAGTCCTATTTGTTCTTTGTTGATCTTTGTTTACATTATGATAAGTATTTTATATTTCGCTACAATATTTACTGTTATAAACATTACAGATCCATGTAACTTTAAACAAACGGATCTATTTCTGACAGTTATAAGAAAGGTTATGTCGTCAAGTTAGCAGATTACTGAAATGATTTTGAACCACACACTTCTCATTCACACCACAGATCTTACAGAATACAGAAGAAGTAACGTAAGTAACGTAATATCACTTAAAGTACAAGTATAAGATATTATTAAACATCCCACCCACTTGACAAAATAAAATCCCTAAAACATTTCAAGAATGTGAACATCCCGGCTTGTTACTTGCTATATTTGCCTATTAACATCCTATTAATATCCTAGCGATTGCTAATGGCCGCCCTTAGTAACATTATCTATGTAACATCCCAATGTTGGTAATTTAGTAATAATATCCCAATTATGCATCCCATGTAATTCTCTGAGATGTTTGTATTGAGTATGTAATTTTTGAACGTACTTAGGATGTGGCTAGGATAGACTTACGTAATATCACTAAAAGGACAAGTATAAGACATTATTAAACATCCCATGGACGATTCATGTCAAGTGGGATGTAGTATCTTCGCTACAATATTTACTGTTATAAACATTGCAGATCCACTTTCAACAAACGGATCTATTTCTGACAGTTATAAGAAAGGTTATGTTGTCAAGTTAGCAGATTACTGAAATGATTATGAACCACACCTTCTCATTCATTACAGAATACAGAAGAAGTAACGTAATATCACTTAAAGTACTAGTATAGGATATTATTAAACATCCCATGGGCGATTCATGTCAAGTGGGATGTAGTATCTGTTTTCTATCTGAAATGCCGATTCCAATAAGTGTAAAAAGTGTCCCACGGTAATTCGCGTTCGAAACCACAACATCGGCATTCGTTCTCGGTCGACAGACAAGTAAGACATCGACAATCCGTCATCTCCGCACGCAATTCGCTTCTTGTTCTTGACTCGCGAGCCAAGTTCATCGACCCGCGGGTTCCATTTTCATAACGCACTCTTCTTTTCTGTGTTGAGTCCAGGTAAGTAGTACGTTGCCCGCGTGTGACCTGCGCTGATATCTAACCTTATTTACTTGTCTGAAAGTCGCTCATCAACTCATCTGCGAGATGCTGAGCTTGGAAATGGCGAGCGATCGGCCAGGTGCCCGCAGGAAGGGCTTTAGGGGGACCGGGAAACTTGGAAAAGACTCACTAGAGCCCTGTTCACACAGGGACATACAGAAGACACACAGGCAACAAAAGCAAAATGAACAACAGTGTGGAACGTTTGTGGCCTCAAATTGATTTTTTCTTTACTTACATAGAGACCACAAAATAGCGGCGCCTCTATTTCACAAGCAACACATACAGTATTTTTTTACTGTTGCGTATGTGAACATGACATTAAATGGAAAAGAATACTTATATGGATTCTGCAAAAATCAAAACAAAGAAGGTTGTTTAAGACAATCCTCTACCGTGCCAGAAAACAGCCAAAAACTCCACAGCGTTTATTGTTTTGTTAAATATAATTATTTTAAGATATTGTTGAAGATAAAAGTACAATCAGCAAAATGGTGGATGCAGAATTTTAAAAGTCTGCTTTAAAATCGAAATAATGTTAATTTGAATTTTGACAATTATTTTTTTTAAACAAAGAATATCTTCTATTTTAAAACGAATTAAAAAAATTCGATCGGTTATTTTGCAGATGCAAGCTTTGTTGACAACATATTAACATTTGAAGTTATTCACTTATAAATAAAAGCTGTACAGGGGGGCGCGAAAACCTTCTTTTTTACAAATATTGCAGGGTTTTTACAATATGGGTGCCATAATGATACGGAGCACTAACCTTGAAATCCTTTGTTCAACTTTACAGAATACAGAATATAAACGGCGGAATAGCATAAGTGGTAGAATGCTAGGCTCTGGGTCGTGGGTTCGAATCCCGGTCAGGTCAGGAAATTTTCACTGCCTGATTTGGATCGGTACCTACTCCCGTTACCATTCCAAATTGGGATCTAATTAACTTGGCAACCTCTAGCTATCGGGCACCGGCTAAAGGCTGTAACAAGGGCTTGCGCCGGGTTGACTGGCAACACACATGGTAGTAAAATGTACGAGAAAGTGGCAAAAAATATATAAAGTAAATACTGTGTGTGTGCCATCAAGTCACCCTAGGAATATATAACCCAAATGAGGTTCAAATCCCGAAATCATAATACAAATACAGAATACAGAATAAGTAACCAGTTTCATTCATTATAAACCAGCTTTAACCAAAATGGAAGGACAGACTTCCGAATTAGATAAAAAAAACAAAGCAAAGAAGAGTACTTCAATATTCAGTATTGTTACTAAGGTTTTGAAATTGAATTGTGGATTGGAAAAAGGAAGGCAGATTTTAGGAAAGATTCGATTGCACTGCCATAAAAATCTGTGAATATTTGCCCATACGGGGAAACCGTGGGGGAAACTAATTATTACTTGAAAATATATTAAAACTAGTGATCTTAAATATTTTTAATAAATATAACTACATTGTCCGTATGACGGGTATTGATAGCTCCTAGCAATTGTTTTACTTTTAAGAAACTTTTTAGTAAAAACTTTCTTCATGTGAACAGGGCATAAGGAAGGGTTGAGTAAAATAGCTGCTTACACTTATAATTGGGTAGGTCTGAATCTAGCTTAACTAAGATCGAAGTGCAGGCTTCCGTAATCAGTAATAGTAAAGTATCTTTCAGGATCTCGGAATGCACTATTTATTAATTCAACATTTTCCCTTCTCTTTTCTAAGAGTTTAATACAAGTCAACGACAGCTCTCAACCATTGACACTTTACACCACGAAGATCTAACCATTTAACAACTGTTATTCGTTAAGACAAATACAAAACAATCTCCAATCTAAAAAAACGCGAGTACGGTTCTGCGTTATCAGCTTCAGGGCCCGAGGCGAACAAGCTGCACCGTTGATCGTCACGATCGTCACTTGTCACCACTCGGATGTTTCCAGCTACCGAGAGCCGAGCAGCAATTGTTTCAGCGAAGACACGGATTCGCGGAAACTGAATTAGCGGAAAACTCGCGTTCTGCTCTTGGTTTCCGGTTTGCGCGCTGCACCGGTGCAGATTTATCGATAGGAGCTGACGTCTCATTGGATAATTTATCTAGAGTGCGCAGTCTAGAATCTAGATAGCCGGGTTGTTGTTAAATGCTTCTTCTGTCTGACTTAGATGTTTGGAATTTTTTGTTACGCGCAGGCTGGCGAAGTAGTTTATTACTGCAGAGTGTTTTCTCTATTTTTTTCGATAAGGACTACTTTTCTCATTTCTCTGTTTAGTCATAATTGCAATTATGCAGTGCTGCATCATCGGGAAATTATTAATCAGATGTACTTTCAGAAGTACTAGCTTACATTTTCTAACTATTTGGAAAATAAAAATTCAGGGAAATACCAAATACCACTTATATGAGAACTTCTGTCTTGTACTGAACCTAGTATAATAATAATTCAGAGCTGAAATTGACAAAGAGTATAAATATTAAGAATCTTTGAGAGTTATACAACAAAAAAGTCGGATAAATGGTAGGTGAGCCAACACAAAGAAAAATGTAGAGGTTGGAAAATAAAAATAATTCCTTGTTATTTGGATTACTGGCTATACGGGTGTTTTACAACTTCGAGTACAGACGTTAAAGGTTATGTTTTTTGATATGTTGATTACGAATCAAAAAGAATTTTTTTAAAATTCGAAAAATTAGGGGTAGTTTACCTGCAGCATTTTTTGTAGTACTGCACTGGGTTCGTGTATCTTTTAAACAAAAACAATAGAAGTAGGTAATCAACATCTTAAATTACATAATACTAATAAAATAAACAACAAAAATTTAATTATTTTTAATGAAACAATCATTATTCCACCCAGAGGCAGTGCCAACGACAAATTTTTGACTGGGAAACATGGAAATTAATTTTGCGATTCATAATCAACATCAAACAACATATACCTTTAACGTATGTACTCGAAGTTATGAAACACCCTGTATTGTATATCGACGTTTCGACCAGAGTCTTGGCCATTTTCTAGAAGAAGTAGTTACAATGAGTTAAAATTGAATAGTAAAGTTATATAGTCAACGTTATTACTAAAAAGAAGAATTGTTGAAGAAGCAGTCAATTTTATAAAATCCAATAAAACATCGACGTTTCGACTGTAATTCAGTCGTTCTCAGGGTGCAGTTGAAACATCGATGTTTTATTGGATTTTATTAAATTTACTGCTTCTCCAACAAATCTTCTTTTATTCAACATCCAGTCGAGAAATCAATCTTCCATTATTACTAAAATTAAGTTTTTATTTGCAGTGTGTAAAATGTTGTTTCCAACCTCAAACTCATCTTTTGTTGATAGAATAAAAGCAGATTCGAATAAAACATTTATTTATTTTTTGTTACAGAGTGAGTTTCTTATTGGGACTTCATGAAAACCTCTAGAGTATAAGAACTCTACATCTGTGGTGTTCCAAGGTGGCGCGTTCGATCATCCAGATCTAATGGTAGCACGATGCGCTCAAAATTTACATCATGAAGCGTCCATGGGATGTTTAAAATTATCTTATATTCTTGTACTTTAAGTAATATTACGTAATTCTATCTTAGCCACATCTTGAGTACGATCAAAAATTACATACCCAATACAAACATCTCAGAGAATTACATGGGACACATGATTGGGATATTATTACCAAATTATGAACAGTGGGATGATACATAGATAATGTTACTAAGGGCGGACATTAGCAATCGCTAGGATATGATCAATTTATCACTAGTGCTCGCAGCGACATAATTTTTCGACAATTTTCACTAGTGATCCAATCGACAATTTAAACAATTGAATATATCTTTTTTAATCAAAATCCTATTGTTATAACTGTTGTAATGGAAGTGAAGCTATTTATAAATCATTTTCATAAAGAAAGAATACATTTTTATTCGGTGAATTGTCCTCCGAATACCATTCGTGTTCCAAGTTATGTATCCAAATATAGCAATAAGTAACAAGCCGGGATGTTCACATTCTTGAAATGTTCTGGGGATTCTATTTTGTTAAGCGGAAAGGGGAACCTATAGTTCATCACTAACATGTGAACCACGTAGCCTTCTTCAGAGGGGTACTGTACTCTAACGAAATTTCACAAAACCTTACAGACTGGCTTTGTAGAGTAACGAGATTTATTCGATACTTTATATTCTGGCAAAGGGGACTTCATTTAGTAGGCACACCATGCACCAATATGTGAACCACGTAGCCTTCTTCGGAGAGGTACTTCAATCAAATTTCACAAAACCTTACTGGCCGGCTGTACAGAATTAGAGATGCCTCTTAGTTAGAATATAAAGTTTTGAACGAATCGTGATACTCTTTCTTTTTACCCAGTCAGCTACATTTTTCCCAGGGACTCCAACCGAACCAAACCGAATAATTTTGCAAACCCATAACTGGAGCTGAGCCGATGGTTGTGATCCGGTTCAGAACGGATAGCATTTAAAGTTCTTTTTTTACCAAAATACTATTAAATTTCTATGACAATTCAACTCATGTGTCATCTGTCAAAAATGGACCAATCAATTTTGAGGATTTATAAATTTTCCACCAATTGAAACGAATTTTTTCGACAATTTATCACTAGTGCTCGCAGCGACATAATTTTTCGACAATTTTCTCTAGTGATTCAATCGACAATTTAAACAATTGAATATATCTTTTTTAATCAAAATCCTATTGTTATAACTGTTGTAATGTAAGTGAAGCTATTTATAAATCATTTTCATAAAGAAAGAATACATTTTTATTCGGTGAATTGTCCTCCGAATACCATTCGTGTTCCAAGTTATGTAGACAATTTTTGTGGCTGCATCACTCATGATTATTACGCTTAAGAAAATAGCACTCGTGCTACGCACTCGTGCTATTTTCAATCAAGCGTAATAACCATTCGTGATACAGCAACAAAAATTGTCGACATAACTTGGAACACTAGTGGTATTATAATATATGAAAATTCAATTCTCTATAGTTTGGTCAACGAAATTTAATAAATCTTTGAACCGAAACCGGAACTTGAACCGCTTTTTTGTAACCGGTTCATTTCAAGTAGAAATATAAAAATCAAAACAAAACCGAAAAATAAAATGCACAGGAACCGCAAACCGAACCTGAACCGTTATTTTGTCCGGTTCGAGTCCCTGATTTTTTTCTGATCAGTAAATTAGGCACTACCTAAAAATAGGGTAGGTACTTAACGAATACTTTTAAAACTCCAAAAATCCTAAAAATCCACTCCCCAACCAACTAATTATCCACCTCCCCCCTATCAAAACAAAACCATTTCCTCTATCTCTCGCGCTCTCTCTCTCACATTCGCGTGAAGTTCACTCGCGGTCAATGTCACACATTGCATGCTCTTGTCGCGACTATGTCTGTCTCTGTCGCACGCAGCGATCAGTGTTCGCGAACTGTCAGTCAGGAGGGGGGCTGTGACGCAACAGTGACGTCACGTGCTGAAGTAACAAGAGAGAGATGACGAGACAATGGCAGGGTGCGGTAGGGAGAGTGGGTGTGGAACTTATGGGATTTAATGGCCTTGGTGAGAGGAATGGAATGCTATGGGGGTTTCGATTGATAGGGGAGTGATTGTGATTCATCGAACACAAATTAATTTACTTCCTTAATCAATATGGGAAGTATCGTAGATCGTAGGTAATCGTAGTTTTCATAGATCTCGAGATTTTGATGAATTGTTTTAGCCATTTAAAACCAGAAAATAAAGTTCTTGAATATTCATACACAGAAAAATGTATGCACAAAAAGATACATATCTAAACAATTTATACGTAATAAAAAACTACTGACTATTGAGGTTCGAATACATAGTCAAGTACATATACCAGTTACCAGAAACCAGAAAGTATCCGTGTGTACAGAGTAGGGATGGAAAAATATCGATAAATATCGATATGAACATCAGTCAATATTACTTTTCGATTGGTATCGATGTATCGATAACTCGATATAATCGATATTTTCCGTTACTTATCGACATTATATCAACAAATATCGTGTTATCGATAGCAACTGATGTTCACATCGATATTTATCGATACTAATATCGTAATTTTTTCCCATCCTTTACAGAGATGATAAATTCCAAAGCAGTAAAATCTATTAATAATATATCTATTTCGATGTCTGATCAGTCACAATATGTCAAATTACATGTAGGTAAACGATTGTCTAAAAAAAATTCGTAGCAAATTTTCAATCTCATCAAATGTAAGCTAAAACGCAAGTTTAAAAAAGCAATTGGAAATAGCTATATTAAAAGTTGCTTAGTAGTCCAGGCAACGAATGCTCAAAAAAATGTATAGAGGGAAATGCTTGGAACACAATTTTTGACTTCGTAACTTTGTTTGGACTAGTTAGGAGGTGAACATATCAAAAGTCCCCGCCCGTAGCACTTAAGCCGAGGTGTGGCGGAGGGTTTGAAAGTATCATTATGGAGAAATGTTCGTAAAATTTAATGCAAGAAACCGGATGTCGATAACTTTATCCGTTCAGAAGTTACAGCTCATTAAACACAATAAACACAAAATATTTGAATACTTCTGTCAAAAAAAAATTGATATTTTGGCTTAATGAACGCCCTACAAAGTTTTTAAAAACGTATTTTATAGAGAAATGTTCGTGAAATTTAATGAAAGAAACCGGAAGACAATATTTTTATTCATTCAGCAGTTACAGTTAATTATACACAAAAATAACGAAAAAAGTTAAAATTTCTCAACTTTCATTTTTTTGAAAAAAATGCTAATTTTAGAAGTGTCATATCTCGGAAACTAAAGGACGTACTGAGCTGCGGTTGGGCTTAAATTGTTGAAAATTTAATCAGTTTTCATTGTATAGAGTGGTCATGTCGATAGGACGCATAGCTTTCGAGATATAAGCAAAAAACCGAAAAATGAGACTTTCAAACCCTCCGCCATACCTCGGCTTAAGGGCTACGGGCGGGGACTTTTGATATGTTCACCTCCTAACTAGTCCAAACAAAGTTACGAAGTCAAAAATTGTGTTCCAAGCATTTCCCTCTATACCTTTTCGTTTACTGGACTATAGATTCTATTCTATGTTGTCAAGTTAAAAGTACATGTAAGGGCAATTTAGCAGAAGCGACATAAAGCACTGTTCACACATGGATTCTTTGAGAATTCTTCCATGCTTCTAATCTTGAGAAAAATAATCATGGTGAGAATTGCCCATCAAATAGCGGCGCCGCTAAATTTCATCTTCAATGAGTCTTGGAAAAGAAGAATTTATAATTCATTGATAGGTTGAAATCAGTGAATTTCTTTTGTTTCAGGACTCAGAAACATGAAAGAATCCTTAAAGAATCTAAGTGTGAACAGGGCTAAAAATACTCTTCAATTAATAAGTGGCTATATAGCAGATTTTTATTTCATAATGAAAAGTACGGCAATGCACACGAAAAACAACGTATTTTTCAAATAAATCAAAAATAGTTTACACTTTCCGGAATCTTTTTCGAAAACGCAAACACCCAAATATTATTTCACACTTTAATTCGTAAATGGAAACACCAATCCCCAATAAGTCCATTATTTTTCTTCTGAGAACTCAGTTTGTGACAACTTCATAACATTGGAAATATTTCGCAAACCACCACAGTGGTTAATTTATGGTTATAACCGTAATATATCTCCCGCTAACTTGCGGTGATTTGCAACCACCTTACAAAACCATGGCCAAGAGACTTAACGCAAGGGAAACCAGAATAACAGAAACCAAAATGACCTGGCAACTTTATTGCACATCGGAGATTTGTGGGGTGCAATTAAATAGAGAATTTGAATGAGGTACAGTTATGTCATGGAAATCTTAATTCGAAAACCGTGGTTTTTATAACAGTTCTTGTGAGAAATGATTGAAGGTTGAGGTTAGGTATTATTTATTACCTGGTTATGGATATGGAATTATTGATACTTAGTAGAATTTTATCATTTTATATTTATATTTGTTTTGTTCAACTGTTTCCTCTGTTACTGTTACGTTGGCAAGTGTATAATTTGTTAAATGTAAAGATTGTGTTTGATTTGATGTACCGTTGGTCAAACTGATGAAAATTTCATGATATTAAATGCTTTATGCTTGCAAGACTACTGTTTGTGTATGCAAATTGTATTGCTTCAAAAATTATAATAATGAAATTCATACTAAACTAAATTATTCAGTGGTTTGTTGGATTATTCGTAGAACTGTAAGATACATTGAGTATGAATAATATTATATTAGCGTACATACATTATGTATTATGTTATGATAATGAACAAAACGAGAACAAAAGTAATGACTGAACCTGAAATAAACCCTTCTACTACTTTTTAAACACTGGAATCTGGAATATTAGTGACATAGACTATAATCTTTAATTTCTAAATGAAATAGAAAGAAAATTGTTTGTTATTGTCTTAAACATACTATGCATTTTACTTAAAAGCTAAATATTTGAGTTTTACATGTAAGTTGTTTTAAAGAAAAATATACCATTAATATTTTAATTAAAGGCGTAGTAATAACTAAAGATAAAAAAAAACTATTAATGTATAGTTCATTAAGTAGGTAGCATTAGCATTAAACAATCCTTATAGTACATAGGTACTGTTTTATGACAATATTGAAATAAGTACTTAATATTTTTTCTTTTGCATAGATTCTAGAATTTATTTTTTATAGTATTTTAAACGAATAAAGATCGATTCATAGCAGGTATTATCGATATTAATACAACATTATCGATAATTCTTATTCTATCCGTAATATACATTTTTTCCACAATCGTGCGGGAAATAGACATTCTAACACTCAAAATGGCGCGTGAAATAGCCAATTCTAGCACTAGTGCGGGAAATGAAAAATATTATAATGCTTAAAAATTAAAGATTATCTATGCATTCGTTTCAAAATCACTCATTTCCCAAACTAGTTAAATCATGTTTTGTATAATAACTAAAAAAAAAGCGTAGATAGATATCTTGCTGTCCTTTCAGTAATTTGCAATAATTATGAAGTATACCATAAGAAAAAGCGCCGCAGACGAAAATTAGTTTTGGTCAAGATCAAGATCAAATACTTACAAAATGAAATTCTCAGAGATAAATAACACAGCACGGTTTTCCCTGTTTTTTGGTGCGAAATTAATAAAACTATGCGAATTTACGTATTTTATATTCACTATTTACAATTTGTACATTTTTATGATAAATTTGAATAATAATTACTGACAAGTATTTCTTTGACCTTTGGGTGGATATATCCCCTTTATCCTCCACCGTAACTACGCCAATGATCCTTTCTAGAGTTTTATTCCGGTAAGTTCGAACAAGAATACTTTGAAGATTCTACCAAGAATCTGAATCCTGGAAAAGACGAAGTTTCAAGATTCTGAATCTTGAAAAAAATAAATTCATGGTTTTGAAGCAATTAATAAATATAAATTCTTCTTTTCCAAGACTCATTGAAGATTCATTTTAGCGGCACTCCTCACTAGAAAGAAGAAAACTTCTTTTCCAGGATTCAGAATCTTGGTAGAATCTTCAAAGAATCCTCGGACTTTGAAGAAACAAAGTCTTCATGGAAGAACAACTCGAGTGAGTAATTAAATAACTCAAACTTCCCTTACATGACCTTGTAGCTTGTACCATGAAACACTCTCAACAAACCTTTGTCTCGAACGAAAACAAACCACCAAAGATCAAACATCTCTCTTCAAACATAGAGGGGGCAGTACTTTTTACTTTAATCACCTACACAAAATATAATACACACTACCGTTAAGTTCCATCTGCCCAACCATACATTCAACCATTCAAACCAACAAAACCATCTGTCACTCCACTGTTCAACTGTGGATCAGGTATTCTAAACTTTACCTTGGCAGAATAAAGGTGAAATAAACAATCAAAGACAGACGTCGCCAACAGTTAAGTGGTACATGCTGGAAGGAGATGGCCGATGGTGGGCACGTCGAGGTTTGAGTGCCTTCTCTTCGAAGGATGGTCATTGACCGCTTTGGCCTAGTGGTTTATACCTCGGACCAGTATGACAACGAAGCGGAGTCAAGTTGGCCGCTTTAGGAGTGGATATACTGGTTCGGATTGTATTAAAATATGTATTTGCGTAAATTAGTGACATTCCTGAATACTTAATCGAAACTGGAAGCCGCAGGTTGCAGGAACCAACACAGGGCAGGTTCTAGGGGTGTGGGCTACGCAATGACACACCTGTATAATATTATACAGATGGAATTTTCCGAAGAGTCTTAAAGCGGACCGTCTACGTTTTTTCCGAATTCCTAGAATACTCTCGATTTTACTTATTTTTCCCTGCTACTACGGCTGCCTGAAACCAGCCCGAAACTCGTACTTTACCGCATCCTAGCAATGCAATGTCATCTTGAAGTTGAAAAATATTGTAAAAGTGTTTTCGTTGCAAGTAAAATGTCAGTTTATTATTGAATTCAAGATAATGCTCTTTTAAACATTTAATATAGAAATAATGAATCTACAGATGTTTAAAAATGATTAAAATTTTTAAACTAAATTTCTGTCATGAGATATACACGTGTAAAGTTTGAATAAATTGGAATTTTTTATGAATTTTTCGGAATTTTTATAGCCATGTACAATTTTCTTATTAAAATTAAAAAAAAAACACAACTGTTAATTAATCCTATAAGTATATAATCCTTGTTAGAATGAAATTTTACCATTCTTGTACTGGCCACAATACACTCGCTACGTTAGTAGAATTTTAGGAGGTAGACGGGCCTCTTAAGCGATCAGTCTAGGTTTTTTCCGAATTCCTAGAATATTCTCGATTTTACTTATTTTTCTATTTCACTCTTTTCTACAGCTGCCTGAAACCAGCCCGAAACTCGCACTTTACCGCGTCCTAGCAATGCAATGTCATTTTGAAGTTGAAAAATACTGTAAAAGTGTTTTCGTTGCGAGTAAACTGTTAGTTTATTATTGACTACAAGGTAATGTTTTTATAAACATTTAACAGAGAAAGAATGGATCTACAGATGTACCTTTTTAAAATTTTAAAAATAAATTTCTATCAGGACATGTAGCCGTGTAAAGTTTGCATAAATTGGAAATTTCTAATATTTCTATGAATTTTCATTTCAATTTTTTTATTAAATTTTTTTTAAAGGCACAACTGTTAATTGATCCTTTAGGTATATAATCCTTGTTGAAATACAATTTTACCATTATTGTACTGGCCACAAAATACTGCTGGATTTTAGGAGGTAGACGGGTCCTTTTTATATTGTATAAATTTTTCAATTAAACAATGCCTTGTCATTACTCATGTAGAGAGGCTGAAATGTATACAGTGCCTTTATTATACTATTGAGATTCTTTATTTTTTGAGTAATTTGATGTTGAAATTACGCTCGTTTTACATGAAAATTCACTAAATCTTTTTTTGTATGCTTTAAACTATATGATAAAATAATTAAAATTCATAGAACTTGTATTAATATTTCCTATAAACCTTTAAAAATAAGTTCATGATGAGTTTGTGTACTTTTTCCGAACCATTTGCAAGTTATTTAAAAAAAAGTAAGCATGCCAAGCATTTTTTGAATACTAAATTAGTAATTATTGTAAAAATATATTACTGCAACGCGCGTTGGGCGAATTTTGTTTTACATAATAAAAAATATTTTATTTTCATATCCGCTGCTAAGGCTAATGTCGTGGTACGCCACTGCAGGCGTCCCCAACCTTCTTAAGGACTAGCGTCCTCAAGTTAAACTTCAACGTTTGCCTGCGATCCGGTCCTGCCAGTGTCAATGTCGCAGTGCCTGTTGCAGAACCAAGCCAGTAATTATGCAGTAATAAAGCTTTAAAAACGTTCGCAACGTATAACCACGCGGACGATATTTATTGAATTACTCCGGTTGGGGTATAGATACGGGTTAGTTATGTACTACGGAATTTATTGGAATGAGAATGAAGAGATATGTACTCCTGATTGGACTCGGTATTTATTAGAGCTCTCTTGATTGCGTTGCGTACAAGAAGCGAACTGCAGTTTCATTTTTAATTCTTTTCATTGTGTAATGCTAAAATGATACCATTATTTATGTTAAATTAAAGTCTGAGATGGGTCTTTTTCTTTTAGTATTATAAAATAAAAATGCTGAAAATTTGATAGTGATACAGATGAAAAAAAAATGAATACAGAATCTGACATTTTAAATTAATAATTAATTAATTTATTAAAAATAAAGAACTTCTCAATTTTATAGTATTCAATTCTATCGGTATTTGTAATGATCTTGTTTTTAAGCAAATAATATTTAAAATCTTATTACTTATACGTCATAATTTGTTTTAAAAAAATTTATTTTGTTCTGTAACTACTAGCGCCACGTCAGCAACACTTAGAAACTTTTACATGGCTCATTTTGCACATGCTTTCTGCATAAATATGTCTGTAATAATCAAGTAATAATAGTCCATTTTTTAATAAAATTAATTTCAATTTGATGAATTTTGCTCCTTCTTCTTTCATTTCTACTGCAAATTATATTTTTTATTTTCAGGTGTTCCTATTTAGCATAGGGCAATCTAGAAACTCTAATGATTCTTTTGATATATTGTTTATGCCTTTTGTTTGTTCCTATTTGCAGAAATTTATGCAGATAAAGTGCATACAAATGATCTGAAAACGGTTTCAAGCGCGATCTTAATAATTTTATTCTATAATTTGATAGCTCCTCACATTATCGCTGTGAACGCTAGCATTATATCCCGTAAGCCAAAGGGCATGTAATAATTGAAATAAGTATTAATAATTCTAGTTTAACTGCACAAAAAATCTCCCTGTAATGTATTATCTACTAACAACTATTAGTTCTTATTAATTGACGTTGACACTGACGGCTGGTACCACGAAGTATAATATACTTATGATAGTACAGCTTTTAATTATAAGTGAATTAACTTCAAATTTTAATAAGTTGTCAAAGCTTGGATCTGCGAAATAACCGATCGAATTTTTTAAATTCGTTTTAAAATAGAAGATATTTGTGTTCAAAAGTAACAAAAATTGTCAAAACTCAAATTAACATATTTCTATTCTAAAGCAAAATTTTAAAATTCTGTATCAACCATTTTGTAGATTGTACTTATATCTTCAGCAATTTCTTTAGATTATTATATTTAACAAAACAATAAACGCTGTGAAGTGGCTCGCGAAATCCATGATCGTCAAACCCTACAATTATTTTGTTAGAATAAAGGTTGTTTTGAATACAAAAGCTTTTTTATATTATTATTTAAATAGTTTGCAAATCTAATGAATACTTAATGAGAAAGTTTAATTTTGCAAATTAAAATAATGTGGAAATAAGTGCAAATATTCAAATACTAATAAATGTAAACAAACAGCTTGCAGCATATTTATAATAACTTCAGAAATAATCTCATAGGATAAATATGTTGCTGTAAAATCACTATAATTTCCAGATAAACTTGTAGATAACAATAAATATATAATAAATTTTTCTCGATAGGAGTGGCACTTTGTATGAAGCACACCTAAATCTTAGCAGACTTACTTTTACACTTGCACACATGATAAGTCTCAATGTTCCTTTTAATAATATATAATTATTTATAAAATTCGAGGTTTGATTGTAAACGATCGATAAATTAAAGACAAGGAACTGTAATTATTAATTAATTACAAAATTCTTACGTTTCTCACAGCAGTTTGCAACAGTAACTTAGAAATAAACATCAAGTGATTACGGTATCGGCTACAAATCTTTCAAGAAACAATAAACTTGGACGTAATGTTCATGCTAACGCGAAATAACACCATTGGAACGGTGTTAACAATCCAACGACCACTGTCTTACTCGTGCAATTGCAATGGCTATTTTTCATTTATTTCATCCTGTATTCACCGTACACTAGGCTCTACACTTGTTGAACGCAATATTGCTGCAATATAATTAGAATTCACGATTCTGTCTATGTTGCTCAAAATAAAAATCTGAAATTTAACATAAGTAATTAAGAAGCATTATTTGATCGAAAAATACATACAATACATTATTGCGACAACTATTAGAGAAAATAAGAATTAATTTATGCATTCTAATATTACAAATTATGGTCTTATTATTGCATATTTATTAATTTTGTTTTAAATATTCGATTCCTTGCATTGTTCGTGAGAGTGCTAAGAAAATATTTTTGAAATAATGCACCTAAAAGAAAAAAGTTCGACAAATCGAATGCTGGAAACCGGAAATCGGTATTATTATCCGTTTAGAAATGACGTTAACAAAACAAAAATCTATATAAATCTAATTTGTAGAGAATTTTGTGCTCTACAATTCAGTTTAACAGTCTTCTTTGTAAACGCGAAAAACTAAAAACGAGACCAATTTTTTCAAAATGGCGGCTGACGCGAACACTTCCGGTGATGCCTCCACCACTTAAAATACTCAATAAGGTGTGTTAAATGAGAAAAAAATTAAAATTGCTTTCGGTTCGAAGTGCACAATAATTTCACTATGCCGCCTGACTATTATAGAATGAGGCGGGAGAAAAAAAACCGTTTTGTAAATAATAATCAATAAATTTTTTTAAATTTAATATTTTTGTTATAGACCAAGCGGCTATAAGCAATCAATTCTTTAATTTTTTTTCTTTTCTTTTGAGTTTTCCGTTCATCCTGGGAGCAGCCATACTACGCACCATAACAACCATTAAACAGTTTGCGGCAATCTTCATTCTATTCGCGACAAGGCGACAGTTACACTAAAGATAACAGAAGACAAGGTTGCCGGTAATACCGTACACTGCACGCACAGTTACCGGCCGAGCCATGAATCTCCGCAATGCCAATTCTGTTTACAGTTATTTTTAAAGCTACAGAGGAACTACAGAGGAGCTACAAGCTACAACGATGAGCTACAGCGACGAAGCGTCGTCCATGAGATGTAACGGTGATGATGGCGTCTGGTAACTGTTTTCAGTTTACTTTCGTTGAAGTTGGAGATAACGGAATGGGAGATCATCGTGGATTTGAATAAGTTATGTCACGTTCACGTACGGTTTTTGTTTTCTACCGTTGTTTTCTTTGTTCAGGCACGGTTTTCATAAAAAAATTACCATTTATATTTTTTCTGCTGATATTTAATATTTTTCTGGTGCCGAGATTATCTTACACTTTCGTAGTACCTACTTTTTTACTTATTTATTATGCAAAAAATTATTTTAAGACTGGTCAATCAATCATCGTGATCATCGATGCGTATATATTTTAAAATATAACGGAAAAAGATTTGTACAGCAGCGGATCAAAAAAAATCTGATGTGGCCAGCACACGACCTCTCGCCTGAATCTGCTTATTGTACTAATAAATACTTTTACTTATATTTTGTATACGATAATGTAAACCAAGATACAAGCAAATAATGTCTACTGTACTGTCACTGTCATTATAATATTCAAATTTTGTGTAGAAACAAATTTCATATGATCATGGACAACAAGATACTGGAATTTCAAAATAGTGGTATATACTGTCCGTGCAGCCAGAGTTGGCCGGAAAGGTAAGGGAGAGAAAGAATGTGCCTATGTTCTACACACATTGCCAACTTAATACTTGCCTAAACGCAACTGAGTCCTGAGAAAAACCGAGCTGGGTGACTTCTTTATACACTATTAAAGGTAGCGAAGCGGTTTCTGCTAAAAAATCTGCTGATAATCTATATTCTCACGATTAATATTGTTTACTAATTTAAAATTCCTATATCCAGCCATCTCTTATTTCGCGTACTGTAATAAAATACCTGCATTAAAAGATTCATTCACAGAAAAATGAAAATCTAGAATTTTAGATTCGGCATAAATGCAAACATAGGAAGATGCTACAAATCTAGAAAACTAGGGGGATAAAGTCGGTTTAACTGAACTAAATGAAAACCCAATTTATTATTGAGTCCCACATACTCGGTATTTTTTTTTTTTAATGGTAACCAACCTACAGAATTAACTTCCAATTACAGGATGGTAGATGTTATTATAGTGGAATCCAACCACTCGGACTCGGACTATAACTTGTCTAGATTTGCATCTTTCTGTACTTGCATTTATGCCAAATCTTAAATTCTAGATTTGAATTTTCCTGTGACGAATCTTTTGATGCAGGTATTTTATTATTTATGAATTTTCTAGATTTGAATATTCTTGTGCATCCATTATCCTGTGTAGGGGTGGGAAAAATATCGACATATCGATAAATCGATATGAACATCAGTTGCTATCATTTTTCTTTTGGTATCGATGTATCGATGTATCGATATTTGTTGATATATGTCGATAATTATCGGAAAATATCGAGTCATCGATACATCATGTCAAACGAAAAGTATAATATTGACTGATGTTCATATCGATATTTATCGATATATCGATGTTTTCCCATCCCTAATCCTGTGTATGCATATTATATTTTCCCTATAAAAGTGTCACCGCAACCTCTACGCGTCTAGATTTGAAATACGAGTGTCAAAGTTGCAACGAGTCATAAAATGGCAATTAGGACATATTTATGTCAGAGCAACAACCATATGTTCTCCGCTCGAATCAAACGGTAAAAATTAACCATCTTCTCGTAATTCTTTGTTAGAAGTCTCCGGTAATAAGATCACGCAGCAGAAGGTCATCGACCAAAATGTAGACTACATTTTTAAACGCCGTTATTCGGTATTTTCTACTCGTCCAGCAGTTTTCTGCCCGTGATTCACTGGGATTGTGGCAGTCTTTAAGATGAATGTTTGTCTGGGGAACTTTCGGCGTAGTGTAAGTTCCTAACGGGACATTTTGGGTTGAAAAGAAAATGGGTTCCTTTTCAATCGGAGATCGACAGTTAGTGATGTGACCACAATAGAAAGATATCAGATATTTTACTTTGCGTATCTGGAAATGAATGCAGCTATGTATGAGGAACTTGTTGAATGTTTTATATATTCTAAGATCATTCAATGTGTACTCCATCAAAGAAGGAGTTACAAGAATCATATTTCATCTATTTGACATTATATGGCATTGATTTATTTATATTGTTAATAATTATTTATTACAGTTATGGTTAGAATTACTAACTGAATACTAACTTTATAAATATTTTAAATTTATAAAATACCACTTCACACGTGCTTTATTACATGCATTGCATTTTTCTGCATGTTCGTTTGTGGTACTTATTTGTAATAATTAAGTTTTCGAAACAAGTAGTATGATTTTCGGTTCAAAAACATTTTTACCTTCAGCTTACCTGTAAAGGAAGGTATTGGAATCATGCTAAAAATCGGGTAGTGAGTTTTTAGTGGATGAGCACGAATTAGGGCCCTTACAATTCATTTTTGATAGTTTCACGATGATGTCTGTATGTATGTGTGTGTGTGTGTATGTGGTCAGGGCCGGATTTCTGTCAGTCGGATAACTCAAATACGAATTACCCAAAAATTTTGATATTTGGTATTTAACATTTGTATATAAATTGGAAGAACCCATTAGATTTTGGTACAAATATCTTCACCGGAAGTGATATTTTTTGAAGATTGAAAAGATTAATTGTCAAAAATTTATATAAATTTGGATAAATATAGTATTTATTTGTAATAAGAATAAGAGGCAAAGTTATTTGCAACTTACGTTATAAAAAAATTGTCTTTATCTGGTAGAATCAAAGAACTGCAGTAAAATTAAAAAAATAAATTTATCAAATAAAACGTTGAAATCTTGTAATCCATGTTCGACTGAATTTTGTTTCTGTGTAAAAAATATTGACAGGTGAGATGGGTGACAAGTTGACATACTAGTGCTATATGTCATAAGATATTAAATGTAGTAATTGAACGGAGGATGGCTTCAGCACAGAAGAATTTTCCTGTGAATGAATCTTTTTATTCAGATGATGCAAATTTCTGTGTTTCAATATTTTAGATTTGTATTTGTATATTTTAAATGGGCACCGGATTGTACGTATACATTTCTGTTTAAAGTCTATAGATATGGCGGAAGGTTGTGTGATGGCCACGTCAGATTTTTTATTTGGTAAATATGTATGTTAAAATCAGTTGGCAGTAAACACGAAACTATACACTTGATAATGTTTTTAAAATATAAGTACCGTATTTACCCGTATGTACCTACAAATGCTGTGTACAATCGTTGTTTATTATTTAATTTATATGCACGTTAAAATGTTATTTACAGTTATAACCGTAAAAAAGTAGTTTACTGGTTACTCACTTGTATAAACGTCATTTAATCAATCCCTACATTAAGTTTGAATATGAATCTTTACAAATTACTAACTTGTAAAATTGACAGCTGACTTGTTAAAATTTAACAAGTTATTAGCTAGTCTAATGTTCATAATAAACAGTTCACGTTGCCACAGTAATACTTCCAAGGCTTACGAGAAATCATATAGTATAAGACAATTTTTGACAGAACACAGTTGTGTGTGAATGTCAGAATTTGGTTAAAATTTTTAAATTTTGATTTACAAATGAGAAACAAGTACAATGTTGTACAATACACGCAAGGCACCTAAACTGTTTTACTGCTTCAAGGAGGTGACAGGCTCGCCATTTCCTCCTTTCAGCAGTAAAAACTGTTTTACCTTGCTAGTAAAGTAATATACTATTACAATACTTTGTAATATTAACATCATCAAAATTAAGACAGTAATAATTGGAAATGGTTTCAAAATTGTAAAAATTGTCGAATTTTATGAATTTTTTTTTATTTGCTGCCAGATAAATTTCTAAATGCATAAAATGAATGTTCGATTTATAAGTAGTTCTTTTCTAAGTGATTGAATTCCAATTTTCCTATAATAACTTTTATCTACGACTATTGAATAATACATTCATTATGTACGTATAACTTTAGTAAGATAAACCCTTCCATAAGACACACTATAGTATTATGAATTCATAATTCAACACTATTGTATTATGAGTCCATTATTCGACACAATTGACTCGCACATAATGGCTATAACTCACACGCCTTCAGCTCGTACATGCACTTTCATCCTTTTGAATTATAGCATACATTATGTGCTCGGTAAATAATATATAATTATCTGTTATTCTATAATAATGAAGATGTAATGATCTATAAACGCATAAGAACAAATAAAAAAGTTCTCTATATACCTAAATAAAATAGGTAACTATTAGATTGACGGACTCATGGCTATTTGCTTTTACTTTAAATTTTAAGTGTCACTTAAATGAAAAATATCGAATTGAATAAATGACGCCATTGGTATTTCTATTTTTGACAACTTGATTTTGATTCGATATTGTTCATTAAAGGAACATTTTTAAAATAAAAAAAATTAAGTGGAAGCGATGCAACTGGCCATACAAGTTTTAAGTCACAGGTGGTCTTATTATCAATATCATTATGATATCATATCAGTAGTGTAACTGACCATTTAAATAAATTAAACTTTCCGTTCTTGTATTTATTGTTCTGTCAAAGAAACAAGATTCTCTAAAGCAAATTTACTTTTGATTAAGAAAATAAAACAAGTTATAATTAGTATCAGTATTAGTGAATTTTGGTTACGGTATAAGATTCTACAAATCTAACAAAAGTAATTTAACTGTACTGTGGATCAAAGAATAACAATATTATACATAGAAGAACTTTCATCATAGAAGTATGATGGCAAAACCAGGTCTTATAATTGTAGATTCTAGAAAGGTCTTTGAACTCAGCGTTATGCCAGTGTCCCACTAAATTTTTCTTACTCAGATGCCACATACATTTTGCTCACACTCTTGAAAATAACACAAGTGCCTCTACATGCCTATTAAGTCGAATAAATGAGCAATCACACTAATATTTGTTAAATTACTAAACACTGTGTTTATTCCATTTAATTTTGTTATTAGGTTATTACTGAGAATGTAGGAAATAACAAAGATGTAATTCGACAGCAATAAAAAATAACACCGAGCAGTAGGACGAGTTTTAATGTTTTCTAAAATCTTTCAGTTTGTAGATGATGTAAAATATTTTAACTAAACAAACACACAGTAAAATATACCGGTTGATTCGCAACTTCGTGCATATATTTTAATGGCATATAGTACTCAAAAAAGATTTTTTTTAATTCTTAAATTAAAGGGCAGTTTTTGCAAGGAACACATTTTTGGAGCCATTGGATTGAAGATTGCTTTAATGGATATGTGTCTAACTATGCATGGAATAAAATAAAAATTTAACGAATTTTATATAAATATGAAATGGCAAGACAGTTACAAATTACATAAATTTATATGGACACAATGGCTCAAAACTGTTTGATTAACAAACCTGTGAATTAAAATTGCGAAATTTGAAAAAATTCTTATCCACGACCATATTTGAAACTAACAATTTCCATAGCTACGAAAATAATGAATATCACACATTATATGTTATTGAAAAGGTCTTATCGCCAAAGTTTAAATTTTAGCTTCACCTTTTAGTAGGCGTGTGTTGCTTTTCTTTTTTTTTAAATTTTCCTGTCATTTTGTGATAAATTGCATTATTACATTAAATGGACAAACACAACATTAAAAGTGATTTATCCACATAAATTAAAATAGTACTTTTGCTGTATCTGGTATAATTTAAAAATGTAAATATAATTTATTCTTATTATCGAAAATCTCGCAACATATAGTTTCCATGATCATGGTGGTATATTTGTTTTTCCGTAAAATTAAAATTATGATAATGACAGCTCACATGAAAATACATTCATGAATAATATGTTTAATATTTATGGTTGTGGGAAAAATAGTGTACACAACTCGCAGCAAAGTGTCTATCGAATGTTCGTGAGATTCTCGAACGTCAACATTCTCACTCACACTATATCAGTCACTTTCCTCGCTTATTCTGTAGTATATTATAAAATACTATTCAGAGTCGAATACTATATGCACGAAGTTGTGATTGTGAAACATTCTGTATATTATCTAAACCGGAGACTCAAAGTATGTGTAGCTAAAATGTATCTTTTAACTATACGATTGCTGTTCATTTTTTGTGCATCTATACCCAACTGCTGACGTGGCAAAAATTCTTCGAAACAGTTTGTTATTGTCGAAAAGATACAGAAGGGTCCTTAAATATGATTTTAATTTTTTCCGAAGTGATTTTTAACAAAGACTATAATTTTTTGTATATTCTGAACCTAACAGTAAACCGAACCTGTCGATTTCATCTCCAAAACAACAAGTTTAAAACGCTAATAAAAAGCAATAACTATCAACTACCATCAAAGTACCGGAAAGACGAAAGGTTTAAGAGCATTATTACATAATCTCTCCACCATCTGTTTCGTCTGCAACCCTTTCCCGACAAAGAACATAAAACTAATAAAATAAGATTTAAACAGGCGGAAGAGAGAATCTCGTCCCTTATCCATATTTAAAAAAAAGGGTCAGTGGGTCTCGAGCCCTTTTTTGTGGACCTTACGGTACTTCTCCCTCGTAGGTTTACAGTTAGTGTCAGGTGGGAAGTGTAGGACTAGGTTAGTGCCGGGGTGGTTTGGTTTTGAATAACTGGAACTAATGAAATGTTGCATTATTCATATAAATGAGACTCACCACCACAAAAAATTGTGGGGTTCGCTCGAGTGTACAGTTAGGATGCCTTAAGAACTGTGATTATTTTGTGGGTGGATTTTTTTCTGGTACAGGAAATACGATGATATTACGTGATGGTTTCAATGCAGTTATTTGTATTGTGTTTATGTATTCTAGATTTTGTTTATAACAACATTTTAATACTTGCACATAAAAATATGAATGTAAATTTGTAAGCAAATATTTTGTTCTGTTTATTATTTTACTTTGAAATTATAGTTAGGTGTGTTTTTGTTGCATTTTTTAGTTATTATTCATTTTAATCATACTTATACACTATATTTTCTTCTCTAATAGTAGGTAGGTATATTATTTAACGAGCACATAATGTAGGCTATTATTCAAGAGGATGAAAGTTTATACACGAGCTGAGTATAACTATCCGAGTGAATTATAGCCATTATGTGTGAGTCAAATACGACGTTTTATCTACGACTTTTAATATAAAATATTTCTTCACAATAACTCTAGGGCACAATTTTCAACAAATCTATAATATATACACGGTGTTCCACAACTTAGGACAAAAAATTAATTAAGGGGTATATACTGTACGACGTGCTGCTCATGAAACAAAAAGAATTTTTTTAAAATTCGCAAAGTTAAGGGTAGTTTACTTGGCGTGTGTACAATTTAAGTATCACTGTTTTAATGGTTTGTTTGATAATTTGACATTTATTAGTATTAGATATTATTTACAATTACTTTCATTGTAGAAGATTTAAAAAAAAAATATTAAAAATATCTACCGACCAGTAGCAAAAAAATGTTTGCTTGAAACACGATGAAATTTTTTTACGAAATTTAAAAAAATTCTTTTTGTTTCATGATCAGCACGTCGTACAGTATATATCCTTTAATTTTTTGTCCTAATTTGTGGAACATAGCCTGTATAAGTTTAACAAAGTAAATCTTTAGATAATAAACAAAATCACATAAATTTGTGAAGTACGGAAATGTTCATAGAATTATTATTGATTTTATTATGATTTTGTGTATAAAAATATTTATAGTTTTATAGATCGTTAGCAGTTACAGATTGTTAGAGTTCCACCAATAGGAACTGCCTTCTTAAGCAATAATAACATAGATTACGCGAAAATTTTTGCAATAATTGAAGCTTAGATATAAATAAAATCAAGGAATGATCTCTGCAGGTCATAAATAATTATTGTTGAATAAAGCACATACAAAATTTATTAATTTAATCCGACGTAAATAATGTGTATACACTTTTGTATGACTAATTCAAAATGAATCTAGAGGTACAAACCAGAGAGATCAATTCCAAATTAGCATATTCAAAATATTTTGAGCATTAACCGGTGGGTGGCAATCTAAAAATATGAATATTAAACAAAACCAAGTATATTTTTAGTTGTCAACATCCATAAAAACTTGTACCTACTTTTCAGTTGAACTAGCGATTTATATAACTGGTTATTTGGTAATACATTTGCATTTTCGTACTCATAGGAATATTTTTCCCTCGTGGAAAGTAGGCGTTTGTTGTGATTGAGTCTATTTTGTTTTCTGCCTACGCGTTGAAGTCTCCATGGCCATCTGTTTGGCGAGAGAGGGATTACTGCTGCCCCACTTTTACAGCCGTAATATTGTTACCATAACACCTGCGCCTACTATAACATCATGATTAATTCCGAAATGATTCACCTTTGTTCAAGATTTCGAGGATTCCTATGCAGACTGAATATTTTACTGCAGAGAAAATTTATTGGTTTTGATTATAGAGGACTCGGGATTAATTTTTTATTTCAATACATAAAAATAATTGTAACTAATAATTAAATGCAATGTTTTGATTATTATATTAATTAGCATATTAGCAGCCTTAAGGCTACAAATTAAGGGGCTCGTCTACCTTTTTTTTCGAATTCCTAGAATACTCTCGATATTACTTTTTGCCCGAAACCAGCCAGAAACTCGTACTTACCCGCATCCTAGAGAAATTAAGTAAAACAAAAATTATTCGAAAAAGGAAGCTTAGCTGCATATGCTTCTTGCTTTTTAAATTTTTCTTGCCATATCAAATAATGACAAAAAACTGCAAAAACGTCATTTTTAAATTTTTTTAACTTCAAATTCCTAGTAGCCCAGTCAAATTAGATTTCTTAGTGGAAAAAATTAGTAAGCTGGATTTTGTTATACACCTTCCCAGTACCTTTATAAGTCTCAGTTGATTGGACTGGTGCTTCGTCCGCCATTTTGAAAAAAATGTTCGCCGTCTATTGTTTTTCACTAATGTTCTTATTAAAATTATTATCTTGCGATTTTTTAAATTCAGTTAATTCTGAATATATCACCAATTTTCAGATCTGGACAGTAAGTAGGTATATTGATATTTTGTATTTTAAAGAAATTTACCACGTAATTTGATTTTAGTTAAGTGTTAAGCAGTTTTCTTTGTCCATTAACTTAACCAATTAACGTTTTAACATTCAACAACTTTATACCTAATTAGCAACGATTAAATTTACTTCGAACAACATACGAATTCAATTCAAAATAAAAATCGCCATAAATAAACAAATTTAAACATCAACTGAATGCAACAAATCAATAAATGGTTAAGTACTCCATAAACAGTTCGTTTTTCGTTAAACGACATATGGCAAACAATAATTTATCCTTAGCTCAATTGATAGTCGGTCGATTGGGGAATACTTCAGGATAATTTATGTAAATTTTGGCCATCGCAAGTGCAATTTGCACCTTGTAGCCCGGAAATACAAAATTACAGCACCTGCTACGACAAAGAGCTGAGAATTACACTAAAATATGAGTTTGATGACGATGAGCGACCGTGTTGATAGTACCATTAATTACAACAATAAATCAGGTGAAGTGTATTTTTTGTATGCAAATTTTTATATTCGATTATATTTAAAGGTTGACATATTATTTCAGTTATGAAAAAATAGTATATTATTTAACGAGTAAATAATGTAGGCTATAATTAATGAGGATGAAAGTTTGTTCACGAGCCGAAGGCGAGTGTATAAATCATCCGAGTTAATTATAGCCATTATTTTCGAGTCAAATACGACGTTTTATCTACAACTTTTTAAATAAAACAACATTTTCTTACTACAAATTTGTATTGATATTAACTTAACCTCAAACTTTGGTGTGATGACAATTTATCCGAGTAATTTAGAACTATTATGGGCTAGTCATATACAGCGTTTTACAAATTTTTATTATTTTTACTGTTTCTGCTTACAACGTCATAAAATGATAACTTGATGTAACACTAATATTAAAACAGATGTGATGGCAGTTTGACAGTTCGAGAGAATAAAGTACTCATTATTTAACAGTGTGAAATAATGAATTCATTATTTCATAATGTGTCCTTATGGAGGGGTTTATTATACTACTTTCACGTATATAATGAATACATTATTCTATTGTTGTAGATAAAACTTCTTTATTTGATCTCAACTTTCTTATTTCTGTTTCCAGTTAGACACCTGTTATATCTTAAATGCATAAAACTGATGCAAACAACATTTATTAATTTAAATGCGAAAATTAATTTTATACAGGGTGATTCACAACTTACATATAGTGCTCAACTAACTTATCACGTAATAACTGAAAGAATTTTTCTAAAATTCGCAATTGTAGTTTCCAGGTTTTTAAATAGTTTTGGGCCATTGTTTTCAAATGGAATTTCATAAATTTATTCATAGTTAATCAGATATCCATTATAGGTATACAATCAACAATCCAGTGGTTTACAAAATGTACTTGCGAAAACTGGCTTTAAATTTACAAATTTTTCATGATCATTAAAATCATTAAAATATATGTACGAAGTAGTGAATCACTATACATATTTTGTAAAACAATCGAGTGATTTTACATGCAAGAAGTTCAAATATTTGTGTACTTTAACACAATGAAAAACATGGGTCTTTAGCTTGTTACCATGTAGTTTCTTAATTTTTTATATGTTTGAAAACATTTTTATTTTATATAAAATTGCTAAATTCCAGCTACTAAAAAAACCAATTAGCACTGAGTTCAAGTGGTTGAATTCCTCTATAAAAAATCCATTATAAGAGAATTAGATGGTTAAGATGGTATACCGCAAAATAAATATATTTCTTTATTTTTAACTTATTTTTCAACATAATCGTAATTAAAGTTCGCGTAGCCAGAGTTGGCCGGTGCGGTAAGAGAGAGAAAAAATGTGCCTATATATTCTACACAGAGCTGAGTCAAAATTCGTCAACTTATTACTTGCCTGAGGGCAACTGAGTCAAGAAAAAATCGAGCTGGACGACTTCTTTGTACACGATTTCAAGGTAGCGAAGCGGTTTCAGCCAAAAATTTGCTGATAAACTGTCCGCTCGATAAATATTGTTTACCAATTTATAATTCCTAAGTCCGTCCATCTCTTATTTCGCGTATGTTTACTACACTCGCCTGCGGCTCATATAATAAACTCATATTCCCGTGAGTAATTGCTGTCATAATAAACTGTTGTTGTGTTGTTGAACAATAAACTAATAACAACAGATTATCAAGATGTCAATCAAAGTATATAATAGTTATTTGTATATTAAGAGCGTAAAGTGACACTTTGTTACTCGCGCACGGTAATTGCAGCGCAAGCTGAAGGCGAGAGCTGCAATAGTGCAAGAGGAACAAAGACACTTTACGCTCGTAATACACACATAATTTTATCTACGACAAATAGTTATTTGTATATTAAGAGCGTAAAGTGACATTTTGTTACTCGCGCACGGTAATTGCAGCGCAAGCTGAAGGCGAGAGCTGCAATAGTGCAAGAGGAACAAAGACACTTTACGCTCGTAATATATACATAATTTTATCTACGACTAAAATTATTTGTTATAATAATAATAGTACTCGTATTCAGTTTGTTCAATCTGCGTTCAATCAATTTATCTTTTATTCGTAACCATGACGATACCAATAATATCGAAATAAATAAACAAAAAAATTTGTTTGATTCTGTCATTATCTTTTATTTCTTGTAATCAAAAAGTACTTTATTGCGCGTTGCCATGTTTTTTGCTTGGTCCTCAGTAACAATCAACTTTACGTTGACAATTGAAAGCATAAATATAAATTTTTCATAGTAGTCGTACATAAATAAATTATCGCTAACATCTCGCAAGCAAAAACTTAACAAAAACAAAAGCATTGAAAGCACAAACATGAAAAGATCAACTGTCAAGCAGATAAAACCGCGGAAGAATCAAAAACCTCTGCCTCTTGCCCCGCCGCCTCCGCGTTCGTCTAGTTTAGAATCTGACCGTGAATGAAAGTAGTAGCGGAACACTCACTTATGCAATGTATTACTGTTATTCCCGAGTTCATAGCCCTTTCTCTATCGCCGTCTCTGTCCGCCGCACCGGCACGCCGATGCTGCTGCCTCGCTCGCACCGCAGGAATCAGCGAACGAACGCGAATGTGGACCAACGCACTCCGCTGACCTCGAGAAATGAGTATACGCGGATTCTAAGTGAATCAAAACCGAGAGGCAACGACGGATACAAACAAATCATTTTACAACACTGTGAGTAGTCCTAAAATTGAAAATTCATTAAATATAATTGGGAGATAATAGTCATGACTGCTGATATTGTATTGAAGTGAGGTTAGGTTGAATCACGGGGAAATTGTGCAACTGTGGTTCAGCATTTGAGGTTAAGTGAGAAGTAATCTTGACCGTGAATTTGAACTTCAACTTCACATGAAAAAGTTAAATGTTCTCCCGATTCTGATTGTAATTGTAGTTTATAGTTACAAAATATGAAACAATAAAAAGGGTTATGTTGATGAGGATATTGTGCAAGATGGCTGTGGTTCAGCATTTGAGGTTAAGTGAGGAAATAATCTTGACCGTGAACATGAAAAAGTTAAAATGTTCTCCCGATTCTGATTGTAATTGTTGTTTATAGTTACAAAATATGAAACAATAAAAAGGGTTATGTTGTATCAGGGGGATATTGTGCAAGATGGCTATGGTTCAGCATTTGAGGTTAAATGAGGAAATAATCTTGACCGTGAATTTGAACTTCAACTTCACATGAAAAAGTTAAAATGTTCTCCCGATTCTGATTGTAATAATTGTAGTTCATAGTTACAAAATTTGAAACAATAAAAAGGGTTATGTTGTTTCATGGAGATATTGTGCAAGATGGCTGTGGTTCAGCATTTGAGGTTAAGTGAGGAAATAATCTTGACCGTGAATTCAAACTTCAACTTCACAGTTCACATGAAAAAGTTAAAAAAAAATCTACGCCTGCTTCTGAAAGTTCATGTTTCTACATTGTTTCTAATTTTGAAAGCAGCTGTTTGTCGCAAGTGTGCGACAAAGTACTTTGTCGCACACAAAGTACTTTGTCGCACACTTTTGGGCACTTTGCAACACAGTTTTGCTTTTTCGTGAATGTCCATTGTTTTCGCAAAAACATTGATAGGTATTTCAGAAAAATTTGAGAGTAAATGTCAAAAAACTAATGGTTATTTTTGTATATTTTAACTTCTTTGTTTTGCAGGAGTAGAAAAAATAGTGTGTATAACATGTATAGAAAGTAATTTGGGGAACTCAAACGATTGCAACCCTCCCTTCGCTCGGGCTGCAATTTTCGTTCGCGTTCGACAAAACTAATAACTTTTTTGGCCTCCTGCACTGTAAACTTAACAATCATACATCGTTGACGCTACTTTATACAATTTATTGTTCAGTAGTCTGGAATAAATAAAACAGATTAATTTACAATGTGACATTACTGATGACATCTCAGAGCAGTTGTTTCAAGGCTACTTGACAAAAAGAAATTTTTGTGCAAATGTCAAATGCATCTCACATATCCTCATATAAAATACGATGTTTTAAATAAATAGGTAGGTCGGCCAAAAAATATAATATATAATATGTGCGTTAGGTATTTGTACAATGCTCGGTTTATTAAAGCACTCCGCTTCGCGTCGTACTTTAATATAGAACCTCGCGTTGTAAAATTAACCTACCGCACATATAATGTAAATAACTGTTAATATATTCTCCGAAGAAATATTAGAGCATTAATAGTAATGTTAATGTTAACAAGCTAACAAAGTAATATTTCCGTATAATTTCAGTGGCGTAACAAATGGTTTACGTTTCGCACGTGTTATAACAACGTGCCCTGCAGAAAAATTATTCGTTTCAATTAACAAATACCGTTGCGAATTATAACAATCACAGCACAGCAGCAATTACACGGAAATGTCAGAAACACAACTACCGTTTAACATTCTATCAATCATTTTCATCTCCATGTGTTAATATTGCAAGAGTTGCGGGAATCCAAGGATCAAAACATTCTATACAGGACCGTAGCCAGGGGATAAAGTTTTATAATAAAAATATTTAAGTCTTTAGATCTGGGAGAAATAAAACGATATGCAAAAAAATATCTAATAAATACAAGCCTTATTAAAAATAAAACTCGCCTTCAGGTATTAAGCACTGTTTATACATAGGTTCTTTGAGGAATTCACTGTTAGAATTAGAAATTCTTCTTTTCCAAGGCTCATTGAAGATTAAATTTAGCTTCGCTGCTATTTAACAGACAATTTTCACCATGATTATATTTCTAAGGATTCAAAAACATAAAAGAATCCTGATGGAATCCTACTGTGAACAGGGCATACAGGACCTAGTACACTACCTTGAGGTACACCATTATAAAAATCAACCAAATCTCAGAACTTATATTTTATAATAAATTATTTTAGTATAATAATTAGAAATGGTGAAATACTATTTAAATGACTTAAGTTTAATATTCTTTGCCGGCATTATTTCAAATTATTTATAAATTTTAAAACAGCACTCTATTAGCAATTGGGCCTGCAAAAATTTCATATACTATAATTTTGTTCATAAAATGGAAGGTATAAACATTCTTCTTAAGGAGGTTGGTGACCCATGCAGTGGCGTACACAGACATCAGCCTTGGGGGCGGATATGAAAACAAAATATTTTTGATAATGTAAAACAAAATTCGCGCAACGCGCGTTGGCTGATATCATTGCAATTCTTTCAATTGCGTTGATATATTTTTACAATAATTATTACTAATTCACTAATCAAATAATGCTTGACGCTTACATTTTTTTTACATAACTTGCAAATGGTTTAGAAAAGGTAAACAAAATCTTCACGAACTTTTTTAAAGGTTTATAGGAAATATTAATACAAGTTCCATGAATTTTTCATCTTTTTATCATATAGTGTAAAACATGCAAAACAAAGATTTAGTGAATTGCCGTAAAAGTTCATGTAACACAAGCGAAATTTCAATATTCAATTACTCAAAAACCGGATAGACGAAAATTTTAAAATCTTTTTTAGAATCTCAATAGTGTAATGAAGACACTGTATAAATTTTAGCCTCTCATCATCATTTTAATTACGGTACCAACCTCCTTAATTGTTTGTAAGATAAATCACTTTTGTTATTTTTTATAGACTAATCCAATATTCACCAATTTTCTGCGACAAAAATATTAAGTAAAATATAAAGAATGAAAAAAGCACCTGTAAAAACACTATCATTGAAAAAAAAAATTAGCATTGTCAACTATTTATTTCCGGATACGACCCTGATTTTATAATTTCTATTATTTAAAGAGCAGATTGCTAATAAATTATAGAATATTTAAAGCCTTAAGGAAGAATTTGTATGTTGGCTACCCTGATTTAATGTCAGGGCCGGCACACCTATGAGCGTCCCATATGAATACTTGGTATTTTTTATGATATTCATGGACAGTCGTTTAAATAGCGACAATTGAAAACTGAAAAGGTTTATATTACTTGTAACTATATGTGTAAATTTCTGTTAACACCTACTTGCTTAACATAAATGACAAATGTTATTTGTATGCGAGAATTGATTGGCACCTTGATTTTTATGGTTTAATCGTAATAATTACGGCGCAATGACTATGACATATCACATTGCAAGGAATTATATATTGAATTGGAAATGAAACGTCAACATTTGCACATTATTTTAATTGTAAATGTTTCTCAATAAACACCAATAACTTAAATAAACGATTACGTCTTACGTTTACGTTCAGTTTTAATTAAATTACTTTTAAATCATGTCATGTTTAGTCGTTACGAAATGTTCAACATGTTTTTTCCTGTTTTATTATGTTCAACCAGCATTTCGTTTTAATATAACAAACAAAATTTGTTATTCATGCCATCACACAAATCAATAAAACTGGCTTTGAGAGATCACTGACATTTTAAGTCAATATGGCACACTAAACCATATTTTATTTTTGAAATGGTTTGGAATGGGTTCAATACCAGAAAATAAAATTCTAGAATATTAATACCAGGAAAATGCATACACAAAAGATTCAAATCTAGAAAATTTATAAGTAATAAAATAGGTACTTGCATCAAAAGATTCAATCACAAGAAAATTGAAATCCAAAAATTTAGATTTGGTGTAAATGCAAACACAGAAAGATTCAACATAGGAAGATGCAAACACCAGGAAGAAACATATCTAGAAAAGTTATAATCAAAACTGAGTATGTGGGACTCAAGAATCGTATTGGGTTATTCTTTTAGTTCAGTTCAACCTAAGAGATAAACTAGTTTTCTGGATTTGCAGTTTCCTGTCTTTGCATCTTTCTATGTTTGCATTTATACCGAAACTAAAATTCTAGATTTGCATTTTCCTGTAAATGAATCTTTTAATGCAGGTTTTTTATTTCGTAGATTTGAATCTTCCTGTGCTTGCATTTTCCTGTGTATGAATATTCTAGAATAATTATATTTTCTGGAGTTGAATGGCCATCCGTGTGAGCCATCGATATATTATTACACTTATCTGGATACCAACCATCATCTCAAGGGTAAGTACTCAAAGTCGATATTGGAGAGTAGGTACACTACAGAGGAGATTTCTTTGAAGTTAATCTTTGATTTGATTCTTTGCAACCCAATGGAAATGGTTACGTTGATTTTTGTTACTGTTATTGGTCAAGCTGCTTATGACTTTATATAATACAAAACAATTTCAAATTATGATGTGACTAGATGAAAGGTTACAAGTTGAAATGGTATCTCTCTGTTTTACAGAGCTGACGAATAGCAGTAGAAAATGCTTTTAAAATAACAGTTAGTTATCATAATGGTTACATAATTCAATAAAGGATAAGTAAATATTTTAAAAAGACCAATAAAAGGTTAATTTTGTTAAGTTCGTGTAATATGTCCTTTATTGAACTTTTTCTTGTTCCTGCTAAACAGTATTACCCACTTGACAAGAATCGTCTATGGGATGTGTAAAAACATCTTATATACTTGTAGGTACTTTAAGTGATATTACATAAGTCCAGTAAAGAATAAATAATAAATATTTTGAAAAGATCAATAAAAGGTTAATTCTGTAAGATCCTGTAAGATGTCATTTTATTGAACTTGTTGTTGTTCCTGCTAAACACCTAAACAGCATTACCCACTTGATAAGAATCGTCCATGGGATGTTTAAAAATATCTCATAATCTTATACTTTAACTGATATTATGTACCTAAGTCTATCCTAGCCACATCCTGCGTACGATCAAAAATTACAAACATCTCAGAGAATTATGGGATACACAATTGAGATATTATTACCAAATTATTAACATTGGGATGTTACATAGATAATGTTACTAAGGGCGGACATTAGCAATCGCTAGGATATTAATAGAATGCAGTAACACATTCTTGAAATTTATTTTGTCAAGTGACTTTGAATTCGATACAAAACTCCCCAGTCCCAAACAAACTAAATCATCTCAATATCCAATCCATTGTCCAGCACAGCATCTGGCGCGCGGTCGCAAACATAACCTCAAATGCTCGGATGTTTTGCTGGCGATGGCGACGTCAACTTCTGCCACGATCCACGATCAAGGTCTGCTGTGCGTGGCGATCTCAGGTTAGGTAGTGTAGGTAAGTGGACCAACGGCCGCGGCTGACCTCGCGGCTCGCGTCGAGTCTGTTTCTGCACAACACAACAAGCAACAGCAACGAGGAAGAACCAACATGGCGGCGAGGTGGCGTGCATGGATTGGTTTATGATGTTGGTTGTGAACGGAGAGGTTGCATAAGAAATGCAGCTGTTTTAGCTGCTTTTAGTAGTTGATACCGAACTACCCCAAGGATGATTAACAAAACTTAATTTTAGAGATGAGCTGTGACCAATGTAGTGTACATAAATGAATATGACAAATTTTGAAAAATCATGACCAGTACCGGGAATTGAACCTGAGACCTGTATCTTGCCGGGATAACACTCTAACGCACTCTAACCACTAACCGCACTGACCTATGTTGGTCCCTCGGTTGGTCCTGTTCAATTCTCATGATTAACAACTTCGTACATATATTTTAATGGCATATAGTACTGTTCCCGCAGCCAGAGTTGGCCGGACCGGTAAGGGAAAAAATACAAATTCTACACAGCTAAGTCACAATTCGCCAACTTATTCCTCGCCTGAAAGTAAATGAGCCAAAAGAAAAACCGAGCTGAACGGCTTCTATATACTATTTCAAGGCAGCATCCCGCATCCTAGCTATGCAATGTCATTTAGAAGTTGAAAAAGACTGTAAACATGGCTCCAGATGCCCATAATAACTTCTGTATTTTTAAAAGAAATTAAGTAAAACAAAAATTATTCGAAAAAGGAACCTTAGCTGCATGCATCTTGCTTTTCAAATTTTTCTTGCCATTTATAGTGACCGAAAAAAATTATATCAAATAATGAAAAAAACCGCAAAAAACGTCATTTAAAATTTTTTTTTACTTCATATTCCTAGATCAAAGACAAAAAATGAAAATATAGAAGCATTAAGACATCCTTTGTTAATACACTCATAATGTAAAAGCATCATATATTTCAATTATAATTAAAGTAAACGTGGGAGGCGTACACCTCTGTAACGCTGTAAAATTTCAGGGTAGACGAACACCTTAATAGTATATTATATATTAAAGGAATAAAGTGCATGATTTAATTCTGAGGGTCAAGTTTATATCACGAGCCGGTGAAAGATAAAATCACCTGAGGGATTAACGGTACTTTAGCCCTGTGGTATATACGCTATTTTGTGCACTTCATCCTCAAACGAATACAAAATAATTTTAAAAGAATACATATTTTGCAATTTTGACAGTAAACTTTATGACAAATATTTATATTGTTACCATTGTACTTGACGCCTTACACCTGTAAAGGTAGAAAGGCTCGGGATTAAGTAAGTAAGTAAGTACCATAGATACTTGACAACGGGATTAATTAATTCAATTCCTTGACAACGGGATTAAATATGAAAAATAATCTCTTGCGATCAAATTAAGAACCTTAGTCCTTAAAAATATAGACTAAAGAAGAGTTTTAGTCCCGGAAGTGCAAAAAAGTATTTAAATAATAATTTTTTATGTTCTTTCGCTTTCTTATATACCTACTCGTACTATCATTAATTTCGTTAACTTCAAGAGTAAAATTTTCTCGTATCTATGCAGGTATGCAGTAATGGTTGCTATGCTGTAAACTACCACATTACTAAATGATTTTGTGCTTAGTTATGAATAGAACAAAATAAAAATTTTATTGATTGTACAATGGCAAGAATAGCTAGTATATTTTTGAAATTCCCATTGAAAAACAAATGTGATCCAAAACTCCAAAACTATTTAATTAAAATACCTAAAAAGTAAAATTGCGAATATTGAAAAAAATTCTTTCAGTTCCATTACAAGCGAGTTGAGCACTGTATGCCATTAAAATATGCACGAAATTGTACATAAGCCTGTACATAAGGTTTAATCATACATTGCAGTATTTTTGCAACTGTTGTTTCGCTCCGTTGTTACTGTTCTAAAGCGTTCAGTTGTTTAGTTGCAAAGTGCGTAACCTCAACCACGAAGTAAGATTGTTTATTTCATTTGTACGTTGTTTAACGTTAGCAGTTGCTGTTGAACTTGTTTCTAAGTTCTGTTAGACGTCCGTTTTCTCAAAGGAAATAATGTCATGCGGATTTGAAGAAAAGGTTCTGTTAGGACGTTATTGCGGTAGTGATAACGAGTTGATTAATTAGTTAGAAGCCAATTAATTGATTTCGGTTGCCGCTTTGTAGTCGTGAGACAATTTGAGGCGCTTTCCTGGCTCCACACCGGAATATGATGTCATTTATGGTAATTTGTTCGTGGGAAGTTTATTGATTTTTGCTTATCATTTTTTTGTGACGAATTTTACATTTATTATAATTATCTGAAGACAGATAACCGAAAAGTCAAATATGGTTTATCAGAAACTGATAATTTGCTATGAAATATGTAAGATATTTATTTGATAATTTAATATACAGGATGTTCCACAACTTAGGACCAAAAAATTAAAGGGTATATACTGTACGACGTGCTAATCATGAAGCAAAAAGAATTTTTTTTAAATTCGCAAAAAATTGCATTGTATTTTAAGCAAACATTTTTTTTGCCACTGGTCCGTAGTTATTTTTAATAATTTTTTTTCAAATCATCTAGTAATTGTTTACATAATATCTAATACTAATAAATGTCATATTATAAAATATACCATCGTACAGTAGGTATATACCCTGTAATTTTTTGTCCTAATATGTGGAACATCCTGTATGTAAGAAAATGTACAGGTCAAATTTTTCTCAAAATATAATTTTCTACGATCTACAAACTTTTAATATACCTAATAAACTTAAAATTTTATATTGAGATCCAAATCCCGGGTTATAAAAAATTTGGTTTTCTTATTGAAGAAAATACCAATTTACAAATAGGTTATTTAAAAAAAGGTACCTATCTCAATTATATTATTATTATCTTGATATAGGTTTCCTATTCATAATAATTTAAGTAAGAAATATTTTTCACTTTAAAATCTTAATATCATCCATTTTATAACTATCAAATATTCGGTCTGCAGTGGAAATAAAAAATGTCTGCTTGAAAAATCAAAAATTCGCCCGAGCAGGGACTTGAACCCTGGACCCTTGGATTAAAAGTCCAATGCTCTACCGACTGAGCTACCCGGGCTACGCAGGACCGTATTCGATAAATTTCAGCCGGTCAATATTTTGATGTATCAACATTTCTTATCTTACTAAGCAACTTGACATTGAGAGATAACACGTCACATAACTAACATTCATAAATATATGAAATAATATATGTTCACAATTCCAACAAAATATATGCTCTAAAATGACGACTATGTCAGGCTCTTCTGTTAGCCCTTTATTCGTCCTTGCAACCAAATGGTTACGTTGATTTTTGCAACCGTTATTGGTCAATGTGCTTATGACTTTATATAAAAACAATATTCTTAGATAGGTACTTCCATGCAACGTTATTTAGGGAATGACAACCCCAACATTTTTAAATAGGCACTCCTGTCGAGTTTCACCTTATTTTAAAGGTAATTAATTGTTTCAAGAATTCAATTTTAATGTTTTTTGCACGATTATTACGATTTTTGTAACAAAAGTTCAAATTGTCGACCTTCTTCTGTCTCGCAATAACCCAAACGCTTTAGTGATCCCCAAATTTTTAATTTTTTTTCTTCACACGTTCAATACTTATAGCTCCAGGTCCCGGGACTTTTGGGAAACAGTCTATAAAACAAAACTTCAAATAAAAATATGACTAAATGATTTTTAAAATCACTAGTCCAATAATCGACAAATTAATATTTTAAAAGAAAACCAATAAAGGGTTAGAAACTTATGTGAAAAAATAATACATTCTGACTTATTCATATTATTGATTTGATGATTTGTGATGAATAACGCGATATCATAACAAATAAAAGGAAAAGTGCATTTCTGTAGGTACTTTACATGCAAGGATGCATGCATCTTGATCATTTTACACACTCTCTTGCGACAAATGTCGAAAATGCGTTTTTTGTTAAAAGTCGTAGAAAACATTTCCTTCCTATACCATCTAGTAGTGTATTAGCAAATAATACACAATAAATGAATCCATCAATAGAATTTTTATTCATTGACCTCTCACATGATTTTGATTGACATGTTAATGACCTTACCAGCATTGGCGTATTTCTAGGCGGGTATTTGTTTAGCTGGGCAGTAATCATAGCTCCATAACCGCGCGGAATGGCAGAATAGCGAATATAATAACAGATAACGCGAAAAAACAAGCAGGAAACGATACGCGCCAGTAGGAAGTGCAAAATGGTGTAATAGCACGAATTTACATGCGGACATGTTGTTACGTTGTTGCTGCTACTCAGGTCATTAACAATTCCAAGCGCAGGATATGCTCATTGATATATTAACACTACAATCTATGTTGTTAGCATGTTGTTGCAAGTTGTCGGTATGTGTGCGGTCACTTGTTTTCCTTTCTTTCGAGGAAATTGTTTAACTGTTGTTAATAATAGTCTAATTACTCTGTCCTAATGAATTCATATATTTAAAAATAAAGGGTGATTCAATAAGCGTTTCATCATGAGAATGGGACCGTTAGCGCAATATTTCTCCCGATAGGTTCGCTAGGGAGCTAAATCCGTTTAACCTTCAAATGACTTTGAAACGTCAAACCTGTGTATATGTAAACGAATCAACAAAAGTCAAAATGCGCGAATGCTGTATTGTACACGGCAATGGCAAAAGTACCTAATTCGCGATTTAAAATCCTAAACGACCATAGAAGACAAATTTGGATAAACTCCATTGGAGAAAATAACTTATGGCCATTTGCACGAGTTCGGGTTAAAACTGATAGTTAGCTGACAATAGGTTAACCTTAACTACTGGTTAAATTTTATTTTCATTGCACAGCATAATTTTAGGTCATAGTTAAGTTAATCTATAAATATTAGAACTATTAATTTTAGATCAAAAAATGAATGATATTCTAGTGATGTTTTAAAGAAATCTAGTGAATTTTGCAATGATTTTTATGAGTAGCTGTTAGAATCGTTTTATTCTGTCGGAATTCTGTATACAAATACAAAATGTTATCAATTTTAAATATAAATCAGTTTGGTTTGACATAATAATTATTGACAGGTGAAAATGACATTTCAATAACCAAGTGAGTTTGTGAGTTTATATAATTGCAATAATTTATCTTCAATGTTATAGAAATATTCTATAATTGATTATGGCGCTACTTTAGAGAAAAAAAAGTTATAAAGAAATAGTGTAAAAGTTGGCATAAAATTCGTATAATGTGACATTTTATTTCATCGACGAGCAAAAAGGACAAACAATAATAGTGATGGACATATAATTTGAACATATTTAATGTGTATAACATTATTTTGTTATCATTATTGTGTGTACCAATGTATAAGTATTTTCAGTTCAGTCTAAAACTAATTTGTTAAACGTAATCTAGTAAATAAAATCATAAATATGATTAACGCATTATATCTATTCGTCCTGTCCTGGTAATCTGCGCAATATAAGTAAAAATTTCAAAAATCTCGACATTATCCTCGAAATTTGTTGGTTAACTTCTAGTTATTCTCTTAAACCCTACAGAATCCACTAGTTAAAATTAACTAAAAATTAGACTGTTTAACCTCTGGTTAAGAACCTGTGCAACGAAGTTTACTATATAACCAACACTTTAACTACAGGTTAGCGCTAAACCGAAGTGGTGCAAATGGCCATAAATATTTTAAAAAATAACTTAATATTTAAAAAAGTTGCTGTCTATAATTGAATTATGTATTAAAATAACTATTCAATTCAAGTAACCTTTCTATTAATTCTGTTTTTGTCCCGATGTTTTGGCACCTCTTTGAAACAATACATTTTTTAACTCTTCGACTTTCCAACTTTGATAATATGACATGGTTATAATAATTGTAGTATTGTCACAGGTATTGTTGTATAATTTTCAACAGAGAAGACATAATTACACGCAGTAACATTATACGTACGTCTTCTAATTTTACTTAAGTATGTATCGTGTAATATATACTTCGGAAACTAGCTCCCTGCTGCCACCTATGCTAAGCTTTGCGCTAACGGTCCCATTGCTAATAAAATCTAAGGAAACGACAGAATATTCGAAATGATAATTTATTTTGTTAGTTTGGCTCATGGCAATTACTGTTGAAAGAGTGTTCCAAGGATATGCCGGCTCAATCAAGGCAATCTCGCGCCGAATTGCAATTTTCAGGTCTTCGAGCGTCTGTGGCCTATACTGCAGACTTTACTTTTCAAATAACCCCAAAGGAAGAAATCCAAGGGGTGCCGTGCGAGCCGTGGTGGCCATATCCTTGGAACACTCTTTCACGTGTAATAGGGTACTTAACATTTTTTTATATTGCAGAAATTTTTATTTTTGTACAATATTTGACATATAAGAAGATAATTAATGTGAAAAAAATCAACAATTATGTTACCAATGTTTATAAAAATTGATTTAAAATTTACATGCTTCAAAGCAACCCCTCTAATGTGACGTCACGTGTGCTAGCCATAAGCCACAGGTGCGTTGATGTTTTATTTGGGAGAGATGTTAGGAGGTTATTTTGTTATGTCAAAGTGACAGCGATTTTAAAGTTTATTTTATTTCTTACCTGAAGCTACTCTTTGCACAAACAAAATGTTGTAAAATTAATACTTATATGCGAAGCACACGTGACGTCACAGGGAGCGCGAAAAAATACTTGAATTTTCAATAATTTTTTTCTCCTGTAATAATAAAATTTATGCAAAATAAAAAAATACTTCAAACTTAGATTCAAAAATAGTTTAACATATAAAAAAATCAGCATAGGTGTTAAGTACCCTATTGCCATGAACCAAACTAACAAAATAAATGATCATGCCGAATATTCTGTCGTTTCCTTAGATTTTATTAGCACTTCTCATGATGCAACCCTTATTGAATCACCCTATATATCTTATGATACTTCAATGGCTAATTTGCGTAACATTTTAAAATTCAAACAAATGGTTATAATGTTTGACAAGTAGGAACCAATTTTACAAGTGATTATTTTTGTTGGTTTCCACGATTTTTTTATATGTTAATCTATACATTAAAATATTAGACCCGTATTTTTTCTTTTTGCCAAAAAGTTGCTACTAAGCCAGAAAAAAATTCAAAAAGTTTAAAAAAATAGGTGCCGCTTAAAACGATGCCGTGTGATGTCTTAGCACTGAGAACATAGACGTTCACGGCGCTGACAAGGACCGAATACGATACGTAGATTTTACCTTATTTCAATACAGGTGCGTCGTCCATTCCGTAGTCAAAACGACAATAAAACGAAGTTACTCACGGTTTGCTCTTAGTGCCGTTTGCATCACACATGGCGCATTTAAATGCACTTTTCAAAAGAGTTACATTTTCATTTCCATAAAAAGGTAATAAATCTATGAAAATAACCAATTATTATCACTCTCCTATGCTTATGCTGAAAATTGATATTCAATAAGAATTTCTTTAAAAGCCGTAGGCTTGGAAACCCCAATTATTGTTTATTATATTTTTTTTTCTCAGCCCAACGTTTTAGTTGTCTAGTAATAAATTTACTGGATAACTGAAATGTTTATTATGATAAGCTGCAATTTTGATTACATTTTTTCTCCTTGTCATATAATTTTTCATGTAGGTATACTACGATTTTAGAACATCTACCTAATAATAGTAAAATGGTTATTGCAGTCACACAATGCCCAAAACCGCAATCGTTTAAGATTAGCCCGCAGATAAGAAATATAGTCGAACAAGTTCAGTATTTGCCATATTTATTAACCCGAGTATATATTTTACCCCCAATGTTCCACTGGTAGAGTAAGAGTTTTTCGAAGCTTATTACCAGGGTTGTATTGTATGCTCTGGCGTATCTCAGGCTTGTAGTTTTGACCATTGTGTGACTGCTATAACCCCCTAATAAACGCTAACGATTATTAGGTAGATGAAATGTATTTGTACTATAGTTTCTTAATAATCAAAACTCATTAGAATTTTATATAATTATTCTACCATTATGAAGCATTCATAGTCTTTAATTATCTCTGTTACATTAAGATCACGACATTTATAGCTCGTATCATTAGCATTTTGTGCTGAAAAAACAAGGGCTAAGGAAAATACACTTACCATTAATACTCTATATCCGCTGGCGATTTTGGACTGCAGTCAAGACACTAAAAATAAAAATAAAGTAAGTTGAAAACCTATTTTATCACTTACTATACAAATAAACAAGTCAACCATTTCTGCATGCAACTTTAAAAAAAAGATTCTTAGTAGGTACTGACCAGTAAAAATTGAAGTAAAATATAGATACTTTAATCAAGACTCTTACGAAAATTGAAAATAATGTGTTTAATAACATTCTATACTAGTTAGTAATGAAGACATAACTCAATTTTAACTTATAACAGGAAATTGACATTAGTAGGTATTAATGTGCGAAAGAAATAAGTACATTTTGAAGAGGTTCCTTGCATTGTTCGTGAGAGTGCTAAGAAAATATTTTTTGTCAAGAAAATTATATATCTAACGAAAAAATAGTAAAAAAATCGTCCAAATTGACTATTTTTACTAATTTATTACTAAAATACCATTAAATATTTCAAAAATATAATTACTTAGCACTCTAGAGTCATCTTTTAACTATCTATATATAAAATATGAACAGTGTAGGTGTACTAACAACAGCTCAGTTTGTAATATAGCAAGGTCTCTTTTATATATTTTAATAAAGAATTCCTCTGTGGCAGCTTGCATATTTAATTGGAAAAGGCAGAAATTGTTACAAACTGTCTCTTTTATACTACATTTATGGCACAGCAACTATTATTATTTATTTATTTCAAGAATAATCTATATTTTCTATAAAAGCATTCCAGATTGTATTTTTCTAAAAATATGTATATTAGTGGAAACCCTTATAAATAATAATAATGAAATTAGTGTAGGTCCAATAATAAATATTACGATGAACAAATTATTACAATAATTACCTGAAATAAAATTTACAGCCAAAAAATCATAAACCCTACAATAAATCAAGTGAAAGCCCTCAACTCTATTCAAATTTCCTCTTTTTCCAAGAACGTTTCAAAATTCGCAAACAATTTCCCAAAAGTCAACAGCAATCAAATAAAAAAATAAAACGATAAACAGATTATCCTTCATTACAGACGGTCCTCTACCTATCCTTGGGCATGCAATATAATTTTATACGGAAAGTGCAATTTTCAAGGTTGCATTCGACGGTAAAATTGCAAACGCCAAAGCCATAAATTCCGAAAAAAGCCCAGAGTAACCGTAAATTCCCGACAGAGGAACGTCTGCGAATCTAAAGGATTGCTTTGTGGACTAGATTCTTGCAAAGGGTTTGCAGTAACGGTAAGATTTGTAGATAGTTTCAAGGTTCATGTTGTAATTCATGGAATGGGGTAAATTTCAGGTAGATTTGCAAGTCGCAAGAGTTATTGCGTTATTTAAGACGTAAGTATAAGTAATACATTATTATTTATGATCTTGTTATATTCTATTTAACTCAGAGAACCCTTCGCAGAATGAGAACTTTTGTGATTTGAAGAAATATTGGAAATAGTATTATGTATTCAAAAATTTTAAGAAGAATCATGTCTCAAGCTATATTAGCATTGTCAGAGTCTTATTAACTTGTTCTAGAACACAGACCACAAAATATTTACTGCTATTAAATTACCTTAATATTTTGGAAATTGGAAATAGGTAGTAACACGTCTGTTCACATTAAGAGGCTTGTCTACCTTTTTTTCGAATTCCTAGAATACTCTCGATATTACCTTTTTTTTATTTCAATGTCTTCCCCACTACTACGGCTGTCCGAAACCAGCCCGAAACTAGTACTTTCCCGCATCCTAGCTATGCAATGTCATTTTGAAGTTGAAAATTACTGTAAACATGGCTCCAGATTCCATAATAACTTGTGTATTTTTTAAAGAAATTAAGTATAACAAAAATTATTCGAAAAAGGAAGCTTAGCTGCATGCTTCTTGTTTTTTAAATTTTTTTTGCCATTTATAGTGACCGAGGAAAATAATATCAAATAATGACAAAAAACAGCAACAAATGTCATTTTAAATATTTTATTACTTCAAATTCCTACGCCAAAGAAAAAAATATAAAAATATAGAAGCATTAAGACATCCTTTGTTAATACACTCATATGTAAAAGCATCATATTTAAATTATAATAAAGTAAACGTGGGAGGCGTACACCTCTGTAACGCTGTAAAATTTTAGGGTAGACGAACACCTTAACTGATTTATTACTAATGTCGTTCAAATTTCAAATACACAATTATCTAATTTATAAGGAACATAGTAGTTGGTCGTTAATTATAAACAATTTGTTAATTAATTATGTGCTAATAATTTATTATAGATATCATTACAATTTAATATAGGTCCTATAAATTATAAGTAAGTAGCAAGCTAGTAAGTAATAACAAATTATTTTGATCAATGAAACTTATTATATTAGGGATCCGCAAATTTCGCCAAATATTTTTGAGTCAAACCGTACTATAATAAAAAATTATATTCCCAAACCGTATTTTAGTCAAAATCTATTTTGTCAAACAAAATTTCAGTCAACTCGAAATAAAGTCAAACTGGAATTCGTCCAGACTATATTTTAGTCTAATGTATTTTAGTAATTTTCACAACCAAGTTTTAACAAAATAGACTTTGACTAAAATACGGTTTGGGAAAATAATTTGTTACTAAGTTACAGTTTGCCTCAATAATATTTGGCGAAATTGTGTGCTCCTTTATACAGGGTGTTTCATAACTTCAGGTACCTATATACCTTAAAGGTATATGTTGTTTGATATGGTGATTACGAATAAAAAAGAATTTTTCTCAAAATCGCAAAATTAATTTCCATGTTTTCCAGTGAAAAGTTTTTCGTAGCCACTGCCACTGGGTGGAGTAATTATTGTTTCATTAAAAATAATTAAATTTCGTTTGTTATTTTACTAGTATTATGTAATTTAAGATGTTCATTACCTGCTTGTTTGTATTTAATAGAAAAACGAATCCAGTGCAGTATTACAAAAAATGTTTTAGGTAAACAACCCATACTTTTTCGAATTAAAAAAAAATTCCCTTAGATTCGTAATCAGCATATCAAACTACATATACCATTAACGTATGGACTCGAAGTTATGAAACACCCTGTATAGTATTGGATAGTCGAACTATTTGAACTGCAGCAGATCCAAACAAAAAATAAGCTTCTGCTAAGTAGGTAATGTACATACATCTTAAAAATAAAACGGCCATTCGTATCTTGATCAAATTAAACTATATTAGTCTTTTACTCAAATATAGCAATTATTAAACCAACAACGGTACCTACTCGTCTTCAATTTGAAAATAATATATTATATACCAAGGAAGAGAAAAGCATAATTTTTCATGAGGTGCATTGTGCATTTGAAGCAGAGAGTGAAATAAAGCGAAGCTCGAGAGCAACAAAGAAACGAGGGAAAAATAGCATTTTCTCCTAAACTGTAGTCATATTTTGTGTTCTTAAGGGTCTCGTCTCCGTAACAAAATATTGCGTGTTTAGAGGTGTATCAGTTTCTGCTTTACTCATTGCATATTAAAAATTTGAAGGAAAAACAGGTACTAGATGTTTGTGAAAGAATGAATCTAGGATTATGCCTAGTTAGAATTCTGAAAAAATCTTTGGAATCCATATAAAAAATTTATGAAAAAGTGTGTTTTCAGCAATTTCTTACACGCTTTATCTTATCATTTTATTTATTTAAAAATTTAACTAGGCATAATCCTAGTTGCATTCTTCGTCTGTAAATAAATTTATAAAATTTAGATTTATCTATAAAACTTCGTGAGTATTTTAGAAATTGCTAGACTGCTTTTACGTATTTTTAGCGAGCGTTTCTATGCATTAACATAGGACAAACGCTGTGTTGAGCTATTTGGAGTCGATACCCTTAATTTCGCAAAAAAAAACCTTCAAAAACTGTTCTCGCCACCATAAAGACTCCATAAAACCATTTGGCGTGTCCCTTCGATTATTTAGAGGGCACTTGCGAATTATTTTACAACCCCGAATGCAGAAATCATTTGGTCATGGTTAGCCTAATCGGCAGTCGGTCCTCGCAACAACGGACACAACCGCCTAACCGTAAGGTGCAAAATCCCAGGAATCTTTTTGCGAATCCGTCAAGTTTTGCATTGCGTGGGCCTCGCTGGACTGCAACAGTTGATTTAGAACCGTAGCGAAGTTGTGAAGAATGGAGTCTGCTCGTTTAGGAGTGGTTGACCCTTGCACCATAAATATTTGCACGTGAAGCACAATAGACGTACTGACAGCAACTGACGTAAGAATTGACTATTATTTTTGATATTGCCTTCGGTGTATCCGAAATGGTAACGGTACTTTTTGGTACATATTAACCAAAAATGCTTCACGTTTAATATTGGTTTGCCGGATCGTGACTGTAAGATAACCTTTGAATAGATAGGAAATAGATTCATTTACCAAAGCATACTCCTAATAAAAAACCTGATGTGGCCAGCACAAGAAATTCCGCCATACTTACTTTTTTACCTTCCGCTTACCTGTAAAGGAAGGTATTGGAATCATGCAAAAAATCGGGTAGTGAGTTTTTAGTGGATGAGCACGAATTAGGGTCCTTACAACTCATTTTTGATAGTTTCCCGATGATGTCTGTATGTATGTGTGTGTGTGTGTGTGTGTGTGTGTGTGTGTGTGTGTGTGTGTGTGTGTGTGTGTGTGTGTGTGTGTGTGTGTGTGTGTGTGTGTGTGTGTGTGTGTGTGTGTGTGTGTGTGTGTGTGTGTGTGTGTGTGTGTGTGTGTGTGTGTGTGTGTGTGTGTGTGTGTGTGTGTGTGTGTGTGTGTGTGTGTGTGTGTGTGTGTGTGTGTGTGTGTGTGTGTGTGTGTGTGTGTGTGTGTGTGTGTGTGTGTGTGTGTGTGTGTGTGTGTGTGTGTGTGTGTGTGTGTGTGTGTGTGTGTGTGTGTGTGTGTGTGTGTGTGTGTGTGTGTGTGTGTGTGTGTGTGTGTGTGTGTGTGTGTGTGTGTGTGTGTGTGTGTGTGTGTGTGTGTGTGTGTGTGTGTGTGTGTGTGTGTGTGTGTGTGTGTGTGTGTGTGTGTGTGTGTGTGTGTGTGTGTGTGTGTGTGTGTGTGTGTGTGTGTGTGTGTGTGTGTGTGTGTGTGTGTGTGTGTGTGTGTGTGTGTGTGTGTGTGTGTGTGTGTGTGTGTGTGTGTGCGTGTGTGTGTGTGTGTATGTATGTGTGTGTGTGTGTGTGTGTGTGTGTGTGTGTGTGTGTGTGTGTGTGTGTGTGTGTGTGTGTGTGTGTGTGTGTGTGTGTGTGTGTGTGTGTGTGTGTGTGTGTGTGTGTGTGTGTGTGTGTGTGTGTGTGTGTGTGTGTGTGTGTGTGTGTGTGTGTGTGTGTGTGTGTGTGTGTGTGTGTGTGTGTGTGTGTGTGTGTGTGTGTGTGTGTGTGTGTGTGTGTGTGTGTGTGTGTGTGTGTGTGTGTGTGTGTGTGTGTGTGTGTGTGTGTGTGTGTGTGTGTGTGTGTGTGTGTGTGTGTGTGTGTGTGTTACTCGCATAACTCAAATACGAATTACTCAAAAATTTTGATATTTGGTATTTTACAATTGTATACGAATAGGAAGAGCTCATTAGATTTTGGTACAAATATCTTCATCGGAAGTGATATTTTTTGAAGATTGAAATGAATAAGTATCAAAAATTTCTATAAATTTGGATAAATATAGTATTAATTTGTAATAAGAATAAGAGGAAAAGATATTTGCAATTTACGTCATAAAAAAATTGTCTTTATCTGGTATCATTAAAGAACTGCAGTAAAATTTAAAAAATGAATTTATCAAATAAAACGTTGAAATCTTGTAATCCATGTTCGGTTGATTTTTGTTTCTGCATAAAAAATATTGACAGATGAGACGGATGACAAGTTGGCATACTAGCGCTATATAAGTCATAAGTAAGCTATTAAATGTAGTAACTGAACGGAGGATTGCTTCAACACAGAAGAGTTTTCGTGTGAATGAATCTTTTGACTTAGGTGATACTAATTTCTGTCTTGGAATATTTTAGATTTTTATTTGTATATTTTAAATGGGCACCAGATTGTACGTATACATTTCTGTTTAAAGTCTAGATATTGCGGAAGGTTGTGTGATGGCCACGTCAGATTTTTTTTAAATAATTAATATATTAATATATAGGTACTACTATTCACAAATATATTTTAGATATAAACAATATTTTACTATTGTCACTGTCATGTCATAATAATTTAAATTTTACATAGTAACAATTGTTAAACGATCATGGACTACCGGGTACCGAAATACTAAATTATAAGTATATATACTTTACCAGATACCAGATACCAGATACAAACAAATTATAAAATACCGATTGTAGGTAATAATCATATAACCTTTATAATTTAAAATAAAAAAAATTTGTCTTAAATTAATTATTTATCGCAATATTTACAAAAACCTGCTGTGGCCAGCACACGACCTCTCCCCTAATTCTGCTTATTATACTAATCTAATAAAATAATAAAAAGATTAACTTTTCAGTCGGGTTTCAATTCCGAAATAATATAACAGTATAAATCAGCAGGAATATTTTTCCTGTATAGATCAGGAATATTTATTTCTTGTCATTCACGATTCCAAGACCAAGATGGATTGTATTTGAGTTTTGTTCCATGGAAGAAAAAATACATGTAGGAAAAGTAAACTTTCCGTACTTCTGTGCTTATTAGACTTGGAATAATAATCATCATATTTCAAAATGTATAGAATTATTTATTTCATTAAAGAAAAATAGTGTGCTACCATGAAGGAAAAGTAAAATTTTCTGATTTATGTGCTTATACTGGACAGTAGAAATGCCACCATTATCCGGATATATTTATGCCTTTTCTTCCAAATGTGGCGAAGGATAAATCAAAATCTGAAGTCGAAAAAATAAAATAAAAATAAGTAAGAAGTAAAATAAAAATATTGGCGCACGGGCAGAAATGACGTTAATTTGTATCTGTCAGTGATGCTCAACTTTTTGTTTCTACAGCATTTATCTAACTTCTCAATTCACTTGTACCTACTTGTACTTTTATAGGTACGAACATTAGTCAGAGGTCAAGCTGCGATGCAAATCTGCGAAGTCCGAACCATTAATGCATTATAAATAATTTTGGGGGCATAAAAAGTGACTGGTACCGCAAGCAACATTAAAAACAGATTACAGAGAGCTTGCCATATGCTAACCAACTCATTTATCTTACATACACTCTCGCAAAAACAAGTGAAACAATCAAAATAAAAGACTCGAGGATTCAAACTCGTTTTGACGTTTCAGCTTTTGGTTATCAGCGTTCGTTTTCGACCGTAAACCATTTTTAATTACCTTCCACCATTAACAACCACCGGATATTTAAACTAAATAAGCTCGCATTATCAGAGGTTTTGTGACTTGCCGCGTTGGTTCATTTTTAACTGAGGTACCTACCTTAATAATAATTATTTCCGAAAAATGGTTTATTGTGAATTCTTGGAAAATGATGCACCTTGCAATAATTTAGTACTTCGACGTGGCTGTGTATAATAATTATTGTTTCCAATTTACGAAGTCATTTTTTTGACATTTACAAATCATTATCGTATCATAAAAATATATATTAACTCTTTGTTCATTATAAATTCTTCTTTTAATTAGTACCTAGGTAAATGAAAAAATATTTGGTGATGTTATTTTCATTATAAATAATGTTTTCTTGGGAGACTTCAATGCTTGAGCAAGCGAGATAGATAAGCAGAATAAATACAAAATCTTTATTTTTATATATTTACACAGCACATTCCCGTAATTGAATTTTGGATCATAATATTTTTGGTCATATTTTTATAAATACTTGTAGTTGCATGTAAAGAATTCTAGTAAAATTTTAATACTATTTTTTTGTTTATTAATTGTTTTTTCCTACAAAATGTAAAATTATTATAATACAGTTAAACAGCATTGGTTGAATTTCGCCCAATGTCAGATGGCACTAGTCCTCTACTTGCATGATTTTTTTATTTAATATTTTTGAAGAAGGGATAAAAACTTGGGACCCGTACAAGTACATTACTAATAAACACTATACAGGTAGACAGGAACTAAGAGCCAAATTATTCACGAATCACGATCACGAATCACGATCACAAATTCTGTAACAAGTCTTCATAGGTTTTGGTTGGCACAGTGGCGCACCCAGGATTGCATCTTGGGGGGGGCTCAGAATAATTTTTTTATGAAACCTGTAGTACGGCATAAGAAAGAAATGCGCCGCAGGCGAATTTTTTTTATAGAGTTCAAGGTCAAACACCTTTAAATTGAAAGTTTCATTTTTTTAAAGATAAACAGTTTTACTCTCTTTCTTGTGCACACTCTGAGCAGAGTCATGCCAGTTATATAGAAAAATTGAATTTAAGTAGGCGTGCATATTCTATACATGCTAAATAATTATTATCAGTATCAGTTCTTTCTTTCATCTTTTTAGTTTCACTCCCAAGTGCACCGTTGTTTAAGTTTAAAATTTCATCACAAGGTTCGCATTCTTATTAAAATATTCCAATAATCGTACACATGCGTTATATACTAGAGTGTATATTATTGTATATTTGAACTATTTGAATTTAAGATAATTATAAAAACAGAAAAAAGGCGATTATTTTTAGTCTTCAGTGAACTTAAATAATCTTACATAATGTTTAAAATGTTTAATAAAAAAATTTGAAAAAAGTCCAGTCGTCTGGGGGGGGCTCAAGCCCCACGAGCCCCCCCCCTTGAGTGCGCCCCTGAGTTGGCAATAAAACAAGAAAAGAAGTAAGCATACAAATTACGAAGGCACAAGCAACCAGCGAATTACTGATCAAATACTGATTCAAATACTTTAAATAAGTACTTCAAGTACCTGCTACAAAAATACTTGAAGTACTGAATATATTTAAGCAAAAAGCAAGTACCAAGTAAATTGTTCAAGTACTTTAAATAAGTACCTACTTCAAGTACTACAAAAATACTTGAAGTATTGCACATATTTAAGCAAGTACCAAGTAAATTGTTCAAGTACTTCAATTCAAGTACTTTAAATACTTCTAGTATTAAAATTACTTGAAGTAAATATTTTTTTACTTCAAGTACTTTATGAGTAAGAATATATTTAAACAAGTATCAAGTAAATTGTTGAAGAAGTGCAAGTACCAAGTACAAGTATCGAATTTAAAAAGTACTTGAAGTACAATACTTGCAAAACCAGTACTTAAAGTAATTTTACTTAAAGTAATGCCCAGCTCTGAAACCAACCAGATCTTACGGTAACCCTACAATTCACCACAAAACCCATCAATTCTTCCTTGTGCAAGATTTCCCATTTCCATTCGCACTCGCATTTCTCTTCCTCCACGTTTCAACTTATTCGCTTATGCACCGCACCGCAAGTTCAGTGTCCTCAGCACATCGTGCAGCATTCACATATGAAAGTCCACGCTGTGTGCGTGCGTGCGCCGGTGTTAGTGGCAAGCAACTAGATTGCAAGCTGCCGTAACTAGACCACTGGAACATAGGAGGTGACGACGCTGACGTCACACTAGTGTTACCTACATCGGGCGGCGGTCGATGAACCTCGCGAAGAAGGTGCACTTGAAAACGAGTTGTAGAAATTGCCAGGTCTTGTACACATGCACGGGAATGTGTGTGAGTACGTGTGATGCGAGTAATGAGGAACTGGTGATGGTGTCTTCGGTTAGCTGAATTTTACGTACCTGCTGAATTTAACAAACTACTGAATTTAACAAACTGAACTTAACGTATTCTGAATTTGACGTACTAAATTTGACGTATTGAATTTTACGTACTGAATTTCTTGTACTAAACTTAACGTACTGAATTGAACTTACTGAATTGCTACCTAAAGCACATAACCTTAAATAAAAATAAATTATGGATATTATATCTCCATAATTCTAATACATCTCCGTAAATAAGAATAAATGATGGATATCACATATCCATAATTCAATAAATATATCTCCTGAAATAAAAATAAATTATGTACCTATATCACATCCCCATAATTCAAATACCACATCCCCATAATTCAAATACCACATCTCCATGGATGGATATACTCGTAACATCTCCATAATTCAAATACCACATCTCCACTAGATGGATATCACAACTCCATAATTCAAATACATCTCCTTAAATGAAAATAAAATATGGATATCCCATCTCCATTATCTAAATACATCTCCTTAAATGAAAATAAATTATGGATCTCACAAATCCTTAATTCAAATACATCCCCTTAAATGAAAATAAATCACATCTCCATAATTCAAATACAATGATGGATATCACATCTCCATAATTCAATAAATACATCTCCTTAAATGGACATAAATTATAGATATCACATAGATATCCATAATTCAAATATATCTGTTTAAATGAAAATAAATTATGAATATCACATATCCATAATTCAAATACATCTTCTTAAATGAAAATAAATTAGTAATATCAACGATCCATAATTCAAATATATTTTCTTAAATAAGAATAAATGATGGATATCACATCTCCATAATTCAATAAATACACATCTCCTTAAATGAAAATAAATTATGGATATCGCATAGATATCCATAATTCAAAAACATCTCCCTAAATGAAAATAAATGATAGGATATCACATCTCCATAATTCAAATACATCTCCTCAAATGAAAATAAATTATGAATATCATATCTCCATAATTTAAATACATCTCTTTAGTAAATGACAACAAATTAAGGATATCACATATTCGTCCATAAATAAAATATCACATCTCCATAATTCAATAAATATATATTCTTAAATAAAAATAAGTTATGAATATTATATCTCAATAATTCAAATACATCTCCTTAAATAAAAATAAATATTGAATATCACATCTCCTGAATTCAAATACATCTTCAAATTTATAGTGTCCAATATTTAATTAGAGACGCCCTAATTGAATTAAGTATCTACGTCTTTAAATATATAAATAAATAAATAAATAAAGTTAGGGATGTCTCTAAATGTCTAAATAGAAAAAATGCAAAGAATTACTGTTAACATTTTTGCAATAACAGTAACCGAATAGATTTTTTGGTAAATGCTTGTTTCTATACTCGGTATGACATGAGCTTTTATACGCTTTTTATTCACGGATATTTGTCTGCAAACGTAATTATATTATTAATACATTTAACATTTATCATTTAAGGTTGTGAAAACATAGAACAGTTCACCGAATCAAAAAATACAATTTTGTATTTAAGACATAATAACGCAGTAAACGGTACTTATTTCCAAATTGGTTTGAATAAGGAAGTAGGCAATGAAAAGTTTAGTTCAATGTTTTCTGCTGTCGGTTCCTTGTTTGTCAAGCAGTTTTTTAGGGTGTGCGAAAAAGTGATCCAGGAACAACGCACCAGGAAGATTACCGTTTGAACCGGGATAAAATTTCAAGGTTTTTTCTCAATCCGGAGGAAGGCGGAAGCTTTAAAACATGATTATCTTTTGTTGATATCAATCTAAAATCTCTCGTGTTACTATCTTCATACGGGGGAGCTAACATTTCCCAAAACATGGCACCTGATGTGAACTCCCTCGATTTCTGCTTCTCTACCCTATGTGATGCAATTCAGGAAGTAACTGTATATGTGGAAAAAATTATACCTGAGGTTGGTACCTGTTATTTTCCCACCCTCATCATAGGGGATGATTTTTTCTATGCAAGACTAAACTACTTAACATGACATTTAAGTATTTTGTAATAAAATAGAGTAAAAGTAAATTGTACTCTTCTTTTTTATTTCTTAAGAAGGTGGAAGGGCACAAAAAATGAACTTACAAATAATTTTTTGTTGAGTTTCAGTTTCAGATTATTTATTTAGATATTGCTGTAATTTCTTTTAGTTCTCATGCCGAAAATATAGTGTAAAATAGAAACGTTATATTAGTTTTAATGTAGGTATCTTTTTATCTTGAAAGGGTAAAGTTTATAATATACTATATTATGATGCTCACATTTAATGTGGATAGGTAGGTAACTAAAACTATATTTTTTTGTAACCACTGAATTTAAAAAGATTGAATTTTACTGAGAGAATGGTAATAGTATCTTAAGTATCAAGGGCGATATGTGCAGTTTACCGGTTGAGGTTAATGTTTGGAGACCAATACGTAGTCGAGGTTTCCAATACCTTCTTCAGGGTTAATAAGATCTTCATGTATCAAATACATGTTTAACTATTAATTAATGTTTGTTAACGAATGTATTTGATACATGAATTTTTATAAGATCTTACTAACCCTGAAGAAGGTTTAAGTGTAAACCGAGACGTCGGTTATGTAAGAAGAAGAATAGGTATATGTTGTATGACTGATATTTCAGGGAATTTTTCTATCTTTGAAAATAATAGTAAAAAGAGAGTACACAGGAATGCAGTCAAAATTGAATCTTTATTAATCTAAGGCCAACGTTTCGCCACCTCTTGTGGCATCATCAGGGCAAACTACGAAAACAAAAAATATCACATACACAATTTGTAAGAAATATACAATGTAACACTTACAGATTTAAAAATTAAACAAAAATTAATCATCAAAGAGATGTTGTCAAATATAAAACAAAAAATCGAGCACTTCTCTCCATGCACTCACAGAAAACAAGAACCATGAAAAGTGAGGAACAAGTGGAAACTAGTCATTACCAACAATCAGTTAATCATTTAAACAATTTGCAGATGTGACAATAGATGCTGTTGAGGTCTTCTACATCAGTCCTAAAATTTACATTATTTTTATTTTCCTGTATGTGAAGCATCTCAAGAAGAAGGCGTTTGTTGAGGAAAGAAGCACGATCCAGGACTTCAGCGTTCTCGAAATCGAATGTGTGGCCAGTATTGATGGTGTGATGAGTAAGGGCGCATTTCCCAATGTTATTTTGTCTTGCAGAGTTCCTTTTATGTTCCGTTATCCTGGTTTTAAGGTAACGCTTTGACTGCCCCGTGTAAGTTTTGTCGCAATTATTACAATTTATTTTATACACAATATTTGATTGTTTTTCTACCTCGATTTTATCCTTAAGTTTGAAAATAATGTTTATTTTTAGTTAGGTACCTATGTAGGTTTAGTTAGCATTTTGATACTGTTGCCTTGCTTTCTGTTGTTGTTTAGTGCTTACCGCCTTCTTCACGAGTTCTTACCGCCCTCTAAGATTGCTTACAGCCTTCTAATTTGTAAACAAAACTTACTACCTTGGGAACAGAGTCAATAAACGCTTTATCAAATTATGGCTTATTCCGAGGCATCATGGAAATTTTCTTTCAAAAATAAATTGAAGTTCAAATGATTATAAAAAAGTTGCAGAAATAATATGCGGTACAAAAACACTTTTGTAAAATTCGTAATTATGAAAAGTGCATTTTTCATAGATATAGAAAAAATTGTTATTTTTATAACAAGTGTGGAAATCGAGTGATTCTGAAACGAAAGCAAGTTGTCCGAGACGAGAACAGCATCATGAAGGTTGCTCATACATGACAAAAACTAAATGAAAAACAAAATTTCCCGCACTAGTGCTAGAATCGGCTATTTCCTACACTCATTTTCAGTGTCGGAATGTCTATTTCCCGTACGATCACAAAAAATATTTTCTTTACTGTGGCATAAATTAGTAGGTATATCATCGTTGATTGGCATCAAAATATTTTTTCCCCAGTTAAAAATAAATTTAAAAATTACCTATAGCTAAACAATAATTTTACTGCCTTGACTGAATTCAAGGCCTCAGCGCCATGTCCTTGGCAGTAAAACAGCTTCATTTTTAATCTGCTTTTTCTCCCAAAATAATCTAAAAATAACTTGCTTAATGCGCAGGAAATAATCAAATTATGCTAAGCTCTCGATAGCAATCACGAATCTTCAATTAAACCTCACTTCCGCTGAATCGTCCTAGACCTTCAGCCAGTGCCGTGCGTGGTTGACCGTCACATTGACGTACGTGCGGTGGGGGCTCAACACTGACAATCCGCGATGCAACAATCTATGTGAAACCGCGGTCATCGACCTTCGCGCGTAATGTGTTACGCTGACGTCTCTGCAGCAAGACTGCACGCACTTCCTTGTCCCGCTCCGTGCGGCAGAGAGAGACAGAAGGCTGTCAGGACGTCGCATCCTGCGACCGAGCGCCGCAGTAGGTGTAAAAATGCCGCGAAATTGAGGGCGGAAGGTAAACCGTGAGGTGTGCCGGTAAAACAGAACGAAAGAGAATAGAGAATAGTGCGCACGCGCACAGTGGAAGTGGACTGCGACTATTGCCACAACCGTTGGTTCTATGCGTGAGGATTTGTGTGAATGAAAAACAATGGTATTTGTTTTAATTGCACATGAGTCAAAAATGGTCATTGACCTTGATGGTGCTTTTCTTTTTATTTGGTTATTTCTTATTGCAGAGTCAACTGAAAATTTGTTGTAATTTTCGCAATAAGACATTTTTAACTCCCGCCTCATATTCTATTCTAATCTATTGTGATGGGTCAAAATTTTCGAGTATGAGTTTTTGGCAGATAAGCACGTTTTAGGGTCTCTACGAATACGAATTACACATTTTTGAGATGATATCTGAGTGTGTGTGTTCGTTCGATCGTTCGTTCGTTTGTATGTTACAATTTTTTCGGAGAAGATAACTCCAAAAATATCAAACATTTAAATACCTACCAAATTTTATATCTACGTTTTAAATACGATTTTCAATGGACCAATTGTTTGGTACCAATTCATAATCCGGAAGTAAGACTTTTCATAGAGCAATATGATTTTTCTTAAATTTCATGAAATATAACAAAAAAAATTTTTAAAGAATTTTCTATACCATTTATTTAGTATAAGACAATTTAAATCTTTTGCTTACATCGTGGTTTACATTATCGTTTACATATTACATGAACATGAAACTATTAAAATGTAAGTAAAACTATTTTTTAGATTAGTAGAATAAGCAGAATTAGGCGAGAGGTCGTATTTACTTCCTTTAGATATAGTTAGTGATGCCTCCGAGACGAGAAATTTCTCGTCTCATTCTCGTCTCGTCTCGAAAATACGAGACGAGAACTAACAAATTTCTCGGTTCGTATTTTCAAGATAAGACGAGAATTCAAATACCGAGACGAGAAACAACATCTTGAGAAATCAAGAATTTTCAATAAGAAAAACCTTCAATATTATTCTCTTTTACTTTGTTCATAGCATTTTTTTTGTTTTGATATAAATATTTTTATTTCTTAAACAAGAATTGTGTGCAAATTTAACAGAAATGTAAATCAAGTTTTTAAATTCACTTCTAGCTTTTCAACAAAAAAATTTTCAAGAAATTGAGACGAGACGAGAATCGAGTTCTTTGAGACGAGAATTGAACAGCCGAGAAATGACCAAGACAAGAATAATTAAATTTCTTGTCTCGAAAATTTGAGACGACACGAGAGTTGACTATTTCTCGTCTCGTCTCGTCTCACGGCATCAATATAGATATAGTTCTAAAAATGCACATAATTTAGAAAAACAAATACGAGGTTCTTCTATGAA